>OY829326.1:155189980-156649427 GCA_963691655.1 Toxonevra muliebris
CCAACGCGGATTTTCCATTTTTATGAATGAAATCGATTTTGCATTTGGAATTTTATTAGTGAATTTGCGATATTTTTTGTTTTTTTTTGTTTATTGCTGTTTAAGATGGTATTACATAATTGCTACCAATTATATTTAAAAAAGATTTTAATCATTTTTAATTTACTATTAATCTTTGACAAATATGGTTTGATATTCATTTAGTGTTTAATAGTTTCTGAGAATTTTTGAAAAATGGAAAGATTTATTATTTCTGATAGAAACTTCGTTGTTATTGTTTCTATATATTATATATATGCATGTATTTATATAGTTACACTGTGAAACTTGATTTCAGTTGAATTCTAATAAATTGTGGTAACATGCCAAAGGTGATACGAGTAATGGAATGGATGAACCGGTGTTACAATTACGGACTGTATTGCATTACAGCACTTACTATCACTGCCGGTGGAAACATTTTCGAGTGTGGACTTCTACACTCGAAAATCGAGCACGTTTAACGGAGAAAGAAAATAGTCATTTTGCAGAAATGGTAGATCTGATCGCAAAATATTTTTTGACGTACTGAAACGTAAAATAAAATTGACACATTTACACGCAAAATTTTTGAGTGTATAATAATCCCAGAAGGAAAATGGAATGCATAGCTCCTACAGGCTATAACTTCCAGTACGCATTTTACTTAACACGGCGATGCCCTACGAAAAGTAATGCTTCCTACTTTGCATTGGTTTAGAGTTTAAAGTTGTGGGTGGGCTGGACTTAACCAAAGCACTCAGTCAACTAGGACCATTGTGTTATACCCAAAGATAGAACCAGTAGAAGAGTGTAGAGAGACAGGAAAGATATGTGGGGATAAATGGGAAGAAGAAAGGTCTAGGGTCTCTCAATCTCGAACTTCTTTGTTTCACTGATGAACCTTAGAAGCTCAGGAAGAGGGAGAGTATGGACATTATTCATACTCAAGACATCACTACCCAACAGCCTTAATCTGAATCTCGCGAACGCCGGACAGCTACAAAGATAATGCTCCATAGTATCGTCGTCCTCAAGACACGGTTGGCAAATTGAATCGGTGATGACGCCCATGTTAGTCATATGCTGACTATATGTTTTGTGCCCTGTGATGACACCCACCAGTAATCTCAGGTTCTTTCTTCTCAGTTTGAGAAGAAATTCCGCTGATTTCCTGTTAGGTTGTCTCACGAAACACTTTGCGTTCTGCAGGAGTCAAGCTCGGACCATCTTTCTCTACGGATAGAACCCACGAAATCGTTGATCCAATGCATGATCTTCCCAGAACTTACGCCAAGAAAAGGTTCCGGACCCCATGGTGTAATTGCACAACCTTCATTAGCTAGTTTATCAGCTAGTTCATTCCCTGCAATAATACAGTGTCCTGGAACCCATATAAGGCATAACTTGTTGTGTTTTGCAACACTATTTAGTTTTGCCTTACACTCGCTGACCAATTTTGAGGAGCTGACAGGGTTAGCAAGGGCCTTCAGTGCAGCTTGACTATCACTGCAGATACCTATGCACTTCCCATGCCACCTCTTCTCAATTATCCAGCTCACCACGTCTAGGATAGCGAAAACCTCCGTTAGGAAGACTGACGCCATCTGTCCAGTGGCCTCATCGTCCAAGTACCAACCGGATCCAGTACCTTTAGAGGTTTTGGATCCGTCGGTATAGAAGACATGACGAAGACCCCGGAGTACAACCTCTGAACTTAACCATTGATCACGTTTCGGGAACCTGACTTCATATCTTCTTCCGAAGCTGATGCAAGACACACGATTGATGATTGTCCGCGGGCATCAAGAACAGTAGGCACTGTACTGACAACTGGTGGCATATTATACTGTGCCCTATATCAGCCTCGACATGCCAGACTCCATTTAACCGGAGTCTGTAGGCCGCTCTCATCGCTTCTTTACGGATTTGAAGATCCAGAGGAAGCAATTCAAGCAAGGCATTGAGGGCATCACCAGATGTAGTACACATTGCACCAGTGATACCCAGGCACATACTTCTCTGAAGCCTGGTCAGAGAGGATACTGTGGACTTAATCAAAGTTCGTCTCCACCATACTACAGAGGCATACGTGACAATAAGTCTCACAGGATCAATGTATACCCAGTATATCAGAGCTGGATTCAGACCCCAAGTCTTGCCGAAAGCTCGTCTGCACTGCCAGAAAACCTTAAGTGCACGAGAGACCTTCATCGTAAATGAAAGAATCGATATCAAAATCATAATTATTTTTTCGTTGCTAATATCATGTATCAAATCTCGGATTGTCATCAATGGAGAGGAATAGTAGAAAATTTAATTTAATAGGAAATTTGTAATTCTGTTTTTTCTTCTGGAAAAGATTTTTTCCATCAATATATTGCTTTTAGCCTGGGTTTTAAGGACCTTTTTGCATTCATCAGGTCTGTAAAACAAAAGTATTGCTAAGTATTTAAGAAAAATAAATTTCATATAACAGAAATTACTTACTTTCCAGTGAATTCAAATCAATTTGCAAAACCTCAATTCACGTTTTTTTTAATTTTCCGATAATAATTTCACGTCAAAAACATGTTGATTGTTCAACTTTCACAAAACGACTAAATTACTGTACTTAGGTTTCAAAAAAAAAAAAAACAAAAAAGTACACAGACGCGCGTGTTGCCAAAAGTAAAAATCTTTTGGAAAAAATCAAATTTTTCGAGGAAAAATTCTGTTATCACTGCTGTCCTTCATACATTTCAAGCTGCATTACTTGGTAAGATATATTTTCTCTTTACTAAGTATATTCGTTTTTATAAAAACTGAAGCAAAGCTATGAGAGCAGAAATCTGTGCATTCCTTGTTCCCTTACAGTTCAATTTATCTTTTCTTTATGATTTTTCCATGACCGAATTCGTTTACGATAAAAGTCATGCATTCCTCATATTCCTTCTGGGAAGTAAATGTTAATTCTAGAAGAGTAACTTCATTTGTAATTCTCTCTGATTCTATCCCCTCACTCCACACATGGGTTTAACCTCTGCCGCCGGGATTGCTTACTATAGCAGTTATGACTGACAATGGTAAAGATAAACCACTGAACATTTTCTCTATAAATATTTCTTTTTCTATTCCAGCCAGGATTGCTTACTATAGCAGTTATGACTGACAATGGTAAAGATAAACCACTGAACATTTTCTCTATAAATATTTCTTTTTCTATTCCAGCCAGACTTGGCAAACTATGTAAACTCTGATTTGACAACCAGAAAAATTAATCTAGGACTAGGGCTGGAAAATTGTTATTCTTCTTCAGACACTGACGTTGCTCAGATTTTTCTGATGGCTGCATTTTCATAAAAATACATGGACTATGGGTTTCTGGGGGTCGCTGATCATGAATCTGTTATAAAAAAGTGAAATTTTCCTCTTTCCTATATAATGAACAAATGTAGTCATCACAATCACAAGGTATATAGAAACGGGCAAATCAGACGGCCGTTTTTTTGTTGGAACTGCAAAAGAAGTATTCAAGAATACAGCACTCAAACAAGTTTTACTTCCAATGTACTTTCCTTTTGCTATTCTTAAAATCTACCAGATTTATTAATTAATTTTAGCAGATCCTGTGGTGTTAAAGAGCTCAGATGTTCGTCTATCACCACTCCAGTGCTAAATATGCTTACTCCAATCCGACAGAAAGCAGGGCATACACTAAGAAAATGATCTGCCGTCTCTTCACATGGAGAAAGATCTCCAAACCACATGTGCTTTCTGTTGCACTAGCTCCCAGCTCAATCATATTCAAATGTTTGGCCCAAGAGAAGTGGCCAGCTGCCTACAGCTCTTTCTATTAAGTGATAACAGGAAGTCTGTTAGACGCTTCGAGATAACAGAATCATTAAAATCAGTTTAGTAGAATTCGAGATATCTACCAACATACCAACATACGTTGGAGAAAAACGTGTTTAAAGATATTTTTAAAAAACTTGTACGTTTAAAAATTGAAAAACTGATTTTTTATGCAAATTACATTTATAGTGTTTTCTTTTCTCGATAAAACGTTCCATTTTCTCTGCACCGTGCGAGGACTGTCAAATTTCAGGGGCAGCCTTTTCGAAGAGTATTGTGTTCTTTTCTAAAAAATGTTGCTTTCCGAACGGGGAAAAATGTAACACTTTTGCACTCAATTAAATGGCGGGGTGTGAATGTTGGCCTGCAAATTAGCTGATTCTGACAGGGTAGCATTTTGGCAGGGTTGAGGGCAATATTAAAAAATTGTTGCCATTGCACGAGGCAAAAAAAATGCAATATTTTGTCAAGAAAAGAAAACGCTATTAGTCAGCAATCCCTGGTGCATGCTGAAGGTTTTCAAGTTCTGTCAACTTCTTCAGAAGCTCTGATTTGGGCCTTTTTGTTGCTTGACGTGCTTCTTTAGAATGTTCTCCAATCCTTCTGTTGGCTTGTGCTAGGCGAGTTTTGTCGGTTTTCAAAGTCCGATCCTGATAGAAAAAAGTATGGTGATTACGAATCGGATGATGATGAGGATGATAAAATCAAAGCTAGTTAAGGAGGTAGAAGAGAGGTGCTGAGGGAGCTAAATCACTATACTGACATCACTTTTATCTAGGTTCCCGGCCATAGGAACATTGAAGGGAATGAGAAAGCTGTTGAATTAGCGCACTCAGGAGCCTCTCTTCACGAATTCACGAAGAGGCATGTACCTGCCATGTCTTCAACTGGCTAATCGGAGGTGGAAGTCACTAACAACCTGCACTACCTCACGGGCGACATGGTCCTCATATAATGAGGGTCGGTCTCGCGAGCTTTTAACCAGGGATCGTACCGGCACTGCTAGGTTAACAGCAGTCTACACCGGCCACTTTTAACACCCACTGCAGAAGTTGCGGAAACTTAGATGAAAAAGAAACAGTCTCCCATTTTTTTGTGAGTGTCCAGCTTTGTCGAGGACAAGATATAGGTTCCTGGGGAAGTATTTTCTCTATAGCTTGTCTGATTGCTCGGCAGTCAGCCCAAATAATCTGCTAAGATACCTAAACTCTACGGGGTGGGTTTAATAAGAGTACATCATTAATTGCAGTTCGGTGAGGAAGAGGCTCCAAAACAGCGCTATAGCGTTAATTGTGATTCACAGTGGGTCTTCTGTGGATCAACCGCCTTAACCCACCAACCAACGAATCGGATGTCAATTTTTCAAAATTCGAAATAGCGGATCCAATATGACGTAAGATTTTTTAAGATTTGATCTGATTAACTTGAAACTCATTACCCAGGAGTTTTCTGAGTCGCTGATTACGAATCTGGCATCAAATTTTGAAAATTCAAAATGACGGGTCCAATATGGTCTAATAATTTTAAAAAATTTATCGGATTCACTTGAAACTCAATAACATGGGATTTTTAAGGTCACTGATTACGAATTTAATGTCAGATTTGTAATCAGCAACTCTAAAAACTTCCGAGTAACGAGTTTCAAGCGAATCCGATGCGCTTGAAAAATATTCGGCCATATACATAGGATCCGCCATTTTAGTTTTGAAAATCCGAAGCCAGATTCGTATGTAATCAGCGTCTGAGTATCAAGCGAGTCTGATCAATTTTTAAAAATTCTTTCGCCATGTTGGATCCGTCATTTTAAATTCTCAAAACCTTATGTCAGATTCGTAATCGGCGACCCTGAAAACCCATGAGTAATGATTTTGAAGCCAAATAATTGTTTATTTTAACAGCCGTTTTCTTTAAAACACACCAAGACACAACTTTCGATATAACTACTTCGAATTTTTCACTACTTAATATTTTAGGAGAGTATTCTTGAAACTATAAGGAACCCAAAAATCAAAAAAAAAACCAAATCGGTGTTCTTCAAATTTTAAACAGGAATGCCCCGTTAAATAGCAAACTTATCATATAAGTTATTAAATAGTTCTCACTAGACCTGTCAGTTTCAGTCCAAGCAAGGAGAGGGGCTATAAGGGCAGCATGCTTTTTCGAAAAAAGTTTGGATCCTGACGTTTGCTCTGAGTTTGGGGTAATTTCGGGTCTGTTTTTAATCTGAGTTTTGATCTGAGTTTTACATTAAATTTGACAATTTTGGTATGTGATGCAGTCTTCATTAGTGTGAGTTTTTCTGAGTAAAATCAATTTTTTTTTGGCATCGAAACTTTTTATGATAAGTTCGTTTCCCAAAAATGTTTTCTCATTCATCCACTTTTAACCGCCATTAATATACATGCAGGTTTGATAGTTAGCGAAAACTCCGCCCACTAATCTCTCTCTTGAACTGTTTCTGTTCTCATTCTTTTCTATCATTTCAAGGAGCTTCATTGTTATACCAAAATGGAGTTTGTATTTTACCGTGGGCGTAGACACAATGATTCGTTATCGATGGTCAATACAAGAGGAGATCCAGACAAGTAAAAATTGATTTGGTTAATTTTTATACTTTTTAGAATTTCGTTGCTTGAATCTTAAAAAAAAAACCTTTTTAAGAAATTTCATAGTTTATATACGAGAACAAGCTCAGAAACTAAATATACATAAATTTTTATATGGGTTTTTTAATTTTGAAAAATGAAATATTTCGCTTACCATATAATTTATTGTTATCCACCGCCAACACACTCCAAATATAAAAAATAAATGTTGATAGATAAAAAAGTATTTTCTTCCGTAATTCCATACTTTATGTGAACATGAATTGCGTTTGTTATTCGTGTTTCTTTTCTTTTTATTTTTTTAATTTTTATTGCCAACAAATCCTTAAATTTTCGACAAAATAAAGTTATACTCAAATCGCAAATGACGTAAGCAAATTCTTTCGTGTTTATGCTTTTATAAAAACGCTTTAAGGCCTCCTTAACCGTTGTCAATGAGTTTACAAATTTTATTATTTAATTTAATCATGGCAATTGTATAGCATTTTATATCACTTTACTATCAAGTACAAGTATTAAGAGTCACTGTCTCGTCTCATTAAATTGTAAATATAATCATTTGAAATGGCATCAGCAGCAGATTGGCGAAATTATTGTTGAATTATTGTTGTTATTGTGTCGTTGTTGTTGTCGTCGTGGCGTACAATAAAAAGTAATCTAAAAAGAAAAGTAATTCCAAATTATTATAAGTATGTATATCAAAATTATATTTGATAAAATGGGGTTATAATTTTATAATCTTATAAACTAAATGGAATTTTCTAAATCACCTCACTGATTTTAACAAATACTCGATTTTGCAAGAAGCTTACAATTTCGGGTTAAATTTTCAAAGCATTTCTGAAAAGGTTCTTTTTTAAAGAGAAAAGAGGGAAATAACTCTAAAGAAGACTAAAAATTGTGGGCCTTTTTTGCCCCATACTTGAGATTTAAGAAGCATCATCATTAAGATCAACAACAGAAAATCTACTACTACACTTTTCACCTTTTGCACAAAGAGAGTTTCGAGAGATTACCATTGAAGGCAGATGTATGTAAAGAGTAAACTTCGACAAACTTTCACGTTTTAATGCCGCATATACGCGAGATCATTGAGATTTCACCACCACCATGTATCATCCACAAGTACCTTACTAAATGCACGGACAACATTAGATGACATATTACGCTACTCCCTTTCAAACACTGAGGAACAGCACCTGCGAAGGAAACCAGGTGACGACACTGTAACGCGGCTGAGAATCGGCTGTAGTCACATCCTAAACCACTACTTATATTGCAAGGGTTAATCAAGAGGGAGCAACAGAACACCCAGCACCAATGAAATGAAATGAATTTAACTTATGAGACAATTTCGACTAAAGTTGTTACTGAAGGGTTTTTGCATAGGAACATAACAATTTTGTGTGAAAATACAAACGCACCCTTAAATTTTTTGTGTGATCTGCCAATGTCAAAACGCCATTCAAGACTTACATTTTTATCATGGTGAAGTTGACGAATGAGCAACGGTTGGAAATTATGAAAAATTACTACCGAATTTTTGAATCGGTAGTCGGTACTTTAAGAGCGCTTACTCCAATTCTCAGTCGTAATAATCGTCCCATCAGACAGGCTGTGCGTGCTATAGTGGATAAATTTTAGTCAACATACTCACTATTAAATGTTCCGGTGTCAGTGAGACAACGCACCGGTTGAAGTACCGAAAATATCGCAGCCGTAAGTGCTTCAGTTCAAAATGAGCCAAATCAGTCGGAATTGAGAATCTCTCAGTCTACATTGTGGCGAATTGTTCGTAAAGATCTTGGCTTAGATCCTTACAAGATCAAGTTAACTCAAAAAGTGAAGTTAATTTGTGATCATTTGAAGCTCCGAAACTTCTCCGATTGGGTTCAGCAAAAGTTCGAAGAAAATCCCGAAAAATCATCTTCAGCTGTAATGCTCATTTTTGGCTTTATCAATAAGCAAAATATGCGTTATTAAACAGCAACAAATCAACATGCAACTCCATTCCACCTATAAAAAGTATGAATATGAGGCAGGAGGTGTGGTTGGACCGTATTTTTTCGTCGATGTAAATGATTGCCATGTTACGGTCAATGGAGTTCGCTATCGTGCCATGTGGGAAGACTATTTTTGGCCAAAATTAGATGGACTTGACATCAGTGACATGTGGTTCCAACAAGATGGTACCACCTGCCACACAGATGGCCAAACAATTGAGGAGAAGTCCAGTAATCGTGTAATCTCTAGAAATGGTTCGGTCGAATGGTCACCTCGCTCATGCGACTTAACGCCGTTGGATTTCTTTTTATGAAGTTACGTTAAATCGTCGGTTTATTCCAGCAAGCCAACAATATTAGAGGAGCTCAGGAACAATATCGAACGCAAAATTTACAACGTTCTGGACGATATGTGTGGAAGAGTATTGGAAAATTGGTTCCAAAGAATCAAATGCTGAAAACGTGCTCGCGATGGTTATATGAGCGATATAGAATTCTATATAAAATGTAACATGTGTACTACATCTGGAATAAATTTCTGCCTGATATCTCAAATATTCTGTTATTATTATTTATTTAAATACAAAATTGTTATCTTCCTATTGAAAAACACTTTACAACAAATATAAGAATTGAGAGATTTTCTCAATAGGTCTATTGCAAAAAAACTTTCAGATTTATTCAAGGTGAATTTATATACAAGGTGATAAAAATTCATCACGACAACAACAACAGAGCAAATACAATTTATATAAGTTAGCTCCACCTAAGAACTTTTCATTGGCTATGCGTTTCTGCAGTCCGTACGATTTTTTATATATGATGTTACGGAATAATTCGGACAAGGCAATACAAATAATTATGAAATCTCAAAGAACTGCTTCATTCTATTGAATCTTTGGATCCTGTACTTCACCTCCTACCTCTTGACATTCATGGTAAGCAATCTGCAGTCAGTACATCGCTGCGACTAAATTTTATTACCTACGTGTAGGTCAGGACATTCTATAATTCAAAGTTATTCAGATTCGTAATTAGCACATCAACATCTATCCAAAATGACTAACCCATAACCCGCGGACTTGATAAAAAGAAGCTCCCTGCCGATTATTTTGTGTTTTGTCTTAAAATGTTCGTGGAATATTGGACAACAGTCAAAAAAATGCGCTTTGCAAGAATCTTTCAATTCCGAAATGGCTGTCTGATTTGTTGTTGATTTGACTACAAACGTTCAATACCTAAACCCTGAAAAATACCCATCTCTAAAACAAAGAAAAGGTTTCCTCAATTTGAATCCACGAAAATTTCTCTCGTTTATATAAATTTTCCTCAAAATTAAGAAAAATGTGTTCCTTTCATGCAACCATGGTGTTCAATTTGAAGTAAGTTATTTCTTCATTTTGGGAAGTTTAGTTGCGGTGCTGCCCAACAATTGCAATAAAATTCCAAATTTTAATGAAATTGTTAAAACTAAAACTAAAGGAAAGTAAGATAAAAAGTAAGTAAAATACAAGAAAATATGGGTGTGGTAAATGGGCATCTACATATATCATTTTTTCCTAAAACTTAGTCCTTAGAACGCGTCGCTGCATAAAATTTTAACTCAATTGCTTTTACGAATTACTTTGTCTATTGTTAACACAAATGTGCATGGAACAATGAACGTTTCCATAAACCTGTTTCTTCCAAAATTTAGTTGCATCAGCGTATAAAAATTCAAGCACTATTTGGCTACGAAACAAAAGTATCAAAATACCATAAAGGGACAAATTACCTAATTTAGAATAAAATAAGGCGGCATCATTAAACTTATATATTCTTTGTGCATACAAAATGTAAGAAAGAGACGAATATACCAAAAATGTTCTCCATACAAAATTTTGGTATACACAAAAAACTAGCTTTACTCTTTTGACCTTAGCAGACAACACGGTTGCCACTTTGGTACAATTCTCATTTTTCTCCATTTTTGTGCGCTTCGTACATTGGTACATGTTTTTAAAATTGTAAAATTATTTTCAAATTATTTTTTGTTGAAAATGATAAAATTTAAATATATATAATATATAATGCTTTCAAAAGAATTGTGTGTCGGACGGAATTGTGAGTCACATTATATCTAGTCGACCAAAGACTATTTTTAAAATACAAAATTTATTTTAATTAAAGTGTTACTTTTTATTAAGGATGTAGTCTGGTGTTTCGGCCTAATTTTTAAGGTTATTTCGGGAAATTTTTATTATAACAAAATAGAATACAATTATTTAATTTTTTTCATATTGTTATTTATCTTTAACTGTACAAAAAAAATTCTTTGGTGTTTATATTACGATATTTTTTTAGCGGTTTTTTACGTCCCAAATGGAGACCTAAAAAAAAGTGTGGGGCTGGCCCGGGTTTAAACATTTTGATTAAAAAACAACAAAACGGCGGACTTTCCAAAATTTTTTTTTCAAAATTGCGTTGTTTTTTGTTGAAAATCGTTGTAAAATATAGGAAATAATGATTAAAAATAAACCGGCGAGAGCCTGGGCCGGTCAAAAAAACGTTGTTTCGAGAAAAACGCTTTTGAAGTTTTCACCAGAGATAAAGTTTATTTTCAATATATTGTACTTTCGAAATACATTTGAAAACTCGATTTTTTGAAACTCGAACACCAGACTACATCCTTAATAAATAACATTTAATGTTACTTATTATATTGGTACATTTTTTCCCCATTTGGTACATTTTTTGGTAAATATTGGTACAAAATAAAATGAGTAAGTGGCAACCGTGGCAGACAATCGCGTACGCTTTGCTTTTCATTTGAATTTTTTAGTCGGCGTCTCTATTTCAAGCGAAGCGGTTGTGTTTGTGGCTGTTGATATAATTTGTGAAAAAATATATATATATATTGTTAAAAAAAAAACAAAATATATTCAAAAGAAATAAATTTCAATAAACTTCAATTTATAATTTTTTGATGGCCATAAGGATCTTTTGATTATTTCAAAGCGACGACGCCTATAGTGTACGTAAAAATAAGTATGAATGTAAACCTTTTAATTAAAACAACATTGTAGAAAATATTTCATAAATTGAGGATTTTTTTTTCTAAAAAGGTAGTAAATTTACTTCAATTTATGGAAAATGATTCCTCGAACTGAGCAAAATTTCTCTGGATGTAGACATGAACTGAAATCATGACTGTGAAAAATTAGCACTTAGATTTAATTTTCATGGTCTCCTAAAAAAATCATAAATTATTTATTTAGCCGCCCCAATCCCTGGAGGACGTAGACGAAACTGTTAGCATCTATTCATGTTGTGTGAAATGTATTTGACCCGTTGCCCGTTTGGCCTCATTTAGTTTCCTAAGTTGTATATCTAGGTTGAACATGTATACTATAAAGCTGTCTATACATCGGGAAAATAAATTTTATAAGAGCCCTATTTTGCACAGCACTTCTATAAAACCAATGTGTTCTCAAAAATCTGATTTTGACTTACACCATTTTTGCACTCAACGGCTCAATTGTATAGATGGGAGTTACAGTTTTATGCCGAATTGGAACGGCGAAGTGAAAAACTTTTTTAGCCAGTAGGTGATGGCGTGAACAAAATTTTGTTTTCCAATTTTTATTTTTAACCGTGCCGAGCCCAAATATCCTACGTAGCTGTTCAGCAGACTAATCACGGCAACTACCGATAATCAGGCAGCTATAAAATCCCTTGAATCAGCTTTTCTCATTTCTTTATGTCATTACGAAAATTTTTGTTTTAATATTTCTACGAAATTTTGCAACAGCTTTCTAGTTTTTATTGTGAATGGAACAAGGAAAAGAAGAAGAGAATTCTGAATGAAAAATAATAAAATAAACCTCATTTATGAAACAAGTTTTATGAAAAATTGCAGGGTACAAAGGTATACGAGGTAACAAAACTTCAAATATTGTAAGTTAGTAATATACTCCTGAACAAGAAAGCAGTTCCTACGGTAACGTGCAAGTTACTGCTAACTTCTGATGCAACAAAACAAGCGAAGGAAAGGTGATCGTTAGAAGGAGGCCAACACCTAATAATCGACGAACAAAGTTATGAACTTCATTAGTACATCATCTCATTGAAAGACACACAGAAAGACTGGATCTTCCATATACAAATCAATGCAAAAACTGTGATAACGAGGAAGTACAGGATACTGTGACTCATCTTCTATGTGATTGACTCACGTGTGAAAAACTATGTAGATAGGTATGTTTTCGATGACTTAAAAGACTTGGCTGATATTCAGATTAGACACCTGCTTAGCTTTTTGAAAACCACTCAATGGTTTCATTAATAACATAAGTAGCTCCTTCTTCATTCGGCATGCATTCCAATGGAAATTTTTGGGTAGCAGGCCACCATTTTAACTTAGCCTAACCTAGAAAACAGTGGCATTAAAAAGGCACAGAATTGGAACTAGTATTTTATGGAACATCTTTATAAAGTATGCAAGACTTGACATAAAATATTCAAAACTTTTAAAAATTCTAAAGAAATATCAAATTTAAAACAAACTACTAAATAAAAAAATAAAATAAATAAGAAAAAACATTTTAATTTCTTATCATGATCACGACTTGTAAATAATTTATGATAATATGGCTGGTAATTCCATTAATAAAATAAAATAAATAATAATAAAAAGCGAAAAAAAACCAAACAAAACAAAAAAGCTCATTAACTCCAAGACGAATTAAAACGTTTATAAAATTTGCAATAATTTAAAAGCAAAAACAAGGAAGCGCCATTTCCATATAGCCCTGTCAGCACGGAGAGGAGAAGATGACGCAATGGTGGCGCCTCAACTTGTCTTTCTATTTGTTTGAAGATAGCGACGACGACGGCGACGACGACGACGACGACGGCGATGACAGCGACAGCTACGATGCGGTGATATTATGATGTGGCCGTCAAAGTCGTCGGCGGTGCTTGACGGTGGTTGGCGGTTGTGGTGATGTTATCAGTCTGTGTGGCGTGGCGTGGCACATGGTTAATTATTCTTGGCCAATGGCCAAATTGAATTGGTTTTGTTTTTATATTGTTAATGGAGAGTAAATGAAAATATTTTTGAAGAAGAAGAACATAATTTGAAATAATTTTGCATAATTTTGATTTAATAAAAACAAAAATAAATAAACTAAATTTTGTATAAAATAAAATCTAAAATTGTATACACATGCTCGTACATAAATGAATTTTATATTGTCTAGTTAAAAGGTAAAGTAGCTGCCAAAGCGCCATAAATCCTATAAATATTGCTGATTTTTTTCTTTTTATACTCTTTTATACTTATAAATAATACAATTCTTGGTTTCCTTCTCTTTTGTGTTTTTTTCTTTTTCTGTTATTGGCTTTCCAATTATTGGCGCCAGTTGCAATAACAACAAACAAAAGCACAGCGGCAACATATTGTAGTTGGTAATTGAAATACCACAATTCCAGCTACTGTAATACTTCTTCAATATTTTAACAACAACAACAATAGCAATGAAGATAGTAAGTATGTAGTTAATAATAATAAGCCCAATATAAAATAACCAACCCAACTTCATTGTATCGATTACCATTGAAATTGAGTGATTTTGCTGTTTTTTTTCTTCTTCGTGTTGTTTTTTTTTTGCTTTAAGTCAGCAATTGTTGCTGATCGTGCTACTGCCTGAAGCAGCATTTGCGATCGAATTACTTCACATTTTGCAGCAGTTTTTTTTTTTTTTCTTATTGTTATTATTTTTTTTTTTGTCGTTATTTATAAATACATATACGAGTACTGACTTTATTGACAGCAGATACATTTTTGTGGTTAGTTTAGAAGAGGGGTGAAAAAGGGTTTCAATTAATCAAAGAACTTTAATATAGCACACAGTATGCATGTACTACATATTATTTAAATTAGTTTTATTCATGATCCATAGAGACGCTAAATTATTTTGATCATTCAAGAATTCTTTTTTATTTAAAATTCTTAGCGAAAAAAGTTTCCGTCGGTAAGGAGAAACTAAAACGATCAGGCTTATAATCTAGGTCAAAATCAAAAAATACATTTCTTTACTCCTACGATATTTTGATTTGAATGTTAATCTGAGTATTAATCTGAATTTTGATCTGAATTGGTCTAAATTATGACCGATTTTGAATTTGATTTTTAGCCTGAATTTTGGTCTGAATTTGTTTTTAAATTTGACCTGAACTGGATCATTTATGTCCGAATTTTGGTTTAAATTTTGGTCCGAAATTTTGTTTAATTTTTTATCTGAATTTTTTTTTTTTTAATTCTTATTGAATTTTTGTTTAAGTTTTGGTTTGAATTTTAGTTGAATTTTCATCAGAACTGTCGGAATTTTCGTCAAATTTTTAGTCTCAATTTTGATCTGATTTAGGTCTGAATTTTTTTTTGAATTTTGGTCTAATTTTTAGTCTGAATTTGGGTCTGATATTTAGTTTAGTTTTTTGTTTGAATTTCGGTAAAAATTTTTATGTGAATTTTGATCTCAGTTTAGTTTGAATTTTAGTCGGAATTTTGGTCTAACTTTTAGATTTTGGTGTAAATTTTGATCTTAGTTTTGTGTGAATTTTGATTAAAATTTTAGTCTGAAATTTGGTCTAATTTTGGCTCTGATATTTAGGTTAGTTTTTTGTTTGGATTTTGACCTAAATTTTGATGTGAAATTTGATCTCAGTTTATTCAGAATTTCTGTTTAAATTTTAGTCTAAATTTTGGTTAGAATTTTGGTCTAAGTTATTGTATAAATTTTTATCTCAGTTTAATCTGAATTTTAATCTAATTTTTAGTTTGATATTTCGTTTATTTTTTATTTGAGTTTTTGCTAAAATTTTATATAAATTTTGGTCTCAGTTCAGTCTGAATTTTGGTTTGAATTTTAGACTGAAATTTTGTCTAATTTTTAGTCTGAATTTGAGTCTGATATTTAGGTTAGTTTTTTGTTTGGATTTTGGTCTAAATTTTGATGTAAAATTTGATCTCAGTTTAGTTAGAATTTTTGTTTTTATTTAATTAATAATTTTAATCTGAATTTTGGTCTAAATTATTGTATAAATTTTGATCTCAGTTTAATCTGAATTTTGGTCTAATTTTTATTCTGATATTTAGTTTATTTTTTATTTGAGTTTTGGTTCATATTTTTAAATAAATTTTAGTCTGAGTTCAGTCTGAATTTTGGTTTGAATTTTAGTCTGAAATTTGGTCTATTTTTTATACTGAATTTGGGTCTGAATTTCACTCTGATATTTAGTTAGTTTTTTTATTATAATTTTGGTTTAAATTTGTATGTAAATTTTGGTCTCAGTTTAGTCTGAATTTTGGTTTGAATTTATTTTGAAATTTAGTCAAATTTTTGGTTTGATTTTGGGTCTGAGTTTTTACTTGACGTTTGTTCTGAGCTTTGGTCAAAATTTCTTTGTGGTTTAATTTTTGGTTTTGTGTGGTTAATGTGAAATTTGACCTGAATTTTAGTTTGAATTTCGGTCAGATTTTTGGTGTGATTAGATTGTTGGAATTTTTTTAGTCAGGCTATTGATCCATTGCTTAGTGTGATTTTTGAGCTATATTTCTGTTTAATTAATTAATTATCATTTAACTTAGCAATATAATTAGTATTGAAATAGTAGTATAATAGTATAATTTTATAAAGAGGAATGTTCCTAAAATTTAAAACAGAGTATTTTCACTTGCTTAGGTTTTGCTCAGATAAGTTGAGTTAAAAATTAATTCTATAAATCATACTCTTAATGATTTTTGGAGACCCATCAGAAAATATTCTCATATCCTAGAAAATAGTTTTTAAAAAATGAAACATATAATACTTTAATAAGCCATTTCCATATCTCATTAAAAAATTGATTCCCTGCAATATTTTTTGTTTTAACTATACTATGTACGACACTAAAACTAGTGTTCCAATATAGATAGTTTAAATTCCAATTTCTAGGTGAAATGACAAATATTCTATGACAAAATTCGCTACCTAATTCAGTAGATAACAAACAAAAGCACGCAGAATACACTTGTAACTTTTTTTTTATTTTAGAAAATTGACTTACGTACCTCGGATTCTTATCCCTCCTCCCATATGATTCATTAAACAACATTTTAGTTATTGTAACAACTTGAGAAATATCTCAAAATACTTAATTTTTATCATACCCAAGTGTATCACGCTGTATTTGTATAGAAAACAAAAGTCAACTAAATAAAATACAAGGCACGTTCTCCACTCATTTGAGGCTGAAGAAAGACACGAGACAGACAAGTGTCGACAGACCGATACAGAAATAGATTTATGGATGACGCGACAAAAAAAAAGCCTATTTTTAATAGTGCAGAGTTATTTATAAACAAAACAAAAAACGGAAAATAATTCCCCATGCATAACAGAGACAAAGAAAAATGCATAAGAAAAATATTTGAACTCAAAAATTAAATTTGAAGAAGGAGGAGGAGAAGGAAAATCTATGGTGCCAAACTGTAGATCTAATTTAATTTAAATCAACAAACCCAAATAAGAAGTTGGATTGAAATTTATGGATTTGTCAAAATGTTTAGCTGCCAGTTGAGTTGTCGTTATCTAACATTAAGCTCTAATCGGAATCACAAATTGTGAAATATACAAAATAGCCAATAAATTATAAATAGTTAAGTGCAGTATGTATTTATTTATGTACCTACTCGAGTTTAGTGATGTGTCACACATAATCACCATGGCGAAACGATTAAATCAATTGTGATTTATTTTGATAAAAAAAAAAAATCAAAAGGTTTGGAAAATTGAAGTGAAGTAAAAAAAAATTGTAAATATTTTTTTCCGAGAATTGTAAAACTTCTGAATGAATTGTAGGTTTGTATGCAGGTATTGAAAAATCTACATATTTTGAGTATGTAAGAAAACCAGAAAATAAAACTCTTATATTTTCCATACTCATAAATAATTTAACATGTGGGGGGACAAATATACTTTTATAGGCAACAAATTTAGTGTATATATTTTTTTTTTTTAATTTTAGCACACATTTTTTCATTTCACAAAAAAAAAAAAATAGATACTGCTGTTGAGTTTAAATATTACTGCAATATTTTAAGTGTGGATCAAAATCAGAAAATATCATTTACAAATTAATTGAAAAACAGAAAGAAAATACCAATTCAAAATCAAAATTGATATTTTGAAATCAGAAAAGATTAATTCACAATCAGAATTCTTAATTTGAAATCAAAAAATATCAGTTAAGAATAAAAAAATTTGCAAATCAGAATAGAGGGCGATTTAAACAGTGCGCGACCCCCGGAGCCAGAAACTGTGTAATTAACTTTTAAAATTAAAGTGACGTAATAAATTACATTTTGCGGACTTTGTGAATTTTGACAATTGAATTCATAGGGCACCATGCATTGAAGATGGCTAGAATATTTATTTATTTATTTATTTAGTCTATGGAATTTACATCCTTACAGACTAGGTATAACAATTCAACTAATAATAATAATAATAAATTGAAGTGCAAATTTATACAATAATACAGGCTTAATGCTAGATAGTTTCTATGAGAAGCATTTTAAAACTTTTTTTTGCAATTGAAAAATCTAAAAAATGTTCTTCAGCGATTCTATTATATATCGTTAAAGCCCTGGTAATGGGTTCATTTGAGGCATAATTAACTTTGTGGAGATTTACGTTAAATGTATGACATAGACGCAAATTCCGTGCAGGTACTTTAAAAGTAATCAATTCTAATAAATACGAGCAGTCAATATTGCCACAGATAATGTCATATACAAACATTAATGAGAGAGTTGCTCTTCTAGTTTCAAGCGATTTTAAGCTCAAAAGCAAGCATCACGCATAATAGGATGGAAGTGGTTCCACAAAATTTAGGGATCGCAAAGCGTATTTAATGAAAATTTTTTGAATACGCTCGAGACGATTGGAATGTACAGCATAGAACGGGCTCCAAATAAATGCTGCATATTCTAGCTTTGAGCGGACAAAAGAACTATATAACAACTTATGTGTATATGGGTCGTTGAACTCAGAACTATTTCGACGAACAAATGCCATAACGGAGTAAGCTTTTGGAATAATGTAATTGAGATGCTGCACAAATGAAAGGCAAGAGTCAAAAATAACTCCAAGATCCAATATTTCCTTTAGCGAATTGAGACAGTTATTAGCAATACTAAATGAGGATGAGATTGGGTTGCGCAGTCTAGAGAAAGTAATATGCGAACATTTAATATAATTAAGATGTAAATGATTGGCTGTACACCAATTAACAAAATTATTGAGTTCAGATTATAAGATGTTAATGTCCGATGAATTTCTAATGGCAAGATATAATTTCAAGTCGTCAGCAAATAAAAGATAATTTACTCTAGAGAAACAGTCCTCCACGTCATTAATAAATAATATGAATAGTAAGGGACCAAGTATACTACCCTGGGGGACACCAGATGTTGCTATGAAAGACTTCGACCTTACTCCATCAATCAATACATAGCAGCATCTTTGATGAAGGTATGATTTGATCCATTGCAGAAACGTAGAATGGAAACCCATAAGGTATGCCTGTCATAAGAGGAGACTAAAATACCCCACAGAGTTGGGAAGCGTGACCAAAATAAGGCGCAGGTCAAACAAAAAATAAACGCCAAGGAGACCCAGACGTCTCCTGCGTTTATACGAAACGGTGCTTCATACTGAAATGAGACCACTTCCGCCTATAAAAACTTGCACCCGCACTTGTTCCACCAGCCTTTTCACCCCGCCTCAAATCAATAATGGTTATCACGGTTAATAGAAGTTGGGAACTGGAAAGTAGCAGTTTTTATGCATGGAACGCAGAAACCAGGATATCAGTGACCCTACTCCACTGCGGACGATAATGGACCAGACCGACAACAAAAAAAAAAACAGACGAGTGAGCAGTAATACTCTAGACGGCCTCTCGACGAAATACTAAACGGTGTATCCAGGAGGAATTCATGGAATAAAAATATGCATTGAAAAAACTAACTTCATTTCAAAATGATGTTTGCTCATATTCATTTAATGGATAACATGTTTAAGAAGAAAATACACAAACGGGGAAAATTTGCTCTTTGCATTGAGTGCAGTGTCTGATCTATGATTTGGGCTTGAGGAAGGATGATTATGCTAAATTAAAGAATAATTATCTGACCATAATAAATAGATAAAAATCCTGACCAAATGTAAATTCAAAAAATCAAAGTTCAGTCAAAAATTCAAACTAATTCTTTGTTCAAAATACGGACCAAAATCAACCAAAATTCAAACTTAATCAAAACCCAAATTACGACCAAAAATTGTACCGAAATTCGGACCAAAATTTTGGCTTGGCATTTGGTTTCATTTTTTATCTGAATTTTGAATTAATTTTCATTGTATTTTTGTTTGAATTTAAATTCAATTTTCGACGGAACTTTCGTCTAATTTCTAGTCTCAATTTTGGTTTAATTTTGATGTAAATTTTAGAACTCAGTTTAGTTTGCATTTTGGTTTGAATTTTAGTCTAGTTTTTTTGGTCTAAATTTGAGTATGAGTTTTGGTCTGAGCTTTTGTCCAAATGCTGTTCTGGTTTAATTTTTTGTTTAAATTATAATGTGAATTTTGGCCTGAAATTTAGGTTGAACTACGATCTGAATTTTGCGCTCATATTGGTCTGAATTTTTCCCCAATAATTGATGCCTAAATCTCGGTCTTAATTTTTGTGTGAACAGATTGTTGGAGTTTCTTTGTCTTTTGTTCTAATTCTTAGTCTAATTAGTCTGGACTGAATTTTGGTCGAAATAGGTACTGATTTCATCTATGATTTTGGTTTGAGAATGGATGATTTTGCTACATGGAATACAATAATTTTCTGACCTCTAAATAGATAAAAATTCAGATCAAAAACAAGTCCAAAAACTCAAAGCTCAGACGCAAATTCAAACCAAATCTCTATTCAAAATACGAACTAAACTTAACTCAAATTATAACCAAAATTCAATCCTAATTCAGGCGTATTTTTAAAATATCATTCTTTCAACTCGTTTCATTGAGAAAATATAACTCAGTTCCGGAGTTATAACTCCTCAGGCCAAAGTGAGATCCACTCACTGATCATTATAAAATTGTGTCAGTACTGGTGAAATTATTCTGAAAGTTTTCCCCTGATTGTGAAGTGATATTGGGAGCAAGCAGTTCCAGAAAAATGCTTTCATTAGTGAGGGTTTTTTTTTTTGCTAACTGTTAGCTTTTCAAATTGACAACTTTTAAGATGATTGCCAAATTAAGTTGATCCGTGACTGGAATGGCAATGGCAGTCATCTAACGCTGCAAACAAGTTCCCAAAATGAACCCACTAACTACTAACTACTACATTAAACGAAAAAGAATCAAATACGCCATGGCAGAAGATCTAAAGATAAATATTAGCCAGTGTAAAAATAATTAAATTGCATTCATAATGAAGCTAATAAAAATAATGACAACTTTATAGTCACACCTGATTTTATTTTTCGATATTTTATCACAGATCTGAGCAATTAAATTTCGTTGATCTATTTTTTTCTTTACATTTTTCATAAATCCAAATTAATTTTATTAGTAATAAATATTAGTTCCGTTAGAGTAGATTTAATATGAAAAATTTAGTTGTACCATATATTAAAAATCTGTATAGCTAATAAAAACCTTAAGCCAAAATATATACGAGTAGGTAACTAATAAAAATAATTCACAAGAAAAAAAATTAAGAAATCTAATTTAAATGCGAGCAAGATGGTGATAAAATTCTACGAAAATTAAAGAAAAAAAAAACTCAATATTAATGAGAATTCGCCCATAATAATATAGTAATAAATAAAGTCATAAAATTGGCATGTAGGAATGGCAAGTTCCATCTTTCTTTTATTACTAACAAATATTTTTATTTTGTTTTTAACTTTTTCGCATTTGAATTTTTTGCTTTTCGGAGAAATTTCTAGCATTTGAGCGCTCTACATGACTGTTTATATGTCCGCCATGTCGGCTGGCTCTCCCTTTGCCTATCTGCCACCTTTCGTTCGATGACTGTCCATCGATATCCATTGAATTGCGCAAGACGTGTCGCACTAGACCAAAAACGTCAAAAGTCTTAGCTCAAAATGTTAGAAATGTCGATGATCTAACTCTTTTATCGTGGTCTGTCACCATCACATCACCATCAACATGACCAATGACTACTTCTACTACTACTACTACCATCACCGTGGTGACACTGCCCATCCACCACCGCCACCATCATCTTCATCAGTAATACAAATAAATTCCATCAAATTGTCACTTTAAGTGGGCAATAAATTCGAAAGCGTTAAAATTACTGTTGACAACATTAACGTTTAACGTTAACGCCAACGTCAACGTCAATATGAAAATGAAATTGCTCGTTGATCGTTGTATTGCTGTTGCTGTAGTTGTTGTTGTTATTGTTTCTTCTTCTTCATCATCATCATTACTTCTTTGTTGCTCGTTTGTTTGTTGTTCGCTCGTTCGTTCATTAGTTCCCCCAATTGAGGGTTGCGTGTGGAATACTAATGTATGCATTCTGGTGGGCTTTAGTCATTTGAAATTTTTTTTTTTTTTTTTGTAAGCATTTTATTTTATTGAGTTAAACAACAACAGCAACAATAACAACCAAACAACCAAACAACGTGCAAAGCTAAGCTAAGCAATTATTTATAGAATTGATCTAAATTTTGTACGATTGCTAATCATTTACGTACACACGCTTACGTTTTTAGAACTGATTTATTTATTAGCTATTTTAATATTTTAATATGGTACATACATATCGCTCATTTGCGATTATACCCCGTCATAACACAAAATCTAAAATGTTTGAGTTAGTAAACAACTGACACATCTCGCTAGTCTACTCAAAAGCCATAGCTGGAGAGAGAAATCATCGTTGTTTCGTTCATACAAAATATGGTATATAAAATGTAAGACTTTAAAAGCTTCTTCTGGAAAATTTAAAATTTTGAGTTGTCACGGTATAGTCGCAAAAAAGCGATATCTAGTAAAACTCTTAAATAAATTCATGTGAAGATCACCAAAAAATGTTTGTCGATCTATAGCTTTACAACTTGAGAATTGCGGTATAGGAAACTTTCATGGGCGAATTTAACATTATACTGGCTTACAGTTCCCAAATATTAATGGACTGATTGACATTTTCTTGGCCGTCCCCAGAAAGCATCGCCAGTCGTCTATGACAAACGCACACTGGAATTAGTTGGTAAGTTTTCCTATGGAGATTAGGTTGTTGTTGTAGCAATACTCAAATCATTATTCAGTCGGACAGTTCTAAATCCAGGAATTTAACGATTTCTGTAGGTCTAGTCCACAAGTCAATTGTGGTTAAGGCTGTTGGTCTGGTTTGGCATTAGAATAAATGCCGTATGACGTAAGCAATTTGGTTGCTCTGAGGGTAGCAGTAGGCAAAGTTGTCGTCAAGTCGAGACATATAGTTTTGAGCATTCTGCACCAGCCTCAACGAAGTTAGGCTAAAGTGCATCTCGTTGTTCGTGGATGGAGACTTTCTCCGACTGCTATTGGCAAAGATGGTACGCTAGCAGATAATAGGCGGCAAACGAAATAAGCGATAGCTCAATTTTATTAAAAATCCGTAATTTCGCACATTTTTTAGATTTTACAATCTGTTGCATGTTTATCGGTATTTATTATTACGCTACAGTTTTGGTGGGCATAAATTACACGCAGCAGCATTTTTAATGGTTCTGTGGTACGCGTTTGATCTATATTCTTCATTGATGGAACGCGAAAAAAAGCTTGTGAACCGCTGGTCTAGTACAACATTGGGTTGTCTGCTACTTAATGTTACTTCTACCGCCTCATCGTGTGCTACTTTAAGAGATATTTTGTAGTTGGTCTCATCAAATGGATCCGTAATGAGATAGTCTATTTCATTTACAAGCATGTTCAAATCTTTGTGTGGTTTCCGAGGTGGTTGCGGCAGCTCCACGAAAGCGTGGTTTGGGTGTTAAGGTTGGTACCGCGTTTTAGATTTTATTTCGTCGGCAGTATATTATGTTCACTAACTTCGTCATAGAGAAGATCTTCGTTAGTGATCAGGTGGCAGCCAGTTATGGTTCGGATGGCTGCGTTTTGTATTGTCTCCATTGTGTCTCGCTGAGTAATGGTAACCAGACGGGGGCGGCGTAGTTTATTACTGACCTACCGATTGCTTTGTAAGTGGTTAGTAGTGAGCGTATCTTTTTGTCTTTGCTCCATGTGCTTCCAGCGAGCGATTTCAGGACATTGTTTTGAACTCTTAGGCGATTTTGTACATTTGCTGCGTGTTTGGTGAACGTCAATAGGCTATTCAATGTTACTCCGAGTATTTTTGGGTTGTTTACTGTCGGAATCAGTTTTCCAGCGGCCTCGTTGGTGAGAACATCCTGCATCTCCTTCATCCAGATAGTGATAAGAGTGGCTGTAAACATCCCCGCTGACTGCTGCAGGCTACAGGTGCCAAGGAAAGCAAGCTCCTCAGCCAAACATTTTTGCGGCGTTACTGCATCATACAGCTATCTCCGTAGGATAGGGCAATCGTATTCCATTTGGAAGAGGTGGCAGCTTCGAGATATAGTAATTGGACAGGACGGGTGAAAGAGCACCCTGTTTCATTATCCGATATTTTGATGCGGCCTGCCTGAATTCTACAAATGATTGCCTACCACTTAGGTAGTTGGATAGTCAACGTTTGACCAGATTTGGCAGAGATGAGTCGAGCAGGTCTTGTTTGAGTGTCAGCTTTTGATTAGGCCATGCCATTCTCCGCGTTCTGTTACCGTGTCTTAAATAGAATATTTTCTTAGCCGGAACGTTTTTTGCTTTTATTTGTCTGACTGTGTCAGTGTAGGCTCTTTTAAGTGGTTCAATCTTATTCGAACTGGGCTATAGATCTTATGAAAGTTTCTTTTACTCAAATGCCCCCGAAAACCTTCAACTAGAGCTCTGCTTCCGAATTGACGACAGAGCCCATAGAGCTCATAGTAGCACTGTTTAGTATATGTTTCAATTTATAGCTAAATTGGATATCATTTTTGATTGCATATGAACTTGGTGTCTTACGGAAAATGATGGTGTCAACTCCTTCCAAAAATTAACCTTGATTTATTCTATGAAGGAAGATTCCCAACCCCTGTGTGGTTAAAATCCGCCCTTACGGATGAAAATTTGGACTGGATCTTCCGCTCGGTGTTTAAGTTTTATTTTATTTATATAGTTTTAGAATATTTTTCTAGGAACCCAATTTCGGTCACAACATTTTCATTTCATATTCTGTTTTTGAGATAAGAGCGATTAAATAGTTTAAAAATGCGCCACGTGCCTAGACCCAAACAAGGTTCCAATGTTATTTGAAGCCAACGTTTTTGACTATGGTATATGGATTTTCAAAATTGAAAAACGTACCAATTTTGTAGATTTCTCAAATATTTCTTGGGTTGAAATATAGAATTTAGATTTCCGATCAGGCTGAAACTTTCAGAAATTAACATGGGATAGGTATTCTCTATTCAGCCTAGTAGTTACAGATACAGACAGGTTTTGTTTCCTGTTGTCTGTCTGGTAGATACACTGTATATTAAAGGAAATAGATTGTAGTACAATGGGTCTTTAATGGCCTGAGTACTGCCCTCTTGTGCAGTTAGACCCATATCACATTGCTAACAGTTGACGCAGTAGTGACAACTTTATGAAACTAAAAAACGATTTTAATTTCATATGTTGAAACAACAAAAAATTTATCTCTACTGCGAAAACTGTAGCCAGGGTGATATGGACCTTATGGGTCCGCCAGATTTTTCAAACAAAATTGAAAAAAAAAAAAAATGGCACAGCGATGTTCTAATAAAGACCTGCAATCAGTAATTAAGCGGTTCCTACTATTTTATAGTAGGATTTAAAGAATAGCGCACTTAAAGATCATGCAAGATTGGGATACACAAACACACATACACATTCGTTACTTACAATGTTCAAATATACAAGTATTTATGTACATACATATGTATGTTTGTATCTTGTAGAAAATGTGGGTATGTATGAGTTTTTTTTTTCGAAAAATATCTTTCATTTATTATTGCTGTTGTTGCTGTTATGTTGTAGTTGCCGATAATGATACCTACACCAGCAACAGCAACACTTCATTTATTTATTGTTTTTTTTTTTTTTTTGTTATTTTACTACACCTCTCGATTGTGTGTCGTTCAGACTCGCTTGACTGTTTGCTGTTTTCATGTTTTTTTGTTCGTTCGATCGCTTACTCGATTGTTTATTCATTCATTCATTTTTTTGTTTTGGTTTTTTTTTTGTGTAGTTGGTTGGTAATTTTCATTCATTCATGCATTCAATAAATTTTGTGAATGAAATGCGAAACTTTAGCGTAAATTGTGATGATGAGCTTACTTATATATACATATATATAAACACACATTCTTATAAATAACACATACATATGTAGGTGTGTGTGTGTAAGATTTACGTGTGCGTGAGTGTGTGGTTGTATTTTAAAGCATATATTTTATTTTCTTTAGTGTCCCCTGCTCGTGGAACGTATGTGGGCTGAAATGACTTTGTTGTTATTATTGTTGTTGCTTCTCTTCTTCCTCTGGCTTGCTGTTGATTTTTTTCATACTTTATATTTTGAGTTAGTTGGCGTTTTGCTGTTTTTGTATGCTTTTTTTCAGTTAGTTTGAAGTGTTTATATCTAAGCCTTAAATTTTGCACCAAAGCCAAAATGGACGAACGCTTGAATGCATCCGGAACATAGAATTGAGAATTTATGAGCAATGACACAAAAATCAGACAGACGCCACACCATTTTTACTACAAGCAAGACGCAAAATTATTAATTTTCATAAATAAAAGTTGTGAATTGTTAAAAAAAATATATAAGAATTAAACTTTATATTTTTCTAATCTCGAATGAACTTGAAAGTATCGATTATATATCACTTTTTAATATGGCTCAATCATCTTAACCAATAAATTTGATTGACACTCACCATTCTAATGATGTTCATGTCACCATATTTCCACTTTAACTAAATAATAAATATTGATATTGGTATCGCACTGTGAGCTTAGATATTGCATATTTTTATTTTAGAATGAAAAGTAAACCTGAACTAGCTTCAATTTTTCATAGGCATTATTCCTAGCTATATGCTCAACAATAGCTAAAACGAGAGGATTCTTCTACTATATTTTGAAATTTTCACGAATCTAGTCCATACTGATTTAGGCTCCTTAGATTTAAGCATCGAATACATTGCCACTGAAACAATAACTACGTTTTATTCGCCACTTGCTTCTAGTTATGTATAACTAGCAACGATAATTGTATGGGAAAACAACAACAAAGCCGCAAAGATAACACGTTTAATTATAGCTGTTATGTATACTAAACAAGTAGTTTAACTACATCAAATCTATTGTGAACTGCCAATAGGAACAGAAGAAGCATGACAGATTGACAAAAAATTAAAAGGGAAAAGATTCAAAATGTCTACTGCCGAAAAGAAGTTTAATTAATCGTTAAATATTCTTATAAAGAGTAAAAACTAAAAATAATGTCCATGATTAACGATTACTGGGATCCATTAAAATGTTTCTCCTCTAGATACTGAACAGTTTCATTGTGAATAATAATATAACGAAGAAGAGACTTAATAGCTTGGGTAATTTTTTCGCACATGTTAAACTAGCTGATGAATAAAACGCAGCTAACATTAAAATGGGCAGAATTGTGACGGGCTGAGTTCGAAAATCACAAAATTTTTTTTTTCTCTTTACCTACGTAAAGCTGAAACTTTTTCGCAAAAAAAAAGGTCAACCAAAAGGAAATCAACTGAAAAATTATTCAATTTTTGCGCGTAGGAGTTTCAGCTTTAAGTAGATGAACAGAAATTAGATATTTTAATCGTTTTTCGATATTTTTTCTTGGCCACAGAATCAGCTGTAATTGACATATTTTCATCGATATATTTTGAATCAGTTATCCCATTACAAATCCGATTAAAAATGTTTGCTATCTCAACACCTTCCATTTTTTTTTTTGAAGAACGATCGCATATTTCTAGCTCGAGATATGATTTTTAAAGTGTAAAAGAGTCGAAAAAATGAAAAAGTTACTATGGCCCTTATTATGAACTGCGTTCGATCATCGACTGTAGTTGAATGCCCTGATCGAACGATTTTGAGTTTGGCATTATGACGTGATTTCGACAGAGAATAGCGCTATTGTGAATTTCGCTCATTTTGGCCTGTAAAAAAAAAAAACGATTTGTTTAAAAATGAAGTGAAAAAATTAGAGCAAAATAGTTGTGACTAAAGCGCGGTTCACGAAAAATTGGCACGCAGGAAAGTTGCTGTACCTTTTTAACCAGAACACTCAGAATAACAAATAATGCATTAAATGTTAAGTTTAATATTGTGTTTTAATACTATAATATTAAAAGATTTGAATTTCTTTGTTGTGCAAAAAGTTCCCGGTATTCCTTTTAATGTACCCCATTAACCTTTGAACATCCGCTCTGGATACTTTTGCGGCTATTTGGTTCCATTTTAGTAGCATTGAATTCACATTTTTGACAATACCTGCATTTTTCTTCAACTTATATTTTGTAATAGCCCAGTATTTTTCGATCGGTCGAAGCTGGGGGCAATTGGGTGGATTCATATATTTGGGCACTACATCTACTTTATTTGTCTGATACCAATCCATGGTTTTCTTAGAGTAGTGGCAACTGGCTAAATCAGACCAAAACTTTACTGGCGAATGGTGGTGACGAACAAATGGCATTAGTCGCTTCGAAAGGCACTCTTTGATGTAAATATCAGACGTCATAGAAGAGGATGTCATAAATGCCCTGGATTTGAGACCACAGCTGCAAATAGCCTGCCACACCATTGCTTTCTTTGCAAATTTATTCATTTTTATGACTTGAATTTTGAGGGTACTTTGTTTAAGATTGTTTATTTGTTTAAGATCAAATTTTACGTATGATTCGTCATCCACAATAATGCATCCATTGAATTTGGTCAAAACATTATTATAAAGAAGACGAGCACGTTTTTTGGCCAGCAAATTCTATTTGCCTGTTCAATTTGGATATTTTATAGCACGATAGCACTTTAGCCCAGCTTTTATGCGTATTCGTCTAGCAGTACTTTTGCTGGTATTGAATTTTTTGGCACGATCGCTATCCGATAGTCCGGGATTGCTTTTGATGGACCTCAAGATCTTTGCCTTTAATTTTAGGTTGGTGGTTCCCGTTTTGTTCACAACTTTTTTAGCTTTCTCAACACTAAGAGTTTCTTTATATCGTTTTATAACTCTACATACCGTTCTTTTGGAGATATTTAACACTTTCGCAATCTTTGAACCAGACCACGACGGATTTTCAATAAATTTGTTCACAATCATTTTTCTATTTGCACCTTCCATTGTGCACACAATCACCAACTTGCAATCAATTAATATAAAAAATTTATCAACTAACGGTATTGTAAACAAATCCCAGTAAAAAATTTGTTGTTCTTATGACTAGGGGCGACGTGGTGGCCACAACAAAACGTGCCAGTTTGGCGTGAACCGCGCTTTACGACGGAATTATGGTTCAACGATTTATCAGAAGAGGATGAGAGCTTTATGAAACTGGCCAGAAGTAGAAAACGATTAACTGCAGCCTTTTGAAGAAGCTTTGGCTTCTATAAAACTTGTGTGCAGATTTCTACAGAACTTTCGACTGTCTAAGTAGATGTTTGTGGACTTGATGGCCACTATAGATGAACTGCTAAAGCAATAGACATGAGCAAGACCAATTTCGAACATAGAAAAATTTCGATAGGGTTGCACTGCTCATAATAAGAATTTTACATTCGATCTTCGATAACTAGGAAAGTTCGAACGTCGAAAGCAGCTCTTAATAAGGCCTTATATCTCAAAAACTAATAAATAAATGTTAATCTTGATTTTCGAATTCAGCAAGAGAAAATCCATATAAAACGACGTCTCATTAAATGTACATAAACATCAACGTTACCTAACGCAGTTGATGACCTCTTCTTCTAGATCAATTTTCAAGTTTCAATAAACTACGACAGTAGTATTATAAACGATTTAAAATATCAGTTAGGTATCTCTATAAAATTGTTTATTTAATAAATAGGTTTACATATTTTACACATCCAAGCAAAAAAACTAAAACAAACAAATTATTGATAGCGCAAATAACAAATAATAGTGTAAATAACTTAATTTTCCAATCACCTTTTCAAATGATATTAAATAAAAATATGTAAGGCAGAATTAAATGGAGAATGCGATTAAGCGGGACTTAATTAAACGGAGGAATATATAAGAATTTTATTTAGCACAAATTTTAGCTCAATTAGGCGGGAAAACCGATCAAGCGGAAACTACTGTATTTATGTACATAATTTTTGAATTTTTATGAATAACATATTGATATATTGAGTGTCTATAACATTAATAAGTTTTATCTTATTGGGTGTATAACTTGAAAATGAGAGATTTACAATTGATGGTGTTACTTGTCCTGAATCACATCTGGCAATACTGTAACAACTTTCGTGCTTTCGCTCCTCTTAATGCTTTTGTTTTTATTTTGTATAATTTTGCCAAAGTGCAAACAACATAACCTTTTTATGCTACAAACATGTCAGCATACGTGCCAAATAAACAGCATTTGCGGGAAGTTTTGCTTTTCTTCTTTAATTCGAAAGAAGTACTGCTGAAAGTCATCTCTTCTTGTCGGAAGTTTTCGATGAATATACTCCATGGATTAAAGCATGCGAATTCTGGTTTCGAAGCTTTAAAAGCGGAAATTTTGACACGGAAGACAAGGAACGCCCTGGCCAATTGGAAAAGTTCGAAGATGAATATGTTACTCGATGAAGACTCGTGCCAAATGCAAGAGGCACTTGAAATAACATTGGGAGTTACTTAAGCGGCAATTTCCAAGCAACTGAAATCATTGGGGTTCATTCAAAAGGAATAAAACGGGTGCCTGAAATGGGGAAAAGCGATTTTGCATGTCTCAGATACTGCTTTAGCGGTATAAAAATAAGTCCTTTTTTACATCGAATTATTACTGGCGACGAAAATGGATTTGTTGCGACAATCCGAACCCGGTCAACCAGGAACGTCAATGCCGAAGTAGAATATTCATGGCACCACAGTAATGCTCAGAAGGGTGTAATCTATTTACAATCCGCAAAAACCTGGTAAAACTATTTCGGGAGAGCCGTATCGAAAAAAATTGATTCGTTTGAAGAGAGAAGTGACCGAAAAACGACCATACAATATGCGACTAGGCACGAGATCGTAATTTTCCAACCTGACAACACGTTGCCTCATGTTGCTAGATTACAAATTATTTGGAAATTTTGCCTCATCCGCCGTATTCCTTAAAACTTTCCCCGTCTGGCTATCACTTATTTCGATCGATGCAGAATGCCCTTACTGGAATACGCTTTACTTCAGTTAAAAGTATCAAAAGTTGGATTGATTCGTTTATAGCCTCAAAGAATGGAGGTTGTTTTTGGCAAGGAATCCATATTCCATATTGCTTCCGATGGACACTACACTACTTTGAATCATTTATTCATTCAATTTATTATTGAAATAAAACTATAGTTTTGTAAAAAAATTCTCATTTTCAAGTTATACATCCAATATAAAAAATACAAAAACTACAAAAAATTCTTGGCAAGAGAGACAAGAGTCTAGCATGCCGCCATCACCCTACAGGAGTCATCATTGGAGCACCCACGCCAACCCCCCCCCCCCCCCCCTCTCAAAGTTGTTAGAAACTGATTTTTCTATTTCATTCCATATGTTTTAATTGAAGATCAGGTATGTGGATTCGGAACGCCCCTCTAAGTCATCGATTTTGTTATGAGGTAATAAATTTTTACAGATCTTCTTTTCACTACTTGTATTTTACCTTTCAAAAGGTGCACAGGCAATACGGTAAACTCTCAAGCTGTACCCTAAAGTGCTGAAATTAGTGGGAGTAAAATTTTGGCTCTAAGCGATCGCGAAAAATTGTGTTTTTTAGTTTGCGATTGATAGAAGCACGCTTAATATTTTGTTCCTGTAAGAAATCGACACTCGCATACCCAAATTTGTAATAGTTAATGAGGAGCGTTAAGAGGGAGCAAAAGGGCTCCTTCCTTCCAGGCGTTCCACCTCTCCCAGAATTACCAGATTAACTAAGAAAACTACAACAACAAAAAAGGAGGTATATAAACCCAGGGTTTGATCGATCTTCACCTTTATTCAGGACAAGCATACAAAATTCCTTTCAATATCTCTATTCAGTGAAGATATTTGGAATCAAATCTGTAATTCTGAGTTACGATTTTAAACATTAGTAGCTTATATAGTATATTGAAGGATTAAGAACTATCACTAAGATCACTGATGAGGAATCGCGGCAGACTCCGAAACAGTCGTCTGATTTGCCCGTCTTATTATGCACTGTTATTGTGATGACTTCATATATACGTTCTTTTAGCCTGTTATACATTACTTAAAATGAAACTAAAACATGGAACAGTAGTCAAGACTTTGAAAATTAACAACTAGATTTAATTTTTATAGTCTACAAAAAGCAAAATTTATATATACACTTTAGCTCTTCGAGTCGACTTGAACTATAGTCTGAATCCATCAATATTGATCATGAAGACCAAGATCACTACTCCAGAAAATTTTAATTTATTGTTAGAAAAAATTTGCATACACCAATACATGAATTCTTATTAACAATATTATCTTTATGAATTATTAATGTGATAATTGGAAATTTCAAGCAGCAGCCAGTGTGGTAGCCAGGTAGCCAGAAAAAAGAGTGTTACAAAAACCATTTTTCATATTAGATATTCAGTTAGACATGGGAAATCCCTGTACTCACCAATTAAGTTGAATAGAAGTAAAGTTTTAAGCTAAAACAAAAAAAAAAAAAAAACAAAAAAAACCGAAAACAAACGAAACACGTGTACAATTAAAAAATGGAATTTCTGAAAAATAATATTATTCTGCTAAATATTTTGTAAAAATAAAATAAAATCATTTAACGCTAAATAAAACCATAATAAAAATAATATATTGTATATATATGAAGACAAATTTCTGTTGATCGCTTACCTTTCAGATTTAATTTATAGTAGCTTAAGATTTTTTTTAGTTTTATTCTTTTTAATGTAATATTTTTTTATTAACACTTTAGATTCAATAATAAATTTTCACAATAATTTTAATTAAAAGCCTCTTTACAAATAAAATTTTCAATAAAAATATATTTTAAATAATTTAAAATAAAATAAGCGTGCGTAGTTGAGGGGGGGCTAGGCCGAAAGTATGCTGAAATACCGCCACCACCACGTTTCTTTTAAGGCAATTTTTCAGCGAAATAGACGCAAAAAAAAAGAAAAAAAAAAAAAACAATAACCACAAATACAAAACACAAACAAAAACAATGAAAAAAAAAAAAAAACAAAAATCGCACAAAATAAAAATGCCGACGCTAAGCAGAAAAATCAATTCGAATGACAAACACAATTAAATTAATAAGATAAAAAATATGTGTATTTATAAAAGAGAAAAATCGACATCGACAACACTCCAAAACAGCAACAGCGGCGCTTTCCGCCTGAACGATTCTTCTCCGTTGGTTGCGATACATACGCCGCGATCCCCAACTAGCGCGTTCACTTTAACTAAAGTCTTTTTATTTTTGTTTTCCTTTAAAATGCATATAGCTTTTTTCGTTTTAGTTGATTTTTTTTTTTTTGCTTTATTTCCGTTTCAGAATATATTTTCCCCACTAGTTACACTTAAATTTCGATTTTGCATAAAAAGTTAAAGCGCGCTTTTGACACGTTCTAAATCATCGATCATGAATCGAGTGTAGATGAAGAGGATTAAGTTTCCAATTTAAATTACCACCAATACTACTATTAGTAACAGCAATAATAAGCAGATACTACGATGAGCGCGCTTGTTACGATACAATCCATCGAATGCTCAAACTTAGACTGAGTGAAAATCCAAAAGATACACGAGTTTTAAGAAACTTCATCGAACAAAAAACGAATAGCAAACAAACGAACTTGAACGAGCCGGAAGATCGTTCGATGACGATAACAACAACAACAAACAGACAACAAAAAGTGTGAACAAGCTGCAGTGAGCAATTCGATGTTGCCAACTATAAGTTTTTAATGTGAATAAAGCTAAATTAAATTTACAATTTAATTAAATTTATAGCATACTGAGAAGAAATATAGTTACTTTTTCAAATTTGAAGATAATTTTTCTATTTGCATTGGAGAAAATAATTTATTATGATATCTAACAGATATCCTGGCCTTGATAACTTAACTTGCAGTTAACAAATTGGCATAATATTCAAATAAGCCATTCCGCTCACTCACACTCTCTTTTGAGTGATTGAGTGAGTGACTATTTAACGATTCATACTCAAATATGTCGCGCGATCGTTTGAGTGAAGAAGAAGTTATTCGGTTTACTATTGGATGGATCGAGATACATACAAGTGAATTGAATGTTCTTCTCCAATTTCTGACTGATTGACTGACAGACAGACAGACAGAAAAGGCGCTGGCGCTTATGTTAGATACGACTTGTTGTTTTTCGTTGAATTGTTTTGATGCTTCTTCCTTCGCCTTTTCTGTTTAGCGCCACTCTAGGAACTACACATACAAACATACGTAAATACAAATAAACACACGTACATGCGCTGGTGTTCCTGCTATTTTTATTGTTGTTGTTGTTGTTTGTGGAGCTTCTCGTGGTGCTGCTGCCGCTGCCGTTCCTTCTGTCATTCTTTGCATATCGCATTCGTGTGATCGGCGTGTGATCTTTAAAAAAGATTTTAGTTTATATTTAATTTTTTTTGTTTGTTTTTTTTTTACCTCGGCGGGATTCTTTCGTATGCTCGTTTTGCGGCTGAAAACAACAACAACAACATGTATGTGGTTTTTGTCTTTTTTATTATGGATATCCCGGCATAGTATTTTTCTTGTTTTCATTTTGTTTGTATTTCTTAGAGCTGCTTTTATTTCGTGGAAATCATTAGTGTCGAGCGCGACGAGAGCCAATTTGCCAATTTGTATACATAAATTCAAATTAACTTAACATTGCAATACTACATAGTTTTAGGGTTTAATCTTCTAGAATTGTATTTTTTTTTTTGTAAAAAATGTATAAAAACATATAGACTCATCGGTACATGTGTATGTATATATGTGTCTACATATAATTCTAGAAAATATAGTCTACAAATATCTGCATATCTGTGAACTTTCGACAAAAGCAATTATCACAAGATACGAAAAGATACGAAAGTTTTATCCAGGGTTGAAAATGCTGCCAGCGGAATAATAATAGCACGTACAATATGCTATTACTAGGTTGCCAAAAGCTAAAGTAACACAAAAGCATATGCTGTTGCTCTGCATTTGCTACCACAGTAAATTTGCTATTTGCTGCCGAAAATGGCAGTGAAACAAACTCATGTGCTGCCTTTACTTTCATAGCTTATATGCTATGTGCTGTCACAGCTTTTAAATAGTCAACGGTTGACTTTTGTAGAGTGTTGCCGTTACTACAATAGTACTGCACAGCTGACATTGATTTACTTAAGCACTAAAAATAACAAGTAATACTAAAAGCAAAAGCAATTTTGTGGAAGCCAATGATTTTTTTTGGCTATAACGGCTGAGAAACTAAAAGCAACAGCAAAAGCAGTTGTATATTTTCGATGCTGTTGTTGTGACTATCGAAAAATCGGAAGCAATAACGAAAAGAACGAAGAAAATCCACATGTTTAGAAGTCAAAGGATTGGCTTTCGATGTGCTGTCAATATCTCAACAGTTATAGGAACAGCCCATCATTGGCTACCAAAAATGCTCTACTGCTTCTGTCTCTGCTATTGCTCGCTATTACTCTATTTGCTATTAGTCGTAGCAAAACAATAATAGAAGCAAATGAAATATTTATTTCATTTGCTCTGGTTTTATCTACTTTTTTAATTTCAACTCGCTTTTGCTGTTATTATCGCTATTTCAAAACATATAGCTTAAGGGGGTTGTTGTTGTAGCGGTTAAGTCTCATCACACGTATCAATTCATAACGTTAGCTGTCTGTGTCTTTTATGTCAAGGTCCACTAATTGAGCCACTTCGATGGGATTAGTTCATAATGAAGTTGTCACCAGGTTCGTGGTTTTCTGTGGGCAATTGGAAACATGAGATGTGTCGTGCGGGTTCTGCCCGCACTTCGGGCACATACCCACTGCTTCGTCGCTGATCCTCGCAATGTAGCAGTTGAGGAATTGGCTCTAGGCTGACCTTAGTTGAGCCAGGGTGCATCTTGTAGCTCTTGGAAGTTACTTTTCTCCTCACCTACTAGTGGTGGTCTGTAGTTTAGGATGCAGTTGAGTGCTCTGATTGAACTTTGTCTGTGAATATTCTTCAGTTTTCCATATATATAGTCAAGTCCCTGGCGGTGTTGTAGTCTATGTCAATGTTTTGTTGGGATTACACGGACATCCGGCATGCCGTCAGGAATATTGTTTAATAATTTTGCTTAGGGATGTTAATCAGAAGACAGGAGACCACTGACGTCGGTTTTGGTAACGTGTCTGTCGTATTTTCATTTCTTCAACATTGAATTTCTTAGTTCCAAAATCAGATTTCTTCAAAAGAAAAAAATTTATTTCTATATCCTAGATTTGTGTTGTAAATCTTAGATGGTGGTGTGATGAAGTAGCATTTGTATTATAAACAGATTCCCTCCTTCTCCTCTAACCTTATTTCAGAATAGTTTGTTTCAACTGAGTTTTTTTTGCGGGCATGTTGAAAGGATTTCACCTAAATTTCTTCTTATAACAAACTGTATAAATTAAGCTTTAAGGCCACCTTCTGGTCTAGATTTTTCAAAAAATTTACTTTTTTTATATTTCAAAAGTACAGGCTTTTAAAAGTATATGTAATTAATTATTAATTAATTTTAGTTCCTGCGATAACTACACTCATACTGACTGTAATTTTTTCTAAGATCAATAGAAAATCCTAAACATGACCCACCAGCAAGATCCGTTTTTTTTTTTTTTTTGAACAGGGCAACTGTAACACCAATTTTAGTTTACTTAAAATTATAATTTTTTTTTTTTATTATTTTTGTATATTGTTAAAGTAATAAAATATATCTACAAAGTTTAAGTACTATTGCTCATTATTTCATTTAAAACTAAAAAAATTCTAAAAACTCGTCAAACTCAGGGCGTCTAGCGCCTTAAGGTCTCCTTAAGTTGAGAAAATCTTTAATTTTAGGTTACTTTGTTTCACGAAAACCTGTTTTCAATGGCTGCATGTAGAGGTTCCATTCTCAATTCCAAGACACACAGTAGTTTCCATAAATATAAATTTCATATACCTAAATGATGACTACTTTAATTTAATTCCCTCAGAGAAGCGTAAAACTTATGATTTAATACATACTATAAAAATTAATAAATAATGCACATGAATGTAAATGTATCTGTGTATTAAAGGAAGGAAAGAGCCGAACCGAACCGATTTTAAAATCCCTTCACATATCAAAATATGCACCTACATATGTGCATATGAATACGTGAGCAACCGTCATGGTTTATGCTTAAATAGCATCAATAAAGATCGCCACAATTTAGAGTATCTTGAAATCAATGAGTGTGCGCAAACAAAATCAAAATACCTTTAAGCTATTATCAAGGACGTCAGTCAATGGAATATATATTCATCTGACTGTATTCATATTAACACACACACACTTCAGTTAAAGAATTAAATGAAATGCATTATTTATTTATAGCTCAGCAGTGTCCGACCGAATATTCGGCTTCGGTTTCGGTTCTTCGGCTATTCGGCCTTAAATTGCACCTTCGGCTTCGACAAAAAATGCCGAAGTTTTGGCCGAAGTATTTTGCCGAAGCCGAAGATTATAAGCATTTTATTTTATAATAATTTTTACTATAGATTGGCAGTAAAAATTTATACAAATAAATAAATGTGAAGTGGTTATATAAAGTATTTACATTACAATTTCTGTGTTATATTTTCTCCGTTTGCTTGTTCTATTTTTACTTTAGAAGTAACCCACAGATTTACAACCGTACAAACAGTAATCAGTGATTTTTTTTAACGAACAACCTGCTGGAGCTAATACAATTAGAGGCAGCAGAAGCAAGCCAAACTAGTAAAAATACTTTTTAAGGAAAAGAAGCGTGAATTGTTAAAGAATCTGATATTTTCCATTACTGGCGCTTCACTTTTTTTTTGCTTTCAAGGAAGTCAAAAAAATTTAAAATTGTTTTGGCTAAAATCGCTCTAGAATATATGTGTAAATTCGATTGAAAGTTACAGATGTTTATTTGCAGGTCCTGATACAGCAGTCATACATATTTGAACTTTGAAACTAGTTTTTCTCAAAACAGCATTTATCGAAATGGCTGCCACGATATCTCCAAAACTAATGAACTGATTGCGCTTAAATTTTCATCGTATCTTCAATGAATAAAATACTTTTCCGGCTTCAAAAAACCACGCCCATTTAATTTTTTAGGGTTTTGAGATCAGATTTATGCTTTTTACATTAAAATTTATCAATCCCAATTTTTTTTTAAATCAATCAAAAATTTGGGAACTAGAGAGTTAATTCTGATTCCGGCTACAAGTCTATCGATTAATACGCTGATTCAATCTTTGATTTTAGATAAGCAGAATCATGGCAGCCATCGGCCAAATTTTTTTTCACACAGGTTTCGTTGAAAGACAGTCGTTCTACAGATATATAGTCGATGTAACTGTATATTTTGACGTAAACAAATTTTTAAATGATTCTTAAAATAAATAATATTTGTCAGCCCCTTCTACACTGAACAGTTATTTAGTGTTACTGGTCAGCGTTTTATTTGTAGTATCTATTATTTATATTTTTCTGTATATGTTTGCAAATACATAGGTAGAAAACATTTAATTTCAGATTTTTATTTTTTTTATTTTAAAAATCCTTCGGTCTTCGGCTTCGACTACGATCGAAGGTTAGATTAATGGCCGAAGTTCGGCTTCGGCCAAAAAATCACCTTCGGTCGGACACTAAAGCTCAGTGTTATAAAATTTAGTGAAGTAGAAATACCTGAGAAGTGATACTATTTTTCTTGTAGGTCTTGTCGAGTAAAACAAGAGTCTGTATTTGAAATTTTCCAAACACCCCCAAAATCTTGATTTACCGTTAAAACCCGGTTTTACGTGCCTTTGCGCACTTATAAGCCTGTAACTTAGTTGATTATCAACAAATTTCAAGTTTCTTACCAGTTTTAGAGAAAAGAAACTTAGACCTTGAATGTTATATATGTTTTTTAAGAAAACTTGAGAAATCTGTGTGTATTTGTCCAGCAAAAACAATATTTTTCACTTTTTTTTGCCTTTTTTCAACTTTGGCGATGTTTGTACACACTATTTTATGAGAGAGCTATACTGCTTATGGATTTATTCTAAAAACACGTTTATAAACGAGTAAAACGCAGGTTTGTTTTTAAAAATCGGTAAGTAATTGACTGAGTTATTAAACTTTTTATGAAAACAAAATTTTTCCAAAAATACAATTTTTGGCCATTCAACTCAAAAATGTGTGATTAACCGTTATTTTTTAAAATTCAGCACCATCAGTTTCTCGTTGAAGTAACCAACAATATTCTGAAATCATTTTTATTTTATTTTTTCCTTCGATGCGCTTTTCAATTGTAGCCATTTCTTGGTGCATTTCCTCACGCCACTTTTTTCTGTGTACGCGTCTGTCCCTTGCTGATAAACATCTCATATTATTGCTCCTGAATTAAAAGACTTTTTAAGGGAACGGACAAAATGAAAACCTCCCCTTCCCCGGAAATGTCTGGATCTGCTAGTATCTATTACTAGTACATATATCTATTTTACCCGTAAATTTGTTGATAACAATTTGTTCAGATTAACAAGGCAAATGAATCGAATCATTAACGTTTATGTGAATTTGTTGTTGCTATTGTTGTTGAATTTTATTTTTAAACTGCTTTTCCTTTCCCCCTTCTTTAAACGTACTTCCATACATTTTTAATACGACGATACTTGGCGGCAAATTATGGCGACACGTCTGGAGCGTGGCATGTGTCTTCCTCACACAATTATATACATACCTACATTCAACAACAACAACAACAGCAACATGAGAAATAATATTAAAGTAGCATGGCGACGCCAACCAACAACAACAATTATTGTTAGGCCAAAAAGTTTATCCCCAATAAAAATAAATATAAAAAATAATAATAACAACAAAAACATAAAATCTGTTCAAGTATACTTTATCTGATTGCTAACTTAGTTATATCTGTCTGTCTGCCTGTCTTTCTATTTGTCGATCTGTTTGTCTGATTGCTTATACATGCGCTTGTCCTTCCTTCCATCTCCAACGTGTTCACTTCTATCCTTTTTTTTTTCTTTCTTTCTTTTTTTTTTTTATTTGAAATTACTTATTGTTGTTGTGTGATTTCGCGTGACTTTCATGTCAGATCAACAACATTGATCGGCATCAATATGACGCCACATGCGTCACAACAAAAACAACAACGAAAATAATAACAGCTCCCACTCAGTCGCTCGCTCATGTGCAGCGTGCCGTTTGCTGCTTGTTACAACAACCACAGCCATTACAACTACATACAATAAAATAGACACGATCATGATGCACCACCACCACCACCACCATCATCGGCACCACACCACAATCGTAAATTTTTGCCACTGGACCAAACCAAACGACTTCTGTTGTGCTGTCGTCCGTCTCATAACTTGTCATGCATGGAATCGTCGTCGATTAATGGTGATGTGCAGTAGTGAAGCATTTTTCTGGTGGTGTAGAAATGCAACAGTCGCGCCGCGCCCATCAATGCAACAGTCGGTAAATTTAAAAATGAAGTAATTGTCTGGTGAATTGATTAGTTTCTTCATTTCATTTCATTTTTTTGTTTTTGTTTTTGTTTTTTTTTTTTTTTTTTTTTCAATCACTATAAATAAATGTACATGAAAGTTTTTAGGGTATATTCGTTACACAGTCAACTGCTTGCCACAATTATAAATACACGAAGGTGGAGTGATTTAGTTGGGGAAACTAAGCCTCACAAATAATTTTTATATTTGAGCTTCATCCAAGGGATTTGTGTTTTGTTCTGTAGGAAAATAATTTTGCTACATAATACATACTTAAAACGTTAACTACTCGATCCTTCATAAGGATGTTGATTTGTCCAGTGGCGCATAAAGGAGAAAAGCTATAATGTTGCAGTCGTCCTCTCTACCCCCCACCAAGTATAATTGAACTGTTAAACAAAAAATTTACAAAAAATAAACCACTTTCAAAAAATATGTTTTGGACGGTCAAAGAAATAGCAATAGAAAAATTATTTGAAACATTATAATGAAAAAACTTTCATGTTTCTACCTACGAGGGAGATAACAAAAGTTCGCATAGTTGGCAACACTGAATAAATTTTGGACAAATCAAAAAATGTCAGATGATTTGGCATGGCATTGCAATATTTCATATTAAGTTTCACTGCAATATGAAATTATACCGGCATCACAGCAAGAGATTTCGGCGTAATCTCAAGACTGTGGAAATATTTAATGAGTGCCAACTAGCATAAGGAGATAATGGACCATCGCTTGGGACCTTCTCGAAGTAGTTTCGGAGATTCCAGACCGGAAATTTTCCTGTGAAGAACGAATTTCGTGAAGGTTGCCCAAAATCTTCGGGTGGTGACGTAAGTGTGGCTCTGGTAAAGTCCAAAACTGACGAAAATCCAAGATTGACCCAGTAAATGATTAAAAATGTAGAGTCCAGCACCTTCAATAAAATTGTAAAAGGTGATGAATAGGGCAAGTAATTTCATGCACTAAAAAATCAAAAATATGCGTTTATAATATGCATTTAAAGCTTCAAAATATGCAACTGAAATTGCAAAAAATGTACTAAAAACATATAAAATATGCAATTAAAACCAAAAAATATTTAAATTGACGCAATTTAACAAACAAAGAACTAAAACAATTCACTTTAAAATATAAAATAAATTTATAAAAAGCAACAAAAATATAAAATGAACATAAAAAGATTAACTCAAATCAAATTTAAGTAAATATTTAAATAATCATGAGAGCAAAACTTTTCCGATCGGGTCTTAAAAAATGTTTGTATAAAGAAAATGATCGCTATACATCAACAGACAGACGATAGGAGCACAAAATTCATTTATAGAATAGTTGTTTCTAGAACAATTTTCTTCATTAAATTCCAAATTTACATATCTGTGGCCTCATCTATGGAAACCCATAAGAAGTGGTTTTTAGAGCGACTTAATTTCTTTTCGCGGTGACGTTTCAAGAGGAATGATTTCATTAAAATATGTATGTTCTCAAAAAACGTCTTAATTGTGGATTGTAAGATACAATGGAATATCTGCTGAAGTAAAAGTTTGGCATAAATCCAAACCAAATATTTTAAGCACTGCCGCTGCAGAAGTAGTAATCAAGGGCTGTATTGTTTTTTCCGGACGCGTTCATTCAATTCTTTTGTTTTCAAAGCTTTTCAGATGCTGGTCAACTTGAAATTTTTTTCCCAGCTCACTAAAAACTTATCGAAATTATTAAAAATATGTAAATCAAAAAAAAGAAATATGTGAAAACATGCATTTATTGTAAAATATGCAAAAATATGCACACTTACACAAAAATATGCAAAAATATGTATTTATAGTAAAATATGCAACAATATCCACTAACGATTGAATGCCACTTTAAAGGAAATCTAATGATTCGCAAAGATAACTTGACTATTTCAATTTTGAGATGCCCAGTAAAAACATGCATTTGCATGGAATTCCTTGCCCTAGTGATGAAGCTTGATTCTTTAAGCACGACCAAGTTTTCGAAAACTTGTTGGGAAACCAGAAAAAAGATAAACTGTGCCGCTTGCATCACGATACCGCCCCAGCTCACACTGCACTATGGGGCCGATAAAAATCTAGCTGGCCAAAATTCGAGAAATCGACTATCCTGGTTTGAATCCAAAAGTATATGGGCTTACTCTCCATAGATCCCTCACTATAATTCACACACAGGATATTCTAATTAGGCGAAGGATTTGGCTGTACGACCGTCGAAAGTTGCAATATCCTGTCGATAGTTTTAATATTGTTGAAAATGTGTTGCACATAAAGTGTAGTACCTTTGCCAATACTAAAGCTAGACCTTTATTTTTGGTCTCATATTAAAAAAAAAACTGTAAATTATTAATGGTGGTGATAAAAAATTAATTTACCATTTTCTTAAACCTAAACATATTATGCAAAAAAACAATTTTTTTCTCACATTTTATTTTTTTAATGGATGAAAAAAAAGCTCCGATTTGCTCCGAGCGCAAATAAAAACCATCACATTATGTAAAGCATCTGCTTTAGAATAAAGTATGAGTGGTTTGCAACTTTTTGCCACAGCTTGAATAGCAAGCAAACATATGATATCACATAGCGTTTAATTAATCATAGGTAGCTATTTAAGGTGTTATATTTAATCCATTTTCAATAGTAATCAGACGAAAATTGGTATACGGAATCAGTCTGAGGGCTTATTGACTCTGTATGAAAATTTTTTTAATCAGGCGATTGCAACGCCTACCTCCAATGTATATATATATTAAATTTCAAAAATACAATAGCTTTGAGCCCATTACAGATATAATCATTAAATTACATGTGCTTATATACATAAGCTTTGCTAAAAATTAGGACTATCGGAGCATTATCACGCATGCCTCTCATATAAATATAATCACAAAATACTGATATTTTTTTTTATTATGTATTTTTAAAATCTCACATGTATGAGAAGTAGGCGTAACAACATTCTAATCGGGATTATTTTTACCTGGATATATTAATAAGCTATTATTTGCCAGCATATGCAATTTCATCACTACATCTGCAATCAGTGTTGCCAGAAACTTCACTTCAAAAATCGTCAAAATTGTAAGAAAAAAACGTCATGAGAAAAAATCTCAAATTTATTTACTTTAAATATGTTTGCATTCATTTATATTATAATATCTCTTCTCTTTGTTTAAACGATTTCTGCACTTAGTTTTATTTAAAATGATTTTTATACAATATTCTTTCAACATTTCCGGACGAGTTGGGTAAACACTTCAATTAAAAAAAAAAAAAAATTGGCAACGGAAATGCTTTTGATGAAATAGCTTTCTTCAGCTGCAAATTTATTTACCTTATCAAGAATTTTCTGAAAATCTACATATCGTAGCTCCCTAAAGTCAATATCTAGTTGCTGAAAGTAATTTTCGTCTCCCCAATTTTTAAAATGTGACATTAAACTTTGTAATAAATTTACTTTTTTTGAAATTAGTTTTTCTGGCTAAAGAAACTTAATTCTTTCAATGCAGCATTATTAAAATCAAATCTTTTTTTTATTTTATTACACAGCTTATTATAAAAAAGTGCTATTATTTAGAAATTTTTAAAACAGACATTCAGCCTTGCAAACAGCTTACACACTGTCAAATTTCATATAAATTTTGAAAGGTTTACACATGTTATGCGGTTTACAAACGTTTTGATGAAGGCCTTTATTAATTTTTCTTTGGCGTTAACGCCAAGGTATATATCTTTACTGTTATCAATGTTATTAACATAAAGAATTAAATACTCTGGTTTTAAAATATTTATGCATGGAAAGCATAATCAAAATTGTATCACTGGAAATCAAGTTCAACACAGAAATACCTAGTCTTTATTCCTTCAAAAGACGTTCCAGTTCCTGAAGAGAAAAGCTGTGCTTTTGAGAGAGGTAATATTTTCATTATCTTAAATGAAACCATTGTGCATCAAACTACCTAAAAAAGTATTGAAATGTGTCCCCGACTTGTTATTCAATGTATAAAATAGCAGAAGAGATTTAAAAAAAAAAATTTGTTGTAGTTGTTTTTTGATCTAAAAAATCATTTTTCAACAAAAATCGTCAAATCGTCATTGGGCCGAAAATTCGTCCGAATGACGATAAAATCGTCGTTCTGGCAACACTGTCTGCAATGAGTTCCAAGTTATAGAGTTTTAAAAATTTCACATATATGGGAGGTGGGCGTAGTAATAGTCCGTCCGTTATAATTTTCAACGCAGTAATCGCTGATGATCCCGTGAGCAAATGAGCCGAATTTCAGAAATTTGGCCAGCTAAATATGGATTTGGCCCCATAGTGCACTGCTGAAAAAACGATTAAAAAAGAGTACTACTTATTGACGGTAACGTTGTGGCCATCGTCATCTTTAAATAAATACGGATCAATTATCCCAGTACATTCGAATTCGTTGGCATCTCTTGTATTGCATTTGGTTGCTCATCAGACCAAATGACATAATTTTGCTAATTAATATACCCATTTAATCAGAAATGAGCTTCGTCACTGAAATCGATTTTTTTGTAATAAAAACGGATCCTCTTCAAATAGTTTTCTTTGAGTCCACTCACCAAAAATTCTAAGCTGTGGCAGGACGCCCGACTTGTTTTAGCGATGATCCTTGCCGTACCTGTAAAAACCCGGAGAAAAAGAAATTATATTTCACAATATTCATTTTCATTCGCTCTACGATTGCTTTTTTACTTTAGAATAAGTCCAGGTGAAACCCTTTTTTTTTTTTTTTGTTGGAACAGCGAAAGAAGTATTCAAGAATACAGCACTAAGACAAGTTTTACATCCATTGTACTATATCCTGTGTTCTTCGTGTGCTAGTCTTTAAATCTAACAGATTTATTAATAAATCTTAGCAGATCCTTAGCAGGCGAAACCCTTACCAACAACAATTCGTGGCTTGAGTCACCACTTTAACCAACCAACCAGCCACCCTTTTAAACATTCATATGTTTCGAATTGAGAAAATGCACTATGTAGGGTGCATAAACAATTCATTTACTTTTACTGCAAATTTGATGAATATTTGATTGATCACTCCCATCGAACTGGAATTGATTATTGCAGAAATAACTGATGGCGCCCCGAACGTAGACGATATTGTCAATTCATTTGACGTCGTAATTATAGTGAAATCGCACAACTACACACACATACTTACATAGGTATGGATGTATTCTCTAAATAAGTTATATTTAAATTAACTTTGTCCAAATGAAAAATTTTATTTTATTCAAACTGTAAATTTCAATGCAAAATATAAAAAACGAACAGATTGTAAATTTACATTAATTAATTATCAGTTTTGGTTTTTCTCGCATACATATTCAAACATGATTTTAGAAAACTCTTGCCCACTACACAATGGTTGGATCCCACACAAAAAGGAGGATTTGTGTTGTTTATGAAATTTTACACAATACGTAAATCTCGATAATTAAATGAGGTTTATTAATGTATCTTTAATACTTGCGCCTTAAACTATGGTATGTTTGAAAATTCATTTTTGATAAATTTACAGCTTTATAACAATAGCTGAAGAAGTAGACTGGATTTTTAATAATTTTTTTTGTTTGTTTGTTATAGCTTCACAGTAAATATTTTAGCCCTTACATTCTCACTGGTCATTGCAGTGACTAACCACATCAGCGGCTGCCAGTGCCGCCATTTTACGTTCGCCATTTACAATAAAAATCTGATTTTACTGACAAAAGTTTTCTTTATTAATATGTACAAAAAGAATGGAAAAATGACAACTTGAAAAACATGTTTTGCAAAAATATTGAGTCTCATGCTGAAAAATGTTTTTTTTGTTTTTGAATTTTTATATAACAAGTAGGTATATTGCCTTGTTAAACTCAAAAGTACTCGTTTCTGTTTCTGTCGCAAATTTAGGTACTAAATTCTATTGCAGTTCCAATTTCTGTTCTTTGTTACAATCCGGTTTAAGTATGTTTTTAACTGAAATCCTTTAAGGGTTAATACATGCAACTTTTAAGTACTTTTAATTTTATGCGTTTTTTTTTGCATACTTTTAGGAGGGGAAAAAATGTTCTTCCTTCAAAGCGTGCAATCCAAATGCTGACTTTCTTGATTCGTTGTTGTGGAAGTGTTGTTCATGCTTATTTATTTTATTTATTTATTTGCATTGCTTGTGCATGTAAGATTCATCTTATTTGAATGCACAGCCTATTTTTGTTAAATTAATTAGATACTAGTCGGTAAAGCCCCAGTAACTGGAGCATTTTTTTTTTGCTTCAGAAATCTCTTTATGAAAAAACAAATATCAAAAGAGAATCAAACTACTCGTTGGTGTTAGTTTTTTATTTGTGTATGCAGGTAATTCGTTAGGCTGTGGTTATATTGCGAGTATGCTCGGCAAACACTATGAAATTGTTATTGCACCGAACACAAAGAGAGAGTCTTTACTCACTCTCACACCGAACACGATATACTCGGTGTATTGTGCACCGAGCACGGCGAGTATTCAGGGTGGCAATGAGTTGTTTTACAAAACAGTATCATTACATATAAAATAGTATTAAACAAACGAGTATATTTTGATAAAAAACAACTCTGCAACGAGCTGAATGAGCACCTTGACCGAGCACGGGAGAAAATGTTTTGTGTTCGTCGAACACCGAGCACCAATATAACCAGGCGCTTAGATAATTCTGAGAAATGCCGTTACTAATGTCTTCTCTAAACCAAAATTGAAACAAAACAATATTTAAGTACTTAACAATCCATAATTTAGGACTAAGTATAGGCGGAGAAATAGGTTGAGATAAATAGGAAAGAGAAAAAAGCATAGCAGAAGATAGAGAGATGAATTAATAAGAAGAGTTAGGACATTCCATTAAAAAAGAGCGAAATATTGAAAAGTTTTATTCTTGAAGTTGTTGGTGTTAACCGTGCGCTTGATGTCTAGTAAAGTTTAACTTGTCAAATATATATTTTGGTTCCTTGGTGGTGATTAATTCAAATAGAAATATTAAAGCTCGGTAATTCAATATGCTATTTAATAATCAGAGATGTGTTCATGTTTTTTAATACACAGCGAAGATCCCAGATGTGATGGAGAAAACCTGAGTACAGGGTCGGAATCAGCGACTCCGAATTACTCTTAAAAAGTTATCCATTCGACATTTGATTTTGTAAGGCGTCAAATTGCTACACTATGTACTTGGATCAAAATTCTTTGTTTCCGCTATTGAGGATTTGCTGCTCCAATTTTGAAAACTTCGGAATACTGTAATTTTTGTTTTTTTAATAATTTATTTATTTATTTAAGAAAGAAGAAACTTTAGCACAAAGATCTATAAAAAATTATCTTATTTAATTACTAAACAACGTATGATACAGGGGCATTGCCCCTATAAATGCAAAACATTATGTTGGTTCGAAAAGAAAGATAGGTTAACAGGAGTAGGAAAGAGGGAAAAGTATCAGTGAGCATTTGTTTTAAATTTGGAAAGGTCATAACCGTGCGATACGATACAGAATAACATGTCCACGTGGAATGCGTTAGTTCCTCTTGCTGTTCGTAAAGCTCTACAGAGCATACGAACTGGCGGCATCAAATCGCGCATTTCCGCAAAATATCTATCATGAAAATAGTGATAAAATAAATTTGGTCAGGGCACGTTTCTACGATGTTCTAACGATTGAATAGATCTGGAAATTTGAAAGCGTTTATTAATAAAATTAGTCAGCGAACCAGATATTTCCTTTTTCATTTCACATACATACATAGATACGCATGTATAACGTACACTTTACATACACTTTAAATAAGTTATATTTTAGTTTACTTTATTTAAATAAAAATACTTATAGAAAAACTAACAAAAACGGACAAATTGTAAATTAGCATTAATTAATCTTCAGTTTTCGCTTTCCTCGCATGCATATTCAAATGCGATTTTAATTCACCATTCGTAAGGAAACGCTTGCCACACTGCGAGCAAGCACAATTCTTTATGCCAGCATGCGCTTTTTTATGCACGTAGATTCCGTTGCGTGATGACAGACGCGTACCGCATATATCACATTTGTACAGCTTCGTTTTAATATGGGTAATTTGATGTTCTTTCAATTCATTGAGTTGCTTGAATGCTTTCGCACATAGACTACACTGATATGGACGCTCACCTGAATGAACACGCATATGACGTTTCCAATCGTCGGCGCGTAAAAACGCCTTTCCACATAAATCACAAACATACTTGCATTGTATGAGTTTATGCGACTGCATATGACGTGAGAGCGATTGCATATGCGAGAACATGCCACTACATTCACGGCATTTAAACACTTTGGAATTGGGATGCTTGTGGTGTACATGGTCGACGAGTTCGCGTTGTAACTGAAATTCCTGAAAGCAAAAGGGATAAGTTAGTTTGCTGATAGGCAAGTATATACAGTTTACACTTTGGGTATATAGAATTAAATTTTGAGATCTTAAATTACCTCATCACATTTTGTGCAATTAAAATTATCCAATAGAGATTTGTACACACGTGGTTTTCTACGGTTTGAGGTCTCCATCGTGCATACTTTGGGAGCTATAGGTTCTTGTTCTGACTTTAAATCTTGAGTGCTTGTAATTACTTTTTCTTCAATATTCAATATTGATGAAATATTATGATCTTGTAAATCTGAAGTTATATCGTTATCATCGTTATTGCATGATTTGTCACTATCGTCACCACTGACTTCAATCATTTCATTGCCATTATCTTCGTCTAAATAATATTCTTCTGCCATTTCTGTTTCTTCGCTGGATAAATGAGCGGTTGCTGCATTCATTGCTTCAATTTTATAAGAAGTTATACTATCGTTTTCAATCTCAACATTTTCAATTTCAACGTTTTCAATTATCGTGGTTTCCTGCTTTAGCTGCTCCACCACTTCTTTATTTTCTACTAGCATATCCTCTTCATTTGTACTTTTATTGTCACTATTATAAGCATCAACACCGGTTATGATGTTTGCTTTGATGCATTCAATTTCCTTATTTTGGCCAGCAGTTTCCTCTATTTGATTTTCATCGGTTGTCTCAGCAGTCGGTGCCGATTCATTCAATTTGCTCAGCAGAAGTTTGAGCACATTTTCTGCTCGTTTTGTTTGCTGTTTAAAGAAATACAATGTCGATAGCTTATTAAGGCAATCTTTGCATATTTTTGTAGGCAGTCCATCTTTCGGCGAAATCTAAATAAAGACGAATATACTTTGAAATTATCAAACTGACAATTGAAGCACAATCTCTTACCTTCTTCACGTCTGTGGTTTCGACCAGCATATTCTGAACCGTTAATATGTTTCCGCCATCCTGTATTACACAGACGCCATTAAAATCTACCAATGTCTCTGTGCTCTCCAGGCAAGTCCGGCACAATTGCCAGTTTTTTACTTCGCTTAGATTCAGTGATGTTTGCGTGTTGTCTTTGAATTCTAATATATTTTCATAATACAAAATTTTACGCATAGTTTCACTCATTTTTTTCTTTAAATTTAAAAAATTTCAGTAATGTTTTGATACGAAACGATATCGCGTTTTATTTGTGTATTTCAATAAATTTATAAATTCCACTCTATTTGCTTATTGTTAAACGAGCTGCCACCTTTTAGGCCAAGTACACACCAGTGATGCCAGTGTTTTGGTACGAAATTTCCAACAGCAATAAAAATACAAAAGGTGTTTTTTTCCTTCATATAAAAAATTATGTGTCTGCAAGCACTACAGTAGAAGTAAAAAGTTGTTGTTTATTTGAAAATTACAAAACACTCTGTTCAAGTTTTTACAGTCTTCTTCTCCCTATTTGTTTTCGCCTTTCTTCTGTTGATACTCTCTACACTTATCGGCAAAAACCATGGCTCAATAATAAGGTTATGTCACCAGCATAGCTCTCTTCCTCTTCCCGGTTCATTCGTATATTTCTTATGTCAAATAAATCACACAAAAAAATATGGCAGCAAAATAAATTAGCTGTTTCCTTATGAATTTGACAGAGAAAGGGATTTCCAACCCTGCATACAAAAACAAAATTTACAGATTTGAATTGGCGAACAAGGGCTCAGAACAAAAATGTATCCATTTTGCACAAAAAATAAAAAACGATTGAAAAAAACCTTGTTGAAAAAAAACTTAATTATATATAGCTGTTATCTGACAGTTCATGCTCTATGCGTTTTAAAATTAAATCAGAGTTATCAGAGTGTGCTCGTACTCGTCGGAGTACTCTACTCCGTGAGCTAAGTTAAAAAAGAAAAACGCCTAGTATATTGGAATTAGCGTCTGACTGAATATTCAGTTTTGGCCAAAATACTGGTTTCTGCTAAGTTTCGGTTTAGGTCAAATGTTAAATAAATAAAATTTTTTAATGAATTTTACAACTTTTGTACATATCTAATAATTACAAAATTTGATTTTCTGAAATAAAAAACATCCTCAGTCAAAGGGGAGAAAAAGTTATACATTCTTTTTGTTGTGTGTGTTGGGCGAGTGAAATTCTATTAAATATAAATATGGCAGCGTTGGTGTCAGTTGACACATGATCGCAGAAACGTCAGCGAACTGTCAACTAATTGAACGAAAAAAAATATAAAATTTATCTACATTAATTTTTTTAGCTGCTGCTGAATATTTTCCAATATTTAGGTAAGAAAATCGTAATAAAACCGAAAAATATTAAACAGAAAATTAAAAAACAAAACGGTCCAACAAAGGCAAAGCAAATTTAATGCGCAATTAAATAGAAAAAAATTGTAAAGCTAAATCAATTAGCATTTGTAGAGAGTATTGTCAGCGGAGCTTATGTAATTGAAGAAAGCAAAGCAAAAAATTCGCAGATTACGTTAGTTTAACTGAATAATTCGGGTTTATTGCAGAGAATATGTTTCGTGCACCTCTTGTGAAGGCCCTGGGTGCATTGGGCTCTCCAGCACACCGAGTTGCCAGCAAGGCGGTGCGCACCAGCGCCGTTGTTGCACAGACACCCGCTAAAGCACCTGAAAAAGTCGAAGTATTTGTTGACGACATCCCCGTGTTGGTGGCTCCCGGCACAACGGTTTTGCAGGTGAGTGTTAAGATCTCTGGGCGATACATTTCGAAATAATGGTAAACTTTTTTCCTTTACTCATTTTACAGGCTTGTGCTGTAGCTGGCGTTGAAATTCCACGTTTCTGCTATCATGAACGTCTTTCAGTTGCTGGCAATTGTCGTATGTGTCTGGTAGAGGTAGAGAAGAGTCCAAAACCAGTGGCCGCTTGTGCTATGCCTGTAATGAAAGGTTGGCGTATTAAGACCAATTCAGAAATGACACGCAAAGCTCGTGAAGGTGTGATGGAGTTTCTGCTTATGAATCATCCGTTGGATTGTCCTATTTGTGATCAGGGTGGTGAGTGCGATCTGCAAGATCAGGCCATGGCTTTTGGTTCGGATCGTTCGCGTTTCACGGATATAAATTACACTGGAAAAAGGTTAGCGATAATTTAAATGTATATTTGAAAAAAAAAATGGTCTGTATTGTTTTAGAGCTGTTGAGGATAAAAACATTGGTCCCTTGGTTAAAACTATTATGACACGCTGTATTCATTGCACGCGTTGTGTGCGTTTTGCCTGTGAAGTTGCTGGTGTCGAAGATTTGGGTACCACCGGACGTGGCAATGATATGCAAATCGGCACATACGTTGAGAAACTCTTCCTCACCGAACTATCTGGGAATGTGATTGATTTATGTCCTGTCGGCGCGTTGACCAGTAATAGCTACCAGTATGTATATCATGTTATTGAAATTGAAAAGGTTAACTCCTCTTTCTCTATCTGTTTATATAGTTTCCTCGCACGCCCTTGGGAAATTCGTAAGGTGAGCAGTATTGACGTATTGGATGCTGTCGGTAGTAATATAGTTCTTACAACACGTACCAATGAAGTGTTGCGTGTGTTGCCACGTGAAAACGAAGATGTTAACGAAGAGTGGTTGGGAGATAAATCGCGTTTTGCTTGTGATGGACTGAAACGTCAACGTCTTATTGCACCAATGGTGCGTATGCCCAATGGTGAGTTGCAAGCAGTTGAATGGGAAGGTGCTTTGATTTCCGTAGCCAAGGCTATTAAAAATGCTAAGGGTGCTGTAGCTGCAGTAGCTGGGCAGTTGGCTGATGTTGAGTCTATGGTTGCGCTAAAAGATTTGCTCAATCGCAATGGCGCTGAGACACTCTGCACCGAACAAGGTTTTGCCATCAAGGGATCTGGTACAGATTTACGTTCGAACTATGCGTGCAATACTTCAATTGCTGGTTAGTATTTTTTCTTTTAATTTCTTTTTAATTTTAAAACTGTTACTTTGTAGGCTTGGAGCAAACCGATGCCGTTTTACTTATTGGTACCAATCCACGTTATGAGGCTCCTTTAATCAATACACGCTTGCGCAAAGCCTATATAAACAATGAGCTCGAATTAGCTTCAATTGGTCCAAAGCTTGACCTTACGTATGAGTATGAGAATTTGGGAGAAGATGCCGGTTTAATCGGGCGTATCTGCAATGGTTCACATCCATTCTCTAAGGTGTTAGAAGCTGCCAAGAAGCCAGCTATCATTATTGGTTCCGATTTGTTGGAGCGGTCTGATGCCGCGGGCATACATTCTACTGTAGCAGCTTACTGCAAGAAACTAAACAAGAAGGTGAGTGTTATTGAAAATATAAATTAATGGGATATGGTCTACTAAGTAAATGTATAAATTATTTCTAGGACTGGAATTCCTTTAATGTTTTACAAAACAATGCAGCTCAAACTGGCGCCTTCGATGTTGGCTATCAACCTGGTTTTCAAGCTGCTCTTAAGTCGCAACCCAAAGTACTCATTTTGCTCGGCGCCGACGCAGGTAAAATCACGCGTGAACAATTACCCAAGGATTGCTTTGTCATCTATGTTGGTCATCATGGTGACAATGGTGCATCGATTGCTGATGCAGTCCTACCCGGTGCTGCTTATACAGAAAAACAGGCTACTTATGTAAATACTGAAGGACGCGCTCAACAGACTTTGGTTGGAGTTTCAACACCCGGCATGGCGCGTGAAGATTGGAAGATTATACGTGCACTTTCAGAAATTTTGGGTATGTTTTATCGACAAGTAATATTGCTTGCTGGATTTTAAAACTATATATGATGCAATAGGAACTCCTTTGCCCTATGATACTCTTGATCAATTGAGAATTCGCATTGAAGATATTGCACCACATTTGACACGTTATGGTAAATTGCAACAAGCAGGTTTCAGCGGTGTGGCCGAACAAGTAGCTGCTGTAAGTTTATAAAAAATCTTTCATTACCTGACTATGGATTTTAATGCTATACTTTATTCTGCTCTACAGTCCAAAACAATCGACAGCACTAAAGTTGATATAAAACTGAAGGAATTGCGCGACTACTTTATGACTGATTCAGTCTCCAGAGCTTCACCAACAATGGCTAAATGTATAACGGCAATAAATAAGCAAGAGGCCAAACAGCAGGCTGCTGTTTGTTAAATTCGCAACTTAAATCTTAAAATAAAATATTGTTAATATTAAATAAATGTAGCAACTTTTCAAGTCTTAAAGCGTATACAAACACAAATTGGATATAAAAATGCGACGTGTGCGAATTTTTTTGTGGCTGTTTGTAAAAAAAAAAAAAAAAACAAAATATATACTTAGAAAGGAAAATCGATATTTTTGTTTGTGAGAATATTTATAAGAGTCAAGATATGATCGGAACTATGCAAAATATTCTTTATTATTCTATTAGCATAATTTTTAAACAAATAATAATACCAATCAGCAATATATATGAGAAATTCACAGCATCAACGATTATTTAATGAAATAAATAAAAACAAAAACTAAAAATGAATTCAAACATGTTTAAAATAATTGATCGACTGGAAAGTAATGCCAAATTAGTGGCGCTCATACAGTAAATTCAACGAAGCTCGATACTGACTAAAGAAATTTCGGAAATTCGCCTCATTTTCCGAATCGTCTTCATCGGTGATTTCCATCTTCACAGCAGAAGGCATTTGCGGAAATTCTTTGGGAGTCGCAATGGACACTTCGGTTTTTATATCATTTTTGAAAGCTTTAAATTTTATGAACTCTTCCATTGATATATCAGTCTCAAGCTCCGTCGCGTTGCTATTGTTAGTGATGTAACTGCGATTGGCATCCTCCTCTTCGTCAGTTTTGAAAATTGGCTCCAAGGACGACGATAAATTCAAAGAAGACATTGATTTTTGCTGCTGCAGCGAATGTATAGGGGTCGAAGTCATCTTAAATCCATCGTCATTCGATTGCATACGCTCACGAGATTGCTCCATATCGGAACTAATGGAATTTTGATTATTGGCGCTAAAGAAAGCATGCATATGTATGTATTTATCGAAATAATGCACGCAAACAAATATCACTAGAAAAAAGTACATAATATCTACTACTATAATTTAATATGCTTACCAAACTTCTGCCACAATCTTCTTAACCTCCATTGAACCACCATCCTCGTACATAGGCAAATAATCGCCGAAGAAATGCATAATTTGCTCCTTGCTACAATTTCCATAGTACCCGGCATATTCCGGTCGAAAATCATCGCCCAAATGCAATACCGAATCGTGAGGATTCTCAAATAACTCCACAGGCAATTCAATGACTTGCTCTTCTTCTACCGCAGCCGCAACGCCGCCAGCACGTGCTACAGCATCTGGTTTGAAGCGACGTTGTTGTGCTTGTGCCTGTGCAGCTGCATGTTCATCAGAGGCTTGCAATTTTTCCTGCAATATGCGAGTTTCATTTTGAAAATTCAAAATAGTCTGAAAACGCAAGCGACTCTTTTGTATGTTGGAAAGTCCTCCATGGGACATGAAGCACAAATCGCCCAACATACGCTCGGCAACACGATGACGCTGTATTTGCACAGCTTCAGAGTCATTAATAGGCACGACGCTTTTGTTATTCTCGATTTCGCCCAGCAACTGATAAGTATGACGCCGTATTTTGGCTAGTAAATCAAGACGATGTCGCTGAAAGTTTTCGTTTCTATATTGCAGTAGCAGATCCTCTTCAGCTTCAGGCATTGCATTGAGACGATCAAATTGGAATTGTTCCAAGTGTTCAAGGAAGATTGAACGATTTTTTATTTTGAATATGGAACGAGTCGAATTGAGATAGTCTTCGAGTGCAACAAGATCTAGCAGTATAACAGTTCCATCACGATTCCAGCGTAAAAAATCACAAAACTCCAAATGTACAACTAACCATAATTTATACGGAAATGGAAAGTTGAGAATATCCTGGCGTGTGACGTAGGCAGCATCAGATAAACTTTCCATCGCTGTGGCAATAATCGAATCGGTGTGATGTTGCATTGCACTTCGTTTTTTCAACCAATATAATTTTTTTCACTTTCAAAATGTTTTATTTATTTTTAATTTATTTTTTAATTTCGTTCCAGAAAATGACCGTTTTTTTTAATTGTGATTGCATACAGAGTTGCAAATTTTAAGTTCTGGTAACAACCAGCCATTGCGAAGTTTACGTTTAGCGTTGCCAACCTCTGTTTTCAAACTTGAGCAAAGTTAAAAAATTTATTGTTTTACAGAAGCGGCCAGAAAAAATGCATCCCCATTTTTGTTTTATTTTAAGTTACGTTACTCCTAAATAAGAAAAGCTTTATAAAAACGAAACCACATGTTTTGTTACTCAGTCTGAGAGTTATATATGAGTTGTATGTATTACTCACATATTCAATATAACAACCTCTGAATACAAGGTTCGGGGTTTGAAAAGCTTTTAAGCAAGCAAGAGAATTTATGAAAGGTCAAGGCATGACCATCGATATATTGTAAAAAAATGAAATGAAAAAGCTTAAAAACCTGAAAAAGCGCAAAAATAATAAATGGTCTTCCTTTTAAAGTTCTGAATATTTTTAAGATTTGAAAGATTTTTATCATAGGTTTAATAGATTGTGTGCCACATGGCACATTTTTGACGACATAGAATGCTTCCTTGACTACTAAGTTGTACGAAAACGTGTGACAGGGGCTTTTAAACCTAAGATGCCGCTAATTTTTGTGCAACACTAAGCGAAATTGGCACCTAATGTTTTTGGGAAAAGCTCAATATATAAAGAGGCATCAAAATAAATAGTGGATAATTAGAGACTAGTGGTATGAAACCCTTGCTAACAGTGAACTTGTAGAAATTTGAAGAAATTCATATATCCTAATCAATTTGGCATTTTTTTTAAACAACAAAAACAACGTCTTCGTTTTTGCTACCGTTCAAAAGGCAACATTTCATAATGGCCATCAGGGTGGCCGTTGATAAATTTCAAAAAGTTGCAAAAAAAAGTGACACTGAGAGTAAAAAAGTCTCATCCAATTTTTTTTTAATAAAAGGCACATTTATTTCATTTCGCAGCAGTTTGCATATAAAAAAAATGTATTGATATATTGAAAGTAAAAAAAAAAAAAATCAATTATCCCAAATAATTAATACATTAAGGTGCTTCACGAAAAAAAAGTTGTTGTACACCTCCAAAAATTAACCTCGGTTTAATTTATGATGATTCCCAAGATATTTTAGCTCTACTGATTACCGTTCCATTTTGAAAAAAACTCTAAAAAATCGCATTTCCTCGAGTCTGCTAGCAGATTTAAAAAAATTTGTATGCAGAACCCTAGCATTTTTCAGTATCTATCATTTGTGAACTTTTAATTGGCCAAACAATTTTCTCTAAGTCAGTGTGCAAATTTGAAAACAACAATAAGTTTGTAAAAAAGCTTAAAAAACGACAGTGTTGCAACTAAAAAGTATGTATATAATTAGTGTTGCAAACTTTCAAGTTAAAGGGAATAGATTTTTCGTATAATTTCATGTGAATATCACACTTTTTGCAAAAATCTTAAAAGTAGCGAGGATTTAAAAAAAGTCTCAGTTTTTGGGTATTTTCGAAAAGTCGTGTCAAAGTCTCCAAGCAGTCAAAAAGGTTGCAAATTGCAACTTTAGTCTCATAACGGCCACGCTGATGGCCGTTTGCATATAGAATCAGGAATGCTGCCGAATAATGTTGCGAAGGGACAGAATTTTATGTATAGGAAATAAAGCGCCTGCATGGTATGCAAAGAAAATTATAAGTGAAGCGATATTCAATGGAGTAGGCCTAAATAAAAATAGTAATAAAATAAAAATGTATACGTTATCAGTTTAAATAATTAATTATTTATTTAAATTTGTGTAATTATATATATATATATATTTAAGAATACATATATACATATATAAATTATAAACTTAACAATTACATATTTTAGACATCTGAAATTTTCTTTTACGGTTTGTTGTCTTTGAAATGGTAGTAATCATTCTTTGTTATTTAAACGTGTGTGTGTGTGTGTGTTTATCGTATAGGATTGAGAGTAGAACACAATAATATAATAATAATAATAAGTTATAAATCATTTTTCGTTTTTCTTTTCTTTTTTTTTTTTTTGTTTTCTTTATAAAATATATTAATAAATTATTGTTAAACGTAAATATCTATAAAACTAAAATAAAAAAAGAAATATAATTAATTAAAAACAGAAAACATAATTTATATACGATTATATTGCGATTACGAGTATAACAACTTTTCAACTATTTCAGCTATACCTAATAAGTATTTTTAGTAGAGACGAGTGTTTTATTTTATTTATTTTTATTAGTTGAGTTTGGAGTATGTAGGTATGTAACACATTTATTTTCATTGCTATCAAAATATTGTTGTAAGTATTATGTATTATGCTATTTTTTGTCTAGATAGAATAGGATATAAAAAGAATTTGAATTTTTTTTTCTTATTTTTTTGCATAAATTATAAATGAAAACAATATTATATTTACAAAATATTGTTAAATTATACAATAAACAAGAGAAGAAAATTAATTAAATTTAATAATATTTATACACTACACAATATCATTTTATATTTCTTTCTATTAGATTTTATATTATTATTAAATATTACAAAAAAAAAAAAAAGAGAAAGAGAAAAAGAAATAGCTCAAAATTTTATATGTGGGTAGGTATGTATGAAAAAAGAAAGTCTTTTTATTTTTGAATTAAATGTTCTTTTTTCATTTTTTTATTTTATATTTAATTTTAAAATATTAAATGTATTGTTTTTTTTTTTTTATATCACACAAAGGAATATTAAATAAAATTTATTACTTTATGCTACTACATTTATAATTCATAAGTTTTTAGATTAGATTATATGTATTAGTATACATTCAAAATACTGTATACAAATGCGCTATGATTTGAAGTATTCGTTAGCAACTTGTATACACGTATATGTACAACGCATTGAAAAGAAAAGAAGAGTTGAATTCAGTGTATATATCAATAATTGAATGTGTTTCAGAAACACAATTTTTAAAATACAAAGGCTACATTTGCTTCGCAATTTTAAATTTACTTCGATTCTACGCGCTGGTTTTTTTTTTTTTTTGGTAAATAAATAAAAATATATTAAAATGTCAGTACAACAAATTACACTGCTATACTACTAAAGCAGCAATAAAGTAAATTATATTTCTTTTTTAAATTTCAATTTGAACTTACCTACTGTTTAGTGTTCATAGAAGAACAAAAGAAAACATAAAATAAATATGCTTCAAAATTAAATAAAACAAATCATTAATTTGTGAAGAAAAACAGCAAAAGTTATACACAAATCTTAATTTGTTTTTTAAATAACTTTTTTTTTTTTTTTTTTTGCTTTGATTTATAATTATTTCATATTTAAAAATAATAAAAATTATTCATGTAAATATATATTACAATTGAAATATGTTTTAAATTTGCATATCGTTTTTCTACATATATGTACGTTTTGTTGTTGCTAACTCGAGAAAGAGCTTTGTAGTAGTAATATCTATAAATTTAATTGTCGTCTTCTTTTTTCTGTATATTTAAATTTGAATTTTGCTTAGCAAATGTGCAAATGTCTGTTCGGTTCAATTTAAGAAATTTATCGTTTTTGTTTATTTGTTTTAGGATTATTTGTTTAAAATTTTTTTCTTTTCATATAAATTATTTATTTTATGAATTATTTGTTAATAATTAGCATTTGCAATAGACATAATTTTTTTTTTTGTTAATAAATTTTTTTTTTTGGGTTTTTTTTTTGTTTTTATTTAATTTATATATATATATATATTATTATTTTATATTTGTCCTACTAACTCTTGTATACTTCGCAATAGCTCTTCCATATTTCACAATAGATCACGATGGAATACCCATGTATGTTTCGTATGTGCAAATTTATGTGATAACCATTGTGACTCTAGTAAATTGAAACGATCCTGACTGAGATAAAGCGGTTTGCCACGTCTAGATAAAAGAAGAAAAAGAGAGAAAATGTAAATATTATTGAAGCGGATAAGAAGTAGATAAATTTTTAAAAATGTTTGGCAGGAAAGCAAAAAAAAAATTGCAAAGGTTCGACAAAACTCTTATCGGGTAATGAATACCCGTCACGAATACGTAGATGGCGTTCCTAATTTCGACGAATTCAAAGATAGTGTTGCCAACTATCACAAAAAAAGTTTGAATGAAAAAATCAGCTGTTTTGCGTTCACAGTGAAAAAAAAGTACTAAAAATTGTAAGAAAACATAAAATTTAATCAAAAAGAAGTGTCTTTTGTAAAAAAAAAATGGATTCTATGGCAGCAGCGGTATTTTTAGTGGAAGAGACGCAAGCTATTGAGGTTAATGCTTGTAATCTTCTTAATATGGATAACCGAGCGTGAACCGGCTATATATGTACAAGCACAAATACCAATTAATTCATTCTCTGAGGTTTGAGAAGAATTTCAGGCACACATTCAAGTACGTACTGAATGTTGTAGATAATAAATTTGGGCCAAGTCAAAAGTAGGGAGTTACAACTTTGGGGGGGAGGGAGAAGCACGTTGTGGGCATTTTGCGATTTCGAAGGATGGATATCAGCATGGTGTTGGAAAAGATCAGGAAGTTGGAACAGCACAATCAACGATGTCGAGAGCAATGAAACGGAGCATTACTATTTTGAAAGCGAAGCTTTTGCAAAGTGGGTAAAGGTGGAAATGGCGTCGATGGCACCACGTAAACATAATTCCCCCGGCAGAAAAGAAATTTTTATATTTCAACCGTAAAGGTTATTACAATTTCAACGCCATGATGGAATATTGCCAATTTATATAGATGCGTAAAAGAATAAATTATGCACAAAAAATTAATAATTGATCTTTCTTACATATTGACCTACTTAAAAAAAATTAAACACAATATTTTTAAAACATTGTTTTCCTGTTTATCATTATTTTTCTTCTCCTCCCGGCACACTTCATTCTGCATTCGTACAAAATCATCACGAAAAACTATCCTGAATTTCGAAATTTCGGGGGAATTTCGTAGCCACGACGGAATTAAGAATACGAATTGTTCATTCGTAAGTACGACGGGAGCTCCGTCAGAATTAGTGATAGGGCTGCGTTTAAATAATAACTGACTTCTAATATTTTGTGCCTTTTTCAATTTTATGCTGTCTTTTTTATGTTTTTTAGCTCCTTTTTTGCAATTTTATTATAAACTCAAATTTATTAACTAGTTTTACATATCGACGAGACATGACTAATAGAAATTAGTCATTAGTTTCTGATTGGTGATTTTTTTCGTTGTTACTTTTCACTCATTAGTCAGACTGCATTTTTCCTAATACTCATAACTACAAGGCTTGAGCTTTTATAGTCTCACTAATTCATTTATTTTAGAAAAAATTGAACTTACTTCAAATCACGATCTTCTTCATCGAAATCATCCAAATACAATGAACCCCAAAGACAGGCGCGTCGTCCGCGTATCACGATAATGTAAGTTGAAGTGACAACAAGAAAGATGCCAATGCCACCGCCACATGTAATCGTATGCTGAAAAATACAATAATAAGTTTTTTATTTAATGTTGAGATTAATGCATTACAATTAATGAAAACTTTATTGAATTGCCCTTGGTAATTTTAATGCTAAAATTAAACTAGTATCTGCATTGAAATTTTCAACGATAATGAAATTTGACTATCATTAGCATTAATATAATCCAAATAGAACTGATGAAATTGTTAATTAATTAAAATTTTCAATCATAATGAAATTAAATAAATTTTTCAAGGATAATATAATTGAACCAGTATTTGCATTATATTTTTCAGTGCTAATGAAATTCAATTATTCGCATTAAAAAATTTTCAAAAACAGTAAAATTGAGTTAAAGATTTTTTTAAAATAATACAATCGAACTAGCATTAAAATGTTCAACGCCAATAAAATTCAACAAACGGTAGCATTCAAATTGTATTCAAATGCAAATTTGTAATGCTAATGAAACTAAACTATCATTAGTATTAGAATTCTTAATGCTAGTGAAATTAAACTAGCATTATTTATTTATTTTATTCAATTAATTATTATTTGCACTAAAAATTTCCATTTTACTTTTTTTTTTTAATTCTTTGCTACTTACCCTCACAGCTTCACAACAATCATTCTCAGCACAACAATTCTGCTTTAAACACACAATTGTGCCGCACAGCAAACAAATTGAACTCTCTTTGGGCACTTTAAAGCAATTCAAACATTTACGTTCATGATAGTACTACAACGCAAGTAAAAGAACAAAAAATTAGCATATGATTCCTTACAAAAATTTACTGCTCACACACTCACCGTAAATAAACGCTCATATTCACGTGGTAATTCCAGCAACTTTGGTTGCTGCCACGATGCATGCTGATTAATGATAACCAGCTCACGCACCGTATCTGTGGGCGGACGTATGTCCATTAGTTGTTCGCACCAGAACTGTGGCAGTGATTGCTCAGTGCCCGGAATGAAACAAAGCCCTTTCGATGCATTAAAACAATCCCAATCCATTGAATCGGTCACAAGCTCCAAATAATAAATAAGACGCACAAATTCCAATCCGGGCGCGGAAATTTCGGGCATATCATGTCGATAGAGATGCTGTCGCAGTAGCGCAGCAATACGCAAAAATGGCAGACAGAGAGTCTGCAATTGCATTTCCATTGATTTCAGATTAACTTCAACAAAGTCGGCAGCAGCAGCAGCCGCTGCAGCTGATACTGAGGAAGCAGCGGTGGTAGTAGATGTACTTGTCGATGGTAAGCTCGTTACGGAGGAAGACGGTGCTGTGGAGAAAGAGCATACTGAAGATGACGCTGCTGCCATTGCTGCTGCAGCAGATGATGTGGATGGTATGCTCTCGCGTCGCAAATGTGACATGCGATTAGTGTGATTCAATACCAAAGCCATGGCGCGTCCCAAATAGGAAACGCTCGTTGATGATGAGCTGCTGCCCGCCACATTGGGCCGCATAGAACTACGACGTCCACTTGGGCTAGTTGTCTCCTCAGCTGATGGGGAGGAATTGTATTTCGATACAATGTAATCACATTCGAGATCAGTGAGCGTGACGCACAGTTGCACAACAATTTGATAGTAAAGCAAATTGTACATAACCTTGACCATGCAAGTGAAATATTCTAAGGGGAAACAAAGACAAAACAAACAAATGATGAGTATATAAGACAAGTTTGCTTGCATGTATGTACTTACCTTGATCCAAATGCAATGGCGCCAACAGTATGAATTTGAGCAAGAGCGCAATCGGATCGGCCAAAAGACTAGGAATAAGTTCGCGACAGTGTGATGGCACCGGCGCTGAATCAGTCACAGGCATTCCGGCAAGCGAAGCCCACGAACGCCAGAGCGGCCATTCAACCAACACTCGCACGTGCACCGACAGCACATGCAACAGTGGCACAATACAATCTCGCTTCGCTTTGTAGCGCGTTGAATTCGCTGTGCAGAGCGTGCCGCCACGCTGTATGATTTCCGATTCGAGATTCGTGCGTGCAATTGAGGTGACAAATATGAAGAGACTACGAAACGTTGGAGGGACACGTTTCATTTTGCGATGCGTTATATTCGTCATGTCTTCCATGGCACGGCCCATTGCCTCAGAGAGTTTTGTGGAAGTCGGTGGTCTTTCGTTTTCCTTAATTAAGTTCGTCAGTTCTGCAACGAGTTGCTCGAATGGTTGCGTGCCTGAACGCACCACAGGTGTTGGTCTATCTAGTTGCGGACTTAATGGCAGTACTGAATTTGAAAGTTGCCTACACACGGGACAGTAGAACTCGCCGCGTTCATGCAGATGCTGCCGTTGCGTAGCGTATAGTGTTTTTAAATACGCATCCAGACAGCTAAGATGCACGTGGTGTCCACATGACTGCACGTGCACACCATTCTCATATGCCATATTGTTGGATAGATACCAAGACTCCTCACCAAATTTGAGACTCAACAATTCGATGCGACGATTAAACTCCGTAGCCAGTCGTGTCGTTTGCTTGAGTAGCTCTTCATCCATGTCGTTGAGTGGTAGCGGAAGACGTTCGACCGTGCGACGACGATGACCCACAATGCCGCTAGACTCCACCAGAACTACAAGTCCGATGGGGTTAGCTTCTGTGCTCGGTGTCGTGCAATTACAGATGATGCAGTCATATTCCTTTTCGCGTGGCTGCTCCTCATACAGATCGTCTTCTTCGTCGTCGAGACCACATTCCATGGTATGTGCCGTTGTTTCCATGAACGCTTTCTGTTTGTTTGCAAACTCCTGCATCATTTTCATTTGGCGTTCACGTGCACGCTTGCGCCGTTCTTCCTTCTCCTTAGCTTCACGCGCTTTTTGCTCTGCCTGCTTTTCACGCTGATTTGGCCAGAGACGCGAACGAATCTCCTCGATATTGTCAGCGCAAGCCTCATCTCGCTTTGCTATCTTACGCAGCAAGTTCCCAATGAAATAGGGTCCGTCACCTATGCGTGAATCGGAGACACGTATTTGTTTGTGATTATGACGACGTCGATTCGATTGTCGTTGACTAGATTCCGAGCTGGAAGCAGCTGTTGAGGTACTAGCCTCATCGCAGTCTATGTCCATGGCGCAGGAAGCATTCGACTCATCAGCTTCCAGTTTAGTATCATTAGCATCCATTGCTGTTTCATCTTCCTCGAGGTCCTTGAGTGAGAAACTATCCAGCGTTCCGCTCAACTGTGAGTGCAACTTCAAAAGCAGTGAAAGTATGCTCTCCTCAATCGGGATCTCATCTTTATTGTGACCTCCGATTGCATTGTCGACTGAACGTTTTCGAGTACCCCCTTCGTACGATCGACGCGGGCCTAATCCTGCCACACCCACAGCACCGCCTACAGTATTTGAAGGCACTATATCCATATTGCTGGTCGGCACCGCCACCGGTTGGACGCGCTGGAAAGGCAACAGCATACTGCCTGCATTGGGTGTCGTAGGCGAGAACATTTCGTTCTGATGTTGTTGGTGACGCTGCACATTAGTAGAGCCAGCTCCTGTATTGCCACCTCCCGCTATTGTACTATTACTGCCCGCGCGCAGAATGTCACGCCTTATCGCCACCTCCATGCCGCTCTCGGGCAATGCATATTGCTGCAATGCCAAACGGAATTGAATCACGGAATCTTCCGACTCTCTCAGCTCGTCGTCTTGACTATCTTGCCTGACTACTAGCGCATTCTCACGCACTACCGAGAGATCCTGTGGCACTGCAACCTCCAAATTTTGTATACGCAGTGGCACCATTGCGGTCGAAGTGCCTGTGGTAGTCATACCCATGACATCTTCATCCAGATCATCATCACTGCCCGCAATCATCGGCAAAGATGCAGTCGCTGTTTCTGAATCAACATCGAAGTCAAGGTCGGCATAGAACGGGCTTGAACGATAGTGGGCGGGTGTCACTTGTGGCTCATGTGACTTGAGTGAAAGTTTCGATACGATATGCCTCAAATTGCAACTGAGATTATCTGTGGGATAGCACTGAAATAGTTTCGGCGGATCACGTCTCATTGAGAACGGATAACCGGATTTACTCCTATTCTCACATTCCGCCACAGCAGCTTTGTCGGCACCCTTGCCGTTCGGGTCTTCGCATGTCTCTACTGCAATCTCAAGCAAGAAGATTGCCAGCGCTAGCAAATGTTCGGAAACATCTCGCGAATGCACCGCTCGAAATAATATCGACAATATTGTCGAATGAAAGACGCGTGAGTTTAGTATGCGACAGGGATCACTAAAAGCCACACCCACTGGCCTAGGCAAACGGAACGGTGGCCAGAGATTACCACTTGCTGGCATTTTATTTTTTGTCTTAACATAATTCGTAAATCGATCCAGCGATGACTGGAAATCACGTCGATGTACAGCACGTAGAAGCACATGCAACGGATCATAATATTGTTCCCACACATCGTCAATGGGCGTGAACAGACCTTGCTCTAAATTCTCTGAGCCCGATGATGGTGCTTTATATACACTTAGTTTTTTAAGAAAATTTTCAAAATTTTTCGTATGTACATTGCCTGAACGCTCGGGCATCAGTTCAAGCAATTGTGAATGCGTTTTATTTTCAGTCGCTAGCAATGCACTAATCTCAATGATACACTGTGTTGCCTCATCGTTGCCGAGATTGGTGCGACTTGTTACGAGCGTTGCTAGGAATGTCAGAAAACCTTCGAGCATCGATGACTGTTCCATTTTTTGTGGTTGCTTCAGCGGTGCCACCTCTAGCCACTGGCCGACTCCAAACAGTTCAATGGTATTTTGAAGAAAGAAATATTGGGGCAGATTGGTGGCACAAATTTGTAAAAAGAACAAATCCATATCAGCCATGGAATTACAAAAGTTCGCCTGTATATAGGTCATGGCTTGACCTTTGATTTGCAGTCCATTACGTACCCATTTGCCAGCGAGTATTTCATAGAAAAAACTCTGAAATGAAAAAAATAGAATAGTTTAAATATTTAATGTATTGAAATTGAACAATTAAGAATTAAGTATTTTTATATGTATTTGAATATCTACCGGTTACTGAGTTACATATTAAAAGAGACAAAGTAACGATAATCAGTATCCGAAAATTATCCATCCAAAAGTTGAACTTAATGGATAGAAATTGAAAATTTAGGCTGTGAAAACTGGGCATTTCAAGTTCAAGTCTTAAGCGGCAACTCAATTTCTTGTCCCTTGCATGCAACCCTAATGGAAAACTACTAAGAGGGCATGATTAAAATCTGAGCAAAATAATATAATAATAAAGCAAATACATTTTATAGTTCTTTGAAGATTTCTACAGTGGATTTGAGACCAGCTCTGACCGTGTTCCAACTCAGACCTTCGGCAATAAATCGGAGAATTCTGATCGACTTCCATTGTTAGTAAAAAGTGAAAGTATTGTTTGAAAGTGGTAACGATTTTGTGAGAAGTTTGAGTAAAAAAGCGGATACGAAAACAGGGGAGGTCTAAATTGGAACAACCTGTACCAAATTGGACCACTTACAAATTATTTATATTTCAAGCTGGGTAAGAGAGAAATTAGAGGAGCATACAAATCTTGTTGTCTTAATCCCTTTTCCTTTATTACAGCTCATTCTAAGCTTGTTGTAAATTTTAGCTTTGGGTTTGAAGATTAAAGACATGAAAGGATATGACTAATGTACTTGTGCAGCAAAAAAAAAAAAAAAAACTGATTAAATTTTCTTATTGAAACTATAAGCTTAACGTTCCATAACTATTAGGGGAAACTGGGGTATTGTGGACCACGGGGAATTGCGGACTAGCGTCATATCTTTCCCCTTAGTACTTCATTTTATTTGCGTTTCGTTTAATTTAACCACATTTTTCGAGAGCCAACTCAGGTAAATATCTTCACGGAACCTTAAGTTTGCAATGCGTTACTCTTATGCTGCCATATTGTAAAAAAAAAACGTTCGGGGAATTACGGACAACTTTTATCGGGGAATTACGTATTACTCAGTTCTTGACATTTGACAACCTAACAATCGAAAATAAAGTTTTTCTACCACATTTTTCCATTTTTAATCGATTTACAACGTGGTCCATAATTCCCCGAGATTTTTCAAAATCGTAAAAACGTAATTTCACGCCAACTGATATAAATTTAATAATTTAATACAATTTGAACTAACTGCTGCGATCCAAAGAGAGGTTATTTCTAGTACTACAAAATGAAGCTTTGAAATTTTCAGAAAACATTATTTTTTTGCGAGTTTTTAGCCAAAATGAAAATGCGGTCCACAGTACTCCAGTCTTCCCTACAATTAACAGCGTTAAGGAAAAAAGGGGAAATCCATTATTAACAGTAGCGGATTCAGAGGGGCTATGGGTGTTGCAGCCCTGCTCAAAAATAAATAATATTCTGCATCAAGTCGTATTATTTTTATTTTCCAAGCTTCATTTTAATTTAATCGGTTCTTTTTTATTTTGATCTGATTTTTAGTCTAATTTCCGGTGTAGTCTCCTTTAAACTATCGCAAAAATATTTAATGGATTTTGCTTAATTTTTTTCATAAAACTTTATCTGAATTCTCATTTTTGTTTTCATAGCTCCATACAATTTATAAGTATTATTTCGAATATTAGCTACTGCAGAAAGAAGTTTTTCAGTTCAAAATATTTGAAAACCCCTATGAAAGTAAATCGGCTCAATGGATGTTTATATTCCAAAATATGTTTAATGTGTAAAGTATTCCTTTAATTAAATAAGTCCCTTCCAAAGCCCAAATCATATATCCGCCACTGATGGTTAATACTTCGTAATGGTGCGTGTCTACCGACGAGATCAGATGCACGAATTTGTAAAGCTATCATACTTCCCCAGCTACAAACAACTCATTCTCATTGTCAACAACATCATATGCTGCTACTGCTTTCTGCTATTATTACTCTCAATTTTAACAGCTGCTTCTTTTATTGTACTTGCACGATAATTTTTAATTAAATTTTATTTCAGTTGAGTATTGAGTTTGTATCTGCAAAGTTTAAAAATAAAGAGACAATTAAGTATTGTCAAAAAACAATTATTTGTACTGATAAAAAATAAGTGAATTTTCTACAAAAAGAAATAATGAAGTTAATACATTTTTGCATAATTTTCTTAATATGTTCAATAATAAAAACGCGTGCTAAGGATGAAATTGCTTTAGACATAACACTTATAGGTGAGGAGATATATAAATTTGTAAAGTCAACATGGCAAAAAGTACAAAAAGAAGCATATAGCAGTAATCCCTTACAAATGGATTTACCATATATTAGTGATGTGAGCGCAATAATTGACGAAACTGAACTCCAGGTATGGGAAGAGAACATATCTTTGATCAGCTGAATTCTTATTTTTTATTTTATTTATTTTTGCACCTTAAATTCATCATAGTATTCGTATAATATTGCTACTGCCTTACAATCGATACGCAGTCTCGTTATCGATAATACAATAGTTTCGAAAATGAAAGAGATTAACGATATTACCAATCGTATCGCATCCATGTATCGTGACATGAAACACTTTGAAACGCATCGCGAGCGCTTAGCCACATCAACTTTATTGAAATTTGCTAAATGGGTCGTTTCACCGAATTCATATTCTGTAAATCACTTATTAAATCGACTGGATTTAACTTTACATGAAAAATTGGGCAGGAAGAAAAATGATCTATTAGAAACGCTAGCTGATGAATATAAGGTAAAATTAAATTTATGTAATTTGAAAACTCGTTCATATGTATTATTTAAAATAAAGTAGGTAATATTATCATTGTCTTAGATCACAATGCTTACATCAAAGTACCTATAAAAATATTGAAATGATGAAGAAAATAATTTCCTAACCATCACTAAGCATTGACTTTATCTCTTTATCTCTTAGGTTATTCAATCTTACCTATTTATATACTTAGTTTTTAACAAACCTAATGATATTAAAATAATGCCTCAACATTCTCAAAAAATTTAAAAAAATACCGAAAGTTGTGTTCATAAATACAATAAATTTTGCACTTTTAGTTTTAATTTTAGTTAACCTTTTCAATTTTAAATAAAAAATTTTAAAAAATGAAGTTATTCGATTTGCATTATTCATTATAACGACAGCCAACATATCAGACATCAGTCTGCTTTCGTTTGAATAAAGAGCGAAATCGTTTAACTCTTGTCAGATTTCACCCACACTAATGTATTGATGAGCTCTGAGAGGGTTAAAAGAGATTTGAACTACGTGTGCTAATATGTTAATCAGAGAGAAGGCAAATACAATAAAAAAAAGTATGGCAGCACTATGCGCAGGAAAGTGCATATTACAATATGGATTACAATAACTGCACTTTGGCCATTAATGCTCTTGCATATCTCTCCCCCATAATAACTTATTAGTCCATGATTTGTCAAGAGAGTATGAAGAGAGATATGCTGTGTGTGTTTAAATTTCTTTTTTTTTATGTTTGAGGCAAACATGGACACACACATATAACATATATACTCGTCTACTCTCTCACATATGAGCTCACAAGAGCAAATTGAAGTGCTTTTGTCTGAGCAATGGACAGACAACGGGGACACATAGATAGTTGTACATATATGTATGTGTGTGTGTGCTCCATTGTTTAGTTCGCCACTTTTGATTTGTAACAAAATATATTCGTGTTTTGACTTTTGAAGTGAGTTGACGTCGTCGCTTAATGAGCTACGCAGCAACAACAAAAAGCGCTTCAGTGATTTTATTTATTTTTTTCAACTTTAATTAAATACTAAAGTATAAACTTTAGACTTAAAGGAACGGCAAAAAAAGGGGGGGAAACAAGAATTAAAACGCGTTTTAAATAAAGTTGAAGCTGTGAGCTTTCATAAGTGACTAAGCTACGTCGAATAATATTATGTATATAACATAAAACGTTGACATGAAATCAACGCTGTAAAAAAACAAGAAAAAAAGAGTGGTTTAATTTTTTTTTTCAAAAAGTTTCACAAGATCTCACATATAACTAACAGCAGCAATAAAAAACAAAGAAAAAATGCAAATATCCAAAAGAAATCTCGCACTCTTCGGAACGTTTCTATTGCTTTTTATTTCAACACCCACGCCAACAACTGCCCTTATTGAAGATGTTTTGGATATAATACATGTGGTTAAAGAAGTCACTACGGGCATATTGAAAGCCTGGGATATTATACAAAGTTCACCGCTAACGACAAATATTGAATTTCCCTTGATGCGTGAAAAACAAAAAAAAGTTTTGCAACGACTCAAGGAAGTTAGTCGTCAAATTGATCAGACAGAAGAGAAGGTGAGTGAATTTTCTGATTAACAAGGAAAAAACATCCACGCACACATACATACATATACTAAATTTTACTCTCTTCTTCATTGACTTTCAGTATGCACAAAATGTCGCCCTGGCTATTGAGTCTGTCAATGAATTCATTAGGCAAGATATTCCTCTTATGACAAAAATGAATGATGTTTCAGATACAATGAATCGAATTTCATCGCGTTTTCAACAAATGAAAAAATATGAAGCACATCAGGATAAATTGGAAATGAGTACATTGGTGACATTTGCTGAATGGACTGTATCTCCCAATGCTTATTCAGTGCACCATTTAATGGATCGTTTGCATTTAACATTGCTAGGACATGAAGACAAAGAAAATGCCACATCAAATATGTTAGCGCAATTAGCACAAAATTATGAGGTAAAACAAAAAAAAAAAAAAGGGCATGAGAAATTTGGGTTTTTAAATTATACTAATAACAATACAGCTGGAATTTTAGCACAAAAGTGAGAGAGTGCCTTAAGAGCAGCCATTTGCAGGGCTCGGAGTTTATTTCCTAGGGCATTCAATTTTCGCTCTAACAACAATATAGCAAGTAGCTAGAATTTGAGTACTAAAGTGAGAGAGAAACTTTAGAGTTGCCATATGCAGGGTTCGGAGTAGGACATTCAATTTTCGCACGACAACAATACAGCAGCTGGAATTTTGGCAAAGTGAGAGAATTCCTTAAGAGTTGCCATATGAAGGGCTGGGAATTTAACTTTAACTGATAAAACAAAGCAAACTTAAAAGCCAGCCAGACAATGTTTATACCAGAAAAGGCAAAGTTTCATGATATTCAGCAAATTACTCTGTTATAGTTGTTTCATTAATGATATAATTGGTAGTACCTTTCTTAGTAGTACAATTTGTTCACAAAAACTGTGCAAATTTCAAGACTATAGATAAACAAGGAAATAGGCACAACGGTATATAAATTCTAATTAAGATTTTGTATACTCTTCAATGCATTTAGTGAGTCCCTAAGGTAATTAATTTTGGCTCATATTAATAAATATGTGTTTTCCGGTTAGAATTGGCCTAAAGCAAGCAGCACTTTATGAAAATTTTAGTATATTTCTGTTTGCAGAGGGGTTTCTTCACATTCTTCGTATAGATTAGTACGATTTTAGTATGAATTTAAAACCTGCTTACGTCTATGCCCCTGGTCAATAATAATTTTGGGTACCTCTGATGAACCCTTAAGACTATATATACTTTTTTTGTGTCCTCTGATGAATTTTTACAATTGCTACTAATTAAAATGAATAGACCATTACCCTTTAAAGATAATCAACTACATATAGCATATATAAAAATAGCAGCAACAATTTTTTTATTTTTTACTTCACCTCGGCACAGAAAAAAAAAAAAAGTTGATCCAAACTTCAAACGAAGAATAAGAAACAAAAGAGAAGAGCCTAAACCGCAACTATTACTCATAAAAAAATGTTAGCCGGTCAGTTTCTCAGACAAATATAACTGTATCCAAATAATTTTTCATTGAAGATACAAGAATTAGTCATGAAATTCGTTGAAAAATATAATAATGATACAAGTACACAACAAAGAAGCAACCAAAAAAAAAAACAAGCATGCTAATATACGGCGATACAAAAATTTAACTCGATTTTCCGGTACTATATTACTATATGAAGAATTTCTTTTAATCAATTCATAAAAAACAGAAAATATGCATATTTGCATTTAAAATAATCAAGTGTCAACCAAGGTATTATTACAAAAAATTTCAATCTGTTTTATCGTAAAGAAAGTAATGTGGGGTGAAATCGACAGAGAAAAAATCAAGTAAACAAATAGGAATTAGCAAAAAAAAAAATAAATTTTGAATGACTCATCGGAAAAAATATTGAAGAATTACGATAAAACTGACAATGTCGACGATAGCATTGAAGAATGGATTAGCTTGAAACACTTCATTGGAAAGTGTAAAATGAGAGAATGAATGAATTGAGACTCAAATAAACATATAATAAAAATATAAATAAATTAATATATAAATAAACACAATGTTGAACTATAACAAGTGTGACTTTTAAGCAATTTCAATTTAAATTATGGATAACCACATTTATGTGCAAAAAAAGAAAAGAAAAAAAAAACTAGGTGCAAAATTTCAATAAATAAATACTTTCTTCATTGAAAAATATTTTTCTATAAAAGCAAATGGCAAATGTGAAAAAACTAATTATTATTAATGAAATTGTAAACGAAGTGAAGCGGATATGTTCATATTGATGACAATTATCAAAAACAAAAACATTTCAAATAACCAAAAACAAATTACTTAAATGATAATAAAAAGAAATAGTGTTAGTATTTAAAAGAACAAGATTCAGTAGTTATTCAGTACTCATTATTAAAAAGTTATTGCATTTACTGATACTTAATTTATTTAAGTAAGTAATAATATCTTCAAATGTCACTGACCCAAATCGGTACCATATCTACATTAAATGTATGAGTATGTAAACAAAAACCAAAACAACGAAAGATATACTAGTGAATCAAAGGCAAGCAAACAAGTAAACATTCACATATATATGGTGGTCAAAAGTCAAAATGTAAATTATAATAAGTTGTATACTTAAACAAAGCCTGATTGCTGCATGCAAAGTTTCAATTGTCATTCTTTTTTTATTATTATCACTTGATGTGTTTTGTTTATGCGCTCACTCACACTTTCAGGTTCATAATTGAAAGATAAAATAAAGTTCACAGCATGTGGCAATTTAAAATATGTGGTAACGCTGCACATCTCATATGCGTATGATTTTTGTGCAGCAAATATGAGGGAAGAGTTTCTTTGTTTCATTTGCACGTGAGCGTAATACACGAGAGTGCAGTATAAATATTAAATGCATACATGAATGATTTTGTAGATACATTTTTTTACTCTCACGCTTTCTCTTGCTCTTTTCACTGCTTTTGCTCTCATATATTTTGGCTTTGTGAGCTGCTGCAGAAAATGTCATTGTCATATGTTTAGAGTTAGAATGCCTTCCTAAGTGCAAAATAAAACAATGACGTCACTTGCATACAGTGGTTGAAAATAATGTTGTTTCATATGACATATGAATGCTTTTGTTTCGAGATTTTTATTTTTCATTAAGAACCAGTTTCTTTTAAGTTTTCAGAGTTATTGCCATCTTGTAAACTTTTCGAGATATACAAATTTTTTTTCTTCTTTAATTCTGGAATATTTAAATTTTTTACTTCAAAATTCTGATCATTTGGTTAAACGAAAACGAAAATACTTTGCTACAGAAAGAAGAAGATAATTTATTTTAAACCTTCAATTTTTAATCTATTTTAAGGGTTCTATTGGCGAATTTGTTTAAAATTTGTTTCTATTATACAAAAACCTTCAAATGAGGTCTAATTCTTAATATAATATGCCAAACTTAAATGCTACTTTTTATAGCTCCCATATAAATTTTTGTTCTTTTTTTGATTTTCCGTCCCGGCCATTAATCCTGGGAATATTATTTTATTAAACCGCGAATAATTCGAGACGTACACGTGTTATCGATTGGATATTTTAACATTTCATTTAAAATGAGACTTGCTGCACTTAGCGCTGAGAAATGTGTTAATTGTAAAAAATTTAACGGAAGAATGAATTAAGAAATTTATCAATAGGCTATAAACGCCTATAAAAAGTATGAAACCGTGAAATTTAATGAATTTATAAACTTAGCACGTTTCAGGAAAAATATTAACAACAAAGCAAAGAAGTTTGAGAACAACTATAAACACAATAAAAACAATAGCGCAGTTTTCTTTTTTGCGATAACATACAAAAAAAAAAAAAAAAAGGAAAACAAAAAACGAACAATAAAATAAACTGTCAGAAATGAACAAACAAAAAATATGAGGTAAAGAAAAATGTAAGGAAAAACAGAAAAATGAGAAGGAAAAAAAAAATAATCACAAACCAAAACAAAACAACAAAATTGAATTGTATTATGGTGGAGGTAATGGTGAATTCAACAGCAACAACGAGTACTTTTACAAAAAAAAAAACAAGTAAAGGCAAACTCAAGCATTTCTATTATATTCATCAAATTCACTGTACATATGTACACAAATACACATAAAACAAAGCCAATACCATATGGCATGAATCAAGCGAACAAGTTGAATGTTTATGAAGAAAAAGAAAAACACTAAACCGTGAAATCGTAAATACATATACAGTATGGCGCATAAATGAGCCAATGTATGGAAATAAAACAAATAATTAAAAAAAAAAAATTATTGAAGAAATCAAAAATAAATTTTGGATTTTAAAACTATAGTTCACTGAGGTGTATTTATAACAGCACATATGAAATGGACTAATATATATTTAATAAAAATAAAGTAGATTCAATTAAAATTTAAAACATTGCCTTATGTTTGCAACAAGCCTTTTATTCAGTATCCTCGTGTTATTGGTGGAAATATTTTCTCACCAAGTTTCTGCAACATCCCAGAGCCTGGGCTCTACATTTGTCTTTTATCAACTTGAATTTCTAATTATAATCTCAGTTATTTCTGAAGATGACCTATTCGGGGATAAACACATTATTTGATTATTCGAATTTAGTTCATAAAAATGAACTAATTATCCTTGAGCATTATTCCTTTGATTTTACTGAGGAGTCTGAAAAAATGCTTCAAATTAATGAGCAACTGATATATTTTTTTAAAATAAATATTTGTTTCATTTCCATACAATATTGACTCATTTATGCACCATACTGTAAATATGTATGTATGCATGTACATAAAAAACAGCATACGAATGAGCAAAACGAAAGAGCGCAAATAACGAATGAAAATAGCAGCCAACCCGAACAACAAAAACAATAAAACAATCGATTGAAGTCGCATATTCTAACGAATGGATACACGAGTGAGGAGTACTAAACAGTTTTAGGTGCTACGTAGACTGAGAGACTCTGGCTCTGAGCTGCCTGCACTAGCAAACTATTAAATAGTAGTTGATTGAGTTCATCACATACTGGTTGTTGCTTGCTTGGAATAATTCTTGTACTTCAGATTTTTGTGATATTTTTTTTCTACGTTTCTTGCATGCCAAAGCTCTTCAAAGTCACATCGTGTATTTATTTATTTATAAATGTGAACTGATTTTGTGTTTAGCTTAAAAAAAAACTCAGAAGCGGCACACGCTGAGCTGAGCGTGAAAACGTCATATTTAATAAAATTATATTAAATCGCAAAAAAAAAAAAAAGCAACAAAACAACTAAAGTATGATTTGCACACAATTCAGTAGGAGGAAAAAAAATTTATAATTTTTAGTTTTTGTTATATTTGATTATATACGAAAGCTTAAAAAGAGTAGTTAGTTAAATTATTTGTACGATCAGCAGAAAAATTACTGCTGATTTTTTATTTTTGTTCTTTTTTTTCTGTTTTTTTTTTTAATTTAATCAATTTGTGTGTGTGTGCATTAAATGCTAAAAAAAAAAGAATATCCGAAATATTCTAAAAAAAAAACTATTTACGTCTGAATTATATAAATAAAAAGCTACTAAACAATTATTTGCATTTGTTAAACAGACGATAAATTTGTGTGTAACGTGAAGCAAAATTTGCAATAATATAAACATTCAGAATGAAGCTGTAAAAAAACGATAAAGTCTTTGTTCTTTAAGAAATTGCAGCAAGAAACAAACAAGTGGTTGTGCTTTTGAACGAGTGGTGAATGGAAAAAATATTTTGAGAATTCATTTAAAATATACTAAACCAAAACAAAGAAGGGAACATAAAAGTTTGAAAGTTTTTCTGTTCCTGCTTGCTTCACTTGAAACGCAATACATTTATACATCAAATAAAAAAATAGTTAAAATTATAAGAAAATAATGATTTTCAATGCTATAAACAAATGTATTTAACATAATATTATTATTAATAATCTGTATAAAGTTTGGCCATGGCATGGGTATACATGAAGTTATTGCACCAAAGAAATTGAAATTACAGTCTGGAAATAAACATTAGTACCACTATTAATACTAGAATTATTTCTTAGTTTTTTTTTAATTAAATGGAATTTAATGAAAATATGCCAATTATATATTAATTTGCTGGATGTGTTTGGATTTCTGTTTAATTTATGGTTACATTTTTAAACAATGAAAAATAACTAGAACTGGAAATTTGAAACATCAATGCACTCTTTCTCTTGATTTACAGCCTATTTTCTCATCTAATACATTTCCTCTACTTCGAAACTATAGAAAAGAGAGCAATGAAAGAGCCGCATAGTGAGAACTAAATACTTATGTATATGTGTATTTAAAAGTCTGCTATAATGGCGGAGAAATAAGCCGAATCAATTGTTTCAATTGAGAATCCCACAGTTGCATATCCTCATATATTTCAGTGAGAGAAAAACATTTTGCAGTCAGGAAAAAAAGTTTCACACAAAATAAAAATCTCAAAAGAGAATTGTCATTTGTTCGGCTCAACTCTGTTCGTATATGAATGCTATCGAGAGATAGAGATAGAGAGAGAGAGAGCTCTCCCAGAGGAAATTGATATGAGAGCCAGTCTTAAAGTTGAGGCCCATTCAATCTTATAAAAGAAACATCTTACACATTATTATAAATTTTATATGATTATGTTGAATATAGTGAATATTGCCTTAAAAGACTGTAATATAAAAAAAAAAAGTGTTGAGATTTGTTTGTGAGTGTATTGTAAGAGGTCAATAAATTATCAGTTTAATAATAATAATAATATTAAAAGAAATAATATTTTTTCGGCAACAAACAGAGCAAAATAAAACCCAAACAAAAACAAATTATAAGTAAATGAATTAAATTTACATAAATGCATTGAATATAAAGACAAAAAATAGAAAAAAGCAGAAATTGCTTGCGAAACGTGAAAGTGAAGAATTATAAAAACTGACAATGACAACGTCAAAGTTGCTTTCAAGAAATGCACTACAGTTAATATGTACCTGTGCCACTATTATTGCAATTCTACCTGCTGCTGCTACTACTACATACACCAGCAAAACGAAAGATTATCCTCCATTACAAATTGATGCAATTCGTGGAGAATATATTAGCTTAGAGCAGGCGCTTTGGAAATATTTAGATAAAAATGGACCCAATAAAGAAACACAATTGAAAAAAGTTTACGATTCACATCGTAAATTTATTAATGATAATATAAATAGTTCATTTGATGCTGGCAAATATGATATATTAAATCATTATGAATGGAGTTTGCTGGAACGTGATTTGCTGCAAATTGATGGTATATTTGGATTTTATAAGGTATACACAGCAGATACATATATGTATAGTACACGAATACACGGCACAGATGACATAGTCTGTCGCATCGAATTGAAATTTTTTTGTTGAACTTTTTTTGTTTGCAGAATTTCATGAATAAACAAGAGAATAGCGCTGATTTAAATGAACGCGCCATTTTGGATATCACCGAGACAGTGTTGCGTAACGATAAAACATTCTCAATGTCACGCATTTTTCAGGATATCGAATTAATAATGGTCAAGCAAACTCTCTATTATCGTGCAATGATGGTTAGTTACACGTATTTCAGTTTTAATTGTTAATTTGATTTATTTTTCGTAACATGTGTGATATTGATCACAAATTTTTTTTTTTTTTTATGGGCACGAGTATTAGGCATCTCTCTTTCTAATTTGCTTAGTTAAAACTGTTATAGAATTACCTATATTTATATGATAAATTATTATAAATTTGCATGTCGGTACTTATGGGTATGCATGCATGCATGATAAATTGCTGTGATAAATTACATGCAAGAAAATCGAGAAAAACTTAGTGGGAAAAAATATATTTTGCAAAATTAGAAAAACTATCTATTGTCACTAGTAATTATTGAATATTTTAAAATTCTCGCTTGAATTCTATCATCATGTAATAACGAGAGTAATTTACTTGAAAAACAATAACAATTTTTGAATTATATACAACATCGCATTTACATCGCTTGAATGAACAAAAGAATCTACGTTTGTTCGCCATTGTAAATGGTTCACAAAAATAACAACACTGCATTCGTCCAAAAAATCAACTTCAGTCTGATTAATCCGAACGAAGATTCTTTCGTTGGTTCGGGCTGTGTAAATGGGATGCAGGGACAGCTTCTTTTGAAATACAAAAAGTGGTTACCGTTAGACCAAAGTTGATCTGTTGTATCTTTTTACTACAGCCTGTATTGTTTAGATCAGGGGTGCCCAAAAGTACATATAAACTTTTTTATTATAAACTCATACGTTAGACAAAAAAAAAACAAATCTACGTTGAAGACCAACAAAGCATACGAAAGTGTTTTTGCTTTGCACTTTGGTGTAGGCAAAGAAGAGAGATGAGAAACGAAAAAGACAGCGGAGTGCGGAGTGTATTAGAATGCACAGCCTATGCCTAAGTGCTTTTACAAAAACCAATCTGCACCAAGTGCATAGGCCGTGGGCACCTCTGGTTTAGATTAATGAGTGGTGAAGAGTTTCATATCTTGATGGCTGCATTTTTTATGAAAATAAAGACTAGTTCTCAACTGTAATGTCTGGTTTTCACTCTGTCAAATTTGCCAGCATGTTGGCAAATTTCATATGGGGAATTCTCTCTTTTTCTCTCTTTGACGGCAAATATAACATAGTGAAAACAAAGCATAAGTTTAGTTTCTCAGCCATTATGATTGTTGTTTCTAAATTAAAAAAGTTTTTTAACCCTAGAAAGGTAATTTTCGTCGATTCGACGAATACCATATACACAGTTTTTCAAATTTCTCTTCTCGAAATAAATTGTTTAAAATATACAAATCATTTTTAAAAATATTTACGGTGCATATTCGTTGTTAAAAAGTCTAAATATGATTAGAAAAGTAGGTTATACTGTGTACGCTTTATATTCTTTCCAAAAATTAGAGTTAAATATGACTTCGTCGACGAAGATTACCTACAACGTATGCAAAAAATATGATTACCTTTCTAGAGTTAAAGGGCAAAAAAAAAAAAAAAAATAAGTAATTAAAATTTCTGGACTCCCTAGTGGTAAGGGTTTGGCAAAATTCTTTATAGTTTTGACTTGAAATTTTAAAATTTTTGTTTTCTGATAATTTTATTTTGAAAGCGAGATTATGTTAAGACTTCTTTTTCAAAAGAAAAACAGAAAATCTCCTTTCTCTCTTTAATATTTAAGTAGTAAAAGATTTTAAAATCTATTAAGAGAAAGAAATAAAAAGAAACAGAAAAATATGCAATTATCTACTAATCAGATTATCCTTACAAAAGGATTAAAAATAAGACAACAGCCGTAAACCCAAAAATAATATATGAGAGAACATACAGATAATTGAAACGTGTAGCTCTTTGAATATTTAATTGATATCAAAAAAATAATATTGCTGCATAAATTAAACAAATATACATATATTTTAAACAATAAATGTATATTTTTAGAGGATACTTTCATATATTGTATTGTTAACCCTTACCTAGAAGTCTATACCTTTTTACCTGGTTAAAATCAGAAAGTGTCAATTTGAAAATCAGAATAATTATTTTAAAATAAGTTAACTTCATTTTAAAATTAAAAAAATACTATTTTAAAATCAGATAATTTTAATTCAATCATGAATTGGCATCTTATTTTAAATCGATATTTTCTGATTTTAAGATGACGTTTTTTAATTTTAAAATAACGTTTTCTAACTTTAAAATGACATTTTCTAATTTTAAAATGACGTTTTCTAATTTTGAAAAGAATATTTTGATATCAAGTCGAAGCTTTTTGATTTCAAAAAGGCTTTTCAGATTTTAAAATCTCGCTTTCCGAATTTAAAATGATACTTTTTGATTTCAAATTGGAAGGGTGGCATTAAAAGATTTTGGAACCACTTCTATTGTATAATATTTTTTAGTTTGTTTATGTGAGCGTTAAAGTTAACCAGAAAGTATCATAGTAGATACAGAAACTTGAGTACTTGTTGCGACAAAAAGAAAACAAAAAAAAAAAAAACAGCTTCTATTTTTGCTAAAGAATTTACGCATATGTTATTGATTTATTTAGAATTACAAATCAATAAAAATTAATAAGATAATGAATGAAACATGAATATTTGTAGATGTTAAGCATGTGGGAGCCCCACAAGCGAAAAGAAAATTAACAATGCATTACAATACAAAATAATGTAAAAGTGAAAACGCTAGGGAAACAAGTAATCCGGTCAAGGGCGTTTCAAATGTTCGAAAAAAGTCGCTAAGACGAACTTAGATTATACAACTCGATGCTTGATTGTTTAGTTTCAAACAAGTTCAAGGACATTTTTATAAAAATTTAAATATATTTTTGAACTTGAAACAGAAAAGTTAAATTATGATTATTTTTAACCTTGGGAAAGTAGCTTATTCATCATTTTCGCCACCAGAATTTATTAACAAATTTAATAAGAATGAAATGAAATTTAAACTTTTTACATGAAATCAACTTTTGTTAACTAGAATTTTTCTTTTATTTTTTTTTTTTAAAGGAATCTACAGAACAAATATGTCATACACAACAATCACCACAACAATTTGTTTACTCTTTATATGCGGATATAGCATTAACCGAACTGAAAGGATATACCATGATGGAATTCTCATGGATGATGCTGCGTGTATATGGAAAAGGTAAGTGGGGGAAACAAACTTCGTACAATTAAAAAAAAAAACTTTGTAATTATTATTATTTGTTTTTCTTCTCTTCTCAGGTAACTTCACGCAAGAAGCTGAACTTATGCGTCTAGATTACGAGAAACGCACTGAGCGTACGCTAAAATTGCTACGTGAAACAATGCGTCGCGCTGATCGCATTGTCTGGCGTTGTGATCCAACGCGTTATATACAAGGAAAAACCTATGACGAAGTAACACGTCTGCTGCAGGGATATATTGAGAATGAAGTTGATTTAAATAATGAGGAAACATGCCGTGAGGATTGTGCTTTCTATCAGAGTACAAAATCAGAGAGTTGCTTTAAGGAGAAGTTGTGCGCGAATCAACCGAAATGCTCGGGTAAATTGTATCATTGTACATTCGTCGATTCGGATATGTGGTTGTGTCCAGCGGTAAGTTTGGAAGCGATAAAAACGAAATTTAGCTTTCTTCATTTCATTATATAATTTATTTATTTCAAAACTAGGGTCGAAATAGTACTCGTCGTTATGAATACATTGAATATGAGAATGGGCGTCTGTTGGGCAAACGAACACCATGTGTGCGTGGAACAACAAAGGTGCGTAAACGAAGAGAAAACTTTAGTACATATAGATTAAACTAAGTGGATTTAAGCGTATTTATTCTATTCTTATTTCGAAAGATTGAAGCAATCAATTTCTTTTTTTCTTTCAGGTTGATTCTTGGTGGCGTTACCTCTTCTGGCATTGCAGTTATTGTTTCTGTTTGTGTGATGAAGTAAGCGTTAAATCAGATCGTTATTTTAATTTGCGTGAAACACTATCAGATGCTGAGCATAACAAGTGAGTAATTCAAACATATAAAGAAGTTGTTGTTTTTTTTGCAACAAATTAATTATGAAAACTTTTTCTTTTTTTTTTACACACACACACACACACATAGAGTAATTACAGGCTTACGTTTTGTCAAACAAAATCGTGTATTCCATATACAAATACAAGAAGGTGAACTAATGCCACGTGGTAGCATCAATAGTTCAAGTCTCTCATGGAAACCGGTAGATGATTATAAAATATTCGATCGTGAAGTACGTAGTGGAAAAGACTATCATACACTCAGCTATGAGAGTCGTTCAATTGATTTAGATGATATACACACCGATGATATTACATATGTGGTGACGGGAGTGCGGTTTAGAGTTGTGGGTGCACATTTGAATTTGGAAGCGCGTTTAACTGAATTTAATTTTGAGATGGGTAAATTGATAACACCAGAAGATAGCTTTTGGAAATCAAATGATAATACTGATGTTAGCGGTGAAAGAAGGTAGGTTCATCTACTGTGTGCGGTTTAAGATTTTGTGAAAAAAAAAAATCATTAAAATGTTTCCATTATTTTTGCAGAATGAAATTAAGTCTCAGCAATCCTGATATATCAACACGTACTATTGCCAAATCAGTACCGGATTCGCGACACAATCAATATATTGATTTCACCAATACAGCCATGGATAAAGATGCTGCACAATCTACAGTGCCGTTTATTGATATACAAGATGTTATCTCAAATCCACCAGTACCATTATCAGGTATTGGGATCTATCATAAAGGACGTCAGGGTTATGGCGGTTTTCTTGCACCAAAGATTATGACATATGATTTTACGCCGCATGTACAAGTGCCAAAGAAGGACAGCAAATAAATAACACTATTTCTATTTAAAAACAAAAAATTAATAATAATAATTAAAAAATTTAATTTAAACTAACAACAACAAAAAAGAAAATCTAATGTTTATACCTACTATATAAAATGCTTTTTGCTAGTTTTCTATTCTACCTATTATTTTGTATTAGCGTCATAAGCAAAGATTGTGTATTATTTTTTGTATTGCATTTCCGATTTGATTTAAACAAAGCAAAAGTATAGTGAAAGTTTACCGAGTATTTGTATAGTAGATAGAATCTAATATGATTCCGAATAAACACATTTAAGTGTAACATTTAAAAGTGAAATTATACAATATTTCATTTAATCAAGGTCAAGTTTTTGTAATTATATTACCTACAATAGAAACATTTATAAAGTAGTTTGCAATACTGATGATTGTCATCAGAAATTAAATAACATTAAAAACTGTAAAATGATATTTAAAGTAACGCTTAAATAAATTCCACCAAAAGTAAATTGGATTTATTAATATTTTCTTTATCAGCTGCTATAGCTCTTATGTATGCGAGTATTGATTCACGAATTATAAAAAGAATACATTTTCTTCTACGAAAGTTGTTTCGTTATGCTTTCGATAGTTTTATTGTGAGACACCACATTATGTATCCCTTTCTCAACCCACTTTGCTTAATGCTATTTTGAGAGAAAAGCTACAAGCTTCCCTTTTCCCAACATACAGATTCGTAAACATAGAATCGTTCTCAATTAATTTTTCCTTGTTCTATGCCCAAAACAATTTTATTCTCTTCTACGGCGTAGTAGTGTGGTGGACAGTCATCTCAAAGAACACCCATCACAAAGAATTAGACAAAGTACAGCGACTAGTTTCAATGTTAATTACAGGAGCACTGTAAACGACACCCTCTAAGGCGCTGTATACAATCTTGGATCTCCTTCCTATAGATCTAGTCGGAAAGACCTCAGCGTCAATATCTGAAGTGAGACTGAATGCGATTCGTAGGTAATCTTACTTAGTTAGTGAAACTAAATTTCTTCCACTCTCTGTCGATCTCACCCTCTCGCCGCTATTCTTTGGTAACAGCTTCAGCACATATATTCCATCTCGCCAAGAGTGGAGTGCGAGTAATGTGATACGCCCTGATATCATCGACCTTTATACTGATGGTTTAAAATTCAATGGTAGGTTTGGGGGTGGAGTTCACTCCGAGCGCCTAAACATTTCGGCGTACTTTTGTTTTTCTGATCATTGGAGCCTCTTTCAGGCAGAGCTGCTTGAAATCACTGAAGCCGCAAATCTGATAAGGTGTAATGCGATACCTTGTAGTGATATCACTGCATTTTCACTGATAGTCAGGCGGCAATAAAATCCCTCCAATGTCCAGCTAATAACTCTAAAGTTGCCCTACAATGCAGATCGTCTCTTAACGAGTCATGGTATATAACCTGCACCTTATATGGGTGCCTGGGCATAGCGACATTGAGGGAAACTGTAAAGCTTATGACCTCGCCAGACTTGGTACGACACTCAGAAATTCACTTATCACTGGTATACCACTTGTCACATGTAAACTTCTAATTAAAGATCATTACTCCCACATCGCGAAGAGTAGGTGGAGAATGGAACCAACTTGCGCTGTCGCCAGACAGTTTTGGCCAATGCCTGACCATAGTCGCACTAAAGCGTTCATTAATCTGGACCGTGTGCACATAAGTAGGGTAGTTTCTATTCTAACCGGTCACTGCCTCATTGGCAGCACCGCAGGTAGACCAAGTTTTATTTGCGATCAAAAAACAATTTTCGAAAAAATGGTGCTTACGATAATTTCGCGATCATGGCTCGATATTTATCTTCGTCGTTTTTTGTTTGATAATTTTCTGTAAAATTTCGAAACACATGTTCACTAATACACCGACAAACAACTACCGCTGTCAACTGAGAAACAAACGTCAATATTTTATACTAAATATCATAAAGAATGGAATTGATATCACTATCTCGGTTGTGACATGTAACAGAAAGGAATAAATAAAAGAAAGCTTCATTGTTGCCCTAGTATAACAGGCCTCAAAACCATTTATTTAGGCCGCAGAATTTCGATATAGTATTTAATTTGATATAAGAGGTCTCCCCTATTCCATCGAGGAATGGCTTGCCAAAGATTTTGAGCCTATATCCTGCCACCCCACCTTCTTTCGCAATCTCTGTATTCATCAGTGACCCTGATCAATTTCACCTCACACATATGCGCCCTTTTTTGAAGATTTTGCGATACAAATTTTTTTAAAAGTGTTCATATGGGAACAAAATAATAATGCACTTTCTTCGGCAGAAAAATTCCTCATAAAAAATTAAAATTTTAGTATTGTACCAAAAGCCGTCGAAGGAAAGGTACAGAAACAGAGGAATGGGGAAGGATTGGTGTAAAAGCAAAAAATATTTGCCAAAAGTTTTGAGTCTATTTTTGTTAGAGCAACTATCAAGAAATTGATTGAAAGTTTTTTTTTAATGATGTAAAAAAGTATCTGGCAACTCTGATTACAACACATATCGGAGAGAAGATAAATAAAAGAGCGAAACGAGAGACCAGCTAAAAACGAATGATAACACACAACAACAACAATAAAAATACGATCGATTCGCATATTTAAAATAACGAACAACAAAACTGGCTACGAGTATCACACCAACAAGCAACCAATTAATACTTGATTGAATTCTTTACACACTGGTCGATTTTTCCATAATTTTGGTGAGGAAATTCTTGATTTTTCATAGCTTCTCGTTCTTCAATGTCACATCGCGAATTTGTTTATTATTTTTAAATTCGTTTTTATGTAAAAAAAAAGTTACTCAAATTGCATGTAAGATTGTAAAAAACTATAAAAAAAGGAGTGTATGTAAAGGTTAATAAATCATTTCTGCAATAATAAGAAAAAAAAAACAATTTTTCGGCAATAAACAAAAATCACAAAATATAATAATAAAATAATTGTTATAATTATAACATAACTGCAAATAATATATAAAACAAAATTGCTATCGTAACTGAAAAGTGATTTTAATTACAATGATAACGTCAAAGAATCCACCGACGTCAACAACAACGTCACTACTGCAGTTAGTATGTGCTTTTATCATTTTTACAACGGTATTTACTACGATTTTACCTGCCACAGCGAAAATTTATCCACCATTACAAATTGATGCAATACGAACAGAGTACATTAGCTTAGAGAAAGCTCTCTGGCAATATTTAGCTAAAAATGGATCAAACACGCAAGATATGCAATTGAAGAAAGTTTACGATTCACATCGTAAATTCATTAATGATAATATGAACAGCTTATTCGATACAAAGAAATTTAATATATTAGATAATGATGAATGGAGTTTCCTGGCAAGTCATTTACTTCAAATTGATGGTGTATTTAGATTTTTTAAGGTATGTATTATGTACACCAATTATTTGAATTATTATTAAATTTTTTCACTTGCAGAATTACATGAACCAAGAAGAGAATAGCGCTGATTTAAATGAGCGTAACATTTTGAGTTTCACCGAGACTGTACTGCTTAACAATGCAACATTTTCAATGTCACGCACTTTTCAAGATATCGAATCGATAATGGTCAACCGAACGGTGTATTATCATGCAATAGTGGTAAGTAACTCATTTGTATTAGGTTCACCACTTGTGTCTCTAAATAGGGACACAAGAGTTAATTGTCAAGGAAAAGTTTTCTCTAATATGCAAAAATGTTTAAATTTGAATATTAGATTTTTTTTACAATTTCTGATACAATTAGAATATGCCCCCCAAATTTGGGGAAAATGTGTTAAGTAGTTAAGGTATTTCTAAACTACGTAACACAATGTAACAAAAGTTTGGGTAGAAGATTTAAAATCGATTAGAAGAGAAAAAAATAGCTTTAAAAATGAAGTAAACATGTAGAAATGTGCACTGTAACAAATAATTTTCAGCAACTCACTTATTTAACCCAAGACAAAAAATTAATCGGGGAATTCCCGCATTCGTATTTGTTGTGTCTGTGATATTTCAAGCTATAAAAGCTATAGAAGAGTTTATCGCCATTTATAATTTACGATGGAATTAATTCAACTTATTTTTAGATATTTTCATTATCAAACAAACATTTTATTGTTCAACAACTTTAGAGTTATCTTGTTGTGAAGAAAAAGCTCGATTTGCTTGGTAATGCTACTTGATTACTTCTTAGAATTGAGCTAAAAAATTGATTATATTTTATTTCAATTAAGGAAGCAAGCGTAGCACCGCCCATACAAACTAAACACTTGAAATGACATAGGTTAGGTTAGGTTGTTGGGGCTGTTCATGAAAGAACACACTGAGACCTATTGGTCCATTGTGATACCCTTGGGGCGAGTGTTACCTCTTGATCCCCTCCTAATTAAACCAATTTGTGCTTGCAATAAAACGTGATAAGTCTCTAATGTCAGAGGTTGCTAGTTCTGTGAGTCTACCATAGAAGGGTGCTCCCAAAGTTTTGTGTCTGCGCGCTGCTAAAGCAGGGCAGTTACATATAAAGTGGAAAATGGTCTCTTCTTCCTCTTCATTTCTACAGCTTCTGCAGAAGTCATTATAAGGAAGACCTAGTCTACGTGCATGGCTGCCTATGAGGCAGTGCCCGGTTAGAATAGGAACTACCCTACTTATGTGGACACGGCCCAGATTAATGAGCGCTTTAGTGCGTTCATGGTCAGGCATTGGCCAAAACTGTCTGGCGATAGCGCAAGTTGGTTCCATTCTCCATCTGCTCTTCGCAATGTGGGAGTAATGATCTTTAATTAGAAGTTTACATGTGACAAATGGTATACCAGTAATAAGTGAATTGCTGAGTGTCGTACCAAGTTTGGCGAGGTCATCAGCCTTACAGTTTCCCTCAATGTAGCTATGCCCTGGCACCCATATAAGGTGCAGGTTGTATGCCATGGCTGTCTCGTTCAGAGACGATCTGCATTGTAGGGCAACTTTAGAGTTGTTAGCTGGACATTGGAGGGATTTTATTGCCGCCTGACTATCAGTGAAAATGCAGATATCATTACAAGGTATCGCATTACACCTTATCAGATTTGCGGCTTCAGTGATCGCAAGCAGCTCTGCCTGAAAGACGCTGCAATTATCTGGAAAACGAAAGTGCGCCGAAATGTTCAGGCGCTCAGAGTGAACCCCACCCCCAACCCTACCATCCAACTTTGAACCATCAGTATAAAAGTCGATGATATCAGGGCGTATCACATTACTCGCACTCCACTCTTGTCGAGATGGAATATATGTGCTAAAGCTGTTGCCAAAGGATAGCGGAGACAGGGTGAGATCGACAGAGAGTGGCAGAAATTTAGTTTCACTAAGTATCTTACCATGACCATAATTTGTGCGGGACCACCTACGAATCGCATTCAGTCTCACTTCAGATATTGACGCTGAGGTCTTTCCGACTAGATCTATAGGAAGGAGATCCAAGATTGTATACAGCGCCTTAGAGGGTGTCGTTTACAGTGCTCCTGTAATTAACATTGAAGCAAGTCGCTGTACTTTGTCTAATTCTTTGTGATGGATGCTCTTTGAGATGACTGTCCACCATACTACTACGCCGTAGAAGAGAATAGGACGTATAACACTGGTGTACAACCACATGATTACCTTGGGTTGTAACCCCCATTTCTTGCCTATAGCTGACCTGCAAGCATAGAGAGCTATTGTGGCTTTACGTACTCTTTCTGACGTGTTGGCACGCCAGTTGAGTTTCCTGTCTAGGATGAGGCCAAGGTATTTGGCTTGTTCCGAGACAATAAGTGAACTACCATTTAGAGTTGGTGGATCGAAATTGGGTATAGAGTGCTTTCGAGTGAATAGAACTAATTCCGTCTTGGATGCATTGACCGATAGTCCTCGGTGATTGCACCAGGACGAAAGGAGATTCAGAGCTCGTTGCAATAAGTCTACAAGTGTACAAAGAAATTTCCCGGAAGCGGCGATGACAACATCATCCGCATAGGCAACTACTTTGCACCCTGTTTTTTCAAGTTTCGTTAGGAGATCATTTACAGCAATGTTCCAGAGAAGTGGCGAGAGGACACCACCTTGCGGAGTGCCTCTGACCGCAAACCTTCTAATGGAAGAGGTTCCTAGCTGTGCGTTAATGATCCTATTCGTTAATAGAGTGTCGACAAAGGCCGCAATAGAGTCATCCCCCCCGAGATCAATCAGTGCTGAAGTGATAGCTGAAGGGAGGATGTTATTGAATGCACCTTCTATATCGAGGAAGGCTGCAAGTGCAAATTCTTTGAAGTGTAGGGATTTTTCAATCGACTGCACTAATTCATGTAACGCTGTCTCAACAGATCTGCCCTTCATATAGGCATGTTGGGAGAGTGTCAGTTTCATTTGGATATTCGTCCTGATATATGTATCTATTAATCTTTCGAGTACCTTTAATAGAAAAGATGTGAGGCTTATTGGTCTAAAGTCCTGACATAACTATAGTAAAAAAGGCAATGAAAGTTTGTGTAAGAAGCTATGTTGGTAATAATTATTGGGCCGAAGTTGGTATTTTTTGGAAAAGTGGGCGTGTCTCCTCCCATAAAATTAAAATACTTGAAGTGATTTAACTGAGGAACCATAGTTCGGAAGACATTGCCAATGCATTCTATTAGAAAAATATGGATAGTCAGGAAGTAGGGGGCATGGCCATTTCTATTCAACTCGAATGCTTTTTTTTAGATATATATATCTCCAGAACCATTTAAAGCACAATACTGAAATTTTGTACAAGAACGTTGGTTGACAAAACCATGCTACAAAAAAAAAAAAAAAAAACAATTATAGGTCTGTTCACGTACTTTCTCAGTAAAAACTTCCAGCGAGAGAGTAAAAGAAGGATTGAGAAAAATATTCTCGCAAAGAGACAAATAGCAGAGAAAGTACGTGAACAGAAAACTAGCAGAAACTTGCAAGTAAACAGCTGATCGATTGTTTTGACAGCTAATTTTTAGCGGAAGAAAATATTTTGCGGTTGTAATTCTTGTAAATTAAATAAAACAAAAAACCAAATGGAACCATCTGCTCTGCAAATACCTTCAAGCGAGTGAAAAGTGGAATGTATAGAAAATAGCATAGAAATATGCAATTAATGGATTACTTCATATTCAAATGCCGTTTTTTTGCATGCTGCTGCTCTTGCTCGTGTAATTAGAGTTTATAATTTGTTGAAATCATTTCTTGTGTGCACAACAGTATTCACAAATACTACTAACATCTTTCACAATATCACAAATATTTCTTTTCCTCCTCAGTTTTATTAAAAACCACAACAAATTTACTTAAATTAACCATACACACTTCTGTTGACGTTAAAATTTTTGACAGTTCTTTTTTATTCGGCAGCTAAAAATTCTTGCAAGTAAAAATTTTACTAGTAGAAATTTGCAGCTACTTTTTTCTCTCTCACTTTTTTACGCTCTCGATTTTCTCTCTCGTTGCAAGTTTTTCGAGTACGTGAACACTTTACTAGTAGAAACTTGCAACAATTTGTAACAATGTTTTGTACGTGAACAGAGCTGATGTGTGTGCAAGCCAGCGATGCCAACTTGCGGGGAATTCCCCGATTTACGGGGAATTTTACTGGTTGCGGGGAATCGGGGAATGAGCTGTTTTTTGCGGGGAATTTGAAGTCGTTCAGCTTTTAGTCATAAAAGTCTGCAGAATATTTTTTGTCAAATTTTATGTAAAGATTTTAAGACCTAAAATATGAAAGGGTATTAAAACCTTCGTCTTTTCTTAAGTGGGCCCTGCGATTTATTGGTTTGGAGAAATCGATTTTTAAAAAAGAGTGCTATTTGAAAGTATTATATTTCGAAAGTATTTTGTGAAAATTTCAGAGAGACGCGGCGCTTCGTCTTCCATTTCGACCGTTCTGATAGCTATGCCTTAGTCCAGCACCTCCTGATTAATAACTCTTAATCCTTGCTGACTAATCTGTTAACTTACAAATTACGATCAGCCATAATAAGATGAAATATATTTTATATGATAAAAACCGATAATCAAAATTTTGAACCCGTTTTTTTCAAAACAAGGTTTCTGCCATTTTTTTTTTTTGAGTCAAAAGAAAGCCCATTTCTTCTCCTTTGCAAACTTTGATATCCAAAAGTGGGCTAACGCTTGTTTATCTATCAAAATGAACGTCTAGTAACTCGAAACACCTCATCTCGTTCAAATTTGGTGGGGCAACTACTACCCAATAAGATTAAACTTTATGCAAGCTTGAGTCGGATCGATTTTGAGAGTGGGTTTCCTTAAAGTGAAATCTCCCATGTGCCAAAAGAATTCCGGAGTCAGAAGGTACATTTCTATTAATCTACCAGTCCCGCAAAAATTGGTTAAGTTTTGGACCGAGAAAGTTCAGGGTCACCTTAATATAACACTCATTGAGGTCAATTTTAGATAATTTTTCTTTTTTGTAAAATGTTTATATGTATGGAAAGTGCGTGTCGCGCTGTTATAATATGAAATTATATCGATGCGGGGAATTCGATCGAAAATCGGGGAATTTCTCGAGGGCTATCGGGGAGAAAGAAAAAATTAGTTGGCATCCCTGGTGCAAGCACTAACAGTAGTAACATTCTGTTGAGGCTTTTGCAGTCTTCTTTTCTCTTTTTTTTTTTTGTTGCTTTTCTTCTCTACGTAGGACATGCAGTGTTGCCGAAGGTACTCCGATCGGAATATTTGTACTCTGATCGGAGTATTCGTACCCCGCTCAAATTTCTATCCTCCTGTCCTCCCCATTCGGAAGAAATCCTCCTATTTCATATTCTTGAATTTTTGAGTTGTATGCAGCATAAATGTCAATAAACGTGCTGATAAAATCGCTAAATGTGAATTTTTTTATTTCTAACTTTTACAGGATTTTCAGAAGTGATGTCTTGAACTAAAAGACAATACATTTACAACATATAGTGAAACCAGTTATTTTTATTAGACCTGCAAATAGTAAAAGTAGTAAAAACCAACAGACAACTATACTATATTGTTATTTTTGTGTACAAAAAAATATCCGTTGTCAATGAAAATGGCAGAGGATGTTGAAGTTTATATCCCCTTCAAAACACTTTTTCATTTTTCTTCCTGGCTTGTTTGGTTTTCGAGTAATTCAATTTTTTCTATAGGCTCCGTACTCAAAAATTCAAATAAACAAAAATGCGCGCGCATCCTCAGTACATCCAAAGTACTAAATTTGCAATTTCTTAAGTAAGAAATTTTTTGATATCTCCAACGGTTAACCAGTTATTAGTACTAAAAAGTACTAAAAGGCTTTTTTCACCAAAGGGGGGATTTTTTTTGGGGGGAGGGGGGGGGGGGGGAAGGGTCGCTCTGCAACCTCAGGACTGATTTTTGTGATTTTTTAATCTATCATACCCCCACTAACAATTTCTGAAGAAAAATCTCAGTTCAGAATTTTTATGATGTAAATCTTTATAATGACTGAACTAACTGTTAATGCAGTTAAGGTTTGTAAGGGAATGTTAGAAAAAATTATGCATCCAACTGGGCCCTTTCGATTGAGCTAGCGAAAAAATACAACAAATAACATCCTATGTTTTTATGTCCGGTTTTGTGAAGAGCGCAGAAATTTTAGTTTTAGTTTTTTAATCTTTATTGCTCTTTTTTTATTATTTTTTTTTTTAAATTTAAAAAGGACATTGGGGTAGTGCATTACCCACCAAGTGGTCCTTCTGAAATCCAGCTACAGATTATAAATCATCAGCTGATAACGACATCTATATATTTAAAAAAGTTATAACATTTTGTTTTATGGAATCTACCGAATCAGAAATATCAATAACATTATAGAGGTTGTTAAAATCACGGCAGTCACGGCGGAACGGCTTATTAGTGGAACTACAATTTTATTCCAGAAGATCCAGAAGTGCTACACTATCAAATTATATATCAATTTAAAGAGCTTGACGAGTAGGTTAGCTAAAAATTTAAAATCGGTTTAGCCAATTCCAAAATATAAGCGTCGGAGGTTCTTTAAAACTCACTCATTGAACATAGCATTGCATTCATCGTTGTAAACATCATTGCTTAAGCGGGAGTAAATAACAAATGAGAGAGAGAGAAGACATGAGTAACGGCATTTCTCAGAATTATCTAACGAATTATCTGCATACACAAATAACAAAACAAACACCAACGAGTAGTTTGGTTCTCTTTTGATATTTGGTTTTTCATAAAGAGATTTCTTAAGCAGAACAAAAATAGCCCCAGTTACTCCAGGTACTGGGGCCTTACCGACTAGTACTATTCACTAATATAAATATTTTATATTGCACCGTTTATTTCCAAAGAAGGACTATTTTGTTTTTATATAAACTTGTTTATTTTTCATAACTTTTATATGACTGAATTTGTTACAAAAACTTTCTATACATTATTGGAACTGTTAGTAGTTATCTAAGTAATACTTAGTTGAAAACTTTTAAGACATTTTGAAAAATTCCTCCCTTGTCAAGCAAAATCCTCCGCTCAAAAGGAAAAATTCCTTCCTTTAAAATTTTGAAAACGACAGCACTGAGCACACGTATATAACATAAGAGAGGAAAGTTTAGCCATTTGCAATCAAGCTCACTCACTAAAACACATAAGATAATACTACGAGAAGTCGACTCTATTCTTGATTGTATGTTCCCGATCTCCATATGACCTCGTTCGCTAAACACTAACAACAGCATAACTTCGTTTATCAGTTTCGTTTGAATGTAATGAAAGCTCGTTTCCTTTGACAAATTTTCAATTCACAGCTAAAGAAGTTACACTTTAAAAAAAAAATATGGGTGGGATTGAAAAAGAAGGCGGGTCACTTTCCATATAATTACAATTTACATTATTGGATATTTCAGGAACTATTTGTGACGCGGTACTAAGATTTGGTTTGAAAATATGATATGCCAATTATGTGTGCAAAATATGGTTAAGCCTGAGTTAGTGGGGGTGACACCTCTCATGTAACCCTTATTTATAATATGGTGTATTTCTTAAACTTTGGTTGCTAATGGAATGCTGCAACTAAAAAAAAAAAAAAATTAGTCAAAGAAAGTGGGCATGACACTTTTCATAAAAACTGATTGCCTGAAACGGCATATACGGAGAACAATAGCAAGGAAGATAAATATTGTTTGTGGCCGAAGGCGGCATGTTTATAGCTATAGCATGATGCTGGTTTGTATGATATGATACTATTAAACACATGGCAGTGGGACTACCTATGTAAATGATATAAATGATTAGCGCGTTAATAAGAATTAGATCGGAAGCTGGCACGCTCATAAGGTCATTTCTTTTGCAATGGTTTTTTGTTCGTGTGATTTTTGTATTACCCAAATTTTGCCAGGGCGAAGCCCATCTAATGTATATATGAGAGGCTGAGAGGAAAAGTGGTATAACTTCTACGTTCAGAAAAAAGTGGAATAATTTTACCTAAGAGCAAAAGCAAAACGAAATATGTTCAGAGCAAAAGTGAAACGAAATATGTTCAGAGCGAAAACGGAATAAAAAACTATGCTGTTCTTGCTCTGAAAGAATTGTCATTCCATTTTTGCTCTTACTTTTAAGGCGTTTCATTTTCACTCTAAACCGTATTACTTATGCCATTCTTGCACTGACACTCTAAATTATTTCACTTTTGCTCTTATATAAATTCTAGCCCGCTTTCCTCTCAGCCTGTCATATATGAGTTTAAGATCTGAGTGCGAACATACACCGGTTATTTTAAACAACCAACATTACCTTTATGCTATACATTAAATATTATAAAGAGATGAATGAGAGAGAGAGAGAGAAAGAGAAGAGAAAAAAAGAGGGAACATACAGTTGTGTTCATAATAATGGCATCGTCATCGGCAAGAAATCTTGAAAATAATTTTTTTTTTGCCGATATATTGAAATAAAATATAGTTAGAAATTACACCCTGAAGCCTTAGGCTTCCGAAACATAAGATCTTTTTGATTTAAAATTTGTATAAAAACTGCAGAAAAAAAAAATCCCTACAACCCAAAAACTTTGCTGTTCGTAAAAATAGGACCGCTTGCGAAATAGTATCCTGATAAAAGTTAATTTGAACCTTTCCGGAAAATTTTTTTTTATGTTTCCATTCAATTATTTTAATATCTAGTAGAACAGCACTTCTTTTGTATTCCACTGACACAACGATAGATTTTTAGGGTCAGCTAATCCTTTGGATCTCTCAGCCGGTCATTACTACTGTGCTGCCTTCATTCCAGTCGGCAGATTCTCTAAAATATTCAATTTCATTATATAATTCGGTTTTATAGTATCATCCCAAAAGTTTTAAGTAGATTCCAGGAGTAGTCATTGTTGCAGGTTTCTTCAGGTCATCGATTGCGGTACCATGAAATGATTTATCTGCGAATTTACTTGTATGATGAGGATCCTTGTTGCTCAGTTTTTATTTCAATATATCGATTAAAAAACAAAAATTATTTTCAAGATTTTTTGCTTGATCGTTATGCTACTGCTATTATTATGAATACAACTGTATATTCTTGGACGTATTGTTGTTGTTATTTTGTGCATAGAAAATTTCATATATTGGGAGTATGAATGTATAAACTCGTAATTGTGACTAACTTCATATCTATCAACATTGACAGCTATTTTATCTCGAAGAGCGCAAAAAATACTATAAGAATTGATCTGTCAAATAATTTTCATAATTTTACAAAAGTGTTTTACTATCGCTGAAAATGTCGAATTTCGTGCCAACAAAACAACATTTGCGGGAGTTTTAATTTGCTTATTCCATTTAAAGAAAAACGCAACTGAAGCACATCGTTTACTCACTGAAGCTTATCCTGACTGTGCTATAGACGTTAGAATGTGTCAGGTGTGGTATGCACGTTTCAAAAGTGGTGATTTTGATGTTGAAGACAGGGAACGTTCAGGCGGCCCGAAAAAGTTCGAAGATAAAGAATTGAAGGCATTACTCGAAGAAGATTCATGTCAAACGCAACAAGAACTTGCAGAATCTTTAAGAGTTGATCAATCAACCATTTTTAAACGATTAAAAGCATTGGGAATGATTCAAAAGCAAGGAAATTGGGTGCCGTACGAATTGAAGCCGAGAGACGTCGATCGGCGATTTTTCACATGTGAACTGCTGATTGAACGACAGAAAAGAAAGGGTTTTCTGCATCGTATTGTGACTGGCGATGAAAAGTGGATACGTTACGATAACCCAAAGGGTAAAAAATCATGGGGACCGCCCGGATATGCATCAACATCAACGGCAAAGCCGAACACCCATGGATCCAAGCTCATGCTGTGTATTTGGTGGGATATGAAAGGTGTCGTGTATTATGAGCTGTTGAAACCGAATGAAACGATCACTGGCGACCGCTACCAACTGCAATTGATGCGTTTGAGCCGAGCATTAAAGGATAAGAGGCCAGAATATGAGAATAGACACGACGAAGTTATTCTTCAACACGACAATGCTCGGCCGCATTTTGCAAGGCAAGTAAAAACATACTTGGAAACGCTGAAATGGGAAGTGCTACCCCACCCGCCGTATTCTCCAGACATTGCTCCTTCTGATTACCACTTGTTGCGATCGATGACACATGGCCTGGCTGAACAGCACTTCCGTTCTTTCGAAGAACTCAAAAAAATGGGTCGATTCGTGGATAGCCTCAAAAGATGAGGAGTTCTTTCGACGCGGAATCCGTATGCTACCAGAAAGATGGGAAAAGGTTGTGGCTAACGATGGACAATACTTGAAAGAATAAATTTATAATCACTTTTTCACAATAAATGTCCGAATTACGAAAAAAATACGAGTTTATACATTCATACTCCCAATACAGAGATAAATATTTTATATTTAGAGTTTATATTCCAACTTTCTTCCATTTACACTGTGCAACAGATTTTTTTGATATTGGTTTTGACTTCGGATTCTGAGAGAGTACCACCAAGTAGATCTGCATTCACAGTTTTTCTAGATTAATAAAGATAAGTTTTTTTTTTTTTTTTAATTATCGTCCTAGGACTGAGTTTAACAAGTCCCAAAATTAATCAAATAAAATTTAAAGCATTATCATATCTTTATAAATTCAGATTTATTTTAAAGGTTATAAAGTGCAATATTTTCTACAATATTATTTAGAATTTTTCCACCGCCAGATGGTGTGTTAAAAGCGGAAAAAGAGCATTTGATTTTCATAAAAAAAAAAATATTTCTAATATTATAAATAAGACTAGAAAATATCATAGAACATAATTCAGACCGCTTTAAATTAAAAGAAAAGATTGTAGAACTTTTCGATTGCAGTACCATGTCAAAGAGTTTTGTCGCTAAGTGTAATTTATATGAAATTTAGTTCGTTAAAATTATACAAAAAATCCGGCAAATACATGCACAAAGAAGAGACTTAAGCCTTTTTATTGAAATTTTTAGGGGTTGGGAACTTATGTGTATATTTCTTTAATAAATTTAATTTTATAAATAGATAATAAATTTATTGCAAAATATTCGCCAGTACTTCAGAAAGAGAATTTCGGGTAAGACATTAGGTGCCCCCATCAACAAGGAACAACATAATACATACTTATATTTTAGTGCGTGAGAAAAAATGAAAATATATCACTAAATTTAAACAGAAAGTATTAGAGTAAAATATATGTAAGAAACTTGAGTCAACTGTTATTTTTGATAAAGAAATTGCTTATGGAATAAATTAAAAATATATTCCACCGTATAATTACACTGTACAACGGCCAAAAAAGCTCAAGAGTTTTGAAGTTGATCTTATATAATTCAAGTACGCTGAACATGATGGCGTTTTTAGTTTTTCTCTATCACGTCTAATTTCTTTTTTATAATGGTTAAAAAAAAAAACATATATGCATAGAAACATTGCACAATGGAATTGACCAAAAAGAGTGGAATTCGAGTGTGCTGAACATGATGGCGTTTTCAGTTTTTCTCTATATCGTCTAATTATTTTATAAACGGGTTAAAAAAGAAACGTCCATAAAAAAATTGTTACTAGATTTTTAAACAAAATAAAAATCTACAAGCAATATTTTTTATGTAGATTTTTCAGCCCGTTTATAAAATAATTAGACGATACAGAGCGAAACTGAGAACGCCATTACGTTCAGCGTACTCGAAATATATAAGATCAACTTTTAAAACTCTTGAGCTTTTTTTTGGTAAATTCCGTTGTGCAGTGTTATTAATAATATATCCAAGGTTATATTTTCCTTATCGAAATTCTGAGATTTATAATTTTAGATATATCAGCAGTATCAAGGTCTTTCATTGGATATCGCGTTAAAAATTTCTTAAAAATACATGCGATGGTCTACAGTTATAGATGACCTTATCAAGTTATGAGATTTTTTTTTATTTTTATAGCAATCCACTAGCGAAATATGTAACATAAAACAATCAATACAACAATTTCTCTATACACTATATACGGACATATCATTAACCGAATTGAAAGGATATGCCATGATGGAATTCTCATGGATGATGTTGCATGTATATGGAAAAGGTAAGTGGGGAAAAAAAACTTCGAACAATTAAATAAACTTTATATTTAATATATTTTTTTTCTCCTCTTCTCAGGCAACTTCATACGGGAAGCTACACTTATGCGTCAAGATTATGAGAAACGCACTGAGCGTACGCTAAAACTGTTACGTGAGCTTATGCTTCGTTCTGATCGCAATATTTGGCGTTGTGATCCCACTCATTATGTAGAAGGAAAAACCTATGAAGAACTAACACGTTTGTTGCAAGGATATATTGAGAATGAAGTTGACATGAACACAGATCAAACATGCCGTGAAGAATGCCATTACTATGTCAACACACGATCGGAGGGATGTTTTAAAAATCAGTTCTGTTCACGGCAACCAAGATGCACCGGTAAAATTTATAATTGTAAATACATCGTTGCGGATGGTTTGGTGTGTCTTGCGGTAAGTTGAAAAAAAAAAAAAATTGGCTTCGGTTTTAATATTGTTTTTAACAGGACACCAATAGTATACGACGTTATCATTACATTGTTTATGATAATGGGCGCGTATTCGGTAAGAAAACACAATGTAGGCGGGGAACAACAAAGGTGCGTATTAATTTAGGGCTCATATTTTATCACTCATGTACTAAAAATTCTTAATTTTTTTGTACATGTGCACATATTCAAGATAAAATATGAAGAATTCTATTTGCACAAGTTGAACGCATATTTATGTTACGTACAAGAGTTGAAAAAATGTATGAACAAACCCATAAAGCACTTGAACATTTACATTGCGAAAATATCAAGAATGTTCAGTGCTCGAGCACTCATGCTCTTGAACATGTATTAAGACAAGAACTAGTACATGCATTACCATGATTTGTACACATGCCGGTTTGTTCTTGTGCCAGTTCATGAACAAATTGGCTGAAACAAATACATGAAAATGTATATGTACATAGCTAAATGTGTATAAAATTTTTTCAGGAATGTTCAAATACGAATTGGATGGAACACTTTGATTATCGTTTTAAATGCATACTTCTCTTTCAGGTTGAATCTTGGCATCGCTATATTTTCTTGCGTTGCAGTTATTGTTTCTGTTTGTGTGATGAAGCAAGCGTTAAATCAGATCGTTATTTTAATTTGCATGAAACACTATCAGATATTAAACATAACAAGTAAGTAATTAAAACATATAAAGAACCAGTTTTTTTTTTTTTTTTTTGTGCAATAATTTAATAATGAAAACAATTTCTTTTTCTCACACACACACACACACACAGAGTAATCACTGGCTTACGTTTTGTGAAACAAAATCGTGTTTTCCATATACAAATACAAGAAGGTGAACTAATGCCACGTGGTAGCATCAATAGTTCAAGTCTCTCATGGAAACCGGTAGATAATTACAAAGTAACCGATCGCTTAGTACGAAGTGGACAAGATTTTCATACACTATCCTTTGGAAACCGTACAATTAATTTAGATGATATACAAACCGATGATAGTTTATCTGTGGTAACGGGAGTGCGTTTTAGAATTATGGGTGTACATTTGGATTTGGAAGCACGTTTCACTGAATTTAATTTTGAGACGGGTAAATTGATGACATCAGAAATAGATACCTCGTGGAAATCAAATGATAATACTGATGTTAGCGGTGAAAAAAGGTAGTTCATCTATTACTACTTTGCGTGCATCGAAATTTTATTAAAAACTATTAAACTTTCTCATTTCTCTTTTTCTTTTTCCAGAAAGAAATTAAGTCTCAGGAATCCTGATATACCAACACGTACTATTGTCGAATCAATACCGGATTCAGGACACAATCAATGTATTGATTTCACTAATACAGATATGGATAAAGATGCTGCACAATCTACAGTGCCATTTATTGATATACAAGATGTTATCTCAAATCCACCAGTACCATTATCAGGTATTGGGATCTACCACAAAGGACGTCAGGGTTATGGTGGTTTTCTTGCACCAAAGATTATAACATATGATTTTACCCCGCATATACAAGTGCCAACGACGAAGAGCAAATAAATAATTGACTGTATTTAAATTAATTAATAATTAAGCAAAAATGTTTGATAATCGAAATTTCTTTCATTGATTACTTGAACCATATATATAATAGAAAAATATATTTAGAAAAATTTCATATTTTCTCTGATATAAATGCAGATACTGATGCTGATATAATGATGATAAAATTGTTCAATTATTTTCATTGAACGTTCTTTCGTTTTTTCAGATGAAAGCTACGTTTTCTTTCGAACGTAGTCAAAAAAATCAAGACGATATTGAGTTTGGCTATAATTCGGAAAATTGTTTTAATCAAATTTCCTTTATTGGATTTTCAAGCAATATACGATAATTCCATATACCAAAGAGATTCCTTTCAATGAGCCACTTTCATCTTATTATGAAGAGAACTGTGTTATTTTTATATTAAAAATCAGATTAGAAGCTTTCTGAAGTACAATGAAGTACATTTGATTGTTCTGAAGTATAATCTAAATACTCTGAAACTAATTTAGAATAATCTGAAATTGAATTGAAATATTCTGAATAAAATATTTTGAAGTACATTTGGAATGATGTGAAATTAGTTTGAACTTTTCTGAAGTACACTTGATTACTCTGCAGTACAATTTCAATTTTCTAAATAATTTGAAATCGAATTGAAATATTCTGAAGTACCAGAAAGTAACCTGAAATAAATTTTCAGTTTTCTGAAGTACATTTGATTAATCGGCAATACAATTCCAATTTTCTGAAGTACATTATGGAAGGATCTAAAATCAATTTTGAGTTTTATGAAGTACATTTGAGTACAATAAAACATTCTGAAATAGATTTGAAATAATCTGAAATCAATTTTTAGTTTTCTGAACTATACTTGATTACTCTTAATCGAACTGAAGTTTTCTTAAGTTTTTTTGATTGCATTTGAGTCAAATAAAATATATTGAAGTACATTTGGAATAATGTGAAACTTATTTGGAGTTTTCTGAAGTACATTTGATTACTCCGCAGTACAATTTCAATTTTTTTAATAACTTGAAATTGAACTGAAATATTCTGAAGTACAATAAAATAACCTGAAATCAATTTTCAGTTTTCTGAAGTACATTTAATTACTCTCAAGTACAATTCTAATTTTCTGAAGTACAATATGGAAAAATCTGTAATCAATTATGAGTTTTCTGAAGTACATTTGATTGCATTTGAGTACAATAAAACATTCTAAAATAGATTTGAAATAATTTGAAATCAATGTCGAATTTTCTGAAGTACATTTGATTACTCTGAAGTACAATTCTAATTTTCTGAATATTTTGAAATCGAATTGAAATTTACAATATGGAAGGATCTGAAATCAATTCGGAGTTTTCTGAAGTACATTTGCTTGCATTAGAGTACAATAAAACATTCTGAAATATTTTTGAAATAATTGAAAAAATCAATTTGGAGTTTTTTGAAGTACATCAAGTACTTCAGAGTAGTCAATGAAGTATAATTCTAATATGCTGAAATTAATTTAAAATAATGTGGAATTGAAATATTCCAAATAGCATTTGATAATTTTGAAGCACAACGGGAATATTCTGCTACTACTGTTGAAAAAGATGTAGATCAACATTTCCTTACAGCTTGAGCCAAGATTTTTTAATGAATAAAATTTCCATAAAGAGTCTCTGTCTTCATTGTACTGGGCGACCCTGAAAACATAGCCAACTTTTATACCCATAACTTCAGAATTGAAGCTAGGGTAAAAAATAGTTTAAACTTCACGAAAGTTGTAGTGTTTTCAGGCTGGAATAGAGGCTCACAGGGAGCATAAATGAGAGGCTGAAAGGAGAAGTGGTATAACTTCTACGTTCAGAAAAAAATGGAATAATTTTACTTAAGAGCAAAAGCAAAACGAAATATGTTCTGAGCAAAAGTGAAACGAAAAATGTTCAGAGCGAAAACGGAATAAAAAACTATGCTGTTCTTGCTCTGAAAGAATTGTTATACCATTTTTGCTCTTACTTTTAAGGCGTTTGATTTTCACTCTAAACCGTATTACTTATGCCATTCTTGCACTGACACTATAAATTATTTCACTTTTGCTCTTATATAAATTTTAGCCCACTTTTCCTCTCATCCTGTCAAATGATATACCGAGCTGCTTCGAAGACTTTAGAAATTCAAACTATCTCTAAAGTTTAAATTGGTAGTGAAATGATACTACTTCACTGTTCAAAAGTAACTAAGTCTAAACTGGAAATGGATTAGTCACTTAAAACACTTTACATTAAGTGAGGATTTTACTCGGAATCTACTCGGAGCTTTCTTTTACTTTAAAGAGTTTTGATAACACTATGGACCTAACATAAAATATTTTTAAATTGAGGTTTTTTAAATTTCACAAAGCCAAGTTCAAAATTCTACGTCTACTGTTAACTAGAAATTGATATAATTGGAGTAACTAATCTAGAATTAATCCAATCGCTTATTAATGCGTACAACTCACCTGCACTCTCAATGGATGTATCATTAGCAGCGGCAGTATATATGTCCTTGTTGGCAACACTTCCGATAGTGACATACCCATTTTGGTAACAGCTTGACATACAAAAGCAGCTAAGTAGCGATGTAATGGAAAATGAAATGAAGCTTGCATCATTTCATCCTATAGGAAGTAAATAAACAAAATATATATATGAAATTAAAATTCCCACTCACTTTTTCTCAGAATAAAAAAACAGAGTAAAACAAACCATTGTTAACTTTGGTTCCATAAAGTATATAGCATCCAGCCATTCATGCAGCGTATTTACACAATATGTGATAATCTTTTTAGCGAGTTGTGCATGTGTACCATCTTGCAAATGCGATATAATTGACCACATTGGATAGGCGCTCGCTTCTAGCTCACATGAAAATGCAGCATAATATGAATTCGGCTCAAATTCTACATGTGATGTCGTCTCGCGTACATTCACATTCATGCCTTGTAGCATTGACAGAAATTGAAACCACATATCTATGAGATTATTATCACTTAAAAATACCAGCGCCACTGATTCGTGTGAAAGTACATTATTAAAATCGGAAACGAGTGGCCAATAGCAATGATCCTTCATTACTTGACGCGTACAATCGATGACAAAGTGAAAATTCTTGCCAGGATCTAGACGACGATAGCAGAGATAGAGAAAAATTATAAAGGTAGTATGTAGTAAGAATGCATTCATCAATTACACTTTCAGTACTTACCGTGTAATGTATTTTGTATGAGTATTTTTGACATCATCAGTTTTAAACTGATAATCATCACATGTAACAATGATAGCTCATTGACCATTTTGAGTGCGAGGCTTTCATTGGAGAATAATTGTACACTCATGTGTACAACACGATTGCTGAGAGTGTCTGGGTCACGTGACATTTCCAGCACGGACGGTATGCGACTGTAGTGCATGACAAAGGTGCGTGTAAGATGTTCCTGGATGTGAAAAAAGAAATTATAAATAAACGATTTTTGAGTTATGATTGACGTGGAGGTTTTCAATTATTCTAGCTATCTGATTGACTTATTCGAATAATCAAACTCTAGGACTAATCAAAATTGTAATTAATCGGAAAGCTAATAATCTGTTTAAATATAATTTCAAATTTGAATAATTGAATGTCTGATTTATCTATTAGTCACATATATGATTACTCGATTAATCGTGTTATGATGAATGAAATAATCGCGCTTAAAATTAATTGATTGATAATGTTTATGATTAACCGATTATCATGTACATATATCAATACGACTGATTTGTGTGGGATTACATTATTAAAATCGGAGATTGTTGATCAATGGCAATAATCCTTCGTAACTCTGATTAATTGATTAATCAAGTATATGATTGATTAATCAGGTATTTATTTATTTTAGAGTAAGCTTGCAGATGCCCAACTTGTGAAAAGCTAGATAATGGAGTTCATAATGGATTTTCTTTGTTTTTAGGTTTGGTTTTATGGTTTTAGGCCTGAGCTTTGGTCTGAATTTTTAGTCCTACATTTGGTTTAAATTTGTATTTATTTTTGATCTGAGTTTTAGTTTGAATTTAGTACTAATTTTTGGTTAGAATTTTTGTGATTTTTTGTCAGAATTTACACTGAGGTTTAGTGTGAATTTTGTACTTATTTTTGGTCAGAACTTACACTGAGTTTTAGTGTGAATTTTGTACTTATTTTTAGTCAGAATTTACACTGAGTTTTAGTCCGAATTTTGTACTGATTTGTAGTTTGATCTTGATTTGAGCTTAGGCCCGAATTTTTGTGATTTTTTGCGCTAAATTTTGGTATGAAATTTGTAGGGGAAGTAAGTGTAAGTTGCGCCTGTGTGTAAGTAAAGCTATTGACTTGTCGATATGTTAAGAAAGGCCTAGGGTCTTCTTTTTTGATTTTTTTTTTTTTTGTGATTATGGTTTGATGAGGTTTTTTTTCTACTTTTCTTTTATGGCTTAAACATTTCATTTCAGGCAAAAATCAAAATATTCATGATTTCAAACGACGTTTTTTTTTTGTTACTAAGCCATGAATATAAGTCAAAGGTAGAATCACTCGCAATATTGATAGCCTTAGTGAGAAAAATGTATTTTTTAAGGTCAAACAAAACTGTGTCCAACTTACACGAACTTCCCCTACTGAATTTTAGTCTGAATTTTGGGTAGAATCTAGTCTGAGTTTTGGTTTTACGCTTTTATTTCAGCAGCAACGTCCATATAACTTTAATTACCTTATAATCTTGATCGGGCAACATATTCAACAGAAAACACACTAAATTTTGTGGAAATTCAAATTTAAATGTCCAGAATATAAATTCTTCCAGCAGCGTTGTATGCACAAGTTTCTCCCCTAATGCTGGCAAATGTTTATAATCATCGGGTGGTTCGGGACGTGGAAATCTATTGACAGCATCTTCATATTTATCACGATTCGATTTGAGAAAACGACCATGTCGTGTTTCCAGGCAGGGGAATTCCGAATAGAGTTTATAGACCTGGAAAATACAGAAATTTAAATATTTTATTTCAACTTTAACTCAAGTTCATTCATTAACACTCACCTCTGGATTTATTAGAGCTCGTGTCATCACTTTACGCATTATTTCACCCATATTATTCAGATCAATTAGCATATTGGCGAATTCCTCACACGAATATGCTGCCATATTGTAAGTTTGCGATGTGGCATCACTGTGCTCGCGGAAATGCTGCAACAACCGAAATAGCAACTTGGGCATAATCGCCTCAGCAACGGCGAGCAAATTCACTGGCACTGGTTCCTTATTGGCACGATTATTTATGCCATGATCACTGCAGAAACCTTCAGCTTTCATCACAGAAGTGTCACCACAATCACAAGCGCCACCAGCTTGCGATAGAAACATATTGAAGTCGTGATTTGTGTGATCGCCCTTCTTGAAGCAATCGCGACAGATGGACATGCACGGAGATATGCCACAGGTGCGACAACGATATGCGACCACATGTGGCACCCAAACGAGTCCACATTTTGCATGATTATCATAGCTGCGTACTGCATTATTGTTTATGGTGATGGACAAGTAAGAAAAGAAAATAAAGAAATAGAATTGTGGAATTAATTACATGGAAACAATTTAAGTATTTTTTATTTTTAATTTTTTATTTTTGTTTTTTTGCTTGTCTGTTCATAATTGTAAGTTTTTAAGTGTATATATTTTGTCTACACTCTTTTTCCATTTCTTTGTACTCATGTGATTATGTTGCGAGCTAGCAGCGCATAAGTGAAATTCAGTGAAATAATAATGATCAAAAGTTGCTGGCATGTGGCAAGTAATTTCACAGTGCTTTACAACTTGATTTATTTCACTTGATAAGAAATTTTACTTCAAACTTACTACGTGCAGATTCATTTTTATATTTGTGGTATTTTATTTTTTTCTACTTAAAAGTTTCAAGTAAAAACTCCAAATTGAAAGGTTTTTGCAGTAAGCTGAGTTGAGAATAACAATTAATAGGAAATACAATTATATTAATATTTTCATTGTAAACTAATCCATCAACGAAAAATTATTTGTCCCCAAAGCGTTATAAGCAATTTGTATTGTCAATCTTCAAAAAGCATCAAAAGGTGATTTTTATAATGATCTTAAATTTTTAATAGAGTCATTAGTTCCATGCACGTTTGAGAAAAAAAGAAGTAGAAACAGAATGGAAGTCAGCCAATCAACTAAAAATGTGTTAGGTGCCTAGGCAAAACGTCTTTCAAAACAATCTAGCTCTAATTTTGAAACAAACTATGGAAGAAAATATTAGAATGATTGAATTAAACCAGTGACTGGACTGAATACTTCAAACGTGCGTAAAATTGATGCACAAAGTAATCTTCAAAACAATCATTTGGAAAGATGCTGTTGTATTTTCTTGATTTGTTGTTTTTGAGTGGTTCCTGAGCATGCACTTAAGGTGGCACGACCTTGGGAACGTAATCTACTAAAGACTTATTAGTAATTGGAGATATTTTGAATACGGCTTTACACTTACTCCCCGACTATGGCATGCAATGGACGATGATTGGCACATTTCCACATATCGACTACGTGGATAATATTTGAAAATAGTCAATGCACTAAATACGGAGGCCAGGTCAGGTGATCTTAAAATCAACTTTAGGAAGACCAAAATGTTAAGTCTAATATTGCCCGCCGAACCAAAAAGCAAGAGCGGTTTTTGAGTAGATGGCCAACATTTGGCGTAATAGAAACCTGAGCTCCAGCCTGAAAGTTTAGAGTTGTAGGTGGATTGGACTAAATCAAAGCACTCAGTCACGAAGACCATTGTGCTATACCCAGGGATAGAACCAGTAGAAGAGAGTAGAACGACAAGACAGTTATGTGGGGATCACTGATGAACCTTAGAAGCTCAGGAAGAGGGAGAATATTCATACTCAAGACATCACCACCCAACAGCCTTAATCTGATTCTCGCGAACGCCGGACAGCTACAAAGATAATGCTCCGTAGTATCGTCGTTCTCAAGACACGGTTGGCAAATTGGATCGGTGATGATGCCCATGTGAGTCACATGCTGACCACATGAGTTGTGCCTTTTGATGGCACCCACCAGTAATCTCAGGTCCTTTCTTCTCAGGTTCAGAAGAAATTCCGCTGATTTCCTGTTAGGTTGTCTCACGAAGCACTTTGCGGTTCTGCAGGAGTCAAGCTCGGACCATCTTTCTCTACGGATAGAACCCACGAAATCGTTGATCCAATGCATGATCTCCCCAGAACTTACGCCAAGAAATGGTTCCGGACCCCATGGTGTAATTGCAGAGCCATCATTAGCTAGTTTATCAGCTAGTTCATTCCCTGCAATAATACAGTGTCCTGGAACCCCTATAAGGCATAACTTGTTGTGTTTTGCAACACTGTATAGTTTTGCCTTACACTCGCTGACCAAATTTTGAGCAGCTGACAGGGTTAGCAAGGGCCTTCAGTGTAGCATGACTATCACTGCAGATACCTATGCTCTTCCCACGCCATCTCTTTTCAATTGTCCAGCCCACCACGTCTAAGATAGCGAAAACCTGAAAGTTAGACTGTTCCAATCCAAAATACTCTTAGTACTACTTCATGGCAGCTGGACTCAGAGAGTAACCACGGCAATATCACGGCATCTGTTCTGATAATACATCAAATGAAGGATTTCTTAACCGTACCAACATGGAGCCCTTGGACGTTTAAATTAGGAGACACAAATTGAAGTAAATAAGCTGACAGTAGTATTACTAATAAAATCTGTATTTATAATTATTCTAAAGTAATTACTAACAACTTTCAAAAATATTTTTAAAGACTGTGCTAAAAATCTGCCTCACCAGGTTCGAGAAAAAAACTCAAAGAGCGAGAAAGCCTTTAAGGTCATATGTCTGACAGAAAAAATAATGATTAATTTTGGTACATGTACAATAGGATTAAGATACTAGTGTTGAGCCTGAATCTTCCCCAATCCAGTTTAAAACCGCATGTTTACCAATCAGGAGCAAAAGATCAAAATTAGGGCGCTGGTCATTCCAATTTGACCTGGAAGGAAGAAAAATATTTGGATCCCCAATCAAAGTATAATGTCTTTAGATCACTACAAAAACGCAACAAAGACTACAAATTTGCAGGAAGTTCCAGAGCTTTAAGTAAGTAGTGCCTAATTTCGAGATAAACACAACTACCTACAACTTTTCTTGCAGCTACTAAGCCGAAATCAAAAATGAATGAATGAAGCAAATATTAATTTCCAGAAGATACGTTCATCCTCTGTGAAGAATACCGTTGAATTTTTATTTTCATTTTATTTAATTATACAAAAACAACTTTTGAATTTAAACAAGCTTAAACTTTACTTTATTAAATCTGCTTTTACACACACCGATTTCTCCCATCGATATTTTGTTTGTTGACGAGGTACAGTAGACGAAAGTGAACGATTCAAAATCCACTATACCAACGATTTTTGACGTTTCCCTTTTACAAGTATTGCATCTCTGTTCCACTCATGTACAACGAATAGAAATAGAAATAGAAATACAAAATCGGTCGGTCGAAATAGTTGTGTATGAAAGCTGCCGACGATGAAACTAAACAGAATATGGAAACATCGGCACTCTGAGAGAGAGAGAGAGATACTGAAATGCTAACAACAACAAACATTGCAGTATTAAATACTATATAAACCTGACCTTAAAAAAATCCGTATTTGGTTTTGAGAGCGCACAAATTAATTTACTCTCCCATTGAATTTCCTCATTGTTATTCTTCTCTGTTGTCTTTCACTGACTTCAATAATCAAGTAAATAGATTTGGACTTTGAATTATTGAAAAACTTTCAAACTGTAATTATTTTTTTAAAAATAAACTCTATGAAATTTTTATCTGAGATCAAATTTAAAGATAATACATTCATATTTGTGATATTTCTTAAATGAATATCATGCAACTCAAATTCAATTAAACTAAAAACATGTGTATATGCATTTGTTGAACAGGTTTTAGCACAAGAAGTTATAAAGTTTTATTGAGTATTAAAAGAAGAGATTACGTGACATACAAACATAATTGTTAAAAAGTTCTTAAAATAAATTTATTATAATAAGAAGTATATAAAGTTAGAAGATACTGGTTAGGCACGAGTGTGTCGTATAATAAGCAGAAAGAGAGAACGAGAAGACAGAGAGGAAATAATGAAGGAAATGTTTAAGAAACACTGAAATGGCAATAAGATGACGATTCATCAACAGCAACAATGAAGACAACAAATTTTACCACACATTCATCCATCAAATCAAACTTCTTACTGTTTTTGCTACAACTATTTGTGGCTGTTGCTATCATAGACCAAAGTCACGCAACTACCAAGGAAACAACTAAACTAAACAGCAACAACAAAAAAGGAGTTCAAACGAAGTTCTTAAATATTTCGTAACTAAGTATAAAAGAAAAATATATAATATTTTGTTTATTAAACAAAGAAGAAGAACCGAGTTTAATCGATAAAACCATCATAAAACTATAATTAAAAACTTATCGACGCGAGAAAAAAAAAGCAAGCAAACAAAAAAAAAAAAACCAAAAACAAAAATAAATTGCCAAATCCAACTTAAAAATAGGAACAGAAAATCCAGAGTTCAATGGCTTCAAGTTTCAGGCCGCGCTCATACGACGCTCGCATGCTGGATTTTTATTAGAGTTTACAACACAACGACGAAGACCGACGACAACAATTATGACAACACGTAAAATAAATGAAAATGAGGAAGAACGCGCAAAAGAAGTTGAAAAAAAGGAGAACGATTGAAGAAAAGTAGTAGAAAAAAGTAAATTAGCCAAATAAAAACTGAGAGAAAATAAAAACAAGCATCAGAAGAGAGAGAGAAAAGAGAAGTTCAAAATGAAACTCAACTCGTGTTTGAGGAAGTTCGTGCAATTTTTGGCAAGGCCTTAATTGCAACAACAACAAAAATAAAGGCTGACAGCTACAGCTACTAATACAAAAACAAAACTCTATGTATGTATGTCAATTGAGTTTCCGGTTTGAGCATTGCACATAAAATTGCATTTCTATGTTGCCGGAAAATGCAACAACTGCAAACTGCAAAAACTGAGAGAGAGTGTATGTAGAATAGAAATGAAGCAGCACGTGTTGTTTGTGTTGTGCTGTTAGAGCATAAAACATAGTGTAAATGGTAATGGTAAAATGAAACAATCCTGTGAGTCTGAATTTACACAAGCCGACATTTTGTTTATAGGCGAAAGAGGCAACATTAAAGAGAAATAAGTAGGTAACCTTAAACGTACCGTTGATATCGTTTTCATTTCTTTTCACGTTTTTTTTTTAATTTGACGTTTGTTTGCAGTTTGAGAAACGTAAAAATATAACAAAAGTTATAGGGAATTAAAAAGATTGGCGTGAGAACCTTCAGACTAAGTTTTTCTTCCAAGGGCGGCGCTTGGAAGATAATATTACCTCTGGCGAAATCATTTTCAAATACCTTTCAATCAACCTCCGTTGCAAGAAGTTATTTTCCGAATGTGAATCGCCGGAAAATGTTTTAAACGATTCATCTGGGGTAAAACAAGCAACCTACGTAGGTTTGAAGTCCTGAAGGACTAGTTTTTGAATGAACATTTTCTTCAAAAATCGTCGTGGCGAAGTGGCTGGTGTACTGGACTGCTATACAGGGTGCTCGGGTTCCATGCTTTTTGCAAATTTTTCTACACGTCCACGAGTTGGGGTCTTGGCTGGCAATGACAAACCTCCAAGTGTAAAAAAATTGCATAAGAAAAGTTGTTCACTTCACCATTTCGATGCAGCATAAAACTACATGGATGGATGCGAAAAGCCCGATCTATTCCCTCTATTTGCTGTTGTGCCATAAAAGAAAATATTGCCAGCTATTAGTTTATAAAAAAAAAAGACTGAAACCTACCGGATTTTTTTTTTACAAGCATTGAGCTTACTTAAATAAAATCATGGCTTCCCAAACGTAACGAATATTATGGTAGGCTTCAGATTACATCTCGGTATATCATAATAGGCAATAGGAATCCCAAATCTCCGGCATACGAAAAGCTGATCTTACAGACCCCGAAATTTATTAGAAACTCCAAGTAATGGGTATGTACGATTGGTGTCCTATTTGTAGTCGGAGTTAAGACGTAATATTGATTTGGCAGTGGAGTTGAATATTCTTAGTGTAGTGGGCTGTGAAATGAATCTCGAGTTCCAAACCGGGATGTAACCGTATGTAGTCACTCGATCCGCCTGTTATAGAAATGAAAAAAAAAAAAACAAAAACACATCTTCCAAATTGATGCCATCGATGTGAAATTTGAGAGAGTGGTCGGCGTTTATGCACATGCACATTTGTTAGGTGGTCACTGACAATTCAATTGACATCTATACAGATGGATCCACATCGGAGGAAAGAGTCGGCTGTGGCATCTTCTCTAGTAAGTTAGATCTCAGACTCTCTTTCCGACTTCCTGACCATTGCAGTGTCTTTCAGGCGGAAGTAATGGCTATCTATCAAGCGTCCAAGTGGCTTATTCGCAACGATTCATTCTATAAGAATATCTGCATCTACGCGGACAGCCAAGCAGCAATCAAGTGTTTTCACTACATCAAAGCTTGTTCTCGACTGCCGATCTTCACTCAACATTTTGTCGAGTTACTCGCAGGTCCACCTATATTGGGTGCCTGGACATATGGATATTTCAGGTAACTGCAATGCCGACGAGTTAGCAAAACAGGGCTCGCAGCTTATAGATATATCACCTTCCTGCACAATTGGTGTCCCTCTTACGTCTATTAAATTAGCCATTAAGCAAAACTACCTTGAGGAAGCAAAAAGATCCTGGGTAGCGGAACATACCTGTGGTATTACCAGGCTAACATCGACCACTATGGACAATAGACGAACTAGACAGCTACTCAACCTTAGCAGAAACTTCATTAGCATTACGACTTCGGTGCTCACGGGGCACTGCATAATGGGGAGACATGCTGCACGACTAGGACTGCCATTCAATGATTTCTGTCGGGGCTGCGGCTCTGAGGAGGAGGAAGAAACAGTCCTCCATTTCATGTGCAAATGCCCATCCCTGGCGAGGAGGAGACTAAAACTCCTGGGCTCACCTTTCTTCACTAGTTTGTCCGAGCTATCATCCGTAAATATTAAGGACATAGCCAGATTCATTATGGAATCCTCATGGTTCTCCAATCCGTAAATGGGGGAGTCGCGCCGTACTGTGGTATCACATTGAGCCTAAATGTGCTTAAGTGTGCTTTCAAGCAGAAGGCTGCCACTCCAACCTAACCTAACCTATGCACATCACCTTAGTCTTAGAGATACTGATTGCTAGACCAACTTTTGCGACTGATTCCTGCACTGACTTCAGTTTTAATGAATGAATGAATTCAATGATCACATACTGCTAAGTGTGCCTCCATATTTGTATAATTTACTCTACTACTTTATTGCCTAGTAAACAAGTTTGATAAAAAAAAAGAAGTGAGACATACGCGTGACAACAATACGTTACACTATAGTTAACATATCTATAGTTATTTAGTTAGTTACTTAGTTGACTGGTTGGCTGATTGTAGTATGTATTTGCGTATGGAAAGTAGAAACAATATTTAGTTGACGACTCTCATGGGGAAAAAGAGAAAATGAGGTTAAGCTAAAGCTGAATCAAAAGCAAAAAAAAAACAAAAAAAAAGGAGTACAACCACAGAGGCAACGTTGTTAGGCTGGCAACAAAGAAATGAGGACAAACATTGTGATGATGCCTTAAATAGCTTGACAAAAATTGGTAGCTAAAGTATACTGATTATGAAGCTAATATTATCATTTAATTAGGTTAAGTGAAGTGAATTGATTTCTATTTTTTGAAGTAGCGTTGCAGTGATTTTTTTTTTTGCGTTTGTGTCATTGAGATAACCATGGCTGAGGGTAAATATTAGTAACTAGTAGAATATATTTATTTATATATTTCATATTAGAAAATAAAATGGCAGATTGGCAGAAAGGAACTACAGAGTTTCCAAGAATCGAGTCCTTCTAAAATTCTAAAAAACCATGTTATCACACTACTAAATGGAAGCCATGAAGAAGGCTTAGTTTTGGCATAAAGCATAAATCCCCAATATTTAGTATTCAATCGTAAGCCGACCAGAATTTTTAGTTATTTCGTATTTAATTAAAATAAACAAACAAATAAAAAAACTTTTAGAATTTCTAAAATAACTCAAACCAATCCACAACGGGGTTAGGTTACGATTTGCATTCATTCAACTTTGATTAGTCAAATTAATTATTACAGCCTTATATATTTACAATTAAAACTCTGAACGAATATTTCGATTTCTTAATAGGCAACTAGCTGTTTGATAAATAATTCCCAGTTGTTGTTGTCATTCGAGCTTTGAGTTTGACATTCTTTTTTTAGTGAATCGCGTTGAACTTTTATTTTATTTATTACGTTCTTAAAATCGCATTTAAAAATAATTTCTATAAGTCCCTTATATGGAAGTATGACATAATTTCATAATTATAAACTTTTTTTTTTTTTTGATTTTTTTAATTAAAAAAAAAAAACTAAAAATAATACACTAAAGCAAAACAAACAAATTCAAAATTCATTAAAAAAATTTAAACACTTTTTTATAAATCAAAAACAAACAACAAATAATAAATGAACAAAAAAGTATCACAAAATTCTTTATTTATTTAATCATTTGGCGATAAGAACTCGATTGCAATTTTATATTGTACATTCAGGGGCAATAGCAATAGCAACAACAGCAGCTACTACTACAAATAGCCAAGTTCATTCTTAATGCAGACACCCAGCAAGAAATACAAAGTGTGATGTAAATAGCGCTCAATGCATGATGTGCGTATTTTGCAAATTAAATTGTTATTATATTTAAATCTGTTAAAATTAGATCTTATTAAATAAGGGATGATTACATACTGTGATCAATTATGTCAATTTTACCAAGAGTTTCTTTAAGGAATCTTACAATTAGTATAGCTGTGGCCAAATTTTTGTCTAGTAACGTTTTAGATATATTTTTCACACACGAGTGCTTAGCAATTCATGAGTCTATACTGAAATATTTCATCACCTTTTAGACAGCGCGGTTATCCTTTTCTAAGCTTACTTTTTTGAGGTGTGTCTACAGTCATTTTTCCCACTGAAGGAACTTCATTATAATCGCTAACGATTATGATTGGTTTTCACTGTCATGTTCCACGCCAAAGAGAGAGAATGATAGAATTTTCTATACGATATTGTCAACATGGTGGCAAATTTGATTGAGTTTGACTTAGTAAAAACCAGACATTAGTTCATTAATTTAAAAACGGGAAGTGGAAGGGAAAAACAGGGAGAAGTCATATGTCGCAATAATAAGAACTAGTCGGTAAGGCCCCAGTAACTGAGGCTATTTTTTTGCACAAGAAATCTCTTTATGAAAAACAAATATCAAAAGAGAACCAAACTACTCGTTGGTGTTTGTTTTGTTTTTTGTGTATGCAGATAATCCGTTAGATAATTCTGAGAGATGCCGTTACTCATGTCTTCTCTCTCTCTGATTTGTTATTAACTCCCGCTTAAGCAATGATTTTTACAACGATGAATGCAATGCTTTGTTCAATGAGCGAATTTTAAAAAACTTCCGACGCTAATAATTTGGAATTGGCTAAACCGATTTTAAATCTGATAATTTTTTGGCTAACCTACTCGTCAAGCTCTTCAAATTGATATATAATATGATAGTGTAGCACTTCTGGATCTTCTGGAATAAAACTGTAGTTACACTAATAAATGTATAGATGATAAAAATACAAATTGAGAATTTCGCAGATCCGTTATTCCGCTCTCACCAAATTTGTATTACAATGACGTCCAAGGCGGATTTATACCAGATGATAGCAGCGGCAACCACTCTCTTCCTCTTCTTTCATTTTTTTTTATATGAAGAGACTGTCAAAATATTTGTTTATGTTTTATCTGTTACCCAATCATTTTTTGACATTTCTGGGTTTTTATAGCAACTAAAGTGTGCTATTATTGTCTTATTGTAATGCTGCTACCACCTGGTGTAATTCTTCCGTGGTCAGCGCCGCTCAAAGTTATTGTTTGTTTAGTAAATATTTATGAATTTGACAGTTCGTTTTCATTGAACTGCTACTCGTCCCCTTTCATCTTCCTATCTCTCCTATGAAGTTAAATTATGAAGAAGAAAAATTATTGTGTGGAATTTGAGACTATCGTCTATACTTAATTTTGAATAGGATTTGACTGAATTTTACATAAATTCAGCGTAGTGCAGAGGCATAAACGTCGCCTCGGTCTTGTAAACAAGGAGATTTTATAAAGGATTTAGAAACAGGGATGAAATGGCAATTTTGTCGTCAAATGAAGGTAACACTAAAAAGCAGCAAAGCAAAAATGGTTTTCAGTCTTAAACGAAAAACTCTTCGCTGGCTTGCTGTATTGATAGCTGGACATGGTAACTTTAGGTATTATATAAACGTGATTAAAGTTTAGAGGCGGCTAAGATATCGAAAGGAAGAAAAACAAGTAAACAAAAACGGTTAAACCCTTAAACCCTTTGAAAACTAATAAATAAATAAATTTAAATATATAGTATACTTCATTCTTGCCTCATTTGCGTTTTAAACTTAGTACTTTTCACAGAGTAGTCTACGCAAATAACACACAAATGACAAGCAACTATTTCATATTTTTTGCTAAATGCATGATTTCTCATTTCTTCCCTCTGGGTACGACATATGCATGTGTATGTAAGGTAGATACATAGAATACGTAGGTTAGTATGAAATTGTTATTTTGCATTTCATAGATACTTCATTATTTATGTGATAAATTAATTAAACTTGCCACTTCTAATTACAATTAAATATACATTTTTTTTTTATTTATGTGAATGCACGTTGTTGACAAATCCACTTGAACTTAACAATAGCAAATAAAAGGAAACAGAATAGGAAGTAGAGTGGGATGCAGTGCAGTGGATTTACTATTTAGCTTGCCAAAAACAAAAATATGCTTGAATTTAATTTATAAAAGATACTGAAGCGGAAATTAAAATGTTTCCGCTGCGTTGATTTTTCATTTCAGTTCGTTAGACTTGAACTGTTGCTCTGCCTCTCTCGCTACTACGTACGTGCACAGTCGGTCAAAGATGAATAGATTTGCAAAAATTTAATAATTAGATTAATTTATTTGAAAGCTAATGAAATTAATTTCATTAGGCAGTTTGTATCAATATAGGGAGGGAGTGAGAGAGAGAAAGGAATTATCTGGATATTTAGTTTTGTAAGCATCTACACTCTCAGTGATTAAAAGTTTTATTTTTGAGAGCACATTTAATTTTACTTTCACTATTTTACTCATGGCAGAATTACTCCAGATAGTAGCAGCATTACAGCAAGTACAACAAGACAATAACAACACACTGCTTTGTTGCTTGCTATAGAGACCCAGACATGCCAAAAATGTATCTTATATTACCAAATAAGAAAAAAAGAGAAGATGTTGACAGTTCCAACTCTCTTCATATAAAAAAATGAAAAAAGAGGAAGAGAGAGTTGCGCTGCTACCACCTGTTATAAATCTGACTTTATTTTACTCATTTAATTGTGGAAGTTTGCGAGAGAAACCCGAGAAAAACAATGAGAGAAATGCAACTCGTCTAGAGAGAAATTAACTAAGAAATTGAGCTTTAAATGGTTGTCAGTATATCAAATTCCATAGAATGGCAACACAGAAAAAGTGAGAAGAGCAAATCATATAAGATCAAGATGTATAATAAAAGCCCTCAGTTCCAACAACGATAATAAAAAAAATTTTAAATTCGGCACTTAAACTTCATACTTTTTTGTTTTCAATTTTCTTAATAGATTCAATGAAAATCTTCCCAAAAATATTTCTGCGCTTTGTTTGATTCATGAAAAATTAAAAGTGCAAGCGATAAATCTTGAATTCAATTGTTGTTGACAAACTAACTGCGATTGAAGTTATTCAATGAGTGAACGAAAAATAATAACTAAAAAGCGAGAGAAGGAGCGGGAGGGAGTAATAAAAATAAAAAATGATGGTGAAATTGGTGTTTTGCGGTAATTGAATTGAATAAGTGGAAAATGTTGTCATACAACAGAAAGTAATCGACCGGCAATAACGGCAACTACTGAGGAGGCAACACAACGTGCAGCAGCAAAACCAACAAAAACAAGCAACAACAACGATAACACAGCAACAACAGCAAAAATGTACAAGCTAACAACAATGACGGTCAATAAACTTTTACTGTTGTTGTTGTTGTTTTGCTGCAGTTTCTTACTCTGATATTTAATTTTGCTGCTTTTTTTTATAGAAATATATATGTACGTATGTACATGAATAAAATTTTCGTATGAAAACTGTTGCCAACACGATGATGCCTCTGCTGTTGCTCCTGATTTTGTTGCATTACAATTTATGAGTGAGCGAGTGTATGTGTGCTTGCGTGTGTGTGACTATGTGCTGAATGAAATTGTTGCATGGTCATTCTATTTTTTGGATGCTAAAATGCTGCATCCTGGCAAATGTTGTTGTTACCGAAGCGGCATTTTTTATAGTAATAACTTACTAAAAGTGAACTGTTCATGAATGAATGAATGACTGAAGGAGTGATGAAATGAATTGTGAATAATGATGACATATGTTGACAATAAAGTTTTTCTAATTGTTGCTCTTATAAGCTAAAAATATAAATAGTTACAAGTTAAAATATGAAAATATTTCATCCCCAGTAGAAAAATGGGTTGGGTCTACAATCAGAAAATGCATGATACAAATCATGTAAAATAAGAAGAATGTTCAGAATTGTAAACCTTAATTTTAAATGTTTTGTTGAAATTCTGATATTTTCAGTAGTTTGCAATTCTTAGGAAGAAGTTTGAAATTTAATTTCTCAACCTTCAGTTGAATTTTTCAGATTTTCAGCGATCAGTCTAGGAAAGAGTCCGAAACTTCAGTTGTCAATCTACGATTAAAATCCTAAAGCTTTCAGAGATCGGTAAGGCCTACGAAAGTTTTTTAAAATTCAGTCTTTCCAAATCGCTTAAATTTTTCAAGTTTTCAGTAATTTGAAAGGCCTTGGAAAGAGTTTCGAAGATCATTTTTAAAACTTTAATGAAATTTCTTAAGCTTTCATTGATGAGGAAATTTTGGGGGATCGTCCAAAACTGCAAGCCTGAATCTTTTATTGAATTTCTCAAATTATCAGAGGTTTGTAAGACCTAGGAAGAGCTTGGACTTTCAAGCCTGAATCTTAGGTTGAATTTTACAAATTTTTAATGATGTGAAGGTGGAAACTTTAATACAGAATTTTTTATTGAAATTTTAGTGTGAAGACTTAGCTGGGAAAGATATAGTTTGAAGCTTTAATCTTGAATTTAACATTGAAATTTTCAAGTTTTCAGAGATTTGTACAGTCAAGAATTTTCAATCCTGAATTAAGGCCTAGGAAAGTTTCAATCCTGAATCCTTGGTTGAATTTCTAAAGTTTAAGATAAAGTTTGAAGCTTTCAGGTTTTCGGTAAAGTGAAAATCTAAACCTAGAAATGGTGACAAAATAAATGAAAAATTAACAGTGTGTCTAGTAAAGTCTTTAAAATTACCCAGACTATTGCAATATCTTTTCACTAGGTTTTTAAGAGAACAAACTTTTTGAACTTTTTGACTCGTCCCATTTTTCAAAAAAAGATTAAAGGGAAACATGGAATAGAAATTTTTAGAGGAAGATACCGTTCATGACGAAGAAAAAATAGATTATTTTAAAATAATTTGCATTCTTAAAGTGTTTGGAACACGTAGATGAAAGTATATTTTCATATCTAAAGTATTGTATAATTAACAGCCTGTTGAGCGTCGGCTGGAATCTTTATAACGTTAAGTTTTAATCGTTTTTCCGGAAATAACATTAATCAGCGAACCGATTCACAAGAACGCCTGCGCAATTGAAAGGAAATTCAGTTTTTGGGGAACATCATGCAGCGATTGTTAAAAATTCAGTTTTCAACCAGCTGCCTTTTTGTTATCCAGAGATTTTGTTTTTTCACAAAACGAAAAACGATAAGGGCTCCCAAATTTAGTTTCGTTAAATAATTTTTAACCCGTTTTTGTTTCACATGAACTATCAAGGCTGTCGACCGCCCGCGCATATCGAAACACGCCGCATATGACTTTATTTGATGGGAGCTACAGCCGACATTTTGGATTTTTTTTAACAAAACTGGAATTTACTCTCCATCGATAGAAGAATAAAATACATTTAAACTAATTCCAAAAAAATTTATTTTATATTTAAAAAAAGATTCCCGAAGTCCATGCATTTTTCATCCTTCTCGATGGTAACCTCACCTTAAATAAACCCCAATTGAAGCAACGATTAATGTGGCATTTCATTCAAGAAATTTCCATAACCGTATTAGAAATGTTTGCCAAACGTGTCGTTTTTAACTTTCGACACGGGTTGGGCTGCAAATTGGAAATGAATCATATGTATGACATATGTACATACTTACATAAAATTCGTAATGTTAAATCAAGAAAGTAACTGAAGTAAAAAAAGGTAAATGAATCAGTATCTATTCTATCCAAAACTGCAAAAAAATACTTTAGTCTTAATGGAATATAATTTCCATTTTCCCTTGCAACAAATATCAACAGATACTTCTTTTCAAACTTACCAATTTTAACAAATTCCATCGGAGTACGACCGCCAGCAATTAACCATCGTATCCATTCAATATTATCGGGATTATCAATCGGTGTTCCCGGATTAAATAACGTATCCATAATTGAATCCAAATCTGGAGTACTAGTACTGCGACAACATTCCGAATTCACTAGCGCAGCAACCTCTTTGCGGCTACGCAAACTGAATGACGATGTGCCAAAGAAGAAACTTGGCTTAGCTCCAGTGCTACTGCCACCAGCAGCAGCACCACCGTCACCACCACTTGCACCACCGACAGCCGATGTGGAGGCATTTGACGATGCATCCGCTAAGAGATCATCATCAGTTTCATTGGTGCCCGTCGATTCCCAGTCGGCAAAATCTAGTGCTGTCCGCAGCGAAGCAGCTGACGGGGGGGCAGTAAGAAATGATGGCTGTACACGCGGTCCAGAACTTACTGATGTGCTAATCGATACGCCCGAAGGCAAATTTACCACCATGGAGATGTCAACATCATCGGAATCATCTTCGGTGGTGGTAGTAGTGTTTGTCGTGGAGGTGGGTGGAGTGCCGCCGCGTATGTGTGCACCATCGCCACTTCCACTGCCGCGACGTACGGAGCCTTCGCCGCCATCGCTGGTGGTGGTAGCATCATCGTTATTTATATCGCCACTGGACAAATTGTCGTCTTCATCCATGTTAGTGTAAGCGCGTTGCGGCGACGCTTATACGTTTTCGTTTTTTTTGCTCTTTTCACAAACAAGTTTAAAGAATTTTTGGTTTCTTTGTTTATTTTTTGTTTAGCAGTAGAAATATTTACCAAAAAATTTTATTTTTTTTGCTTTCACAAATTAAAAACTTATTTAACAGCAGCAGAGGTTCACGACGACGTGATATTTGTTGTTGTTACTGCTGCTGCGGCTGACTGGTGCTTCTTCTGCGCAATTCTTCTACAAATTTTATTCTGTTTCGTAGTTTTTGTAAAGAGAAAATTTTTTCAAAACACAATTCCCTTTATTCTTTTCAAATTTTTGCTTCGTATTGTTTTTTATATGCACTAATTTTCCTAAAAATTTCACTGCAATTTTCCAATATTTTTTTTCATTCTTTTGTTGTAAATTTATTCTCTCATTCTCACTTAGTAGCCACCTTTTAGCCTTGTTTTCTTTATTTGCACTACTTATAAAAAAAAAATAATTCTTATCGTACGTCTTCTTCTTATTATTCGTTTTCACTGTCTTCTTCTTCTCTTTTCACTTCACACTTTTTCAACCAAATTTAGCTAATTTTTTTTCTTTTTAGCACACACGTTTTTCTCGGCTGTTCAATATTTTATTGTCAACTTTTCTCTGTAATTTTGATTAAATTAGTTGTGGTAATTGATTTTCTGTTGTATTTTAGTTTTTTAAAATCATTTCATGTGTGAAATTACACAAAATTACGATGATGACTTTAAGCGAGCAACGAGAACGACAGCAAAACGATTTGTCATTCGCACATTGACCGCAGGGTTGCATTGGGTATACAAATAGGTATTCATTCATTCATACCATACTTTGTTTTACTAAAATATATTTTACAGAAATTTAATGCCCTAATAACAGCAGTAATACACAAACAACTTATTTATTCAATTATACTTTTGATCAATATTTGTTTTTAACTATAAAATACTAAAAAAAATTGTGCATAATAACTTTTCTTCAAGGTGCAATTGAACGAGCGGTTAAATTCGAATGTTCATGAGTCGTCAAGGAAATCTACGAGTAAACAATTATAAACTAGAAGATAAAGTAGTTGTATAGAACAATACAACTTTTTTTTAAACTAAATACCAAACGAACGTTTCTTGAAAACCTCCAGACAAGGTAAGTACTTCTGCCAGAGTAGGTTTTTCTTAGCGAAATCTAACTTTAGTGTTTTGGATTTCTTGCACAACTATTCCGAATCCAAGCTGCATCACCACCAACTTACAAAACTCATGACATAACTAGTTAGATTTAGACCAAAACAAATGTTTAAAAAGAGCTCGAATTTTGATTTTTGAATTTTAGGTTAAATTGTTGTTCAGAGTTCTGTGTAAGACTTAAGGAATTTGAAACTACAGCTTTGAATTTTCGATTGAATCCCACTTAAATATTGTGTAAAAATTAAAAGCAAGATATCAAAATACATATATTAACTTCAAAAATATTTACATTTTGTGCTTAGCATGTAAATATAAATGCAACCCTGTTCAACTGCTAATGCTAAAATATGCAGACAGTGTTGGAATTTTTGAAAACAGAACTGACGATGAATGAAAATATTAAAACAAAAGACTACAAATAACATTTCAATTACAGCTACCAAATACACGAGTAGTACATGTAGAATTTCTAGTATTATAACACTTGTTCATAAAAAGTTTATTATTTTTTGCATGTAAGCTAAAATAAAGTTTGTTGTTTACAATAAAACTGTAAAATTATTATTTTTTTTTATATAACCGCTCGTCAATTTTTGACATTAGATTTTTCTAAACTGTCATATTAACCTCAAGCAATTGCCGGTATTTTACATCCCAAAACGTTTATAATATGAACCAAATCAATATCTTGGAATGAAACCGGTTAAGCCGGCTTGTCGCAAAGAATAGAAACAGAATTCAGTACATTTGCGACTGAAATAGAAACAAGTACTTTTGACTCGTTTCTGTTCTTTGCGACAATCCAGCTTAAATAACAACTAATCACTATAAGATCAATAGATTGCTTTGTGTAATTGATATAACCGTGAAGTTGTGATTTAAAACTCAAGCATAGTTCTTGTTTTTAAGTAAATTGTGTACTACGTATGCATTTTCCAGCTCTAATTCTAATTTTTTGAAAATTTAATTCATTATTATATTAACACCTGCGAATATTCTCACTCTTATTACTAAGTATGGCAGCACTTTTTCTTTCATATCAGACACTCTTTTCTTTGACAATTTTGTTTTTCACCTGTTTTTTTTTCAAAGTTTGTTTTGTTATTTCTTCAATTTCACTCTATAGTCCGTTTTCATGATATTCGTTGAAGATTTCTTTGAACTTGATACAAAAAAAAAAGGAAAAAATAGAAAAAAATCATGTCACGTTTCACACAAATTATCAACACTTGCACTCAAAATTTTTCTCGTTTGATTACCCAATTTATTTTAATTAATATAATTGTATTGAATTGAAATTAGTTTTCAAATAAATATACCAAAAATATATGAATATTTTAACATTGAAATTGAACTTCACTATGCAAACGAAAGCAAAGATGAATAGAAATTACGGAAAGAGACGTGAGGAAGGAATCGCCACTGACACAAGGAAAAATGAGAGAATTATTACAAAAACAAAATATGGGAGACTGTCATTGAGCAGAGTTGTATTTTACTGTATTAATTTAGGGACTCCTAATTTGAATGGTATTTTATATACATAGAATAAATTAGGTTTATACCAAAGTATTAACCCTTTCATATCACCCTCAACTACCGAGGACAGAAATTTATGATTTTCTGATCAGGGGCTATTTCTTATTTCTTATTTTATTATATATTTTATAATAGACCTAGATACTTTTATTACAGTCGGCAGAAAGGCTCTCAAAACTATTCTGAAATATGAAGTATTTATTTTTCAAACAAAAACCAATAGTTTAACAAATTATTTTAGCTTTATATTTTATGCATACATAAATATATTTTCTTTAACTACATATTGGTTTTAAAATACACTTATTTATCTATTGGTTATAAAATTTAGAGGCACATTTGATATGATATTCACTTTAAAAGTACAAGCCCAGAGTGAAATCTAAAAAAAAAAAAGAAGATATTTGATATTGATAGATGATTTAAAGTTATTTTAAAGTTAATTAAAATCAAAATCCTGATTAATTAAAGTAAGAAATATTTCGGTTAATCAAAAAAACGTGATTACTAGATGAATTAGTGTATAAATGCTTTGTGGGCTTCAGAAAATCTGTGTTAGTTACTCACTTCTTTTTCATCGAGATCACAAAAACTCAAATCAAGTAGCTGTAAATTTTTACAATTTACTAAAATGCTAAAAAAAAAAAACAAGAGAAAAAGTTCATCACATTATTTAAATTTAAATTGCATTGCAAGCCTACTTCTACTTACTCATAATAACGCTCTTTGGCAATACCGGTAACGCCCATTAAATCCAATTGTTCTAAGTTTTTACATAAATTTGCTATATTCGCAACATCACGATCGGTTAGACCACGTACAGCGGTTAAAAATAGTTTCTTTAATTTCGGACAATTTTTTAATAGTTGCGTTAGGCTTTCGCCTAGTGATGCCTCACGTAAACTATAAAATATTTGGAAAATATATACGAGATAATAATTATACAAAATAATATATTTTAAATATAAACCAACTAACCACCAGCCAAAATCAACTTCTTCTAAATCGTGACACTTTGACAGCGCCTGCAAGCCGATGGCCGAAAGAAAATGAGATTTCCACATGTCCAATGAGATGAGCTGCTGATTGTATTTTCCAATATGCTGTGCAACTTCATCCATATTGACAGCAACAGCACAAAATGCTGAAAAGGTGAATTTTAAGAAATTAAATGAAGGGGGTACTATATGTTTTTTAAAAATTAGTATGCGATTGATTTATCGATCACTTTGAATATTGAAGAAATTATGAACGATTAATCAAAAAGCTCGATTAATCGATTAAGTAAAAATCCGATTTTGATGGAAGGTTGATTAATTGATTGTGCTATTGAATAAATAATTCAAATTTTAGGTTTAACCAGTATACAGTTTTATTCCAATTTTTTCCTAATTTATCATAAATATTAATAGGTTAATGTCAAAGTTATTGATTATAATAATTTCTAAACTTATTTCTTGATTATTCAAAAATACGCTTATTCGATTAATCGTACAGCTATGGGGTAATCAAAAAGTAAACTTAATTGATTAAGCCATTCATTAAGAAACAATTTTAACAAGAAAACAAGTTTTATTTTAAATTTTGAGTTGATTTTTTAAAAAGTTTGATCTATTAACGCAAATTCTCTAATAATTTAAGAATGGAATTAATTGCATATATAATGATTAACCGATTATCGTGTTGATTAATCAAAATGTTTTACCAGCATTCTATTTTTTTCAGATTTGTCAAAAAACTTAATCGATAGCATAATTTTTTGTGAATCAAAAAATGCGAATAACTGGGTAATCAAAAACTAAAATTAATCGATTAATTGATTAATCAAACCACAGTTTTTCTTACCCAAATTTAAATGTTTCATTTTTCGATTGCTTTCCAACATTGTTAACAATAAATCTGATTCGATAACTGTTTCAAATAAATCTAAACGTTCAAGATTTCTCAAATTAGCTAATGAGCATGATAAATTTATTAGCGGTGGATCAGTAGAGCAGTTCCGTAGAGAAAGTTCTGCAGAAAAGACATTAATGATATTTTAGAAATTTAGTTTTTCATTTGTACACACCTTTTAGATTATCACAGACAATGCCTAAAGTTTCAATACAACTAGCATTTAAAAACTTGCACGAATTTAAACGCAAATGAGTTAAACTATCACCACGTTGCTGAATGAACCTGAAAGTGCGAAAATTAAACATTTTAAATGTTAAAGGAGGCAAACACAACAATTTACTTTTTAAATTCGGTTGGTGAAATACTATTATTCAAACCACACCACGATAAATCTAATTTCTTCAGTATTGTTGCTCTCTTTGCCAGAGTGCATAGTAAATCTGTTGAAGCCAAATGCCAATAGGGTTTTAAATTCAATTCGCTATAAAGCAAAGGCTGTGTAGCAACATCATAGAAGTAATGCGATGTTTGGCTAACACGGAACAATGAAATTAAATCTAAATATCCGAAAATTTTCAAAATAATCTCGAACTGCATAAACAAAAAGGAAGAGAAATAAATTATTATTATAATTAATTAATTATTAATCTAAAACAAACTTACCGGTAAATCATGTATACATTTAGTGGTGCTCATATTTGCACTGGACAATACTTGATTATTATTTGCCGTTGTCGCTAAAACAGAAACAAATTTACTCAAATCGTGCATGAAGAAATCTTGCAGACAACTTTCATAGTTATCTTTGAAACTCGGACGAAATTGCATGTTTTGTAATTTACGCACAATTGAACCTAGATTAAGAGGATGTTATAAATGATTTAATATTAATTCAAAATGTTAAATATTGTAATAGAACTTTTGTAATTACTATTTCTTTGCTGTTTATTAAATGAGAATATACGTTGCATATTTTCGATGCTGACATTTCTGCCACACAATAAAACTGCATCGATTTCGGTGAAATAATTTACCGGCGTATGATTAAATTCCAGTCGTATTGTTCTGCAATAGATAAATTTTTATGATAAATTAATAAAAAAAAACATTGAGCACGATCTTTGGGATCTGATATTGCAGTGGATCAATGCGTTGGTAGAGAGTTTTTTATTCATCAAAATATTAATTAACTAATCAGCTAATAAAAAAATAAATTAACTAGAAATTTGAATGCGCAAATCCTTTGTTCTCTTGGGATATCTTTTCTATGAGGTTACTCATAGAGTTATAAGTCTTTCCAAACTTCCGCCAATGATTAGTTGCAGGCCGTACAATCGTTTACGATTTTCGAAAGATTGACGGGGTTTCTGGGGTCGTTAGTGCAGACTTTCACTGCAAACGCCTGTTATCTCAGTAAGCGATATTCAAACTGAGGTAAATCTTCGTTTGAAAAAGCGTTGTCATTTCTCCTGAAGATATTTTATATCATATATGTGCGACACAAACAGGACTGTCAATCGGCACGGACAAGAGTAACCATTGATGCTATTATCTCACGGTAAATTTGCTTATGTCTTGTATCATTTTTATCGTGCCGAATTCCGTTTGATTTGAGTTGGCACAACGATTTCAATGTTAAGCTTGGAATATATAACTTAAAGTGAAATAAATCTAGCAGAATATTTAGAAAAGCATTAGCTAGAGTTGTACTCATAGGAACAATGCTGCCCAGCTACACATTTCTCTGAGATTGTAAGCTTCACCAGGGCTTTACGTCACTATACCATAGAACTGAATGTGACAATATGTCTAATTAGGGCTATGCACAGCCAGCGTAGGTAGCATTGTTTAATACCTGAAAAATGGAATGTTTTGCTTTAAGCACTTTTTCAATCATTGATTCACATGACAGTCCACTTTTCTTTGGAAAATTTTCGAACCTGCATCGCTAATCTGATATACTTTTCGACTATGTGCTCTAGACTGTACTATAAGTATAATTGATGTCAATCGATTATAATTAGATGTTTGATTAATATAGAAACTCGATTAACCGCACTAATATTTCTTTGTCATAATTACTTTGTTGGCATTTGCAATTTATTTAAAGGTGGTGAAAAACGACGCGCTCTATGCGGAGCAATTGAGGGGCGTGTCAAATCTTTTGCCTCCCACATACAGAACCATGTTTTCGTTATTGTATAGGCCCAAATGCGTATAACAGCACCGGGATTAAACGTCTCAAATATATGAATCTCTTCGGGAATGATGTAATCCTCAAAGTAAACCACTGAAATTAGATGAAAATACAAATTTTAGTTCACACTTCTACTCTTTGCTGCATAGGAAATTAAAATATTACCAATAAAATCATGCACTGGTATTTTTTGTAAGTTTTGTGGTTGAATTTCGTGAACACGTGATGGCGCCTTGTTCCACCAGTCACCATAGGTTCGCTGTAAAACAAAGCATTAGCTTCACAATTCATGTTAAAATCGAAAACAAGGCTACAACTTTACTCACCATTGCAAACGTTTCCGGGAAATCACCATATTCATTGAATTTTGATGGTCTGCCTGTAATATTTGGCGCCGTATATGAAATACTATAATCACTACCATATTGTGAGCTAAAATCTAAAACACCCTGTGCATATTGCTCGATACGATAATTAGCATAACATAATCCGTCAACATCAATCATAGCACCCGCAGCCGCTTCTTCAGGTGATAGCATTAGGGTATCAGCATCGTAATTACTAAAACCACCACGATCTATAAAATTCACAACTGCTCCAGCAGCAGCGGCTGCTGCTGCTTCTTCATCTGATGCGGAAGACATTTTATTATGTGAGCGACTAGGACTATTATCTACAGAATTCTGTAGGGATGAAGAAGACGAGGAAGAAGCGGTAGAGGAGGAAGTACAAATGTCAACTAATTGCTTGGGTTTACTAAGTGTAAACCCTCTTCTCAGGTGCTGCCGCTCTTGTCGCGTAGATGCAGTAGGCAGCAAATAAACAGGGCTCCTGCCGTTGTATCCAAACCAGCTGCTGCTATTGTTTCGAGCTGGCCGGGATTGTATCCACAAATGCAATCCAAACACAATTTTGACGGTTTGCTAGTGTCGTGCCTCTCAAACATAAGAAAGCGTGTGTGTGGTTTTTTAAGGTGGGAGGATGGGCGAAACGCAAATTTTATTATTTATTGATTTGCTACTTTTCTTACTATGGTTTCTTATTTTTATTATTTTTTCTGACGTAGTCCTTCAAACTTTCTTTGTATTAATTGTAGTCTTTTTGGAAATTCAATAGTCCCAACACATCTTTTTCATATTTTTGAAGTGCATGCACAAAATTTTTATTTTAATTGGATTAAATCTTATCTTTGTTGAGCTTCTTCTTTATAATTTTCTGTGTTTTTTTTTTCACGTTATCAATGCATTGATGAGAAATCTAGACTTTGTAAGAATATAGATTTGTTAATAATTTCTATTTTACTTTTTTATAATTTTAATTATTATATTATTCCTACAAATCCTTTCTTTTTTCGCCTGTCGATTTCTTTGTTGTGATTTTTTGTTGACATTTCTTGACATAGCTGTGTTTAGTATGCAGTTTGATTTTCTGCTCAGGGATGCATTTGCAAAGTAAAGGAATTCACTACTATGTAAATACAAATAAAATAGTGGCTGCTCATACGGGCGCAAGCATGAACGTCATGGGCGGGACGATCATGGTCACATGAGTGCAAGTATGACGGACTTTTTATAATCAAAAGGTAACGGTGGAATTGAATTTTTGTCACTTTTTGTTATGTTCATGAAAGTAGGTTCTTTTGTTTGCAAAAATGCAAAAAATATTAATTATGTGCCTTAAATTATGTACTTGAAATTAAAAAAAAAAAATTAAAACAACCATCTCTTAGGAAAATAAAGTAAGTTTATTAAAAACATAGCAAGAAAATTAAGATTGTGTGTGCCCTAGAGGCACATTGTTTGTTTGCGTTCATGTTGCATATTCAACTTATAAAGAATTATGGGGAAAATGGCAAAATCAGAACAATATGAACATAGAACATATATCAATGCGCCGAGTTTTATTTTATTTTTGAATTTTCGGGGCATCTCTCCTCTCTCTTTCTCTCTACCTATTTTTCTACCTCTTTCTTTCAAACAGGCAGTCATGCTTGCGCCCGTGTGAGCAGCCTCATAAATCATAGAGGCATAAACTCCTGTCTGAAAGGGAGAAGTAGAAAAAATAAGAAATTAGAAAAAGACAGGCTGTTTCTACTTCTTTCTTACTACCTATTTTTTGTACCTCTCTCTTTCAGACAGGTGTTCATAGTTGCGCCCGTGTGATATGCCACATTAAAACTGAAATAAATTTGTTCTTGCGAACATCATTTCAAGTTACGAAAAAAATTGAAGTAGTTGTAATCAAGCGATTCATGAGTATACCATTTTTCGTATATCGTAATTTAAGTTTCTGGACATACGAACATCTTAAGCAAAACTTGTCTAAGCATATTAGAAATATTTTTTATATATATATATATTTTTGGTTTTGAACCAATGTAAATTGTGTAAAGTTAATTTGTGATTTTACACTGGCTATGAAGAAAACTTGCTGAAATTTGTTGGTAGAACTTTTTCCGAATGGTGTACACTTTTTTTCTATAATTGGGGGATCCAGTCTCTGCACTTGCGTTTTATCGAGAATTTTGAAACACAAATCAAATAACGGGAACAAAAGTACTAAAAAAATTTTGTTTTTGGGATAACAATCCAGGCAAAATAATTCACGACTTTTAATTGGGAAGATACTGTATACTAACATTGCTACAGAACCCACTAACGCAGATAAATGTTTGTGTAGAACCAATCCAATGACGTGAGATTGCACTATAGCGATATACAAATTACTATTACTTTAATAGTTGAGCATAAAAGTTAAAAAAGTTATGGGGTAAATTAAAAATTTACCCCATACTCCTCTAAAAATAGTTGATGGAGAATGCAAGCCAGCTGTGCAAAATTAAAGAATATATAGCCATCATGAAATTCCTTGAATGCTCATGAAGGGTCTAGATCAAGCTTTTCGCACCCATACATGTTTTGTGAGTTATATTTGTACACAAATGGAAGAGACCTACAGTTTTATGCCAAACCCGAAAGTCGAAGTAAAAGCTTTTTTAGGCAACATATACTCTTGGAAGTTTGCCAAGAGATGTTGCCGTAAAGAAAAATTTTAATTTTTAAATTTTTTATTTTAAACGTCCCAGATATAGAACTCAGGCACCCAGCATGCCATAGCAGTTCAGCCTACTAACCACTAAGCTACGGCAACTACATTTTATGCATTACATTTTCATATTTAGGTTAAATTCAAATTTTTTCCTAAGACTTTCCTTTTTTTCGTTAATAATGCAATCTTTACTAAACAACTACATAAATACATAGATTTGTATAAACAAAAACCACTGTAAGCTTTTGTTAATGTGAAGACAGCCAGAAAGAAACATTGTATATAGCATTAAAAACTATGATAAATAACATAAAAATTGTCAACTCTGCATAATGTGCTTCATTCTGTACTCAAAGTCATTTTAAGAGCAATAAAAAAAAAACAAAAGTTATTAAAAAAAAAAAAAATACTATATAAACTTTGACTAATTACAATTTCTCCATAAAACAATGTTTAATAATTGTAATTATATTGTAGATACATCAGAAAACAAAAGAAACATTTATATATATAAAAGATGTTTTCTAATTTATTTTCGTTTTCATCTCTTTATTTCATTATATGGTCATGGTCGTTTTAAGGTCAATTGGCGCCCTCGTTCTAAAAAAGAAAATATGTTTTAATTCAAGGGCCTCATTTAATTTTGTCCTTGGAACTTTATTATTGTTGCATCACCGTTATATGAGCACTGAGAACACATTGCAACAGCCTTTGAATGTAGGATATCCTTATTATGCTTATGTTCAAGTTTACTTTCAAATTGTGTTTAGTTTTGTAAAGATTTCCAAATTTCTGATACAAAAATAGCATCGGAAAAAAATTTCTTTCATAAAATTACATGGCTGGAAAACCAAAAAACTTTACAAAATCGAATGCAATTCAGAAGCAAATCGGAACATAGACATAATAAAGTCAGCCTATCTGCAACAGGATAATAACAGAGGGTTTCACCAAAATACACTTGATTTAAAAAAAAAAAAAACGAAAAAGTTGTATTGTTAAAATTATCCCAACAGTCATTTCATACTAACCCTATCAAAAATTTGTCCGGACTTTCAAAAATTACATTAAATTAAACACAAGGATGGGCATTTGGGAGCGCTGTGTGAGTAAATGGACCGCCACATCGCAAGACAAGTGTAATAATAATACTAAAAAACTACTCGAATAATGAAGGATTGAAAACATAAAAGGATTTTCCCAAATCGGTTTAAAACCAACATATATCTTTGGTTTCATAACATACGTAAAACAATTACACATTTTTGTCCCACACTCTATGCACTTTTATACTATACTTATATAGTATACTATATAAATTAATAATTTGTTACAACAGCCAAATGAAGGAAAGAATCTTTGTGTCTTGCTTGATATAACTGGACGGTATCACTAAAGTGCAGTGTATAATAAATGTGGCAACTCCGATTTACAACAGGATACTGTGAAGTGTCAAACGTTTTTGGCGCGCAAACACAATTTGATGTTTACCTCTTATTTGTTAAAACGGAAGGAAGCAAAACGAACAAAAATGAAATTGGGCGTTGTAAAATAAATAATATATGCAAATTCTGTTACCTTGAACTTGGTTTTAAGTAATTGTGAATATATTTTTTTGATAAAAATACAGGAAAAAATTTAATATTGGAAAAGAAAGGGCAAAGAAGGAAGAGAACTCCGAATTTTTGTAGAACATAAGTTTTAAGAGCCTCAATGGGTGAGTACCTGCTGAAAATCTGTTAAACATATTTTATCAATTAAACACTAGTTTCACTCATGAACTTATTGCACCAAGTTGGAACTTTTTTGAATGATTTCTAATTCGCCGGCCCTTAAATTTTAGGGCCATACGCAGCTTTTTAGTTGCACAAAGAGTAAAAAGGCAATGCTTAATTTTGATTGATGCTAAACGACTAACGCGCTGCTTAGAAAAAACGAACTAGCAGTAGAAAATAAGTTTATGTACATTTACTAACAAAATAAGTCTATCTACATACAACAGCTATTTACCTATAAAACTTACTCTACAGATGTATATATTTAAGTATGTTGTAAAAATGATATAAAAACAACAAAAACGTACTTGCAACAAACAACAAGTGCTAGCGCAGCAGCGGCATAGGATTATTCAACACTTGACTGCATTATAGTGAAATTTTAATTTAAAAAAGTAAATTACTTACTTTTTTTTTCTTTCTACCTTTTCTTTGAAATTATTATTATTAATCTTTCTGTTTTCATCAATAATAAAGCACACATAATTACACAAAACACAATAAAGTTAGTAAAAATAAAAAAATAAAAATTTCTAATTATGCAAATGACAAGTGATATGCAAAAAAAGAAAATTTATGTAGAAATTTTAAGAATTTTAATTTATATTAAATTAATAAAGAAAAAAATCTTGATTTCGCGATGCTTTCATCTTGACTTAATGTCGTACTCTGTGCTCCTCTATATAACTAGCATGAAGCTGCTTCTGATATTTGCTACTGGAGAAGAATGCAACGGTGCATAAAGTGGAAATAAATGAAAAATGTTTATAGTTACTCGTGTATATAGGTACATAAGTAGATATACGTTTATGATTGGTAGCTATAAGTAACGTGCTGAAAGACGAAGTACTTAAATTATGATAGAAAATTAATATGATGGGCAGTTTACGCTGTATTTTATAATTGTACAATAACAAAAAATAAAAATTAAAAAAAAAGAAGCGCAAGTACTTAAAATCATATTAATTATGCGCGAAAGCAGTTGGGAAGCAGTTAAGTTATAAACAGGAAGTATTTCATTACCTTTTTAGCATAAGCAGAAATTCCGTTATTAAATTAAGTTTAATGAAAGTTAAAGAAACTTTTCCAATGATGAATTATGCCAATTTAGAAGAACATGTAAATAATGTTTGCGTAAGGTTATGATAGGATTGGATAAGATGAGATAAGAAAGAATAAGACAGAATAATATAGGATAATAAATATAAGATTAGGTTAAGTTACGTAACGTTATTCGGAGAAATGTGCTATCCAGAAAATGCGATGAACGGAGCAGGTTTGCTCCAAAAGAGCATCCTGTGACCTCTTCTACAGTTGTCATGGTCTGAGACATGAAATTAGGTTTGGATTTGTGGTTGGCAAGATGATACAGTCTCTAAGCCCGAGATTCACGCCAGTTAACGAGCGCCTAGCCACTATCCGCATCAAGGTAAATTCTTCAACATCAGAATAATTTGTATCCATGACCTAACGGACGGGAAAGACGAAGTGACCAAAGATGTTTTCTGTGAGCTCCTTAACAAAAGCTATAAGCATTGCCCTGGTCACGGCATTAAAATCGTGTTAGGCAACTTTAATGCCAAGGTGGGAAAAGAGAGTCTCTTTGGACCAACTAACAAAAAATTTAGTCTCCAAGATAGTATGAGACTGATCGACTTCGCCGCGGTACAGAACAGTTAGTAGCATCAGATTTCAACATCTCGATATCCATAAGGCCACTTGACGGTCCCCTGATCAAAAAACACGAAACCAAATTGATCACGTTGTGATCGACGGAAGTCACGCTTCAAATATACTAGGCATACTACTTGGTTGCAGTCAAGGTCCGCACACATCTCTGTGCAGCAAATCGTATACGGATACGGATACAGAGAAAGCTGAATGTCGAAAAGCTATAAACACAACGGGCAACCAAGCCACTTAATAAATATGCAGGTAATTCGCAATGGAATAGAGAAATGAATGAACTTAAATTAAAAGTAATTTAATATTTATATTTTAGAAAAAAAAATAGATGCTCTAATTTTCGTTTCGAAAAAATGGCAACCCATGTCCGAAAAATTGGAAACTTGACCATATCTCGATAACCTGAGTTGTTGTGGCAAAACTGTGGGCAAAAAACAGTGTTGTATAGTGTTATTTCACGGTGTTCGCTAGTAAGATCGGATATATTTCCGAGCATAACAGAGAAATTATGGAAGACGAAGTCGTTGAAGCCTTGGACTCCCATACAATCTGATGTAGATTTTTTGGAGAAGCTAAAGTTAAAAGTGGATAATGTATAGGTGATTTTTCCACATATTTGTTAGTATTTCTTTGATCTCTTCAAATATCTCTGTAAACCTTGTAAAGAAAATATTTTTCTTTACTTTAGGTAAAAAGTTTATTATTATTTGTATAAAGTTTATCTCCATTAAATTTCAAAGCACCGTCTGGAAAAATTACTTATTTTAAGTACAAATACTTACATAAGTGAATGCTTGCATTCCCCAAGTATACAGGAAAACTTTCATGCATTTCATTGAACCGAAAACTCAATTATTTGCCTGATCTATTTCCAAAAAAAAAAAAAAAAAACAGAATATGTTCGATTTAAATGTATTGTCAATTCGCTGGAAAACCACAAACAACAAATATCAATAAATGTTAATAAATATTGGAGCCGTTGTTCAATTGTTGGCAGCAGCGCATAACAGAAATGCTTTCGGCACTAAACTCATTTGAAACAGAATTGTACGAGTGATAGAGAAAACAAAAATAAAAAATTTCATTAAACAATAAAAAAAAAGAAACACAAACAGAAAAGGTACAATTACCTTTCAACACACAATACAAAAACCATTTCGAAGCTTATGCTAAAAATTGCTTAATCCAATTGGGAGAATAAATAAAAAAAAAAGTAAAAAAGAAAACGAAATGCTTAAAAGCTTAAATCATACAGCGAGTGTTTAACGTGCTACTGTAGATTGACCGTTTCCCTACTCCCTAAACCCGCTGTGTTTTTCAACAGTAAAATTGAAATCGAAAATAACTTAAAAATCAAAGACATAAAAAAAAAAGAAATAAAGTTAATGAAGCATTTTACTGCGCAAAAGTTCGTTGATAGCGTTGATATCCAAAATAACATTGGAAGCTTATCCCTTACCCTACCTCTAACTACCTACCAAAAAATTTACGACCTACCACTTGCCCAATGCCCGCATGTAGTACTCGGGTGTATGGTATATACCATGCCACCTGTGAGTAACAACACCAAAAATATTTTCTTCTACTGTTTTTTGCCTCCTATACTTATATACATACGTATTTACTTACTGCAAACTCTTATTCGTGGTCGTCGTTTTCTCTACCAGCAACAACAACAACAACCATCTAAACTTTTTTCCTTTGCCGTTTAACAGCAATACAAAAACAACAACAACAAAAACAAAAAAGCAATACCTTTAAGCAATTTATTATAATAAATATTTTACTTGCCAATCCATTCAACCTGTAAGCCAAACTTAAATCTCAGCAATACACGACAATAACAACAACAACAACTATGAGCCGGCTCTATTCCTCCATTCATGTACCTTTTTCATTACTCTTTTTCTTAAGTCGCCAGAGAGCAGAGCGAACTTCATAGCGCCGCCATCAAAGCAGAAGCAGAAGCAGCAGCAGCAATTGTTGCTGCTGTAGTTGACTGAAAATAATTGACACTGTTACGACGCGCAGTCGCAGTCAACATTTTTAACATGCCAACCATTCTTTATGTGTTTGAAGTTTTGACTAAAATATTTTTGAATACACTGTGAGAAATTTTATTGCAATACTTAAGTACCAAAATTATTGTTTTGTAGAATATTTTTTCGCACTTACAAATATCTCAAAAATCTGAACAATGAATTAATTATTGGATAAAAATTAAAATTACTGGCGATAATTTTCTATAACATTAGACTGAGTCCTTTTCCCTATTCCAAAATTTTTCTCATTGATTTTTTCTGAGCTCGTAGAACCAAAGATTTGCCTTCGGCAATGGAAATGGATGACAAGATTGAAAATCTCACACAGCGAACAAGTGAAGAGTCTGTGATCGGCATCTCCGAACGTATTAGTAATTGTAAGGAAAGTGAACGAAAATTGCCTTGCTTCTGTTAGCATCTAGATCACAATAATGCAACGAAAAAATACCCAACATTTGGTAGATAGTTTGTTATTATTGATTATTAAATTTCCAGAATTTTCGCAATACTGAAAGTTTTTGTATAACCGCTGCAAAAAATATGGGTAATCTGGTAACTTTAAAACGGCCAAAGATTACTGCCATAGGGCTGTGCGCACAACGTAAGTGTAAGAGTTAAAATATAGGAATATTCTCCGATAATTAAGCCGTAATCAGATTAATGGACTCCTTTGAGATATCCTTAAAGATAGTCTGGAAATGAACTAGGTAATACAAATAAATTAACATTTTTTAGGTAAAATTAAAGAGAAAATGAAAAGGGCCCAAAATCCATAATTTTGGTATACGCTGGGCCAATATAAATTTTTTTTTATTTTACCATGGTACAAGTTTCATAGCTAACAAAAAGCTGTCATGGAAGGAAGAACAAATTTACTTAAACAGAAACGCTCCTTCAACCCCCTATCACACCCTTTTGGGTGTTATATAATTATATTATTCGATATATGACTATATCGGATAAACTATCGCGAAACTTATCATCAGGTCAGTGAAGATCAAAATTACCTAGGTTCAACTTTTTTTCAAAGAAATTAACCTTTGAAAACAATTTTTTTCTTTTTTTTTTGTAATAATAAAACAATTAATCCAACATAATTATTAGATAAAATAATAAATATTCTTCAGAGAAAATATATTTGTATCAAAAAATAGTTGAAGTCCTTGAAGGTTCAATGTACCGAACTCCATCTACCAGGGAACCCTTTTTTTTGACGATATGATAAGAATTTTCCGCAGTAAACTTCAAATATTTGGATAATTCGGATCTGGATAATTGGGATCTTATATACGGGATCGGGATCTGCTTTGGATACATAGAAAAACTATTTTGAAACCTCAATGCTGCAAAGGACATAAAGTGAATTTGAAAACTCAAAAAAAACGCATATTTTTTCTTCTTAATTTTATAACGCAACAACCCATGTAGTGTAAGTTGTAATTGTACATGAATGGAGGGGACCTACAGTTTTATGCCGGATCATAACGGCGAAGTAAAAAGCTTTTATTAAGGACTGTTTTAATCTTTTTGGTTTGTTATTTTCAACCAAGCCCAGAGATGGTGCAGTGGAGAAAAATTTTATTTTTCTGTGCGTTGGCAGGTAGAAACCTTCATAGGCACCGCAGAACTCCTGTTCTTATCCGGTTGTGTCCGATTCCTATCGACTAAAACCACCTACTTTCTTCTCTACCATTCTCGTCTGGTTGGTTTGCCATTAAGCCAAGGTACCGAGCCCAAAGGTCGAGCGAATGCCCTTCCTGTGTCTCCTTAGCGTTAGCCCAATTGGGCTCGGTATACAGAATCACTAGGGTGGTGGGGTGAATTTCTCTTTCGGGAGGGGGAGGGGGGAACAGGATGGCTACCACTGTTCGCATCAGGGTCAGACAAATGGGCTGAAGGTTATGCTATGCTCCATCTATTTTGACCCTGCGTGGCAGTCTAGGACATGAACCACTACCTCGCGGTTACCATATTATCATATATTTTTTATAGTGTTTTAAATATATTTTTTGGAATTTTTTTTGTTGCTAAAAACACCTTAAAGTGCAAAATCATATAAAAATGCATACAATGCAATTTTTGCTCATAAATACGAGAAGAGTAGGCAATAAAAAATGATGGTGGGTGGGGAACAATTATGGTAAAAATACACATACGTATAAATAACTATGAAATATTGCAGCATATAATATTAATAACAACAGCAACATTGTAGTAGCAGCAATAACAAGACAACCTTTAGAAAAAGCTAAGCAAAAAACAAAAAAAAAAAAACAAATACAAAAAAAAAAGAAGAAAACAAGTCTGTTAAAGGCAACGTCAGCAGCGACATACACGCTAATGTTGACGCCAATGTTCAGTTCACCGCCGCCAACTTCAACGTTAATAAACAAATTCTCAATTTCTCATTGTTGTTGAGGGTTTCTGTTTTTTGTTGTTGTTGTTATTGTTGTTCGTTCGTTGGTTGCTTTATTTTGTGGTGGAGCGCGGCTGTTGTTTTTGTTAACAAAAAAAAAGAAAAAACACAAAATAACAACAACAATAAAAAGTTTTTTCTGCTGCTGTTGTTGTTGTTTTTGTATGAAACTTAGCTTAAAGACTCACACAACTCAAAACTCAAAAAACAACAAGTAAAGCGCACCACCACCGAACTGTATTTCAGGCTGGCGCGCTATTTCAGTTGCCGATGTGATACTGAATGAGTTGTACGCGTGCTTTTTCAAACTAAACTAAACAAAACAAAAAAAAAAAACGAAATAAATATTATATTCAAAGAGACCGTTATATGCCAAGTTAATATATAGACATACTTACATGCCATACACTAAACTGCAGCTAATATCAATCAGTTAACAACAACGACTGTTCGTGATTTGAAAATTAGGAATCCAATCGAATTGTGAGTGTGTGTGCGTGCGATGCGTTTCTAAAACGCATTCAATCGAACTGAATTTCAAAAAAATCATTTATAAACGTGTTTTCATTTCGTTTTTATTGGCGGCGTATTTCATTGTTGGAGAAGAGTTTGTGTGTGTGTGTTTGTGCAAAAAGAAAGAAGATATTGAAGCTGGCATTTAGTTTTTTTTTTTTTGGCAAGTTGGAAAATTTCCTAATCCACCTTAACAACTTCTTGTGACTTCTTCTAACGACCGCGAACGTTAATTTCAAGAGACGAGAATATTCCCCAACCGAAAAAAAAGTTACAAGCAAAACAAACAAACCAAAAAAAATAACGAAAGCAATAAGAAGAAAATTTCAAAAACTCATAAATTTCAACTGGATTGCAATAGCAGCAACGCGATGCGCTCTGCGCATGTGCAGATGCATAGATAGATAGATGCATTTACTCGTAGATACAAAGATACAAGTGAGTACAAGTGTAAATTGCATGCATTGTGAGTGATTGCTGTTGCTTTTGTTAATTTTTTTGTCGACTAATAAAAAAATAACTGCATTGTTGTATAAAAAAAAACTGCAAAATAAAAGAAAATCCTTTCAAAGAGTTTGCTAATATTTTTTGCAAAAAATTTCTAACGCACAGATACAGATATGCACTTACATACATACATATATAGTTATACAAAAAACAAGTGTATCTCAAAGATGTACGTGTGCACATAAATTAATTGAATAAACGTGTTCTTCACAAGAGTGAGCGTATCAGAAAATAAAATAAAAACTACAATGAAAAAGAATCAACATTCTTCTTTTTCTGTTATTGTTGTTGTAATAATAACACAGTGCAACAAAGTTTCAAGACTTTTATTTTCGAATCCAAGTTGTTTTCAATGGTTTTAAGGTAATTTGAACGCCCGATTCAGGACTTTGAAGTTACTTTTTTTAAAATAAAATTTTTTTTTTTCGTTTTTTTTTTATGATTAGATTTTCTGTTTTATAAATATAGAACTGCTGCCTAACGATAACATTATTGTTCGCTTAACCCTTACTGGTATTATATGTTCCATCTCGGATAAACCATATCTACTATTTTATGCTAGCGCTGATTAGGGTGTATCAAAAATAATTTTTTTTTTTAATTTAATGTTCCAAGTCGATAAAAAGTTGTCTCTATACAAAAAAAAAATTTGTTCCGATTGAAAACATTTAAGTCTCCCGTCAGGTGTGTAAAATTTATAATATACTTAAGATAATTGAAATTTTTCATATCTTTTTTATAATGAAAGATGAAACCAATTAGTTAATATTAAAACAAATGAGCACTATATCGTAAATAATGAAACATTTAATGGTAAAAAAAAAACTTTTAACAACATTTCTTAAATGAGAAAAAATACGTGAGCATTCTCTAAGTTTACATAAAATGTAAAAGACCTAAACGTTCCATTATAACATTATTTTATTTATTTTATTTGATTTCAGACCTTATTGCTAATATTTTATAAAACAAAATCATTTTATCTTTCATTAAAAAAAAAAAAATTAAATTTTAATTTTTTTTAATTAAAATTGTAAACTTTAGGCTCCTTGCGGAAGACCTAAATCGAAATTTTTTTGTGGTATACTTTGGTGGGTCTATAGAGACAACATCAACTTGAAGCTTTGAATTCCTAAAAAAATGTTTTTTTATACACCCTAATATACATATGCAGCGGCATTGCTGTAAGTGCCACTTAACCCTACACACCCCAACTTATATAATTACATAAATCTACACGTAATGGTTTAGAGTCACTATATAGAAATACCTTAGCTATTTTCATCTGAAAAATGGAATAGAAAAACAAGAAGAATATGAGAATAAGAATGAACGAATACATTGGATCCTTTCTGTAAAATAAATATAAATCTGTAAAATATAACAATAAACACACACACTTTCTCATGTACTAGACTTTCAAATAACGAATTGTTATGAAGACTAGCTACAATGGGAAAAAACAACAACATAAGTGTATAGAACGGTAGTGGTAGTTTCTTTCAATATCGCTATTCAGTGAAGATATTTGGAATCAAATCTGTAGTTCTTATGGGTTATGATTTCAAATATTAATAGCTCATATAGGATATTGAAAGACTAAGAACTATCACTAAGATCACTGATGAGGAATTGTGGCGGATTCTGATTTGTCCGTCTCTATATACATTGTTGTTGTGATGACAACATTTGTTCATTAAGCCTGTTTTATATATAACTTCAAATAACGAAATTAACATGAACTTAAGTCATGACTTTGAAAATTAACCTCTAGACTTAATATTCATAGTCTCTTAAAAACTATCACGATAATTTTTTCAATTGTAACTTAAAGTCACTGCTTGGAATGAATTGGGTTCCAACTCGCTTATAGCGGACATTAGCCCCACCGGAAAACTTTAGGGTTAGAGATTTCTAAAGTGCCCGAATAATTTGGTTTTTTTTTTAGTTTAGTTTAATATTTGAGTTAAATATTAAAGAAACTCAATCAGATTTTGATCAAAAAAAACTATAGGGTTGAAAAAAAAAATTATTTTTTTTTTTGCATTTTTTGTTAGTTTGAAGATACTCCAATCCATTATTAAATTTCTTCTCATTTTCATCATTGTATTATTTATTTACTCATAATTTTGGGAGGATTGTATAAATTCACTGCGATTGCTAATTTCTTATTTTTCAAATATAATTTTAAAGCTTTTTATTCATTTGTTTTGTTTTGATTCTAACTTCAACACATGATGGCTACCGCGCAGAGTTGTATTATTTCGTGTTTTATTTCTTAACGAACAATGCCGTTTTTTTTTATTCAACATTTCCGTAAGAGGTGAAAACTCACCTTAACCAGCCATTTAGGTTGGGATAAACTTAAAAAAATCAGGTTTCGCTTTATTCTGGAAAAAATGTGCCTTGGAGGAACATATTCGCCGAAGATTGCATAATATTTTTTTTCTATTGTGTGTTTTTGGAAATTGGAGGTATAAAATCTCCGTTTTAAAGAGATGGTTCAAAGATAAAGAGGAAAAGTAGCAATACCAAATTTTTTGTCTCATTATGCTGAATAACTTTGCAAATGACGTACAATTCCTATCGGTTAAAATAAGTATTTTTTTTTGCTTAGTCGTGGAATTTTTTAGTTGCACTGTGTAATAGCTACAACAACAATTATTGCAACAACATCCACTTTTGATAACACGCGCTTATTTTTAGTACGAATTCTTCACGCAGTTTGAGTATCTTTCAGATACTAAATACTACAAGTATTTATAAATAGTTTTACAGATATATATGTAGTTGATTTTTCTATAAATTTTTTTTTTTTTTTTGCAGCAAGAATTGGCACAAGCGCCACACACACATTTCTGTTACACTTGTAGCCATGTTTTTCTATTTTTTTTTATTTTTTATTTTTTAATGCGCAAACGTGCTGCATTTATTTTTAAGCTGTGTGGTGATGGCAACCTTAAAAGCTCACGCAAGAAGGACGCCCAGGTTAACCAGTTTTCTGTTGTGGTTCGTGTTGTTTTCTTTTTGATCTTTTTTTTTTTCTTGTTATCATACGAATATCATATGTATGTGTCTGTTAATTTCTCGAATGCAGCCAGCTAGCCAGCCAGTCAGGCAGCCATTCAGCCAGGCTGAGCAGTCAAGACATTCAGGCTGAGCAGTTTTTTCTTCTCTCATCAATAAAAATAAACCAAATTCCAAATTTAAAATGTAAATGTTGCTTTTTTGCAAAAACGTGTATTCTTCTGCTTATTCATTTATTCATTCTACTGCTTAAGCATATTCTTTGGACGTTTTTTATTTTTATTTTTTAATGATTTTGCAATTTACATTCTTTGCCAACTTTATATATAAAGTTATGGCTATGTGTAGAGCTTTAAACCTATTTTAACTTGATTATTTTATTTTTCTGCTTGAGACATAATTAAAATTTTATATACTGGTTTTGTGTCACTAGAAAGCAAAAATATATATAAATTTTTTTATACATTTATATAAAATAAACAAGTTAGAGTGTTATTCAAATTAAACTTTATCGATTTGTTTGCACCCTGCATCAAAAATAACAAGAGAGTTTAAAATTTGATTTAAGGATTCATACGTCTACAATGACCTGTCATATAGGACTTTCAAATATATATATTAGAATGACAAAATGGTTTGAAAAGGTTTATTTGGGACGTTTTTCTGCCTGAGGGTGTTCTGATGGACAACCTCTTAAACTTACCTCGGTTTTTTTAAATTCCAACCCAGCAAAGAATTCAAACAGCCATATTTTTATTTTCAAGCCAATCTGAACAAACCCATCCGGGGGTTTGACTTTAATCACATGACAACCGTTTCTTGTTCCAAAATTATTGTTTCACTGTTCTATCAGGATCTCGAACCCTCGATTTCTCGGTTTCAATGTAAAACAAAAGTGATTTCGGGTTCAAGTTCGGTTGGTTTGCTTACTACTATACTTGTTTCTGAAGTAGAATTTGTTTCCGAATCGAATGAAAACTGAAAAAGTTTAAGAAAAACGAAAGGGAAAAGCATATAAGGAAGACTTTGAAGTTTTAGAAAAAAAACTGTGTTTATGCAGGCAGAAATGAAACTTTGTTGTTTATTTGAAAATTATCAAAAGACATTTATTGAAAGTATTCTCTTATTCTGTGTTTTCAGTTTCTATTAACGACACGAGTGGCTAATTTACTCGTTTACGAATTATTTCCCATATTACTTTTTCAATACTTTCTGCTACGCACGAAATGGCGTAGTATACGTATATAACACATGAGAGGAATGTTCAGTTATATGCAGGGATGCCAACTCATTTTTTCTTTCTCCCCGACAGCCCTCGAGAAATTCCCCGATTTTCGATCGAATTCCCCGCATCGATATAATTTCATATTATAACAGCATATAAGCATTTTGCAAAAACGAAAAATTTCCTAAAATTGACAATCAATGAGTGTTATATTAAGGCGACCCTGAACTTTCTCGGTCCAAAACTTAACCAATGGTAATTGGTAGATTAATAGGAATGTACTTTCTGACTCTGGAATCCTTTTGGCACATGAGAGGTTTCACTTCAAGGGAACCCACTCTCAAAATCGATCCGACTCAAGCTTGCATAAACCTTAATCCTATTGGGTGGTTGTTGCCACACCAAATTTGAACGAGATGGGGTGTTTCGAGTTTTAGACGTTCATTTTGATAGATAAACAAGCCTCACCCCATTTTTTGATATCAAAGTTCTCACAGGAGAAGGCATGGGCTCTCTTTTGACTCAAATAAAAAATGGCAAAAACCTTGTTTTGAGAAAAACAGGTTTAAAGTTTTGTTTATCGGTTTTTAACATATAAAATATATTACATCTTCTTTGTGATGGCTGATCGTAATTTGTAAGTCAACAGATTAGTCAGCAAGGATTAAGAGTTATTAATTAGGAGGTGCTGGACTTCTGAACGGTCGAAAGGGAAGTCGAAGCGCAGCGCGACTGTTTTGGCCTGACTGACACTCGACGCTATAATCGTCTATATCTACGAAAGCATTCCGCGTCTCTGTAATTTTCACAAAATACTTTCGAAATATAATACTTTCAAATAGCACTCTTTTCTAACAATCGATTTCTCCAAACCAATAAATCGCAGGGCCCACTTAAGAAAAGACGAGGATTTTAAGACCCAAATTATGAAATTTTGCGTAAGTTAAACTTTTTGCATTACATAAAATTGACAAAGAATATTCTACAGACTTTTATGACCAAAAGCTTAAAGAGTTCAAATTCCCCGCAAAAAACAGCTCATTCCCCGATTCCCCGCATCCAGTAAAATTCCCCGCAAATCGGGGAATTCCCCGCAAGTTGGCATCATCGCTGGTTATATGCAAAAAAAAGCAGCGACATCGACTCTCTCACTAAAGTACCTGAGATAAAACTGTGAGAAGTCGACTCTCTGCTTGTATTGTATGTAGCCGATCCCCATATCACTTCATTCGCTAAATACTAACAACAGCATAACTTCGTTTCTTATTAGTTTCATATGAGTGTAACAACAACGCGATTTCCATTGCAAAATTTTCGATTCACCCTAGCTAAAGAAGTTTCACTTTTTGTACTTTAAATTTTACCATTAAATCCTCTATAATTATGTAGATATGCTCACTTTTTTTCTTAAATGCATTTTATTGGATGACAATGTTTGGTTTTTTCCTTTTTTCTTTATAAAAAAGGTTACCTCTTGGTAGACAATGGCAAAACTATCAACCGCCATTCGGAATCGACGTTAAACTGTAGGTCCAACCATGTGGTATCACAATAAGTCATTCTGGCTTAAGTGTGTCCCTGGATAGATACTAAACCCAACCCCTTTATCAGTGACAGTTTCGTTTTTTTCTTTGACTTTTCACATTAATTCCGAAGACTAGACCTGAACATTACGTTTTTCGGATTCAGCACAAAATTTTCCTTTAGTAAATTGTGGGTCTATGAGGAACAGGTTTGTAAATTTTTTTTTAACTAGTATTAAACAATGAATAAAATTTAAATTCCATTAAGTTTGTGTTTGTGTGTAATTCGAATCCCGAAAATCCGGGAATTTTTTTTCAAGATTAATCTTAAATTGACCTCCCTAATTAATGCCCATACTAAAAACACAATCAATTCTGCTATGAAATTTATAAATTTTTAATGTCAACGCTGTTGTTATTTGCTGCCTGCCAAGCTACTTCAGACTTGCTTTCATTCAGAATTAGTTTTTATGTTAAGTTTCTTAAATTTCATGGAATTCGTTTTGACGTCCCCCCGCCCTCCACATCTCTATTTGATTTTGCTTTCAAAAACAATAAATAAAAACGAATAAAATAAAAAATTTCTACCTTAAGGCTTCATCTGCCATTACCTTCAAAACAAAGTAGGGCTTACTCGCATTTAGCTGTTATTTAGTTACGGAGTAGAATATATTTTCCTATCTGCCTATTTAGCTGGTAAGTTACTAGCAAATATGGAAAATTAATATTCAATTTTAATTTTATTTGTTAACCTAAGTTTGGTTGTTTTATTAATTTCTATACATATAATTTTTCTTTAGTGCTTTTGTAATTTGATAACTTTTAAGCTTATTATATTGTGAAATCGGTTTTTTATGTTGATTATAAAACTAATTTAACATAAAAAAATTTTAATTCTAATTCAGAATTTAGTGTCGTGTTATTTTCTTTTTATGCCATAGTTTCACCACCATCAACCAGCCATCTACTAAAAACGTGTTCGCTTTCGACAGATTTAGCACGTAAAGAATTTTTTTATTTTTTATTATCATTTTTTTATTTATTTATTTTTTTTGTATGGCAGAAAGAGCTTATTTCGATTCATATTCGTTTAAATATTAATTAAAATTAGTTTTTGATCCTGATATTCTTAATTATGTATTCTGCATAAAAATGCTAAATTTATAATTGTCAAATTGCTTTTGAGAGATTTTATTTTTAGTATTGTTCTTAATCTCATTTATAAGAAATAGAAAATTATTGTTAATTACTTGTTTGGTAAATTATGTATAATTACAGCATCTATTTATAAATATACATATTAGGCTTTTTCAAATTTAATGACTTGAAATAAGGTGCGAAGCTAATTTTAAAGAGTCTCTGTAAAGTTTTACATGAGAATGAGGTTAGTAAAATTATAAATAATTGTCATATTTTATATTAGTGATGTGCAATATCCAATAACATTTTTACTTTTTAAATAATGTCATCGAATACAGTGTATTTTATATGTTCTTTTTATTTTTATCAGTATTGTTATTTATTATTTAGGGGAGCCCAACCAGGCAGGCACTGCGACCTAAAAGATTTTTTGTGCCATTCCCCATTTTATGACAAAAGACGTTCAGCTGACCTAATAAAAGTCAAGACATCTTTTGTAGAAGAAGATTTTATATGATTAGCCGTCAGAAAAGGAATACCAAAAATTCTTCCTCTGAGCCGAGCCAAAGCCGGACACTCACACAGAATGTGAGGTGTCGACTCGTCATCTTCCAGACATAGACGACACTCTGTCTCATTAGACAGACCTATTTTGTTTAGGTGATATCTGAGCCCATAGTGTCGAGACATGTAGCCCACCAATAGCCTAACGTCAGATTTGGGATAAGAGATGGGCTTGTTTTGGGCAAGCGGAATGATAAGTGCTTTTGCCTGTCTTAAACCTGGGATAGAGTTCCAATACTCTAGCCATTTTGCCTTAGACTACTCCTCAACGATAGATTTCGTAGAGGTCCAGCCGACTCCGCAGAACGGATCGGGGCCAATGTGCTTGGTAGATGAACCTTGCCTAGCCAGTTCATCGGCGGCCTCATTACCAACAATGTCACAGTGGCCGGGTACCCAACAAAGCGTCACTTTGTTACGGGTAGACAGGCGCTGGAGACTCTCAAAACACTCTTTCACCAGTTTAGAGGAAAAACTCCATGAAGAGAGTGCTAAAAGAGCCGCCTGGCTGTCTGAAAAAATTACAATATTTGCGCCTTTAAGACCTTTATACAGGTTTATATTAGCGCAGGTCTCAATTGCGTATATTTCGGCTTAAAAGACACTGGGCAAATACCCAGAGGAATTGAGATTCTAGTATTGGGTCCTACAACTCCGGCACCAGAACCGCAGTCCATTTTCGAGCCGCCTGTATACCAATTGAGAGCAAAGGGACCGAAATTGGGAAATTAACTGCCCATCCCATTCGGACCTGGAAGGAAGAATGATGTTGAATTTCCTACCGAAACACAGATCCCTAACCATATAATCCGATACAGTACATATTGGAGTGTTAGGAATTTCGTCAAGAATGCTCAGGTGACTATAGTTGCCTTTTATTAAGCTTGACGATATACGCAGCCGCAAAGCAGTATTTGCGGCTGTTTTCTTGATGAAAATGTGTAATGGCACTAGGCCAATAAACGCTTCAATGGCAGGAGTTAGACAGGTGCGCATAGCTTCAGTTATGGAGACGCAATCAAGCCTTTGAAGATTGTTAAGTTTGATGATGGCAGAGCCCTGCATGGCTTTGGGCCACCACACTAGAGCCGCATAGGCAATGATAGGTCTAACTATCATAGTGTAGAGCCAAAAGATCATCTTAGGAGTAAGACCCCATGTTTTACCAAAGAGTTTCTTGCAGGCCTAGAAAGCCCTAGTGGCTTTTAAGAGGACAGTGTGTCAGTGAGTGTTCCAGTTCAGTCGTTTATCAAGCGTGATGCCTAAATATTTGACCTCATCAGAGTACACAATAAGTATGTCTTGTATGGAAATGGGACCGAGGTCCAGTTTGTATCTCTTAGTAAAGGGAACAAGAACAGCTTTATTGGGATTGATTGACAGGCCTTCTACGTCGCGCCAATTTGAAACCAATAGGAGAACTGATTTCATCACCTCCGTGATAGTTGAATCATACTTTCCAGAGACGAAGATTATCAAATCATCCGCATAACCGACGGCCTCAAAACCAGACTCATCTAGTTTGGTCAAAAGGTCATCAATTACTAAGAACCACAATAGAGGTGACAGAACACCGCCTTGTGGGCAGCCTTTTACAGCCTTAATGCACACAGTGGCTTTGCCTAGCGTGGATGAGATTTCACGCTCCTTCAGCATGGCATCCACCCAGGCAATGGATTGGGAATCAATACCCTTACATTCCAGAGCTCTGGAAATAGAACCGAATCCAGTATTGTCGAAGGCACCCTAATGTCAAGGAAGGCACAGAGCGCAATCTCTTTAGATCGAAAGGTTTTTTCAATTTTACTGACAAGGCAAATGTAATGCGACTTCGGTTGATTTACCCTTACTGTAAGCAAACTGCGTGCAATGAAGAGGTATCGAGTTTGCAAGTTTGCTTGTAAAGTGTAAATTTTTTTTTTTTTATCAGTTTATTTAGAATCAATTTTTTTCATATACTTTAAAATAAAATTTAAGGTTTCCAGTTTTCAGTGTTCTGTAATTAAATTTTATTTGAAAAATTATTCTAGAATGCATGAAACCCTTTCTTTTAAATGGCTTAAAATGTCAATATATGTATAAAGTCCCATAAGAGAGGAGCTAAAGGGTTAATACATAGTTTAGGATATAAAAGCTTAGTTTAATTAACTTTATAATGTTATGTAGATGTAAAATATATTTATAATTTAGTTTATTAGAGGTAAAAGTTTGAGACATTTTTGAAATTTAAGATTATTTTTATTAAAACCAAGATTACAGATTATTTTTGTTCAGTGACTTATAGCATAATTTTATGATGAATATATTTTTATAACTTACTATACCTTTATCAACCCTCGTAATTTCTCTCAAAAATGCAAAAAATACCTATAAGGAAAAGAGATAACAGTTTAATATATTCGAGGTAAATGTTCTACAAAAAATTCTACTATAAATTACTGCACACATAAACAATCTCAGATGCAAACTTAACAAGTTGTCTTATAGTTTATTATACTTTATTTGTTAGAAAGCAAGCTTTAGGCCCACATAAAACAAAAATTAGTGTTAATTTTACAGAACCTTTTCTGTATTTTGTTATTGTAATAGCATAATTAATAGAATAATTAATTTATCCATTATGCACAATAAAGATCAAACGATTGAAAAATTTTTTTTTTTTAAATAAACTTAATTATAAATAGCTGTTATCTGACAATTCGTGCTCTATGCGTTTTAAAATTAAATCACAAGTGTCAGAGCGTGCTCTGTGTGCTCTACTCCGTGCTCTGAGTTAAAAAAGAAAAACGCATATTGTTCTTTAAGATATAAAACACGAAATAATACAACCCTGCGTGGTAGCCATCATGCGTTGAAAATAGAATCAAAACAAAACAAAAGGATAAAAACCTTTAAAAAAATATTTGAAAAATAAGAAAATTAGCAATTAAAGTGAATTAATACAATCTTCTCAAAATGACGAGTAATCGGTAGGTTTTATTAAATAATTCGATGATGAAAATGAGAAGCAGAGCTGGTGACGCTGAAACAGAACAAACGTAGATACGCACAGTATTGGTTCAGTGCGTACCTGGAGCGGAACTGCACGGCTTTGTGCATCTTTCATTTCTGTAATTGTTTGATTAAAATAACTAATAATTTAAAAATCAACTTACTTGTATTTTTTATGTGCACAGCTGTTACTTCAAGAAATAATGACTTTGTCTTTGTTTTTTACTATAGTTATACAAGGTCGCATTTTCAGGGTTTAAAAAAAGTCACAAAGAATATTGTAATAGATATTAAATAAAATTGGGTAATTGATTCGAAAGAAATTTTACAAGAAAACTTGTTTTGAACATTTATTAATTACATTTTGCTTGTCATTTTTCTATTTCTTATGAGCGATAATTGTATGGGAAAACAACAACAAAGCCGCAGAGATAACACGCATAATTTTAGCTGTTATGTATACTCAACAAGTAGTTTAGCTACATCAAATTCTATTGTGAACTGCCAATAATGAAAGAAAAACGGTGACAGTTTGCAAAAAAATAAAAAAAGGAAAAGATTTGAAATGGTTGCCATCGTTAAATGTTCTTATAAAGGGTAAAAACCAAAAACAATGCCCACGATTAACCGCAATGACTGGGATCTATTCAAATGTTTCACCTCTAGCTGCTGCGCAGTTTCATTGTGAATAACAATATAACGAAGAATAGACTTAACAACTTGGTCGTTTTATTCGCACATGCTAAACTAGCTGGCGAATAAATCACAGCTAATGTTTAAAATGGTTTAATCTAATTCCTGACTAATTTTTTGTTTGAACTGTACCGGATCCGAATAAATTGGAGTTTGTAGATGGGCCAACAACCAAAAAAGTCACTGGTCCAAGAATATTTGAGCCTAAAATCAAATACTTGGAATCTATGGAAAAATTACCTTGGCATATTGAAAGCAAAGAATCATATGATTGAAAGATGCGTGAAATTCTACACAGATGGTAAAAGTATATATAAAAAAGAAGACTGCTCATTCGAAAGCAACTCCAAACTAGTGGGGGTTTGATGGAGCAAACTCTATCATCTGGTCATCTGAATCTTAGTTTATAGATAAAAAAAACAGTGCATTATAATGCAATGTTTGGAGAGTTTTTCTTCGCCGAGCTTTTCGTATACTTCCGTGATATCCAGGTTATATTTGTACACAAATAATAAAACCCCGCTTAATAGTTCAATACTAAATCCGTACTGTCAAGTGAAAAGTTAAGCAATTGTTACTCTTAAAACTTTTTTATATTATTTCTGATTTTCACCTGATTGAAGCTTAAAATCTGTCTTTCCGTGGAATAATTTTACGTAATGAAGGACAACCAATAATTATTTGCTCTTTTGAAACATTTTATTCCAATTGTTTTTAGCGATTTTGAAAAAAAGGAAATATTTTTTACTACTACTAGATATATCTTTTGACTTCTAAGCATAGAGGCTTAGTAGTAATGATCGACGAGTTCTAGATTTTTTTTAATTCCACTAAGACTCCTTTCGCTTTTCGTATTCTATACGAGACGATTCTAGAAATTGAGTGTGAGGAGGACGATTATAGGATAATTATCAGATCAGTGACTAACCTAAATTTAGATCAAAAATCAGACCAAGAATCAGATCTAAACCAAGTCATTTAGACAAAAACGCGAACCTAAACCAATAACTGGCCCAAAAATCTTATCAAAATTCAGGCCAAAATTATACTGCAATTCAAACCAAACACAAACACAGTTCAAATTAAAATTCAGTCTATAACTCAAACTAAAAATCAGACCAGAACTCAAACTAAAATTTTAACCAAAATACAAACAAAATTCAAACCAAAAACCAAACTGAAACTCAGATTAAAATTCAAACAAAAATCAAATAAAACTAAAAATCAGACTGAAATTCAAACTGAAATTTAGATCAATTTAGAAACAAAACTTATATCCGAAATTCAGTCCAGAAGGAGATCAAACTGAAACCAAAAAAAATGGTCAAAATTCGAACCTAGAATTGAGACCAAAAACCAAATTCACATCAATACTTCAATCGAAATTCTGACCGAAAATTGGACCAAAGTTCAAACCAATAACCGAACTAAAATAAGTTTTGAAATTGGATCGCAAAGCAGACCAAATACTATTATCTGTTTCCCAAAAGTAGGAGTAGTAAAAGTCTAATCCTGATATTTCAGATTAAATGTAATCCAAGTGTATCCAAGAAAAATCTTTTAAGGTTGCAAACATTCAAATTCCAACTTAAAAAACATGCAACCATGGAATTTAGATTCATCTAACGTAAAACTCCAAAAAGACAACACTTAACCGTTGGGTTCATCTCCTCCCTAATTTGTTTTGCGTATTGGAATGCTTAGACTGTGGCAGGCAAAAATAGCAGTGCCGTTTTTTTTTAGCCTGGAAAGAGTTGAGAAACCTTTATCAGGGCCCCGCAGATTTGGAGACCCCAAAAAATTTGCAAAACCATTTTTTCGCTCATGATTTTAAAAATGTGAAAGTCGCCGCTTTCATGCATGCGGCCGCAGCAAGAAGAAATTCTCATAAGTAAATCCAATACTTTCTGCTGGTATCACGTGTGTATTTTTTGTTTGTTTGCGTCTCTCAGGGTCTCGCAAAACTTAAGAAAAACACTGTGTGTTGTACGTGATATGAATAGAAATTATTGGATTCACTTATGAGAATTTGACTTAAGTAAAGGGCCCCCATATTTTTCGCTCGCTCACGGTCCCGCAAAACCTTAAGACGGCACTGTAAGGTGGTCAAAATATGTTTCTTTGAATTACTCTGTGAACACTGGGTTCTGCTTTTATTAATTTACTTGAGCTAATACTTTTATTTATGGTTTAAAATTAAAACCAGAAATCTTCAACTCAGCAATGCACTTACCATTAAACTATGGCGTTTCAAATTATAGAGATAGTTGAAATTAATCTGCATTATCCAATTTCCATAAATATAAATACCACATAATCATTTATAAAAATAATATTTTTATTAATAAATTATTTATATTTTTTCTCATATATTTTTTGCAGAAACTGTTAAATAAATCGACTGGCTGGCAATAATAATTCTACTAAATGACCAAAGTGATACCAACAACAACTACAATCAACGAGTGCTTTTAAGTGATACTATAAATAAAGATATAAAAACAGAAGAAAAAAATAAATAAATAGTTGCATGCAACATTGTAAAGCAAAAACAAGACGTGTAACAATCAGAATACTTCCTCATTGACTTAAATTACATGCAACAGCAAAAAACAATTTACTATATACACATATAAGTAAAAGGTGAATTGAGGTAATAAGATACTTTTATTAAACGAAAAAGAAAACGAAAAAAACGAAAATTATAAAAAACACAGGGCGCCAAATTGAATTGAATTTGATTGTGTGTGTCAGTGACTGTCTCTAGAGGGAATCAATGGGATTTACCAAAGAAAATTGCAGTCATATTATAAGGAAGCAACCGAGGAACATAAGCAACAGGGCAGGCAGATTGTTTTACATTGCATTGGTAACAGATAGCAATAGTAAGTAAAATTATATAACTGCGGCTGCTGTTGCAGAAACAAACAGAAAAAAACAGAAGAAACTGAAGAGGAAAAATCTCGAAAAATAAAAAAAACGCAGAAAATTGCATTGCAACGCAAAAACTTGAGAAATAAAAAAGAAAAAAAAAAGAGTAAGAAAAAGACAAAGCAACCAAGAAGAAGTAGCCACAAAGTGCAAACAAAAATAATAAACATTTTTGTTAATAATAGTAGAAAATCTTCACAACATATACCAAAAAGAAAAAGAACAAACAACAACAACAATTGCAACTACATATCCAAAGCAAAGCAAAGCAAATCAAATCAAAACTAAGAACAATGGCAACAAAAACTGTTATAAATACAATAACAACCACAACAACCAACATGCCACTGCAACAACAACAACAGCAAGAAACTTCTCGTGGAATTTCAATTATAATTGACCAAGATCAGCTGCAGCCGCCGCAGGTTGTAAATTGTAAGCAGCAACAACACCAACAACAAGTGGAAGCAGATAAAATTACAATCTATCAGAATAACAGCAACTGCAACATGCCAACAACAACAACAACAGAAATTTCTAGGCTGCAACAGAGTCAACCACAACCACATCAACCACAAATGTCACCAATCTTAAAAACATTTATCGATATTAACCGTAATAATAATAATGACGTTGTTTCTGTTGGCGTTGCTGCCGCTGCTGCTGCTGCTGGCACTAGTGTTATTGCTTTTCCTGATAATGATGATGTTGTTGTTGCTGTTGATAAAAAGAAATGTGGTGAATTTCTATATGTTGATGGTGGTAAAACAGCAAATTTTATCAAAGAAACTGGTTACACCACAACAACTTTTCCACAATTACTGCTACTCAAAGTAGCAAATAGCAATAACAACAATCTCGGCAACAACAACCAAAACGAGTCATTTACTAGCATTACTACTACTAATACTACTACCACAAGTGAAAGAGGAAAACTCACAGCAAAAGTTATAGCAGAAAAAGTAGCTGAAGAAGTGGTTGCTGGTGACGGTGTTGGTGTTGGTGCTGAAGAAAAAGCTAAAGAAGTGAAGTTGTTGTTGGTTGGAAAATCGCAAGTGAATAGAAATGTTGAAGCTGTTGCCGTTGTCGTTGACAGTAATGGTGTTAGTAATGATTGCTCTGGTATTAGTATAACACATGAATATAGAGAGAGCAATAGCAACAACGGTATTAATTTTGGTAATAATGATGTTGTTGCCAACACACAGCAAAAGCTGCAGTCGAAACAAAACCAAACGAACCAGAGCAACAGCAGCAACAACAACAACAGCACCATCAATAAAATGATGATAATACCGTGCAACAACAACAATGAAAACAGTAACACAAATGAAACCAAATACTTAAAAAATGATGATGATGTTGATGTTGAATACAATAACAATTATGATAATAATGAGAATGGCAATGATGAAGAATCTAATAATGATCAAACCAAACATAATGAAGAAAGTAGTCATCATCGTGGTCGTCTTCATTGCAATAGTATTAGTGCTAATAGTTTTAATATTTGTGGTGTTGATGGTGGTGGTGTTGGTGATAATGATAGCACCAGTAACAGTAGTCGAAGTTTTGTTGGTATTGGTAATGGTGAAAATGGTCAAAATACATTTGGACAACAGCAGCAGCAGCAGCAGCAGTCACAGCAAAAGCAGCTGGAAAACGTTTATGCTACAAACGCTCACAGCAGTCTAACAACGAAAGCAGTAGATTGTGCAAGTGCACTGACCGAAACAGTAAGAAACGCGGATAAAAAATTAGATTGGACAACGACGACGGATTCATCATCGTCAGTAGCAACAAAATCAACATCAACACATGTGGTTAAAATACAAATACAACCAAATGGTAGTGGTAGTGTTAAAGAAATTGAAAAACAAGTGACTGTTGTAAAACTAAATAATAATAATAATAATATAAATACAAACGCATTAAAGAAAGAAAGTGCGCTCGGTTCAAAAACTGATTTACATTTAAATCTTAAAAATAATAAATTCGAAAACGAACAACAAAACGAAATTATCAATAAAATGGTGGTACAAAAATCCAACGCGAACGTAATGAATTTGCCTTCGGCTAATGGACAAAATTCGAATGGTGTCGGTAGTGCTGGTAGCGTCGGTGGTTCTAGTGTTGTTAATTCGGGTAATACTACAGTCACCGAATTGAATGTTTCACATCCTTCATATTTGTATTATATGATGTCGAGTGGACAATTTTCACCGTGCGATACTTTAGACAGCGGTACGGGTAGTGATCTTGAAAGTAATGGGCAAACACCATCTCCAAAAATTAAACAAACCAATGGTAATGTGAATGCTAATGCCAATTCCAATGGTAATAATAACAATACTAATTCCAATGGTGTTGGTGTTGGCGGTGGTGCCCCGAAATTAGAAATGCATTTGAAAACAACAAAAATTCGTGTTAGTGGTAAAAAATCGTTGGACAAAATTCAGCAACAACAAAATAACGCATCAGCTGAACAGCATGCAACACGCGCGGGCAGTTTAACCGATAGTGAAGAAAGTGAATCGTCTTCATCGTTGAGTTGTGATTCATTGCATTCAAATGAATTTATGCGTCAATCTTCAATTTCTCCCAATATCATCAACAACAAAAAAAGCACAAACAACATACCTATACCTCCACCACCACTATCAGCATCCATTGTAGCTACGATGTCGACATCAGCAAAAATGTTTAAAGGTTCATTTCTACCGGATTCATTGTTACGTGAAATTTGTGATCGTAAATTTCCTACCGATGATTTCACTTCAAAATATGATAGTGGCAATGATCATACACCCGAAACGGAATCACCCGAATCGATAAATGAACAGGACTATATTGTACAGCAGCATACAAAATTCCTACAGGAACGTAACTCTACAAATTTGAGCGCCTCCAAACGTACTTCAATGCCTAGCAAAACATTTGTCTTGAATGCTGAAGATGGCACATTCATAGATACCAAAATGAATTCAATGCCACGCAAATATGAGGCAGATAAGTTTTATAATTTTCATGTTAATGAACATGAGAATTTCCGTAGTTTTGGTAATGGTGGCGGTGGTGAGGGTAGCACTACAGATGATCTTGAAAGTTTATCGGAATATGATACGAAAAGTCTGCAAGATGATGCATTTGCTGGTTATAAGGATATACGATGCGGTTCGGCTACGTCGACAATACGCTCATCGAAGGGAACCGTACGTGGTGTTAAGAATCGTGTACGCAATGGAATAGCTACATTTTTGCAATTACAACAACCAAATGTTAAGGTAAGTGCTGAAATTTTTTTTTTATTTGGGTAGTTGAGTTTTGAATTGAGAGAGCTCAAACTAGATATAGATAGCTTAGGAGGTTAACGTGGGGACCATTTGAAAGCCGTTCCAATTGGCACGATTTGTTCATTGATAATGTCACAAAACCTCTTCCTATTCTTATTTAGGGTAATAAACTCCTTCAAAATGATTAAAAATAAGCAGTAGTTTCCTATGTATACTTCAACACTGAATTTAAGTCGGGTCGCATTATGATTTTTCCATCACTTAATTTTTTCACCAGTTTGGCTTGAAACTGAAAATATGTTGCTTTTGGTGGCACACATTTTTATTCTGATCTTTGAACTTTAAAAAATTCTAACCTTAAAATATTAAAATGCCAATTTTGGTAATTTTCTACCGTCTATAAAATTCAGAAATAAATTTATATAAAATTTTCAATTTGTTTCATTGCAAACTTCTATTATGCTCCTTTTGAACCGTATAGGAAAGAATTTGATCCGGTCTTGAATTCATGAGATTCGAAGATTTTTAAACTTAGTTTCCGAGTTTAGTACTGGTTTTTTAAAAAATTGCTGTCACTCACGGTTCGAATATTTTTTAGATTATTCCGATCCGATAATTTTTCGCTGAAATGTGACATTTTTAGGTTAGAATGATTCAAATGTTTATAAATAGGTTCATATTCTAAACTAGTGAAAATTTTGAGAAAAAATGTTTTTAGATTTTATAGACGTTAGACAATGATCAAAATCGGCTTTTTCTCATTTCTCAGTTAAGATTTTTCAAAATCCTGATATGATAGAATAACTCTGCATTCTGAAATATATTCAGTGCACAAATATAGACAGGAACTACTTGCTTTCAATCATCTAAAACCTCGTAAGACTATGTAATTTACCATAGAAGTTAAATAAATTTATTTTTGTTTTAGGAACTTGTTAAAGTTTACTATGGAAACTCAAAGTAAATATTTTTTTGTGGATTACTATAGATTAAGTTTTGATACCAATGGAAAAAAATAAAAACCCATATCAAAAAACGTTTACTGAAAACTTTTATAAATAGATCATTTCACCAATTTTAAGGTCTAAAACAAGTTTTCACTAAAAAAAATTCAAATTAAATTTTTGCATTACTTTAATTTTTTGTAGTAGAACATTATAGGATTCGATCAGTAGTGAAAGTATTTTTTCCATTTACAATAAAAAAAAAATATATAACAATTTAGTTTTCTTGCTTCAATCTCAATTTGAAGTTCCATTATTTTTCATCTTTCTCCTATATATTTCACTGGCTTTCCCATTTTAATAAACACTTCGCTTAATTGTTCGACGGTAAACACCTCAGTTGTTATGTCAATAATCTTCTCCTCTTCGTCAATCAAAACAAGTAAAATATCGTCACCAAGTTTCGCTATAGCATCACATAAACGAGTGGCGCAGGAATTGCATGCCATTGGGACACTGAATCTGTGGGTTGGCATTTTGTCCAGGATTTCTTTTTGGATGTTTTAATTATTTTCACAAAGATTTTGAGTATGATTTCTGTTTTTCTAAAAAAAAAATCAAAATCTGAATTATAATTTATATTTTTATATTTCCTTTTGAATTGTCAAAAGAGAATTTCGATAATTATATTGTAAATAAAAATAAAGTTGATTTCAAAATGGCTATATTACATTCGAAAGCTTTTTAAATACTCAAAAAGTAGGGCCAAGAAAAGATGTTAATGCATCGTTTCATGTTACATATTGCAAAGCCGCTTCCGCCAGGCCTGTCGAGGAATCAAGAAATTTTCTGGTTCTTAGAAAAATATGTGTGCAATGGCAGCTTCAGGCAGCCCTTTCAAAATCAGAAAACTATTTTGTTTGTATTACAAAATGTTAATATCTTGTAATCATAGTTCAAAAACCAGAGAAACCAATTTTCCAATCTGAGACGGAAGATTTCTAAAACAGTCAATAACTGTGAAGGTAATCAAATTAAGAAATGAAAGTGATGATTTGAAGATGAAATGGAGAGGTGAAAGTGAAGAAGGAATAACAACTTAAGTGTATTTTCTTTCTTGAATAGAAAAATTACAGAACTATAAAACTATTTCGAATAACTTGTGTATTCAGATCAAAGGCCATTAGTTTAAAAAAATTTTTTTCGATTAACGACAACAATTATTGCTTAATTTTTTTAGTTCTTTGATCTGGTATAAAAATTATTATTTGATTTTAGGATTTTTATTTGTTTTCTCGAGAACCAAAATTATTGTTTGAGTTTAAGAAATAAAAATTATTTTTTGAGTCAGAAATAAAAATTATTTTTTGAGTTTTATTTTCTTGCTTGGGAATAACAATTTTTTTTTTCAAAACGGCATAAATACATTTTCTATCTTGCGATTCTCGTCATCGGTTTCTTCACTTGATGAAGAATGAAATTGAAAATAGTAAGTAAATAAATAAAAAAATCAAATTCAATTTGGGATTCGGTATCTTAGAGAACGCTGTTTGAAGGTTGAACGACGTTTGGCTGCGGTGAAAACAGTTTTTAAGATGTGGTTGGATCACCTCCACCAATTTGCGCTCTATAGTTGAGGTATTGATATATATAGGTACGGCTTATAGCGCTGGACTGCAAGGGAAAGCATTGCAAATTTTATGAAGCGTTTTTTATCCATGTATACTAAGTTTTTCACTTCAAAAAAAAAAAGTATATAAACTCAAACATTAATTTTTATTTGCGAGTAGGAAAGTAAAACTCAAAGAAAAATTTTTATTCGTAAGCAAAAAAATTAAACTCAAAAAATAATTTGTATTTTTAAGAAAGAAAAACCAAAAGGTTGGCCAAAAGCATAGAATCAAACAATAGCAATTTTTTCCCTTTTTTACACGAACATTTATAGTTCACCCCAAAAGAGCTGAAATATTTCATGCCAATATTGAGAGTTTTTTCTTTCTCTTACTACCTCTATCTCCTTCTCTCTGTGATCAAGTGGCAAACAATTTATTTTAAAATGGTTCTCCATTTCTTTACGTTTGATCGTTTGTTTACTTTTTTCGCCTGCTATAATGGCGGTTTCCCCTTTTTTTCACGGACATTTATAGTTCATGTCAATATTGAGAGTTTCTTCTTACTCTCACTACTTCTCTCTCCTTCTCTATGTGATCAAATGGCAAACAACTTATTTTAAAATGGTTCCCCATTTGTTTACGTTTGATTGTTTGTTTATTTTTTTCGTTCGCTATAATGGCAGCAACAACAAACATGTATTGTCATTGCCGTGCTGTACTACTGTTTTCGTCAGCTGATTTTCAAAATGCTCCGCCATTATGGCCGCAACAATAAAGCAATGTTGTTGTTGCCGTGGTAAATTTGTTGTACTGCTACTATCATATTCTACATAAATTCACCTTTCAAGAAGAAATACTCAAGCTTCCGAAGACATTTTCAATGAAGGTCAAACCAAGAAAGACCAGAAATTTCAAGTAATTTAATGATATATGTATGTAGTTCGATTAGACTTTATAAAAGTTCATTAATAAAAAAAATTGGAAGTCATTTCATGCCTGTCAATGCTGTAAAAAAGAATAAGCTTTTTCTTCTACTGCATTCTATTTCTCAAAGTCAATGAAGGAAATCTAAAGTTCGATATAAATAGTTAGAAATGATATAATCTTTATGGCTATAAATAATATTTTTAAAATTGTGATTAAAAAAAAACCAATAAAATCATAAACTCATACACTTCCCAGAAAAGGCACGTGCAATTAGCACATTTTCACCGTAAAACTTTCATTAAAAAAAATAAATAAATAAATAAATAAAACGCAACTACCTCAGTAATAAATAATGCGTAGCAAAAAGATATAAAAAATACAAAAATATTAAAGTTTTCTTATTAGAAATTCAACTATCCATCCAAGCTGCTTTTACTGTGTTCTTTTAAATCAATTTAAAGTATGTTAATTCACTTTTTTATGGTTTTGTTATTGAGTAATTGACGGATGATTGAACTTTAAATCAGAAAAAGGCATGAAACTGTTTAATAAAAAAATACGAGTAGTTGAAAAAAAAGTTAATACTATCAATTTCTAAATATAAAATTTAATTGAATTTCTACTTTCACCCAAAAAATATAAATTAAAACGTGACTTATTATTCGAATGAAATTAATTGCTATTTTAATTTTTAGAAAGAAAAAAATAAGTAATATTTTAATCATTTAATTAAATAGCAATGTAATTTTTTTTCTACTGTTATCATTCAAAATCTGTACACACACATGAGATTTTTTCAACGTATAAAATGAAACAAGTTGTTAATTAATAGCAGCATGTTGCAATTAACATGAAATAAAACAAACAAAAAATATGCATACATAATTTTCATTTGCAAATATTTGCGTAGTTACTCTATAATAAATATTTATAATAATTATTATTTGAATTTTTCCATTGCAAAATTATGTGAACAAAAAAATGCATAAAAACCATGATTTTTGATGAATAACGTCAACATCAAGCAAAAACCGCAACAACAAAAATGTTGACAGCTAAAGTTATCAAGCAACAGGGAGCACTCCTTCAACAACAACAAGAGTACACCCCAACAACTCAACATTTTTATGCACTACTCTCACACTTACGCTCTTCTCCCGCATTGTTTTTGGTGTAATTGAGTATGCAAACTGAAATGTCAACTCTATTGCTAAGGCTGACTTGACTCTCCTCTTGCGCTTCAAAATTGCAGTAATAAAATTGTTAATCAATTTTGTTTTTGTTATTGGTATTGATGTGGGTTTTTTTTTTTTGGGTACGTCAAACTTTAAGCGTTGTTTTGTTTTCGTTGCTTTTAGCTCCAATTTTTGTATAATTTTCTTTGCACATATTTAGTAATGAAATTCAAATAAATTTCACTCTTAACTAGTTGAATGCGTGGTTTTTGATTTTGTTTGCTTGATTTACATTTAAATTGTCATAATTATGCATACGCGCTTTTGACGTTTTACGTATAATTTATACATATATTTTGTTTGAATTTGGATTGGATTTGTCATATTTCTATTTAATGTTACAAACATTTTGACAATTGCTTTGATTTGCAATGCGTTTCATTTTTAAGATTTGTCAATTATGATATTGTTGCGCGCGAATTTCGCTTTTAACTTTATAACAATTTTAAATCTTAAATTCAATAATTGACAATCGGAATGACACCTTAAAATTCTTAGTTTTGTGGTGGGATGGAATTAGGTTTTCTATTTCAAGACGGAAATTAGGTTTTCTATATAAATTGTTTGTATTACTTTAACATAATTTTAACATAAATATTTGTGAATGACAATTGAAATTAAGTACAATAATATGAAAGAGGAAAGAGTAGTGGGAGTAAGAATATCTTGGTTTCTACTCTCATAACCCAAATTGAGTGCGTGGAAGTAGAGTTTATTTGCACTAAATTGATCTTAATACTCAGGGGAATTCTCTCACTCAATGGAAAAAATTTAAAAAATAGCTATGATTGGTTAATTGAAAGTATGACGTGAGATTTTTTCACTCCCTTTTACACATGATTATAAGCATTATTAACTTTTTTGAAATAATTTGAACGCACGCCAATGGAGAAAAACCTTTCTTATCTTTCGATATATGGGTCATCAGAATCATAAGCATTTTTCGAAAACGAGTTTGAACTTAGTTGCTGAAAATATCTACTAAGAATATTGTTTATCCCTACGTAATACAAAACAAAAAACTGTTTTCATGCAAGTCATGTCATATCTTTGAAGAACCTCTCGAGAATCTATCATATCAGTGACATGAAATTAATGCCCAGGTTTTATGTTTTTAATCAAATCGTTCTTAGTGTCCTACTGGTTGTTATACACCGCTTCTTCTTTCTCAAGTATTTATTAGCCCACAAAAATTGGGTAAGCATACCTAAAACAATTTTATAGTTTTTTGATATTCTTCAAATATTTATGGTAGACCTGTCCAATATTGTTTTTTTTTATATCTACCAAGGAGTATTAATAAAGTTTTTGCAGAAGTATCAAAAATGTTTTTGATCTTCGGGTTAAAATATTTGTAGGAAGCTTATACCATATACGGGCATTGGAGCATGGCCCATTCCATGGAGTGTCCACATGGAATGTGTGACTTCCGCTTGCAGTTCGTGTAGTCCTGGGTAACACACGAACTGATGGCATCAATTTATGGATCTCAGCGGAACATTTACTATGAAAATATCGGTAGAATAGAGTCACGCAAACCACATTTCTACGATGTTCCAAGTGGTCAAAGTAGAGCTAGTAGGCAATAGCGTGCCTTCTTTACTTTATCGCTAGGTGTTGAATATAGTCCAGAATCTCCATTTGCGTTCGTGAAGCTCCTTCCCATAGATGCGAATTATATTAATTTTTGGGACGGATATAGGGTTGGAGTAAAACATTTTGAGCACCTCTTTAGAAAGCCAAGAAACTTGGCTGCCTCTTTTGACACACAAAAAATGTGATTATTCCCACGAACGTCACATTGGAGGGACATACCCGGAACATCGAGTTGCTGACCCCGCAAAAACTTCCCCATCCATAGCCAAGGAGTTAATGGTTTTTGGGGAACTCATTTGTTAGGTAACAGGCATCATTCGGTTTTATGCGTGTTAAATTTAACTCAATTCGTGAGAGTTACATGCATAAAATCTAATTCATTCCGAACTTTCAATTGTAAACAAATAAAATTCAAAAAAAAATCGTTATTGGCTCTAAAATCCCTTTTTTTGACTCAAAATCCCGCACGTTCTATTTAGGTACGGAAATCCTCAAATATGGGCAAAAATACTGGGTTGTGGCAATTCTATATGGCACTCACGATGTTTTGGAAATTTATGCAACATGTTGACATTGCTCTTCTCCAATAATAAATACATGTATACAAACATACAGTTCGTTTCAAAAGAAAGAGAATGCTTTCAATTAACCAACCATCGTCATTCATTTCCATTGAGCGAGAATAAAATCCTCTCAATATGTACAGTAGAAATTTCAACTCATTTGAAATGAAGTGTATTTATGTATGTGTGGACGTCAACATTTATATTAATTAACCTCATTATATTTTACCTTGAAAGCCAGTTATTTTGGACGTCTTCATGTCAAACCGATGAAAAGAGGCAACCTCTTTAACCCCGAAAATCAAAAATATCATCGCTCATCAACACTACAACAATACAGTGTTATTAATTATAATGCTGCTACCGTGAAATCAATATTATTTAAAGTGCAATGTATTTACAACAACAGCAACCACATCACATCAATATATCCAAACAACAACAATAATAGTGTTAACGACAAGGTGATATTAATTAAGTCTATTCAACAATTATTTGATAATATTTTGTTGCTTAGCTTAATTTGTTAAATGCGTTTCAATAATTCACCATTTTCTTGTTGCGGGATTCGTTGATTTTTTGTGTTGGGCAAACATTAAAATGATGTTATCTAATTTATAGTATCTAGTAGGCTTGTGTTTATGTTTTGATATTATTTTTATTTTCTTTGTTTAATAACTTTGCAAAAATAACAAAGGTTTTGAATGCCATAGATACAATATTCTAAAGCGGGCACTTCAAGAGTAGAAGCTCAAGTGTATGCTCTTATAAAAGATTCTTTTGCACACTTCATAAATCTTGAATTAGCTTCGACGATAACTTTTGAAAATAAAAAAAAATTACTGTTCATAACAGTTAGGAAGCTCAAGCGAAGCTCACAAACTGAAGAGTCTCGAATTAAGAAGCACAGAGTGTTTAGCGATCATAATAATATTTAACTATTATTTATTTTTGTTAAAGAAAATTTTTTTTTTGCAGAAAAATACTGAAAATATAAAATAAAAGAATATATTGTATTTATGTAGATATTATTTAATAGCTTATGTTAAATATTATCTATAATTAATAACCTTGCCATTAGCTTCCTGTACCGGACTTTGTGAAACAAAAGCTTCAGAAAAATTAAGTGAAATAAAACAATCTTCTCTTTTCCCTTAGGCAAACAAAGAATTAAAAATAAATAATAAAAAAATACCCAATAATAAACCAGCGAAACATAAAAGAAATATATTCTTGTCGTTAAAAGAAAGAACAAAAAACATAATTAATTATAGAGCAGTAATTTTAAGAAATGAATTCAAACAACATAAAACACATAAGAAAAAAACATAAAGCAAATAAAAGCAACAGCTACAAATCGAATGATATTAATTTTTATTATTATAAATGTGAATTTTTGTTTTAGCGGCAGTTTGTTGTTTTTGCCGAGGCAGTTAAAAACTAAAATAAAAATAATAAACTTTCAGCAAATTCATGTGTAGAGCAGGAAAGCAAAATATGCTGAAAAGTTCAAATAAACAATTATTCTTAAAATTATTTAGCTGCTGTAAACATTATTACAAAGCAAAAAAAAAATTAAATAATAGCCAACATTAACAAATAAATTTATAATAAATGTAATAAAATATTGAACACATGTAGTTTTTGTTTTTATATTTCTTTGTATTATATTTTTATTATTTCATAATTTGTTGTTCTTATGTAAACTTTGTGGTTTTTCTAAAAACAAAAAAAAAATATTTTTTTCCTGTTTACAGCGTTGAAATTTTCAGCATTTTTTATAATAGCCATAAACAACCACAAAATCGTTATATTCATCGATAAGCATAGCTTTGTTAAAATTTTTTTTTTTTAAGTATTTTTTCTTTGCATTTTTTACACTATATCACAAAAGGCGTTAACATAATTATGGTTGCTGTTCCCGCAATCAATATCTTGTTGTTGTTGCAGCGGCAATATCTTGATTGACTTAACGTGATTTAAAATTTTTTTTTTTTGAATTACGAAATATTTGTGATTTTTTTTTTTTTTTTGGTTATATGTATGTAGTTATGATTTTGCATAAAATGGTAGAAGTAGAAATTTTATTTCTTTGTTTTTGTAAAAGATGGGCGTTTGTTTTTTTTTTTTTGTTTTTTAATTTTTACTTTTAGCAATATTGCATAATTTTTTTTTTTTTTTTTTTTGGTGAATTTTTAGGTCAATATTTTTTTGCACTTGTTCAAAATGGCATAGGTATAAAAAAAAATAAAAAAATATCGTTAGAAATCGATAAATTCCACATTTTTGCTGACAAAATTGGTGGAAAGTTTTGCTAGTTTGACATAATCCATATTTTTGGAATAAATGTTTCTGTTAATTCAAATTTAATTACTAATCGAAAGTAATATTTTAAGCCAAGTATTTTTCAAAGTTATTAAACAATTTTTCAACCTTTCATTTGTGATAATCTGTACACAAAATGCAGTAATGTAAATGGTTTTGCAATAAAAATATGTAAATAATAAATTATTTTATTTTAACGAAAGTATTTTCATAAACAGGTAGGGTGAATTTTATTTACATACAGAGGCATGGTTTTTAAAACCGAAAAAAGTTCCAGTCAACTGGAATATATGGCAGCCCTAGCGAAATAAGAATTCAGGAAGGAAAATGTTGCAAACAGATCTTGGGAGAATCACCTTGTTTGTAAACATGTATCTATCATATATTGAGAGAGAGAAAGAGAATGAATTATATTTCTAGGGAGCAGTGTGGCCAACTTTTGTTTTTCAAAATCCGCTAAAATGAAGAAAAAACGAGTATTTTCTTTAAAAAAGAGCTAAATTTTTTCTTTGTGAAAGTGTTAACCGTTATGTGGCTGGTAAAAAATACCTAATGTACAATACAATTCGATCTAATTTTAAGCCAAGTATAAATTAAACGTTCTTCAAGTATGTATTAATTTTATTTTGAAATCGACAAAGACAGTTTCATAGCAATTTCCCAAATTAAAAACCCATATTTCGAGAAATAACACAGTTTAAAAGTCATTTAGGTAGCCGAGTACCGAGCCGAGCCCGTTGAGGATTAAACACAAATTAATTTTATATACATATTAAAAAGAAAATTAATTAAATACATATATTTTTAAAGTTTTTAATTCACAGCATTTCTAAATTATACAATCACAAGAAAAACTAAAATAAGGTAATGGAAAAGAGTATTTTGTACACTTTGATCACACAAAAAATACCATATACAGAGTTATAATTTATAGCTATCACATATCGATGTCGAAGTCTATATTCTTTTCATTACTATCAGCTTCTTCTGGCCATAACACACTCTTTAGTTTTAATTCAGAAGCAATATAAACACTAGTGCTGTTTATTTACGTCATCAGTTATTTTGTAGTTTGCACAAAATGAATTTTCGTGTTTTAATCCATTTTTTGTATGAAGTAAAGAATTTTTTGAATTGAGTGACTTACGGTTACGAATTTTGGTTTTAAATAAGTTCACTGCCCATTGTTTGGATAAAAAATGTTGTTGTGATTATTCAGGAAATGGATTATATAGCGGAGCATTTAGTTTCTTTTAAATTGAAAAAACGCGTTGAAAAACCCGCTGCCAGCTAAATCTCTTTTTTCTAAAGTTTTAATTTTCAAAAAGCACTAAATTTAGCGGAAAAAGCGCTGAGTTGGCCACACTGCTAGGGAGTGTTAGCAATCGAATTGCTTATTGTTGTTGTTTCTAGAGTTGGGAATTTAGCCATTTTCAGGTCAAATTTAAATGTTTTTGAAAATGAAAATGTTTAGCTATAAGTTTTTGAAAATACTTTATTATTAGCCTTAATTTTGGCATCTTTTCATTGGAATTAACTTATTTTTAGCTCTAATAAGTAATTGATCAATAGTTTTTCCTTTTTTACCCTTTAAAATTACATAGCAAAAAAAATTTTTTTTTCAAAATTTTATTTGTTATTTTATATAATACACTAAATACAACTAAATTAAATAAATTTTTAAAGACTGTATCAATTACATTTAATTTATTTTAGATTCGTTATAGTAACGACTTGTAAAAATGCCAAAATATCAGGAAAAAATCGAAACAGATGAAAAACGAAAGCAGGAATGAATTCAAGAAAATGTAACTGATCTTTGCTAACATTTAAATGAAAATGTTGAGCAAATATTTAATCGGTTAATTTAGGCAAAACAAAAATTAGAAACATATGAATATGAAAAAATAATAATTATAGTTTAGATACCAATAAAGCGCGGTTCACGCCAAATTGGCACGCTTTGTTGTGGTCACCACGTCGCCCCTAGTCATAAGAACAACAAATTTTTTTACTGGGACTTGTTTACAATACCGTTACCGTTAGTTGATTAATTTTTCATATTAATTGATTGCAAGTTGGTGATTGTGTGCACAATGGAAAATCCGTCGTGGTCTGGTTCAAAGATTGCGAAAGTGTTAAATATCTCCAAAAGAACGGTATGTAGAGTTATAAAACGATATAAAGAAACTCTTAGTGTTGAAAAAGCTAAAAAAGTTACGCATAAAAGCTGGGCTAAAGTGCTATCGTGCTATAAAATATCCAAATACAACAGACAAACAGAATTTGCTGGTCCAAAAACGTGCTCGTCTTCTTTATAATAATGTTTTGACCAAATTCAATAGATGCATTATTGTGGATGACGAATCATACGTAAAATTTGATCTTTAACAAATAAACAATCTTAAACAAAGTACCCTCAAAATTCAAGTACATAAAAATGAATAAATTTGCAAAGAAAGCAACGGTGTGGCAGGCTATTTGCAGCTGTGGTCTCAAATCCAGGGCATTTGTGACATCCTCTTCTATGACGTCTGATATTTACATCAACGAGTGCCTTTCGAAACGACTATTGCCATTTGTTCGTCACCACCATTCGCCAGTAAAGTTTTGGTCTGATTTAGCCAGTTGCCACTACTCTAAGAAAACCATGGATTGGTATCAGACAAATAAAGTAGATGTAGTGCCCAAATATATGAATCCACCCAATTGCCCCCAGCTTCGACCGATAGCAAAATACTGGGCTATTACAAAATATAAGTTGAAGAAAAATGCAGGTATTGTCAAAAATGTGAATTCAATGTTACTAAAATGGAACCAAATAGCCGCAAAAGTATCCAGAGCGGATGTTCAAAGGTTGATGTGGTCCATTAAAAGGAATACCCGGAACTTTTTGCACAACAAAGAAATTTAAATCTTTTAATAATATAGTATTAAAACACAATATTAAACTTATCATTTAATTCACTATTTGTTATTCTGAGTGTTCTGGTTAAAAAGATACAGCAACTTTCCTGCGTGCCAATTTTGCGTGAACCGCGTTTTATGTATGAAATAATCTAAATATAATTGTGAATAAAACGTTCGCCAGTGAAAGCATCTATCAAAGGAGAGAAGAATGTGGGAATAAGGATGCATCATGTTGCAAATACTTCTTGAGAGAGTCACCTTGTAAACATGTATCTTCCATTAAAAAAAGCGCGAGAGAGAGAGGGAGAAGAATCGATTATATTGCAAATACACTTCCTGAGAATGTCTCTTCGTATACATAATTATCATCATTATTAATGTTGTTATAATTTTATTGCTATTTTATTGCAACAAATTGACTATAATCATAATCAAGCAAAGCAAAATACAAATACAAAAACAAAACTAAGATAAAAAACAAAAACAACAATACTACTAATAACATTAACGTTGCAAACTTACAGGGTCATTGCAATCATTTTGCAAGCAAAAACAAAGCATATTAACTTAAACATTCAATAGCCAAATGCAATAATTCAATAATTACCATGATAAGCGATAACAACAATAATAATGCTAACAACAACTCTCCACATATACCTACATAAAAAGATAAAAGCCTGGAAATGAGCAAATATTATCATAATTTCAAATATTATCTTATTTAAATTGAAAATTAATCAATTTTAAATTATATTCATTTTTCTATTATAACAATTTTTAATATAAATAAAATATTTACAGAAAAAATTCTTATTTAGCATATAAATGAATCGAAAAAATAAAAACATAATTTTTCATAAATTTTATTATTAGGCATTTATAAAAATACAAATTTTAGCTATGCTAATTTTTTAAATTTGATTTTTATCAAATTTCATCAACATGAATATGCAAAAATTTAATTTTTTAAACAACAAGAAAAAAGTTGAAAACGATTTCATTGAAAAAAAGCAAAAATTATGCAATTTATTAATTTAGTGCTGAGTAAGTTTCATTAATAGAAAATTACTTTTTATTAATGAGAAATGTATGTATTTATGTATGACAGAAAAAAATCCAACCACACTTAAAAAAAATCCCGAAAAAAACCGCAAAAATGTTGCGGTTTGATTTATTATTTTAGAAATTTTCAAACTATTCAAGGTTGAATTTTAGATTGAGATGAACTCAAATATTAGGTACACGCAAAAAGTGCTGATTAACCATTTTGGGTGTTAAGTTATTGGTCTAAATATTTTACATATGTATATTGTTGATTACCGTTTAAAAAAAAAAAAGAAACTTTAATTTGTTGCCATGGGAAACTACAATCATTTTCGTTTCTTTTAATTACTTTATTGTTATACAGTATATGTCCCTGTATGTAAAATTTTAGAGGCATTGGAGTAATTTTCGAAATTTTATTTTCGTAAGTGAAATATTATCTACTAATTTTTAATGGTTGATTTAACAAATTAAACTGACTTTTAGAATACATTTGTATTGCTGAGTAAATCTATAGAAAGAGTCACATTGTTGAGTTTGAAGTGCAATTTCAGCAACAATTAAATTTCAGCATGTTTTTATTGACAATGTCGTCAAAATAAATGCAAATTATTGCCAACAACAAATTTTGCAAAACTCTTTATTCCATAATGCTGAACCACTGCTTCTAGATAACCGGTGGGCTTGTCACTAGGATGAAGCGCACAGTCCTCGAACAAAGACGGTACAATTGTGCTTAGCAGAAAGCATACATAAACATGAAGGATTGTTATTCAAGTTTTATGAATTCAAAATAGTATTTAAGTAAGTATAAAGTAACTGTTGATTAATCAATAAATGCAGTAATGTAATTAACTAGACAAAGACTGCAACTTAAAATGATCGTTGACGATGAACACGACTAGTTTTCTTGATGGTTATGTGGCGAATGATGTCGTCATCATCTTCGTAAATCAGTCGCTCTCATAACGATTGGCCGCGTTGCCAACCATACCTTTTCCATATACATATCTAATATCAACGAGAAACGTTAGTGGCCAGCATCATCTCCTGCTTATAATTCGTTAGATTATTTTATTTTGGGTCTCATTCACTCAAAACTTAAGGACCTAAACATTACAAAAGTAGCAAATTTGTTTAGTTCCAAATCTTTTTCGGTTAGGATGGGGATAAAATATCGACTGAAATGATGCGTAACACATACGAATCATTTCCTTTTATTTTACAACAACAACAAAATGCAAATCAATTGTTTTTATTTTCTTATAACAAAAAGGAAAACAGACACCACCGCTGTATATATATCAAAGTACATATCGACGTCGTTCAAGCAGTAATCACTAAGTCTAATATAATTTTTTTAGTTGGATCCGTATTAATTAGCTTCTATAATTAGAATGGCATAATAAATTCGATTTTTGAAAATGCAGTTAAAACGTATACTTATGTGTATATCAATAAGTTAACTTTAAAAGTTTTGCTAGTGCTCGTAGCGCACCATGCACTGCATAAACTAACTTCATCTCAGAAATTAAAAAAATGGACTTAGTGAATTCTGCCAGAACGACGACGATATCTTCCCTACCATGTGCCAACTATCGCATGCAAAAGTCGGTACTTTCAATTGTGAACTCATAATCAACGGATCACTAAAAGCGCTCTCTTAAATTGGGAGCGTAAAACCTTCATACAAAAAAAAAAAAAAAAACGAACAAAGCGTACGGCTCTCAGTCGGCGAAGTCTGCCTTAGGATTGGTAAAAATCATTCTCTTCAATGAACTGTCTTCACATTTGTGTGGGAGATTTTTACTAATATTTGCGTGTTTTTTCCAATATTCTACTTCTTTATAGTAAATTTTTTTTACTAAAATGTAATTACCTGTCCCTTTCTCTCACGCTGCATTTAGACCGCCCGAATGAATGAAGATTATTTCCCGTCGAAATTTGTAGCTAATAAATTTTCATTCGCGCAATCATTTACATCAGCCGAAAATTGACTCCGATCAAACATCAGAAGCCATCTTGTTTGCTCACTTGCAGTAGATGGCACAACAACAACACTATATTCGCGCCATGGCAGAAGTATGCATTTTTTCAAAAGGTAACCATTTTTAATTTTTGACAAGTAATAGGAATATTTTAGAGATGCATTTTTTTATATGGGTACTACAAAAGAGAGAGTTACTACTTTTATTACTTAGTACTAAATTATAAATTTTATTTATAATAAAAAAAATATAAATAATGTTATTTAAATTTGTTTTCTTTTATAGCAAATACCTTGAACATGTTAAGAGTCAAAAAATAATATAAAAAGCAGCCTCCCTATGTACCTGCAATACTATTGTAAAAAATAAAAATTTAATTATGAAAATAAAACGCTGTTGAAAAAAAAGAATAGAATCAAAATAAATGTTTTCACAATTGTCAAAAGTCCTCTTACTTGTCAAAATGCATCTACTTTCTAAATTCTTTTGCTATGATTAGCGCAAAAAATCGAGCTCAGTCCGATTAGTCCGAAGAAAGATTTTTTTCGGGCGGTCTAAAAGCGGCGTCACGTAAGAATATCTTACTTTACTGCTATGAGATAGTGTTATTTAGATAGCAAAGTGATGAGGACGACATGTTTAAAGTTTCTGGAAGAACTCAACGAAAGTGTATTTTAAGTTTTTATGAGCTCCTCTCAATTTAATAATCTAATAATTTTTTCATTGTTTTTCTTTTAATAAATAAATAAGTTTTTATGAATTATGAACTTTTTTATTTTTTTACTCATGAAATGTTCCTTAATATACTTTTAAAATAAAACTAAGTATTCAAAAAACTGAAAAAAATTTTTACTCAATTGTTTAGCAATCCATATCCATTTCCACATTGTTATTGACTCATCCCAAATTGTTTCTATATCTATAAAAATTTCAAGTCGTCGGTATAGAAACGGTTAAACTATTCTTCAATAGAGTTCATTTTTTTTTGAAACATCAAAGTTAAACTACAAAAAACTACATAGTTTCTAGCTCCGCGCTCGCGTTAAGTGGTTTCGATAGGATTTATTCCGCTGAAAACTTTGCGATCTGATTGCGAAGAATTTCACGATTAAAATTGTGAAAACGCGACTTTTGACTAAATTTAACGATCTATAAAATTTCTAGCAATTTTTTGTCAACATTAATTGAACTAGTTAGTATAGGAGCAACCTTAGTTCCTGGAAATGAACCAGTGTCTATAAAAATACCTATAGGAGTAGTAAAATCAAGTTTAAACCAAAAAGCAAAAGAAATAATCCAAAGACCAAAGTTTATAGCTCATTCTTAATAAGAAAAGAACACAGAACTTCTTTCGTCTAGATAAGAAACAAACATTGGGATTGCAGCGCCTAACTACTGTAGAAAATAAGGAAACAATTGAGACCATCCACCACTTTCTCAGTGAATGCCCCAAGTAAATTTGTTTTCAGATTCATCGGCTTCATTTCTTCACAGACAGACTGTACGGAGAACTATAGGAACTGGCCATGAATCAGATCAGATTTTCCGAGAACTTCTCTTTAACCTGGATCTTTTCCATTGTACATCAAATTGCTTGAATATTGATTATTGATTACGAAAAACGTTGTTCATGCTATCATAAAATAAGATGAGAAGCTCGACTGTATATTTAAATTAGAAATTTGTACATTTCTTTATTGCTAAATTTCAGAGAAGTACAATATGATGTGCGGCGTTTTTCGCAATTTCAATCGCGTTCAATTTCATGCACATTTTCGTTTCCAGAGAAAAAAACTCTATCGCCACCCCCGCGAACCCAGAAGCAGAAAAAACGGAGAAATTTTTTCTATTTATTGTGTTATAACTATATTTGTGTATTGAAATTTGATTTAAATTTAAGCAAATATATAGAAATATGCGAAACTTTCTCAAAAATTCATAAAAAAATTTCTGTAAATAATTATGCAGGAAATACTTGACCATATTTGAGTTGCACAATAATATTACAAATATAAAATAAGAAACAGTCGAAAATATTTTTGTATACTTGCTAATATAAATAAGGAAATCAAGTGAATTTTGGCAGCAAGCACAATTGCTTACTTTCAATAATTATTCGAGCATAAAAAAAAACTTGAAAAAAGAAACAGTTAATATTCAAAATATTACAATCACGTAGAAATAATAATAACAATAAAAAAACGTTACTACTCAACGTTGAATAAAAAAGAAATAAGGAACTATAGATATTTGAAAAAAAAGAAGAAAAATGACTAAAACTTAAAAATCATTAAAAAAAAACTACCGTGAAAAAGTCACATTTTTAGGGTGAGCGAAAAATTATGAAAACTTAATTAAAATATATTTATATTTTAAAATATTAATATAATAATTTTTCATTAATTTTATAACTATACACAAGCATTTCTTCTTTCTTTTTGTTTTATTTTTTTTTTTTTGTTGAAGCTTTCGTTTTCTTTAGCAAAAAAAAAAAAAAAGTACAGAGAAGAAGAGCAAATGCGATACATCCGGATTATGTGCGTTTTTCAAGCGTAACATGAGCATGAATAGAAACAAAATTAAAAACGTAAATACAAAAACAGAAAAAAATTAAAAAATATTAAGACATGACCACAGAAAAATTTTATGCATTTTTGTGTTCAAAATTACATTAGTATTTATTGTTATTTTCTTTGATTTTTTTTACTTATTTTGCTTTTTAAAATGCAAACTATGTACTGAGTACCCAGCAGCAATTGTTGCCAGTTGCTGATTGCTGTTGCTCTCAACGCGTGGACTTTTAAATGGCATTTTAATTAAATTTCTTGTAATACAAACATCAACAATTTTGACTTATTTTTGTTTTTTTTTTGTTTCTTTTGCTGTAGGGGGGAAAATTTTTGTGTTTTTTTTTTTCGTTTGTTTTTAAACTTGAAGCAGCAATATATGTAAAAATTTCACTTTCATTGGAATTTTTTGTTTGTTTTTGTTTATTGTAGGCAAGATTTTTTTGTTTGCTTTGAGGAATTAAATGAAAAAAAAAACAAAATTTTAATAATAAATTAAAATGTATTCATGAGAGCATGCGCTTAGACTCAAAGTCTCTACGATATCATTGGAATTTTCTTTCTTTCTTTAATTTTTAGGATTATAATAGAAAAACAAATAAAATTTAATAAAATAATAGCATCATTAAAATAATCCAAAAAAGGTTTTTATTTGTAGCTTTTTTTCTTCTTAGTTTTTTTTTTTTTTTTTTTGATTTCTTATGCTGAAAAGTTGTAAATTAGAGACATTATGTTTAGTTTTTTTTTTTTTTTAATTTTTTTTCTTCATTTTTGTTCAATACAATAATTTATTAATGTTTTTCTGGTATTATTCCATTATTTATTTTGTTTTTTATTTTTATTTGTTTTTTTTTTTAATTTTATTTTACTCACGTAGTCCATTTTTTCTGCTCACTTTTGTTGAGGTACCATGCCATCTTAATTATACATTTTTATTTTTATCTTTTGACACTTTATTTTCCAGCTTTATTGTAGTTTTTTTTTAAACTTCTTCTTTTTTTTAACTTTGATTTAATTAACTTTTAATAAATTATACTGTGTCTAGTTTTTTATGTATGTTTATTATTATAGCTTTTATAGGCTTAAGTTGAAAACAATAGATAACATTTGTTTTTTGTAATCATTCTTTATGATAAAATATTCAATTTATTTATTCTATAGACATATGTTTATCACTCACTCATTTTTTTGTAATTCTTACAATTTTCAATAAGCTTAGAAAATTCGAGTTATTTCTTTTTGCTTGACCGAATTGTTATTAATGACATTACGGAAAATATGTGTTTCAATTTGTTTACACTTTTTTAAGAACTTAACGGTTCAATTTTGAATTTTTATCTTTTAGATAAAGGGGAATTTGTTTTTTCCTTTTGAAGAATTGGTGCCACAAATTGAAGAAAAAAATATACAAATTTATCATTGAAAAAAATATGTTGATTAAATGCTTTTTCTTCTACGTTCCGCTGACACGCTAAAACCTATCGCTTAAAAGTTTTAGTAAAAAATTATTAATTAATAAGCGAAATAAAAACTTTGTAAAAACATTTGTCCAGCTTTTTTGATTGATTGAATTCCGTCTGAATTATTAATGCAAATAAATAAACTAAAAACAAATAATGTGAGTAGAAATTCCAATGATTTCTACATTATAAATGCCATTGCATTCATTCATTCTTTTTGACATTTGGTAATTATAAATGAATCATAAATATATTTGTATGGGTTTTTTCTTTAATAAATTACTTATAAATTATTTATAGAAGCATTTTTAGAAACACTTTAATTACATACAACTAAAGAAAAAGACCAGCGCTTTCAAAACTTTCGATAGGTAACTGAAGAAAGAGAATGACAGAGTAGAGAGAGCTGGTGAGAGCAGGGTTGTGAACCAAATAAATTTTGCAGTATGATTAGGTTTTAGAGTTCGACCGATTACGATTTTTTTGATCGAGCCGATGATCGGCTATCAGAAAAAGTTTGGCCAAAGCTAATACCGATCATTGGTCAGCCATGATGATGATACATACAGTGCCGGTCATATCATTTGCAACCAAAATCACTTGCACTTTGAATGACTTCTTAAGCTCATTAAAATAATTTTTAACAAAAATCTTTTTTGTTCAAAACAAAGTGTATTTATTGCCATTTATTATAAAAATTAAAAGTACAATATTATGTTGCAAATAAAAAAAGAAAGAAGTAATATTACATGAAAGTCTGAATTGAAGAGGTCAAAACATTTGCAACTAGAAAAAGTTAATGTGAAAATTGAAGAAAAATCGAAAAAGTTTTCAAAACTTTGTCGCATATTTATTATTAGCGATCACTGTTGCACATCTACGTCGCATTGGCTCTAATAAATGTTTCGCCTGATCGATTTGAGCTCGCTTCCATTGCTTTTCAACATCCTCATACACATCCTCCCTTAAACGTATTTGTGCCAATCTTTTGTTTCACGAGCATTCAATGCACTCAATTGGGTTTAAATTGAAAGGGGGACAAATAGTTTATCTCAAAAAGAAATTTTGAAAAAAATATTCAATACACAAGTCGACGATTTCGCGAATCGTTAACAGCGGTATCGCTGATCTGAGTCATAGAGGTGGAAAACCCCGCAAAGAAACTTGTAGAAAAACTAATGAAATCACACAATTGATGAAAGTGAATCAGAAAGTGAAACCGAAAGAAGTAAAAAGTGCACTTTAGTTGGATATATCATTATCGGCAATCAAGCGACAACCCAGAAAAAGTGGATTAAGCGTATACAAAATTGCCGAAAAAGTGTTGACTCTAAGAATCGCTTAACTCATTTAAAATTCAATCATATATACAAAACCCGGACCCTTCAATCTTGCAAAACATTTTGTTCTTAGATGAAAGCAAAATTTATTGACGGAAAACAATTTTTTTAGAAGGCCACACTGTAAAAGAGTCGATCGTATGTTTACGATCTAGTACGCCAAATGATCGATCCGCCGCTTTTTGGCCGAAACCGGATTCCAAAATTTAAGCCCGATACTAGCCGAAGCCGACGCCTAGCAATCGGTTGGACTCTATTCTTCATTTGTCGGGAAATGTTTATAAAGAATCGAATACAATGACGGATGTTAGTTGAGGACGGAACGGGTTTTAACTCCCTCCTCCCCTTCTTTTCAAATAAGCAAATGTTTTTTTTTCGAAAATACACAACGAATGCTGGGTTCATTGATATATTGCAATCCTTAACACAGATAATTCCGCATTATTTTTATGTGATTTTTTAAGTCTGTGGTGCTAAGTAGACTTGAAATAACTCGGAATTAGCATTTTTAAAGATTTCACCTCCACCCAAAATTACAAAACCCCATCCTTCTGGACGGTCTTTGGGATAAACTAAACACAATATGTAATTCTAACTTTATTTAGAAAATGTATGTCCTATGTTATGCTGCAATAAGTTTAAAAACGAAACGAAAATGTTTAAAATCCTTCTGTAAGGCTTATGGGCGTATCTGGGTTAATCAAAAGTAACTGACTTTCGATAATAGAAAAAATTAGGGAACATTTTCGAATCTTGGCACCCTTCACCGTAGATTCCTAGACCCGCCACTGATCGCATATCTCGTCCGAGAGAAAACAGAACATTCGCCGATGTTCTAAGCATGCATTACATAGACCCGATTTTTTAATTTCATAAAAAAGTTGTTGACTGTCACACGAAGCCTGTAACGAGCTGTGGATATCAAGTAACACATTCTTAGGCATGAATCTATATTTGAGAGTCAATAATCGTTTTAGACTGTCGACAGGAATCTAATTCCATTCAAATTTGTCTCAAATCCATTTCTAGACTATGGTAGGGTGGCCAGATTTTTGAACCGCGAAATCAGTACATTAGACATTGGAAAACAGTGAAAATCAGTAAAATTGTTTTTGCTTTTATTACCTAGTAATTAAAATGTAATATAGTGATATAAACGCCCTGAACTTTTTCTCTGATTTTGTGTGTTCCTTTTACATTTTTTTTCTTCGTCAGTAGACAATGTCGATTACGTATCAATTTCCATATTTAGAGAATTTTGAGAGCTAAGGACAATAATCAAATTCAATTAGTGACAACTTTCCTTCACTCATTTAAAAACTCACGTTAACCGACTTTTTTTTCAAGCAAATATTGCTTTCCTCCCCTTGATAGCAACAAAGCGTAGGTATTTTATTTTGCGAACAAACAGAAAAAGAAACAAACAGGGTGAGACTATCTGCAAAAACGATTTTAAGACCATTAAACACAAAAATTCGAAATATATTAATTTGAAAAAATCAGTACATTTTCGTACTGATTTCGAGATTTCAAAAAATCAGTATTTAAAAAAAAATCAGAATATGTCCTGATCAAATCAGTTAGTCTGGCTACCTTAGACTATGGGCTAGTAGATGATCTATAGATATTGGAAATTCAATTAACTCAAAATTAAAAGATCTGTGTAATATCAGAACCTTCTATGATAATCAAAGCCTTAAAAAACTTTCATATTAATGAAGATCATATTTGGTAGATATTTATTAACATCTTTTTAATTTTCAAAAGAATTGTCGAAAATTTAATCTACCAAATTTTCTTAGTATCGCGATAAAATTCTTTGAATTATGCAATTTTTTTTGGGATTTAACTTTAACTTCCTTTAAGTTTTTCGTTGTTGATTTTTGTTTTTTTTTTGTTTGTTTTTTTGTTGTTTGTTTTTTTTTGTGCAAAAATTCGCACTCGAATATGAAGTTCATTGAACCGCTTCTTGAACCTACTTTAACCAATCAAAGATTCATTATTTACATGGTTGTTGTTGGTGTTGGTTTTTTGTAAAACGTTTTTTCATTTCAATTTTGGTAGACCTCTAATACATAAAAGCGTGAGAAGGTTTTGTTTGGCTACTTTTTTTTTTGCAAATTTAACAAATTGTTTATTGTTTTTGGACTTTTTTGGACTTTTTTGATTTTTATTAATTTTTTTTTTCTGATGAGAGACTCATAAACTCAAATAAATTTTTTGATTTTACCTTTTTTTTTTGGTAAAGTGCGGCAGTCAGCGTTAGTAATGAAATGCTTTTAGTTAATTTTCGTTGCTGCTTTCAACAACTAACCCCTGCGGTTGTTTCCAATAAAATAAAATTGATTTTTGTCTTATATATTTTGTTTTTCGGATTTCGTGCAATTATAAAACAAAATAACAGTATAAAATTGTTAATGAAAAAAAAAAAAGAATGAAAGAACACAAATTTTGTAATTTAAATTAATAACTGAAGTCATATTTGCTAAATTATTTTAATAAAAATCAATTTTTATTAATTTCACACTTATTAACGCATGAGAAGGGGGGGGGGGGGGGGGGGAAGAGCAGAGGCAAAGAAAATAGGTTATCAGTGATAACAACGATAGTAGGCTCATTATTATTTGAGCTATTTTACCACGTTTATATCAACTCGCTTTCGATGGTGTCTGTCTGTCTGTTCGGGTGGAATTTCGCAATCAATTTTAAACTAACTTTCCGATGAGCTAGAGACGTGAAACTTTAAACATAGAATAGAACTAGATGACAATGCAATATAAAATATCTAAAATATATATAAATATAATATAATATAAAATATTAGCGTTTATTTATTTACATATACAATAATTATAGTACAGCATATTTTCAGGCTGTTGTATAAATATTATTATAAAATAATTATAGTACAGTATACTTTCAGGTTGGTGTATGAATAAAGAGTACGGTGTTAACTAACAGATGGCTAATGTATGGTTTGTGTCAAGGATAATTAACATGACGTTTCGGAAAGTAGATATCTGCCAATAAGATTCATAGATGTAATGGCACAAAAGATCTTTTAAGTCGCAGTGCCTGCCTGGTTGGGCTCCCCTAAATAATAATAATAAGATTCATAGATCAAAGCATTGCATTCATCGTTGTAAAAATCACTTTTACTCGTTACTCGTTAAGGTTCAGAAATACGTCAGTACATAAACAAGATTTTTAGTGCATTTCAAAGAAAACTAAAACTGTGCTGCTTTTCTTATTATCGAACACACAGTAGAACAAGGAAAATTTGCAGGGGCTTAGGCCTATATAATTGTTGGGTTGGCAGTACAAAATTTGAGACTAAAAAGCAGAAAATAATAATAAAAAACAAAAAATTTTGAATACACCAAGTTTTTAAAACGGACTAAAAGTGTAAAATAATTTCTCCTAGCGCCATAGAGATTTATAACCTCATACATATTCCTAACCCCATACAGATTGTCCTGAAAATTTGTTATTGGGAATTTTAGTAGGTATAACCCAGTAATGCCTAGCGGTGCCATATGACACCTTGTCGCTGAGCCGTTCCTGAGCCAGGTTCAAAAACAATTTTTTTCTCAAGTTATTTTCTTGATCTATCTTTTGTGGTTCCCGCTCGTCCTTAATGGGTTAAAACGAAAAACGTGGGACGCTTGTGGATAGAGATAATATTGGTAGAAAATTAAGTGAACTATTCATTCATCATTTTCCTATTGAAAAACATTTTCTACTTTTCTAAACCTTTTATTATTTAGGGTCAAACTAAAAAAATTTATTTACAAAGACCCAAAATGAGGTTACCAAAATAAAAATTTCCACATATTCGTAACCAACGAGCCAAAATTAATTTAAAACATTTCATAAATTCAAGGATACAAAGGTTTTGCCATTCATGTGCCGAAAACACTAACTTTTTTTGAAAACACCTTCATTCAGGATTCATCAGTTGTCTCTTCACTAAATAGAATGAATGTAGTGCAGCTGTAGAGCTAAACTTCAACAGATTACAGCTATGCTTGTGTTATACGAAAGGATACCAATTTGCCAACATTATTTTCCTCAAAATTATTCATTCAATTTGCTACTTTTCTTACAACTCGCGCAACGACTTAGCGAAAAACGAATTAAACAACTGCGAGCGACGAGAACCCATTATCAAAATATGTATTGAATTAGTCTAACGAATTATTCGTATAATTCGAGCGATTTGTGCGTGGAAAACAATGTTTGTGGAATTTACGCCATTTATGGCATCTGAGTTCTTCATCGATTGGATGTACTTCAAAAATCTCTTCTTTATTTTAAAATTTTCAGATATTTTTTACGACGTAAATAACTAATGCTTTCCAATAATAATAAACCACGAATGAAGCTAGACGAAATCGCTCTGTTCTAAGCGCTCAATCGCTAGCGATTTCCCAGGTAGCGATCGGGCGAAAACCACCGCATTGTTCGATGCGAATACGCTTGGCTTTAAACGCAGCCTAAATCATGACTCACAATTGAGTGAATTTTTCGTGATTTTTATTTTTAGTTTTTTATTTTTTTTTTGTATTAATTTTGAAATTTAATAATAAACGAAAAAAAAGTATGAAATAAAAATCGCAAAGTGGCCAAGATTGGCAGCGTTTATTTCAACGCTAAATCGCCAAAGCGTCAACATACAAGTGACCTGCTTTCTCTTTTTTTTTTTTTTTTTTTCTTCTGTTGCTAGCAGCTACATACATACTCGTACAATTGCTGACTGCTGGCAATATCACACCGACTACGACTTCTTTCTTTACATACTTGCTGTAACTGTCAATTGTTTATGTGTGTGCCTGCAGTTGTTGTTATTAATGCTGTTATTGTGATTGTTGTGTTGCTGTTGTTGGTGTTGGCGATCATGTTGCTATCAATGAATGCTTGCTTGATGCTGATGGCGACTACAATGATGACGACGATTGCAGCTTCAATGGACAATGGGGTGCAACAACAATGTATAATACTGGGCAATACATATGTAATATCTACATATCGAATATACTTACATATGTGTGCAGCAACAAGTTTTCCTATATGCTTCATTGGTGCTTCATTGTTATTGTTGCTGCTGTGGTTGCTATTGCCTGTCAGTGTATTGAAATAGTTGTAGTACTTGTTGCTGTTGCTACTATTATTTGCTGGCTGCAAATGCGTGCATTTCTGCTTCTCTTTTGAATATGATATTTGCGCATGCAATGATTGCAAACAACAATCAATCGAATGCAATCAAAAAGCAAATGCTCACAATTTGTTATATGGTAATACAAAATAAAAATAAATGTGAAATGTAATATTGCTAATATAGTCGTATGTTGCTATTGTTGTTGCTGGTTTATTGTTACTGCTCTCTGTTCATATTTGATTGCATTTGAAAAACAGAAAACTGAAAAACTTTTATGTCACACACTCACATCTCACAAATGCAATGCAATATCGCAACTTAAAACCTCTTAATATTGTTATATGTATGTACGTTATGAAATTTTAACAAAACAATCAACCAAAAATATTTACTCTAAATGCATCAATTATAAAGTTAAATGCTTTAATAACCATTAAAATATTAAATTTTAATGGAGCAATTACAAAAAAACCAAAATATGAAACCCAAAATAGAAAAAATAAAAGAAAATTAGCATTTACAAAATATCACTCTCATCATCATGCAACGATCATTTAAATCTTTATTAACATTTCATAATTGATCTGCAAGAGACTATAAAAAACAAAAAACCAAAAATAAAATAGCTTCTTTTTAAATGAATAATGAAGAAATGCACAATTCGCCTGTCCATCTCTGTATTTATCTTGCAATGCAACGCTTATCTCATTTATATTTTTTTTTTGAATTTTTTTTTGTTGCCTCTTTTGATTGCAATCATTATAATTTTTACCAAAAAAAACTAAAAATAAAAAAAATTAAACAAGCTATATCAATATTACAGGTAAATAAACAGTGACGGACAAAACATATTGGACTGATTGTACCCATTCAGTCTCTCTCGTGTGTCATTCAAATAATAAATCTTAATCTAAGTATTAAAAAGGAAAATTCACGCCTTCTTCTTCAGTAATTTTTTCATATTTGCAGTTATGAATGAAATTTACAATTGATTTGAGCAAACAGATTTTTTTTGGAAATGTCTTTGTGCTAATCCGATTTTACATTATTTAACCCATTTTGGGCTGACTTGTGGATTTATCGACCAGCAACTTTAAAAATTCGTCAAAAATACATTTATAAATTTTTTCAAAAAATAATCACTGTTTAATATTTCCAAATATATTGACTTTAAAACTGCATTTAGATAATTTAAAAACATTGTATTTCATCTGACTTAAAGGCCAGCTGAAGAGACATACCTTCTTTTTTGGAAGGTGGTTTTTAAAATCAATCAAAAAAAGTGAAATTAATTATTTTGGATTTGAAATAAGAAATTCTCTTAAATAAAATAACAAACTTTATGTTAAAATTATAACGTCACAGGTCCTCATACATTTTTAAGAGGCTACAACTGACCAAACTTTTGTAATAAAACATATGGAGAAATATGCAAAATTCAACAAAAAATTCATATTTATGATAGTTTTTTAGGAGACTATGAAAATTAAATCTAGAGGTTAATTTTCAAAGTCATGACTTAAGTTCATGTAAATTTCGTTATTTGAAGTCCCACATTTCTTTGTCTTTAACTTATAATAACTTCTAAAATACTGTGTTAAAAAAATTTGATCCCAGCAAATACTTATTGCTTATAATGTGGCGTAGAAATTTTTTCACCTGGTCACCTTATTTTCTCGGATTAAACCAAAAACTACTACACTCTCTAAAATTCAGAAAAAAAAAATTGTTTTTTAAGTACTAAAATTTCTTATTGAAGACATTAAAATTTTGTTTTGAAAACTTTCAAAATTGAATCACGGCACTTAGTACCGGGCCAAAGTGAATTAACTCATTAAGTACGGAGCGTTGCGAAAACGCAACGTTTGTTGTTTTGTTTGTGCTAAGCTACTGATGGAAAAAATATACTTAAAATTTATTACAATTTGATTAAATTCAGCTAAAATTTAAAAAAAAAACAAATTCATTTAATTCTAGTTTTTTATAATCCTATATTTTCTATAAATGCGTGTTTAAACTCGTTTTCAATATCTATTTGTTTTGCAGTGCATATTTTTTAAGTGGATCAGAAGTATTAGGCAATTATAACCGCCACTTTACTATTTGAAAATTATGTTGAAAAAACGTATTGATTTTTTTGGAAATAACAAAATAGACTCAAGCTGATAGAAAATCTGCAATGAATCTCTTATCCATAGTCCTATCACTGAATCCGATGGAGCTCCCGTCGTATCAAATGAATAGTTCGTATTCGTTCGGCGAAATTCCCATGAAATTTCGAAATTCGGGAGATTGGCATGACTAATTCCGAATGAAACAGAACTTTGTCAGTTTTTTGTAACTACTTTGTACGAATGCTGAGGTATATCGAAAGCAAAGAAAAATAAAGATAAAAAGAAAAACAACGTTTAAAAAAATATTGTATTGTATTTTTTTGAAGAAGAAGATTAAAGTGTAAGGTAATCACTTGTACATTATTCATCTTTTTATGCATTTATATGAATTGGTAAAATATCAGCATGCCGTTGATATTGTAATAACCTAAAGAAATCTATTTTGGCCTCCTTTGTTTCTTCATTAGTCACATCCACTTTCATTCACTTTGCTCAAAGCTTTGGTTCCAAAATATTTAAGTTCCGTTTTATTGCTTTCGACATCGTTGATTGTGCCATTCCAAATTCCTGATTTAACAATATCCTGATATCAACCCTCCGAGAGGTATCGCAAAACACCCACAAAGCGCCCCCAAAGCTGTAACTCCCTGCTTCCGAATTGTCCCAAGTTCATTCTCCACTACATTCAGTACGTATATTAATGAGTCTTTTTTGAGCCTGAAATTCTTCACTAACCTAAAAGAAAGAATTAATTAGTATTTATGCTTGTATATAAATATATAGCCTGCTTACGATCGGTTGCCCTTATTAAGAGGATTTGCAAGCATCCCTTAACAGCGTGCTTTCCATTTTTAAGCATTTGCTTCGACACTCCGTCTATTTCTCTACTAAAAATACCGTTGCTGCCGTGGAATCCATTTTGTTTTGCTTATTGCACAAAAAACACTTCTTTTGGATAATTTTTATATTTTCTTAAAATTTGTAATATTTTTCCTTTTCACTGTTGACACAAAACAGCTGATTTTATTATTCGAATTTTTTTCTGATAGTTGGCAACGCTTTCTTTGAATTTTTCTGAATTAGGAAAGCCATTTCTTTTGTATTGATTATGGTTTGAACATGCATCGCAGCCTCCAATGTGTACAGTGAATACTACATTTAAGTCCTGGAAACGTGGCTAGAGTCATCGTTTCGACATTGCTGGGTGACACTATTATGCGGAATGTCTTAATACAACAAAGCACCATAGCACAAATCAAGACTTTGAAAATTTTAAACTAAACTGCTCACAGCTTTATAACTTTTTGTGGAGTTTTGTAGTTAAAACTACATTTTTACACAGCCTGTGCCTTGCCGCGTGAATTTTCGACTCCTTGTATTATTTGTTTTAAGTTTTTGTTGGCCGTTTTGGGAAGATGATAACCTGTACTTAGTATTAAAATGCGGTAGTTTTAGTCATGATTAATAATCTTATGTGAATATTAGAGAGTGAGTCAGTCAGTCCACTTTATTTTGTCCGACACTCTACAGGTGTTTGTGTGCAACAAAATGCAATCGCCCATCAATTGTGTTGCTTTCATCATATCACATCACATTCCGAAACAACTCGAATCTCTTTAGTGCTACTGTTGCTGTATTTGTTATTGTATTGTACTTTTATTTAAAAGTATGCTTAAGTAATAAATGAAAAAAAGAAAAACATTGTTGATAACTGTAAAATATGGCATATCAAATTTTTAAAGCCCTTTATTTTAAGCGTCCTCTTTACATTGTTCGTTGCTGTCATTGCTGCTGCAACTGCAGCAATTACGCATGCGCAATAATATTTTCTTTTTCGTGCTATACACTGCACAATAAGATTTTAAAAAATACACAGACTAAAATTGTGATTACATAAATATACGTACCTTGCACTATTGTTTATAATTGCATTTTGTTTTCTGTTGCTGAAAAAGAAATAAAAATGTATGTATGTATTTTTCATAAAATTTCTTATTTTTAATGGCAAATAGTTACTAAAAAAATAAAAATAATTACAAGGGAAGTAGATATTTACTTAAAAATATTAAGAAAACAGATTTTTACTACACGGGTAAAAATATGGGTTTGAATTATAAACTTTTGTAGACTACATATATGACCAAACTAAATTTAGTTTAAAATTTAAACTATTCAATTACTTAAAAAAGAGAGAATGCTAAATTTGGTTTAGATTTTAAACTTTTTGGTTCACATTTTTCAAACAAAATTAAAATTTTCTACATTTCAAAACCAGGAAGTACTAGAAAAACAAATTTTATTGAATTCTAATAAAAATGAAAGAAAAAATATATTTTTTGTCATTTGTTTCTTGTTTTACAAAAAAATTTTTTCGCCAACATAAAACATATGCGGCATCTTATCCTCTTCAGGAATTTTGTTGACCCATCCAGTTTGAAGCAAAATATTGTTCCTTCCAATGCCAAAAGTCTAAAAAACTGAGAAAAATAAAAGTATGTTTCATTGTAGCTGATTATAAAATCAACGAAAATACTCATATAGTTTTTGTTATAATTAATTTTTTTTGTTTTAAACAAACTAAATTTTAAAAGTAAACAATTTGAATTCATGTTTTTTTCCTTTTTGTTTGTAAATTTACTAGAATGTATTCTAATATTTCTACGGCTAGTCGCTTGCAATTTTAATAAAGAAAAAATGGGCATTTGGTCACCTTATTTTACCAATTCAGCAAGGCAGCCATTATATAAAGCTCGCTCATCGGCAATGAGATGTCAAATTGTTTTTGTATCTTTTTTACCAATTCAACAAGGCAGCCATTACAGTAAGCTCGCTCATCATTGTTTTTGTATCTTTTTTCTGAAGTAACTTCTTGATTTTTCTCTTTTTGTACTAGATTTTAAACCTTTTAGTTTTAATTTAAGATCTTTTCTGTATTAAGCGAGTTTTCTGTTTGATTTAAAGCAAAATGTATTAAAAATAACTCTAGTCTGTTGACTGGCTTAAAATTAAGTAAAAAAAAGTTTAAAAAGAGCGTTAGTCCAAGGCTTGGTTTAAAAAAATAAACCCAAATTTTTAACCACGTAAAAAAAACTCTGGAAAACGTACTCCATAAACTTTTTGCCTATATAAAATAAATAAGCGCATTTGTTTTAAGCTGAAAATCTCATTACGATGAACTTTCATGCGTTTTTTTTTTATTTTTTGTTTAACTTTTCAATTAAAGAATTTTTTGTTAGCTTTTTTATGTATATATTTTGGTTATTCATTTTATTTATTTACAATTTACGCATAAACATTGAATTGTTGGTTGGCACAGAAATTAACGCCTCTCCAAAGCTCAAACACAAAGGCAATGATGGCAAGCGTCTTCGTATTTTTATCTTTTTTTCAGCGCACCTATTGTTAATTTGTGCCCAGCTGAAAGGCAAAAAAATGTTATGGCAAATTATGTCAATGTGGAGGATAAGATCGAAAAAAAGCAGCAGCAAAAATCACAACAATTGTTGCTATAGTTATTGCTAAAAGGCAAATAAAAAAACAAAAATTTTAAATCTTTTTTAACTTTTTGCTCGCTTATGGAACAATCTTAACAATTCTTCGCATTGTGAAGTTTCTTTTATGAATTTCTTTATTTGTTTAGAGTAATTTTTTTTTTTAGTTTGTTGCTGTTTGAATATTGAATATACCTACGTACTCACATTTGTATATGGATGTTGGTTTTCTTTTTTTCATTGATTTTTACATAGTGTTTCACCACACACCCACCACCACCACCATCTTCCTCTACTGCACCTCAGACTCCTTCAGTCATTGCTACCATCTCCATATTTCAAAGTGTATTTAAATTTTAATGTCTGACACGTGAAAGTCAGAGTTTTTGTTTTTTATTTTTTTTAGGCATGGTTGTCATTTAAATGGAAGATTTACTCTGAGATACAAATGTAATGTAAATTAAAAAACTAAAGAAGAGTGTGTTGAAAAAGTTCAATGCTTTGAAAACAGTGTTATTATTATTTTATGGTTGAAAAGCAAATTAGACACGAAATATTTCAGTTATAACAATTTAGCTTTATAAACACGCACTAATATTTTTAAGACAAATAAAAATATTAATAATACTGTCACAAATAATCTAAAACTTCAGCACATAAATGTCACGTATCAGAACGAACTAATTTGGAGATTGAAACACGCTTATACAGTAAAGATTAAAATTTATTAGCTTTAATAGCTAAGAATGTATAATTTTCTATAATGACATTATAAGAGCTTGAATCAGATAAACATAAATTATGGGCTTGAGGCAGCCAGGCGGCGATTAACACATTTTGGCCCGGTACTTGATAACATGATCCAATTTTGAATGTCTTCAATTTCCATTTGTCTTCAGTAAAAAATGTTAGTACTCTAAAAAATAAAAGAAATTTGTTTCTGAATTTTAGAGGATGTAGTAGTTATTGGCTAATCCTGAGGAAATAAGGTGACCAGTTGCAAAAAAATTAAGAATATTTCTGCGTCACACCATGAGCAATAAGTAATCAAATGTATTTATCACAGTATTTTTGAAGTTATTATAAATTAAAAGTAGCGAAATGCGGAAAATATGAATATTTGTGGAATTTCGCCTATTTTTCATACATATGTTGTTTTACAAAAGTTTGGTCTGTTGTAGCCTCTTAAATATATGAATAAGGATCTATGAAGTTATAATTCCTAAATCAAATTTGTTACTTTATTTAAATGAATTTCTCATTTTAAATGCAAAATAATTAATTTTCAAAACCACATTCCAAAAATTTCACCTGGCCTTTAAGTCACGTGAAATACAGTATTTTTAAAGCCAGGTCAAAATGGGCTAAGACGCTCTCGCTCACTTTTCCTCAATGGTGAAATACTATTTTAATAGTCTTTAACGGTAGTAATAACAACATAAAAAAAGGTAAATAAAAAAAAAGCAAAAATATATTGTAAAAGTCGTCACGAGTGAATCAGAGGAAAATCAATATAAATTGCGGGTCACCCTTCTCCTAACGGCTTATTAGAAGCATTTCACAATATTTTCCAAACAAATTTTTTTTTTTTGGAATTGAACTAAAAAGGAAGGAATCAATTACTTTCGAGGAATCATTCCAACTAAATTGGAATTTAGTTCCAAGAAAGTAGTTGATTACTCTTAAATATTAAATTCCTTTATATTCAAATACATTTTCAATCCCTTTAACGAACCGATATACTTTTAATTACAATTTCCTGGAATTGGTATCGGGAATGTAATTGAATTTACCCAGCTCTGGGTGCTAGCCATGGAAGAATAAAGTGTGGCACATCTGGGAGGGAACAAAGCTTAATGGTATAAAACAACTAAAGCAGCCGACCTCAACTTCAACAACAAACACACATTTTATGAAATTGTATGGACGAAAATTGCTGAGATTGACTGCCGCCTCAATGACGCTACAATAGATTCTATTTGAATTTTCTTAACTTTAGAATGTTATCTCTCTTTTGAGAGTATTTTTTTTTAACTATACCATACCTGTCAAACTATGAAGTAAGAGCGCTGAGCGTAATACGTTTTGCGCAATGCACGTAATGCACACAATATGATTTGCAGTGTGGCCAACTCAGCGCTTGACTAGAAGTATCAGATGTGTGCCTGTATTAGTGAAAAAATCTAAATGTATTGAGTTTCTCGCACTTTTATAAGGAAAAAATATTTATCGCTTTTTTAAAGAAAATACGCGTTTTATGTATTCTTCATTTTAGCGGATTTTGAAAAACAAAAGTTGGCCACACTGATGATTTGTGATTTGACAGTAGAGCCCAGAACGAAAGAAGAGAGCGCCATGTTGGCTTGTTGGATGCGTTTACCTCTATTTATTTCTCATTTTGCCATAGTTCGAGCTATATTTATTAAATAGCAAGATGCTGTGAATCTTAATTTCATATCTTTGTTTTGTGCGCGTATACCTTCAGGGCCATTTCCGCCAAAGCGATGAAAGAGAAGTTCAATGTACTTCCACTGCGCAGATAAGTGATGATAAGAGATGCCACTCTGTCTGAGATTTCGTTCGTTGTTACTTTAATTGCTATCTTCAAAAAACTTTTTCAATGTTAATTAATTGTAGATCCCATATTTCTCATATGCCGTATATATAAATACAAACTAAGGCAGATAATCCCGATTACTACAACTTCTTATTAAAAATTTGATACTAAATATAATTGAATTTGATTTTCCCCTTTGCAAGTGTCGGAAAAAGGATTTTTGAAAATTTAACTGAAAGCAGTGGAAATTAAATTGGAAATGCTATACGCAAATGAAGTTTGATTTGAAAATTCAATAAAAAATGTCAAGTTTAAATTTTTTTTTTTTACAAATGCCTAACAGTAACAGTGACAACAACCACAACAACAATAACAACAAATAACAACTTTGTTTAAAATAGTAGAAGTAGCTTTAAAGTTCAAAGCCACGCATGCAGAAAAATAGCTGACTAAAATATTACCACGATTTTCAAGAGTTTCAGGCTTAACTGAAAAATAAAACGCAAAATTCAAAAACAAGAGAGAAAAAAAAATTTGGTTTTAACCACATGTTAAGATGATGCCTCGTTTATTAGTTGATATGTATATGTATTTATAATATAGCCATGGTAATACAAGCGTTAAAGTGTTTAATCATCAAATAACCGTTAGCTAAATCAGGCTTTTGACGATGGTGCATAGTGATTGTGCCGGTCGTGGCGGCGGCGCACTTGTCTTCTACTTAAGTAGCTGCGAAAAACTCTGAAATTGTTTTTTGCAAATAATTAAACTACTTTAAAGCGCAACAAATATATAAAAAAAAAAAAAACTAAACAGATATACAAAAATAAAAAATATAATTATAAATGGTGTTTTAAAGCCATTGGCATTTTACACACATAAACGAACGCACAAATACTTTGCAGCTCAAAGCTTATTATTTTAGTCTAGGCGTTTTTCTTTTTCTTTCTGTTGATTTTTAAAATTACCAATTGCCAAAATAGTTAGCTTGTGTTGAGCGCGTCGTCATCATTTATGCTATAAATATTTAAGACTTGTTTTACTAGCATTGTTGTTGTTGTTGTTGCTATTGTTGGTAATGAGTGCCGCTCTCTTTTTAAGGGGGCATAATTAAATTGCCTTCATGTGCATAATTATCAAGTTGAAAAGTGCTGCCTGCCTGTTTGTCTGTCTCCCTGGTTGTCTGTCTGCCTGCTGCTGTAATACTTGCTCTGCGCTGCTACTGTGAATATTACCTAAAACTGTATAATGTTAATTAATTAACACCTGTTTTAGTTAAATGTTAAATAATATTTATACCGAAAATACCAAAACATAAACAAAAGATAATAATATTAATACTTAATACTTTTGCAATCTCACAGTCAGGCAAACGCATTCGAATTAACGACAAGTTCAATAACATAACAATTTATTCAAACTAGAAATAATTCAAACACTTTCACTAATTTTGATTTTAATTTTGATTTTTCCATTTTAGTTTATTTTCTGGTTCATTCTCAATACTACATAATTTGAGCTTAGCCTAAATTGGTCATAACCATTTCAACAAATTTTATAGCTAAATTCAAATCAATTTTTATTTTGTGTTAATTAATTGCTCTTTATGCATGTATTCCTTTCATAGTCGCCTTTTCCTTTTTGCTCTTTGCCGCTGTTGTAGCTGTTATTTTTTATTGGCTGCAATAAAACAGTAGCAATACATTTGTTTGGTTGCTGTCACTAGCCTTAAAATGTAACAACGTCATAAGTCGCACTTTTTTCTTATATTTATAACTGCACATATTTGGTTTCACTTTTTTTTTTTTTTGCAAAATTTAATAGTTTGATTACATGACGTAGGCGTGTTTTATATTATCATTTATATACTCGTGTGTATGTGTTTGTTACATTGTATAATAAAACTCATAAAAATACTTGTTTATACTATATATGCATAATTAAAATATTTAACATTAATAAAACTGTCAAATGATAGTTTTCAACATGGTAATTTAATAACATATGGTATATGGGTGGACACAATCTTTGCGACTGTCTACGCAAGTTAATTCGTAAGTTAAGTGCATATACTAAAATGTTTGTAATAATTGGGCTAGGGAAAACAATGAAGTAACTTTGTTATTAAATCTTAAAAATTTCTCACGAATTTATTGAAGTTGCTTGCATAATGTAAGTGCAAAATTTTAAAAAATATTTATATAAATTAGCAAATTTCCTTCTTATTAGGGCATTAAGTATTAAAGTCGTGGTTCTGAATATCGATTTTATTAAAATTCAAATGAAAAACAGTTCAAGTTATTCAAAGCACGTTTCTGAGGGATTAACCCTTCCCTGCTCATGCTGCTATACATAATCCCACCGCTTTGGACGGTAATAGTAGCGCCATCTTACATCCAACATCCAAACCACAATATAGGTTTCGTAGATTGCAGCTTTCTGTATCGATGCGCATATATAACGGTATTAGAAAACGCCAACTTTCAAAGGTTATTGTCATTTTTATGTGAAGAAATACGTTTTTCACATAAAAATAAAATAAAATTTAAAAAAAAAGCAGAAAAGATCGTGAAATTATAACTTTTCTCGGGTTTAAAAAAAAATTTGTTCGTTAAAAAAAAAAAAAGCTTCAAGGAGCTATAACAATTATTTAAATATACTTTTTGACCAACTTAGAAAATAATTCAATACTGAAGAAAAAAAACTTTGGTTCGATTTAATAGATTCTTTAGTTTTTTGGCTATCACGTCTGCCAAATTAGAAAATTTCGTCAAAATAAAAACTGGAGAAAACACACTTCAAAAGATGTGAAAAATGATCTTAGCAAAACTAACCGTTATTATTATTATTATTATTAGTTTACGGAATGTGCGCTGAGACCTGAAGAACTATTATAATAGTTCCCCGCCTAGAGCTTATAGCAACTATGTTAGTCCTATCTCTGTTAAGAATTTTAGTATTAGGTCTACTTCCCAGATGTTTCTTCCTGTTTTGAATGAATTGCAGGCACTGTCCTAAAATGCGTATTGAAGTTTCTACATGTCTCTCGCAAAACCTTCATAAGTCGTTAGACAGTATTCTCATTATTATTAGGCGGTAGTTTAACTTACAATGTCCTGTTGAGATGCTTGTTCTAAGATTGTTCTTTGTTAGCTTTATACAGTGTGGTTTGTAATTCCCTAGTAGTGTTTTCGACTGCTTTGGACCAAGTTGAGTGACCCAGTATAATTTCTTTTACTTTTCTTCTTTCTTCATGATTATCGCGGAGAGGGATCCTTTTTCCATTTCACAGAGTGGTTCTGAACCGATAAAAGAAGTTTTCGCCCCCCTTTTTGCTTTTTTTCCTAGCTACTTCTTATTTTTGAAAATAATTAGAATTATCTTCTGTAGCTTTGTAAATACATATGGTATACTCTTGAATAGTATATCTATCGATTTAGGCAATAAAAAAACGAATTTTTGGACCTTCTAATTCAGGACACCCCTTTAAATCCGATTTACTTGAAACACGTTTTTTTCAATCTGACAGATTACTCGAACACCGTTGCATGGATTGATTTGGAATTTTTAAAGTAGCTTCACAATTATATTCTATATGTCTTGATAAACAGCTAGCTCCACTATCCAGTCCGCTACCAAGATTTAGGTAATGGTACAATCTCGGTGATCCTTGCATTTTGCATATCGAAATTCTAAAAAAAAAGGTAGTAAAAAAAAGTATTAAAAACTTGTACAAAATTTCAGTACTAAACTGTACATATATGGCTCCAGAGATATACCGTACAATAAATAGTTCCTGAGATATCTCGTCATGAATATTTAGGTTGTATGGGAGGTACCACGCCTACTTGACGATAAGAACTCTCACTCCACTATAACCTTGGTATTGATATACTAGGATAATACTTGCATACCAAATCTTAGTACCGTACTACAAATGCTTCCTGAGATATCACATAATGAATATTGAGGTCATATGGGAGGTGCCACACCCCCTTTCCAATCCCACTTCAATCTTTTCTGTAGTATGTATGACATAGTCAAACAAGAGGTATACTCAAATAAGCATATGTTTTGTATGGGAGGTACCACGCCCACTTTTCCAAGCCCACCTTAATTTTTTCCAAAGAATGCCGTGAACAAATATTACTTTCGTACCAAATCTTAGTACCGTATTACAAACAATTTTTGAGATGAAAATTCAGGTTTGTATGGGAGGTACAGCTAATAGGGTAGAGGGTTCTACAGAGATGCGCGATTTCATTCCATCAGTTCGTGTTTTATCTAGAACTACTATTTGCATATCCCAAGTGGGCACGTTATTCTAACGCATTATAATAATTGTTCTTTTCTCTGCTGTGCTGCGCGAATGTGAAAGCGCACGTCCATTACTACTTCTCCCTCTTTTCTCTTCCTACTATCTTATCATCCTTACATTTCATAAATCAGTACTCGAAAATAAAGTTGGACAACTGCTTTTTTAGTATTCATTATTTTTCTAAGGACTACTGCTGTACAATTATTTTTCAATTTATTAAGAATGTTTCAATAATTTCCCATAATCTGACATGTTATATTAAAAGTTTGAGTTTATGAATAATTTCATTAAGGAATAACTTTTTATAATTTACTATTTTCTATAACATTTCCTATATATTTTAAAAAACTCATTAATTTCATTTTAATGCAAGTAGCTTTGCAATGTTGTCATTTGTTATACGTTAATGTTAATGCAGGAAGGCGGCATCAGCAGCAGCGACCAGAGTCAACCACAACACGCTAACCAGCACCACCACTCGGCTCAATGTTAAAACAATTGACATTTTAATATGACTGGTATTTTTTTTCCTTGTATGTCTCCATGTCCTCTTCACTTAAAAACAATTATTCAGCAAAAACTCCTCCTTTTAAGATTAATGAAAGCTTCTTATAAAAAAATATTTAAAAAAAAAAAAGAAAAAAATCGGCGAGCCAGCATTTTCTTATACAATCATAGAGGAACTTGTTCTGCCAGTTGCAGTTGATTGACTGTTTGTTTAGTTGGTTGGTATCTGTTGATTTGTTGGTGCTGACGGTTGTTTGGTTGCTTGCCAACAAAATAAAGTTGGTCACATAACGGAAGCATTAATTGCATATGTTGCAACAATAAAATTAAACAAAAAACAAAAACAATCAAATGAAACTAGTTGCATACATTTACTGCAACAACAACCAACAATTGCTGCAACGAAAATAACAATTTTAATACATTTTATTACGAAAACTTTTTATTAAAAAAATAAAAATATAATTCACACATTTGTATTGATTTCATAAATTTTAATTTGTTTGTAATTAAAATTATAAATTATTGCGAAATTAATAATAATAAAATATTTTCCTTTCTTTTATTTCCAGGTGAGAATTGGGAAAAACTATTAAAAAAAAAATATGTAACGATTAGTAAGTAAATTTATATGAAGACAATTAATTTGTGGAACTTTTAAAAACCAGGGAAAATTAAGAAAAAAAACTATGATGTTTGGTTTTCTTAGTCTTAACTGTGGATGAGTGATTAGTATGCTGGGTTGTGGATACCAACCAGGGTTGTGAGCTCGTATCTTAACTAAGTTTCGCCGTTCGATGCCAGAACTAAACTAAACTTTAAACGCAAACTTCTTTCATTATTTTTATGCATGCAACCAGAAAATCTTAAACCTCCCTAAAAAAATTTGTATGAACTTTTTAACTTGAATTAAAATTTTCTCAAAAATTTTTGTTCATTCGAAAATAATATTTCAAGGCAAAGATTTGGCAGAACAAAAATCTAACTAAAACTAAGATCAAAAACCAGATCACCATCCTGACCAAAAAACAATCCAAAAACAAAACTCTGATTAAAACTTAGACCAAAGTTGAAACCAAAACTCAGAACATTATTTAAAAGCATACCAAAATTTAGATCAAATATCAGACCAGAAATCGGACTACAAATCAGACTAATATTTAGACCAAGTTTAGACAAAAAATTAAGCGGAAATTCACATTAAATCTCAGACAAAAATTTAGATCAAATTCTTAGCAAAAATTAAACTGTAATGTAGACCAAATTCAACCTAAATATCAGAACAAAAATATGTCAAAACTTAGAAAAAATCCCAAGTTCTCCAAAAGTAGGGTATCAGTAAACTGACCCTGGAGTTTAAATTTAATATAGTTCAAGTTTCCATAATAAACAGTTGCGCTATAGAAATATATGAAAAGTTTATAATCACTTACATTTTTGCTAAGGACTTCAGCTCCTATAGACCTCTTCTGCATCCGTCACTTGCCAGCAATGGTGTTCTTGAGAAAGCGTAACGTTCTACCCGTTCAATTTTGACTTCACTTAGCCTGGAAAGAAAGTAATTAAGTAGCGGGAATCTGATTTAACACTTACATTCCTCGACTCAATAAACTTATTGTCAAATATATGCGACAGTTTTATTTATTAAGAAACCTTTTCAGCCAAAATTTAGCTTAATCACTGAACACAATTTTGCGATAAAACAACAGGTCAGCTTGAAACTGTTCTATATAGCAAAAGTCAGAGAGATATCAAGACGACGTGTTTTTTATATTTTACATTAGCATTTTCAAAATGAAGAAGCTGTGTGCAAGATGAGTGCCGAGTTTGCACACTCCCGTACAAAAAACAAGGTGCGTCTCATGACTTCGAAGCAGTGTTTGGTGGTTTTTAAGCAAAATCCAAAAGATATTTTGTGTCGTTTTATAACAATGTATGAAACTTGGATTCACTACTCGCCGGAGTCCAATCGGTCGTCTGCTGAGTGGCTGGCACCCAGTGAAAGTCGCCAAAAGACACAGCGATCCGCTGGCATCCACCGTTTTCGCAAAATATAGTCCCAAGTGATTATTATCTCTTTCCGATTCTCAAAATATGGCTCCAGGGCAAAAGATTTTACTCGAATAGCGAGGCTCAAAGTGAAATAGAGTGCTATTTTGGAAGACCGCTGGAAAAATGTATCACCCTAGACTAAAATCATATTTCAGGGGAAAAATTGGGTTTTCACTCTTAGTCCCGGGACTATGAGTATAGGTTTCTTCAATTGAGTTAATAGGCACGTTTTTTTTATTCGTTTACTGAAAAAAGTAACACAATTATCTTTAGTGTATCTTTCCTATACCAATTTCACGATACTTGTTTTGTCACAGAGTGCACGATTGATAAAAAAAACGCGGTTATGATTTCAATTCCGCTAATCGGGAGAACTTTTCTCTCACTCAGTAAAAGCCAACGACTATAAGCGGTCCATTGAGAGCATAGCGTGAAAAATTTGTTCTCTGTGCTTGATTCTAAATACATATCAACTCTAAAGAAGTAAAGAATTATATCTGGTGGATAAGTTGACGAAACTTTGTTATGCGGTTCTGTTAAATACCAATAAGAATGCAAAGTTTCATAAATAATTCTTACAACCTTTGTTAACTTTCTTTGTTCATATTCAACGTCAAAGGCATTTAATTTTTTTTCATTCAATAGCGATTGACATTTGTAATAAAGTACTTCATATTGTATGGTAAATTTATTGCTACAACTTAAAATTTTTTTAAATAAATCATTAGATTCCACTTTATATGACCTTGGTTAAAGAATAGACAGGTTTTTGATAATTTTACTTGAGCCACTCATAATTTACAAATATCTATTTACTCATAGCAAACAAACAAAAAGTCGTCAAAGTTAACAAAGTGTTGCTAATTGTACATAAATATATGAAAACCTATTTGTTGAGGGATATGTATTCATGTATGTACTATATATTAGGGTGCCCCCAGCTATAGGTATTTTGTCAAAAGTTAAAATGTTGCTGATCCCTTCCACTAACGTGGTTTCAATTAAGAAAAACCGTTTTGAGCAAAGCTTTAGCTCCATTTGAAATCTTTTAGATGACCCTAAAACGCCTTGAAGTTGAAATATAGTATACGCAACGATCGCACGATTTTCTTGTGTCTTTTTAGAGAAATTTATTTGAATACATCTAGGAAATTGTGTGAAAACATTCTGAATAAAATTTTGCGAAAGAAAATTCGAACAATTCCTGAAACAATATGAAAAATTTAAGAAATATTAAATTTTTTTTTTAATTACGCATATAACTTTTATAGGAGAAACGCATTTTTATTTACAGAAATAATATTTATTGCATCAAAACATGTCTAATGTGTTAACGAACGTGCGTTGAATATTATTTCTTCCTAATAATACGGACACCTGAGAGGGAATTTCAGTCAAAATTAGCATTTCATTGAAATGTGGAATTTCGCCATACAAAAACTGTCTAATGAAATTCTGAATTCCAAAAGAATTTCAACGAAATTCACTTGAAATGCCGAAAGTAATTCAGCAACCCTTAAACACATGGTTGTAGAAAACAAGAGAAGTATGAGATCTTTTACATTTTTTTTTTTAGACATTTTGCATTTAGTTTTCATAACAGCTGCTCTTGTAATATTTATTAACAAAAAAAATCAAGAGTGAAAAAATAAAATAATAGAGTAGGAGAGCAACTCATTGCTAATCCTCTAGTTAACCATAACACTGCTCTGCAAATTTCATCCTTTTTATGCGAATAAAATAGATTCTAGTGATTCCGAATGCATTTTTCATGCTGAACACGAAACTTTCCATCACGTCATGTTTTCGAATAATAAAAATGGATTGAAACCACTAAAAATAGCGTTTTTGGCCTTCACTAAACTTTGCTAATGTCAGAAATTGAACCATGAACCATGCCTTTTCAAATGAGCCCTAAACCAAATTTTTCGCATGCGTTCTTGGGTTCAGGAAACATGCTTTCGTAAATCTTATTCGTAAAACCCATCCAGGGCAGTGTAATTGCTTTGTAAATTTTTGCTATCCAAATGCAATTGAAATGCAACATTTCAATTTATTTTTATTTTCACAAAACACACACAAAAATTCTTTTTCTTCTCCACACTTATATTCCGTCAAAAACGAAATTCGATTTTCAATGAAATTCCTTTTTTGTCGCATGTTCACCTAAATTTGCAATTCAGAATTTCACCGAAATTCACTCTCGTGTGTTCGCACTATAAGAGAGGGTTTAGTAGCAGTTGAGTATTTGTTTTCGGTCTCTAGCAGCGGTCTCCACTTAGTACGGGGAATCGGGGAATGAGCTGTTTTTTACGGGGAATTTGAAACCGTCCAGCTTTTAGTTAATAAAGTCTGTAGAATATTTGTTGTCAAATTTTATGTAATGTAAATCGTTTAACTTTTGCAATACCTTTATCTCTTCTTAAGAAAGCCCTGCACTTTCTTGGTTTGGTAAAATCGATTTTTAAAAAGTATGTAATTTGAAAGTATTATATTTCAAAAGTATTTTGTAAAAATTTCAAAGAGAAACTCGAAGTGCTTTCGTGGATATATACCATTTTAGCGGCGAGAGTCAGTCAGGCCAAAACAGTCGCGCAGCGCTTCGGCTTCCCTTTCGGCCGTTCAAAAAGGCTTAGCTATGCCTTAGTCCTGCACCTCCTGATTAATAACCCCCGATTGCGATTCCATCGGTCACCGATCTGTGCGTTATGTAGTTGCGCCTCTCGGTCGTATTGGGCGGGAGGAAGGTCCGTTGGGATTCGTCAATATATTTAAAAACCTATAGTTTCGGATCTACTAATCACCTATTGCATTTGGAAATTTTTATCGAACACGTTTTTTATTTAATCTTTGGAAAAATGAAAAAAAAATAAAATTAGAAATTCAAAATGTGACCATTTTTTTTTTTCAAAATCGAAAATAGTTTTGAATTTTTTGAAATAACATTAACCTTGAGCATTGAAATAACATTGATCAATTTTAAACGTGTCTCGCTGTTATAATATAAAATTATACCGGTGCGGGGAATTTGACTGAAAATCGGGCAATTTCTCGCGGGCTATCGGGGAGTCAGAAGAAATGAGTTGGCATCCCTGGTCTCTAGCAACGATTTGTAAAATGAGAATGTTGTTGTATTCCTGAATTAGCAACTGTCTTCTCAAGTTTTTCCATTTCACTTTTGTAACCTAAATCATTTTTTTCATTTTGAAGGTTCTTTGTCGAGGAAAATTTTTGTACCAGTAGTTACAAAAGACCAAAACTCGATGTTTATAAACGAAGAAAAATTATTTTGGTGTAATTTCTTTTCAATATAATTTAAACTTTATTTGCCTTAACCGCTGTTGGAACATTGTCATCAAATAAGGATAGAGCCACAGTTTGGGGAGCTAAATACCCGAGGTGGGTGACAAATTTGTTCACAGCAGCCTTACTGATTTCTGGATCAATATCCTGATAATTGACGAATGAACAAAAATTCATGATAAGGTTTCTTAATTGAATCTTGTGACAGAAACCAGGCTCTTCTCAAACATACACTTGAGCAAGAAAAATATAAGGGGTTATACTATATACTTGTTGTTATCAGAATAAGCCACCGTATATTTATTTGTTGATGTTGCAAGGTATTTCATAAATTTTTTCAACAGAAAATGTTGACAAATGGGGACGACATGGCCGTTGTGCCAAAACACCTTTTTTTTCGTCACCCCTCGCGGTGAGAACGGTAAATAAAGATCGGTTTAAAAAAAAAGCCAGGCTCTTAGTGAACGAAGATTTTGTGGAATTTACATTTTTACAAAAATGGTGATGATTTTTTTAAAATTCTTGATTTTCGTGAATCTGGAAATTAGGTTTTGGTAGCCAGAAAAAAGTTTTCTTCCAAATCAAAATTCCTTCGTTTATTACAGTTATAAACTAACTAGTAAAAATTCAGATCGATTAGTGAAATTGTTCTAGAGAAACCTTTCTCACCGCAACGGACCTTTTTGAAAAACAACATTTGGAGAAAATCGCGTTTCAACTTTCGGCACCATATTTCTTACAGTCGGAGTTAGCGCGCTCTTGACAGCTGTAAATTTGGCTCTAGTGCTCAGATATCTATGCAATTTGGAAAATATTTTCTCAAGAGGATGTACTTTGAGAAAATGCAATACAAAAATTTTCGAATTTTTCGGCCAGCACATGCGTATATAACCCCTTAAGAACTTTTCTCGTATATCTTGAATGCATAAATCATTGTTAACTCTAATAAATCTGGGTAATCATCTCGCTGTTGTTTGAATTTTTTCATGGAATGGTGTTGATCAAGAAAACCCAGGGGGGTTACTTTGTAGTTCGATTCGAAAGAAAATTTACTCAAACTCGAACGATTGGTACTTTAGAAAACATTTTCGAATAATATTTGTTCGATGTTCAGATTTCATTTTGTGCCTTTCGGATCGAATTTGGCATTCGAATAGAACTGCCTATTGAATCGAACTACAGAGTAACCCTCCAGAACAAAAAATTGATTTATCTAAAAAAAAAAGTCGATCATGGTCGATGAGCGCCGCCTCACAGTTTTCCGATTGAGCTCAAATTTTGCACAGATCATTTCTTTATTGATTGAAACAATTTAGGCGTTTAGGAGCTAAACTCTTAGAAAGTTGAAATATAAGGACCACCCTAATGCATATGTATAAAATGCTAAATCATTATGGATTAAGCTTAGAAAAAAATTTAAGTTATTTTTATCAGAGATATTAATAAAAAATGAACACATTATAAAAATATGGGTTATGCTAACAATGAGAGTGACTATGCAAAATTTTTGATTTTTAAGAATAGTTAAAAATGAGGAACTTTTCTTATGTTTACTTTAAAAACACATTAGCCTCCTAGAAGACCTAGAAGAGTTTTGCATCAATTTTTTTTTATTCAGGTTAATATCAGTGACAAATATGAGCATTTGTCGAGACACACTCAGCTCAGGGTTGATGCTGTATGGAATGATATATTATGGTAATTTTAAGTACATATTTTTGTTTAATTAATATGCAAAATAAAATACGAAAGTTAGACAAACGATCTGTATTCGAAATACCTAAAGTGACCAATTGCATAGATTTAGTTCAAATGAAAGTGAACATTTTTTGAAACGCTGCCGAGATATGAAATTGTATAGTCTATCAAGGTCTATCAAGTCTAGGCTAAATTCAAGCGAAAGTGAATGAACAGTAACGAAAGATCTAGTCTCCTTTTTAACATTACCTTACCCGTTCCACTTCAATCGATAATACAAAATAAATAATTGAAAATTAATTGAAAATGAAATTTTTCCCAAATACGACTCACGTTGTTTTTTTTCTGTTTTTCTCTATTTTGCAATATAGCAAATGCTATTAATACGGAAATGGGGAAAAAATCCAATAAATTTATTGTATGTTCATCAAAACCATCATCATTATTGGTAAGCAACATTGCCATCAACAGCAATAAACTTTAGTTGCTGTTCTTTCAATATAAAAATCAAACTTACGCTATAGCTAGCAGCAACTAGTAAGCTGACTAGCTAGCTTTCCAACAAGGTCAACACACAGTAGCGGTATGTGTTAGCCCAGTTTGTCAATGACGATGATGCGAAAGTGATCGTACACTTCTATGCATATATGTATGTAGTATATAAATATATCTACATACATATATATACTTATGTGCTATTTAAGTATTTTGTTGGTGTATTGGTTATTTTTCCGTTTCAAAAGTAAACCGCACCAAATCGAACTTAACCATCGGACACTGAACACTCCACTTCGTTCGTTCTTTTTCATTTTCATTTCGCTAAATAAATTTGTAGTTAGTAATCGATAAATTTGTAATCTAATTATTGTATGGTTATTTTTCTCTACTCGATTCGTCATTATTTTATTTTTTATACATATTTTTTGTATTTTTTTTTCTCAGATTTTATATGTTTACTCGTACGTATTTGTGTTAAAACGCATTTAGCCTGTTCTTTTCTAAGATTTTTATTTTATATACACACACACACACACACACACACATTGGAAACGAGTAAATAAGGAGAAAAAAAGAGGTCGGTCATCATCTTAGCCAAAAGTATTTATGTTAACCGTAATCGCTAAATTAAGTTTTATTAATTTTTTCTATTTCATTTTTTGTGCGCTAGTCAATATAAAAGATATAGAAACTGAAACTGTAAGGAAAAGAACAAAAAATTTGACTAAATACCCTAATAGTTTATCTTCTTCAGAACAGTTTATGCTGAGATAAGTTTAAGCAGCTTATAAGCATTTTAACTCTGCGTAATGTTATTTACGTCGAATTCATAATTGCATCTATGAATATTTTCTTTGAGCGTTTTTTCCTAAATTGCTAATCCTGTTCTAAGACATGGTTCCTCATTATTCTCAATTTTATAATAGAATTTTTGACACTGAATGCGAAACTATCAACAGAAATGGTAAATGATACATTCAGCTCTATACAATACTTAGTTGCCATAGCGAAGTGGTTAGTGTGTTGGACTACTACGCAGAGGTGCCTAGATTCAATGCTCGGCACGGTCAAGTAAATAGACAATGGCAAACCGCCAACAGTTGAAATTGCTTAAGAAAAGCTTTTACCTTTGCTGTTCGGATGCGGCATAAAACTGTAAGTATCTTTTATTCGTGTACAAATGGGGCTCACACAACATTAATGGATGCGTCGGCCTAGGTCTTCCAACGGCTATTGTGCCATAAAAGAAGAAGAAGAACTACTACTTTTGCTATCCTAATGGAAATATGGGTAAATTATATCTGTAGATCTGTATAGAATATTAAAAATACATCAAAAATGGTATTAGAAATTACTTGAATCTGACAGAAACCTTAATTTCATAGGTCTCTGTAACTCGTTCAATATTTATTAAGATGACGAAATAACGTCCCACATGAGTCCATACCGATAAAGTACATATATACTACATGGGTCGATCCAAGATCACCACATAAAACCTCATTCTAAGAGGGCTGCTACTTTGTTTTAATATATAAAATGGTTAGCATTAAACCAAAAGATAACTCGTGGTTTAATGCGACTTGCAGATCAGCAGTCAGATCCAAAGAGGCTTCTTTCAGGAACTGTCAATCGAACAAGAATGCCAATACGGAACAGTTGCGTAACAGCAGGCTAGAAATCGCTGTAATGCCATATTAAATATTATGGCGAGAAAAGTTTCTTCACGAACAGCGCCAGAGACAAAGAGTCTTACAATTCCATAGAAGTAGTAAGAAATTTTGGTCATTTGTAACGAAAGTAAAAAACCAAACGACTTCGTCAATTCCAACTCTTTTTATAGATGATCGCCTCGTCACTAGCTCGGTTGTATTTGTATTTCCGTCTTGTTGGAAAGTTGCAAACGTTCAACCTGTGAATTACCGCCCCATCTCAATTTGTTCTACACTGGCCAAAGTCATGGAAAGTGTAGTAAACTTTCACTTGGTCAAATATTTAGAGCGAAATGAGTTGCTTTATGACCGCCAATGCGGTTTCCGCCGTAATCGCTAAACGGGCGATCTCATGGCGGTTCTCACCGAGAACTGGAACCATAGTGTCCATGGATTAGGTGAGATCAAAGCGGTTGCTCTGGATATTTCCAAGGCGTTTGACCGAGTGTGGTACAAAGCACTGGTGTCAAAACTGATTACGTATGGGGTCGGCAATAACTTCACCCGATGGATCACGAGTTTTCTAAGTGTCCGCTCTATCCGTGCTGTGATAGACGGTGTTACTGCGGAGACTCGTGCTATTAATGCTGGAGTGCAGCAGGGCTCGGTCCACTCCCCAACCCTTTTCCTTATCTTTATCAATGACCTTCTGTCATTGACTAGAAATCCCATTCACTCCTTTGCAGATAATAGCACCATTTGTCATTTATACACCTGCTCAAAACGCCCTAACTCTTTGGAGATTGAGAGTAAACGGCATGCTATGAATGGCTCACTCAGTAATGATCTCCAAACAATCTACGAGTGGGGTCTCACGAACGGAGTTCAACTCAACGCGCGTAAGACCCAATGTTGTATGTTATCTCACAAACGATTGGCACAACCCTCTGTTAACCCCGTGGTTATGGGTGGGGTAATTATTGCGGAGTCAGAAACTCTTGATGTTCTGGGCATGTCCATCCAATGTGACGTTCGTTGGAATAATCATATTTTTGATGTGTCGAAAGAAGCAGCCAAGTGCCTCGGCTTTCTAAAGCTGTAAGAAATACTTCACTCCGTCTGATCTCCGCATGATCTACACCACCTATATCCGCCCCAAAAATGGAGTATAATTCGCACCTATGGGCAGGAGCTTCACGAGCGCAACTAGAGTTCCTGGACCGTATTCAACATCGGGCTATAAAGCTAATAGGAGACAGTAGGGTTTCCAGCTCTATTGACTCCTTGGAACACCGTAGAAACGTGGCTTGTGTGACTCTATTCTACCGGTATTTTTATGGTAAATGTTCCGCTGAGATACGGAATTTGATTCCACCAGTTCATGTGTTCACCAGAACTACTCGAACTGCAAGCGGTAGTCACGCATTCCACGTGGATATGGTACCACAACTCACGACGCATTACAGAGATAGTTCTTTTCTCTGCTGTACCGCGCGTATATGTAATAAGCTCCCTGCAACCGTTTTTCCTGACTTTTACGGCATTTCCAAATTTAAAACAAACGTTAACAACTTTTTCTCCCTCTTTCCTTCTACCACTAATCTATCTTCATTTCTCAATCAACGCAATGCTTTGCATTCATAGGGGTACCCCATGAGTGTTGATTGCTGAGTGTTGAGTAAAAACAAACATTTATCATTGAAAATGGTTTTATTGTTTTTTAAAACACTTTTGCATGCGTTTAAACTAATTTCGTAGTACATTTTCCACTCCGAATAAGGTAACTCAACATCAACCGCCTCTTCAGATCGTGGAATTTATTTTTGATGTTCGGGAAAAAAATCAATTCTATGTTTTGACTTATTTGTGCCGATGTGTGAAAGCTCACATTATCGTGGTGGAGACTGATCCGTCTTCGGTGGTTTGTTTTTCTTCATTTTTCCTTTAATTTCTAACAACCAAATGGGGTTGTGTACCATACAAAATGGACCATACGACGTTTCACCAAAGATACTTTTGCGATATTCGCTTTTGTTGAATTTGGCTAGCCTCAACTACTGTTTAGTTTCGGGCTTATATGCACAAATCCTTGATTTGCCCCCTGTCCCGAACTTATAAAAGTTTTTGAAACACAGTTATCAAATTTTTCGGCATTTCTTTGGACCACTCGACACGAGCCAATTAATCAATTGTCATGAGGTATCCAACGCAAACTAATCGTTGTGGCGGTTAAATGTTTGCAATATTGAATATGTGCGAATGGAACTAATGCGCAAACATGACTCAATCTCACGATATGTCACATGGCAATCTTGCAATATCAGTTCGTTCATAGCATCGATGTTTTCTGACACAATAACAGATTTTTGACAATCTTCACGATATTCGTCCTGAAGCGAGCTACGACCATGGTTGAAGTCGGAAAATCTGCGAAACATGGTGGCCGGAGAGGGTGCTTTAGCACCAAAAGTCAAAGTGGGTCAACCGGCACATTGTTGTTGAGTTAATCCAAATCGAAAATCATAAAAAATCATCGCACGAAAATTTGTCAAAATTTTTCACTATAAACAACACAAATAGCACTCGTATGACAAAACCTTCTGAGCAAGTTGACCATGAAAAACGTCAGGCTTTACGATGCTGATGTTTGATTTGACGTATCTCCGTATCGCCATATCTCAAGACTTAAACAACAGCATCCGTAAAAAATAGTTCTCTAATGAAACAAATTCGGAAACAACGTTCAATAATCTGTAGAAAGGTTTGCAACTTCGATAGCTTCTGTAGAGTTAGAAAGTCTGAGGTAGAAAAACAGATACCTCATTTTAATCTTAAATGATTTTCTAGAGTCCCTTAGATCACTCGTAAATGATGGATTAATTTTCTGTAAGGCCCAGTCAATCTTCTATTTTAGTAACCTGTAATGGTTTCGATGGCTTAAGTAAGGCAGAAAAGTTTGAATTTAAAAGATATAAAACTTTTTTTTAGCTATAAGCATTTAAAGACAGCATAGGGATTTTTTCATAACTTTGTTTTAGTGAATTACTCACAAGAGATCCATAATATACTCTGAACCTTCTTTTTTTCCGGTACTACTTTTCGAAAAGGAATGATAAAGTAGGTACACCTAACTAAGTTAGTTTATAACAGTTTCCTGAAAAGCTAAATTGACTGAAGCGCTTTTCATTTTTTTAGCTATGTCCTTTCCCTAATCTAAAATCATTCGAAGGTTTTAATGAAGTTCAGGAGCAACCTTCTTCCATAGACCTCAAAAGCTAAATGCAAAGCCAAAACATTTGTTATTACAACTACATATTTGAGATTTTCTTGAAGCGTTTGAGTAGATTCTTGAAGCGTTTTAAATCTATCTTTTTGCCCAGGTTTGCTTAGTAGTAATTTCCAACCAAAGTGTATTCATGTTGTCATGAGTGAATCAATAATTTGCAGGTAGCCAGTGGCATGCCAGGAACCAGGCATTTTTAGATAGAAGAGGATTGGTTTTGCTATTCCTAGCACAGCTCGTCAGCTTTGCAGTTTTTCATAACCTCCCCAGCATAGATACACAGATATGCCACAGCTTGGTCATCTGTACGATAAAGGAAATATTACTGTACATTATACCGGAGCAAAAAACAGAAAAGTTCCGAATCGTATCGTAATAATGCGGAAAAGTTGCCACTCGTCAATAAGAACACAGGGGAAAAATAGAAATAGATAAAAGAGGTGGGGTAAGAAGGGTCGACTTTTTTCTCGTAGTGTACATAATTTCGGACATCATTTACACCTCTTACGATTTCCCGTATACCTGTTAAATTTTTATTCAAATTCGTAAACTTTGTATGCGATGTGCGAACGGAAGATATTCTTCGATTTCAAAATGTTTTTCCCCCTGAGTTCGTATTGACACAATTTTTCCGCACTATTCGGAAACTTTTCTCTTTTTCACTCCGGTCTAGTGTACATGGCTTTAGAGCAGCTGCTAAATGAGATTCAGATATCCATTTGCTCGCAAGACCTTGAATGTAAAAATTTCAATATTGGCCTTTACCTTGTGGTTTTTGGTTAAAATAAAATCAATTTTCAATGCGCTTTATGCACCTACCTTAGAGACACAGACACACACGCCGAACCAACCTAAACAACCATACAAAAATGGTCAAATATGAAAAGTAAATAACAAAGAAAAAGAGCTAAAAAAAACTGAAGACTTTCCTGCCAAATACTTAGCCGAAAATGTCTGCATTTATAGCTAGTGTCCAAATGTTGTTTGCACATGACTGCAATTTGCAAGAAACTTGTAACCGTGATCTTGATACGTGTACGTATAGCAAACGAATATAAAACTGGATTCCGTGACTTGAAGACGCTTGAATGCACGCTCACTATAAGTTAAGCAGCTAGTTAATGAAATAGCATGTGGGCAGCAGCAGAAACAGCAACAGGAGCTTGTGGTAAAGTTGTTGATTTTGTTTTATTTTTTTTTTTTGGCTTTAATCCAAGTCCACCTAGTTAAATAAACTTGTGTGCTCACAAAATAAAGTAAAGATATTAAACAGTCCTTGCCTTGCCGTTAAAAAGAATTCAAATTCCAAATTCGGTTTTGTTAAAATTTTTGTTTAAATTAGTGACTGAAATTTAGTGAAAATTTTGTTTAATGAAGAAGCATTTTCTTTCTTTTTAAATGTGTTTTTTAATTAATTAAATAAAATACTATATCCACCCGAGAATCATTTCGTTCTTGATAAAGTTTTAGGTAATCTTAACGAGACAACTTCAATGTCAGAAGTTTGTCTTGAGAAATATTTATCTAGAAAAATCAAAGCTCATAATTTTGTCTATGGAAGACAAAACTATAACGTTTCTTCATAAAATATTTAATTGTAACTAAATTAATAAAGAATAAGTTTATATATACTGAAAGTCCCAGGTTTAAGCATTTCGCTAGTTAGTCTTTCATACATATTTGGAGATGACTATAAAACAATTCCGACTGGGTTCTTCTGTATTTTCGTGTGTGATTTTTACTGAGGGAATTGCACTTTTTGTTTTGTTGTCGCGTGTCAAATTTTGTTACCACTACTGGCGAAAGTGTTGTGAATCTTTCGTTTATTTTATATTTCTTTTTCAATTGTTTGTTTGTTAAGAGTTCATTGAATTGTTCAATCACAAGGTCTATTGTAATGAAATCATTATTAAATTTTTATTATTAAAAAAAAAAATATATTATTTGCAATATTATTTCTATAATTAGCCCCATAATATCTTCATTTCATGTATTTATGAATACAGATTATAAACAGCTATGAATATCATTGATATAAATCAACGGCCTAGTATATCGCATTAATTCGAATTGTGTATGAGTTGTTAAAAAGTTAAAATATAATTTTAATTTTTCCATGAATAGACTCGTCCCAACCAAGATCGGATTGGCATACAGAAACCGATTTGAGTTTGTACATTCATATATAAAAACTATACATTTATGGCCTGGAAAACCAAATGAAAAATAGTTCAATAACGTTTGGATTTAGGTGATCCGATTTTATACCTTTCTTAAACCGTTAGTATGGATCCGCTTTTATATCGTTTACACTCCAAATTTGTTGTATTTGTGAATTTTTAATACAAAAACGTACTATTTTGCCTAAGTTTAGGTTGGAATGGCAGCTTGCAGTGAGCAAACTTAAGTCTGCATGAAAGCAAATTTAAGCACACTTAATGGTTCATCGTGACATGGAAGACACACGTCGAGCTTATGCCCTCGCGTGCACTAAAAGGCCTTCGGTAAGACTTGTGGTCTGAATCCAGTATTAATATACTGGCTAAACATTACTCCTGTGAGACCTATTGTCAAGTATACCTCTTTAGTATCGTGGATACGAACTTTGGTTAAGTCCACAGCGACCTCTCATATTCCATTCTCATATTGCTTTCTGATGCCAAAAATGGAACAATTACGGTATCTGTGTACCATTTATGAAGAGGCATAGGTTCGGTTTGTTTTTAAGGTAGCATAGCTGCCTGATTTCTCGTCGAATAGTTTATGTTAGGTTATGGAGAGTGGTGTGCTATTAGGGGGTTCATTGCACTTATACTGTAAGATCCATTGAAGTTGAACACACATATATAACCACATATGTATTCTTGCCCACTTCCCCTGCGGGAAGGTATGCCTGTCGTAAGAGGCGACTAAAATACCTCACAGAGAGAGAGGGCGTGACCAAATTGTCACAAAGCCCTATACCATCCCGATGAATGACGCCACTTCAGTATGCAATGAGACCACGCCCGTCTCGCCACACTAAAGCAACAAGGCGCAGCCCAAAATAATAATAAACGCCAAGGAGACCCAGACGTCTCCCGTGTTTATTACAAAACAGTGATCCCGACTGCAATGAGACCAAGCCCGTCTCACCAGATCGGTTAAAACAAAAAGGCGCAGCCAACAATAAACGCCAAGGAGACCTAGACGCCTCCCGCGTTGACATGAAACGATACCTCATGAGACCACTCCCGCTTACAACAACTAGCTCTCACGCTTGTTCCAGCCGCCTCTTCACTCCGCTGCCAGACCAATAACGGCTATCACGGTTAATCGAAGTTGGCGGCTGGAAAGTAGCAGTTTTTACGCGTGGAACGAAAAAGCCAGGGTGTCAGCGACCCTGCCCCACAGCGGACGGCAACGAACAAGACCGACAAAAAGTAAAAACAGACGAGTAAGCAGTAATGCGTCGGCCTCCCGACGAAATACTTAACGGTGGTTCCGGGAGGAGCTTTCCGTCGGACGAGAGGATATGTTTAGTTGGTGGAAGTCTCGCACTGACTTTGGCTTTCAATGCTTTTACTGCTCGTTAAATAAAAAAAAAAAAAATGTATATAACACACAAACTTTACAATTTGTCGATCAATACTTCGGTCAATGTAGTCTAACAAGTCAGGTTACGATACTACCCTGAGCTGAGTTGTGGGACAAAGGTATACTTCGATATGAGCTGTTTTCGAACAACAACTGCACAATTCCTACTCTCACCTCCATCAACCCGGTAACACGAGTAATCTATCTGAAAATGAGATGAAAAGCGAAAACGGTACAACTTTGAAGCATAGAAAAAACTGGTAGAATTTTACTTTACTTTACTCGAATGTCGTTGATAGTAAAAGTGAACAAAATATGTTCAGAGCAAAAACGGGTTAAGTCACTGTGCGTTTCTGCTCTTCAATCATTTTTACTCCAAGTCGTATTACTTGCACTGTTCTTGCGCTAAAATTTAAATTTATTTCACTTTTGCTCTTATACAAATTTAAACTTCTTTTGCTCTCAGCCTCTCAGATAACAAACCCTTATACAATAAAAAAAGGTAAAGGCTGACTATAGAGGGAAGCTTCTTAGAACCATTCACCGCCTCGATGGTCTAGAAGTAGCGTGCTAGACTCTTGTCTTGTCTGAGATATCGACCTTTACGGAGAACCCTCAACATAAGTTAGAAAACAAACAATTAAACTTAACTTCACTGCATTATCTACTGGTAGAATTTGACCCATTCCAAGATTCAAAACTAAAATGCCAAGGGATCCATATCATTAATTTGGAAACGCCAAACGAATCACAAAGACACAGCTGTAATGAATCATACCACAGCCATTGTTCTATGAGTGACAATGTGTGACAAGAGCAATAAGCTGTAACCAGCATATTTTCATATTTTTGGTAGTGATATAAGTTCCTTTTAGTATTTCTTGGTGGTGATGTTCGTTTGGTAGTGGGAATCTTTCGATTCGGATAATCAGTAGAAATTGTTTGGTTAGCAGTTCATTGCGATTCTTAACTAGGAGAAGTTTTGCTTCTTGAAGTAGATGCTGCTGATTTCATATTATTTTCCATAACATAAATTTTAGTAAGCAAAAAAAGTACTTCTAAAATTCACTTCGCTCCTTCGTTGATGATTATAAATGTTTTATTAAAAATTTAACGAATAGCAGTCCAAAATGAATGTTAATAAAAATGATGGCTGCTTTTTTATCTGTCATCTTTCAGCGTTGCATTTTTTGGTAGTAATTTTTGCATGAATTTCAATACCAGCATCAACGTACTCAATGAGCACAAGTACTCATAATAAAAGTATAGAGTAAAAAAGTATTGGATGTCGGGGTAAAAGTATCGAGTACCGATACCATTTCCCTAACTATAATAGAGTTAGTAGTTTTAAATAGAGAACACTATGTAGAAAGATTTATTACTATTCACTGCAAAGTCTACATGCCCCAACTTTTCATCTCCCTTTTCATTCCTTCTAAGATTAAAATCAATTCGACCTCTTAAACTTTATCCCATACACAACAGTTTCAAAAAGCAAGTTTATTTTAAATATTTAACTTTATTTTAATTATTGTTAAATATGACAAAGTAGTTAAGTGTTGTGTAAATAAATAGCGCATAAATTACATTTAACCACAAACAACATTTAACTGCCATTAATGGCGACAAAGTTTATACACAAACATAAATTAAATCCGATAAGCATCGGAATTTATATTTAATTTATCTTCTAAACATATGTATACAAACAAACTAAAAAGAAAAAGAAAAACATTATAAAGTTCAACATAGTAACTATCCACACCAGACACAAAACGAATGACCCAATCATTTTATGATAGTCATTAAAATAGTAATACAATTTCAATAACAACAACAATAACAATTTCAGTTTCATAACATTTCTGCACATTCATCTAACTTTTATGGCAAAATTTCATCTAAGTAACTCTAAATTTGTTGTTGTAGCTGTTATGTCCAATCTCACTTAACCGCGGACACTTGGAGGCGGAACAGACAAGTACTTAGTTGCACATGTGTGAGTGTCTCTATCTATTGCATGTGTATGTGTTGCAGTGTGCCTGTGCCTTTGTCGTCTCGTCATTGGTGCAGCTCATGGTCGTTTTCCATGACCATGGACTTTATTTTCAATGGAATAGATTTAAGTGCATTTTATTTTTAATTTTTTTTTTTTGTTTATTTTTTGAAATGCTCCAATTTTGAAGTTGTTCAAGTTTTATATTTGATGCTTTCTATTTGGACTTTTAGGTTTTTGTGTCATGCTCTAAATTTTTATTTCAATTTCTGTATTTGCATTTAGTTTATGATCTACATAGTTTTATTACTTTGAAAAAGTGTGTTTATGTTATTGTTGTTGCTTTGCCGTTGTTGTGGTAGGTGCTCCAAGTTGTTAACAATAATGTTAAAATTTTTTTTCTTTTGGTCACAATTTATACGCTTGCTCAGTTGGATGCTAATCTAAACCACAACAGCAAAAGGTTACTTATGTAGATAAACTGCAATTTATTGCGCCACTAAACAATTCTGTTAAATTTTGATAGGGAAACTTTTATTGTTGTGTGTTTTTTCCTTATTAACTTTATGATTTTGTTTAATTTTTTTATTGGACTTTTCACAGACTTTTAAGTACCTACCTTGAGTACATTGGGTAACCCCCAGAGTTGAGGTTTTAACACAAAAATCTGAAAAAGAATTTGGAAAATAAATAGTTTTCAAAATAATCAAGTTACAATCGAATCACTTATCAGCTAAGGGAGGCTAAGAAATAACCACTTTTTGCACTTTCTTACCATTGCTGACGAAGAATTCATTTGACCCTCTGCTACAACTTTGCACAAAACAGACCGACTTAAAAAAAGGTTGAATAGTTCGTGAGATATGGTCAAAAAACTTCATTGGTAAATTTTAAAATATCGGTCATATATCTCCTTTTAAATTCAGAACCCTTGGGAGAAAAAGTTACTTTTGTATAGAATATGTTTCGTCGCTTCTTTCAACAGTTTCGCAACTCAACCTTCCTTTTCAACTATTAGTTCACTTCTTGTTTCTGTACTGTTATCGCTAGCTTACATGTCGTAACTAGTGTTGATTCGATACCCACATAGTATCGATACTTTTACTCATTACTTGTATCGAATAAAAGTATCGATGCTACCGAAAATATCAGAAAAAAGTATCGAATTTGTACTTGTATCGTATACTCGTTTAAAGAGACAAATTACACTTTTTTAAGTGGCTGTCGTAGAGTACATTCAGGCCAGAACAGTCCATTGTGTTACCACATGGTTGAGCCCTGTAACATTTTCATATATTGGAATATTGCAATATGGATATTGAATAATTCTGGAGTAGCATTTTGAAATATATTATTGATTGCTGTAAAATATTGTAAAAGGATCCTCAATCTTAAATATTGTATAGCAATATTTCAGTTGTTTAAATAAATATTTTCCAAAGTATCGAGTATCCGATACTGACCCTTTTCCCCGATACCAAGTAAAATACTTATGATATAGCATCGAGTAAGAAAAGTGATTGAATCGAATGAAAAATATCGAGTATTTACTTGTATCAAATCATCACTAGTCGTAACAAAAATCTGATCATGGAGATTTCTTCGCTCCTTGATTGAAGAATTTCTGCTTTGTCTATTACCCGAAGTAATTATTATCCTCGGTGGAGCCCACAAAAGTGACAACCCACACATTAAGGGGGTAAGAATTCTGGAGATCGCAATTATAACTTAAGAAGTGATTCTCATTTGTAGCAGAGGGTACATCTTAAAAGAAAGTGGGATTGATTTCAACAACCTGTTTGCTTGTTCTGAAAATTCCGCTTTGGCCTTGGAGACTCCTTTTTTCTAGCTTTAAAAGACAACGTTCTGGCGTTCTGGGGAAAAGCTGTAAAGGATGTGTCTTTTGAGTAGTTGTTTAGAGGCTAAGAGGAGAATAACCGTGGATTGCTGATTACCACATCTCTGACTCGGTTTTAGCTGTAGAGATTGGTAACTGTATTGCGCTGTCAAACCGAATCTATACGAAATTCGCCAAGCATCTCGTCTTTCGGCTTAATCAGTACGTTGTGACTGCTGGGCTATTCGTTGCCTTTATTGAAAAGATGGGGCCAAATCACAAGTTAAATCTGGTAGAGATTTTGCAAGTGCAGGCGGTGATTACCACGATCTCTGATGAGGTACGAGACTGTAAATAAATCCATGAAGGTAAAATGTGATAGCAGCAAGTACAACAAGGAAACTGGTTATACGAGGCTACCACAAAGGGGAGGATGACCCCCTCACCGTTTATTTTACTTCTCGTCGTTTACCGAATATTTGAACGAAAAAGAGTAAAGATCTCATGTCCTCTGCACTCAAGGAGCTTTCAATGTTGGCAGAACCAAAGGGCTTAAGAGTTCATCCTTCAAAAGCCGAACTTCTTCTGTACACAAAGAAATAAAAGGTGCTACACTTCTAACTCTTCTAACACTTCCGGTACCGGAATATCGAAGAAAGAAAAAAGAAAGCATTTAACGCATTCGAAACATATCAAAAAACTTTTGGTAAACGAAGGAGAGTACGTCCACGGGTCATCCATTGGATGTAAATGGTCGTCATTCGTCCTGTACTTACCTATTGAACGTTGGTATGGTGGATTGAAGCAAAAAGGATCTACTTTTTTAATAAACTTGTAAAAGTTCAGATATTAGCATGCTTAGAAGTTACAGGAGCTTAGACCAAAACGTCTCAAGCGGGATTGGAAATGCTTCACAGTTTTGGAAACCCAATACTTTTGGATACATGGCTGAATGAGTATAGAACAACAGAAAACTAAAAAATTACAAATCACCACACCCATCAAACAAACATTGGAAAGATAACGCGGAAATTACCAGCGATGATCTTCAGTTTTACATAGTATGGAAGAGAATACTGACTTCGGAATTTTTTGCTTTTCAAGTAACACCCATCAAGTCAAATTCCCTAACAAAGTAATTTTGAAGGAAACGACAAAGCTGATGAAATCTAGTATTGACCACAAAGCGAAGGAAACAATAAATAGATACTGACAAGCCGGAACGACTGTAAGATAATTCAAAATTTATGGCGCTCTCTTAATAAGAAAAGAACTCAGAACTTTCTGTTTAGAGAGAAAACTCGAGCTAACCTGAGTACTCACAGGTTTTTTTTTTGCTATTGGTTGGCTTTGCGGATTAGAGACTCAGCACCAAACTACTGTAGAGGCTGTGAAGACGAAAACGAAGAAAATGAGACCATCCACCACATCTCCTGTGGATGGCCTCATCTTCAAGTCCGTCGACTTCGTTTCTTAGGAGACCGACTGTTTGTGGAACTAGAGAACCTGGCGGAAATTCCGCCAACAGACCTTGTAAGGTTCATCAGGAGCACTGAGTGGCTTCAGGATGGATAGTTATTTGAGGAAATCTGTGTCGTGTGTGTGTGGAGGTTTTTGCAATGTATAGGGATTTAAGAATAGGCCAAATTTGTATCCCCCCTAGACGCTTAACTTTTCTGAGCACTTCCCTTTAATCTAACCTAATACAAGCTGGACTTTATTCGCCAGCTAGTTAAGATATGCGAATAAAACGACGAAGTTGTTAAGTCTCTCTCTCATATATATAATATACATATGAAACAAAAACTGAGACATTCCACTAAAAATAAAAAGTACTCTTTTTCTCAAAATCAATGGCGAAAACTTACTTGTTTCTATCCACGTTATTTGTTTAATTTTTTAGCCTAAACTGTTCAATTAGAATCCAATTTTCAGAAGATTTTTATTTTTTATTTGTTCTTTAGTTTGTTTTATAACAATTTCTCTCAATACTAATCTAAAAATTTTTGCCTTTTGTTCTTTTTCATATTACAGAACTACAAAGAGAAAGACTTCGGTAAAGTTGTACTCTATACAACAAGTATGGGCATCATACGTGACACTTATGCCAAATGTTCAAATGTAAAACAAATTTTACGAACACTATTGGTGAAATTCGAGGAGCGTGATGTGTTCATGAGCGTGGAATATCAGCAGGAAATCAAGGAGCGGATGCATTCGGAAGCGATTAAAGTACCTCAATTGTTTGTGGAAGGCCAGCATATCGGTGTAAGTACCGCATAAGTATTCTATATATATATATATATATACAAGGTAATTGTATAGATGCAGTACACCTACATATACATATTTCTATACATAAATACACTATACTGCACACACCTTATAGTTAATAATAATTCTTGAATTGGTTGGTTTGTTGTTATTGTCGTGTTGAGTTGATGCTGAGAAGAATATGACATTTTGAATGGCAAAAAAAGAAAAACAAAAACAAAAAAAAAAAAAAACTAAACAAAAAATAAAAATAAAAGTTGCTGATGCGACTATAATGTTGCAAAAAGCAAGCGACACAAATTTGTTGTTGCCATTGTTTTTGTTGTTGTATAATTGCGCAGTTTTTATTAAAACTATATTCTGTAGCAGATGAGATTTTGAGTTATAGACAGCAGCAGCAACAGCAGCAGCAGCAGTAAAAATGAAGTAGAAAAACTACTGTAGTTTTCCACGAAATTAAGCTAAATCACGAAATGATACATGCAAGGCTAAAAGAAAAACCAGCAAGAAGAAAAACGAAGAAGAAGAAAAGCTCAGCTTCGACTTTAAGTCAAGTTTTTCCTCGCTTTGTTAGTTTTCTTCCAATGAAACTTGTTTTTGTTTTTGTTATTTTATTTATTTATTTTTTTAATTTTTTTCTTTTTCTCTTTGTTTTAGGCTTTTTCTTTTTCTCAAATCAAATTTTTTCTTTGCATTATTTACAGCTTCTTTTTTTAACTTACTGTTTTAGCTTCTTCACTTTGTCGCTTTTATTATTATAATTATTATTATTTTTTCATATTTTAACTGCATTCATAATTTAGCGTTTTTTTTTTCTTTTGTTATTATTGTAACATTAGTTTGATTGCAATTTATTGTGACATAAATTATTTTACCAGCAACAACAACATCACCACCAAATTACGAGTGCATGTTGCATTTTAAGTATTTCTTAACATATTTTTACACAAACTATTTTGCAAAATTTAATTTTACAGAATGTTCATTTAGTTTAATTATTTAATTTATATTTAGAATTGTATTTTTGTTTTTTGTTTCAAAATTTCATTAACTTGGAGTTTTCCAATTTTTTATTAATTATATTCTGTAATATAACATATTACAATTTCATTTCTTACCATATGAAAATATGCAGAAAATACAATGGGCAATGAATATGGTTCTGCATTGAAATAACCTTTAAATTGTTAATTATATAATTACCAACTTTTGAGTTTAATGAGACTTAAAATTGTCTTCATTGTGTTTTACGTGTCTGTGAGTCTCGGTTAATGATTACGCCCGTTACTCTTCACTATACTTATTAGATTGTATGCCCTGTAATAATTCTAAACGTTTATAGACTGTCGGATACAAGGTGGAATAGTTGAAATACTCTGGGTTTTCATTAATCATGTTCTTATGTCCTTCGGCGAATATTCGCAATACCGCGAACATTAATGCTTTTAGTCTCTAATAAAAAGAAAGATAATGAAAGTTTGTGCAAATATATGAAAACAAAAGAAAAATTCTAGCAAATTCATCTCAAGTGTACCCATTAAAACTTGCACAAAGTTTAGACCTACTGAGTAGTAATTACCACAGGAGATGGGTCAAATATTTACCGAGTTGGAGATAGAGGTTTGACATTCTGTGAATTTAGAAAATGTTTTCCAATACGTTTTCGACAGATATTTATTCATTCTTTTGAAACAAAAAAAATCCAAAATTTGACCAATTTTTTTTTTTTTCAAAAAAGAACTTTTTTTTGGCGAAAACTGCACAAATCAATAAAACTTTGCATACATGCTCATCGAATCTTCAGGGAAGCTGTAAAGGTCCAGACATTTATGAGCAGGCTGGCATGACATCTCTCATACAAGCAAAATTCTTGAAATGTTAAATTTCGGAAACCATAACAAAGGAGGCAAATAAAAGTTTATGTGGAAGACATTGCGTCAATACATAGTAGTCCTGCCATAAGTTCTGTTACAAGTTTAAAACTTTGCCAAAGTTTAATGTAGAAACTTTTTGTAAAAAAAGTTCATTCGAAATGATCGCCTGGAACAACACTTTTTGCTTCTTTTAATCTTCTAGCATAGATTTTATCATTTTGTTTGTTGAAAGCTTCCTCCACATTAAAGATTTTTTCGTTTATGGAGAGAATATTTTTATGGCCATTGCCCGCGTGTCATTGCAAGAGTCGTTTGCATCTTTCAAGCCTAATTTTTTTCAACTTTCATATTCAGATAATCTCGAATAAGTCTAGACATGAATCTGAAGGAAATATCCAGCTCTCTGGACATTATTTTCTGTTTCCGAAGAGGGTTTCTGCGAATTCGTTTTCGTACAGCTTTTACGACTACACTTGTGTATGCAATGCACCGACGACCACTTCTTGACCTGCCTGCTACTTCGGATGATTCAGAGAAACTTTCAATAGCACGATAAAGAAACATTCTTGAAATTCTTGACCAGCACTTTTCCCGCACTTGTAACAGGCAATTACCGCTATGCGGTTCTCTTTGCCACCCCACTCTATTGTAATTAAACAAAAGCTGAAATCAAACTAATTTGTTTTTGATTCTTTATGAAGTCGTAACCCGGGCAACGTCGGTTATTTTCCAGCCGATCACTAATCCTATGTAATTTTTATTAAAGATTTGGCAAGATAAATCTTGATCTTTTCTAGTTGCTGGCGCCATTTTAAAAAATGTTTCGTGAGATTTTATCTCCCGTGAAATACTAGCAACATGAATCCGAAGAGAAGTCTGCAATATACTTATATTCTGTTCAAATTTCTCTCCACGTATTCATATATTTTTGCATACTTCAAGGGGTTTTAAGATACTTTGTCTTGTAACATTGTTTTGCTCTTAAAAATTGTTTTGTCAAATGAACAAAAAATTAGGCTTTAGAAGAATATAAACGAAAGTTTTTGTTTTCAGTTCATTTCGTGGGGAATTTATTCCATCTTCGATTGGTAGATTCAAAAAGTGAGAGAATTGATCATCTCTAACCTTATCAAAGGCAACTGAAGCAGTCTCAATATGTAATTGTTCTCTGTAATTTCTAGTTTTGACCATTGTCTAGTTAATTTTTCTGTTTTTTGTTACCAAAACTGTCTTTAAGGGGAATATCCAGTTCGAATCGGTTTCAATAAATGATACGATTCATAAACTATTAGATTAATTTCAAAATATAATTAAAACCAATGAACCTTTTTAAAGGTAATATTTCAATTTAACGCTTTCTAAATGCTAAACATAAGAAACTTAAATTTAATCAAATCAAAATAAGGGGAATTTTATTTAGCTAATTTTCACAGAAAACATTTTTTGATTAATGTATTAAAATACCTACAAAAAAGTTTTCTCAAAACTGCATACTTAGTACTAGTATAATTAAATAAATGAATTATAATTAAAATAATAAAAATGCTAATTTTTACGAATATCTATGAGTGAAATTATATATATTAACTATGTACTTAGACATATATCACCAAAGCAACTAACAATAAGAAAAATTAAATAAAATGTTATGTTTTTACATATATATATATATATTTTTTTTTTCGAAATAGCAACAAATATACTATGTAAATACAATATGTAAAGAAAAAATACAAAATAATGCAAAATAATTTATAAAAAAAATACATACTTATATAAAATAACAAAAAAGAAAAAAAAAACAATTTCACTTTCTTCTCGTGTGATTTACGTGAAATGTTTTTGCTGTTTTAAATTTACACGATTGTCTGACTGCCTGTCTGTCTGTCTGTCTAAAAGTCTAGCAGAAAGTTTCAATGAACGCCTGCATGCGTTTACACATTACTGGCGGGCAGTCTTTGTGGGTATACATACATATGCACATATGTTGTTAACAAGGCCGTATTTAGGGGGAGGGTTTTTGGGGTTCTGACCCCCCCCCCCCCCGAAATGTCGAAACTTTATTCTAATTTTTGAGATTAATTGCTTGATGGATGGATTGATTAATGGATGGAAAAAAGTCAAAATAAAATCTATTTGAAGATATTTTTTGCTTCCATCGGTTTTTTTTTTCTAAAAAGTCAAATATAAAAAATAAATTTGAAATCTTAGTTACACTATGCGATCAAATCCGATTTGTTTTCTTCGACATGAGGATTGACTACGGATTCAAAGAGAGAAGGTGATACTGAGCACTCCTGCATTCATAGTTTTTCTGGGTCAGTAACTGTTTTTGATTTAAGGTTTCGTCCTGAATCAGTTTGAAAAGTTTAAAAATTAATAAAAATAGAAAAAATTATCGGATCCTTGTAAAATAAGTCCTGCTTGAACCTTTTGTTTCCTTAAACGTGGCGTGATGGGAAGTTTTTGACCTCAGATTCGTGTTCAACGTGAAAAATTCTTTCGCAAAAACTGCATTTTATTAGCAAAACTCATATTAAAATTAATTTTTTAACGCATTATTGCTCAGAGCACCACGACTAGAATGATCTCTTTCAATGCTGTGACTTCACGAATTAAGGGAATATAAGCCAACCTCATCCGGGCTCCTTATCATTGATAATGGCTCAAATTCCCCATTTGAAAAAAATGAGCCTCTACAATTTTTGGTAATTTTTTTGAGGTTGGGTACATCATCAGTGGTGGGAAGTCAATGAGTTAACGAAAATATGTCGGTCACGATAAAAGAAAATGCATTAGAATGCACACTGAATAATATTTATTTGAAAAAAATTTAATTTGATCATTCTGTGAATTTTTTGTCACTTATGGCCATTTTTTTGAGGTTAAGATTAAAAAAAATCGGAAAATTTTTCCTAAAATTTTAATTTTATAGGGTCCATCAAATGTATCATTGATTTAATGTATTGTATTTAAAAATCAGTTTGATAAAAATTATTTATGAATATTTTCTTCGAATGAAAACCCCCGCCCCCCCCCCGAAAAAAATTTCTGGCTACGGCCCTGGTTGTTAATATTGATTGGTTGCTAGTATTGATATCGTATGTATGTATGTGTACATTGTAAACAATTGGCATTCAACATTTTTTTTTTTTTTTAATTTGAATTACAATGAAACAATTATTTCAGCGACGGCACATGAATGTGTGAATCCAATTTTACTTTTGCTCTACAATTTGCAACAAATTACCAACAACAATGTCTGTTGTGTTGTTAATATTAATAAAGCAAATGAGTCAATTCAACAATATCGCGCCAATATTCAACAACACATCATTATAATCACATCATCAACATAGTAATCTGTAGTTTTGCGATCATCATCAACAACTGAAGTAACAGCAGTAGCTGCAACAACTACATCGCCAATATTAACAATAACAACAAAGTGAACTCCATTTGCTTAAAAAGTGACGTTGTTGTTGCTTTTGCTTTTGCCATTTGTACGCATAAAAGCTACACATACATACATGCGCCTGCGCATGCGCACCAACTCTCTGATGTACTTGAAGTGTCAATGTATATTGTATGTATGTAGTTGATCATGAGTACAGGCAATGCTTAGTATAGTAAAAACAAAACTGGTTGCCATGGGAAATTTACGTGCTCATCATTAAAATGAAAATGCTTCTTTTTCTGCACAATTTATTTACTTGAACACGTATACCATCGCCCTCCCCTACCACCAACTCACCTAACCACCCATTTACCTTCCGTTTTTTTTTTTTTTACTGATTGTTTCTATCATTTTTTCGAAATCAATATATAAACATTGCATTGGTTTTTCACATTCACCGATCGACATTTGACTTCACTAAGTAACTTCAGGTTATTTCACGTTGAGTGATTTATCTCTTAATTTGTATGCATCTGTACAATTTGAAATCTGTTCATCGTGATCATTAAAATTGTCGTTTAGCTTATTTTATGTTGTTTACTTTTGTTTTTTTATTTTTTTTTTTTGTTACTGTAGTTGGTGAAATTTCACTTTCAAAACAATAACACCGTTAAGTTTAGCAACACACTTTTCTGTCTCTCTCTCTTTATCTATCTCTTTCTATTGCGTTTATTATTTTTAATGTTTTTTTTTTTTTTTTGTGATTGTTGCATTGCTTCATTGCATTGAAAAAATATCAACATTTTGATTTAGGTTTTTGATATTTTAAGTTTGTTGGTTTTTTTTTTTTTTTTTGTATTTTTTTTTTTTTTGGGTGATGTTGTTGTTGATATGTTTGCTTTATTGCTGATATGTCTTACCTACTGATAGCTGATAGTGATCTTCAAATTGTCATGACAATTTTCATTTCTTCATTGCTTTCGTAATAAATAGTTACTGTGTATTTGTAATTTTATTTTTTAATTAATGTTATTTCATTGCGGTTTGTTTATTCGTTTGCCATCACTTGTATATATTTAAAATCTTGTTGATAAATTTCAGTTTCGGTGAAACTGATTAAATTAATTACTATTGTTTTGCTTGAAAGCAGACAATTAATTAAAAATATTTTATGCTGAAAAAACAAAAAAATAATAATTGTAGGTATGTTATCAAATACCTACAAAATTATCAATTTATGATCTGTACATTAAGGTGTTTCAGGCGCCATCCAAAATAAAAAGTTTGTTGCTATCGCCTCTTAAAAATTAATCTTGGTTGATTTCATGATGATTCCCAAAATATTTTGGCTGTAACGCTAAACTGTCGTGAGCTCAATTGTGAAAAAAAAACAAAAATCGTTATTCTTTGTAACATGAATGAAAAAGAAAAGCCAAACGATTAAATTTAGCTGATATATTCATCGGGAAGGGGCAGAGAACTGCATCAATTCTGAAAAATATATCATGGTCAGTTTATAGCTCTACATTTATTCTAGCTTGATAATAGTTTTTGCTCTATTGTTTTTTTTTTTTACTTAGTTTTAGATCTGACCTATATTCTTATTTTAAATCTAGTTTTGATCTATTTCTGATTAGATTTTTGGTCCAAATCTTAGTTTAATTTTTGGTCTGAATTTGGACATGAGTTTCGGTCTGATTTTTTAACTGAATTCGGTTTGAATTTTTGGTTAGATTTTTAGTTTGAATTTTAGGCTGCTTTTAATCTGAATTTCGGTCCGGTTTTTGGTCTTCTTTTGATATAAGTTTTGATCTAACTTTTGGTATAAATTTCTGTCTAATTTTTAGTCTTTAGTTCGGTCTAATTTTTTACATATACCACCTTGATCAAAAAGTTCCCGGAATTTATTCAGAAAATTAAAAATACAATTTTATTATATTTATCTAAATCTATATTTTCCCCTTCAAAGTAATCCCCATCGACTGCAACACACTTATGCCAGCACTTGATCCAATCCTCGAAACATTTTTTATATTCGATTTTCGGTATGTCCATCAGTGCTTCCTGCGATTTTTCCATTACTTCCTCTCGGCTGCTGAAACGTTTTTTAACTCGATTGAACAGATAGAAGTTACAGGGAGCCAAATCAGGTGAATTCGGTGGCTGTTGGATGATGGCACTGTGCGACGGTGCGTTATTATGATGCAAAATCCACGAGTTTTCTGTACATAAATCTGGTTTCTTTCGGCGAATTGCTTCAAGCAAACGCCTTATAACGCCCAAATAATACACTCTGATGGTTAATTTGTGGTTATTGACCAAAATTTCTTTTACTTTATCAACGTTTTCGTCGGTTTCGATGTCGATGGTCTGCCACTGCATTCATCATCTCGATTGACTCACGACCACTTTTAAACCGCTCGTGCCACTAGTAAATGGCCGTTTTCTTTAAAGAATCGTTACCGAAACACTTTTCTAACTTTTGCGCACCATTAAACCCATTTTTCACGCAAAATTTAATACAATACAATTTAATAAAATTGTAAAAAATCGCCAACACACACAGAGGTAGATGTACTCTTGGCTACGTAACTCTTTCAAATGTCAAGCTATGACGCTAAGATTTAGAGGGAATATCAACAACAGATGTAGTAAAAAAACAGAAGCGGTGAGCGCCACACGGTGGTTATTCCGGGAACAATTCATCAAGGTGGTATTTGTTTTGAATTGTAGTGTGAATTTTGCTGTAAATTTTTATCTGATTTTTTGTTGTTATTGTTCTGATTATTGTCCTATAATTTAGCAAAATCAGCAATCCCCAAACCTATACCCAAAATCCACACCGGTAGCCGACTTTTTCATGTTTTGCACTCAAATTCTTAAGATACTCTCTGAGTTTGGAGTAAGCTGAAAGAAAATCTATGGTCGATTAGGAATAAAGTTCCCAAAGTGTAGCTTTGACTGTCTAAGTCTAGGAATATGAGATTATTACGTTGATCTGCTATCACTTTCTCCCCCTAGGAGTTTTTTCCAAGATTTTTCACAATAGTTAATTTATTTTAGGGGGCGTTTCATTTTCATGGGATTTTAGGGCGTCCTTTGGGGTTTCAGTAGAGATCTTGCCGGCAAAATTTAGTTTTTTTTTGTTGTACTTCCTCGTCAATTCATCTTAAATAAAGTGTTACTACATATTTCTTTTTTACCGAATTATTTAAAATAAGTAAAGTTAAATTACCTTCTCTCTTCTGTCTTGCATATATGACAATAAGGTGCCTCAAGAAAAAAAGTTGTTGCTATACCCGAAAAATTGGTTTCGGTTTATTTATATAATTTCGACTCTAGAGATTACCGTTCGTGAGTTGAAACGTTTTGAAAAAAACCTCTAAAATTCGACTTTTGTATGGGAAAATGTTTCTGTTGGTAATTTTTTACTAAATAAAATCTCACAAATAATGAATACTCAAACTTTAAAACGAACCAGCTTACAATAGCTTAACGCTAATTCCAAAATCTTGGGTTGGTAGCAGCAACTTTTTCTCGTTAGACACCTTAATGTATAAGTAGTAGTTCTAAGCATTCTCAAACTATATTTAAGGATTACTTAAAAAAGTTAATAGCTTCCAATTAAGTCTACATTGACTGGCTGAAAACATCACCATAAATAAATTTTCCTACCTATGCTCAATGCTCTTTACAATCAACCCACTTTATATTCAATAAAAATTTTAGAGAATGACCAATAAAAGTGACTTTAATGAGGATGAGTGCAGCATAAAACGGTCTCCTTGCGGACCTGTTTATTGTTATCCACTATTAACAAATTGAAATGAAATATCTCTAGTATGCACAACATTTGAAAGTCATATTCCCACAAACTTTGTTAGTCATTTATAGGAATAGATAAATTTCCAATGAAAAAATTTCCTGAATTCATTAATCCAAGCACTAACAAAATCAACGTGCACAAATGTGGAATTTATGAAAATATAGACATCTTACATAGATATGTTTTTTCCGCAATATCACTTTCAATTTTAATTGAAGTAAAAATGTAAAAATATTGGTAAATTTATAAAATGTGAAATAACAAACATTGTTAAAAAAAAATACGTAAGCTAAGAAAAATGCATATGTATGTACTTAGTTAAAGAAACACTTGATTTGAAATCAAAATATTTTTCTTCTTTTTTTTTAATAGTAAAATTATGATCTCATTAAAAATCAAAGCAACAATTGAAAAACGTCAATACAACGACAACAAGTTTGCAGCTTAAGTCTTTTGATTATTAGATACACCACTCACTCACCACACTCACACACCACACACATTAACTTGTTTTTGTTTTTTTTTTTTTGCTTACTTGCGCTCTCTTTTCACATTTGCTCTTCTCTTCTCTTTTGATTACAGGATGCTGAAACTGTTGAACGTCTCAATGAATCTGGTGAACTGCGTCAATTACTCAAACCATATAAGGTGAGTTAGTGCATTAAATAAAACAACAATTGCAGCAACAATAACAACAATAAATACATTTACCACGCGCATTTCATTAACATTTTTGTTTGTGGCCGCATTTTTTTGTTATTGGTGTTATTTGCTATTGTTGTTGCTGCTGTTTGAGAAAATTATGTTGTACGACATTTTCATAAGAATTCTAAATTGAAATACAATTTTTCTTTTTTTTTTTTCTTTCTTTGTGCATATGTTGTTGTGCGCTTGCAGTCAATTTCAACCATATACACCTGTCAAACATGCGGCGGTTATCGCCTGTTACCATGTCCCTCATGCAATGGCTCCAAAAAGTCTGTGCATCGAAATCACTTCACGGCTGAATTTGTTGCGCTCAAATGTATGAATTGTGATGAAGTGGGCTTGGTGAAATGTCACAATTGCTAAATACACAAACAAGTAGAATGGCAATGGCGATGACGATAATGATGATCATGACGCTGATAATAATGAAGTTTTGCTGATGTCACAAATGCAAACATACAACAAAACCACAAGTCAATGTTAAATATCTTAAAATAAAATAAAGTAAAAATGCCACAAATGAAAATGGACAATTATTTTATAATTAATTTGTTTTGTTTGTTTTGTTTTATACAACAATTTTATGCTCTGTTTTTGTAATTAACTTTTTTTTCTCTAATTATTTTTTAAATATTTCTTAGCTTTTAATTATTGCTAGAGTGCAATTTATTATTAAGGAAATAAATAATTATTAAACGAAAGAATTAATATACATAAATACATATGTACGTACACTCAAAGTAGAAATTATTTAACAAAAATTAGTGTTGAATGGTTGATTTTGTTTTTGTAAATGGACGGCAATTGTGGCGGTTGTGATAATTTAACAAACAAAATAAAAATGATAAATGACAATACAAAACAAAAAAAAAAAAAAACGAAAACTGAAAAACACAAATACATAAATAGGTACATAAAAAATACACAAACGAAACAAAATAAACTCAAATAGAAAGAGAATTATAAATCAAACAAAAAATTACTAAAAAAAAAAATGAGAAGAATTTTAAATAATTTTTGTTTTTAATTTATTATTTATAAAAAAAGAACTAAGTTTTACTTAATTGCAATTTTGTTCTTGTACATTTGTGCATTGCATGTATTTCCTAATCAAATGTGCCTAAATTTATTTACATATTTTTTGCATTAATTTTCAAAACATGTATTTCTTTTAAATATACAAACATATAACAATGAAAACGGCAACGAAATTTTATGAAAATTAAAATAAATAATTAATAATAAAAACGTTAATAAAAAATAGCTATAATTCAATAATGTATTAAATTTTATTTTTTAAATATATTATTTTCTAGCCATAATTTTATTGTTTATTATTGTCTATTTTATTTTTATTATTACCTATTATGTAAAACAGAAACTTATTACTACTCTCTAATTTGTGTATTATATAAATGTACTTATGAATGCGTTTATTGAATTATAAATATTAAAAAGAAAATCAATATAAAAATAAATGAAATTATTTTCTCTAGAAACTACAAATAATAAAATCTTTGTATTGTTTGGAAAAGAATTTGAATACGACAATGAATTAGAATTAAAATGTAAACTTCAATTAGCTTTTCGTCTGAATATTTAGTGCTCAGATATCACCTAAACAACTAAGATCTGTTATAATCGCTTGGAAGAGGATCGTCCATTAGTCCTTCCTCCTAATTGGAACTCAGCAGAAAAGTTTCTTCAGACCACAATGCTTGACTACTGGGTCTTCTGAACTATTAATTTTCTTAAAAAGAATTAATTACTTTATTTTTCGCGTCTCTCTTTACTCAACTAATTTATTTTTTTTTTCTTTGATAAACTTTCGGGTGTAAAATATGATGTTCCGTTGTTCTCCATCTGAGGAGCAAGCGTGTTCAGTAATATTTACCCACTAGACTCTGGAGCTGCAGAATCGAATTAATTTAATGCTAAAGTTGGTTAATTGTTTTTAGAATCCCCTCTGTGGTGGTTTCTTGGCTGTTCGTAAGTTAGAACTGCTTTGACATTGTCATTGCTTGATCAGAGTGTGTGACATATCCTTACACCCCACCATATGTAGGGGTTGACGCAAGACATTTTGGGTTTACGCATTCAAAGTCAAGTGCTAATCAGGAACAAACTCAACCAACGCGTCAATGCGTTGTCAATATAACTATTCTCAAAAAACAAAGGTAATACTGATTTACCTTCAAGAAAAAATATACAATTTCATCGTTTCTTGAATTCAAGTAAGTTGATTTTGAAATTATTAGTTATTTTAATCAAACAATTACAGAAGTGAAAGATACACAAGCCTGCAGTTCCTCTCCTACAGGTACGGACTGACCCAATACTGCGCGTTTCTACGTTTGTTCTGCTCCACCATCACCGGCTCTGCAATGGCAGTTGTGATTCCATATTAAATTTCTTCTGGAATGAGTTGAAATATATCAACATTTTTCATCATTAAATTATTTAATAAAACCTACCAATTACTCGGTATTTTGAGACGGTTGTATTAATTCACTTCGATTGCTAATTTTTTTTTTCCCCCAAGTATATATTTTATATCGTTTGTTTTGTTTTTATTCTATATTCAACTCATGATGGCTACCGTGCAGGGTTGTATTATTTCGTGTTTTATATCTTAAGGAAAAATGTGTTCTTTTTCTTGAGCATTTCATTAAGAGGTGGAAACTCCGCCTTATTGTGCGGACACACGAGAGTGAATTTCGTTGAAATTCTAGATTTCAAATTTAGGACGACACAACAAAATTTTAAATTGTGGGCAGTATAATTCGTTTCAATCGAATTGATAATTATTATTCTCAGCCTCTTCTGCGGTTATTATTCTCTACAGAATTCATTTTGTTCAAATTATACCTTAAGTTGCCATATCCAGTTATTAATCCAAGAATACAGCTCAGTGCTCTCCGTTCAACAAGAAAGAGAGCAATTTCGTTGGCCGTTTCTCGAAAAACTCATTCCAAATTTCCTGATACTTTGATTGTATTCATTTTGTGACCCAAGCTTTAACCATTCTTTTGTACTAGGCAAGAATCATCCATCTCGGTTTCTATTGTTTCAACATATTCTTTGACCCACATGAGTGTTACCACATTGATTTGTGTTTCAAATGAGTTAAAAATTCCTTCACTCATATGGAAAGGCCAAGCTGCACTGAAGTGTAAGGCAAAACTAAATAGTGTTGCAAAACACAACAAGTTCTGCCTTATATGGGTTTCAGGACACTGTGGTATTGCAGGGAATGAACTAGTTAATGAAGGCTCTGTAATTACACCATGGGGTCCGGAACCATTTCTTGGCGTAAGTTCTGAAGAGATCATGCATTGGATCAACGATTTCGTGGGTTCTATCTATAGAGAAAGATGGTCCGAGCTTGACTCCTGCAGAAACACAAAGTGCTTCGTGAGACAACCTAACAGGAAATCTGCGGAATTTCTTCTCAAACTGAGAAGAAATGACCTGAGATTACTGGTGGGTGTCATCACAGGGCACAACACATGTGTTCAGCATATGGCTAACAAGGGCGTCATCACCGATCCAATTTGCCAATAGTGTCTTGAGGACGACGATACTACGGAGCATTATCTTTGTAGCTATCCGGCGTTCGCGAGAATCAGATTAAGGCTGTTGGCAAGGCGAATTTAACATGGTGGTAGCAGCATTACAACAAGTACAACGTAACAATAACAACACGCTACTTTGTTGTTGCTAAAAATCGTAATTGTCAAAAGCACAAGAACAAATCCATGGAAAACAAAAAAAAAAAACAAAGATTTTGACAGTTAAGATTATCTTCATATAAAAAAATTAGAGAAGAAGAAGACAGAGCAGACGCTGCTATCACCTATTATAATTTCGCCATGGCTGTTGGGTACTTATGTATTGAGTATGAATAATGTCCATACTCTCCCTCTTCTTGAGCTTCTAAGGTTCATCAATGAAACAAAGAAGTTCGAGGTTGAGAGACCCTAGACCTTTCTTCTTCCCATTTATCCCCACATAACTTTCCTGTCTCTCTACTCTCTTCTACTGGTTCTATCCTTGGGTATAGCACAATGGTCCTCGTTGACTGAGTGGTTTGGTTAAGTCCAGCCCACCCACAACTCTAAACTCTCTTATGGAAAGGATTTAGATAACTATTACTTTGATGCTAGTTTAATCGAAACCAGAAAATGAACTATACCTCTGTAGTCATAGTCTCAACCTTGTAAAGTTTGCTGCAAATATTTACATAAATATAAAAAAATGCTAATAAAAATATGTATGCAAGTTATAACTTCTAACAAATCATTACAAATTTACAAGACTAAAGCATAAATATCTTGCATATTTTAAAATTATATTAACTAAGTATTTCCACATCAAATTACAGCATAATAAGAAGATAAGCGAAAAACACAGCGACCTTCAACTAAGATTGCTTTGTAAAATAAAAATAAAAAAAAAGTGCAACAAAACTGCATGCATAAATAATGTAAACAATAACGAAAATAATGCAAAAACAAATCTGAACAAATTCTTAAATGTAACAGCTTGTTGCAATTAATATAAAGTGTTGTAAGTTCTGTTCTTAAATATTAATTGACAACAATGTCACTGTGAGTTTGACTGTAATATTAACACGGTGCTACAGTGAAAATTAACTTTTCAAGTGAACGAGGGTAGGTGGTAGGTCTAATCAAATAAAAAAAAAAACTCCATAACGGGTATTCCCAATTTACCTCCAAACCCCGGATTTAGGACCAAAAACCCAGTGCGTAAATCGATGCTAAACTTAAAAAAGTGAAAATAATGGAAGACTCCTGGGCATTTTAAACTAATACTTTACTATTTTTAATGGAAATATAGTAAATTGTATATATATTATAAATATGCATGCTTTTTCCAGCTAACCATACTAACATTAGGGACCAAATTTTGGTGAGCCGTCTAAAAAAACCAGGTTATTGGTCCTAAATCCAAATTTTGGAGGTATAATATTGGGAATACATACACAATTTTTTTGTTTTGTTTTTTACTAAATCTATCACCTGCACTAGGTCATTTGAAAAGTTCACGCAATTCATTATTATTATTTTTTTTGTAGCACCCTGTAATCTATAATTTATTGACTTTCAAGAATGCAGCGGTAATTTATTTTTGTTTTTCATCACCATGCCACAATTGCAACATTTGTAATTGCATTTGAACGTGTAAAAATATTCATAATTTTATATTTGTTATTGTTTTTTGTTTTGCAAGTGCGCAATATTTCTCTTTGGTACATAGTGAGGTTGATTGTTGAGCGGTCTACGCATCTGTATACGATATCCATGTGGGCACTCTAGTTATTCATATAGGTACGTTCAAGGGCCCCTTAAAGTTTAGCGGCCTCATAAAAAATGTAGTGCAAAAAAGAAAATATTTTACGCCACTGTTTTTCACTATTCCGAGGAACTTAAGCATTGATTATTTAATAAAGCTCTTTAAGGAAGTCCCTTTAAAGTGATTACCTTTCGTAAAAATCACAGTTCAATATACAACAAAATAACAAAGTTCTCAAAATGGATTCTGAACTCGGAGAAAAGAATTATACGGGTTTCGGCGTATTAAAAGTTTAAGTTTAAAATTTTGTTTTTACGCGTTCCTAAAGTTTGCACATTTCTAACAGATTAACTACAATAAATAATAAGACAACTTTTAAGTTTTACATCTGAGATTGTTTGTATGTTCAGTAATTTATAGTAAAGTTTTTTTGTAGAATATTTTCCTCCAACATATTAACCCTTTAGCGCCCACTGTTATGGATCTTTTTCCCCCTTTTCGAAAGAAGTCAATTTTTTTACTCATTGTGAGGGTTAATAGAGCATTAATATGTTTAAGAAATATGTTCCCCATCTAATTTTACTATAGGTCACTGAGCAACAAAAATCTGTAAAAATAAACACGAGTTCTAAAATTTTTTCAAATTTTCATCTTTTATACGCAGTGAACAAATGTTTCTTTAAACAGATTTTCTAAACCAAAAATATATTTTGCATTGCCCAAATAATCTTTATTTAATTAATTAATTAATTAAATGAAGCAATTAGAATGGGTAAGTGACAAAATTTTAAGAACTGGAGGTTCGTTATCTCAGGCAAAGTTGTTCCTTATTATTATATACGCCTTTTCTGTTGTCAAAACAGCTTCCCATCCGCTCTCTCTACTCCCATTTTGGGCAGGAGCAAAAAAGTCGCACATCATGAAGGCGCTAGCCCTGCAAAGACTAAGCGCATTGAGGGTGCCCAGTGCTTTCCGATCCATACCGATATGTGTTATCGCGTGAAAGCTGCACGTAGTCATCCACGAGAGTTCAAGAGGTTTTATAATAAAGCAGGAGGAAGGCCCACGGGAACATCAAAAATGGAGGTACGACAACGATCTTTATCGGAGTGGCAGCAGCGCTGGGAGGCTCCACAAAAGGGGAAAGAACGTTTACGTTAATTCCTAACATTGCAAATTGGTGTCAACAGAGGTACCCATACTGTCCGACATGTCCAAATGAATATAAAATTCAAGGCGTGTACTATTTTATTGCGCACGCTTCGAAAACGAGATGGAGGAGCTGATAGTAGCCTGAGCTGATTGGTATAACACTAACACGCACAGATATGCAAATCAGTGAGAAAACGGAGAAAATGAGAGCACACAACAGCAGATACAGATCGAGAACTGAACCGCTAGAGTCACCCCCGAGAAGTATTGCCTACAGTTAGTCCCGCGGGGGGAGAGGCAGTAAATGAAGGAGGTGGTTTTAGTCGATAGCAATCTGACTTAGCCGTAAAACAGGCGTTATGGAGTAGCAATAAAGATTTCCACTTTTCAACGTTCGAAAAAAAAGATTTGTAGTGAATTTCATAAAACAGAATTCCATACTTGGTAACCGAAATTGACGATTGCTTAAATGTGAAGTATTATTCATAGCACTAGCGAATTCTAGTGGGATTAACCTACCAACCTATCCAAGGCCGTATTTAGGGTGGTCAGAACCCCCAAATTCCCCCCCCCCCCCCGAAATGTGGAAACTTTATTCTAATTTTTTAGATTAATTGCCAATGGATGAAAAAAAAGTCAAAATAAAATCTATTTAACGATATTTTTTACTTCCATCGGTTTTTTATCTAAGAAGTCAAATATAAAAAATAAATTTTAAATCTTAGTTACACTAAGCGATCAGATCCGATTTGTTTTCTTCGACATGAGGTTTGACTACGGATTCAAAAAGAGAATGTGATACTGAGCACTCCTGCATTCATAGTTTTTCTGGGTCAGTAACTGTTTTTGGTTTAAGGTTTCGTCCTGAATCAGTTAGGAAAATTTTTCCTAAAATTTTAATTTTATAGGGTCCATCAAATGTATCATTGATTTAATTTATTGTATTTAAAAATCAGTTTGATAAAAATTATTTATGAATATTATGAATGATATATACTATTTCATAATAATAATAATAATAATAATATCACTTCCACTTATTTCTGTACGGTTAAATAAGTAGATAAGTAAATGATTCAATTTTTATCATGTAATTTTAATCGATTAGCCGGTGACTTTTATCTATTCTGTTAAGAATAAAGGGAAACTTCTGTGGATACGATATTTTTCAACCGAAACAGTCATTACAGGATACACATACATACATATGTAAATACCACTTTGGTGGCTTCTATTCAGGATAGCTTAAGTACTTTCCCATTTGAATGCGAATAAAAAAAAACAAACATAAAATACCAAAGACAATCTTCAAATTTAAACTTTTGTTTACATTAACTTGACAGAAATTTTTTGAGTGACCCACGCATATGAGTTCCATAAACTTATTTTCAAATAAATACTGTGTACTTACTCGCCAGCAAAATTACAGGTTTCACTTTTATGTTACGGCCAGATTTGAGATTAGCTTGAATACAGCACTGAAATTCATATGTTATTGTTGTTGTTTTTTTTTATTGCTATTGTTATTATTTCTTAAGCGTTTGTTAAACTAAAATGTATGTAGGTATTTTTTATCAGCTTTATTTAATTTGACACCTGCTAACAATAATTATAGTTGACGCTGTTGTAGCTACGTATGTAAGTAGATATTTGCAATTGATAATTTGCTTTGATGTCCTAGATTTTTATGTTCTTTTGAAGGCTAAAAAAACAACAAAGAAAGAACTACAACTGCAGAAACAACAACAGCAACTATGTATAACCACAACTGCAGACGCAGTTAATAAAAAGTAACAACCTGTATGTAAAAAAAGCACAAGTGTTTTTATTATTTTCGACTTAAATATTTAAGTAAAAAAAAGAAGAAAAATATGCACATTACTTACGTCTTGAAACATGTGTTTCTGTTTCTGTTTTTGTTGTTGCTACAGCAACAGCATCACCAGCAAAAAACTTTGCAATAATCTTTGAATACCCATCGGCAATGCATAATATGTGCGAGCCCAATGAGTAACAACAACACAAACCATATAGTGACCCTAGCATGCAATGTTTTTGCAAGCGTGTTTTTTTTTGTTCATGAATCTTCACGCTCACTCTTAAAATGGTAATTTGGAATTTTAAGATCTTAATCTAGTCAGCGACAACAACAGCAGCAATAATACTAAATAGCGAACAATATACTTGTACATATGTATATATTTATTTACAAGTAAGTACCAAAGGAACAAAACGCTCTTCAAGTTAGTAACAGTTTTGCATGCAGCGTTCAGCGTTTAGCTTCGCTGCTGTTCATCGTTTTTGAAAAAGAAGATGCGCGCTGTGGTAGCAACTGCAGCTGCAACGGTTGCCTGGGAACCAATAACAATAAAAGCATGCATCTCAGAAACAACAACAAGAAAAATAATAAAAAACAAAAAAGCACAACATGCAGTTTCGTTCGTTCGCAGTTTATTAAAAATATGCCGCAATCGCAATCAAAATCAAAATATATTGTAAATTAAGGTGCGGTCGCGTCATCTTCTTCTTTTTCGTTTGGTTTTTGCTTTTCATTTTGTTGTGTTTTTGTTTTTTTTTTAACTTTTAATGGAAAATTGTTTGCCGTTTGTTAAACTGTGAAAAATTTAATTTTTTAGTTTCATTCAAAAATAACTTGGTTTCATGCATGCAACTCATATGGTTGCAGTTAGTGAAGTGAGGAGCGGCTGCAGCGGTGGCAACGTTCATCAGATGATATGTCAAAATTCGGAAGAAGATGATTTTTTTATTGTTGTTCGGAGTGTTGGTCACGTAACTTTATGCTTCATTTTTTTTGGCTTAGGCTTTGAAACTAAAAATTACATACAAATAATTTTTTCTTGGTTATTCTCTGCTCTGCTTTCTGTTCCCCCTGCAGTTTTTTAAACGATGCATTTTAATTTTACACAGCTGATTAAGATTTTAAACGTTTTGTTATGTAATGGTCGTTTAGTAAAATTGTTTAACAATTTTTCGTACTGCATTTGCTTGCATTAATTTTGGGTAGGTATTATATGAAATCTTCTTTGTTATCAAAAAAAAAAATAACTACCTATTTTGCTATTGAATCATATATTAATTTACATTTCAATGGAAATATAGACATATGAACTAATTTTCTTTATAATTATTAATAAAAACAGCTTACATAACTTTAACTATCGTTAATGTTTACAAATGTGCGTTACGAATTTCCATTTTTAAGTACTTAAAATTGATTTCAACTGAGTCTTGAGTCGCTATTATTGGCTTATTAATTTATTGAATGGTTGGAAAATGCAGTTAACTCCTTTTTGCGCAAAAGTGCACTTAACCCTCTAGTTCCAAAATTTTTGATTGACTTAAGAAAAATTGGAATTGGAAAAAGTATAAATCCACTGTCAAAACTCTGAAAAAATGAATGGTCGTGGTTTTATGAATTGGAAAAGGTTGAATGCCAAAAGTATGTGTTGTTAAACGAGCTTTTCATCAATTAGTTTTAAGTAATTAAATATTTTGCAAAAAAATGCAAACTCTCAGCTGTTTTTTTTTTCATCTGGATAAGATTATAGGAAGTATCTTATTTTTTTAATCCTTCCCTCAAATTCAATAAAAATAATTCATTTTCCCGTTTTTCACAATTTTTCGGCTTTGTCTGCCGCTAGCTTCTGTAATACTGGAAATTTTTTAAATGATGTGTTAAAATTTTAACTTCTAATCGAATTAGTAGCTGATGTATGAATTTACTATAGTTTGATTGATTACAAATAAATATTCTTTCGGATTATTTTCCTTCGATTATTAAACTTTTATTCAATCAAACCAATTTTCTTATACTGAGGGACTAACAAAAGTTCGCTTAGTTCGCTACAACGAAAAGCTCAAAAACTATTTTAATTTCTTAACTTTGATATAACTTTTAAATTTTTCATTTCTCCTCATTATTGCCTAAGATCTTTCTTTTGAAATTTTTTTTTTTGGATATCCATTCGTAGTTGGGAGCACCCCTCGGGCGGCTGGGCGGTAGGTGGGTATGGGATTAGTCTAATTAAACTAGAAATCACACGGTGCAAGGACTGGAAAATATGGTGCTGGACGAATTTCCTCAATTCCTGAGAGTGCAGTGGAGTTTTTCGTTTTTTCAGCTATGTAAGCGTGGGCAAAATTATCGTGATGCAAAAACAGCGCCACAGTTCAAATTTTCGAAAACATGTGGTAAGCAGATTTCTGTATACCATTTAGCAGTTACCGTCTGTCCAATTTTCGGAGAAATAACCTACAATTTTTTCTCTGGTTAAATAAATTGGCATCACGGCTTTTGCCGCTTCTGCTGATTGACTTTAATGAATGAATTAGCACTTTCTGGGCCCCATATCAGAGACTGTTGTTTGGTTTAGGTGTTGTAATTGAAGAACCAAGCTTTATTACCTGTTACAATTTTATTGAAGGTGCTGGACTCTCTATTTTTAAAATTTTGAAAAAAAATATTGGGTAAAACGAACACGCGCCTCTTTTTAAGCAGCAATTTCAAACGCAGTTCCTCAGCAATAATTTCTGGGTCAAATTTGGATACTCGTCAATTACGCCATTAGTCGAGGACTTTGTTATATTCGTCCTTCGGTCTCGAATCTTCGAAACCACATCAAAACTATCACAAGCAATGGTTCATTCTTTCCTTATGCTATTTGACACTCATTAAATATTTCCACAGGCTTGAGGTTACGCCGAAATCCGCAAAAAATGGCAAACCGGATCTCTTGATGTGATGACGGTGGAATTTCTACCGACTCTTTTTCAGTAGCTTTACGTTTTCTTGTCTCCATGTTTACTGATTGCAGTGAAACTTAAATCAAAAAATCGCAATACTATGCCAAATCATTTGGCATTATTTGAATTGTCAAAAATGTTTTCAGTGTTGCCAACTAAACGAACTATTAGCCGTCGTTGGATGGTTGCTTTCATCCAATATTGGAATAACTGAAAATTAACACTGCGTCTGCACCTGGCATGCCAATTCAGAATATGTATTATCTGTCAAAAAACAGAAAAATTGTCTTTGTGACGTAGGCGTTCTGCCAATTATCATGCCAATTCATTTGTAACAAAATGTCAGACAATTCATTTCTAATAATTTGCTCACTCCGCTCTACTTTGTTTTTGTTTTCCCTCACAAATGGGAGAAACGTCAAATATTGTCGGCTTCATCAAATCATTGGCAGAATTAATTGGCATCGAAACTTGCTTGTCAATGACTCTGCCAATGAGAAAAGTATGAGTGTATTAGTGAAAAAATGTGAGTGTGTTAGCATTGGTATGCCAGCACTGGCAGGTGTAGACGCTGGGTTATGTTGGTCCGGAACGACAAACAGTAACGATCACCGATCGTTACTTGTCTATACCATGCCAATATTCAGACAATAGGTTGATTGTCTAAGTCTAGTATATGCCCTTGCACGGTAGCACGATAGCACAAATTGTAAAACTTTCCAATCCGTACAACGAAACAAAAACAAAATACACGTCAATCCATTCTGCGACACTTAAAAACTTTACCTACCTGAATATGTTCAATGCAATGAAGTGTAGTATATTAACTGCAACTCTGTGCCTCTCTCTCACTCTCTGTGTTTTCAGTTCTACGTTCATGTGCGCTCTCAAATCGTAGTATAATTTAATATAATATTTTTGCATTTCGTGCTATCGTGCAATTATACTAGACATAGAGAATCACCCTAATTACTATCGTACGGTAACAAAATTTCTTTATTTACGGAGAGAGAGGGGAGAAAAACGAAAACAAATAAAAACTATTTCACTCAAAAATGTTTTAAATCATGGCAAAAAACATCACATTAAAATTAGACACTTAAATACTGAATTTATAATTAAATCAAAAGAGTTAAGCAAAAAACTTAAAAGAAAGTAAAAGAAAAAAAATAAAGCATACAAAGTAAATTAAGAAAAATATTTAATTATAAAAGTAAAAAAAAAATTATGTAAAAAAATTCCATTCTGGAAGCAAAAAGTTTAAATGAATGAACAATTAAACAAATTAAAACAAAATTACTAAAAAAAAAATATTCCTGCGTATATATTGGATTATGTTTGTATGTACGTAAAAACCTAAAGCAATAATTTCAAAACACTTTTGAATATTTGAACAAAAAACAACAAATAAAAAGAATTAAATAAATTAAAATCAATATATTATTACTAGAAAAACTAGTTTAACTCTAAATGCTTTCAAAACAATTCATAATTTACTACATATGTGTTTGTGTGAGTGCATACTTTTTGGCTTCCGGTTCTTCTTCGGCTTTATTTATAATTTTCTAATTTATACAAATTAATTGTTTTCACAGGCCTGCAAAATTGAACTTTTTTTAGAATGATTGAAAAAAAGCAGTTGTAGCAAATCCAAACTCGTGCAAATCGGGATGCAGAATTTTAAGTAATTTTAATGTAAAAATGTGAAAATTGCCGAATTTGGCCATTTTCTATCGTCTATAAAATGAAAAAAATTTTTTTGCTATTTGTTTTCTTTTTGACAAATGCTAGATCAGTTTTTAATTTGATCTTCATAAACATAAAAATTTTTAAAAATTCTAACTTAAAAATGTTGAAAAGCTAATTTTGGGAATTATTTACCATCTATGAAATTCGCAACAGCTTTCAAATTTGAGTGTCTTTGAAACGTGAATGGTAATATAACGAAGAAGAGACTGAACAGCTTGGACGTTTTATTCCAATATGTTAAACTAGCTGACGAATAAAACGCAGCTATTGTTCCAAGATTTTATAGATGATAGAAAATATCTTAATTCACTATTTTCGCAATACAGTTAAATTATCTCGAAATCCTGACGTGATAAAAAAATTCTGCATTATGCATTCGAATTCAGAATACAAATATACATTGAAAATTAGTTCACTTAAAACCTAGCAGGCCTGTGTAATTCTAACAATTTTGACATTAGATAAAAATAAAATTTAATAAAAAAATAAAACATACAATAAGTCGATTATGCAAATTAAGTTTTTTTAAACAATTTGAATAGACTTAAGAGATACAACACTGAAGCCTCTTCAGTTTCTACCTTCTACTGGCTACTTAAGTTCTTCCAAAATAGCCAAGGACGGCTCAAAGATTTTCTATTATTATTATGATGATGAGTCGTATGGTATGTATCAATTATCTTTTTTCTCCCAATATTTTTAAATGATCATTCATTCAAATGTCACTTGTTTGACTTGTGTCTATGCTGCTATTCAGCTCAGTTCGGCTCAGTTCAGCTCAACTAAATTTAGCACGTTCCTTCTTTCGATATTTTTTCTTATTCTTGTTTTTAATTATAAAAATATATGTACATATATAAGCATAAATTCGAAATATAGCAATCATAATTTTCGTGCGTGTTTGTCATCTCTCGCCACACTACAGCAATTTGTTTTTTTTTTGTCTCTTTTTTTTTTGTCTTTTTGGATTTGTTAGCAAGCCAATAACGAATGAACGAAATAAATAAAATACAAAAGAAATTAAAATAAAATAAATGTTATTTATTGTGACACTGACATTGAACTGAATTCATTTTTCATTTATCATCATCGAAGTTAACATTTCGCAAAAGTTAAAATTATCGCAAATTATGATGTACGGTTATTTGTTGACTTCATATTTAGTAGTAGTAGCTTAAGTAAATATAATATGTATCAATATGTATTTATATAGTATTGTTAACTTTTGTGCAAAATGTTTCATAATACCATAAAATCCATTAAACAAACTTTAAATAATCAAAACATTAGAGCAACTTTTTGAAACAACTTGTTTGCTGTTACTTAGTAGTTGTTTAAATTTCGAAAATGTAATGAAAATAGCTTAGGAAAATTACACTGTGCAACAATATATGGGTTCATTTTCGGATCCAGCTTAACGACTATAATAGCTGAAAAGTGCTTGACTTAAAAATGAAAATCTGATATAAGATTTTGCTGAAAGTCTTGGTTGGACATTCGGTACAATCCGTTGAATCTGTTCGATTTGAGGTGCTCATGAATTGGCATTTTCTGTCTTTTTCAATATAACCGTGCATGCTTAAGTCTGAGAATCCATGTATAGGAAAATATGTCAAACCTTGCAAAGTCATATCTTTCATTTCTTGGCCAAAATAGTCAATTTTTTCATGAAATTGGAGTAGAGAATGACAAATTGGATTTCTTGCTGGGATTTCTGGTGACTTTGCATCAATAACTTTTCTTGTTTCATTCTTGCCGATCTTCTAGAAATTTTTAATGAACTTTGGATTTTTTAGAGCTATCTCATTAAATGCCATTAACTTTACAAACTTGATTTCGAAATACAGTAAGTCAGTCTCACGCGTTTCTTATTAACACAGGAAATGAAAAATAAAATTTTTAGAACACTACAAAAAAAAAAACAAAAAATTTATTCTTATTATTGAACAATTTTTTCTTTAAAATTAACCACCAAATCTTGATTATAATCTGAAAGTATATTTCTCTAAAGCAATCTTGGGCCTACGCCTTAATTGGTCCAAGTTAACATAATCTTTTGAAACCATTCGTTTTAATGTTCTATAAGGATTTCCTTGGGATTTTGGTATAGGGATCTATGATGGCATTAAAAACACTTCAAATCCATTTGTTTTAAGCCCTTTTTTAAGTTTTCTTAATTTTTTAAAATCGTTTGAAATTAAAAATGTAAGACTACCCATCAAATCATGAAATATGATTTCTCTAAGAAATTCAAAGGATTCTTATATGTTGATTAGAGGGAGATTAAAAATACCTCAAACGTATTATATTTCAATTTATTTTTGATTTTATAAAGCATTTCTTCAAAGGTGTCATCATATTGTATTATTCATCCCCAAATTAAAATATATTTTCCAGCTAAATTTAACATTTATTTTTCATGTTGTGGAGCTACATAAATGCTGGTAAACTTTATTTTAGGAGTTAAGTTAGGTTAGAATGGCTGTCTAAAGACACACTTAGGCCTGAACGGCTCATTGTGATACTACATGGTTGGATATACTGTTTAATGTCGGTTCCGAACGGCGGTGGAGGAATTTGGTATCGCCTGGTGGTTTTGCCATTGCCTACCAAAATGTTCACTTTCATATATAATATATAAGCTTATGAGAATTAACCACCAAGACGAGAATCGAACGGTCTTCTAAGATTTGCATTAAAACTGCATAAGTCTGGCATGCCATTAAATGTTGGTATAAATTGTATACATGTGGCAGCACATTTCCGTTTTACGAAAACGTCATTGCATGGGAAACGTCAGAATTTCGAGTCCAAATTTTTTTTCCTATTAGTTTTTTTTTTAGAAATTTTTGCAGTAGTAGCAAATGTATTTCTGAAAAGTTATTAAAAAACATGTAAAAATCCAGGTGTAAAATTAAATGGAAACGTAACATCCCTGAAGCATAAAAAAACATTAAAATATTAGTATTCACATAAGATTTGGTTCAATTTTGTTACTACGTTGAGGAGAGCAGCTTAAGCAAAAACGGAAACCAAATTTACTGATTATAAATTTTGATATAAATTTTGAAGTCAACGCTAAAACAACGAATTCAGCAGCGGTAGCAATAATGGACATTCATGATGATATGAATTTGTAAGTATATTTATGGGTCTCTGTATGCCTATTAATGTGTGATGTATACATAAGTGATCGATTGGTCAAGAGTACTGTTGATGGGCACTTGTACCACTTCTTCACTGCGTGAGCTGCTGTAGCCGCCCGTCCCAGCCAATTGATTACATGTGTGTGTGTGTGTCGAATGCTCTTGACATACTCTCATGCCATTTGTCCACTTTTATCAAGTGATTCTCTTTTATGCATATCTAGTTCGAATTTTAAATATTTACTTTTTTTTTAATTTTCTGCTTTTTGTAGGTATATCACACCAGAACGTTTCATTGTGGAACCTAATGGCAAGGACGAACTTTTAATAATCAATCGTAAAGCGAATACGGTGCGTGTGCAATGTAAGTCTAAACCGTTTTGCATGTTGTTTTTAAATGAGAGAAAAGACTAAGTTTTAAGGTTTACTATGGGTACAGAAGCTAAGTCTGAATTTTATGTACATGTAAAAACAGCTTTTGAATGCTCTTAATTTGAATGTTATTTTTCATATAAAAAAAAAAAACCGTTAAGATATTCAATTTGGTTTTTCATCATCCGAGATCCAGAAACATTAATAGAAGATTTGCCAACTTCCATATAAAGTTCAATCAAATGTAATATTGACAGTCAAATTAATTATATCTTTAAAGAGTGTATCCTAAACAAATTTCGGAAAATGGCTATTCAAAAAAAAATATTCCACTCTTATTCAATTAACGAGTTTTTGAGCTTGTTTGTTTATGACAACAAAAATTAATGAACTTTCTTTCGTTAAATGTTTTTAGTGAATTAAACTTATTTTCATTTGTCTTTAATAGTTATTGTTCGCAGAGAGGTCAAGATTCAGTAACATGTCAAATAGTTTTTTTTGAAAGTAAATTACTGATGAAAAAAAAAGCTGGCTGTGGCTTGTTCAAAACAATTTACTCACAAAAAGACTTTCTGAAAGGAAGAAGGAAAGTCGTACTCTTTTTCCAAACCGGCTTATTGCATTCTCGTTTGGCTTAATGTCATAATGGGCAGAGCTAATAAAAATAATACTTGACTTGTACCTTTTCTATCCCTTTAAACATCAATCCAAACACATACAACAATGTTATAATCTTTCGTGTGTAAGGCACTGATATATTTACCCGTAGGCTCCAAAATAAGTTAATCATACAAAATAGACGTATTGATCTTGATTATAACACATTAACTGTCTCTTTCCCCTCTCTTTGACAGTAAAAACGAATCAACTCGACAATCAAAATGCAACGAAACGTGTTTGTGGCATCCTAGGAACCATACATTTACTTGGCGGTGATTATCTGATTGTGGCCACACATCGCCTCTATGTAGGCATATTAAATGGTGCAATTATTTGGCGTTTAGCTGGCTACGATATAATACCATACATTCCAACAATAACGCATTTGACGCAAAAACAACGTGAACTAAATGAAACATATTTAAATATGTTACAAAAAACATTAGATACAAAATGTTTTTTCTTTTCATATTGGTATGATTTAACGCATACGCAACAGCGATTGCATACAATGCCGCCAGAGTTTGTAAGGGTGCGTAGTAGTATAATTTAATTATATGCAATTGTTTAATATTTTAATAATTTACAGAGAGGTTTATTTGAACGTGCCGATGAACGTTTTGTCTGGAATGGCGCCTTACTGCGGAATTTCGATTGTCCAGAAATGCGTAAATTTCAATTGCCATTGATATTGGGGTGTAAGTTGTCTAAATACAAATATACTTACCTATGTATATTAAACTTGCATTATTGAAGTTATTTGTACCTATTTCAATTTTCTTTTTAGTTGTCTCTATTAATCAAGTGCAAGTGAATGGACAAACCTTTTTCTGGTCAATTGTATCGCGTCGTTCAGTATTTCGTGCGGGTACACGTTTCTTTTCGCGCGGCATTGATGATAATGGTCAGGTCTCCAATTTTGTAGAAACAGAGCAAATTGTAGAATTTAGCGGACAACGTATCTCGTTTGTGCAAGTGCGTTTAAATTTAATTTTCTGAAAATTACATATTTTATTTTATATCTATAATCATTATAGACACGTGGCAGCATGCCCTTCTACTGGCGCCAATTGCCGAATTTACGCTATAAACCAAATCCTGAATTAATTCCAGGGAAAGATCATTTATTAGCATGTATGAAACATTTCGATACCCAAGTGATGCTTTACGGGCGTCAAGTTTTAGTCAATTTGGTAATAAAATATTTATTGCTTTTTTTCTTCTACAAATTGTTCATTTTTTCTGTTTTCAATTGCAGGTCGATCAAAAACGCGCCGAAGGTAATCTAGAAAAAGCCTATCGTACTTTCGTGCAACAGCTTAATAATCCCAATGTACGTTATGAGGCATTCGATTTTCATGCAGAATGTAAAAAAATGCGTTGGGACCGTTTGAACATACTGATTGATCGTTTAGCGCATGAACAAGATGAATTTTCGTTATTTCATTTGCGTGGCGATGGCAGTTTGATCAGTGAACAAGATGGAGTATTTCGTACGAATTGCATTGATTGCTTGGATCGTACTAATGTGGTACAGAGTATGCTGGCGAAGCGTTCACTCAATAATGTGCTACAAAAATTGGGTATTTTGCATGTCGGCCAGCGAGTAGAGTCGGCATCACCGAATTTTGAATATATTTTCAAAGGGGTAAGTGCAAGGGGATTAGAAATATGTTTGAATTGTTTGGAATGGCCAATCAATTCACTCTAGCACTGTGTATATTAACTGGAAGTGATGTAATATAGACAGAAATGTCATGATGCCTCTACAAGCTACAATACAGAGTTGAAGAGAAAGGAGTGCCGTATTTTTTGGTGCAAGAATAGAGAAACAGAAGGACGTGAGTGTGAAGATATCGAAATGTTTGGTGGCCGGAATGAGTTCCGATCATTGAAGACGTTGATATAAGGTCCCACTACTATGACGAGCTGTTTGTGGCATCCCATACACGGCAGAAAAAATTTGAGTACAAAATCAGAATCAGCGATTAAAATATTTTTATTCGTGATTTGATTTTGTAAGATAAAAAATTGACCCATTGTATTATTATTGAAATATTTACTGCTATTGTTGGTTCAACTTCATTAGAATGAAAATTTTAATATCAATGCAAAGTTCAATTTCATTAGCATTGAGTATTTTTTGAATTTCAGCCGAATTTTATAGAATCAAAATAAGAAAATCTTGATAATTCTAGATTTTCAATATCAATGATAATGAAAAGATCAATGCATTGCCATTGCATAATGCATTATTCTCAATACTAATGGATAAACTGTTAATTAAATATAATATTAATTTAATTGTATTTTTGTAATTCATTTTAGGTATGGGCCGATCATGCTGATATGATATCAAAACAGTACTCTGGTACTGGTGCCTTAAAAACCGATTTTACACGCACCGGTAAACGTACTAAGGCCGGTTTACTGCAAGATGGTGCAAATTCTGCGATGCGCTATTGTTTAAACAATTTTGCTGATGGCTTTAGACAGGTGAGAAACAAGAGAAAATTTCGCAATCCTACTATTTTTTAGATAGTGGAAATGAAAGAGTAATTCCCGATTTAATCACACTAAAATTTAGAGAAATCTTAATTCTACTGTCAGATTTGGATTGTGCGCACATAATCACAGTGGCTCTCACCTCATCACTCTTTCATCACAAGCATCTAAAAAAAATATAGTTTCATAGACCTGTATTATTTAAAAGGCACTTTCGATCGAAAAACAATTACATAATTCGTCGTAACAATTACGAATTCATAATTTCATTTACAAGCCAAATAAAATTATATGCTGGAATCTCAAGTAAAAATAAGAGTGCGTTTAAAATAAGGCAGAATTTAATTAGATTTAGGTTGAATTCTAATATTCTGAATATTATGAATTTGTAAATGTTGCTCCGAATTCGTAACTGTTATGAGGCCGTCTGGATTAAGGTTGATTATAAATTGTGCTGTTTTTTTCATTTACTTTTTTGCATGAGTACAAAAATATTTCCCTATATGTTTTTTTAGGATGGCATGGATCTATTCTTAGGCAATTACAAGGTTCTATATGGTGAGGGAGATTTACGGCCATCCCCACTAGTGGTCAATAGAGGATGGCGTTATAATACGGTATACTTTAATATTTAAATTTTGTTTGTATATTTTATTAACTTCTCTTCTATATTTTCTTCAACAGTTCCCTTCGGTCCTACTGTTCGCCGTGGCAATGCTCTTCCTAACCGCTATTTTCCCTTCAGATTTCGATACGGAAAGTTTGCTCTTTATGCTTTTCTGGGGAGCTATGATTGGCGTTAGCACTAGCGGCATTTTTCACTATAACTTTGAGTTCGTTGATTGGCCACGTCTATTTCCGCCTATAAAAATTGAGGCTTAACATTTGTGTTCTTAGACGATGATGATGGATATTATGCTCGTTGCTTTGGGAATGATATTATTTTTCCGAACACAAAAACAAAACACGTTTAAACGAGTAAAAAAAAACACATGTTTGCAATTACACTCTCGTGCATAGTTAGTTGAAATTCTATATTGATTTTTGTTTTAATTCTCATGAAATTTTAAATTTAACATACTGCAATTTTAAATTGTTAGCTTTTATCATGTGCATTTTAGTTTTCGATGCTTTGGGTTTTTGAAAAAAAAAAAACACACACACACACACAAACTTTATTAAGCAAACAATTTTTATAATGATTCTTAAAATTATTTTCTGTTTTGTTTTTGAACATGAATTAATCTACTTGTTTCTTTTATTTGTGATTTTAATTGAATGTTTCTCTTATTTTTTTTTTATTATTTTACTAATTAGGTTAAATTTTGTTTTTTTTTATTATTGAAATTTACGCTGCTCAGATATATCCTCAAGTAGTAATATTAATGAAGAAAACAAAAAATGCATAAATATATCAATTAAAATTTAACGTTTTTGTAGTAGAGAAAACAACTTTTTAAATTTAAAAGTAAAAGTAAAAAACAAAAAAGAAAAACTTTAATATATTCCAAATAAAAATTTTAAATAATAAAAAACGGTACAGAAAATCTAATAAAAAGCATTGTTATTTTTCATCTTAAGGGGGTATTCTACCCGAGATGGCCCGAAAATCGATTTTTTTCAATTTAATATTTATGATGTAGACAACGAGTTTTATGAGAAAGAATAGAGGGCAATGTATGGTCCTGGAATCGCTGATTAACCGTAAGTTACATCATTTGTAAGTACCATGTTTGTAAATCTTTAAATTCTTTTTTCTCGAAACCATTTTTTTCGGGACGGTGGACCCGATTCACAAAAAAACATTTGTCCAATTGACTTGAAATTTTACAAGGCTTCTAAGCAAATGTAAAGGTATGGCCTTATCTAGAATTATGGCGAAAGCGTTTGTTTAACTAATGTTTTTAATGCAAAATATAAACAAAAACAGTGCAAAAAATCGTCATTTTTTTTCAAACGTCTGATTTAAATTGAAGAAAATTTTTTTTTCTTATTCCCTAGATTAGGCGATAGCAGGAAGTCACACGATTACAAAATGGGTTACATTTTGTGTTTCAGAATATTTAAACCGGAGATATCATGCCCACCATGGAGCAACTATTTTCGGCAGGCTCACATGAACCATTATTAACAAAGATATTTTTAACATTAAAAACGAAAATTATTGTTCAAAACCTGTAGAAAAACTTGCAAAAAAAACCTCGAATAAAAATATTGAAAAGCTTTTCATTTACGATTTGAAAAAACCGATATTTCGCACCAACTCGGGTAGAATACCCCCTTAATTTGTCCCAATTTATTTCAACCGAAATAAAAACAACATACAATTTAAAATTAACAACTTTTCTTTTATCTTCTCCCACCACTTTAAAGCGAGCGTATTAGCTGCATCAAGGCATATGGGTTCTTATTGCTTAGAAACTTTAATTGCTCATCGAATCCTTCAGGCGTCTTCTGTATCCAATTCCGGTTCAAATAGTAATTAATGCAACTGGTAAACTCTTTTTCGCTGTAGTTATCTACATGCACTGGCACAAATGGATCCAAATGTTCAAATCCCTGCTGTCCAAGCAAATATCGCGGCATGTACGAATCCATATAACCCTCGGTCATGCCAATCTTATCCACCGTTAATAAACAAACACCATTTGTCCAATCATAATTAGTGATATCCAAAAACGGTTGCGTTAGCGTAATACGATCTGGGGTAATACGCTGTTTGTTATCTCCAAATATACGCGTTTCCGGATGGAAGAAAGCATTGTAGCCATCAATAGCCACCATTACCTTACAGTTACCCGCTGTAGCGTGCTGCTTTAGTTCTAACACCAACGCAGCAATAGTTTCTGAAGCAAACTTGATGCGGTTAATGCCATGCTCTACCAGTTCGCTGAGTGTTGAACCCGCCGGCGTCATTTCTCGTTTAGTCCATACATAATCTTTGCTCGTTTTCAAATTTAGCGCAGGCAGCAGCTTCGCATTTTGAGTTTTGAAGTGTACTAGCCATGCAGCAGCATCGAATGGCAAATCAATGTAACCTTCTTGGGCAGAAGCATTAGCCGTTTCTTTTGGACGCTTCATCCAATTGGGTACCCATGGTACGTGTACCAACACAAAATCATTTTGCATTCCATAGTGAAGTACGTGTGCCATTGTGAGTGTTTTACCGACGCCATTATCTCCATATAAAACATATCGTACTGTGGGGCGACTAAAATCGGCTCGACGTATATAATCGATGATTTCCAAGGCAGGTGGACGCACCATCAGTGTAGTTTCAGTAAATGTTTTCACTTGTTGTTCGTATTGTCGCGGAAGGCCACCACCGGTGAATAGTTGTTTCTTTTGCTCGGGAGTTATTGTATAGAATTTAGCCAGTTGCACTTCAGAGTGCTTGGAAACATCAGTTTCAGAGGTGCGGTATTCAGTTGGAGGTGGTGTCGATGTGGGCCGACTAGTTGTTGCAGCTGCCTCTGCTACAGTGCTGTATGCTACTGCGGACAGACGGCAAGGTAGTTTTCTTATGTTACGTGCAAACATTTCTGTTTCGTTGATTAATTAATTCAATTTGGTTTTTATTGAAAATGTTGTATAAATTTACGTAAATTTTAAGCACGGCAACGTACACCAGCTGTTCATGTAATTAACAGCTGTTTTTAATCAAAAGCATACAAGGTATAGGAGCATCGTGGAAAAGAAATGGCACGCGGTTGCACAATTTCGTATTAGTTACTTATTAGGCGTTTTTCGTTTAACTCAGAGCACGGAGTAGAGTACGAGCAAATCGAGCACGCTCCGAGCACTCTGATTCAATTTTAAAACGCATAGAGCACTAACTGTCGGATATCAGCTATTATAATTTTTTTTCAATTGTTTCGATTTTTTTTTTTGCAAAGTGGATAAAATAATTATTCTGAGCCCTTAGGCGTATTTCTTTTTAACTCAGAGCACGGAGTAGAGTAAAGCACGCTCTGATCAGAGCACGCTTCGAGCAAGCTCTGGAACTCTGATTTAATTTTAAAACGCATAGAGCACAAACTGTCAGATAACAGCTATTTATAATTGAGTTTATCAACAAAGTTTTTTTCAATCGTTTTGATTTTTTTTATGCAAAATGGATAGAATAATTATTCTGAGCCCTTGTCCGCCGTTTCAAATTTTTGGATATTCTGTCAAAATATTTTTTTCAATCGTTCTCTGCCTGCTCAGTCAATTTCTTCTGAGCACGTAGAGCGTACTCTAAGCGCGCTCTGGCTCAGAGCTAAAAAGAAGCCCGATTACGTTGACAACTCGTGCTCTGTTCAGAGCTAATAAAGAAAAACGCATATTATATATTTATATGGAGGTTCGACATTCACTTTGACCTATTCAACGCGGTTGTTTTTAGAATCTTCATACAGGCCTGGCAGATACAAATAAATATATATTTAGAATCCGACCGATTGATTGGCATCGGTCAGTATCGGCCTAAAATTATGGGGTAAGTTGCATTAGAGATGGCATCAATTTACCATTTAGTAAAGAATCTTTCAAGTAGAGATATTGTAAATTAACTTCATCTATGTATTAAAAAAAAAAATATTGAGTCAACCAAGTATGAAAAAAATAAATATTTTTTTAGTAATCGGTGGGACTCTATATATATGTGTGTTGTATGTTCTTCGGTACCAAATTTGATACAGTCGGCCAAATGGTTTACGGTTGTATAAGAAACATATCGCACACTGAACAAAAGAGGCACAACTCGATAAAACATTTTTTATCTCCTGTGTTTGCATATAAAAGTTTATTTTATAGATAATATTATGCCATTTTATTAAATATGTATCGAAAATACATTTGTTATCGTTTCCTGAAATTTTTTGATTTTGCGTTGTGCCCCTTTTGTAGTTAGTGCGCTGTATATACACTAACCTGTTTAAAATTTCTTCAAGCTTGCAGATTCATAATATAATGGACATATTGTGAGCGTCATTCCATGTCTTAAGAACTTTGGCAAATAGAATATTCGAATTTTGTGTATAGACTAAGATTTTCTGTACTCCCTAGACAGTCCAACAAACCGATTATAATGATTTTTGTTGCTGGAAAGGATATGTATTATATTGAGATTTCTTCAAACTATGTTAAACAGAACCGCTTATAAAAACTAAATGCCAAAGTAATTTAATTTTTATATGACCAATGTTTACATAATTGAACATATTTGTTTGATGCAAAGGAAACCGACAATATATAAGTTCCATAAACCACCACTATGAAAGACAGTCTTACAAATAGGTTTAAGTCACCGTATCTCAAGTTCCACAACAATGCTAAGCATATTGAATGTCGAGCTAAGGAGAATGGTGCAGAAACATGCTTCACGATTTCTTTTACGTTAAAAAAATATTCGGATAAGGCCGTGTTGCTAATATTCTCATAAAGATTACAATTTTTCTAATTTTTTCAGGGTCACGTTTGTTTGGAAATGATAAATAGAATTTGGATTAGAAAAACTCTTCTTCTTCGTAACTGAGGTTTCGCGCATCCATAAATATTGTGCAAATTATATTTATAGACAAATGGAAAAAAAAACTTTTTAACATTACCAAAAATTGTCCTTTTCTCTTATTCCCTTCGCAATTAGTTTTTTTTGTTTTATTTACCTTTTAATTTTACAAATTCATTTTAAATACCATTCTCTCGTTTTAAATTAAATGGGTGCATTAAAATTTTATGAAAAAAACTACACACATACAAATTACAGAAATTGCTTAATTTCATCATAAAGTACAAGGACAATAGCGGCACCGGTACCTCTTAGAACATTAGAGAAAGCTCCTTTGAAGAATGCACCAAAACCTTCTTGTTTGGCAATGATAACCCAGCAGTTTAGTGTATTTTTGTAGAGGCGCTCCTCTTTTTTGATACCTGACTGCATCATCATACGACGACGCACAGTATCCATTGGATATGATATAATGCCAGCAACAGTTGTAACAATTTCAGCGATAATGAAGCTCAACCATATTGGTGTTGCTTTCGGATCGGGCATTAGACCGCGAGCAGTGTCGTAGAAACCAAAATATGCAGCACGATATACTATGATACCTTGTACCGAGACAACGAAACCGCGATACAGACCCGTAAAACCATCACTTTTAAAAATTTTTACCAAACAATCACCGAGACCATTGAATTCACGTTTATCAGCTTTGCCAACATCTACAGCCAAACTGTGTGTGTGGAAGAGAAAAAAGACCAAGTTAAAGAAGGGCAGCAGTGAAAAATACTAGGAAGTCATAGCAAAACGCACTTCCACGAGTGTGAATCTATGATTTAAGCAACAACAATTACCGAGTACGCGCAAAATCCAATGGATAGACGAAAAAAAGTGACGACGCTCCAGCCGCACCACCTGAAGCCAAGTTTCCCAAAGTGTAACGGAAAACTTGAGTCTTCTTATCAACATCGCCCAAAAAAATCTGCACATAAATTACAAAGAAGTACATAGCAAACTTGCTTCAATATTTTCAAACGAAAATATTCCAACTTACTTGCTTATACTTATCCTTAAAGGCAAAATTCAAAGCTTGTGTTGGAAAATATCGAATTACATTGGCCAGATTACCACGCCAATAAGACAGGAATCCTTGCTCTTTCGGAATACGTACAAAACAATCGATCAACCCCTTGTAGCGTTGCTCCTCGCTGATTTGCTTCGACACATGCTGAACTTGCAACAACAATTTGACACGCTCTATGGGCGCAACTGATGTTTTTGCAATTGCTGCGGATATTCCACCGGCCATGAAATCCTTGAGGAAAGCAACGGGGTCAGCTAAATCTTTTTTTGGTTCTTTTCCATGATCACCCATTTTTTATAGCTATGGAGAGATAAAGGAGAATCCAAATTTTTAATTTTTATCGCTTTTATTTTTCACACTTTTGCAATACCAATTGTTTTTAAATTTTTTTCCAAAAAAAATAAATTTTGTTGATAGCAAACACAAAGTTTTCAATAAAAATTAAAACATTTTTCTTATAAGATCTTGTATCAGAATCAATTTTTTAGTGTTAAATCTTTTCAATGCAATTCAATAAAATAGTCACCTGAAATACGTGGATTATTTATATTTATTGAAAGTAAAATAGGAGTTATAAGACGCAATAGAAAATGTAGCAAATTAAAGTAATAAAACCGCGGAATTTAAATTTTATGCAAACTGCCACTCGGGGAAAAAACTTTGACAGCCAAATCACACGAAAAAAGCTTTATTTGGGCAGCCATTTTTTTATTTCGAGTGTTGCTTTTTTTAAGGGAAAAGTATCTTCAAAGAAAATATGTAATGTGAAAAATTCCACTTCTTTTGACCAAATAATCATTTCCTGATCTATTTCATGTGTGTTAATCCACGAGATTGTCGATTCAGTGAATTTTCAGAAAATAGAGCCTGCTTTCGAAAGCTCGGTCTAGACCCTTTATGGTCTATTATGTCATAATAACAGTAGTAGTAGAAGCTGCTTGTTATTCAAGTAGTTTTAGTTTCGGTGCAATTTTTAATTCACATATATGGGTGATTTCCACTCGTAAAATCGATTGGACTCAAGCTTGCACAAAGTTTAGTCTTGTTGGGTAGTAGTTACATTTGAAAGAGATCAAACGAAACCCGCCGAGTTGGAGCGGCCAGAATTTTAACTAATCACCTATTGCATTTATCCATCAAAATGAACGTCGAGTAACTCGAAATACCCATGACGTTAGCATTGATTTTTAGTCTTTCTGTCTTTTTCTTTCTTATAGCAAATACGGACTGATATTATTTAAATTTAAAATTCGAAAATCAAAATTTACTAAGTCATGGGTGTTTCGAATTACTCGACGTTCATTTTGCTAGTTAAACAAGTCTCAGCCAACTTTTGGACTTCAAAGTTCTCAAAGGAAATCAATTTGTTGTGTGGTAACCCAACTACACTTTGTGCAATCGATTTTACAAGTGGGTTTCCTTGAGATGAAATCCCCTATATATAAATTAAATCGAAAGAGTATTTAAATACTTATTAAAGCATTTCATTCCTAATTATGAGAGGGGGATTCGATAGTTGTATTGAACAACTTTTGTGTTCCCCGAAATAGTTATGGGAAAGCTGACGCAGAATTTTAACATGATCGTGCGAGCATTTTGGATGAACAACAAATGAGGTGACCACACAACAAATGGTCAACAAAATCGATGATATGGTCTTAAAAAATCGTAGTGTAAACTGCGTAAACATGTTCAGCTAAAGTAGTAGAAAAATAAAACTCTTGAAAAAATGGCGACAGCTGAAGCAAATTTTTGTTGAATACAAATTGAGCATATTGCTTTTCTGTGACACTCATGGAGCAGTGGTACACAGCTTGAGTACTTGCATCTGCGAAACGTAACCAATGCCACGTTTGTTTACCTAATCAAACGACAACTTCAGAGCATGGTTTGCAACTATTCCAACGTAATTCAAGTTTTATTTTTGAAGTGAAACTTCTTTAGCGAGGGTAAATCGAAAATTTTGCATCGGAAGTCGTGTTGTTGTTGCACTCATACGAAACTAATAAGAAACGAAATTATGCTGATGTTAGTGTTTAGCGAACGAAGTCATATGGGGATCGGCTGCATACAATCATGCAAAGAATCGACTTCTTGCAGTTTTATCTCATTTGCTGTAGTGAGAAAGATTGATTCCATATAGCTGAATTTTTCTTTGATGTGTTACATACGTGTGCTACGTCATGTTTGTGCTGATAAATGTAGAGAGTATCAACAGAAAAAAAGCTTTAGAAAATAGAAAGAGGAAGAGTGCAAAAGCTTCAACAACAACCACGGTCATGTGAAAAGTTGTCTTAGCGGTTATATTGGTGCTCGGTGTTCGACGGACACAAAACATTTTCTCCCGTGCTCGGTGAAGGTGGTTATCATGGCGAAATTATAATAGGTGATAGCAGCGTCAGCTCTGTTTTCTTCTTCTTATATAAGGATAATCTTAACTGTCAAAATCTTTTCTTTTTTTTTTTGTTTTCCATGCATTTGTTCCTGTGTTTTTAACAATTACGATTTTTAGCAACAACAAAGTAGCGTGCTGTCATTGTTACGTTGTACTTGTTGTAGTGCTGCTACCACCATGTTAAATCCGCCTTGGTGATACATTCAGCTCGTTGCAGAGTAGTTTTTTGTCAAAATATACTCTTTTGTTTAATACTATTTTATATGTATTGAAACTGTTTTGCAAAATAATGGTGTTCGCCGAGCATACTCGCTATATAACCACAGCCTTAGGCTTACCAGTAAGATTACCAAAACCAAGATACCTTTCTCAATACCTGTTTCAGTAATCTCATATGGGAAAAACTCTTAAAAAGAATTTGTATTTTTCTTCCTCGTGTGTATTAAGTCATTAAAGCACTTTATCATTACTTTTTGTTCATGCGTCAATTGATGAAATATTTGGATACTGATCGAGAAATCAGAAAGGTGCTGTTGACAAATTTGTTGCCCACCTCGAGCACTTAGCTCCCCAAACTGTGGCTCTATCATTATTTGATGAAAATGTTCCAACAGCGGTTAAGACAAATAAAGCATAAATTATATTGGAAGCAAGCTACAAAAAAATCATTTTTCTTCGTTTATTAACATCGAGTTTACGTCTTTTCTTAGCGAAATTTTCTATCAGCACCGATTTCTTCAACAAAGAACTTTCAACATGGAAAGATGATTCAGGTTACAAAAATGGAATTGAAAACCTTGAGGTGAAAGTTGTTGCTGATGACGTTGCAGAAAAAAATGTGAAACTCATTAAAACATCATGAAACTTTATTTCACAAATTGTTGCGGAAGACCGAAAAAGATACACAACTAACTACTACTAAATTCTTTCTTATAGTGCGGATACACGAGAGTGAACCTCGTTGAATGTTTGAATTTCCCAATTTAGGTGGACACACGACAAAAAAGGATTTTCATTGAGAATCGAATTTCGTTTGTGAGTGATTATAAGTTTGGGAAAGAAGAGGAATTTTTATTTGTGTTTTGTTAAAGTAAAAATAAATTGAAAGGCTGCCTTTCCATTGAATATGCACCCAGAAAAATACCCATCTCTAGAACAAAGAAAAAGTTTCCTCAATTTAAATCCACGAAAATTTCTCTCGTTTATGTAAATTTTCCTCAAAATAGAGAAAAATGTGCTCCTTTCATGCAACCATGGTGTTCAATCTAAAGTAAGTTTTTTCTTCATTTTTGGAAATTTAATTGCGGTGCTGCCCACCAATTGAAATCAAATCCCAAGTTTCAATGAAATTGTTAAAACTAAAATTAAAGAAAAGTAAGATATAAAAGTAAATAAAACACAAGAAATAATGGGTGTGGTAAATAGGCATCTTCAAATATAATTTTTTTCTAAAACTTATTCCTTACAACGCGTCTCTGCATAAAATTTTAACTCAAAAGCTTTTATGAATTACTTGGTCTATTGTTAACATAAATGCGCATGGAACAATGGACGTTTCCATAAACCTGTTTTTTCCAAAATTTAGTCGCACCAGCATATAAAAATTCAGGCACCATTTGGCTGCAAAGCAAAAGTATCAAAATACCATAAAAGAACCAATTACCTTATTTAGAATTAAATAAGGTAATTAAACTTACACACTATTTTTGCATAAAAAATTTAAATGTAAGAAAGAGACGAATATACCAAAAATGTTCTCCATACAAAATTTTTGTATATACAAAACACTAGCTTTACTCTTTTGGCTTTAGCAGATAATCGCGTACGCTTTGTTTTTCTTTTGAATTTTTAAGTCGGCGTCTCTATTTCAAGCGAAGTGGTTGGTGGCTATTAATATAATTTTAGAAAAAAAAAATATCTATATATATATTGTAAAAAAAATAAAATATATTCAAAAGATATAAATTTCAATAAAGTTAAATTTATAATTTTTGGTGGCCATAAGGATCTTTTGATCATTTCAAGGCGGCGATGCCTGTAGTGTTTGTAAAAATACGTATGAATGTAAACCTTAATTCCTATTAAAACTAAAATAATAAATGAATACAAGTAAATAAAAATGATTTCTATGATTTCTATAATTAAAACAACATTGTAGAAAATATTCCATAAATTGAATATTTCTTTTCCAAAAAGTAAATTGACTTTAATCTATGGAAAATTATTCCTCAAACTGAGGAAAATTTTACCTAAATTATACAATTTCTCATATTTGAAAAATATCTCCTCAACTCAAAGAAATTTTGTATATATATATATTTTGAAATGAGGAAACCGTTTCTATGGCGCCAAATCATTCCAATTTTTCCTCAATTTTATAGCCGTTTTTCTTCGAACCAAGTAAGTATTTCTCTGGGTGTGGATTGCAAGAATTTATATACCAATAATGGTTAATTGGAAGAATAGCAATGCGTTGCTCTCCGGCTACATTGTTTTATTTTTCACTCTCTTACTTTTGCTAATAAATCTGGGGTAAAAACGGAACAACAGCATAAGTTTATTTTCACGTCAGCCGAGTTTAATAGCTTTGAATAGAAATATTGGAGAAACTATAGCATTATTTCAAACGACTTTATATTTAAATTAAAGATTTTTCTAAAAACGATATATAGTTCTAAAAATAATTTAAAAATTCGCATCAGTTTATTATTTATAGATAAAAATTTGTTTCCATCTTAAGTCGAGTTATGCTGTTTTTCATTTATAAAACAGAAATATTGCAAGAGCAGCTGTTATGAAAACAAAATGCAAAATGTCTGAAAACTATATCTTATATTTACCCTGTTTTTTTAAAACCATGTGTTTGAGGGTTGCGGAGTTACTTTCGGCATTTCAAGTGAATTTCGTTGAATTTCTTGTGAAATTTCGAATTGATTCTATAGATATTATAAAAATAAGTTTCTTCTATAGAAGTTGACTGCGATATTAAAAAAAAACGTAATATTTCTTATATTTTTCATATTGTTTCAGGAATTGTGCGAATTTACTTTTAAAAATTTTTATTCAGAATGCTGTCACACAATTTCTTGGATGTGCCTAAAAATGATTTTTTCTAAGAAGAAACAAGAAAATGGTTAAGATAGGGAAGACTATACCGCTTTTGAATGGAGCTAATCGTTGCGTATACTATGTCTCAACTTCAAGGCGTTTGAGGGTCACCTAGAAGTTGTCCGATGGAGCTAAATTTTTGCACAGACCGGTTTTTTTTATTGGAACCAGATTACTTTTAAAAAATAACCTATAGCTAAGGGCCACCCTAGTGTAGAGAGTATCAACAGAAAGCATCAACAAAATAAAAAGGACTGCAAAAACTTTAACAGAATTTTTTATAAATGTTTTCTAACAATTTTTATAATAAACAACATAGTTTCACTTCTACTGTGAGTGCTTGCAGACACATAATTTTCTATTTTTTTGTCAAATCAAAACTGTTGATGGAACATAGTTGCACTATGTTCCAGAAACCAAAGAACAGGCAAACCCCTAAAAAAAATCGGTAGGAACTGGTTCATCAAAAAAGGAGAATACCATTCCATCGCCTGGAAAGATTAAAGCTCTTTCCTTAAAATTTAACAATCTAACCACTTTTTTAAAAGGCAAATTTAAAATATTCTTTGCCATTGCCAGGAGTCAATACATTCGTATGTAAAAGGCCTTTCGCCAAGCGAAATTACAATATTTAATTTGCTCCAACGTCAAAAGGAGTCGAAAACCATTTTCCTCGTGCAAAAACTTCTCGATCGAAAAACGCAGGAACTTGCTATTTTTATTAATTAAAAAATGCAGTTGATCAATTATTGCAATGCATTGACAAAATATAAGACTCAATAAAACTCATATGCGGTATCATTTTTAAAGTTAACATTTTTTCTGTTTTTGTGCTTGTTAGAGCTAGCTTGAAGAGGATATTCTGGAGCTTTTTTTTTAATAACAGTGTATGTAAGGTGGAGATTTACACAATTCATATTTAAGTTTATTAATATTATTTGGATTAGTTAAAAAAGAAAGAAAGCCAACAGAATTGTTCTACGCTACTTGATTCGTTCTATTAGTTTAGAAAATAAGAGACTGGTGAAAGGACTTGCAATTTATTTCTTCAAATGTAAAATTGAATGCATTTCCATTTCGCGCGCGTATAAGTTGCAAATCAAAATAGTTTTTTACACTTTAAAAGGGGATATTTTAGGTGCAAGATTCTCTTTACTTATACCGGGATTCATACACATTAATCTCGGGATTTTCGAGACTCGAAATATAATAAAACACATCGCATTTACTATTTTTATAAGTTTTTGTATTTTTAAACTTAATTGTTTTTGTTTGTTTGTGGGTGAACATGTACTAATAGTCGGTTCGGTAATTTATCGCTCATTCATGATGTTTTTGTTGTTGTTGTTGTTGTTGTTGTCGTTACAATCAATCAAAATTTTTCAACCTTGTTCTTACAATTAAATTACAATTCTTCTTTACTTTAATTATTTCGCTTAATTCAATAATGTAACTGTTTTCTTCTTTTAAATTAAATAATTTGTTTAGCTGTTAGATGGTAGTAATTTAATTTACAAGACTTTCTTGATTTCATCGTATAATACAAGTACGAAAGCGCCGCCAGTACCTCTGAGGACATTGGAGAATGCACCCTTGAAGAAAGCACTGGTACCTTCTTGTTTGGCAATTGTGGCCCAGCAGTGAATTGTGTTCTTGTAGATGATTTCGGTTGCCTTGCGACCAGATTGCATCATCATGCGACGACGAACTGTATCGAATGGATAGGATACAATACCGGCAACAGTTGTAACAGATTGAGCAATAGCCCAACTGATGTAGATTGGTGTGTTCTTTGGATCGGGCAACATGCCACGAGCGGTATCATAGAATCCAAAGTATGCGGCACGGTAGATGATGATACCTTGCACAGATACACCGAAACCACGGTATAAACCAACCATACCGTCACTCTTGAAGATCTTGGCCAAGCAATTGCCGAGACCAGTGAATTCACGTTGACCACCCTTGCCGGTATCAGCAGCCAAACTATATGCATAGATTAGATAGTAGAAAGTTATGAAAATTTTGCCGTGTTTTATAATTAATAATTCTTTAGTTACCGAGTACGTGCGAAATCCAATGGATAGACGAAGCACAGAGAAGTAGCACCGGCGGCACCACCGGAAGCCAAGTTACCCATAAAGTAACGCCAGAATTGAGTGTTCTTGTCAACACCTCCCAAGAAAACCTATATTGGTTGTTTGTGAAGTGAATTTAGAAAATGCAACTTGTTAATACACAACACCAGGTTTTATGTGTAGATAAATTATAATTATCGATGGACGACTACTTACTTGCTTGTACTTATCCTTGAAGGCAAAGTTCAAAGCCTGGGTTGGGAAATATCTGATAACGTTGGCCATGTTACCACGCCAGTATGATGCAAAACCTTGTTCTTTTGGAATGCGGACAAAGCAATCAACCATACCCTTGTATTGCTTATCGGGGCTGATTTGTTTTGAGATGTGTTGAACTTGCAACAGCAATTTCACACGCTCAATGGGTGCAACTGCAGTCTTTGAGACAGCGGCGGAAATACCACCAGCTGCGAAATCCTTAAGGAATCCAAAGGGATCAGCACCTTCTTTACCCATTTTGCTGTAAAGAGACAAATATAAAAAGAAAACAATTATATAGAAATTATACTGATAAAATTTATGTTTTTATACCTAGATGTTTAAGTATAAGAAACGAACAATAACGTTTCAAAGCTAAAACTAAAAATATATGTAAAATGCTTAACAACTGTGCAGTAGAGTGAGAGTTAGAACTGATCTATGGTATAGAACATTTTTATAAGTTTGTTGCTTTCTTGTTCTCTTTCCTGCAATAATGTATCTTACCCATTTAGACTTTTGTAGTAATAGACCGTGCTTCAAAAGTTCGCTAATTGATTATTTTTTCAGTTAAGTTTTCGTTTTCAATTACCTTTGTTAAATAAAGTTTAGGTTAAGTTATGTTTAAGTTCGTAAGGGCCAAGTAGGTCTTAATAAATAAATTAGTTCGATTTTATTTTTATTTGATATTTAACTGGTTTTGGGACAATTGCAATTTCAGATAGCTTCCAATCACAAGGGTAGTAGCCAGTATCAAGAATAGCATTGAATATATGTACGAAAAAGATTCATTATTGTGATTTAGGGAAGTTATGAGATTAGGAGGATATGAAGCTTTTTTTGAGATTACGGACATCATATTTATTTTTTTAGGGAGTAACAAAGTGTTTCTAACAAAGAACTATAGAAAACTTGAAGTAGAAAATAGCTAACAAGATTTTTTTTTTGTAAGTCTTTAAATTATATATTTCTATTTAAATATGTACAAGGCTACAGATATTAAATGGTTACTAGTCGGTAAGGCCCCAGTAACTGGGGCTATTTTTATTGCTCACGAAATCTCTTTATGAAGAAACAAATATCAAAAGAGAACCAAACTACTCGTTTGTGTTTGTTTTGTTATTTGTATATGCAGATAATTCGTTAGATAATTCTGGGAAATACCGTACTCATGTCTTCTCTCTCTCTCTCTCATTTGTTATTTACTCCCGCTTAAGCAATGATTTTTACAACGATGAATGCAATTCTTTGTTCAATGAGGGAATTTTAAAGAACTTCCGACGCTAATATTTTGGAATTGGCTAAACCGATTTTAAATCTGATTGGTTAACCTACTCGTCAATCTCTTTAAATTGATATATAATATGATAGTGTAGCACTTCTGGATCTTCTGGAATAAAATTGTAGTTACACTAATAAATGTATAGATGAGCAAATATTACCAGAGTTTTAGAGTTTTGTTGCCAAATCAACAGCTAAGTTTTCGCGTTATTAGAAATTGAATTTGAAATTGTTTAAATTTTATTACAAACAAAGAATTTTCCACAATAAGTTTGTTGAACAGCGTTATTACATGAAATCCCAGCTTTCGCCCTGTCCTCTTTTTTACCAACATAATCAAAAAATCTGAGTAGAGAGTTTCTTCTATATTGGGCAGTGTTGTTTCATATTTGAAAACCATCCATAAGATTGTTCTACTACACTGGTTAACGCCATTTTAATAGAACGTGCTCATAGCAACAAAACAAAGAACATCTGTATTTTTTTCTTTTTTTTTTTGTTTTGTATTGAATAAATAAAAACGAGACGTTCGCGTTGTTCGCGCTATCAGGGCACAGAATTACGATGACATCACAAAAATCTGAGAAATGAAACTACGGTACTTTTTTATTTCTATTTCACTTCGCGTGGATGAAATTGGCTAACTTAAGCAAAAACTGGTTTTCATTTCTTGTTAATTGAAGCATTTATTGTATTTTACTCTTTGGTTTAACTTTTACTTTGCAAGTTATGTGTACACGTGGAGAAAATAGTAGTTCAAATTAATGAAAAAAGTAATTGATCAAATTAAGAAACTAAAAGTTTGTTTTGTTTGAGAGCTATAAAATATTAAATATTTAAAAAAAAAAAAGAATTCAGTATGAGAAATTTTTAACCGAAATTTCTTTTTGAATTTAAAATTATTTTAATTTTTCCCATTATTAAATTTAAAATTCAAAACAAAACTAAAATTAACACTCTTTAGTTCTTAGCATAAAAATAAACAAACGATATATGTATTTATTTACTTTACTAACTTTACTATTGCTAATAAATCTATAAATGATTCATTTGAAAGAAACTTTAAAAATTTATTTAAACATTTTGTTGCGTAAGTTTTTATTTGTTCACATAGCTTCTTTTCGTTTTTGCAACGGTTATACAACAGGTCTATGATAAAAGGGGAAGAAGGAAGGGAAATCGGAAAATGAAATTATTTTCATTGCCAAAAATCATTGAAAAAACTTTGAATAAATTCAAGAATAATATCACAAAATCTTTATATTTAGATTTATATGTACATATTTATAATAAGTAGTCATATGTATGTATCTGTAAAAAAGAAACGAAAAAATCAGCAGAGGCACCAGCGTGAGGTGCTAAGATTAAAAAAAAAGTATTTAATTAGCAAGTCTATATATTTATTTTACTACTCTTTGCTATGTTTTTATGTAATCGAGAAAAATATGAAAAAGTGGAAAAAGAATTTAAGAAATTTCATAAAGCAATATTAAAAAAAAAGCACCTGACTTGCATTCATCAAATTGAAGAAGAACATAAGAATTAAGTATCGTAATAAAATAAGAAAAAAGATAAAGAAAATTACCTAGACAGATATTAGTGAACGTTACGAGAAATAAACTCTTCAGGTTCTCTATTTCTTCCACAACGCTCTTTGTCTGTCATTTAGTAAACACAGACACCCACCATCAGATACTCATGCTCTTTCATTCCTTTAGTATATAATAGTAAAAATTGAGTACCCCTTCAACTTATAAAACTATCTCCTTTTCTTTTCCGTTTTCGTAGTATGTAGAAGCACATTATCTAATCGTTGTACTGAAAAAGACGTTACAGTGACGTAACAATCTAATGTTGACTTATATAGAGCACGTGGCAACTCATCAACCCATGCATTATACAAAAAAATTAAAAAACAAAAAAAAAAACACCTATGCATTTAAAAGAAACTTCAATAAAAAAAAAGAATAAAATCAAGTTTTCAAAACACCCAAGTGATTCTCTCTCATACACGAAGGGATGTGCGTGTGTCTCTCTCTCTCTCTAGTTTGTCTCTTCTACTAACATTGTACTATGGAATTGAATATGTTGCATAACTACTTTTTCCAGTAAGAATTTTCATTCTTCTCTAATTTTTAATGCAACACTTGCAAACAGCAAATAGTTGTATAATATATTTAAAAAATTATTATTTATTAACACAATTGTTCGAAATGGCACTTTGATTAAATTATTTCATGCAATTGCAATTTATAATAAAAACAAAAAGAATCTAAAATAATTCACGTTAAATTATTTGCAATCCACTTTATTTTTTTCATTACTCTGCTCAATTCATTGTTATTGTAAATTAAATTTTATAGGTTTTTTTTATTGAATAATTTTAAATATAAGTATTAATTTTACATACTATTTGTTTTTTTTTTATTTTATCACAGTATCAAAAAAAATCAAATCACTTGTCCTCTTCCTTTTTAAACAAAGGTCTGCACCGGACGGTAACTAAAACGTTAATGGGAAAATTTTCAATTCAATAAAATGTCACAAGCTTTAACTAATTCAAGTTTAACGGTAACAGCAGCGCCGCTACAGCGAAAGAGGCAGGGAGAAATGTTAAAGCGAGAAAAGAAAAGCTTTTTTGGGGTATTGAACGGAAAAATGTTTTGAAGGCTACAATCACAGTGAGAGAGAAAGAGAGAGAGAGAGTCAAAAATTCGAAAGAATGATGAATAAGAGCGTGCGTTCAGTGAAAAAAGCTGCAAAAAGAGAAAATTTAAAGTAAACATATTTTATAACTAGAATACAAGTTATATAAATATTTTATTTTCTGAGGAACACTATTCTATCATTAGTTTCATGATCATTCAAACTTACATTGTGGTCATTCAATTAACTAACTATATGTACATTAAAGTAAAAAAAAGCTTATCTGAGTGAACATTTCTCATTTCAATGCCAGTTACATAAGAATTTTACAATCAAGAATATATACAAGTAAAACAGATGATGGCATTGAAATTTAAAATGTTTTTAATTATAGCCTACACATGTAGCGAGAGAAATAAATAATGCTTGTGTGACTGAAATGACGAAAAGATTAACCAACAATTTGTCAGTATGTATGTACTCTTTGCTCTTTGAACACAGCAAAAAATATCGTGCCAACTAAATACGACGTAGAAAAAAAACACAAGCGCCAGATCCAAAACATGTGCGGGTTCTAAGGGTGAGGTGGTGGTGCAAATGGTGTTAAAAAAATTTATTTAATTGTGAAAAGACTTTCACTTTTATGTAATTCGCTTTTAAAATATTACTTCATTAGTTTTTCATTTACCCCTTTCGAGGTTTAAAATAATTTTATTTCTTGCCAAATTTAGCGACACGAGCGATCTAGTCAGCGCGTTTTTGTTATGCTAAAACATGTGACTGTTTTTTTTTTTTGGGTTTTTTCTTTCTTTTTTTTTGTATTCATATTCGTTTTGACGCATTCACATTTACGTAAATATGCCAAAGAAATGAGTTTGCTATATACGCTTCAATATAAGCTTTTTTCTCCTTACATATGGCTAAACACTGAAAAGTTATAGCAAATTTTGTATAAGTATTCAAAACTTGTGATTTTTATCAATAATTCTCTTTGGCTGGTTGGAGGCAAAGGTAAATAGTAACGGAAGCACACTCTTTTACTTCAGAAATAAATTATTATTATTTTTTTTTTCTTTTTAGATAAGATAAGAATAATAAATTTTAATTTTTAACAAAAAAAGAAATTCAGTCGAAATTTCAGGGTCAGCTAGAAATTATATTTATGTATGCACATATTTTAAAATGTATTGGGTTGTGGGTTTAAAAAAACAATGATTCCATAATACTAAAGAACAAGCTTTCATTTTATTTTTGTATTCATATCGATTTCGTATTTTCTGAATTGTTATTCATTTCAAATTTGACGTTGGTAACAGTCACAATCCTGGAGTAAAATACTAGAAATGCAATTAGTTTTTGTTTTTTAATAATATTCTTTTATAAACATTTGCATATGTCGAAAAATGTTGTAAATGATACTGTGTTGAATAATTCTAATGGTCCAATTCTGATAACATTTTGAAATAATTTCCCCTCAAAATTTTTCAATTTTACCAATAATGCGAATACTTGACGCTTTCCGGGTATTTATTAGTATGAACATTTCTTCCAATTTCGGTTTTCTGTTTCTTTTCGATGGTGGAAAAAATCTTAAAAATCTGGCAATTAAACCACAAGTTATATATACGAGATTAGCGACGATTTTTAAAGTTTCGCCTTGGAAAAAGCTGCTAGAGTTATTTACTGGAGTTTTACAGAACATATAGAAGATTCGAGCTGATACATACGATATCTGAGTAGAAGAGTAGAAGCTTCAGCGGAAACAGTTCCAAAATTGAATTGAGTCAACAAACTTCACATATTTTGACAACATTATCGTCATTGATGGACGAGCCTTCGAGCAGATTGGCAATATCTGGAGTTTTTCCACATCATAACAACTCTGTTCAAGAACTCAAAAATAGCAACTCCTCGTTTGTTATATAGTAGGAGCTCGGAAAAAGTTGATTCTCAGAAAAGTTTACTAACCAGAAAGTTAGTCATGCTTGGGCTACCATAAAAAGCTGACTTATGATCAATATTCTATGGATTTTGAGAGCTGTGCAGAAAACTTGCAAAGCTTGGGACATTTTAATCAACTTTTCCGAGGTTATCGAAATATCATATTTTATTATATTTTTAAATTTATTCATTGAAGTGAAAATGTAAAATGAATGGCCGCGTTCAGAAGACGACCTCTGTTCAGCAATATGTTGAGCTAAAGTATCAGAAAAATTATACGCTCAATTAAATGGCGGCGCTCAACTCATTTTATTAAAATTGTTCAAATTCAATTTCTGAAACTTTCAATTAAATAATTGAAACAGCTTATCAGTTTGAAACTTTTAAATTAATAAGCTCTGTGTTTTGAATACACAAAATAGTAAGAAAGGCCAATAAACTCATTTTAGGTGAAATCTAAGACTGGTTTTAAACAAGAGAACAAAGCGATATAAAAACTGTTACAGCGAATACGAAACAAAAATTAAAGAGAAACTATCCATTAAAAAGTAATTAATCTCTTCTTTATTATTATTTTTTTTTTGTGACATTGAAAAACTTTCCATGAGAATTTGCAACAAAATTTGGCAAAATGCCACAATATCATGCAGCAATTAACCAAAACGCATTAGAAATGACTATGTGTAACCACCGATTACTTGTGTATTTTATCTGTTGATTGATTTAAGTAGAACACTAATGTTAGGGACATTGAGCAGAGTAGCAAGTGTATTAGAACAAACAATGCCTAGCTAAAATTTGAAAGTTATGTCAAGTAATTTAGATATTCACCATCAAAGTGTTCTCTGTTTTTTTTTATCTTTAATAAGAAATTTCTAAATTTAAAAAGAAAAATGTCACGGACTTTTATTTTTTACTGCAAGTTGCAGTCATAGTATAGCCGGCATATGTGGTGGATGCATGCAAGCGAAGCAATAAGTGCAATTTATTTTTACACACTGTCAACACACACTTGCCCCACTTATTGAAGGAGAACATAACAAGTGGTCGGTCGATCATCACAAAATGTCAACTCATTCAAATTCCCAATTAAGAGAGAGGGGAAATTTACTAAAGGGAACAATTTTAATATTCCGTTTAAGAATTTATTTACTAACAAGTAATATTTTGAAATTTTATTATTTGCATAGTAAGAATACAAATTAAAAAAAAGTTTTTGGGTAAATTTTTATCAATTTTACAAGAGGAAATGTAGAAACCCAATTGTAAAATGAATGGCAGCTGTAAGATAAGATTTTATCAAATTAAACAATCACGTGACGCATTTTCTAAGTAAATATGATGCTGGCTACATATCTGTGACAATAAGGCAAAGAGCTTAAGTCGACATAAGCGAAAATTGAGTTATACAGGTCTTAACATTCCCATTTATAGAAGCTATTTTTCTATCTTATTCGCATTTTAATGGAATGCTTAGAAACCATTTTGCACAATTTTTTATTATTTTTTTATTAATCTCTTATGCTTTGGCAGCCTAACAAAATTTCGGCATAAAATTGCAATTTTCTCAAAACTACAATTTTACACATAAACTACTCTCTAATATTGCCACAGATATATGTACTATACAAAACTGGTTTCAATTCAATTGCGCTAACTCAGCAAATGCAGATAGATGAAAACAAAAGAATCAAGTTTCAAACAATAAGAAAAAAATAAACTGCAGGTTAGAATGAAATTTAAGATTCTAAAGCAAAAACTGCTTATAACAATCGAGTGAATAATTTAATTCAACGCTGATACAGTCAGCTGCCTACCAGACAGAGAGAATATGGAAAGTAACATGCGTCATGGAGATGTAGACGTCATCATCAAAAACTTTGTCAAATACATGCTTATGTATATAGTGTTCGTTCGAGTGCCGAATTGGGTACAATGAGCAAGCGGAAAACATATGAGGAAAGAGAGAATTGAAAACTTAAAAAGAGAAATTATAAACGCATTTTTGTTGGAAATTCTAACTGGAATTTGGAAGCAAAATCAGAAATCTGAGTAATACAAAAGAGCGCCACAATGCTAAACAGAAACGAGCTATGCATAAAAAATTAAACTTGCTTCTAGACGAGCAGCACATGGGACATTATGGGCGTATAACCACATATAGCTAGTGGAGGAGCTGAGTTGTTTCCTAACGTTGTTGCTAAAAAAAAAAAAAATAATGTCACGGGAATGAGGCAAGCTGAATATAAACTAGCGAGTGAGTGAGCAAGGTCTTCCTCAGTGAATTTTAGTGGGGTCACACTCATTACAATGGCTGTCGCTCGTGTATCTGTGAACTCAATATACACAAGTATTTTGTATGTATGTGTCATATGTGCCGTTCTCGAAGATTATTATATTTCTAGGTTAGGAAATTATAAAAGTGGATTTCGCACACACAAGTTACCTTGTGATTTGGAGGAAAGAAAAAAAAAAGAAAAATTTGTGAATGTAATTAATTCACATTATTATTTTTATTACATATGCCGACTGCATATACTAAAACTACCGTAATTTCGTTTAAAATTTAAAAATCCTATTGCAATTATCATCCCGTACCAACTGTGTTTTAACTACAATTGAGATTTTTGTAATTTTTCCTATCGTGGCAAAATTTATATTACATAACGCGTCGTTACCGACTACACAGATGATGATGATGACGAGGGGTAAAAATCAATGGCAGTCTACCATTAGTTCAACACTATAGTCAGTGATATAAATTCGTAAATCTCACTGTTTTATCATTTTCAAAGTATCTACTTTTTCTTTACATATGTTGTTTAAATAAAAATTGCACAGTACCTTTTTGGTTTTGCAGAATTTCTTACAAAAGTCACAGAATAAAAACTTCTTTTGAAGAATATCAAAGATTTTTCCCACTGGCGTTGACAAGAGCCGCGTGTTCACCAAACGACCGTGTTTCGTAAAGTGATGACAGAAAGGAAAAAAAAATGGTGGATATCGAAGAAATTTTTTGTTCCCCTTTCATGGGATATTTTCCTTCCACAGGGTGGTATTGTAAGCAATGGTGCAAATGCTGCTATTACAATATTCGCGGGGAAATCCAATGTCACAATAAAGAAATGCCACTTGTTCTAGTACAGTTTAAAGTCCAGCTTTAATCGTACCTGTTCGCAGTGGCTGCTGCCATACAACAAAAATAACAAATTTCAATATTTTGGAATTATAAGCAACTACACAATCGCTACTATTAACAAGCTCTTCAGCTGTACTTCTTCAATAGATGCATCTAAAAGAGCAAGTATGTTAGTGGATAGTGCATTGTAAAGAGTTTGAGAGCGTAGTTAATTTTTAACACTAAAAATTTAAATAATAAATATAGGTATTAACTTTATTTTTAAGTATAACTTGAGGTGTGATTTTCGTTTCGTTTTTACTTGTTAGACATTTATAGAATTTTGTAGCTTAGCAATATTTTCAATAAAACGTTTTGGAAAAATTTTTCTCTTTCCATTAAAATTTGAAAAAGTAGACTTAACACCTTTTTACTCCCAGCATTGTTTTATTACTTTTTTATATTTTATTTTCAAAAATAATGTGATTTCTACATATGATTTTTTGCAAATTTCGAATAAAAATTGATAATGTTTACATAGCATTTCCTTTCAATTTTAAGAATTTTTATAAGAAAAGGGTGTTACCACACCAATTTTTGCAGAAAACTATCTTTTTTGAAATTAAAAAATCCCATTATTTACATAACAATTGCCGTCAACTTTAGAGCTTGTTATTAAAAAAAATGGGCGTTTGAGAGATGTGACTATGCCTAAGTTTTGCAGAAAAACATTTTCACCTAGCCAAAAACCAATTCTCAAAATTTCAGTTCGATATCTCTATTCTAACCGTTTTTGTCGCTCTAGCTCATAAAAAAATTAACCATTTTTCTGTGGCGAGAATTGTCAGAATTTACTATATTATGAACGCACTAGTAAATCCAAAAAAGGGGAATAAAAGCGCACCCTCAATTAATATTTTACACATTTCAGTCGTTGCTCATGAATAAAATAGAATCAATTATGAATAAGAAAGAAGGGAAAAGAAGGAGAGGACCTGTAATGCAATGCTTTTATTGTTTTTGAGGAAGAAATAGTGTACTTCTTCATTATCACTTTGCTTGCCTAAAAATCATTGATCAAGAAGCAGTTTTTATTTTTATAAACTCTCCTCTCTTTCTCCTTTAAGTTATATATAATTCCTAATTTTCATTTTCTTTTTGTACTAGAAAAAAAATTCCCCACTTTTATAAATCTATTACAATTTTCATTTAACTTCACGAATATTTTGACATGCTTCTTTAATTGAGAATTTCTATAAAGAAAATTGGAAGAACTTCATTGCGTGTGAGAAAAAAAAAACTGAGGTGCTTTTTATATTTGTCATTTTGTTTACTCAGAAACGTGTATAAATTCAATTCATTTTGGTTACGTTCTGCAGGTGAAAAGAGGCAAAATGTCTGGTCGCGAAGGGGGAAAAAAGAAGCCGCTAAAAGCACCAAAAAAGGAAGGTAAAGAATTAGATGATCAAGATGTTGCTTTCAAACAAAAGCAAAAAGAACAGCAGAAAGCGTTGGATGCGGCTAAACAGAAAGCAGGGCAAAAAGGTCCTCTCGTCGGCGGAGGCATAAAGAAATCAGGAAAGAAATGAAAATGTGGCACACCATGCAGCATTTATTTTTAATTTCTAACCAAATTCAAATAACACCAATATTATAGACTCGCTTTTTTTCTAAATAAAAATTTTCATTGTAAATATATGTGTGGTTTAATATCTTAGGTCATATAATAAGTACTGAAAATTCAATACAATTGCTAGCAAAAAATTCAAATTTCGTTCCACTCATATTGATTTTTACTTAGGTCGATGTTCACTTGCGTGGAATGAGGGAAACTCGATTGAGTGCCTGGTCGTTCCACTGAGTATGCTGCCACTGAACATGCAGCACCAATATGCTGATGTAATGGCAATTCTGAAAAGCGTGCCATGAAATATGCCAACGACCCAATGAAGGCATCACCTGCCCCAGTAGTATCTACAACTTTTTTAACCTTTGGCGTCGGTACATGAATGTAGATTGTTGGTTCATCGCTTTTTACATAGGTGACACCAAGTTCCCCTAGCGTTATTATAGCAATATTAGCTCCCATTTCGACCAGTCTTTCAAGTGCATCCTTTGATTGCCTGAAAATAAGACGAAAACAGAAATATAAAACGATGAATGCTTTTAGATTTGCTTTTACATACTTTATTGTCTCGATTTTCTTGCAACCAGTTGTAAGTGCAGCTTCACTTTCATTGACACAAAAAATCGTTGCTGCTTGAATAAGTTCACCCGGAGTGTTTGTTAAGGCAGGTGCAGCATTTAGAATAGAAATACCCTTAAAAGCATGCAATGCGGCAAGGGTGGCATTAATAGGTGTCTCTAATTGACAGATCAATATCTGAAAAACCGAGAATATATTTATTTACTCTGTGTGCGCTTTAGAATGTTTTAGAATATTATGAGCAGCATACCTTTGCACTATCAAACAATTCACCTGCTTTTGAGACATCGCTGCTACTGAGTAGATTATTCGCTCCAACTACAATAACAATATTATTTTCTCCAGCATCTGACACACTAATCTGCGCAATGCCTGTGGTCTAGAACAAAGAAAATTTTGCACTAGTTTATATAATACTTGTTATAAAAACAATGTATTGATTGAATGCAGATATACCTCATTTTCACGTTGTTCCACAAAGTTTATATTGACACCTTCGTCACGAAAATGCTCCAAATATTTTGCACCCCAATCATCTTTGCCCAACTGAAAAATTATTGACGAGTTTCTTATTTTATTGTGCTTATTATTTTCTTACTCCCAACCACTAACCTTAGCTATCATTGCAGTTTTTGCACCCAAGCGTGCAGCTGCCACACATTGATTTGCTCCCTTTCCACCAAAACCAGATGCAAATTTATGGCCATGCAATGTTTCACCAGCTTTAGGCAGACGCTCTACGTAACTGCGTGAGTTAAAATTGTGGTTAAAGTGAGACAATTTTGTAAAGCATGGTGCTTATTTACCAAATAAAATCCACAATAGCTGATCCAAAAACTAGAACTTCCATTTTTTACTTTTCGCTGTTGACGTCCCAATCAACTTCATGAAATTCACACTGCTGAGCAATGTATGAATGATTACTATTTTTAATCGCATTATAATCACACGTTTCTATGTGCTAGTATAAACAATTCAAAGTTAAGTAGGTAGTTGATAACTACTTGTATTTTCTGTGCTGTCTCCAAGTGCTGAACTAACAAAGAAGCAACTTTCAATTAATTTTAAAGTTGTAAATATTTTAATTTTAAATATATAGCATTATTTAAATTTTTTATATGCACACGAAGTTTAACTAATTTAATGAGTATACGGAGTGTATACAGTTGATTGAATTCGCAATATAGCAGTCAATTAAAGGTAAGGTTCTTTAACACTACCAACTGTAATAGATTATGAGTATCATCGGTAATATATTGCTCTGTCTAGTCTGTCAGTTAAATATATAATTTCAGAAATCAATTAATTTTATATGTTGTCCAATTCTTTTGGAATGGGAGTCAATTAAAATATGACAGCAGTACGATCCGTGGCATCAGATTACGGCCTGATCAGATGTCCAAACTTGGGAGTTTGAGTTTTTTTCTGCTCTACAGAACCTTAAATCGTTTGAAAATTCGATCGAAATATGGGCTGAATATAGAGTTTTGATTCAAAATTATTTACAATCGATTACAAAATTCTATATTTATAAAAACAAGAAAAAACGCATCTAATTAAAATTTGTTTGTGAAATGGCATGAAATATTCGCTGTTGTCTGTATCTGAAATAATTTAGGGATAGCTAATTAGGTCTTAGTTTTCGAAGAAAATCAAACCTTTTATTGCCTTTTATCGTCTCAATCGTACACTGAATCTAAATCCGATCACCTAATTTCATAGTTTTCGAGATAAACGGATCAAGTAGAACCAAAATGCGTCACGTATTCAAATTCACACTGGGCTTTAAACCAACAAGGTCCTGCTCAAGGTTCGAGATTAATAAGCAAACATTTTTAAGAAATCAATCCAAATTCTTTCGTTCTTTCTCATATTCGAAAAAAATAAAACACTTTTCCAATGATTGATTTCCTAAAAACTAAATTTTCTCTATTTATCTCAAAAATTAAGCGTTCTTGAAAAATTTGTGGCCAGGTTTAATTTCACTGCACAAAAATTAATCATAAAAAATGATAATCTCAATATTTTATAAAATTTTTGAATCGATAATGAAATAATTGTCTTGTATTTCTCATTTTCTTTACAATGTTTTCACTTATATAGATTGTTGAAATGTCGAAACTATCACAAAGATCAAAACGGGTTCCGAAACGATCGTGTGATCTGCTAGTTATATGAACTTTTTGGTATTCTTCTGGCATCATTGTTCATTCAAAGCCTACGAATTATAAATAATGATGTTGTTTGATTAGATAAATATGTTGGTGTATGTGGTTTTTGGGCCTTACGTAAGCATCATATTCATCCCGATAGTGTCAGAAAGTTTGTTAGTTCGTTCGTGCATATTTTAGTTAGTTCCCCAAGGTAGCTGAAATATGATTTGAGTACGGTTTTCGCCTGGTTCGTGCTAAAGCCGGATATTTACAGAATTGGCCCTCACTTTTTTATTCAAATTTCACTCTCTACTGATCTTCTTTTTCTTTTATGGCACTACAGCTCATGGAGGGTGTGAGTTATATTTGTACACGAATGGAAGGAACCTTCAGTTTTATGCTGAATTAGAACGGTGGATTTTTTAAGCGATTTCTACTCTTGGGTGCTTACCATTGCCACCCAAGAGGTGGTGCCATGTGGTAAAATATTTATTTTTTGACTGTAAGGAGCATTGAATTCGGGCACCCTAGTATTAGTCCAGCACACTAGGCTACAGCAACCATTTAGTGAGCTTAGCGGTATGAATACTAATTCAGTCTGACATTTAAGCGGTGCAAAGATCTTTCGGGGCTACCCATATTAAAGCAACGTTGCTTACGCTATGCACTCGGCCTAGGTCAGTAAGGCTCTCTTTGACTATAGGCACTATGACACCCGAAAGAAGAGCTATTGCAGCCTAGCATTTTGAGAGAATAGCCGTATTGATTTTAAGTGTTGTTGATGCTTCCAGCTTCATATTTCCAAAATTGCTTACATTTCCGTCTGGAATACACTAAATAAATAAATAGCTAAATTAAGGAGGCGGACCGATCTATTAATACTCAGTCAATCCAATAAAATTACTCCTTCAACACCATAGTTGGAAGTTGGAATGATTTAGTCCCCTTTGTGGGCTATAAGTCGCCCATGTGACATGAGTATACTGCCATTGCCGAAGGTTCCATGAACCCAATGCTTTCATGATTGCTGAAAACTCGATAAAAAATCTATTATGAGCAGAAGCAATAAAACATTGAGAGCCACCGTGGGGCATGATCAAATGACTATTTTGGAGGGTGAAGGCTGGGTGTTTTGGATCTGTTAGTGAAAAGCACCAGGATTTAAGCCAAGTTCCCACCCTAAGGCTCATAGCTTGAGTTCATCCAGTGTCCTACTGTCCATGTTTGGGCAGAGCCCTGATAACATCAGAGTTATGTCATCCACATATGCAATAACTTTAAAACTTTCCGTGTTTAACGTTTATCATACATACCCATAATAGGAGTGAAATAACTCCTCCTTGCGAAGTCCCTCTGTTAACGTGTTGAGTGCCCTTGTTCTTGGCATAATAATGATCCAGCTAATAATACAGCTATACACTCTTAGAGAACTTAATGACTTTTATACCGCTTCTGTGCGAAAGTTATTGAATGCCCCTCGGCAGCCAGAGCCATGCACAATAATTTCTACTTTCGATTTCTGAACTTATTGAACCCAAGCATTCTGAGCGGTCCACTTATGTCACGGCGACCACTTGAGCTACAGTGTTTATGTTTGCAAATACGTTTTAGTGGCTTAAATTAAAAGTAGATGTTCTATTAAGTTTTAGTCACCTAACATAAAATGCTGTTCAGAGCATTCAATTTATTGAGATGGGCAGAATGGACCTAAGATAACATTATTACTCCATAAAACAATGCGAATATCTTTCTGACTCTTGATTACTTACAATTATCTTATATTAAATTTGATATTGGTTCAAAATATTTAAGTGGTTATAGGTTACTTTAGCGAAAACACGCCAATAAAAACATGGAAAATTAAGAAAATAAAAACTGGCGATTGTCCCCAGAATTTGTAGGCAAGTTGTATTTTATAAATAGTTTTATATAAAATGATACGTTAAAGATTAAAAATGCCTAAGTAAAAAATAAATTAGTTTTGTTAATATGAGGTTTCACTTTTCTCGCAATTGAAAAAATTACGCAAAGAAAAAAAAATGGGAACCTTGGCTTTAAATAAATCCGGAATTAAGAACTTTTGATGTTATTAAGTAAAAAGCTTTTGAATTTAAACGATTTTGATTAAATTTCTCGAAACAAACTCGACTCCATGTTAGTAAGCAGTTAATACTTACGTTTGTGTTTTCTTATACTCCTATTGGGAGCTTAGGGCAAAGCAGCTAAATCTAACTTGGTTTGGATGCAATTATTTTTGAGTTTTCTCGTGTTATTTTATTTTAAGATAATTCATGATGTTTGGAACATCTTTACATTTTATTCAGGCGCCGACATGAAATCCAACCAAGTGCTGTTATCGGAATCCTGTTAAAGGGCTTCAATTAAAAGTATTCAGATGCCTTTCAATTGTTAAATATGATATTTTATTCAGATTTCTTCCCAAAATTATTCTCAGCCCTATTCTAAATATTCCCATAATGAAACTCCAGGGAGAAATTGTTTCTTTTCTTTCTTTTCCTATAGGAATATGGGGGAAAGAAACAAATTCTCTAGAGAATTTCATTATGGGAATATTTGGAATAGGGCTGAATGCTTCTCAGGAAATCGGGAATTAAATATCCAAAATATTCTAAAATCTCGTTTTCAGTATTTATAGGGAACCAAGAAGACTTCCGAAGTCACAAAGGTCCAAATATTAGCTACTTATATACTAAAGTTAACATAAAATTAATTATGGTCTACAAAATACAAGTGGTTATAAGTTAGTTATTTGCGAATAAAATAATGGAAATCAAACATCCTGGATGAAATCAAGTAATAAATAGATGATGGCTCCAGAAATTGAGATAAATTAATTACTGTAATTAATCAGCAGTTCATTTAAGACGATGTTAAATGTAGGATGTAGTAATACCATCAACTATTACGAACGAATAGGCGGGATTATCATTTTTACTCTATAAAGTCTAGAAAATAGCTATATGGGAAAAATATATATTTGTTACTTTTGATTTATTCGGAATTGAGCTTGGGCGTAAAACTGAATATTTTATTTATAAATTTTATCTTCAAAATTAACTAGTTGCTTGCGGCTGTCAAATTATGTTAGAAAGAATAAATACCATCACATTTGGCAGTTATAAGTTACTAGTTTCCTCGTCTGAAAATAGACTTCTACAGAATATTAAAGTGCTTTATACAAGTTTATCTATTTATAGCAACGTGACCAGATTTTTTGGACTAGAATCCGGGATGTTAAAAAACAACAGGTCTAAATTTGAAATTAAATATATTTTTGTTTCTTGTTACATTTTTTTAATTTTACTCTTAAATAAAAAATTGTTTTAGAAAAATTAATTAACGAAAAGCATTAGAAAAATATTTTATTGAAAATATATAGATATTAATATTTATAATAAAATGTTGTAAAGGATTAAAATCGAGTCTACTACTTTCTGGAGGTACTTAGTTGAGGTTCTGTAACCTGAACTCAAGTGGTTCATTAAAATTTATATATTTCTCTTGTACTTTGATTTTTTAAGTAAAACTGGGTTCGTTTTAAGAAAAATCAGGACAGGATTACATTTCCCTACCGGAGAATCGGTCAACAAAGGTCGATAGTACTGGTCTACTACTACTACTATTATGGCACAACAGCCCATGGAGGGCCAAGGCCGAGCTTTTCGCATCCATTCATGTCGTTTGAGTTATATTTATACACGAATGGAAGGGACCTACGGTTTTATGCCGAATCCGAACGGCAAAGTGAAAAGCTTTTCATAGGCATTTTTTTACTCTTGGAGGTTTGCCATTGCCAGCCAAGAGGTGGTGCCATGTAGAAAAATTTTTATTTTCTATTTTTGATTTTTGAGTGTGCCGTGATATGAACCCGGGCACCTCTGCGTAGCAGTCCAACACACTGACCACAAGGCTACAGCGACCACTGTACTGGCTTAGAGCAATAAAATCCTAAAAGAGTTTTGCAGAAGATAGCTCGCTTTTAAAAGGTATAAAGGCATTTATACCTGCAGCAGCTTATTTTTCAAAAATGAAGTGCTCATTTTTTACTACTTTCTTCTGCGAAATAGGAACAAAAAAAGTTACTAACAATTTCAACATTATAGAGTTTTCCATATTAAGAAATTTAAACTATTTATTTCATGACTTTTGCAAAAAATAAGCAATAATACTACTAACAAAAATGTATGGAATTTAATAAGGTTTGGATTTCCAAATTTTTGTTTTTATTAACAGCTCAACTTTTAAAGGCTATAACATTCAAAGGCAAGCCAACTTTTTTAAACCTTCTTAGGGTTTTGTTATTCTAGGCCAGTACTACCGATCTGTGTTGGTCGCTTTTCCGTTAGATTCCATGACCCTAAAACTGTTGCACAGTGTTATTCAAAATTATTTTTCAAATTCAAAAATGATTTAAGTGTTTTGATCTGTAGACGAGTTTCAACAGTCCAAAATTTATTAATTGAAGAAAAATACGTTAAACTGGAATGTTTGTTCGAGGAATACAAAACACATATGTATTGAATAATCTCGACCCAACGTACATTCGCTTTAATTTATTTGGTTTTTCGTCTCTTTCATTTTTGCTCCAAAACCAGCACAAATGACTAAAAATCCGGGACGGGAGAAAATCAGACCTAATATTTGAGATTGTCCCAGACAATCCGGGACGCCTGGCCATGTTAATTTATAATCCCTTTATTTTAATTTGGAACAATTCAAATTGGTTTACCATAAATATTTTTGTAAACAAAATGACAAAAATCTGAAACCCCAAAGTTCCAATTTCCAATAAGATATTTGGGAAAAAAATGAAATTTCCACGCACATTTTCTAAAAAAAAAAAAAAAAAACAGATATGACATGGTTTATTTGTAAACCACGAATCTCGAAAAATGTCAGTATGCCACGCTTTTTTTAAAGTCATTACTATTATGCCATAGTGAACCAAGTATGAACCGAGGCTGACCTTTTCGCATCCATTGATGGTGTGAGTGTTATATTAGGGAAACAAATAGAAAACAGTTCCATACCGTAAATATTATAATAGTCAATTAAAAATCCGAAATTTTCCGATTTTTTCCAATATATACATATAGAGCTCAGTACGAACGGTTTTAGATTCTTGAGATTATACACAAATAATAAATAGAACTTCCCTCTTGGCTGGCAAGCGTTTCCATATCGCTGTTTGAATTCAGGGTAAGACAATAGGTCGTATATATAACTGGCTACATAAAGCCAAGATGTTGAACCACAAAGAGCTGTTATGCTATTAATTAAACCAAAATTTATGTATCCATTTTAAGCTGCTTGCTTTGAGTGTCTACTATGTCACGTCTCTTTTATCCATACCCTAGCATACCTATTCGAAAACCGTACTAGGATTATGGAAATAGGAGATGTGGCAACATTTTGATATTTTCTTTACCACTGAACATGCTTCAAGAAAGTTGCCACCTTAATGGAAAAATAGGAATAAAAACAAGAATTTCATTGATGTCCTTTATTAAATCAAATTTCATAAGTATGAATTTACATCATTTGTAGATATATGTAATAATTAGTAATTCTGCAGAATGCATTTGCATATTGTGTTTTATTTATATATGTATTTAATTACTCGGAAATTAAGGAAATATTCCACAGTAAATTACCTTAAGTAAATTATGGTAAACGATTTTTTATTTTATTAAGCAAAGATAACGTAAACCTTGTTCAAAACAAATATTTTTCTGAAATAATTTACATTGTATTGAGTAGTTTTAAAATTATTACAATATAGTTAATCTAATAATATTAATTAATAATAATTATAACAAGTTTGCTTGTGTGTTTTAGTTTTACTCTTCTTGCTGAATGAACTTACAATTAACGTTGAATGATTCTGTTTATTGAATTAAAAAGAAAACATTAAATAAAGTGCTGTTTTAATTAATGTCGATAATTTCTTTACAAAGTTGTACGTATGTCGCGTAAATAACCTGTGGACGTCCTTTTCATTCCGATATTTTATGAATTGAAAAATCTCGTACTTCAAAATGAATGACTCTCACTAAATTTTAAAGCAAATATGAGAAATATTTAGTTTACAAAGTGAAATTTTACTTTACAAAGTGAAATGATTCACTAATGAAAATCTTAGACTATATAAGATGTGCATCGCTACGTGCAGGTGTAATTTACATTACCTGGTCTTACGTAATTCAATTACAATTTGTTTTTTTTTCGTGTTTTATAACTTAACATTAAAACTAAATTTAAAAATAACATAGTTGTGATTTCATATAAAAGTGGTTGGTTGATTTTTGTTTTGAGTTCTTATCCGCGATCCTAACAAAGAGTAGAAGTTTCTTCGAAACGAACGAAACATTCTATGATCCGTAATGCATAACATGCATTAAATCTAGACGCCTTTAACTCTGTGCGCAAACACAAAAATGTGTACTGCTCTTTAAGTCTTCAGTTTAAAAAAAAACATATTCTTATTGAACTGTTGTTGCCGGCTCTACTAATGAACTTTGCAGCGTAAGCCCGTCAACCACCTGCAACAGAATTTCCACTTCACTCTGTGTACCGATTGATGTAGGCGCACCGATTAATTTGACATTTTTCCCTTCAATGTTTGTGAAGAATGTTTTGTTCTTGAAGATGACAGCGCGATCGTAAGGTAACCGTGATCTGGCACGATCCACCACTGCTCTCCGGAACATTACACAAGTTGGTTGATAGCGTGCTCGATCCTCTTCGCAAATATTGTGTTCTTTAAGATCACCGGTATAGGTGATCATATTCGATTTAGCTACCATTGCTGCCGATAGCTCGTGTAGCGTCACTTTGCTACTCCAACTTTCCGATGGCAATTCGACACTCTCAGATGCATTAGCTAGCTTGATTAATGGTATATCCAATTGATTACGCACCACTATGGGCGGACGTTCCTCTGGCATATTGATAACATACCAAGTTTCAAAGCATGTGATCTTTTTGATAATCTTATCGCCTTGTCGTGAAATTACCACTTTTTCGGGTGAAATCTTACGTTGTGAAGTTGCTCGTGTAGCAGGTGGTATGCGATTTGTGGCTCTGTGTGAATTGTCCTTAGTTACTGGTATTGGTAATTTTTTCGAGGAAAGGTAAGGCGTACTTGAGGCCAACTTGCGCTTGTCACCACCCATAAATGAATCATCTTCGTTCGTTTGATTGGTGTCGGCGCCATCCTCATTGCCGCCGTTGTTGTTGTTATCGTCGTCATCGTCCTCCTCGTCGTCGTCACCAAGTGAAAGCGGAAAACTCTCGTCAGCTGAATCATCGAGGTTTGCAATCATTGGTTTAACGGGCTGTGTCTTTTTGGCCACCATTGCATTGAGTATGCGTGGCGCTGGTTTATTGGTGGAAATTTTTGTGATTGCTGCTGCTGTTTTCGCTGCAAATGATTTTTTGGCTAATGAATGATTAAGAATCTTTTGTATTGTTTTCTTCGCCACAGCAGTTGGCGTGGATTTCTCCGAGAGAATAGTCGTGTGGCCGGTTTTACGACGATTTAACTTTGATTCCGCCGATATGTTGGCAGCGGAGGAGCTGTTGGCCGCTGTTGCGGAAGTTTTTCCATTGCCCTCAGCTTTGGAGTTTTCGGTTGACTTTTGCAATTTGCCTGCGGTTTTGGAGATAAGCACATCACCCTTCTTGTTGATGATGTCGTTGATGTTGACTATGGTAAATGTGGGCATGGTCTCGAAATCATCCACTGTAGATGATGGCGATTCCTCCAATTTCTTTTCGCTTTCTTTGTCTGCAGTAGCAGCAGCAGTAACAGTCGATTTTGTGGGCTGTTTCGGTGTTGCAGGTGACGAGCTGCGTTGCTTTGCCGATGCAATCACTCTGGCACTGGCAGATGATTTACTCAAAGTTATTGCATTGGATGTTGGCTTTGAAGATACAGGTATTGATTTTACATGGAATTTGCTTGCTATTTTCTCTGCAGCCATTTTTCGTTTGTCGTGCGTATCAGTTATTGCTGTTGATGCCAGTGTGTGCACTTGAATCTTGCTACCATTTAAGGTTTGGCTGTTTTCTTTTTTCGAGTCTGATTCTTTGGCAATCGACGTCGTCGTTTTTACAAGAGATTTGTACTTCATCGATGCTGTTGAGAGCAGAAACCGTTTGCGTGTAATGCCAGAATCAGTGTCGGTACTTATACCAATACCGGATTCACGTTTACGCTTCATTCCAACGGTTGGTGTATCAATAGCTAGGCTTCTATTCACGCTTGCCGCAAGTGTTTTTCTTAATTGCTGCAATTGTGAAGGCGTCGACTTTGAAATGGACAATGAAGATTTGGTGGCGCTGTTTCTTGGTGTTTCCAATTGAGTGGTACGTGAGGTTTCCAGCGTAATCATTTCATCTCGTTTTGGACGTACACGAAGCTTCTTTCTACCGTTCGAAAAATCTGAGTCTGAATCCTTATCTTTGTCTACATTATACAATTTATCATGCATTTCATCCAAGCCATCATCATCCGCCATCTCATCGGACGATTCTTTGTTGTAAAAGTCTTCGGAGCTGCTTGTCGATCGACCCCGTTGCTTTCCCACAGCCGACTTTCTATTCGATAGTGCTCCAACATTTTTAATGCTTTTCGGTGTGACCATATCGTCACTGGCATATTTTGGATTTGGTTTGATTGCGCGCCGTGATCTGCCAGCAGCTATTGTTGAAGGTGGTGGTGTTTCTTTAACTGTTGCTGCTGCGGTTGCCGCAGCTTTTGAAATCGACTTCTGTTGTGGTTTCGCTTTCGACTTTATTGTTGGTGTTGATGAACTTGATAAATTGGTTATGGATACTGGTTGTTGAGAGATGGGACGTTTTTTCAACGGGCCTTTTGATTTCTTTTCATCTTGTGATTGTTGTGTTTTTCCACTGCTCCCGCCCGCTGGAGTTCCACCAGCGCTTCGTGTTGATTTCGCCGGTGGCGAAAGAACATTTTCTAAACGCACAACGCATGAGCGCGTCTTCTTTGCTTCGACAACATTGGCTTTCTTGCCCACACGCATTTTTCATGTATGATGATGACCGAAGATGATCTAGTTCTTGGAAATTTAAAGAAAAACATGAGAATAGATTAGTTGTGGGACGATAATTATTTTTTTAAATTTGTTATCAATAAAAAAATTTGATGGAAAGGAATTAAATCTGGTATAATATAATCGAAATTTAGAAAAAAAAACTGGTTGAAATGGAATATCGGTAAAAAAAAAACCCCAAAAAGCTGTAACTACTCCCTTTATACTTAAGCGTCTGGCAACTCTCTGTGAACTTGATGTAATTGTCAAAGAATAGCGCGCACTTCTTCCTAATTTTACAATATTATAATTAACTTACAATCATATACGATTAATAATGCAAACATTGAATCAATAAAACTAGAAACTCTTGTAAACGAATAAGAAACTGTGTAGTTTCAAAATTATTTATAACCTTATAAAAACTTACAATTTACTTAAGTCCCTAAATACAACTCTAAACCAAGTAGAATAAAAGTTGCCAAAAAGTTTGTTACACATTCCGATGAAATGAACACAAACATTTTCTGATATTTGCAATTAACGGGGATGTTTTCAAACAATTTTTATAAAAATTATGCAAAGTAAAACACAAAACTTTCCACAAGCCACGACAATAAAATATTTTTCCACCCTACTGTACCTAACAAGCACAAGAAATAACTAACTTGCTATAAACACGCCAAACAATACAAACTGATATTTTCTTTTAAAATCATATTGAATTCTTACATTTTCTTTGATAAATTTGTTAAAAATTTCTTAATTGCACCAAGAGCTCAACGGCCCAATGAAAGTCCTGCAGCAGCACCACAAGCAATAATAGTAAAAATTCCCGCGCTCCGAATCTTTGCAATCCAGTGAAAATTTCACGAAACAAAATTACACAAACACTGCCACTGAGACACAAGACACTTTCATTTCTCGCTATTGAAATAAATCCAATGCTGCACACGCAAATGCAACGTAAATCCAATAATTCAAATCAAACGCAATTCAATGCTCTATTATTAATAATTTTTTGCACAAAATTACAACTTGAAATTGTTAAAAAATTTTCTACGATGGCAATTTGCGAGAGATATGTACTACCAACGCTTTATGACATTTCGCTTTGTGGGTAAAGATTTTCACAACACTAATTTCATGATGAAGCGTGAACGAGATGCACGTATATAAGCAAAATGGCGTCAATTTGACATTTCTTTACACAAACTAATGATGTGTGAGAGAGCACGCTATCACGAATGTTGTGTGAGGAGTAGATGGAAAAGGTAATAGAATGGAGATATTCGTAGAAAATGGCGGATTTGAGTAATTGCATATATTACAAAGTGTTGTGACTATTTTTGGAATCTTCGCGAAAATTGGAGACACGCATGTTCTAATTATTTGAGTTTGATGAATGTAGCTCAAATGATGCTAATGTTAGTTTAAATGATTTCCGTTAAAATAGTTTTGGGACGTAAATTATTCAACTTTTTCTGTAACAGATTGACGTTTTATGTAAAAGTAATAGATTAAAATCTACATGAGCGAATGTCAGTAGAAAAGATGAAAATGTCAAAATTGACAGTGATAAGAAACAAATAGAAAACTGACAGTAGAAAACAATTTTAGCGACTCATTCAGTTTGTATTTACGACAAATAATTAGTAATAAATTAACGTAATGGCGTCTGATCTAAGTAATGTTGAGATTTTGTACAAAGAATTGAAAGCAGAATGGCTAAAGAAACCACAAAATCTGAAAAAATGCGGCCAATTATTAGAAAACTTAAAGGTGAAGTTAAAATAAAAATTAACCTCAAAACTTTCATACAGAGTTTTTGCTTATTCATTTTTCCCACAGATTTTAATAACTAACTTCGTTTTTGTTTATTTAGATTGCACTAACTAAACTTGCTTTTCTACCTACTGGCACTACTGCACCAAATAGGCAAGAAATGATAGTTGCACGAGATGTGCTTGAGATTGCAGTGGAGTACAGCGTTGCCAACAAGGATATACCAGCATTCGAACGTTATATATCGCAACTGAAGTGCTACTACTATGATTTCAAAATCATGATTGGGGAATCGGAAAACATGTACAAACTGTTGGGGCTCAATTTATTGTATCTACTTTCCGTAAATCGAGTTTCAGAATTTCATACAGAATTGGAGTTGCTGTCTGCCGATACTATACAAAATAATAAATTTATTCGTCCCATTTTAGCATTAGAGCAATATATCATGGAGGGACGTTATAATAAAATATTCCAAGCAAAGGTTTGTTTTTGAAATAAAAAGCAACCTGAAAACATTATAACATGATTTACGTTTTCTTTTAGAATTCGGCACCCTCAGAAATCTACAATTACTTTATGGACATTCTGCTGAATACGGTTCGTGATGAGATTGGTGCTTGCATTGAAAAGTCATATGAGAAAATCTCCGCTAAAGAAGCAGCCAAACGTCTTAATCTCAAATCAGGTGACGATATGAAGCTATTTGGTCAGAAACGCAATTGGACATTGGAATCTGATGGTGTTTACAATTTCGTGAACAAAACTGCCAAACCGAAAGAAGAGTTGCCGTCGTTGGAACTGGCGGAACAGGCGATTTTCTATGCACGCGAGTTGGAGATGATCGTTTAGATATGCTCATACTTTTTTATGTTAAGAACTCACAGATATTTCAAATTTCTAAAATACAACTACTTCATTTAAATTAACACAATAAGCTTTATTTTAAATTTTGTATTCCATTTCGCTATATGACGTTGAAGTTATTGTTTCAAAGCAGATGGTTGTGGTAGACGATATTTAGCCATTTCTACTTCAGCTTCTGCATAACTAAAACGGTTGAAGCTGTAATATTCTGGTACTTTATACTGACCGTCGATGGCTGCACCTGGTCCTAATTTGCCACTAGCTGGTTTTACACAGTTCTTGCTAAGGCCGGGTACATTTGTGTTTATACCCTGGAAAGTACAAAATTAAGTCAAGTTAGTAATATATATTTAATACACTAGTATCCATTAGAGCAGAATTTATGAGTAAAATTTACTTACTGCAGCAGCTGTGGAGGAAGGTGCAGTAGTTTTTGGGCCACTTGTGGCAGCTTGACTGAATGCACGTCGAGCAATTATTGTGTTAAAAGAAAGTCTAAACATTATAATTCGTTTCAAATTTTCGAAATTATATTTTCCTGCTCAATGAATTGAGAACCACAATAATCAAGTTTACCTCTGTTCACGTAATCACAGCTGACAGCTATGTGGTGAACAGTGTTGTAATATTATACAAAATCCCCCTAGATTCATTTTAAGCTAAATAAATAAAATATTTATGTATCTTATATTGCAGAAACTTAAGTTTTTATTTAAAAATGATTAAAAAATTAAATATAAAGCTAAGAAATATTTTCAATATTCAATAACATCAAATATATTATAAGAATTTGGGCAAATATTTCGTTGTATCTGCTTGCAGCACTGCCACTTCTTGCGAGGTGAATAAACCAAGTATGCATGCATCCTGGTGAAAGTGACAAAAATTTCGGCTAAATTTATTTACAAAAATATATGCCTTTATTTCTTTTTTAATTTCGGTTTTACAACACCATAATGCTGGTCGATGCTTGAGACGGGTGCACGTTTCTTTTTCTGCTTTTCCAATTTTGTTTTACTGCGACATTTCACCGATGCAGCACCAGTTTGATTCTTTCCCAGCTGATGGAACTTCTTACGTTCTTCACGTATCTGTTTGAGCCTCTTGCGCTCGTCTAGCAAAACCTTATAGTTTTTACATGCCTTTTTTGGTGGCTTTGCACCTAGTTTTACAGCTTGGAAGATTTGCATTTTCTTTGCATTTTTTACAATACGTTGATTAGACATGGCAAAATTGAGCACTTCATGACGTGCTTTTTTAATATCGAATTCCTCTGGTTCATCTTTACGTTTCTCCCGTCTGTGTTGTGGTGGTGTTGCTCCATGCTTATATTCCTTGTCTTCATTGTGCTTATTTTGATCTTCGCTAGATATTCGGGGTTTGGTTGAAGTTCTGGGTTCTTCAAAGACTAATGCTTGAAATTCTGTAGTTTTATGTTTCGTTTGCAAAACTAAGGCCGCGCGTGTTGGCACTGGTTTAAAATCTTCACTCGCGTTCATTTTATTACAAAAGTTGTTTAATATTTGTCAGGAAATTGAAAACGAAAGCGAAACATGTGCGCAAAAATTGTAAATAACATATATTCTGTTTACTTGCTGCGCTTCTTTTATATTCACCATTCATGTCAGTTTGACATTTCATGTTTCATATTTCTCTTTTTCTTTCTCTTTTACTTCATTCTCAACACAGACGCATGTTTTTTTCATTCGGGATGGCATTTTAAGATTTTTCGTGTTTATTGTGCAATTTCGTTAAATAATAAACGAAATATTTGCAATTTCACGTTTGTTGGAGAAAAAAAAGTGAAATTTAATTAAAATCGTAAACAATGGCTACGGAACCTCTTAGTACCACACCCCAAAACGCACTAAAAGGCCAAATATCGAAAGAGCTGCGTGCTAAGGCAAACGATTTCCTCAACTCTCGACGACATGCAAATAATCTCGTTGACATTATAGCCAATTTGGAGGTGAGTGTGTAGGGTGCTGAAAGTCATGCTTTTGATTTCATCGATTATTCAAACATATTCTTCTGACACATTACAGCAAAGCGTGGAGCAGAAGTTGCCCATTGCAGCTGCGCTATTAACTTTGGAAGTGGTTTTTACGGAATTACTGAAACGGCGAGAAATGTGCTTTGAAGCAAATGGTAAATCAAAACAAAAACGTTTTTTTCACTATCATAATTTCATCTTTCATTCCATCAGAAGATCCGAATTCTGCAGAAAGTAAATATCGCGAATGGTTGCGTGAACGTTATGAGGAAACTTTAAAATTAATACTTTGTAACATTGAACACGAGAAGCCACACGAGGCTATACAAGCTTTGGTGACGTCCATGAAAATACTTGCTGCAGAGGGAAAATATCCGTTGGAAAAATCTACAGATTCCAGCAATAAATTTCCACGTCAACGCTTGCGTAGTATTTTGCAGAAGTTGATATCACCTAGCAAATCGCAAAGTGCGGTTATACAGCGCTTCAAAGAATATGCCGAGTACATAGATATAGTATTTAACAGCTGGAAAATGTTGCATCAACTAGCAACACGCACAACATTTGAAAATGAAATATTTGCCATTAATTATCTAGAGCTTATCAATGCCCTGCCTGTAACCAAAGAATTGCAAGAAGAGCAAAAACGTTTGTGTTCATTAGAGACGGCGCCGCCAGTAGATAGTTCCGAATACGGGGCAATTCACAAATGCATCAATAAGATGTGGAATTGCATTATACAATGGGGTGATGGCATGAAGGAGTCGGTACATAAACAAGTGTTGATTGTGCTGCTCGAACGTGTGATGCCACACTTAGATAAACCTATACTATTAACTGATTTTCTTATGGATTCACTTGATTGCGGTACTAATTTAATATACAATTAATTTGCAAATTATTTCGGTTTTGATTAACCTCTTCGTATATTTTCAGGTGGCGCAGTTAGTTTACTCGCCTTACAAGGTATTTTTACGCTTATTCAAAAGCATAACATAACATATCCCAACATCTATGAGAAGCTTTATTCTATGTTTGAGCCAGAAATCTTTCACACAAAATTCAAAGCACGTCTCTTCTACTTGGCGGATATATTTCTAAGTTCAACGCATTTACCTGAAAACCTAGTGGCAGCTTTTGTTAAGCGTTTAGCACGTTTAAGTTTGATCGCTCCTCCTCAAGATGCTGGTATTATTTTGTATTTTATTGGAAATTTAATATTACGCCATCCGGGCCTGAAGCGTTTAATGTGCGCACAAACTACCATTGAAGGTAAAATTTAGTTTGAGAAAATTTAAAATAAACTTTCCCTAAATAATAAATTGTGAATCTACTTAGTTTCGCGTGATCCCTTCATCATGGAGGAACGTGACCCCACAAAAACCCATGCACTGGAAAGTTCATTATGGGAAATTGTCTCATTGCAAAAACATGCTGTCCCCAGCGTTGCAACTGCTGCCAGATTCATATCACAACCGCTGCCCACTACAGAATGGGATTTATCGGCAGTGCTGGAAATAAAAGAAGATGATGTATGCATAAATTAATAAAGTGACATACATAAACTTTATAATTCATTAATTATTCTTATATTTATAGATATTTGATCAAGAGATTGCCAAAAAGACAAAACAATACGCTTTGGCTTTCGAAAGACCCCAATCGTTGTACTTGCCTCAGAACGACAAAGTGATACAATATTGGAAATTATTTTAAATGCTGTAATATTGGGTTGGGTTTGAAAGAAGTTTTTAACAATGAATTTGAATTTTTTTTTAAGTGAAACTTTTTTTGTTTTGAAGTCTTTGTGAATAACTCTGGTTTAGATGATACAGCATCTAAGTTTGACATTGTAATTACATATAATTTTAAATAAAGTTTTAATTTTTAGTTTTGGTCTTCTTTAAGAAATATGAATTTAAGTTTGACAAATGTAAGAATAAAATGTTTAATGTCGTGCAAATAAAGATTGCAAACCCTATATCTATTTTTTTCAATTTAATAAGCTTTATAAAAAATTGAGCTTTAAGTTTTTGAGGTTCAAACTGCAATAATCAAACAAGAATAAACTAGATGGAGGATTCAGTAAGTGTCTTAGATTAAATTTGGGTTTCTTTCGTTAATTAATTAATATATTCGGTAAACCAAATCATTCTAATACAATATTAATTTTAAATATTTGGTGGCTGGCAGATTATTCGATATGAAATTCGGGGCAGTAACTCCTATACTATCGTCCCCCACTAGTCCTCTTTCCTCTCATTTTGGGATTTTTTGGTGAGAATTTTAAACCCCACTACCACTAACCATTTGAGAGTTTAATTGAAGGTCAAATTGTAATGCATTGTAAAAGAATGTATAAATGAGTATATTAACCTTTTCTTATACTAAATACTTTGTAGAAAGTTCAATTTCAATGAAAAAAAATATATATTTTTTTCATTTTCTATAAATTGTTTTACCATATTGCGGTGTTCTACAATGATTATTTTTCACAAATTTTCAAAATCGACGTTCCTGCAAACCTCTACGCCCAAAAATAACGGTTTTACTAAGGAACTCCAAAAGGCCGTAACTACAAGTACATGAATTAGTTAAGCAAATAGAAGTATTTACACACTTGAAGTAAAAAGGAAAGAAAATATTTGAATATTTTTAAGTAACTAAGTGATACTAAACTTCCACAATTACAGTCTTCTTAAATCTATAATAGTTTTCATTTTACAAGGTTTTTCGCTCCTCCTGTAAAGAAATAAAATGTGTAGTTACTACTTTTTGGATTTTAGATGACGAAATACTGGAGTGTAAAACACACTATTTGATGTTTTCATAATTTTACAGATTTAGAGAGGTTTATTAGTCTCAAATTCTGTAAAAATTTATATAAGGCCCTGCGATAACAATCTATATTGTACGAGTTCAACTTAGTGCAATACAATTTTAACTTCCACCAAGTCGGCAATTGAGCTCTCTCTCCTTATTACTAAACGTTTAGTGGTAGTGGAAATCGAAACCAATTACCACTAAACTAGTGGAAATTATTCCCCACTACCACTAAACGTTTAGTGATCGTGAGATTTTATTTCCACTAATTTTTATTAAAGATTTAGTGGTAGTTGATTTTTATTTCCACTACCACTACAGGTTTAGTGGTAGTTCATTTTTATTTCCACTACCAATACAGGTTTAGTGGTTGTGAAAATTGATACCCACTACCACTAAACGTTCAGTGGTAATGGAGCCTTACTCCCATTGGCACTTAAAGTAGTGAAGAGCGAAATTTATTCACTAAATCCCCAGTATGTTATTTATACATAAATATTTTTAAATCACATATCGATGTCGTAGTCTATATTCTCTTCATTACTATCAGCTTCTTCTGGCCATAACACACTCTTTGGTCTGAATCCGGAAGCATTATAAACACTAGTTCTGGTATTTTGTAGTTTTCACAAAATGAATTTTCGTGTTTTAATCCATTTTTATATGAAGTAAAGAATTTATTGAATTGAGTGACTTAGGGGTACGAACTTTGTTTTAAATAAATTCATTGCTCGTTGTTTCGACAAACAAATTTGTTAGGATCATTCAGGAAATGGATTATTTAGTAGAGTATTTTGTGTCTTCTAAATTGAAAAAAAAAAGCGCTGAGCGCTAAATCACTTCTTTTTTTTAAAGAAAGCACTAAATTTAGCGGGAAAAGCATTGTAATGACTATCACCACCACCAGTGTTTCCAAGTCAAATGCCTTTTCCACAAGTTTTGAAGGATTTTTAAAAATACGAGACAAGTTTTTGACTTAATGGCAGAGCTTTTCACAATGTTTTTTTGGACTTGAAGATACTGCTTAGTTCGCTTTTACATTATTCAAGTCTTGAAATGAATTTTTTTCCTATTGCCTTTTGTGATTGTTCTCTGCTTTTATATTACTCAAGTCAACTCTTTACTCCCTCTCTCTCTTCTTACTTCCCTCGCCTACAAACACAAAAAATTGAGTTCAAGACTCGAATAACGTAAAAGGTGACTTAGCTCGGTTAGACCCCTATTACACACTGTATGGCCATGCATTGTTTTGATGCTTGCATGTCGAGTTTATTGGTGAGAGGGTGTGAAAAGCTTGTGGGGTAGACAAACATGCACGGTTACTGTTTTTGCTGCATCATTTTGACATTTCTCTTTTTCTTTTTTAATGCATTTGCTTCTTTGCTTTATTCTTATTTTGATTTTGCATTGAGCGGAAACAGAATAAAGAAGATAAATGATTTATTGTCAAAAAAGAACAAGTGGAGATGCTTATTAATTTTAACGTGTAATAGCATATAAGATTTAGCAGCATGTTCAAAAGAGAATTGTGATAGTTGCAGCATTAGAGAATGCATTTTTCTTATAAGATTTGTTCAAAAAAACTTTGTTGAGTAGCGCTTAAAATTTTCCAGTATGGAGGAAAATTGAAAAGTTGGCAGCACTGATCGCCACTGCTGTCAAAATAAGTAAACAAATCCAGGCTGTACAACATGTCGAAACAGTAAGTTATCTAAATAATATTTTAATTAATATAAACTAAACTTAATTTTAATACAGATATGGCCTCATTCTACCAGGACAACAGAAGAAACCAACAGCACCACCTGTGACTGCGCCAGAAATATCTAAACCATCAATATTTGATGAGAGCAGCAGTGCCTCAGACGATGATTCCACAGGGCCGCCACAGCTAAAAATGCGTGCTACAGCTGTGCAAGGACCAGGCGTAATGGAACGAAGAATGGCGCGTCGTGCACAAGAGAAAGCTTTAGAAGAAGACCCCACCGTCTATCAATATGACGAAGTTTACGATGAAATGGACAATAAACGTGAAGAAGAAAAACAAGTTAAAAGCACAGAACCTAAAAAACCCAAATACATAGGACGTCTTATAGAATACGCTGAACGACGAAAGTTAGAAAATGAATTACGTGTTGAACGGCAGGTGCAAAAAGAGCGTGAAGAAGAAGGCGAACAATTCAAAGATAAGGAATCCTTCGTTACAGCAGCATATCGTAAAAAACTAGAAGAGCTGCGCAAATTAGAGGATCAAGAAAAACGTGATGAATACTTGGAAACCATTGGCGATGTGACAAAACAGAAGGACTTGGATGGTTTCTATCGTCATTTGTACGAACAGAAATTGGGTACAGCTAAAGAAGTGCAAAAGCCTGAAATACCCACGCAAAATACAGCAGAGGATGAAGAAGTCGCCTATAAGCCTATTAAATCGGGAAGACCACCACAACAGCGTGCCTATCGCAAGCGTCATTCATCAAATGACGATGATGATGCTGAAGATGCAAATGAACGGGCACAAGCTGCCACCGAAGCAAAGAAAGTGCATTTACAAAATAATATTGATGCGGACTCGGACTTTAGTATAGATTCATCTTCAGACTCAGATGAAGAAGAAATCAAAACAGCAGACGTAGAAAAAACGAAAAATATTAAAATTGACTCTAAAGATGACCAACAAATCTCTAAGGTAGCACAAATGGATCCTACTAAAATAGCATTAAAATTCGATGTAACAAAGAAAGAAAAAGACGTTGGCGTTGAAGCAATAACCGACAAAGAGAATAAGGAATCATTATCGCCGCCAGCATCAGCTGAAGATGTCATCATCCATCCACCAAAGCCGAAGAAAGACAAAACGGCAATTTGGAAGAAACGTACAGTGGGTGAAGTATTTGATGCAGCGGTGCAGCGTTATTTTGAGCGTAAGGCTGCGAGGAGTGCTTAGAGTGATTGAGATGTAAAATTTAAATAATCTAATTAAATGAATTGAAGTTATAAAGAATGTTTTATTCACCATTTTACAAATAACAGCATCCTTTGCGAAAATTTGTAATGTGTCTCTCGGAATTCAAGTTCTTCCCTTTTAACTTTGTTGCTTATCATCTTCAGCTTAGTTATACACACTTTGTTGTTACTGGAAGTATATAAAAGTGTCACGCACTTTACTCCCACCGGGGTAATATTCTTGTGGCTGCAGCACGTCCGTAGCTTTTAGTTCGTATCCTTTTTCTATAACTATTAGTAGTTACGTTGTTGCTGTACTGTGAGATTTCGCAAGAAGTTATAAATTCGACTTAATAAACATCGAATCGAGAAAGTTAAACAATTTTAGTTGGAATCCTTTAATGTTGGAATGAATGCAACCCGGGGTTAGTTTACACAATTAAAAATCTCTAAAAAAAAATATTGTTTTTTTATTTTGTTAAAATTACTGTCAGAAAATATTACTGAAGGGGGCCCAAATTCAGTCTGTTGACTCAGCAACGAAAAATTTAAAAATGGCTCTGAGGAGCTGCGAGAACTTGATAAAAAAAATAAGTTTTTTGTTAAAGGTCCAACCATGTGATGAGCTCTTAAACCAAACCTTATAACCTACACGTTTTAACCCCTTAAACTTCCTCTAGGGTGCATAATAGGGGAAGGGGCGAGCCCCCATAGTTGGTAAACTGACAGTGAGACCGTCAGTCAAGGCAAACTGGCAAAATTTTAAGGATTGCTTGTCCCTAGAGCTGCGCGAATTCGGTAAAAAGAAAAGTGGATTTGAAAAAAAAAAATCCAAAAAATTCGCAAAATTTTTCTTTGAGGTTATCGTGCGCCTTGTTATTTTAGCCTTTGCTGTGGAGAAAGGCTTAGATTTTCCGTTTTCCGTTCCTATTTCAAATAAAGTTTTAAATTTTCTTAATTTTAATTTCTGCGTTTTGCTCATGTCTTCCAAAAGTGGTGGAAGTACTTACGAGGCGGTAATAACTTTGATCTTTAAAGCAACAGTGCAAGAAGCAAGAAGTGCCTTATCAAATCCAGGAACGAACATCTTTTCACATATTTTCTAGATATTCTCTCCCGAAATTCGTCAATTTTCAGTTTTCGTATTTTCAAAAATACTTAATGCAGAATTTTTAGTTTTTCACATCTTGATCAGAAAAGAACATCAGAAATTTTCTTGATAAATTTCGATTAAAAAACCGGAATTTTCGGTAGGATATCATTAAAAACTTATTTTTCAGATGTTTTTACTCAACGGGCTTTGACTTTGAGTTTCTCTTGTGCCCACACTAATTATTTTTTCGCTAAGATTTTTTTGGGGTTTTCTTAGTAGTTTGTTTGGTTTTGAGATTATAAATTTTGTCTTTGAGACGAATCACTGTGCGATGGTCCATAAGCCAGGATGGAATGTTTTTAATGTATTGGAAAGTATTTCCGTTATTTTTTGTATTGAAATTTATATTCTTAAAGTACGGCACCGATTTTTCCAATTAAATTAAAGAGAAGTCAACGTTTTGCTCGACCCTTGAAAATACCTGAGCAATATCTGCAACAATTAAATTTTCTTTTTTAGAGACTTCTTTCGATTAACTTCTAGTAAATTCTTGGGTGGTAGTGCCCTAAGTATTTCTTCCTCCTGTGAGTGAGTGCCTCGCAGTGCATTAGGATGTGTTCTGATCTACAAGTGTGGTCCTGACTTATTCCTTAGTTTTTAATATGCTCTCCCAGTGTAGAATGTCCAGAAAGGAAGCCCATTATTAGCCTCTGTTGACTTTCGTTTAGCTTGAGGCAGAGAGCTGCTCCGTTGAGGTCGAATTTCTCAATTAGTAGCTTTGATTGCCTTAGCTTAGTGTGAAGTACCCAGTACGATGACCTGATCATTCCTCATCCTTCAATGTGATTTTTACGGTTTTGATTCCGTTTAGCCAGAATAAAGTGACCTTATTGGTCTTACTTAATATGTTAAGGAGCTCTAGGCATTTCCATACTTAAGTATTTTGAGGAGATCTCAAAGGAATCTAATGCTCTGATAGAAGCTAGACTATCTATTTTAATATGTTTTTCTTTTTGTACCCACGTTTGAGGTTGAACTGTGCACAGAGCCGTGTGGCAAATATCTAAGCTTGAAAGATATTCGGAGTTCTTCCCATTGGCTGCGAGTGTTTGGTTTTTTGAATTTTATAAAAAATGATTGGAATAAAATTGGACTAAGTAATGCCGAAAAACTGGGTAAGCCATCCAGAGTAGCGCTTTAAAATTATAAAGCAATAATGTAGAAAGTTCCTGACGCAAAAATTCGTGTTGGCTAGTATAAAATGTAAAGAAAAAGCTTACATATTTTATTATCAAGCTGTAGGCCCCACTCGTGGTTACGCCACTGAACATATGGATATACAAACTTGACTATAGAAAAGCCAAAAATGCAATTAGTCAATCTTAAACAATATTTTGTTTGTGTAATATAAGTTTCTGTTATAAAACATATCACATATATGTACATAAATATTTGTATCTCTCATATCGCATGAATTCCTTATTTTTTACAAAATTTCCAAACAAATTTTCACATGCATAAACACTTTATATGTGCATACACTTAAAATATACGGGCAAATTGTCAAATATTCTCAGATTTTCCAAATTAAATTGACTTGAAATATTGCGGGTTCTTGTGCTTGTGCTGCTGACATAATTGTGTCAATATTTAAAATTCACTATCTGGCTGGCTGATCGACTAAACGACCGACCCACCGACCGACCCACCGACCGATTTTGTCGTTTATTTTTAAGAAATTTGGCAGCTTAAAAAAATTTGTGAAAGTATTTTAGTTATTTATATTGATAAAATATTTCAAAGTAAAAGTTTCATTAAAAATGGCATGTAATTAAAGCTAAAATCACTGTAGGTACATAGACAATGGAATTTACAACGAGCTCAAATAAATAAGACAATAAAAACTACTACAAAATATATAATAGAAGCAATAATAATAACAACAACAGCAAGAGCAACAATAGCGAAACCTATAAAACTTTTGTCATTTTGAATTTTTGAAACTGCTTTAAATTCAAATGAATTGCTAACATTTTCATACCACTGAAATTTACCCAACTTGTTCAACAGCCTCACCACACCCCTTCTTATTCGCACAACTACTCCTCAATCACACCTATTTCCGATGTCATTGTTAACATTTTATCTTACTCAGTTATACGATGAATAGTCCTTCTTGTTGTTGTTTTCTAGCCCACGTAAAATATTTTTGTTTTGTTGTTTTCTATATTTTTCTGTTCAGTGTCTGAAAGTGAAAATCACCAGTTACACTATGATGAAAGGACGACAACAGGTGAGTAGGAAGAAAGAACTGAAGTAGAGCCGTGTAATGTGGTGGGGAGTGTAGCGGTGCATACTACAAACATACATACAAACATACATATTTCTCAAAATCTGTAAAAGTGTCCAAATGAATCAACATAAATTTCGTTTACTCGGAAGACTACCGCAAAGCAGTAAAAGATTTTTTTTTATTATTTCTTTTTGGGTTTGTTGTTTTTGTTGCTGCCGGGGCTGCTGTTGTTTTTTGGTGATGAAGCAGAAGCATCATCAGCAGCCAACCACAGGCACACGCTGCTGACAGTAACTATTATCGTCCCCCGAAAAAAGTGAAACTATGTGAATGCCGTAGTCTCTCTCTTAACAATAACAACAACGACGTCGACATCTACGATAGCAAAAACGAAAAGTGAAATCCGGCGAAAGTAGGTTGCGTTCCTAGGATGCTTCAGATTTCGCTTCTTTTTGTTTCTAATATTTTTTTTTGTCGTTTTCGTTTTCATTTTTGTTGTCATTTACTTTTTAATGAGTTGCCACAGAAGGATTGCGCTGGACAGTGGGAAAAATTGCAAAGTCACTCTGAAATGTTTCACTTAACCACTCTGATTTATATACCTATAATAACAAACCAAATCAAGGTAGCGTGTCAGCTGAGACCATTGCATGGAATATCATTTCTAGCATTATTTATTGTGCAGATATCTACATTAAGAGATCACATCTAATCTGCAGGATCCGTGTAGACCATACCAGATAAGGAGAGAGAAATCACTTCTTTAACCCTTTAACGCTTTCTCCGGAAGGTTCAGAGAAATAGCCAAAACTGAGCCCAGGCGACTCCTCTACTCACCTTTTTTCATATCTAAATCATATAGGTCTAATGCATCTAGCCCATTTACATTCCGCCTTAGGTTTTGTAGTATTAAAACGATACTCTGTGGAAGCGATCGTTCAGTATTAGAATTCTGAGTTCTTCATTAAGTCTAGTAGAGTCCTCCCTCGACGAATGAAAATAACGGTCTATAAGGTTCCAATTATTTTCATCCTAATATTTATATGGCATTGAAACATAGATAAGATTGTTAGGAATATTCGAGGAAAATATAAATCACAACATTTATCGTCCAAAATGCATGACTGACGTGTATCGAATAAAATGCAACTGGAGTTGCCTTCCGACCAATGAGTACATGAGGAGAAGCTGATAGGATTTTTCAGCAACTTTGACAAGATGATGCGTCACAGGTAATATTAATGTCTTGCTCTTATAAAACTACTCCTAATTACACTTCCCATAAGGAAAAGCAAGACAGCAACTATGTTTTATAATCAGCTGTGGGGCATCACCTTGATCCTATAAAAACCCAAAGGCTTCACTTGATAGGTCATGTTAAGTGAATGGAAGACAACGCTTCAGCTAGAAAAATATAAAAGTATGCGAAAGGCGGTGGTACGGCATGGAGAAGGTGATTACCTAATTTCTGTTTGAAAAAATGAAGTACAGAATGGCCTGACAGCATTTCGCTTTGCCAACAGGCACCAGAACACACATTGCAAAAGAAATAGATGAAGATTTTTGAAGTCGACTAAGACCGATCAATCGGTTGTAGAGAGAGCCAGTAAGTATACAGCTCCTTAAAAAAATCATAGCTGATTGACCAGATCCGCAAATATATCAACAAGCAATGGAAAGGGTCTAAAACATTCAGTTAAATTAAAATTTACATTATGGTAAACGAGGCTTCTTGATAACAAAACGACACAATTTGGGTCTTAGAACTCAAACCAATCGAATCTTTGATTTAGTGATGAATTTTCCATAATTTTGTTTAAATCTAAGTATGTATATTTTGCCTACCGTGCGAAACATCAAAATATAGGATAGAAGACTGAATGGTTGTTACTATGGCCAGAAAGATTTTAGCTGTCTTTTCGGGGGAAAATGTTGTTCTGTTGTCGTAACAATTGTAAAACTTTTACTTTTATACGATTTAAATGGCCATTCGAAGTAAGAATTTAAAATGCTTTTAGTTATTTTTATGGGTTATCTATGTTGTTTTAACTTTGGCTATATATATACATATATACATGCATAGTAAACTAGTAAACTATATTTACATCTGTAGGGTATGAGTATGTGCATAATACAAATATATGCATGCACGAGTAAATCGATTGTATTGTTGTTGCTGTTGTTCCTGACAACCAACTGATTGCGAGTATCCTTTCTACATCTTTAACATGATACATTGTTCATTTAGTGTGTAGCTACAACAATATTTACACATGTGTGTGATTGTAATAACATGTACGTAAAGATACACACACACATGCATATCTTCAGGCAACAATTTGCAATGATATCCTAATGTGTTTGGTGTTGTGTTCTTGGTGAATTAGTGACCAACAATACAAACAGGCAAAACTAACACAATTGATTTACTAAATCAATTAATCTGCGTTTGCATATAGTATTCTACCTACATACATGCATATGGGTAAGTATACAAAATGTGCCTTTATATGAGTGTGTATGTGTGTATTGTGTTATATTTATATTAAATTGAGGCTTCAATTACTACTACTACGTACTTAAATTCTATAAACGAGTAAGTACTTTCCACTTCTTGAATCTTTAGTCATTGATTTTAGCTTCATTTGCATTTCATGCTAATTCTGGTTGAATCACTTTTACGCAATTACCTTTCAAATTCTCTCAAATATCAATCATTAACATAGATATATACATGTGCATAAAGCATATACATACATATGTATATAAGTATATGCATTTGCATCTTTAACTTTTTCTTTGACCAAATATCGACTATGCATAAATTAACTTTTGATTCTTCATTTTGTAAAGAGCATAATTGAAATACAAAGTGATATCTCGGTCTGTCTGTCTGTCTATCTTAAGCATAACTTCAATAAAATTTATAGCAATATAATTTTCAAGTGCATTTCAATATACACAGTACAAGTATATGTACGCACTTATAAAGTATCTGAATTTTTCATTTCGAATCAGTTTTGATTTTAGTTTAATCTCGTAATGCACTTTTGATTAAACGAGTGTGAATAAATGCATGAAGTGTTTAATTTAATTAAATTCTCTTTAATTTTGTTGATTCCACATTTATTGAAGTATGGTACGTAAATGTTGGAAAACTATGGTATAATTGAATATTAATTTTGCATACAGAAATATTTAAGGATTTTTAATTGGTATGAATCAGAGGCGTAACGAAAACGGAGCGATGAACGAGATAAATCTCCCCTAAGTTAATTCAATTAACAGACACAATTTTTAAACTCCTGATATATAACATAGTTATAATTTGGAAAATAATAAAATTAAACGATTTAAATTTTGTTTTTAAATATCTTTGACAATTCATAACTACATGTTCTTTAATCACTCACTTAGTATTCTGTCTCAATGGTGCCGTGAATTCGGTCTTAATGCTAAACTTTAATGGAAATCTAACATAGTAGAGGGATTACGTAAAGCCTCTTTGCACTCTCTACTGCTGTAAGAGGGCATTAGGAAAAACCACACATCTTCTTCACGAAATTTTTTTTTTTTGGTGGCCAACTATTGCAAAGACGGTCAACCTTGAACCACTGATAAGGTTCGAAAAACGGCAGCCATATTGATTACTAGACCTCTCCGCACTACCTCTACAAAAGCTCTATTCGCAATCCTTCATTGGTTGTCAACTTCACTTTGGTTAAGCAACAAGCTAAGGGCTCTGCTGCCAGACTCAGTTTTTTAACTCGCTGAACTAAGTCGAACCTGGGCCATGCCAAGATTCCAATCCACGTTTTGTCCGTACCAACCAACGTAGACTATATTTGTCCAACCCCTAATTTAAACCACACACTTTTCACTCTTATCCCCAGAAGAGAGGAGTGGGTTAATGACGAGGTGGTCACTGACTATTCAATTGACATCTATACAGATAGGTCCAAATTGAAGAAATTAATGGCTATTTATTAAGTGTTCGCAACGATTCATTCGATACGAATATCCGCATTTACACCGACAGCTAAGCAGCAATCAAGTCCCTTGCCGGTGTTTACACTACACCAAAGTTTGCACTCAACTTTTTGTCGACTCACTCGCAGGTCCGCCTATATTGGTTATTTGGACATATGGATATTTCAGGTAACTGCAATTGATACGTGTTAGCAAAACAGGGCACGCAGCTTACCGTTTTATTACATTCCTGCACCATTGGTGTCCCTCTTACGTCTATTAAATTGTCCATTAAGCAAACCTACCTAACGTACTAGAGTTTTTTGGACCTCGGATTCGGATTCAGCGATTTCAAAAACTTATAGTAAACATGGTCTGACCTCAAAACCCGAAAACACATTTTTTTGTGTGTAGCTGTGTTATCAGAGCTGTAAAAGAATGCATTCATTGAGGTCACAGTTAATGAACAATAACACAATGTTACCAATTTCAGGTCATCGTTGTGAATGTAGAGATTCCGAATGAGCGTGTAGATGGTTAGAACGTCTGCACGTGTTCTTAAAAATATTCATTGAAAACTAGAACTTGAACCACACGTATATCTTAAACACGTGCAATTTGGTTTATAATAATCACACGTATAGTTAGCAATTATAGTTAAAACTTCGTGTATCTGCCCGAACCTTAATCTTGAAAACCGCCAAAAATATTCTCAGAGCCAAACAACAAAAATAACGATCATCAAAACACTGAAGTGCAGTCAAAAATGAAATATCTAATATAACGTTATTAAAAATCGCAAAGTGTTTGGTCTGGTCAGTTCAAATTTTTTTTTTTTGAGTCCCGGAAATTTAAAATTTTAAAAACATGTATCTATATAAAAGAAAATTGGAAACTGACCAGACTAAATTCTTCGCGGTTTTGGAATACAAAAATTGTTCCTTTTAGAGACAGCTGAATCCAATCTCTTTTGGAATCATAGGAATGCTCGTTTTATGACGAATTTATGACTGGTTTGAAGTCACTTGGAGTCACTTGAAGTCACTTGAAATCACTTGAAGTCAAATGAAGCCTCTTGGAGTCAATAAGCAGTACCTGAGGTTGAGGGCGTGATTAGTAAAATATCTTATCACCAATCTATCGCCCAACTTTGTTTACTGGGCCGGAAGGTAATAGTTTTCCTGCTATCGGTAACTATCTGACTCCGACCAACGGGTTGGGAAGCCCGCGATCGGCACACCTTACCAAAAATCTTTGGGCTCTAACCCCAGTACGATTTTAGTGGATTGTAATTGATTAATTTTGGGCTAGCTGTTGTAACATTCTGTTACATTAGTAGGTGGAATAAAAATAGACTGAAACAACACTCCAGGCAATGTCACCATAGTTTCTGGCTTGCTAAAACTTTGGCAGGCATCAGGGTACTTTCAACGGTTGTCGCTATTGAGCTTGGCGATTAGCGCCCATTTAAAACGGTCCCGGATTTGAACAGAAGCACCCATGAAGTTTCATATTGATTTTTAAGTATGCATGGAAACATAATTACAGGGTTTAAAGATGGCTGCATTTCGGGCGGAAATAGCGAAACAAGAACATAAATAAAACAGCACTTCGTTACCATATGAACAGAAAAACAACGAAGTTTCAAAGGTAAAAGTTTTGTCGAAGAGTTTAACTGCGGTAACTATCCGTTCCCCACGTACTCCAACTTACCAAAAAAATCATCGAACTAGTTTCCAAAAATTCTTTCGTTAAATTAGAGAGGAAAATCTAATCATACTAGAGAGAATGATTAAAAGCGATCTAACATCACAAAAAAATATGTTTTGCACCACGTAATGAGAAGCCAAGAAACCTAAAATGAATTAAAATATATCTATTACCGAGAATTTTATTGATTCATTTTCGATCCGATTGATCATTGTTCTAATTGAATGTTAATCAATTGTTATATAATTTGATATTGAAAACATTAAATATTCCAGCACTTTGTAAGAGAGCAGGCGCGGATACAAGGGGGGAGGGGAACAGGGGGAAATTTCAAACACTTAACAACTTAATAACTTAAACAGCCACAAAGGTGAACATAATTAGTTATTACGATTACTATCAATTATGAGAATAAGGAATAATCTTGCTCATTAAATCACTTTCCTTCTCGAAGTAGTAGATTGCTAATAATGCAAGAAAATAAGAATATAGTTCCGAATCATCAATCGTCATAAGCACGGTACTCCTGAGCAATATCATCGCATAGTGAATATTGTCACTGACTTTCTGGAACGCAAAAAATATTGCTCTGCCATATTTTTGGACATTCGAGAAGCGTTCGAAAAAGTTTGGCATCAAGGGCTGTTATACAAATTAAAAAATTTACTTCCAGCTCCATTTTATTTGGTCTTCTATGTCATAGTAAATGATGAAGCATCTACCAAATGTCAAGTAAAAGCCAGAGTACCACAGGGCAGTGTTCTGAGTCCTGCTCTTTATTCGATTTTTACCGACGACTTGCCTGAAACTGATGGTGTTAATATAGCTACTTATCCAGAAGATTCTGCCATTTTGGCGTCAAATTAATCTCCTACAGAAGCTGCTAATGTAGTTCAGAAACCGCTCGATGACATTCAACAATGGTTACTTCGTGGATGAGTGCTTGACTAAAGTTCCAGCTGGCTCAGGTTCGATTCCCAGATGGGGTTAAATTCTTAAAAAATATTCAAATGGATTGTCCAAATAGAATGGATCATTTCGGTGATTTAGTTCTTAAATACGTGACTCAAGTACCAGTTCAACGGGTTCTATTCTCAGGTAGAGAATCGAACCCACCTAAAAAAAAAAAACAAAATTATAAATTTCGGGTCGATATAAAGAAAATCCCAGATGGGAAAGAGAAAATTTGAATACAGGGTAGGAATCTGCTACCTTAAATTATTCTTAAAATTCTACTGAGACCCATCATAAACCAATCTAAAACCGAAAACTGAATAAATTGTGAAATGCTTGGCTACAAGAACAGGGTTTCCTCAAAATGCGTAACGTACCAGTAAGTTTTCACATGGCCATACCTATGAAATTGTTAGTCATCGAAATAAAGTTTATGAATAAGCAAAAAAAAAAAAAAAACGATACACGAACGAGAAAAAAAAACGCTCCAGCCCGCGTTTTGGTTCATATGGAGAAATTTTATTTTTTATTTCCCCCCCAAAAATGTTTCCTGTATCCGCCATTGTAAGAGAGACATAGCTGAAAACACAAGACTCGGTTATTTATGGTAAAAATTAATTTCCTAACCTTAATAAAATATTTTACTTATTCGGTAAAACCTATTATATAAAACAAAATAATTTCTATAAGAAAATAATTAATTTATCAAAACTGCATTGCGATTCTTAACAGCTACTCACAGCATTATATTTAAGTGCATTGATGCCCTTCTTTTTTATAAATACATTTGGTATATAAAACTTTTTTAATGAAAATGCAGAAGAAATATTTAAAACTCTTTTGAAGTTCTTTTTTCTTTTTGTTTTTGGTTTCAGCTTTGCTTCATACAAATTTAATTTTCTAAAAACAAAAAAAAAGAAAACGAAATCGCATAAACGATTTCCATCACATCCTTAGCAGCTGATTAGAAATTCAGCAAATAAAACTTAATCAGCACCTTGAAAACTTTAGAAAAGAAAATAAACCTATTTTACTTCACAGTCCTCCCCCTCCTCACTTATCTCAATTTAATTCTGTCAGTCGATTGCAGTCGATGGGGGGGGGGGGGGGGAATAAAAACTAAATTGAATAGGGAAAAAGGATAAAAATTTTGTTTAAAGAAAACTTTGATTGATAGTTTCAATGGCAAACGTACAACGTATAGCCTGTTTGCCCACTTACATATACATATACATACATACATACATTGGTGCATATGTTGGCTAAAAGCAGCAGCAGTTTAAACAAAGATGCTTTTGGACTGCACCATAAACTTTATATATGCATGGTATGAATGATGAATTGATAGAGAAATGAATGAATGAATGTATATATACTTTTATACATTTGTATATTTGTATGTGTATAGCAGCGATCACTTTTGTATGAGTAACTATTTTTCATGTGTGAAGAAAACAGAACCCAGTGAGAAAAGAAATTGATTATAAATTTCATATATGTACAATAATTTACGTAATTATATTTGACTTTGCGATACAACATACATATGAACTATAATGACGAAGAAAAGTGTGGCAGTAGTCACTGTCTTATAGGCTTTCAAACCTCTAGACTAGGCACGACTTCAAATGGTTTTTGTAAGAGCTGTAAAGGTATAGAGAAAGAGGAATCTATCTCTCATTACTTAGGAAAATATATCTGTTCATAGTGGGGGAAACACCTATTAATATAGAATAATCCTTTTAAAACGACCTATCCGACTTAGAGCTAGTTGACATAAGGGATCCACTGAAATACTTTTTAAAGTCTAAATGGTTTGCATAATCAGTTTTTTTTTTTTTAAAGGGTGGGATGAACACATGTGATATCACAAGTAGCCGTTTTTTGGCCTAAGTGTTTCCAGATTGAAATCCACTTGACCTAACCTACACTGAGGAGCAAAAATGTAACAATGATTAGCAGTAGTATATGAAATAGAGGTATGACCCCATAAATTGCTATTTCAAAGCTCGACCTGTCTCAATTGAACCTTCCTTCTTATCTCGTGATCCATAATTCTCTAGTTTGGTATTTCAAATATTTTAGAGTCATCGTCATCTGTGTTCAGCTTTGTTTTGAGCGATTTGGTTTTTGTCAAATATTGACTTTGCTATTTCGTTGTTGTTCATTTGGACCATGCTTATGCGAAACCATAGATTACCCAAGGACCGAGTTTAACTTTTTTTCATTCATGATCAAAATTGATGAAACCCGAAAACTTTCCCTAGGACCCTCTAGTATATGTGCCCGGCTCAATGTAGTCGTTGCAATTCGTATTATGCCGTATTATGGAATCGGCTTTATGCGTGCGTTCTGCGTTCCTAGTTTACTGATTATAGCAGTGTTTTATTCGCCAGTCAGTTTAACATGTGCGAATAAAACGACCAAGTTGTTAAGTCTCTTTTTCGTTATAATGTTATTCACAGTGAAACTGCTCAACAGCTAGAGCTGAAATATTTTAATGGATTCCAGTCATTGCGGTCAATCGCTGGCATTGTTTTTAGCCAGACATTTCAAAAATTTTCCTTTTCTCTTTTTGCCAAACTGTCATGCTTCTTGTTTCGCTATTAGCAGTTCACAATAGAATTTGATGTAGTCAAACAACTTGTTAAGTATACATAACAGCTATAATTATACGTGTTATCTCTGCTGCTTTGTTGTTGTTTTCCCATACAATTATCGCTGCTAGTTATACATAACTAGAAGCAAGTGGCGAATAAAACGCAGCCTATGTTAACAGCTACCATGGCTGCTGTTCTCCACTTCTCTATGGTGTCGCACATCTGTGACGTTAGGTTAGTCACTGTTGGGGGTTCTCCAAATACTCTCTCCAGGTCCTCTCTTTCACTTCTTAAACGTGGACTGTGGAAGAGGATGTGCTTTGAGTTTTCGAGTTCGTCTGGGCAGTTCGGGCAATACAGATCTACTTCAAGCTTGAAGTGGTATAGATACTGCTTGAAGCATCCATGTTCGCTGAGCAACTGCGTGATGTTAAAGTATATTTTTCCGTGATTGCACTGAGACCACTTTGCTATGTGCGGGATTATGCCAAAGGTGCAGGGGTCTTTTTCAGACTGTTACCACCTTATTTGCCTGTCTGTTATAGTACAATGCCTCCCGCCCCTTTTTTGCGCATTCAATAGTCCTTCGCCCGTAGGATGAGCCTTCATTTTGCATGATTTATTGTCCGCATTTATACTTTCTTTGACCTTTTACTGGCGTGTATATAAAATGGGTATGACGGAACAGGGTAACTGTATATTTTATTTTATTTTTAATAGCTTTAAGCTTGACTTAACCCAAATTAAAAGAACTTTCATTCAAAAATTTAGTTTCTAAATATACAATTCTCCTTCCCACTGGGAGGGATACTATGTGCAATACTGTTAAACATGTGAATGGATGAATTGTTTAAAACTGTTTAAATATGCAATTGGTATTTGAAATTGAATTTGATTAAATTCTTCAAAAAGTTATTCCTTCTTTCCCACACCCAAATAAAATTCATACAATTCGAAAGCGAGAAACCAAGAGTTCCAGTATAAAATTTAGAAAATCCACTTAGATTTATTAATTGCAAAGAAAGACAGAAAGATTTTTGCATACATACATATGTATCATATGGGATATGAATTTTAGGAATTTTATAACTACATAAAATACATATTCATATCAGTTTTCTTTACTTATAATTGAAATCCTTTGCAGCATAATCTGTGAAACACTCAACAAATTTACAGAATTTGCACAAATGTTTATTCTGATATATGAATATGTATACTTCTGTGTGTGTATGTGTGTATAGAAAAACTTTCAACAAAGATGCTTCGAAATTAATTTCAAATATTTTTCCAACAATTTTCATTTGTGCAAAAGATATCCATCCATCTAACTCTTAGAAAAATATTCCCACTGTCATCGTCGTCAGTCGTATACACTAAACGCAACAATCGAGAATGTTTTGAGATAAAATGGAAAATCAAATTTTATTCCCTTCATTCATTCATTGGAATTGTAAATGTAAATGCCATTTTAGACTCCTTTTCATTTGAATGACACAAACACTCACACACACATACACATATACATGCATGCATACATTTGAATACACTCTCACTCTCATTCTCAGTTCTTCTTTACCATATGTCATATGACTTTATTTTTGAATCAAAATTCCAGTTTGTATAACTGCAAATAAGTCAAGTTAAGCTTGATTTTTTTCTTTTATGGTTACAATATATCAGAAGTGGGAGGAGGAGGTAGGGAAAGAAGGATAAGTATACGAACATTTGTTCTCATGATAAATTCCCAAACAATTGTTAGTTATATTGTTGCAAGTTTCCGTTTGTTATGTAAATAACTATTGATGCTACCGTTGTTGTTAGTGTTGTTGTTCTTGCTGCTGTTGTTTATTCAGCACTGTTGTTCTACCAGCATCTTATACAAGGGAGTGAGAGGTAGTGGAAAATGTTATGAAGTCACGCCTACGGATCATAAATTCAAGTAGAAATTTCGTATCTTAACTGCATGTCATATTGCAAATTCTTTCGGGTCTAAAAAATGTGAAACAGTGGTGGGGTAAATGATTTTTAATTTTAGAAAATTTGGAACTTCTTTCATTGAACTTCTCAGCATGAAAAGTTATGGTATCTGTGTCTATTCAATTTTCATCGATTTTAAGCCCTTGTATTTTTTATTGAATTCATGTTGGCCAATTCGATTGAATTTGAGATAGTGAGAATCAGGCATTAGGACAGTTGTTTGTCTGTCAACATATTCGAGATAAAGCAAGGCAGGCACATAAGAAATGATCCACAATCTTAGCTTAGTTTTTTGCGATAGAAAATTCAAAGGGAACTATTCACCAAGCCAACCCCTTTTGAATGCTTAGCAAAGTGAAAGTGGGCCAAATTGAGTTCCAATAGCAACCGACAGTCCTTTTAGTAAACCATACCAGAAATTTTGAATAGCTCTTCGAGACAACAGCAAACAAGTTTCAGTTTACTAACAGAAGAAAATGAGCCTTTGAACCGGAGTCAGATAGCCCCATTTCAGGTAGACCCTAGTGGTCTATTATAACCTCAATTAGAACTTATTTATAAGCATTCATATGGGCCAATATTACTAAGGAATCTCAATAAGGGTTCGGGTTTAACGTTATGATGCCCAAACTATCTGGGCAGGAGCGCCCCAAATGTTTGTTCTCACTACGAGTGAGTGTCTCACAGTGCTGGAGGAGTTTCTCATTTTCTTTTAGGCAAAAGCGACTGGTCCTGCAATAAGTTTGTGCATTCGAATCTCGAAAATCCCGGGATTGTTACTATACTGTCCCGGGTTTTTTGGGACCACTTTTCGACCGAATGCCGGGATCGCAGGACTGCCATCTCTAATATTAACCTCACAAACTCCCTTAGATAGTCTGACATTATACAGCATATCTACAAAATATTTACAAAAATGCGTTTCAGCAAAAGTGTATCACATTCCCCACAATCTTTTTTGAAGTATAATTTTGTTAGACTATGAAATTGTTGGTTGATAGTTTTTCGCACTACGCCTATGAGCAGCACCACCATCACTACCACTAAACCGCTGACTGAGATCAAAGTTTGGTTTCTGCAAATTGAAAAAAAAACGCTTTCACTTTCAAGAAATACTTGCGTTGACGAAAATTCAGTTTTTTTCTTTCTGTGTTTGCTAAATGCACTTAAATTAAAATCAATAATCACAGACACTTTGCAACAAAACTTCACAGCTCACGGAACACGCTATTGAAAGTATATCAATGTATGTTTGTATGTATGTACTATATGCAAGCACGTATATATATATATATCTGGCCAAAAGAAGCTTGAACTATTGCTCTGCAAAAACACTTCAAACCCACAATCACACACACGCACACATACATTTACAGCCTTTGTTGGTGGCAATGGTTTGGAGGCAATGATAATGTTGTCGAGTTGGATGTTTTTTGTTGTAGTGATATTGAAACCCTATCCTGAAGTGACATCTAGAAGTGAAAACTATTTGAATTTATAATGATGAAAAGAATAAGCTAACTTAGAAGTACTCGTAGTAGCAGCAGCAGTTGCAGCAGGCAGTGGCAGCATTTGATGATGTTGTGATGTTGCCGAATAAAATCTTTTCGCATTGAAAAAGAAAGTCAGCATAGAATAAAAACTTAGGCGGAGGGTTGCGAATGAGGCAATACCAAACGAAAATCGCGATTCATCTGCAGGGGAAGTTATTTCTGTTGTTGCTGTTATTATTATAAGAATATAAAAAAAAACTTTCAGGGTTTTCGAATGTGAGATGCACTTACTCTCTCAACAACGTACAAACATACAAATGTCTGTATGTACTCCGCAAAAGGATAAAGTTTTTAATTTTGTAAAATAGTTTTAGTTTTCTTCATAAGATTTTCATTTGGAGGAGAGGAGTTGCAAGATGCCTCCTTAATCTCCGCCTCCTTTATTACTTGCTGCTGATATTTGCTTATGCACATGAATGCATTTTAGGATATGTATGTATGTACATATGTACAATGCTACAAAAACGTTTATGGAATTCGATTTGCCATAGAGAAATCATGTTGATTGTTTTCTATATGAGCTACTGCTGCTGCTGATGATGATGTTGTTGGTGATCTAAGTACGTTGGTGTTTATTACACATTCATACTTTTTTTTGTATCATTTAAAAGGTATTTCCACTTTTTATATTTCACGTTCTTGATGAAACTCATTTTCTTTATTGTTGTCGCCATCGTTGTGTCGTTTTGTTGCCATATATCTTATTCTTGTGATTATTTGCTACTATTTAAGTATATTTTCAGTTTTATACTCTTCAGTGAAGTTTCAGATAGGAACATTGAATTTAGGACAGGAGGATAAACTTAAAGAAAAATACTTAATTAGATAAGTTGGTATTACAAAACATATGCCCTCTTGGTCAGCCAAAAGTAGATAGTAGAGATGTAAAAAGGTGGAAAGTTACTGGCCACGATGGTATTTACTGAAAATGACCGGTAATATTTAGCCTTTGTCGGTCAAATTCGTAATAACACACGCATATATGTGCAAATCTGTTTCACATGCTTTGTCATTATTGTTGTTGAGTTTTTCGCGAATGCAACTCTTCGTTTTATTTTGTTTGCACAAAAGATGTGGTTGTTTTTGTTTTAAAACAATAACCCACTATCAAAATGGGCGAACCCTTTTTGGTTAACGGAACACCTTAGTATATTTGTTCTTGTTTCTCTCGATGCTTTTTCTCCATTAATACTTTCCAGAAACTCGGAAGAATTGGAACCTGAAGTACTTTAAACCATTTCAATTTAATTACATATTTTTAAATTTATATTTTTATCTTTTTGTTTTCAAACTAAAAAATGGAATTTTTTGAATCATTAATGTGCGTTTAACCGTTAACCGTTTTTTTTACCAAAAGACGGAAAACAACGGTCGTCATTTGTCTCTAGTAGTCAGTAAAGTTACAGGAATTTGAACGCCTTGTTAAAGTTAAAATTAGAACTGTCTCTACTAAAAATGTATTTAAAGCAAAGATTGATCTACCCCGATATTAACCATCTTCAAAATCGCATCATCATAAGTTGAGTATAAGTTAAAATACTCATAGTTACAAGAGAGAGGAGGTACACGTACACTTGGGAAGATTGAAGAATAAAACGAAAAAAAAAAACTGCACCAAATCAGTAACAAACAAAAATCATGGTAAGAAGTTGTTGTTGTATACAAATCCAAGTGGCAGTTTTCAAAGTTCATTTTTTTTTCTTTTCTTATTTTCTTGTGAATGTTTTATAATTTTTCATCATTTTTCTTCATTTTGCTGCTGAGTGTAGTTGATGGGTTTGAAGATAATTACAAGTTTTTGGAATAAATTAAAAGTGATTGTTGGCACACATTGAAAATCGTTTTGGGAGTTGATAGTAGTTTTATTAATTTCAGAGCATGTCACGAAAATGAAGAAGGTTTATGATAATACAATTAACATTACCACTGAATTTTCATTTTAAGCATATGACAGCTCATTCTTTTGAGCTTAACCACTTGTGAATCAGTGAAATTAATCAAGGATGAAGGAATATTGCATCGTGTTTTTATGCTTAATTTTCAAACCTTGAAATTTTTCCAAGAATAATGACATCAAAAAATGAGTGTGTGTTGGCTGCTTTGCAAAAGGGAAATTTAAACTTTGGGTCAGATGAAAAATAATAACAAAAAAGTTCTTTGAAATGATACTAATTCACATAGTACACATTCCTCAATGCTTTTAAACTACTCAGATAGAGAAGACCAAAATGGAGAAAAAGTAAGAGAAAAGACTAAGAATTAGGGAAGGAATGAATAAAAAAGGAGGAGATATCTATAAATTTATTAGTGTAACTCCAATTTTATTCCAGAAGATCCAGAAGTGGTACACTATCAAATTATATATCAATTTAAAATCGGTTTAGACAATTCCAAAATATTAGCGTCGGAAGTTCTTTAAAATTCGCTCATTGAACAAAGCATTGCATTCATCATTGCTAAATGAGAGAGAGAGAAGACATGAGTAACGGCATTTCCTAGAATTATCTAACGAATTATCTGCATACACAAATAACAAAACAAACACAAACGAGAAGTTTGGTTCTCTTTTGATATTTGTTTTTTTTTATAAAAAGAGATTTCTTGAGCAAAAAAAAAAAAAAAAATAGCCCTAGTTACTGGGGCCTTACCGACTAGTTGTATTATTTTGTCAGAAAGGTTGTTAGTGTGCAGCGACCTGCAAGATCCATGGTATGCCCCTCTTTTCTATCAAGTCTAATCTGCCTAGAGTACCTCTTCCAGTCCTGTCTCCCTCAAGAATTTGAGTATTACGTTCGGATCTATGGATGCTGGTTCTGTGCTGGGCACTTGGTAAATTTCATTTCAGACATTTCATTCTTTTGTGGAACAGTTCTCCACACTGAGCTGAAATATATTCCGATCATTCATCATCCTCATAACAAAACATACATATTGAGCTTTCTTTAACCCCTATTTTACCAAGGTGTTGTCTGAGTCCGCAGTGGCCAGTCAGAATCAGCCATTATCCTCTATTCCTATGTGTTCAGAGACCTAACATAGAGCGACTTTATTGTCTTTGCCCAATTATTAAGCTTGCTCAAACGCTCACACATCAGTTTAGAGGTGATTTCAAAGGAGCATAGTGGTCGAATGGCTGCCTGGCTGTCCGACATGATAGCAATATCTTGCCGTTTGTACTTCCTGTCTAGATTAAATTGCACACATACATTGATTGTATGAATTTCATCTTTAAAGGTACAAGGATTTTTCCCCATCGGCTTAGAGCTCCTGCTGCAGTTCTATCCTCGGTTCGTGACCCATCTGTAAACCACTTAATCGTGTGTTCTTTGAATGTGTAGTTATATTCTACACCCTCCCATTCGTTCTCACTACTAAGTCTTACAACGAAGTGCTTCTCAAAATTATACTGTTTATTCATTCTGCCAATCCAATCATTCCGGCAGTCCAAGAAACAGTTCTCTTTCGCCGGGTTATCTCGCTTTTCAGGTCCTTTAGATCTTCCCGTCAACATTTTATCTTTTGTTCCTTTTACTATTGTTGCTTTGGAGGTACATTCTAGTACGAGGTGTAATGGACTGAGCTCTAATAGTACTTCCAATGTAGCAGTTGGACATGTTCGCATCGCTCCCGCTATACAGAGACATGCTAACTCTTGAACTCTTTCCAATTTAGCTTTCGGTGTTTTTAGTTGAGCTCTCCTTGTCCACGTTAATGTTTTGATTGGCCTTACCATCGTTGTTGTATACATCTAGCGCAATACACTTGATTTACATCCACAAGTTTCCCCTGCTAACCTTCTACTTATCATTAGAGTGCGAGTGGTTTTATTTGTCACTGATTCAACATGTGATTTCCACGTGTGTTTACTCTCTAATATTAAGCCCAGTTATTTTATCTTCCCGGCTAGTGAAATCGCTTACAAGCACGGGTGTGATCTCTTCCTACTAAACGGAACTATAGTGCCCTTTGCACGGTTAATATTTAAACCAACTGACCTTTTTGATGGATTCCTGTTATTCGATTTATATTTGTACACAAATCGTAGGTCCGGCAAAGTGAAAAGCTTTTCTTAGACAATTTTTACTTTTGTTTCCCACCGAGCATCAAGCACCTTGCGTTGCACTCCAGAATAAACCAATTACTCCACAATGTAAAGTCGTCTGTGTAGAAAGCATGTGTATGACTTTGAACAATGTCCTCTTGATCGCTCCATTAAAAGATATTGGCCCCCTGCGGAAGATATTTTCATCAAATATTATGTTGTTTATAAACATTGTAGTGCCTACTCCATTCCAGGATCTAGAAGAAATATCGAGGGTCTGGCCTGTCGAGCTTCTATCCTTTCTTTGTTAAGCATTTTGAATTTGACACAATCAAATTTTCAAGCGTCAATACGAAATTTTGTGTGGTATCAAATACACACACTGTTTATACTCAGACGGTGATGAAACTAACGTATACATCAATGAAACGAATCCTTTCCAGTCAAGTTCGTTTGGGAATTAAAATCTCTGATGCATCATTGAAAGTTATCGTCTTTTGAGAAGAATGTGGTATATACAGTAGTGGTCAGATAAAAGTTACCACTTCATACATTTTGGAAATTAAATAAAATTTATTGCAAAAGTTGAAAATATTGAAAAACACCCATTACTTCCAAAAAAAATCTGTTTTACATATTTTTGTTTAATTTCAAAGTAAAAACCAAAATTTTCAACAGTGCGTATGAGGAACGTTAAATTAAGTAATATTTTAAAAACTAAGTTTTATGTTTAATTCGGCATGGCATCGGTATTTGACTTTTATTTTGCTATTCCAAACTTCTGCTATTGCCGATTTCAACTCAAGTTTATTTTTCACGTTCTTTTTCTTGGCTGTTTTCTATCCCGTTCAGAGATTCTATGTCAGTTTTTTTCGAATATTGTTTCACCATAAAAAGGAAATTATAAAAATTATATTCAGCCCTATTCTAAATATTCCCGAATGAAATCTCCGGGAAAAGTTGTTTCTTTTTCCTTCCGTTCCTAAGGAATACGACTTTTGAGAAAATTTTTTTTCACTTTCAAAATGTACAAGTTGATAATAGTGATCGCCGTAGTGGTTAGTGTCCTAGATTGCTATGGAGGGTGCCCGGGTTCAATGCTCGGCACAGTCAAAAATCAAAATATAGAAAATGCAAATTTTTCTATGTATATGGCACCACTTATTGTCTGGCAATGACAAACCTCCAAGAGTAAAAATTTCCTAAGAAAAGCTTTTCACTTCGCCGTTCGGATTCTGTAGGTCCTTTTCATTCGTGTACTCAGACAACATGAATGTATGCGAAAAGCTCTGTCTAGACCCTCCATGGATAAGGGATAGCTTTTATCTGACCACTACTGTACATACAGACACACAACAACAGTAGTTCTGAAGAAAATTGTATGCATGCTTGGTAGCTCAGACAACAAAAACTTATAAAATTCTAGTAAAGCAAAATGAAAATGAAAAATTTTTGTAAAATATGCAACGAAGGCAAAATTTGCAATAGAAAAGGAGTACAGCATAGTGAAATATTTGTGCATTTGCTAGAATATCTTATATTTCTTTTATTTCAAATAAGCAGGAAATTAAAATATTGAATATAAGTATGCATATATGTAAATATCTATGCTTATGTATGCTGTATGTTTTAAGAATGCATTATTTTTTCGTGTCAATGCACATTTTGGTAATAATAATTTGGTCAATGAAGGTCAAAACTAAGCAAAGGGAAAGACCACAATCATGATAGCATCAAGTTGAAATAAGGTTATGTGAAACACACACACATACAAATGTTCATGCATGCATGCATCAAAAACACATGAACATTTATATACCCATTAAGGTGCCTCAAGTCTCATTCGGAAAAGAAAGCAGTTGCTGTCACACGAACACTATAAGTGTAGTGTATGAACTACTGACGAATAATGACATTCGGCCGAAGTGCGAGAGCAATTTTGTCAACGCAAATCACGTTAGTTGACATCAATGAGTACATGAGTAGAAACTGAGAGGATTTTTCAGTAACTTTGAAGATGATGCCCCTTAGGTAATATTATTGGCTTGCTCTTACGAAACTACTTCGATTTACACTTCCAGCAATAAGCAGCAGTAGGGCATTATCTTGTCAAAATTTCAGAATGATCCTCTCAGTTTCACCTCATGTACTCATTGGTTGACATTCATGCAAATTTCTTACACAAGCACTAAAAAAGGTTTAATGACAAATGGGAGTATGACTTCGATGAATTTATGTATTTCAATTACAGTGTAAATAATAGCAGAGCGCTGTCGCCTTACCTGATACACACACAAGTATCATAAGCCTCGAAATATTTTAGGACTCTTCATAACATAAACCAAGGTAAACTTTAATAGGGTTAGTACCAACTTTTTTTCGTAAGGCACGTTAATGTTCATACACATACATATTTACATATAAAATGCGGTTTAGAATTTAGCTCTTTGTTCTATGCACTAAATTTTACAGGAAATTTCTATTTCAAAGCAAATTAAAATAATATAAAAATCAATAAATACATAAGTTGTAAAATTAAAAACTTTTTCCTAATTATATTTACAAATGAAAATTAAATTGTTTGCTTTATACTGAACTAAACAAGTTATTGCACTGTTAACTACATTAAGTTTGGTATGAGTGTGAATCTAATTAATACATTTTTTTCGATTAATTCACAAAAATTAAGTACCAAATTTACATTCTTGAATTTGTAATTTTTCTTCGTCCTTTTCGATCCATAATTGAATGTCTTAATTTTCCTTTTCACTATCACAAATTTTACGTAATACCAGCACCAGCGAAGCCATCACCCTCACCTTCTCCCATAACACAATCAAGCAGCCATTACATAAAATCTAATTAAATGCGTTTTATTATGCAATTAAAAGATAATGTCACCATCACCAACTCACCATTGCTATCGCCAGCAACATTGCCATCACCACTACCAGCAGCAGCACCATTCTTGTCGTTTGTTATTCTAACCGTTGTCGTTGCCTTTTGTCTTTGTCACATTGTTCTCTTCTCTAGGTCAAAGTCAAATCGCCATTTTTTATGCACACCTACTTACATATACAAACATACTTATAATTGAAAAAATATACACATACAAACAAAACAAAACAAAAGAAAAAGTTTGCAAATTAAATGATTTCAGTACAAAATGAAATTGTAGAAAAGTACACACAAAAATATGTTAATTTATTAAGTTCCATTGTTGGTTGCTTGGCCACAAAATAATTGTTGTACTATCCTCATAGTGCTAGGTATCTTGCGCATATTTTAAATTTTAACTTATTTTCATTTATTATTATAGTCCGACATATGTTCACCCTTTCTCACGTCGCACGCACTCATTTTAGAGCCCATTTTGTTGCAATGTCTCTGATATATTGTTGTTGAATAACATTTTAAATTGCATTTATTTATTTTACTATACAAGTAGTTGCTGGTATAAAATGCCATAAATTATTTTCGCTTACCAATAAAGAAATTATATCAGCCAAATTCTGCAAATAGTTATGAAGTAAGTTTAGTAATAATAATTTTAGCAGCAGGCAAAATTAATTTATAATTTTAATATTTGTTAAGTTTCAATTTCTAACTGAATGTGCAATATCCGTATGTAGGTATATGAGTATAAATCATGAATATTCTCAAATATTTAAATTATAAGTTAGAAAATTTATGTTAGAAAATGTGTATATAAGTTTTGTCGAATAGAGTGGTTTTGATTGGCTACTAGAGAAGGGAGGAGGGTGGTTCACTATAAGGGTAATGTCAAGTCCAAGATTCTTAATCGTATATTAAGGAACTTCTTTAGTTCAATAAAGCAGACAGTATAAGTATTTTTATTCACTAATGCACTCCAGTGTGGATCTCTGCTTAGAATCAATACTCATAAAGAAAAATGCATACATATAAAATGCGTGACGGAAAAAATGTAGTACTAGCTCTCCTAAAAATGAGCCTGGGTTTTTGAAATGAAGATTCCAAAAATATTTCGGAAGTGGATTGTTTTGAGAACGTCTTTAAAAATCGTATTTCGAAGGAGAAATATTTTTATTACGTTACTTTTGGACTCAGAAATAATAGAAACTCAAAAACTATTAGATTTTGCATAAAAATATTTGGAAGTTTTAGTGATGATATAATTCAATTTAATTAATTTATTTTTTTGTTGCCCTCATAAAATTAGTTACTAAAATCAATCCAATAATGCCTTGGAGAGGAAGACCGTTGAAATGATAGCTGAATTATCTCAATTTTCTTGAAAATCGCTTAAAAATCATCCCTTAAAGACTTATTATCTCAAGTCATTGAGCTTTTTAAAATATCTCGATGCAAAACATAATCATGTTTAAATTTCTGTTATTTCTGACTTAACCACTTTTGCTATTTTCATAGGTTTGTTTTTTTCAAAACAATCCAGCATATTGCAGTTTATGGCTAGAGTCGAAATATTTTGGGAATCATCATAAAATAAGTCGAAGCTAACTTTCAGGATGGGATGGCAACCACTTTCATTTTGTATGGGATCTGAGGCACCTTAATATTTAGAATTATACTTAAGGAGGTGGACATATAGATTCCAGATCACTGCGGCCATCTAGGGCCTATTGCACCTTATTATACGAAAGAACTAACAAAAATTTGCTAAAGAGGCAAAAACAAATTGTATCTTTCACTTTCATAATTTTTTATCTTCTGTACATATTTTCATTCATTTCAATGCAGTTCTTAAGTCGGTAGATTTACCTTTCAAAACATTCCTAAAAATTTTGACATTTACTGTATTATTTCTATGGAAGGCTTATCCCCTCAATAGAGACACAGTTCTTCATTGAAAACTTCAGGACAAGAAAACTTGCTGCATAGAAAAGGATACTGAGATTTCTGCCGACCTTACATCAGTAATAAGCTAATTGTCCAGGTGAAATAAATCGACATCATCACTGTTGTTGCTGACTTTTGTTGTATTGCTTTATCGGCTGGTTTTGGGCCTTTTTGACTTAATACCATGAACAGGTTTCCGGGTCGCACTTAAAAAACCAAGCTTAATCACCTGTTACAGGCCTTTTAAAGTTCTAACACCTGCTCCATTTTCTAAGGAAATATTGAATACTGAGACATGAGACTCTTTTTGACCATCATTTAAAATTCGAGGAACTCATTGATTTAGTTTAGAAATCCGTAAAGAATAACAAATCGAGTTTTTGATATTTGTTTTCTTGACTTTACATCAGTAATTTTACTACTAAATGATTAAATAGATCAGTAATTGATCTACTAACTTTGGTGTTTTCGAAACCTAGTAAAATACAACCAACGTAGCAACGAAGCCTATTAGTCCCTTAGTATATATGCTGAAGTTTCAGGGTGAAATAAAAGGCCACAAATAGCTTTCCCGTTCCAATCTGTCTGGAAGACTTTATTTTATCTTAGGTTCATAGCAATGGTTTGATCTGCAGCTATGAGGACCACCAAGATTCAATAATGGGGCAGATTTTTAAAATTTCACTTAAGAGATATTTCCATATATATTCTTGAAGCTGCCCACCCCTAGCTAGAACCGTGCAGGCTCGTTAGGCGAACACGCTTTTCGCTCTTTTACAAAAGTCTCTGGCGCTAAGATCAAACAAATCTAGTGCTTTATAAGAGCTTCGAAATGGTTTCAGGAGTAATTAGCAGTTGTGGTAATGTGTCTTCTGTGGTACCTACCTAAAATATAAACGTCTTGCCATAATACGGCGGTCATAATTCTGGTCTAGTTCTACAGGCCCGCCCTGTCCAGATTTTGCATACGGCGGAGTATTCGCGTGTTAAATGACATAAAAATAGACTGTAGTCGATCCTATATTAAAGTTCTGGTTATATTCTTTTTAACTTCTAGATCAAGGTCGGTCAAGGATCTGAGGATTGGTTGGAACATTTTTATTAGAAATAAAAGATACGTAATAAAATAAAGTTGAAAATAAAAAACCAACCTCTTAATTTTCTCCAATCTCATCGAAGATCCAAAAGTACGCTAAAGGGAGTTCCTACCATTTTCTAGCATTTATAAAACCTGAAAGAAATTTTTCTTTGTGTTTCCACTTTGACTACTAAGACACAGGACAGAACAAGGAACGTTTGAAAAACTGAATATCTGGATCCGATATATTTACTTGCCCGTTGGCTTCCTTTAACTTGCCACTTTTGGACGAATAAAATTAATAAATAAAAACAAAGAAAAATAAATTATAGTAGTCAAATTAAATATGTGCATGTGCGTGATGTGGCTGAGACCAATCAATTTTGGAGTGAGTGTCCGAACCTCCAAGCTCTAGAGGCTGGTGAAATTTGTTATACACAGGCATACATTAATGAAATTCCTTGCGCATATTACGTTAAAATAAATAAAAATAATGCAATTACTTTAACTCATTAATTTTTGAAATTAGTTTAATAAATAAATAGCGTATCTGTGTGTGTATTCTCTTATTTTTATACCATATTGAAATGATGCCAATAATCAAAATGCAAACATACTATAAATAGGCCTGCTTACTCGAATACACTCGAGGATACAAACAAACATTTAAAAATCGAATCACGTCCGCAAGTAAACTAATATTTTTGAAATATTTCGAAAATGTTCACATCATTAGGAAGAATACAACAACCAGTAAAACAACAATAATGGAAAAATCGCTGGAAAAGGAATTTGACCATGACAAAGGAGATGAAGAAGAAGAAGCAGGGAAAGAAAGAAAACGAACGAATTGTCCAAAAAAAAGTAATCACCCATCAAAATTATATAATAATAATAATATGAAGAAGTAGTAGAATGAAAGATTACATAGTATAAGTTGCATGTATCATCAACATCATCGGCGCAGTCACAAACGGCAGCAACAATGTGTAATTTGATTTATGACCTTACACAATAATACACCACAACGAAAATACTAGGATACTAGGTAATACTCGCATCAAAATACTAAGAAAACGAATGAAAATATTTGTACGTGTTTAGCAAAAGAAACAAAAACAATAACACAAAAAGGATACGATGCCATGATGCGATGAGCACCTACAATCTTCTCAAGTATCCTATTGAGTAAGTACAAAAAAAAAATATGTAAGCATACAAAAGGAAAAGCGTGCAAGTGAAGTTAAGTTACGCCTCAAAAGATAAAATGGGAGTGAAAGAGTTGGGTGTCGGAGGAGGAAAATTTGGTAGAGTTACTTCTTAACGCAAACGTGTGTAGAGTGGTATGATGCTGCATGCGACTTGGAGGATGTGGTGGTGCACGTGATGATGCAAAGTGAAAAACGATATCTTATCATGTATTTGTCTTTAACAGTTCCCAAAATGATTCGCAGTTCTCATTCTCTTAATAGTTGCTCTATCACCCTTTACATATAGTCAGGTAGACAGACAAACATCTTCCGCCTCCTCGTCATAGTCGCCGTGGTCCTCTTGAATTCTGATTGATTTGTTTCCTTTCAGTTTTCAATCAAAGCGTTAAGAAGTTTGCAATTTGCTCGAGTAGAAACAAATATTACAAAAGTTTCTTTCTACAGAAAAGCAAAAATAAGAAAATTATTTTTTACCTTTTGTTGTTGTTGTACCTTTACTAAGCATTAGTTATAACACCCCGGAAATGTAGACGAAATCTTCTTGGTGTTGAAATAAACTTTTTTTCCTATTTTTTTTTTTTTACTTTTTTGAAATAACTCATACCTTATTGTTTTCACTTTGCTGCTACTTTTTGTAATATGAGAATGGCTGTAATGACGATGCGATAATGCAACTCTTGAAATTGCAAAAGTGGGATACCTTTGGTAGGAAGGCATGAACTTTTCTTTTAAAGTTTTCCATTAGCGTTTTTTTTGCAATTAATGCAGATACTCGTATCTATTAGTAAATGAAAACTTGTGTTCAAATGAAGTCAATATATGAATTTGAATTGTGAAAGGGAAAAGAGGCGTTGTAATTGAGCCTTCAGTATAGGCAGATGCATTATATTGTTTGGGTTGACAATATGATATGGTAGATTGATTGGTTTGTTTTGAGTGGTAGCCTTATTCCCTGCAGTAAAATAGAAAGTTACTTGCATTGTGGCGTCATTAAAAGGATCTGTTTTATTATAATAAGAAACAGTTTTATGGCCTTCTCTCTGAATATTTTTTCCATATTATCAAATCTGACCATCTAATTCTAGAAAATCAATTCCTACTTTAGGTTTCATAAACATTTACATTTTTTCCACTTTCAAACTGGCATTTTGAAACCAAAATTTGACAACATTTTCAAAATGTTTCCCATTCCATTGCCTTTCTTGGAATTCTTTGGTGAAAACTTGTTTTTCAAATAAACATTCTCTCATTGTTTTTGTACAGCATATGAACTCATGGAAACGAGATAAATTTTATCCTCTTTGAAGCAGTAGATTGAAAAAAAAACTAACTGTTAAAATTTATAAATATGTACGTTCGTCAGCAAACAGGAAGCTGTCACTCTACAGTTAGTTTACCATTTTTCAGAATCCACAAGAGGAGCCATGTAAAACAGAAGATACTTGTGGTGAGTATAAACTTTTAACATTGGGGTAATATGGTGAACAGAAATCAACTGCTAAATATTTTAAGAGCTTTATGAATAAAGTTTTAGTTTTATTGCATTTTATAGCAGCTTTATATATATTTCTTACTTCATGAAGTGTTATAAAAAACTTTTATGGTATATGATTTAGTATAAACTTTCTGTTCCCAATTTATCACACATTTGCAATGCAATGGTATATAGTAATTTTATTCACCGTGATGATTGTAATCGGTTTTATAACAAATATATTTAATATTGTAAAAAGTAAAAGAACATATTAAAGTGATTCAATTTGTAATGATAGCTTTTGGTTTTAGCTTTTCTGCTTGTTTAGTACAACTTTTGTTACAGCCACTGCTATCACTGAAGCAAACCCCTTAAAATATGAACAGAATTAGAGTTTTAGGGTATTTGGATTTAAGTATTTCATTGATAATGAATATTTTTAGTGAAAGAATTTTACACTTGTATTGCATGTATTTATATATCTGTGGACTTAGAAAAAAACGCTTATTTCAACATAAGAAGTTCCATCTTTTGTTTTAATCTCAACTCGCATTTGCTGCTCTTATCGCTATATATCGCACCATAAGATTAGAAGTGTCGTAACTTCCAAAACATAGTTTTAAGATAATCGCATTTCAAACTAAGAGATGGAAGTTTCGGCTGTGTTTCGGCATTAAATTCAATCATAACCCGAAAATTGTCATTTCAGAAGTTACGACACTTCTATTCTCATGGTGCGATATCTAGTACATTTAGTTGAAGAGATATAGTTTAAACTAAGTTCGTCTATCGAAATAAATGTTTTTGTTAAAGTTCACAGATATTTGTGAGCTTAAGTAGACAATTTTGGATTTGTAAACGATGCACAATGTAAAATTTTCACAAAGAGGAAGCTTTAGTTCAAAATAAATTTATTTAAGGTTAACTTATTCTTTTGATAAAGTAAATGGGAAATTGGTTCAGCAATATAAAAAATGTAAAATTTCTGAAGTAATCGTTACAGGAAGTCTGTGTTAAAAAGGATTAACAGTTTGAGATTATTTTCTTGGCAGGCGAGTTTGATAGCTCTGAATAGAAATATTATAGAAACTACGATATATTTGATAGGCTTTATATTCAAATTGAACTCCAAGCTTTAAAAATATATAATTCAGAAATTTATTTAAAACTTCGCACCAGATTAATATTGATAATCTAAAATATACTATAAAATATTTTCCTTCTCAAGCCAATTTAAGCCAGTGGCCAGTTGTTACTTTAGTAACCATATGAATCTGAAGTCTCCCCTTTCCTCCTTTGGATCAGAATACAGAGGATACTTTTAACTATTTCACTAACAAAAAACAACTTCATTAAAAAATGCTAGTAAATGACTCAAATCTAAACGTGAAAATCTCGGCTTCGAAGTTTTGTGGTTTGGCCCGTCTCTGCACAAATATCAATCAGTCAATTTAAAATACAACTAGATGAAAACCAAAGTTCGAGCGTGACCGAACTTTGAATATCCTATAAATCTTCTAATAAAAATATGTCGTTGCTTTAAACAGTTTGATTAGAATTTTGGCTACTCGCAAAGAGCAACATAATTAAATCAACTCGGTTGTGCGCGCAGATCATATATGTGTCCAAGCCTATGACATCTAATTATAATTACTGGCGTTACAAACAACTTTCACTCAATCAAAATTAATATATCCGGTACACAAAAAATGCGGAATGAAAACTTTAAGCGGGTGTTCACACGAGCGCAAGCATGAACGCCTGTCTGAAAGAGAGAGGTAGAAAAATAAGTAGTAAGAAATTCGCCAGTCTTTTTCTAACTACCTACTTTTTCTACCTCTCTCTTTCAGACTGGCGTCCATGCTTGCGCCCGTGTGAACAGCCAATAACAACTTATTTTAGAGATTTATTTACTCAAATTCCTCAAGCTCAAATTGGAATATAATTGCAAACATAATTGAAAATAATATTTAAATTGGTTTTACAAATGAAAGAAATTCGGGTTTCATACACGAATTCGAAATTGCCTCCAATTCTTTTGAGTTTGTGGGCGAAGAGGGGGGAGAGAAGGGAAGAGAGAGGAAGAGTGCAACAAGCATTTTTACTTAAACTAAAAGGGAAACTTGTGATATTATTGATTGCACATGAACCTAAACACCTTTGAGATACGATTACTTTAGACACTACTAATATTTCTGATTCCAGTTTTAAAAGAACCCAGCTGCATTGCCAAAGTGACATTCCTTCCTAAAATTTCGCATATTGGAAAAATATTTTACAGGCTTGCATTTTAATAGGTCAAACAAATTGCAAAATCAAACTGCTTAAATTAAATACAAATACATAAATGTTGTATAACTTCAAGCAGAAGATTTATAAAACAAGCAATAAAATTGGGTTTGTTTCTTAAATTTAATTCCAATAAAAACTATTGTAAACATAAGAATTGATGTATACAGGTATGCAGGAATAAACATACTTATTTTCGCGCAAAAGTATTAAAAGTTCTTTTCTGTGCAGTCCTGCACTACCGTGCAAAAGTGACAAATAATCAACAACTTCATTCATTTGAACAAAAATTCTTTTTTTATTCGCAAAAAGCTAAAGAAAGTAACAACAGCAACGGCGGGCGCGACATAATGGCTGATAAAGCACCAACATTACCACCACCTTCAGATCCTTTTCCTGGTAAGCGAGCTTCAACGAAAATCACACGACTCGGGACAAACTTTTATTTTACACCTCTGTATTTCTAGGTTCCCGTACACCCGGCTGGAATGATCCACCGCCGCTGCTTGCATCGGGCGTCAGCACTGGGCGTACTCGATTAAATTTGAACAAACGAGTTGCATTTCCATTACAGAGTGGTGACACAAATATCACGACCACCAAACCAACAGCAGTTGTACCTCCTAATCAATCTGCTTTTAGCAGCAATGCTGGTCATCTGCCGCCATTGACAACGCTGCCGCCAGCAACACATCCCATTGCTGTGGTACATCCGATGCCGATAAGTGCTCCACCTTCGTCGCCACCACAAGCCACGAATCCTGCTGCGGTCCCACAGATACCTCCTTCGAGTGAACAAGACGCATCGTTGCGATTGTTGCGTGAACAAGTCATATTTGTGCCAGAATCTGCGAATGTGCGACGTGAGGAGCTCGAAAGGCGTTTAGATATTGTTGAACAATTGTGGCAGTCGGGCAATTTAAGCGTAGCGGTACAGGAGAAAATCTTTCGATTAGCTAGAAGTATTTGATAAAAAAGCAAAGGCAGGATTTTCGTATACTAAATGTTTTTTCTTTAATTTTACAGCGATTATCGATCGTAAATTCAATGAGGCCATGGAAATTTATACCACGCTTGTTGCTAATCATTCCAGCGAGTGTGCTACTTGGGCTATAGCATTGAGACATATTGTATTAACAGTACAACCATCATCAACAGTAGTTGCAGCAACTGCAACTACAACAACAGCAACAAGTGATACAGGCAATAGGATACCAGCAATGTATGTGCCGGCAATGCCACGTCAGGTCGCAACAGCCGATAGCAGTGAAGCCTATTCATCGGCAATAATTTCACAACAAAACGATCACCATCCTTCTTCTTCCACAAACACTATTTCTTCGTCATCGTCAGTTCAACATATTTGATAAGGGGAAAAGTGATTTGAAAATAATTAAATGCCGCGAGTATTTCTCCTTCACTTCAAACATAACATTAAGATATACACATATCTACTCAATTTAATATTCGTGTGATCATCTAAACTAAATTGCAGGTGCATGAGGAAGATATAATTTCAGTATGTGAGACTTTGTCTAAAAATATCAAAGCTTAATAATAGGTATACTATATGATTACCTAATACATAGTAGGGACGTGAGCTTAGAGAGCAACTCAAGGTTTTAGAAATAAATCAATATTATTTTATAGTGTCTGCTATTATTTAAATTTATCATATTGTAAAATACAATAAACACCAGCTTTTTCTTTTAAATGTGGACATTCAATACTATAATTTACTTTATAATTCACTCAAACATTTAGTGATATCTTGCTACGAATATTAAATTGAGTAGATCTTTCACAGAGATTTCATGTCATTTTCTATGCTTTAAACGTCAAACATATTAAATTTGAAAAGGTCAAAAGAAAAATGTTGAAGCTCAGTTAGCTTTACATTTAGAAAGAGATGAAATCCTTCTATTAGCTATTTTCTTTATGCAATCTCTCCTTTCAGCTTAATACAGAGAGCAGCATTTAAAATGCTTGTTAATTTTTAGAAAAAAAAACTATTATTTAAATTTAAACGAATATGCATTTATGTAATGTTTGTTTCTATGTGTTTTATTTACGTCCCTTACGTTTCTGTATGAGAATTTATAATATAATTTTTATATGATATTCTTTAATCTATCAATTAAATTGCTGTGTCTTTAGAAATTATTAAAAAAAATATGTACTATATTTGTGTTTCACACTGTATAATTGAGTTTTGCAATAATTGTTTATTTAAATAATTTTTTTTTTTTTTTAATTTTTTCGTTTTCAATTATTGTAGATATTGATGAATTGATATTTATTATTATTATTATTTTTTAATAAATGTGAGAACGAATATGCATATATACGATACATATACAGATACTGTATTCCACAACTGGTAATTTGAAGATATATATATATTTAATTGTGTAGTTTCGCTCTTTAAGTTCCAAAATAATAATAAAAATTTTAAATTTGAAAAAGCACAAATTGGTTTTATTTATATATATCTATTTAACAATTTATATAGTTATGACATTTTAACAAAATTGCACATGAACCTAATTCTTTGCTCTACCTACCATGGTAATTTTTTACCATCATATTGATAGAAACCACCATTGTGTTTTTCATTAAAGCCTAAAATGGTTTCAATCATTTTATTTGTGCTTGTATCCACATCCAATGGCGCCTTCGAGCCTCCCATATCGGTGCGCACCCAGCCAGGATGCATGCTAACGCATAGTATTTTATTTACAAATAAATCGATGCTCATGGATTTGGTGGCAGCATTTAAAGCAGCCTAGAAAAATTTATAGAATTTACAGTTTTTAAATTTTAGTTAATTTAGACTTACCTTCGATGTGCGATATGCATACATCGCTCCATCGGTATTCGCCTCAATTGAACCCAGTATGGAACTCATATTTATGATGGCAGCACGCTGTACACCCATTTCAGCAGAATCATTTGTACAGGCAGCTTTCTTTAGTAGTGGCAAGCAAGCCTAAATTATATAGAAAAAAGCATTGCATATATCTCTGAAGCAATTGAGTTTTCCAAGAACTAGTACCAGCATTGATGCTGGTACTTGTAAAAGCTCAAGCACCAATATTTTTGCAGTATTTAATTTTCAAGTATTTTAAAGCAATTATTTATGTCTAAAAATATATGTTATAAGGATGATTTGAAAGTGTTATACAATGGAAATTTCAATTTCAATAGTAATTTCTCTTAGGCATGCCACATGAATTTTATATTGGTCCCGCATAGAGTAAAAATATGAGTACAGGGTCTGAATCACTTTTAAAAAGATTTTAATTCTCTTTTTGATTTTGCAAGTTTTAAAATTGTCCCACTGGAGTCGGTGGTACAAGGAATTCAAAACTTTCGAAAACTATTCAAGCCAAAAGCAAATTATTTAAAATTTTTAAAAACTTTGGTCAAATCACATAATAACATTGTAAAGCAAGCGGCTGTTTAGGGCTCGGACTCTTGGTAAACAAAATTTAGTATTTTCGAATCAATGCAATATGTACAATACGTCTCTTGGAGAGAGACCCGAAAACAGTTTCCGCTTAATACATGTAAAATTGCTACTAAGTCGGGTTTACCGAAAAAATTTATATATCAAAATTTTAAAACATTTTTTTTTTTATTTAAGTTGTGTGATTTAAATTTATTTAGGGGAAGGGTTAAAGTTAAACCACATAATCGCTCTCTACTGCGTTCTTTTCTTCGGATTTGGGTTCCAATTTCACAACTGACTGTTTCTACAAATATATACAAACTTACCTTTGCTAGCATAATAGGCACAACGGTATTTGTTTGCAGTGTATCCAATAATTCCTGCTCCTTTACGGTAGTGATACGCGTTGACTTAGGAGCAATACCAGCATTGTTGAAAAGTACATTAAGTCCATCGTCTTTTGCAATTTCATCAATTTGATTCACCAATTTATCATAGCAATCGAAATTGCGTAAGTCTGAAAAGTAAATGAAAATAAAAAATGATTAGAATGTGTATAAATTAAAAAAAAAAAAAATTACTAACCCACTTCCAAAATATGAATGTTGGAGTTCACTGAAGCTAAATCTTTGAGTTCCTATATAAGGAATGCACAAAAAAGATTATTTATTAAATCATTAATCAATATTTTTAAGTTTTTAACTTTAAATGATTGCAGACATCTTATAAAATCTAAAATTTATTTGAAATATGGGAAATATATGTGTTAAGTAAATCTTGAATGCTTTTTTTACAAAAGTGCTAAAAATAACATTTAATGTTTTTTTTTTCAATCATTTACTTCACAAAATATGGACTCGTTTCCACCATTAATGCTTTAAATTTTTGTAAACATAATTTTCAATAATAGCAACCCTGTATATTGGAAAGAAAACTTCTGGAACACAATTGGAAGTTTTGAAAAAAGCATAAAATGAAACAAAATAAAAAAGAAACACAATTTCGATTCACAGTTTATTTCATTTCGTATCGTATAGCGGTGGAAAGCAAAAGTTCTTGAGAACTTGTAGGGATTTTTGTGTGTAATTTATAATTAAATAGAAGAAAATCTTTGAGAAACCACAATAATTTACAGTTCGCTTTTAATTTTTATAATTGTGCAACAATTTCAACAACTTGAAATAATGGCGCCCGTTAATCGTAAGTCGAAAAAAATGGAAATTAAAAAAAGAAAATGTATGTTGAAAGCGTGAAATATATGTAAATTAGAATCATAATTATAAAGACAGATGATAGAAAAAACTAATGATTTCATACTTACTGTTGCTTGCTCCAAATTGCGGCAAGTTGCAAATAGATGTTTCGGTGGTTTTGGTAGTTTTATTAATGCTTTGACAAGGCCAAGACCCAGTCCACGATTGCAGCCAGTGATTAGTATTGAATTCATCGTAACTTTTATTTGTGGCAAGATAATATTTATCGCAATGTTCGCTAGAGGAAAAACGACAACGTAACAAATCTGTGAGTAGATGTTGTAAAGATAAAAAACACGTTTTCGTTGTAAACTTTTACGAATTGCTTCGAGAAATGTACTCAAGTGACAAGCACAATAGAATGAGCCGGCAGGTTTTTATTCGATTCAATGTTGTGCAAATTTAGTTTCAACTACATACTTTAGGTCAGGGTTACAAAAAGAAATATGTGTAAAGACGAAAGCACGCATAATGCAACAGAAATTGGAATATGTATGAGATTTTAAATTCAAGTGAAGCAAATATACATATTTCATTTACATACAATTCTGTAGTCACAATTTCACATGTCTGTGGGTAAATAGTTAGTAAATTTAAAGCGCAACTAAAAACTTCTATGTCTTAGCCTTAACGCTCTGTCGTGTCTGTGCGAATTAAAAAACAAAAAAGAATTCAAACGTCTGACTTCGTCGCTGTTGCTTCGTTCTCGTTTCGTCGCTTGTATTTTACTTTTTTTGTTTCGCGTTTTATTTCTTTATTGTTCCGTGGTTTCCAGCTGTCAGACTTTCGTTGTCATCCCACAAAAGCCAGCGAAACGATTTCCAACGAAAAAGAAATTTTAACTGTGATCGATTTCTACTTTGAAAGTTATACATATATATATATTTTTTTTTTATAAATTTAGTTATATATTTTTTATTGATTAAATTTGAAAATTATGTCAATTTTCACACTGTGGAACTCAAAAGTTTCTATAACAGTTGTGCGCTCTGCATCAACATCAATATCGCCGACGAGTAGAAGAGCAACGACAAAGTTTTTAAATAATGTACAGAGTATGAGTACGGCGAGCGCCAAGTGTCGTAAGTGTGCAATCTCGGACAGACAAACAGACAGAATAATAAAAAATAATAAAATGTTATTAAAGTGTGCAGCAGTACAAAAAGTACAAGCTATTAAAAATGTGCAAACTTGAAGAGCGTTTAAATATGTAAATATTATCATTTCGATTGTGTACGTGATATCAGTGGATTTTTTTGCTTTCAATTTCACAATCGTACGCGCGATGTTTATATTCTTGATTACATTTTTCCGCTTAATAATCTTTATTATCCACAAAAGCAATAAGTTAGCAACAATGGTAATAGTTTGATAATCTCGAAAATGCAAAACTTTTCTTTAAGTGTTATTGAAAAACATTGTTGCTATTACGTAATTTTTTGTTTGTGGTATTGAAATATAATTTTAAATTTCGCCACAAGTATCTACTGTTTATTATTTCTAATTTCAATATTGCTGATTCATCTTGTTTTCTTAAAAAAAAAACAAAAAGTGTAGAACTGAATTCAATATTTCTTGAGTGACTTGCAAGTCTTTTTTTTTTATGTTCGCTGTTATGCATTAACTTATTTATACTTTTCTTTTACACTCACCTTTTTTATTTTAAATCCTGAACCTAACCTTACTTTTACCGCTGTTTGATAGGTAAAACAAATTTGTTTTAATGTCGTGTTTTTCCACCCGTATTTATAATTTTTGTTGTTATTTTTGTAATTTATTCCATTCCATTAAAATTTTTGGAATTTCGTGTTTCTTTTCATTTATTCCACTGTTCTCTGGGAGCAGCCGATGATTCGCACTGAAGTTTGCTTTATTCAATATAAATATAAAGCGTTGGTTATAAAAAATTTAAATTTTGTTGAGATTTATTTATGATAGTGTATAATGTTTATAATATTTGTAAATAAATACACTATTAGACACAAATTGTTTAATAAATATGTTAAAAAGAAGAACACAGGTGGTTCAAAGATTTCCACACAATTTATTTATTTAAACAAGCTATTTAACAACGTTTCTTTAAGTAAACTAAAGGTGTTAAATCACACAACGAAACTAAAAAGCTTTGATGAAATAACATTGATATCAATAAACAAATTCAATTTGAGAAGCTGCTTATATCAAACCTTTCATTTACATGCTAAAATTTCTTTAACTCTTTAATACAAATTTGCTTGTTGGGCGGGCACCAAATTATGGAATTTCCTCTAATATTATTTTTTGAACATAAACAGCTAAAGGGTTAAAATCTCAACTTCAAATCTCAAATAATTTAACAAATGCAAAATTAAATACATTTAAATAAATGAAAAAATTTCTAAGCATTTCAATGTTAAATCAAAAACTTTTATAAAATCTCAATTCCATAACTAAAGTTAAGTAGATGACCTCATCAACACAAAGTAATTTACAATACCATCAACCAACACAGTAACAAATTCTTGATATTCATATACGCGTTTCTAACTATTCATCATATTAAGTTCAGAACTCAGATTTAAAATAAACCAATTCCCAATGCAGGCATACACACACAGACACGCAATTACAAAGTGGTTTTTGTAGTACCTAACACGTTTCCATAGCAAAAATAATGGCCAAAACTGTTAGCCTAAAAAAACTACTAATGCAAAATTGTAATAGACACGTGAAAGAAAATTTCAGAAACTTGCGGTGGTCGTGCGCACAAAATTAACACTTAATATTATAAAAATAATAACAATAATAACAATAATAAAATTAACTAATTATGACGAGAATGTTTTTCGTTACCTGATTACAATATCTAATTTTCTGCCCACTTTTGTACACTTCGGCATAGCACACACGAAATTTTGTGCGCTCAATTAAACTAGCAACAATCGTTGTCGTCGTCATTATCGCCACAACAACAACAAAGAGTTTCGGTTGTCGTTTCTCCCTTATAAAGTGCAAACACATATCGAATTTATTGATAAAATTGCAATTACATGTTGTCCTGCTTGGTGGGCGAGCGTATGTATATTGTTGCGATTGTTGCTGATTGCCGGCAACACATTATTTTCAAACAATCGATTATTTGCAAATGTACATTAAAATAATACAACTTCAAGATGATTGTTATCCGCTTTAGTTTTCTTGTTTTTTTTTACATACTTGTCAAAAAAAAAAAACGCACATTGCATGTAATCATCATATTAAATTACTAAAGCACAGTGCGTTTCATAAAGTCATCTATAGTAGAAGAGTATTTCTTGGTGCTTGCTTGGAATTTATTTCAAATATGAAAGTTTTTGAATTTGTGCCAATTTCAAAATTAAAATCAATGCAGCAGCAACAGCTGCAAAAACATCGTCGTTCAATATATCAATCTAACTATATTGATATACGTTTGCGAAGCGAAATTGCGGGTGAGACGGCTAGGTGGTTAGGGAGAAATGGTCTTGGTCATAGCCAGTGATCACATTAGTATAGTGTTTGTATGAAACTTCTGGAACACGTTTATCTATCTTTACTTATTATGCACTATCTTTACTTATTATCATATCGCATTTTGCCCTTGCATATGTATTAGTATACACTCGTATATCAGATAATTGTTCTATATATTTTAGTTGCACCTAAGTGCAATTCCATTGTACAAACGTAGAATTTAATTATGAAATTAAATATTTGTCATGTCATTCTTTTTTTTGCGCTTTATATTTATTATTAGAATATCTATGTATGTTCTACAACCAACAATGACGTTATAATTGTTGTGCTGTTTTAATGATGATAGACAAGAGATAGATAGTGTGTTAATTTAAGTGTGACGTCATTTGTGACTCAACATTTTTTTAATATTGTATAAAAATATTTTCCGCATATTTTTGAATTTATACAATTTAAAATTTTATTTCATAAACAATCAACGAACGAGCGTTGGGTTATCAATTTAAGTTACTTTGTAATAATTTTAAATTAATTTTATAAAATAGTATATGTATGTAGATACTTTTTTTGTATAAAAAATAAAGTGCTTTCAGCAGCTGCTAGTTTTCTTGTTGTTCAGCTAAGCCACTTGAATAATTTTTATGAAATGTGGTTTCTACATGACAATTGAAAAATGCACCAATAGAGAGATCGCATTTCATATAAAAATATATATATAGTATATGTGCACGGCCGATCCAGAGCGGGGGGTTGAAAACGAAATTCGGCGATTTCCAGAATAAGCCTGCAGTATGAAAAATAAATAGTTTTAATACCTCCACAACGTTTACGACATTCGAGTTTCAATTTGTTTCTAAAGTGTTGATATTATATTAAATTTCCACATCAAATAAACAATACTCGCATATAAATATATTTCGAAAATATTTCTTGGAAAAAAAATTAATGTTGTAATTATAAATGTAATGTTGGAAGAAATGATAGTCATTGAGAGCTTGTTCCTCGGTAATCTAAATAGCTATTAGCATCTCTCCTTCCAACCGGTCCCTTGCTTTCATCGATTGGGCTTTCTATCTGGATGAAGTAAATTTCTATGTCTCAGTTCGTGGTATTCCAACCGATACCTCCATACAAATATTTCACTTTTTGGGGATTTTTTACGGTTTTTTGTATGGGAGGTATGTCTAATGTATGAAACGCTGCTGATAGGGGGAAAAAACGGTTATCACTACTGAATTCCTTGACCCCGAATTAATTAGAAATGATATGTATCCCGTTTGCTACATTTTATGACTAGCACAGTGTAATCAATGTCCTCTGGTACGTGAGGTCTTTACTGCGACCCTCAGATTTAGGTATTAAATTAGATGCAGACGAAATTAATAAAAGAAAATATAATTTTCCTATATATTTGAATGGCATTTAATAGTTTTTTTTTTTTTTTGAAGTGAAACTTCTTTAGCGAGGGTAAATCGAAAATTTTGCAACGAGAATTACGTTGTTGTTGCAGTCATACGAAACTAATAAGAAACGAAGTTATGCTGTTAGTGTTTAGCGAACGAAGTGATATGGGGATCGGCTATATACAATGAAGCAGAGAGTCGACTTCTCGCAGTTTTATCTCAGGTGCTTTAGTGAGAGAGCCGACGTCTCTGCTTTTTTGTTTTTGCATATAACTTTTCCTCTTTTTTTCTTATGTATTAGATACGTGTATCACGCAGGGCTGTCGTTTTGAAATTTTTTTGTGAAGTGAAATTCTTAAAAAATCTAAGTGATCTTTAAAAAAAAAGTGAAGTGGTTTTTGAAGCGTAATAAGAAAATGATGTATTTTCAATTATGTGCTTAGTTTGCAAAAAAAAAAAACTTTTGGTGGAGCGCTACTGTGTAGCAGACAAAATAAGGCTCCGACAAAAATTTTTGAATGAGGGTACATAATTTGTTTTAAGTAATTTTTCACGCCAAAAACAAAATGGCAGAATTCTTCAAAACTGTCGCTTTTTTGCATAAAACCATTTGGAAATAAAATCCTCCACTCACCTTCTAAATCGTTAACCTCTTCATTTTCAACCAAATTCTAATAAATTATATGACAGTTCGTCATCAGTGTTGCTACATAGGTATTTAAATAAACACAATAGGTCTCAAAATGTACTAAAGTATGTCTGCTAAATGGTATTTTTTACCACGTTTATATTAACTCGCTTTCAATGGTGTCTGTCTGTCTGTCAGTCTGTTCGGTACAAATTTTGTAATCGGTTTTAAACTAACTTCCCGATGAGCTAGAGACTTGAAATTTAAAATATAGTTCAGAACTGGAAGACAATGCAATATGAAGTATATAAAATATACATAAATATAAAAATATTTAAAATATTAGCATCGGAAGTTTTTCCATTTTTTCATAGATCAAAGCATTGAATTCATCGTTGTTAAAATCATTGCTTTAGCGGGAGTAGAATATATGTATATGCGTATACATACACAAATTCAAAGACAAATGAGAGAGAGAACAAAAACAAACAATAACGAACTTTTCTTTTCGTTTTGTTCCGCTTACAAAGAGTATAGATTGTAAGAGATCGCAATTTGCTCTTGCTGGAATCGAAACAAAAATGTAGGAATGGATGAGTTTGACGTGTTTGATGAAATAAATATTTAACATTTCTTTTAGCAAATAACTTTCAACATTTATAGTATTTATATATTCTTTATATACAAATATGTAAACGTTTTGTTTTGATTGCATGAATTTTATATAAGAACTTTTAAATCATTTTCTACTGATTTCATGAAATCAAAATGCGAAGAAATATTATCACTATTTTCAATATTGTACCTAAATATATGTATGTAAATAAGTATATTTAGCTAAAATGTTAGAACTTTTCATATTTTATATTTTAATATATAAATAAATTATTCTTCTTGTACATTTTTACATCCATAACAACAAATCTCCTTCTTACTATGTATTTGGCAAATGCCTTTATTTCATTTCTGTTTCAAAATGTAGAATCACAACGAGGTGCAATGTAAAAACAGTATTTATTGAGTACCATTTATGTGAGAAGATATAATTTGAATTCTGTTATATTTTATGAATAGGGCTATTCGCAATCCGGGGAAAATGATCTTGCACGAGTCCAATAATTAATTGGATATAATAATAAAAACGAAAAACGTGGGACGCATATGGATAGAGATAAAATTGCTAGCCATTAGGTGAACTATTCATCCATCAATTTCCTATTGCATGCGAACCACGTTGGTTGTTTTAAATCATACAAGTATTTTCGCCCTACTAAAATTCACAGTTACAAATTTTCAAGACAATCTGTATGAGATAAGGAATCTGTATGTGGTTGTGAATCTGTATGGGGTTAGGAGAAATTATTTTATACTTTTTAGTCCGTTTTAAAAACGTGGTATATTAAAAATATTTTTTATTTAAATTATTTTTACTTTTTATAGGGAATATGAATTCAAACACTCCGATCTGGCTACAGTCGGAGCATATTACAGAGATGAGTATATTTAGATTTTTTTTTATCGATTTTAGTTTTTCATTGAAACTGGAAAACCGAAGTGTTTTTATGAAAGAGGAAGTGACAAAGTGTCTGGCTTGAAAGTTTTTTTTTTTATTGAAATAAATTTGCAATCTATCCATAGATATTCAGCAAATGAGATGTTTAACAAAAATATTGAGTTAAATAGATGTAACCTTTTGGTTACACCATATATATAATTAATATGAACACTTACATATTGAATTTGATATTTGCGTACATTATTTACATAAATGCTTAGAAATGTGAGAAATTGAAGTGACAGCGACAGCACTGGTACTACGTCATTTCGTGCGCGGCAAAAAGTATTGAAAAAGTAATATGGAATATAATTTGTTTCAGCTGGAGTAAATTAGTCACTCGCGTCGTTTATATAAACTGCAAACACAGAATAAAAGATTACTTTCAATAAATGTTTTCCAATAATTTTCAAATAAACAAAGTTCCACTTCTACCGTGAGTTCCTGCACACACACAGTTTTTAGATTTTTTTCTTTGTATTTGTATATCATTTTTACTTTTTATTGTTTTAGTTATAACCTATTAAAAAGTCAAGAGGCCTATGGTTAAATAATAAATTAGAGTTTTTAATCTTTTCACATAGCTTTTTTCAGTTGTTTTTAGTATTTTTGTAAAAACATGTTCACTGACAGTTTGCCAATTTGATGCCAAATATTGAAAATTCATGTTTGAAAAATTTCTGAAAAAAAAAAAAATTCTGCAAAAATTTGTAAATAGTTGTACACACTTAAAAATCACAGTCGACAATAAATAAAGTACCTGGAATTCAATAGAATTTAATAATTAATTTTACATACATATTACTTTTAGGCAAATTCCAGTTACAATATCACAGTGATTTTGTATGTTATAGTTTATTAATACCCAGCTTTAACATTAAATAAACACCAGAAATTTTTCTGTTGAATCGGTTTAAGTTTTTTTTTTTTTCTTATCTACCACCAAAAAAAAAAAAAAAATAGCATTAATTACTTATTTGGATTTATATTGTACATAGAATCTACCGGTTTTAAAAGTTGCCATCCAAACGAAGATTGAAACAAAACAAAATTGCTTGTACCGTTATATACTGTGGTGTATTACTAATAATTTTTCAAATAAAAATTTAGTAATCTAAACTTTTGGAAATATTGTTAGTTTAGCCCATTTTCCCACTGTGCCATGGTTTGACACTATAAATTTAGAGCTACAACATTTATGGTATCATTAAATCATTTTGAAAGAAAGTAACATTTTTTTAATAATACTTGGCTTTCTATAAATTCTGAATTTTTTTTTTTTTTAAGTGAAACTTCTTTTCTCTTGTCCTAGAGTAAAACCAACCGGATGTGACGTCGCGCATAAGTTTGCAATGCGACATAATTTTGTCGAGCAATGTGCATAAGGGGCTAAATATCAATATTCCGTAACTGAATTCACGAGCAAACTATATAATAAACGATTCATAAATAGTTTTAATTCAATATAACATATTAATTACACACACACACACACGCCAATGCAGAAAGAATAATGTGTAGCGTTGCCATTTTAAAGTTTATGACAGTTATACATTTCACATACAGATGGCGCAAATGTCCAAGGAATTACATGAAGATGTCGCACACAAAAAGAGTTCGTCTAAAATTGTCATCGACATTACCGGTACAGAGTTGCAATTTTTGTTCTAGCATTAATCCCAAAAAAATATATTGGTTGTGTATTAACGAACACAAGGCAGAAGTGAAATTTCTTGTGAACTAAACGAAATGCAAGCAAATGAAATTAAAAAACACAAGCCAATGAAGTAAAAAATTTAGCGATTGAAAAATTTGTTATTTGCTTGTGTTTCGTTTAGTTCACAAGAAGTTTCACTTCTGCCTTATGTTCGTTAATACAGGATGACAATTGTAAAGTGACGCAAGTTTAATACTCTGCAGCAAGCTTTGCCATTTACCGTTACTTTAGTTTAAAAAGCAAATTCATTCATCATTGGCTTTGCTTTTAATTTCATTTGAATTTTTGTTATTACATTTTGAAATTTCCATAAAAATGAAGAAGGAAAATATTCGTCGTGAAATTATGAAATTTCATTTGGCAAATTATAGTAGCCGTCAAATTGCAAAGGCTTTAAATTTGTCAAGTCGTACGGTAGACCGAGCTATTATTCGATATAATAAAACTGGGGATTTTGGAGATAGAGACCGGGGAAAATTTTCAACAGTTGCCACTACTGGTTTAACAGAAAAAATTCGTAAACGAATCAAGCGAAATCCAAGGCGCTCAATGAGAAAAATCGCTAAGGAAGTGGGAGTAAACCGTGAAACAGTGCGAATCATTGCAAAATCAAAGCTTAATCTTAAGCCGTACAAGCTCCGAAAAGCTCAAGATCTGACACAAAAAAAGAAAGATTTGCGACTGCAAAGATGCAAGGCGTTGCTACGCTCCTCCGTGTTAAAAAATGTTGAAAATATCTTGTTTACAGATGAAAAAATTTTCACGGTTGAACAACATTTCAATGCGCAAAATGACCGAATGTGGCTAACATCATCATCGAAACAAAATAGGACTGTTGGCCGAGTTCAAAAGCCAGCTTCCGTTATGGTATGGGCTGGAGTTTCCGCTAATGCCAGAACCCCTCTAATATTCGTTGAAGAGGGTGTTAAAATTGACCAGGTTGTTTATCGGAGCATTTTAAATGAACATGTTCTTCCCTGGGCCCAAGATACATTTGGAAATGAAAGCTGGACTTTCCAGCAAGATTCTGCACCTTCCCACATGGCAAAATTAACGCAAACATGGATAAAAGACAATTTTTCTGGATTCATAACATCTCAAGAATGGCCACCATACTCCCCAGACTTGAATCCAATGGACTACTCTATTTGGAGTATTTTAGAGAGTAAGGCTTGTGCATCTCAACACCACAGTCTGAAGCCGCTGACAAAATCATTAGAGAAAACCTGGACTGAAATTGATCAGGAAGTCCTGCGGCGAACAGTCCTACGATTTCCGGATCGATTGAAGGCATGTGTGCAGGCTAAAGGAGGTTATATTGAATGAGGTGGGGTTCAAATTAATGCTTATATATTCAGCAATGTTAACACTTAATTGTACTTAATGGATGTACGTCCTTTTGAAAAAAACTGCTGAAATGTGTGCGTCACTTTACGATTGTCACCCTGTACACAACCAATTTTTTATTCCACATTTCTTCCAACATTTTGCGCCAAAGTTTGTAATATTTCCTTTCGGTAATTCCAACTTATGCTTTTATCAGAATTAATTGTAAGTTTAAATAAATTTACATTATTCTATACGATTCAGATTTCTGCTAAATTATATTTCTCATCAATGAAAACTGATTTCCTACAAATTCAGATTTAATGGGCGTTTAAATATTTTATATATATGTTTTCTATTTCACAGAAATATAATGAGAATTTAAAATTTTGTATATGTACCTACACATTTTAACTTTTATAAGTTTTATAAATATTCGTACTTGATTTTTTTTTTTTTTCGATTATACCTTTTTCTTTATTATGTTTATATTTATATTGTTTAACTAGTTTATTTATAGATTACTTAGTTATGCATATCAGCAAAAATTCTTCTTTCATTCTTCATTGTATATTTATTTTCTTTCACTCAACTTTCAACTCTGTAATTTTTTTTTATATATTTATTCACACTCGTTCGTTCGTTTATACTTTGTAAGTGCCTAGGTTGAGTCATATAATTAGTTATGTTTTTTATTTTTTCAAACCCGTTTTTCTGCTTGAAATGCCAAATTGAAACTTTTTTTTATATGCAATGAGAAATTCTAATAATTATTAATATTAACCTAACGGGCAAATTTGAAGCGCAAAATGAGAGCGCTCTCTTAATGCTCTCATAGAAGCTAGTAGAAAGCGCTGACATTGAGCTACCCGGAAGCGCTTTCAAGTATGCAAAATAGCGCTTCCAAGGAAGGTTAGGAAAAGCACTCAAACGAATAGAAAAAAATATTGAATGATTTTTGTTGCATATATGTATGTAAATATAAATAAAGTTAATAAAAAAATGAAAGAGCTCACAAAATTTTTCTTCCCAAAAGGTTTTCCAAAAGTGCTCCTTTTGCGTTTCCTAGGAGCGCTCTTATAGCGTTTCCAGGAAGCTTGATGTCAGCGCTTACTTCCTATGATATGCAATGTAAAAAGTATATGAGCTGTACTATAAAGAGGGAGCGCTTAGTGCTGGCAGAGGTGCGCTCCATTGTAGGTAAAAAAACGTATTTGGAACGCTTCCTTTCTTGTTGGGAAATTTCTCACACATACATACATACGCTCATCAATTATATCTCAATGTATCTGTTCTATTGAATATATTTAAAAAATGAAAGTTATTATTTATTTATTTAGTTTTAGTTATTTATTTATTATAGCATTTGCTCTGACAGATATTTAAGCTTTTTTTTTTTAATAAGTATTATTTTATGATTATATGTGAAATATATGTGGAAAATTCACGTAGTTTGATTTTTAATCCTTTCAAGTAGTTTTTTAAGACTTTTAATTGATTTTAATTACGATAAGTGAAGAAGATAAGAAATAAGTTTTTATGATAGTTTTTGATAATTTTTTGATATAAATATTGATATAAGTATTTGTATATGCAAAAGAATTTTTCCACACGTTTTTCAGAAGAAAAATTGTTGACTGTTTTTTAAGCCTGCAAGGCATTAGTTCAAAAATTCAATTAATAATTTAGTTCTAAAGTTCAGTTCGAAAGAGTTACGAATTCGTAGCCGCATTTTCAAACCCAAAATGTTTACATACTTTGATCTGACCGGTGCTTAAATTAATGTTGTCTGATTGAAAACAAATCATTATTTCGTAATAAGATTGCTTTCGATTCCAACATATATATATATATATATATATATTTTAGAATTTGTAAACACATCTTCGACTATATAACCGTTGCAATACTGAATTCTGGAATAAAGGTTGTTAAATACCCATTCTGGAAAAAATCAATAAATTATTTTAAAACAAACTAAAAAATGATTTCTGAATGTAAAACTGATTTATTTGTAGTCATTACGATTGAGTGCTTAAAATTACTGATTTGATTTCAGACTTGAACTGCAGATCAATCAGTGCTACTCTCTAAAAATCGAATTTATTGCTACTTTTTAAAGTAATTTTATTTTACCATGCTATGCTTTCGTCCCCTGTGGACCAGTACGAAACGTATCCAACGTTTACTATTTCCGATCTGATCTCTGACTTCGTCCAATGATTTTTTCGACTCTTGTACCTCTTTTAACAACCCGAAAGTTTTGGGGCTCGTAAAGAGCAGATAGACCAGAGAAGACAGAAAAGGTTTCGTAAATACCTGATCCGAAACCAATGTTACATTATTGCACAAACCAAGCAATAGCTGATGGATGAACAACAATGTTTATATGCCCCCGGATGTAATACCTAGCGATAACTCCGGAAAGAATATCCGTATGGACAAAAATAGGTTTTAGCGGGTGAAATTCTCGTGTTGACAAAGGCTTTAATTTGTCTCGCGTTTTCTGCTACTTCGCTGATTCCATTTTGTAGGGTGGGGGGCGCAATCTTAAATTTAACGCTTTTTCTTTTATGGTGAACTCTGATGCAATGAGGGTTTTTTGCTCCATTGATTGGCAAACTGGAAATTGTTGCTAGTCATGCCTCACACGTTAAACTTAGGCGCTCGAATTGTATGAACAGTTTATTTTGAAACTCTTTGTTTTCTAGGTGCTGATTTTAAAGTCTGCTTGATTTCCCTAACTCACTCATAAATTTGTTGATTTTATTTTACATTTCCCAGGATATTATCTAGCTGCTTCTGTGATTTTGTTGTGGATTTTGTCAGAGTGTCATTCAATACTATTAATATAGCTAATTAATAGCTTTTTTCATAGCTCATAATTCAATAAATATTTAAGCTTACAAATTGTTAATTATATATGAAGCTAATATATGTAATTGATCCATCAACCAACCCGAAAATCTATTTTTGGCAATTCTTGTATATAGAAATGAATGAAGTCGACTTTCTATCAAACACAAGAGACCTGCGCAAATATAATATATATATTGTTTTTTGTTTAATATATATGCTTTAATTGATTTCAACCAGTTTATACTGCATGCCACATGCCAATGATATCATTCTAATTAATATCTATTTTTGTTTTGTTGTTGTTGTTGCGTGTTATTTCCAGATGATTACGATTACGATTTGATTGTACTTGGCGGTGGATCTGCTGGCTTATCTTGTGCAAAGGATGCTGTTACATTAGGCGCAAAAGTTGCGTGCTTGGATTATGTAAAACCTACGCCCAGTGGTACCAAGTGGGGTATTGGTGGCACGTGCGTGAATGTTGGCTGCATTCCAAAGAAATTGATGCATCAAGCATCGTTGTTAGGTGAATCTGTGCATGTAAGTTGATACCTTAAAAAATAAAAAATCTTAGAATTTTTATTAATTTGTTTCCTCGTGTCTTGTCTTGTTGCTGTATTAGGAAGCTGCTGCTTATGGCTGGCAAATAAAGGAAGCTGACAAGATTAAGCCTGATTGGAATAAATTAGTGCAAGCAGTACAAAATCATGTTAAATCAGTTAACTGGGTGACACGTGTCGATCTGAGAGACAAGTATGTGATTTTAATCCGAGAAAGTCTACATTATTTTGACTAATAAACAAAATTTGTAATTATAGAAAAGTTGAGTACATCAATGGCTTAGGTTCCTTCAAGGACCCTCATACAATTATTGCCAAAATGAAGGATGGCCAGAAGCGTACACTTACAGCTAAAAATATTGTTATTGGTGTCGGTGGACGTCCACGTTATCCTAATATTCCTAATGCTCATGAATTGGGCATTACTAGCGATGATATTTTCAGCTTGCCAAATGAGCCCGGGAAAACTTTGGTCGTTGGTGCTGGATGTAAGTAGAAATGCTTAATGTTTGTATATAATTATAAATTGGTGACACTTTGCTTCTCTCACAGATATTGGATTGGAATGCGCTGGTTTTCTTAAGGGGCTCGGTTACGATGCTACCCTAATGGTACGGTCGATTGTGTTGCGCGGTTTCGATCAGCAAATGGCCAATATAGTTGCTGATGCCATGAAAGAGCGTGGCGTTGCATTCATGAGCACCACCATACCAACAGCGATCGAGAAAACAGCGGACGGTCGCAAATTGGTGAAATTCATCAACACCACTACTAATGAGGAGGGTTCCGATGTCTACGATACTGTACTGTGGGCCATTGGACGTAAAGGTTTAGTCGACGATCTGCACTTGCAAGCCGCTGGTGTAGAGTCCAAAAACGATAAGATCGAGGTCAACGAATATGATCAAACGAATGTGGCTCATATTTATGCTATCGGTGATATTATTCATGGCAAGCCCGAATTGACACCTGTCGCTATACAAGCAGGACGTTTATTGTCTCGTCGTATTTTCGATGGCTCCACTCAGATCATGGATTATACCGATGTTGCCACCACTGTATTCTCGCCTCTTGAATATGCATGCGTTGGTATGTCCGAAGAAGAAGCCATTGCTAAGTTTGGCGATGATAACGTTGATGTATTCCATGGTTACTATAAACCTACTGAATTCTTTATACCACAAAAGAGCGTACGTTATTGCTACCTAAAGGCGGTTGCTTTGATTGAAGGGGATCAAAAGGTGTTGGGTTTGCACTATGTCGGTCCAGTGGCCGGTGAGATTATGCAGGGATTTGCTGCAGCTTTAAAGTGAGTATGAAGTTGCTTTTAAAATATTAAAACTTTATTTGAACTATTTCTTTTTTGCTTATGTTCAGATCGGGCCTAACAATGAAGATTCTATTGCATACAGTTGGTATTCACCCAACTACCGCCGAGGAATTCACTCGTCTCCACATCACTAAGCGTTCCGGTTTGGATCCAACTCCAGCCACTTGCTGCAGTTAAATGCTATGCATTCGCTCTTTGCAAACAACAATTGTTTTTTCATCATCATAACTCATCACCGTTTTATATACGGTATGCTCAGTGTTTATGTCCAGATCAGTTCAGTTGAAGCAAACTAATTTGCACCAAGTATCCTTAACAAAAAAATAAATTTAAAAAAAATATATATAAATTGTATTTCACTCCAGTAGAACTGAAGTTTGCATTTGATGCATTATCAACCTACTCTCCCATCTGTACTGTGTTTCTTTCTCCTTTTTTGTTGTGTATTGAAATTCAATTTCATTGTCATATTCTTTCTCTTCATTTAAGTTATTGTCTTTGAATATGAATAGGCAATTTGTAAGCTTAATTAAACATAGTTGGATGTTTAAAAAATAAAATAGTAAATTTACTAAAAACTTTATTTTTGGAATTTATAAACGTTCATAATTACGTACACTTTCAACACACAATATTGTAATTATTTAGTGGTTTTTCTTGCTGAATTTTGTTTAAAATGGTTTTGATTGAATTTTTTTTAATACAATAAAGAAATAGAATTTGTAATAAACAAAACGGAAATGATTTTAATTTCTTATTTTTATTTTATTTGGAATTGAATCTCGGGACTGATTTTTGTTTGTTTGCAGCGATCGTTCTAAAATTATTGACAGAAAATTGCATACTTTTGGGCTTATTCTGAAATTCTTATATATTACGGCCAGTGCAGTACAGTGGCGCTGTAATTCTTAATATTAACCGTCAATTTTCAACAGGGATTTTTTCAGGAAAATTTTCAAATAACCTTGAACTTTTCGTGCGCCTTATTATTTTAGCCTCCACTGTGAAAAAAGGCGTAGATTTCGACATAAGTCTTCGTTGCCTACATTTAGGTAAAAAACAACAATATTATTTTAGCTTTCACATCGTTGCCAGAACGAAGATTTTAACGTCATTTTGACAATTTTTTGATCCAATGACGATTTGACGATTTTTGCTGGAAAATGACGATTTTTTAGATCAACCACAACTCCATAAAAACTTTTTTGTTTTAAAATCTCTTCTGCCATTTTAATTTGTATACATATAGTATATCACAAAAAAACGTTAGCCCCAAAAATCTCAATAATAGACAGGTTTAAATTTATTTTTACCCTAGTAAAAAGCTGCATAGAAAGATGTTGTAATAGCAACTACTTACATTATAAAGAAAGAAAATGTGGTTCTGACTATTTTTTGAACTCAATACTACTAAGTGATAGTATGATGTCACAAAAGTAAATTTCCAAAAACTTAAATATTAACAATTTTAGGGAATGGGTTTTCAATGGAATATAGACAAGATACATATATCTGTGTTGAAGTTTAATTTCATTTGCTTGTGTTTCGTTTAGTTCACAAGAAGTTTCACTTCTGCATTATGTTCGTTAATACACAACCAATTTTTTTTTTGGGATTAATGCTAGAACAAAAATTGCAACTTTGTACCGGTAATTTCAATGAGAATTAAAGCGAACTCTTTTTGTGTGCGACATCTTCATGTAATTCCTTGGACATTTGCGCCATCTGTATGTGAAATGTATAACTGTCATAAACTTTAAGATGGCGACGCTACACATTATTCTTTCTGCCATAGGCGCGTGTGTTGTGTGTGTAATTAATATGTTATATTGAATTAAAACTATTTATGAATCGTTTATTATATAGTTTGCTCGTGAATTCAGTTACGGAATATTGATAATTAGCCCCTCATGCACATTGCTCGACAAAATTATGTCGCATTGCAAACTTACGCGCGACGTCACATCCGGTTGGTTTTACTCTAGGACAAGAGAAAAGAAGTTTCACTTAAAAAAAATAAAAAAAAGGAATAGATTCAAAGTGGCTGCCGGTGAAAATAAGTTAAAATCATCATTAAATGTTCTTATAAAGGGTAAAAACTAAAACCAATGCCCACGATTAACCGCAATGACTGGGATCCATTAAAATGTTTCACCTCTAGCTATTGTGCAGTTTCATTGCGAATAACAATATAACGAAGAAGAGACTTAACAACTTGGTCGTTTTATTCGCACATGTTATACTAGCTTTTTTTTTTTTTTTTTTTTTTTTTAACGAGGAGGAAAGCATAAAAAGCCACCCAGTCAGTGCGTGACATTCTCACGCTAAAACCACCTCTCGTCCGTACGGATATTCCTCCCGGAACCACCGTTAGGTATTACGTCGGAAGGCCGTAATGAGCTTAGTGCTCAATCGTCAGTATTGGTTTCTGTCCAATTCTGTTCGGTTTTATCGTCGGTTGACGATATCTGGCTCCATATTTGTAGTATTTGCCGTGCGCTCGACTTTGCGCGCACGTTCTGCATCATACAGAGTGGTCATCATATCTGCAGCAACCTTGCATGCTGCATTCCATTTTTCCGCTGTGTTACACATCTGTGTCGTCAGATTCCTTTCTGTAGGGGGTTCTCCAAAGGCTTTCTCCAGCTCATCTCTGTTTTTGTTGAAACGTGGGCATATAAAAAGTATATGCTGCGCGTTCTCCCGTTCCTCTGGGCATCTTGGGCAAAACGGGTCTTCTTCTCCTGTGTTGATTTTATGCAAGTACTGCTTGAAGCACCCATGGCCACTAAGCAGCTGCGTAATGTGGTAATTCAGTTCACCATGTCTGCGTGATATCCACTCTTCTATATGCGTAATGAGATTGTAGGTCCATCGACCCTTCTCGGATGACTCCCATCTTCGCTGCCATTCCATGATGGTACGCTGTCTTTCTTCTCTTCTTATGGCTTCGGTTGATTTTGTGTCACGGCCATATAACCGCTTCATCTCTTGTGCCTGTAAATCTATGGGCACCTTACTTGCTATGACACAAATAGCATCGTCCGATACTGTGCGATACGCGCTAGCAACCCTCAGGGCACTGAGCCTATATATCGCACGGATATCCTTCTGGTGTGTTTTCTTGCTGTCCGCCCAGATAGGTGCTGCATACAAGATTACTGACGTAGTAACCGTTGAAAGCAGCCGGCGCCTGCCCTCACGCGGGCCTCCTATATTCGGCATGATGCGTGTTAATGCGCTGTTTATTCGTGCTGCTTTTCCACTAGCAGCTTTCAGGTGATCCTTGAACGTCATTTTGGAATCTATAAGTACTCCTAAGTACTTAATGTGTGGACACGAGATGATGTTATGATCACCAACCGTGATGACCAGCTCTGCACGTGCTCTTCTGGTACTCAATACCACGACTTCCGTCTTCTGCTCCGCCAATTCCAGCTTCGAGTTGTACAGCCATCTTCTCACTCTTGAGATGACATCGTTACATATAGCCTGTAGCGAGTCCAGGTTCTTGGCTACTGCCACTATCGCGATGTCGTCTGCATATCCTACGATTGTTGTATCCTCCGGGAGATCCAATTTGAGGATGCCGTCATACATTGCGTTCCATAGTGTTGGGCCGAGAACGGAGCCCTGCGGAACGCCTCCTTTGACACGATACTGCTTCACGCCGTCATCAGTATCGTATATTAAAATTCTGTTGTCGAAGTAGTTTGCGATTATTTGCAACAGGTATTCCGGTACTTCGAATCCTCTCAGTGCACTCATAATCTGAGGCCAGTTCGCCGAATTGAAGGCATTTTTGATGTCCAACGTCACTACGGCGCAGTACTTCTTCTTGCCGTTTCCCCATTGGTTGCCGCTGGTGGCCACGCGTGCAATATTCATCACCGTTTGTATTGCGTCGACCGTGGATCGTCCTCTTCTGAATCCAAACTGTCGTGCTGATAGCCCTCCTGGCTTTTCAAGCCACTCCTGGAGCCTGTCCCCTATAATGCGTTCGAGAACTTTGCCCAGTGTATCCAGCATGCATAACGGTCGGTAGGATGCCGGTTCATCCGGCGGCTTCTTTGGTTTTAGTAGGAGGACTAACCGCTGCCGCTTCCATGTGTCTGGAAAAACTCCTTCTGTCAAGCATGCGCTGAAAAGCTTCGCGAACACCTCCGGTGTAGCTTTGATCGCCGCCTTGAGCGCAACGTTGGGGATGCCATCCAGTCCTGGGGCCTTGTTATCCGCAATCTTTCGTAGCGTTGCCAGCACTTCGCTGGCGGTGACTTCTGGTGCTTGCACGCACTTATGTTGTCGTGGAGCAAGTTCTTCCTGGGGGGGAAAGAGTGTGGTCACCACTTTTCGCATCAGTGTGGGGCAGGTGGGCTGTGGGGCCCTTAACCCTCTGACCTTCCTCATAACCGTTGTATATGCCATCCCCCATGGATCGGTTTCTGCGCTGTCGCGTAACTGTTTAAAACAGATGTTTTTGCTGTCTCTGATGGCCTTCTTGAGCTCGATTCTACAAACTTTATAGTCGAGCTGCAGGGCTTCCCACGCGGGAAGAGAGCGAGCTCTTTGCGCTTTCCTGCGTGCTTGATGGCATTTCTTCCTGGCTGCCGCTATCTCCTCATTCCACCAGTACACTGGTCTTCTGATCAAGTCTGCACGTCTTCGGGGCACCGCAGCATCGCACGCTCTGGAAAGTGCTGCGATGGTATGCACTGCCATGTCTGCAGCTGGTTTGGTCTGGAACATTGCGTCACTCCAAGCTATGTTGAACGTGTCCGCGTCGAACGCTTGCCTCTTCCATCCATTTTGCTGCGCCTTCTGTATCCGAACCGCGAGGGGTGCCACCTTGTTATCCACGTCGATGATGATGGCCTTGTGCCCATCGCTATGCGTGTACATGTTGCTAACGCTCCATTTGGCAGAGCGCGCAACTACGTTGTCCGCAAAGGTGAGGTCTATTATAGACCTACCTCTGCCGTTGTCGAAAGTGTATGCCCCGAACTCATTTAGTAGCTCCAGCTCTAAGGGAACCAGGCTCTCAAGGAGTATGTGGCCACGTCGGCACGTGCGGGCGCTACCCCATGTTGTGGACCATGCATTAAAGTCCCCGCCGATAAGAAGTGGATGCTTTCCGCGTGCTTCTTCCACTAATGCTGTCACCATGGTCTCAAAAGCTTCCTCGCTCATACTAGCAGCTGGAGCGTAGCAGCTGAAAAAGTAGATTCCACCTACTTTGACCCACGTGAATCCTTCTTTGGCTGTTTTCATCTTGCCTTGCAATGAGGCGTTGCCTAGCGCCCAAATGGCAGCCTTATTCGCTGCGTCCGTCGCCCAGCCATGTCCATCTAGATTTGTATACTGCTCCGAAAGTAACGCTAAGTCGAAGCCATGTTCGGTCGTCAATTGCTGCAGGAGATCCTGCGCCGCCTGGCAGTGGTTGATATTGAGTTGCAATATCTTCATTGTCACCTCAAATTTTTTCGCGCCTTTTGGAACAGGGGGCATTTTGTGCTCCCTGCTGCATGTGCTCCTTTGCACAGAGCACATTTCTCCTTATTAGAGCAGACTGCCGCCAAGTGCCCTCTTTCTCCGCATTTCAGGCAGTGCTTCGTCCTGTCTACCTTCTCTGTGCAACGTTGCGCAATATGGCCGTAGCCCCAGCACTTGAAACAGTATCTGGGCGAATCCATCTCTCTTATCCTCCTCATCACCCATCCGATGCGTACTCGTTGCGCATCTATCACCTTCCTCGCGTCGTCTACGGGTAGGCAGATGAGAGCTGTTTGTGTGCCGTTGTACCTCTTTCGCAGGCTTCTAACAGCAGCTGTCTCTGGGCGTCGTATTTTGCATTGCGCATGAAGTGCCTCGCAAATTTCCTCCGGTGTGGTGACCTCGTCTAGGTCTCTGCATTGTAGCGTGACCGTGTGAGTTTTGGCCGCTACTTTGGCCGTCTCCTTTAGTACCTCTTCGATTGCTGCTTGGTACGTCGTCGTCTGGTTTTCTGGAGCTCTCTTCAACTCCAGAAGTAGCTCGCCTTTGGCTGTTCTGCGTATGGCCTTGACATTTTCTCCCATTGTCTTAAGATCCTCGCATGTCTTCACCTTGCGCAGTATGTCTGCGTACGTTGCGTCTCCTGCCTTCGATATAATAATAACATCAGGCCTGGTCCTTATTGGTCTGGCCTTCCTGGCTTTCTTGCCTTTTACAACATTCCATGCTGTTTCCTTCGGCCCCTTAATGTTTGACGCCTTGTCCTTTGGGTTTGTCTGCTGCGTTTCTGCTGTGCCGCGTCTTCTCTTTGTTGCCGGTGATTTCTCGCCAATTATGCGCAAGTCCGGACTCGTGCTGGCTCTCATCCTCTTAGCCGAAGGTGGTGGCGCTCTGCGAACCACCTCTGCGAGGGTCTCACGTGGGATGCTTTTTTCAGGCGCATCTACCTCGATGTCAAGCGTTGTTGTTGTTGCTGGTGTTGATGCCTGCTGGTCCACGCTCTTTTCCATGTCCAGCATCGCTTCAGTATAAGCGCCTTTGATCATAGATCCTAGGCGCTTAATTTCAGCGTGGACATTCCTTCTACCCTCGTAGTATGCCAGGAGCTTGTTTATATGTACTCCAAGCTTTTTTTAAACTAGCTGGCGAATAAAACACAGCTATTGTCTGTTTGTTGTCGTATTATCGGTATATTGCTTTGTCTAACTGCTTTCAGCATTTGGAAAATAGATTACTTTATTAGCCTTAGTGCGGAGGTTAAATGGAGTAAAAGAGAGTACAAGTCTGCAAAAAAAGAGAGCACTGCTATTGCTGTTGTACGGCTCTCATTCTACTTTGCGCTCTTATGCTGCTCGCCTAGGACATGCAATGTAAAAAACGTAATAGTAAAGCAAAGACATTTTTGCTTTGCACAAAGCACTTTAAAAAGACTTTTGGAGTGCTTTGTTTCCGACTGGGTTGTTGTAGCAGCTTCATGTGGCAAATTGTGTGATTAAGTTGGTGATGGTAGTTGGTGTGATGTGCCGCCTTTAAGGGATGAGTACATTGGGTTGTGGGCTGCGTGCTAGTTTTATTGGTGGGACAATTGAAAAAATGCCAGGATTCTCAATTGATGGCACTCGTTTTTTTTAATGAAAACGAGACGTACTATATGTATTCATACATATGTATAGCAAGTTATCCATGAACGAAAACCATTGCTCAGCAAGGGTGGCGAATTCTTTCTTCTACAATCGTAATTGAAATAATAAAAAACGAACGAATGAAATAAAGATCCCCATTCTGGAATCCATTTTAATTAAAATTTTCCTGTAAATCGTAACAATTTTTAATTTTTGCTTAAAAAAGTATATTTGATGTATGTTTGATGTATTTTTCGTATTTTTTTCGGAATTTGGGCATTTATTGTGAAAAAGTGATTATAAATTTATTCTCTAAAGTATTGTTCATCGTTAGCCACAACCTTTTCCCATCTTTCTGGTAGCATACGGATTCCGCGTCGAAAGAACTCCTCATCTTTTGAGGCTATCCACGAATCGACCCATTTTTTGAATTTTTCGAAAGAACGGAAGTGCTGTGCAGCCAGGCCATGTGTCATAAATCGGAACAAGTGGTAATCAGAAGGAGCAATGTCTGGAGAATACGGCGGGTGGGGTAGCACTTCCCATTTCAGCGTTTCCAAGTATGTTTTTACTCGCCTTGCAACATGCGGCCGAGCATTGTCGTGCTGAAGAATAACTTTGTCGTGTCTATTCTCATATTCTGGCTTCTTATCCCTTAATGCTCGGCTCAAACGCATCAATTGTAGTCGGTAGCGGTCGCCAGTGATCGTTTCATTCGGTTTCAACAGCTCATAATACACGACACCTTTCATATCCCACCAAATACACAGTATGAGCTTGGATCCATGGATGTTCGGCTTTGCCGTTGATGTTGATGCATGTCCGAGCGGTCCCCATGATTTTTTACGCTTTGGGTTATCGTAACGTATCCACTTTTCATCGCCGGTCACAATACGATGCAGAAAACCCTTTCTTTTCTGTCGTTCAATCAGCAGTTCACATGTGAAAAATCGTCGTTCGACGTCTCTCGGCTTCAATTCGTACGGCACCCAATTTCCTTGCTTTTGAATCATTCCCAATGCTTTTAATCGTTTAGAAATGGTTGATTGATTAACTCCTAAAGATTTTGCAAGTTCTTGCTGCGTTTGACATGAATCTTTTTCGAGTAATGCCTTCAATTCTTCATCTTCGAACTTTTACGGGCCGCCTGAACGTTCCCTGTCTTCAACATCAAAATCACAACTTTTGAAACGGGCATACCATACCTGACACATTCCAACGTCTATAGCACAGTCAGGATAAGCTTCAGTGAGTAAACGATGTGCTTCAGTTGCGTTTTTCTTTAAATGGAATAAGCAAATTAAAACTTCCCGCAAATGTTGTTTTGTTGGCACGAAATTCGACATTTTCAGCTATAGTAAAACACTTTTGTAAAATTATGAAAATTATTTGACAGATCAATTCTTATAGTATTTTTGGCGCTCCTCGAGATAGAATAGCTGTCAATGTCAAAAAAATGGCGCGTATGATAGATATGAAGTTAATCACAATTACGAGTTTATACATTCATACTCCCAATAGTAAAAAAGGCTTTTTTCACCAAAGGGGGGGGGGGGGGAGGGGGGGGGGTCGCTCTCCAACCCCAGGACTGATTTTTGTGGTTTTTCCATCTATCATACCCCCACTAACAATTACTGAAGAAAAATCTCAGTTCAGAATTTTTATGATGTAAATCTTTATAATGACTGGACTATATTTTAATTAATAATTATCATATATCGATGTCAGAGTCTATATTCCTTTCATTAATATCAGCTTCCTCTGGCCATAACACACTCTTTAGTCTGAATTCAGAAGCATTATACTAATACTGTTTATTTACGTCATCAGGTATTTTGTAGTTTTCACAAAATGAATTTTGGATTTTTTAATCCATTTTTTATATGAAGTAAAGAATTTTTCGAATTGAGTGACTTACGGTTATGAATTTTGGGTTTAAATAAGTTCATTGCTCATTCTTTCGATAAAAAATGATGTTAGGATTATTCAGGAAATGAATTATATAGCGAAGCATTTAGTGTCTTTTAAATTAAAAAAAAGCGTTTAAAAACCCGCTGACCGCTAAATCACTTTTTTCCGCGTTTTAATTTTCAAAAAACACTAAATTTAGCGGAAAAAGCGTTGAGTTGGCCACACTGCTCACAAACACATACGAGAATTGGAACACTGCAATGATGGCACTAGGAAATGGAACGGGAACTGTTGGAAATGAAACTTAAATAAAAACGCATTTTGCTTTTTTGCAATATTTTCATTTTATTTTTATAGTTTTGTTTGTTTTTGTTTTTTGTATTGTTTATTACTTCGCTTTCTTTTACACATTTATATAATATATATGTATTTTGTATTATTATTTTATTATTAATTTTTTGTTTGTTTTTTTATGGTTTATTTTTTTTTTATAATTATATAGTTTTTGTTGAATTTTTTTTCTGTTTTAATACATAATATTTAATTAAAATTAATTAAAACTTAAATTTACAGCTAAAATTTGTTTTCATCATCGTTTAATATATATTTATAGTGTATAGAGTCATATCAATTTTGTTGTTGTTGGTTTTTGTCGTTATGCAATTAAATATATGTATGTGGTAATTTGCAGTACTCCCGATTTTTGCTTGTTGTTGTTTTTTTTTTTTGCTAAAATAGATGCGGTTTTTTGTAGATGCAAATTACAATACAATAATTGTCGTCAATACAAAATATATTTATATAGTTAGGTAATTAAAAATAAAGAAATACCATAATCTTTCTTCTTCTTCGTCTGGTTTTGTTTGCAGGCATATAGTTTTTATAATAATAATAATAATTTTTTTCATTTATTTTGTTTGTTTTTATTTTTTTTTATCTTTTCTTTAAATAGACAACTAATTAAAATTAATTATGCTACATAATTTTAACAATTACAAATACAAATGTTAATTGTGGATTCAATATATATTTTTATTTTTTTTTTTTTGCTGTTTAAATTATCTTGCTTTTGTTGATATTTTTTGATTTTTTTATTTGTTTTAAATAAATTTGTTAGATATATTTTATAATTGCAGTTTTGTGTATGTTTGTGTGTGTTGTAGGTATGTTTGTTTGTTAGTGTTTTTATTTATTTATTTATTTTTTTGTTTGGAATCTCCAAGTAAGCAGCATAAATTATAGATGTGTATATTCTTAAACAAATTATTAATTAATTTTGAGGTTATTTAGAACATATATATAAACTAAATAAAGCATAAATACAATTTCAGAATTCTACACATAAAAAACATGTGTTGAAAAACAAAACTAATACGAAAACCTTTGACATTTATTTTTCAATATTTTTCTTTTATTTACTAAATTCAGTTTCGAATTTTCCTCAACATTAAACATAATTTTATTTTATTTAATTTTTTTTTTTTGTGGTTTTGGGTTTTTTTCCTTTAGTTTTATGTAGTGATTTGGTTTAGAAATTAGTAATGTTAATAGTAATCATAAAAAATGCTATACTTTTTTTTATGTATTACATTTAAATAAAATAATTTACATAATTACCCTTAAAAAAAAACTTGACAAGCGCTTAAAATCATTTAAATCATTTAAACAATTTTGAGTTTATGTTTTAAGTTTTTGTTGTTGTTGCTTTAAGAGTTTGTTTTTTCACACACATTTTTGTATTATAAATTATAATTATATTTTTAGGTTTCTTTTTATAAATTATTATTTTTACAAAAAGTGGAACAAAAAAAAAAATTAAAAACAAATACAAAACAACTTTCTTTATCATTTCATTTATGTTTGATTCATGCTTGTGTTTCTTTTATGCTTTCAAATATTACCATCAATATTATTTACAAAATATAATTGTTTCTTCTTCCTCTATACTTTATTGTTTTATCGTATGCTTTCAAAAATGTAAGTAGGTATTTAGTCATCATCGTCTGTATGATAAACTTGGCTAAAACTTTTATTTTTTCCCCTCATTTACTTATTTATGTATTTATTACAATGCTCCCAAAAAAATTAAGCCTTTAGATATATTTCTCCACACGCGCCACTGCTGCTTCTTTCGCACTTCTTTGTTTTCTCTTATTCATTCTCTCTTGTTGTAACATTAAAGAACATCAACCACGTTATGAAACTCATTAGTTTTGTTCCCATTCCATTTCTTTTTGTTGAAAGTGGATTTCAGAACATGGCTGGCTGGCTGTGTATAACAATAAAATTGGGAAATTTTAAAATGGCGCAATGAACCCTCGTCACAGAAGTTTTCAGTTTTCATGTGAAAGAGTGAGCAGGGCATTTTCTTGAGGCTATCACTTCTCGCTATACTTCTCACTCTTTCTCTTTTGTATATATTCATCCAATTGGATATGGTTTTCATATCGGCCATTGAGCATATGCTCACATTCCGAAATTTGTTCCACAAAACCAGTTACTATCGCCATTTTATTTTGCTGGTCGCATGATTGAAATTTCTTATTCTCATGCTATCTTTCTATGCTCTCTCTCTCTCTTTCTCTCTGTTTTTCTTTATGCCCAAGTATCCCTTCGTAATCTTTGTTGGTTTTAATGTTGTAAATCTGCCATTTTATATGAATATAAATACAATATTTCTTCTTTTATTACATTATTTAAGTTTAAACTTTTAGTCTTGCTTCAATGTTCTTGTATTTGTTTCTGTATGTAAATATGCTAAGAAAATTGTTCATTGTGCAATTGCAAATTAATATAAAATTTCGGCTTTATTAATTCATAATTCTTTAAAGTTTTTAAGGAGTTTTTTTTTTCATTTTTATTTGTACCTAAATGTAAAATATGCATAAGATTTATGTTTAATCCTTTCATTTTGGATTTAATTAGATATAAAAGATCAGTTTGTTGAATACAGGGAGAACCTCGTAAGTTCCTAAAAGAAAAAAATCTAGTATTGAACCCTCACATTTGGGGGTGGAACCTCGTAAATATCGCACATTACCCACAAACTATAAGTACAAGTATTTGGGGACTATGCAAAATTTTCTGGTCAAATCAGGAGATAACACTCCAAAAAAAAGGATATATGGAGTTATAGAAGATAAGATGGGTTTTTTATCTGCCTCTTTATTCAACGAAGGAATTGGGCTGAGAGATACACTCTAGGTCCGCGAAGAGGGCACAATAGATCTTATAGGCCGCAGTGCAACATCCTCCAACGAATAATAAAAAAACTATGAAACAGATAAGATTTATGTTTGGATTCTGATAGTATATACTTAATAAAACCTAAGAATGTTAATAATGGAACTGCAGCAAAAATTTATCCGCTGTTCAAGAGTTGACGGTATTTGAGACTATGAGTATAGTAAGTATTTTTTGAAGCTTCTTCAAAATAGATTAGTGCAAAGGCAGGAATAAATCTCGGGTGGGTCAGGCTATTCGACTTAGCAAATAACTTGAAAATGCAGACAAAATGGGAAGGTCTGACTTACAAAAAACCTACTCCAAACTTTCGCTCAAATCTTAGGTTGAATAAGAGACATTTCAAAAGGAAGGGAAGGTAGCAAATAGTTTGCATATACGAAAACCCGATAAGAGGCCTGAGTTAAAACATGATACCCTACATCTATTACTAGCAAACCATATATAGTTAATTCGAAAGACGGAGCTGTTTTTGATCTGCTTTATGATAATTAATTAATTGTGCAGATTCGTTTTAATTTCGAACAAAAAGAGACTTTTGAATGTTGTTCACTTTCTGGGATATATAACTGAATTGGAGACGTTTCAATAAAATTGTGCAGAATTATGTTGATAGTTATGCGAAATAGAACAGTACTCTAGTTTCTGAGTAGTTAAAGACTTAGCCTGAGTCACATAATTGTAAACTGTTGTTGTTTAAATTATGCATATTTTACATTTTAAAATATATTTCTCGTATTGTTCAAGTATAAATTTTTACTTTTTTGAGGCTTATTTCGTATATGGTTTTTTTCAGCATTATTTTATAATTTTTATTTTTACCATTGACACACAATCTTAAATGTAACACATTAAGGTATATTTTATATTTAATATTTTCTTTATTTGTTTTGTAGTTTAAATAACTAATTTTCACTACACATTCAAAATATAATAATAACAACTACACATTATTGTAATACGTACATTTGTATGCAGTAGTTATGTATTTATGTATGTAGTTAGTAGTATTTAGTAGTAAAATGTATGTATGTATATTTGTTAAATTTGAGTTGCTCGTTTGTTTGTTATTCTGCTTTGTGTTTGTTTTTTTTTTTTTTTTTTTAATTTTATATATATTTATATAATATTAATAGTTGTAATTTTCACAGTTTCACATTTATATAAAAAGTTTTTGTTTTTTAGTTTTTTATTTTTACACGTATTATTACTAAAACAAAAGAACAACAAAATATTATTTTCTTATATTTTTTTTTTCTCAAGAATATTTTTTATTTAGAGGCATGTAGGAGAAAAAGTATTGGGATTTGAAGAGGAGAGAGTTATAAAAATGTTAAACTAAGACTGTTTTAGATTTTATAAATATTTTATGTTAATATGTATGCAAGTTTATCACGTTTTAGAAATATTAGATACAGCGAAACGAGCAGGTTAAGGTAATCGAATTGTATATGCAGCAAATAGAAAGAAAGTATAAGAAAAATTAATCAAAAAAACAGAAAATCAAATAATAATTGTTTGAAAATATTTTGTTTTTGCTTTTTTTTTTTTTGCTTTGTTTTGGTTTTTGTTTTATAAAAATACAAAAATATTAAAAAGAAAATTTGTATGTTTGTATGTATAAATTGGGAGGAGAGAGACAGACAAATTTTCAATGATTACCTTGTAGTTTAGTTAGTGTTTTTGTAAAATGTAATTGCTTTGATTTTGCATTAAGGGTCCACATCATTTTTTTTTTATATAATAAATTCCATTGTCATTTGTAGAGATTTTTAATTTAGCTCTACAAGCTATTTTTGTATTTTATTTTTTTTTTTATTTTTACATTAAATTTATAGTTTAGAATTGTTTATTATTTTGTGTGTTTTTGTTTTTTGTGTAAATGTGTATCTGATTGTGTGTGCTTAAATGCTAGCCGTAACATTTTCGTCGGTACGAATATTAGCATGAACTTATTTGAAATTTTTATAATTTTTTATCATATATATATAATGAAAATAAACACAAACTTCTTTGGATAAAGGATTCGTATTCGTATCACAACTCAAACATAATGAATTCTGTTATGTCGACTCTCGGCCACTTACTTGAGTTAAAGTAAGAACACTCAGGTTCTTGAACATGTACATGTGCAAAGAGAGCAAGAATTTTCAGTATATAAACACTCATTTTCTTAAATATGCATGTGTGCCATGAGATCAAAAATGTTCAGTACATGAGCACTCAAGCATGAACATTCATATTCTTAAAAAAGCACATGTGTAAAGGAGATCAAAAATGGAAAATATCAGAAATATTCAGTACATGAACATTCATATTCTTGAAATACAAAAGATCAGTGATGTTCTGTATATCAAAACATTCCCCATCTTGAGCATATAAAAAGGAAAAAAATGTTCAGTAAACGAACACTCAAATATTGACATTCACGTTTTCGAACATAAAAAGTGCATCGGCTAGGAAGGTGTTCTATTCGAGCCACGGTGCTGGAACGCGCCGATGAGGACGACCTAATCTCGGTTTGAAAATCCAGGTATAACTAAGAGGATCTGACTGCACTTGGCGGCGACACGCCCATATCAGAGGCGCAACTGGTGAACCAAAATTAAGTAAGTTCTTGAACAAGTACATATGCAACGAGGTCAGAACATGTACATTTAATTATTAATGTTCATCTCATTTGACATGAACAGATGCCGCAGCTGAAGGATCACTATCATGAATGTTTATAACAGGTTTTTAATGTATTCAAAATTGGTTTATGTTCATGTGGTGTTCATAAATGTTCAAATTTGAATCCTGAATATATCACATTTGTTTTCGTCGGCGTTACTTACAGATCACTTTCAACTGTTTTCATCTTAAACTTCGTGTTTTATTTTTTGAAAATACTTTGCCTGCTTTAATTATAAAAATCAATTTGAAAAAATTTTAAATATACAATAAAATTTTATAAAAATATAGAAAATATTCGCACCATGTGTACAGGGTTGCATTTATTTGTATTTTTTTTTTTTAAGTAAAAATTTTAACATTAATTGTTTCTTTTTTACTTTTCGGTTAAAATTCACATAGATAATGTTTACTCTTTGTAAAATATGTTATAGTATGCGTATGTGTGTTTGTAGTGTGTGTGTGTATGTATATGTAGTATGTATGTATATAGAATTGAGTAGAAAATATAGTAGGTATATATGTATATATTATTATTTGTTTGTTTAATTTGTTTTTTTTTTTGTTTTGTTTATAAAATATTATTATTATAATTTACAGTTGCACATTTAAACATACATAAATAATTTATTTATAATTTTTTCGTTTTTGTTTTCAATTTTGTATTTGTTATATATATTTTGTAAAATTTTTATTTTCTTTTGCATCGTTTTTCTTTACAGATTGTTTTTTCTTTTATTTTTCAACTTGACTATTTTTTCCACTTTGTAAATTATTAAATTTAAATTTAATTTGTATTAACATATTTCTTTTTTTTGTTTGAAGTTTTTATAATTTTTCTGCTAAAATTTTTTAAATATACACATTTAAATTTGCGAAGCTTTGCGAGGGGAAATTTTTAACGTTGCCAGCTTGTAGTACAAGATATAGACGCTGATCATGGCTTCCCTCTCAATGCTTCTTTTATTATTATTATTTATAATTTTTATTTCTTTGCTTAAAACATTTTTCACTAAAATTTACTTTGCTTTACTTTAATTGTATTGTATTTTTTATATATAATTTTATCAATTTTGTTTTGTTTTTACTTGATTTAACTAAGTATTAGTATTGTTGTTGTTGTTGTATTGGTTTTTCTGTTGTTGTTGTTGATGCTAATTATGCAGCATTTTTCACTTGTGGTAATTTTAAGTGAGATTTATATAAATTACTTTTATATTTTAATAATTAATAGTTACATATATATCTTTTATATATATTTATATATATATATTTTTTTTGTATTGTAGATGTATTTGTTTTTGTTTGTTTTTTGTAATTTTTATAAAGCGTTGCCATTGGTGGTTCCTGTTACAACAGCGTTTGTAGATGTCGCTGACGTCGTCATTGTTGTTGTTGTTAATGATTTTGATTCTGATGTTGCTAATGATGATGATGATAATGAAGTTGTTGTTGTTGTTGCTAATGATGATAATAATGTCGATGATTTGATGGGCGGAACTGTTTTTGTTGTTTTTTTTTTGTGTGTTGTTCTTGTTGTTATTGATTTTAATGATATCGTTGATAATGATTGAGTGGTTGTTGTTTGTGTGGTGTGTATGGTGATGTTTTCAATGATGTATTCATTTTTGTTGTTGCTTTTGTTGCATATGCATGTGAAAAGGTGGGACAGTTGTTCTTGTTGTTTTTATTTTTATATTTATTAATTCTTGTTCTTTTTCAGCCACTGTAGCTACCGCTACAACTTCTACTGCTGCTACTTTTCATTTGCTTTTCTTTTTGTTTTCTTTTTTGCTCTTCTTGTTGTCTTGAGTATACCAGGGAGAGTCGGAGAAGGAGCTTCAGCAGTAGCTACATTTACAACCATTGGCTTTATAGCGCTGAGGTATTTTTTATATTAATTCGTGGTGGTTCCTGTCCGCCAACTGAAGGGCTAAGCTAGACAAAAATAGAAAAGAATAAAACGGAAACAAAAAGCAAAAAATTTATATTAGTATAATTATCTAGGAGCATTAGGTAGAGATCGAAAAGAATTGTCAGCCTCTTCAAACTAATTCTTGATGAAAGAAAAACGATTAGTGACTGGATGATGATGATAGGATGATGACATAGTGGATTAAATTTGAAAAAGTTGGGCCGATACCAAATTGATACCAAAAAAGCTTAGTAAGGCCATAAGGTCAGCGAATTTATTCCCCGAATACCTGAGTGTGCATCCACAACAGGTTATTATGATTTCGAACACGATTTAGCTTGGGTTTACATGACAGAACTATGCAGTTTTAATTAAGAACTATGCAAGTGCAAGTACTACTTTATCTTCATTTAATATCAATAATATATTCATTGATCTGGGTGCCTGGAAAAACGTTTACCTGAAAATCAAGTGAAAGAGGAAGATGAAGTTAATCTGTCTAAACGAACAGCCTAGAGCCTGAGCCCGAGCCCGAGCCGTTTTCCATGATGATACCACAAAAGTATTCCGGATCAAAAAAAAAAAAATAATAATAATAATTAAATAAAAAAGGATAACGATGCAGTTAGTTCTAATGAAGAATATTAAGATTTACAGTTGAAAGTTCTTTTATAATTTTTATTAGGGCTTTTAGGGCTTTCACGAGGGGCTAACAAAATTTCGCTTACTTGGCAACAGTGAATAAATTTTTGACAAATCAGAAAACGTCAAATGATTTGGCGTAGTACTGCGATATTTCATTTTAAGTTTCACTGCAAACAATCAACATGGAGAAAAAAACCCAAAGCTACTGAGAAGGAGTCGGTAGAAATTCCATCGCCATCACAGCAAGAGATTCGGTTTGCCATTCTTTATGGATTTCGGCGTAGCCTCAATGAGTACCAAATAGCACATGGAGAGAATGCACCCTCGCTTCTGACCGTCTCGAAGTGGTATCGGAGATTCCAGACCGGACATTTTCTGTGAAGGAAGAGTCTCGTGAAGGCCGTCCGAAATCTTCGACTGATAACGTAACTGTGGAGACGACCTCGATAGCCTATTGGATAGTGCACTAGACTTTCATCTGGGAGGTTCAGGTTCGATTCCCGTCTTCGTCTGGTGGTTAATTTTCATAACTTTCTTATATTCACTATCAATATGAAGTGTTTGAGAATTATAAGATAGTGTACAAGTACACACATTGGTTGGTAATGGCAAAACCACCAAGCCGATAAAAAATTGCCACACCGCCGTTCGGAATTGGCGTTAAACTGTAGGTCCAACTATGTGGTAACACAATGGGCTTTTCGATTTTTCCTTGCAGCCAACTAAGTGAACTTTTGTTATTCGTTGACGTTTTGTAAGGTTGACGACAATTTTCAATCTCTGCTCTTTTTCATAAAACAATACCCACCTTCCTGTTTAAACGTTCATGTGATGTAGCAGTACCAGTAGTATTTGTGGTAACAAAACTCGTCGTCGTTGCAGTTGCTGATGCTGCACCCGCTGCTGTAGTAGCAGCAATCAATTGTGCAAAATTGCCGTTGGTTGCATAGTGATGAAGGCCAACACCATTAACTTGTTGTGGCTGTTGTTGATGTGTTGAAGTGTTGTTCGAAGCAGCAGCAGTTACAATAAGCGGTGTTAAGCCAGCAGCAGAACTAATATGTAATGGAGTAGCGGTGGTGCCATCTAAATAATGATAAGAAAACAAAAGATTTTAATTTCAAATAATCTTAAAAATAATCCGGAGAATTAGCGAACGAACCTTTCAGTACAATGCCATTATTACCACCATTCACCAATGTTAACTTTCCATTTGCATGATAGAATGCACCGGTGACACCGCCGCCGCCGCTGTTGCTGCCACTAGTACGCATACCATTGAGGTTGGTTGAGGTGGTGATGCTATTATTTGGTAATATATTCAATTCAGCACCGCCTGGCAAGCGTCCAAGTTCATTTGAAGCACTGCCATTTAATAATAATTTCTGCATGTGAATTGATGATGGCGAGGATTGTGATAATTGTTGTTGAGCGTTTGCAGTGGCAGCGGCAGCGGCAGCGGAACGTGCTGTTAGATATGGACTGACAACGAGGCTACCACCGCCAACAACTTGTGAAAGTTGCAAATGACCGCTGCCGTTACTCATTGTTGTTGTGGTTGGCAATGATGTTGACATTGTTGTTGATTTGTTGTTTGTTGGACAATTGCGTACAGCAGTAGTTGTTGTCATTCCATTATAGCCATTGTAGACTTTAATAAATTTGGCAGGTTGCTCACCATCTTCATAATCATGATGCAACAGCGACGACGATGACGACGCCAACGTCTTATCGTTAGTGGTGGTTATTGTGGTGTGGGTGTGGTTGATTCTGTTGGCATTTGTAGTACTGATAGCAACGTTACTTTTTGCATCATCACCGCCGCCAATGGATAAGCTTTTTTTGCGATGGCTACGATAGCCGTTATTCATGGTTGTGGCCGATGTTGTTGTTGTTGCTGCTGCAGCAGTGGGTGTTGCTGATGCTGTTAGCAATGGGACGATGCTGGCAATTGTTGAGGCTGCTACTGTTGCTGATTGGAAATGGTGGTGTTGTTGTTGCGCGTGGGCTGAAGAAGATACAAAATGCAATGGTTCTTGTTGAAATTGTATAAATAGTGGGCGTGGTAGTTGGTGGTGGTAATGGTGGCAACGTGGTGTATGGCATTCTATTGATGGTGGTTGTAATGGCAGAGATGATGCTAAGGTGCAGTGGTAGTGGTGGTGGTGGTTGGGAGACAGATGTTTGTATTTTTTTTTTTTTTTTGGAAAATTTTAAGAAATTATATTTTTTTTTTGTTTTTTTTTGTTTTTTAAAGGAAAGGATAGAAGAAATACATAGTTTTGCTGTTGATGTTGATTGTTATAGATGTTGGCTGATTGTTTGTTTTTGTGATGTGTAGTAATTGCTGTGTTGTAATATTAGTGTTGATAGCATTTTGATTTTTTGTATGTGTTGTTGTTGCTTTTGTTTCCAACAACTTTATAATTTCCATTTGTTTTAATTTTTTTTTATTATTTTCTAATTGCGTGTGTTCATTTTGCATTGCATTCCGGTTTCAACTTCAGTTCCATCATCTTCATCTGTAGACTTCATTTCTTGATCTTCTTGGTCTTCTATCGTATGATGACGTTCACTCTTTCGCTCACACCCTCTCTCTCTCTCATTACCTTAAGTGGCAGCCACGTAATGCTTGTAGCATTTTTGCTAATCGATGAAAGCGAAGCGAAGCTAGCGTTATTAATTTTGTGACGTTTATTACAATAAAATACCGGGTGAATGGGACACGAATGCCATGGATCATTTATTAGTTTGAATTTGGGCGTTATCTCAAAAAAGAAGTTTAAAAATTTTTATATTTTTTGGGAGGTATTGAACGAAAAGTCTCAAAAATTATAACTTTGGATTTTCTGTGATGTAAGAAAATATTGCCAAAAAACAAAAATACTTAAAATTACTAAATACAGTATTGAATTTGATGAAATTATTATTACTAGTTAGTTGCATTCTTTCTACATATCTATTAACCGCATACATACGTTTCGATGCTATCTACAAAATCGCTTGTTCTCAAATTTCTATAGGTTCACTTGTTGTTGTAGCAATTTTAATCGAAGTTCTTGTCGTATATGTCAATTTCGTTCTCACTCGTCGTTAGTGTGTTTGTGAGATCGAGATCTATAAAGAAGGTTTTGGGTATCAGGTTGGTCGGATGCCAGAGGCAACTAAACAGGTGTGCAGACTTTCATGAGCTGTTCTTGCTGTTGTAGCAACTTCATTTCGAAGTGCTTGTCATTCGCATTTAGTCATTATTGTCAGCTGTCTGCGTCTGTTATCTGCAGATCAAATAGGTGAACCATGGCCAGAGTGATCTTAAGTCTTTATTGTGTGTCGTAAAGTCAGAGTGTATGGTCTTGTGAGGAGTCGGTATAGCTTGCCAGAAGGAACTGCTCTGTGAGCAGAGTGTTGTGCTCTTTCATTTCGTCACGGTGTAGAGAGCTACGTTTGATGCATGGCATTGGCATGCTTGAACGTGCTCCCAATGAGTCACGCTTATGAGTGGTGACCATACTGGGGCAGCGTAATTAATATTTGAGCCCCCTATCGTATTGTAAGTGGTCAGAAGCGTCTCCTCTTCTTTGCCCAAATGCTTCCTGCCAAAGCTTTTATTACTCCATTTCTCTCTTGTAGGCGGTTTCGTGTGTCGGCGTTTTGGTGGCGTGTGTCGAGAAAATGAGATAACGAGGTAAATAGAGTTGCTGATAACTTCTCAGCTGAGGACTGTGGGTTTCGGCCATGGAAAAGGGGGATAATCATAGCGGCTAAACAAAAGTGAGGAAATAGTCCCTTTCTGTGGAACACCTTGTTTAACGCGCTTATTTTTTTATTTAGCGTTTCTACGTCAGTTGCACGCTGACGTTTGAAAGCGTATATATATTAGGGCGTACCAATTTTTTTCGTTCGAAAAGTACTCTGACAGAAAAATTCTATGTTGGATTGTGATCAACTTTGCCGAAGAAAGTATGGCAAAAAAATGGGTCCCACCCCCCCGTAAAATTCGTAGAAGTTTCAGTACTACGTGCTGTAGTTTTTTGAATAAAAATCAATAGTTAAATTTAATATTACTGTAACTTCTACGAATTTTACGGGGTGGTAGGCTCTTTTTTTGCCATACTTTCTTCAGCAAAGTTGATCAGGATGGAATATAGAATTTTTCTGTCAGAGTATTTTTCAAAAAAAAAATTCATCCATACAAATTGGTACGCTCTAATATATACATATATATATATATCTTCAAACAGTATGGAATGGTAGAAAGTCATGTTGATGTTGAGGCAGTTCCAGACACTCTGATAGCATGATAGTGACAGTGTATCATACGCCCTACCTTCCACACGTCTGCTATCATTGTCATTGTTGCTGTTTTGTACGCCTGATAGATGGTCAAAAAAGTTGTAGTTGTAGCGAGTGTACAAATATTAATGGCACAAAATTAATTCATGCGGAAAGCACAACCTAGTCCCTTAATGGTCTAAATACTGCTAAGCATTTGTGGTTTTTAATACGAATTTCTCTAATACCGCTCAGCTAATATCATTAGCATATGATATAAGCATTTATGTATACTCAAGTTTACTCGCGATGATTAGTGACTGGTTCTCTATTGTGTTGTGGTATTTCTATATTAATTTGAGAAAAAGCAATTTTAAGCTATCCAGAGTTTTCTAGCTTTTTTCTGAAGATCTTGAAAATGGAGAGGTGTTATCCCTAAAACTATTTATCCCTTCAGTGCTTTAAAGAGAAGGGGGTCAAAAAGGTGTATTAAATATTTAACTTTTTCAAAGTTGGCTACACTGTAACTGCTAGGGCTGTTCAACTGGAAAGTAAAAGATTTCAACATTTCAGAGTTAATTACTTTCTTCAGTGAACAGTTTTAGAAATGCTACAAAAAATTACAACTTAAGACAGAATTCAGATTAAAGCAGAGTTAGCTACTCTCTCTTCAGTGAACAAAGTTAGAATGTGTACTGTGATCAGCTAACAGATTACAGCTTAAGATACAGCTCAAAATCACTCATCTACTACAAAATAACAATATTAGTTATTAATAAATTAGAAGTACACTACACATATGCTACTCATATACTTATACAAACTGTGTATTTACTACTTGAATATGTAGAAATTTCAGCAGTTATTGTTTTAATCACAAGGGCTACCTCTAAAATTCTAAGTAAAGTTTCATACTATAATTACCAGTAGCATTTGCATTCACACCCTGTATTTGTATTGCATTAAATTGTACATATTTTCGTTCTAATTATTTAGAGTAAACTACTAGAATTTTTTACTTTATGAAAAATACACTAGGGCAACAATGAATTTATTACTTTAATGGAATGCTCAAAATTAATAGAAAACAAAAAAAAAAAAAAAAAAAAAAACCGAACGAATTACAGTTACATTCGATTAGGTATTGTAAAATTTGTATAATTACCATTATTACTATTTGTTCCAGTTGATCCCAATACCATTGCAGCATTAGCGCTGCCTGGCGGTGATGTTGCTATAATTGTAGCCGCTGCTGATGCAGTGCCATTGCCAATGGTGCCTATAGTAGCGCCACCGCTTGTTTGAAATTTCAAACCGTTTGGAATGTTAACGGTCACATTACGTCCATTACCCAGTACAATGCCATTACCACCATTTATAACAGCACCACCACCAACACTAATGCCATTCATCATCATTGGTGGCGATGATGAAATCATGGACGACGATGAAGAGACACTGCTAGATGAGGACGGTGATGGTGATGGTGTCGATGGTGTTGGCGAAACAGCTGTCGATAATGGTAATGCTATATGATGATGATTAATATGATTGACGACGAGACCATTAAGTGGTAACGATGACGATAATGCGCCTGCTGTCGTCGTCATCATCGTTGGGCTACCGATTGGACTGTTGGCTAATGTGGAGGCTGATAATTTGAGATGTTGTTGCAACATGTTTGATGTAATTGGTGTTGTTATTGCTGTTACTGCTGTCCCGGAGGTGGTTGTTGTTTGCATGGAGTTATTGTTGTTGGTTTTAGATATCACAGGTGATATTGCGGTAGGCATGGCCGTCTGTAACTGTAAATATTTAAATAAAGTGAAAATTAATGAGCTTGAGTGCAAGAATAGTTCAGAAAAATTTCATTTTACTTACACCAGCACCAACTGGAGAAGACATAGTGTTGCTGCCATTGCTACCACTGCTGCCACCGCTAGAAAGCGAACTAGATGAACTATATAGCATGCTACCACGCCCAGATGAAAGCGAAACGGTATCGTTGAGATTTTCTGCAAAAAAAAAATTAAATATGAATATTTTGATGTAAAATTTGTATAGTATCTAATTGTTTCAAAAAAATAACCGCCCATTGGGGTAAGTTTATAAATGTCCTAAACTGGATAGATATTTTGGTTTCCTGATTCTTTTGGATTTGTTAAATTTTGGGTTAAATTTTTGGACTAATTTTTAGTCCGAAATCGGTTCTACTTTTGACCTGAATTTTGTTCTACATTTGGTCTGATTTTTACTTTGCTTTTCCTGTTCGGTTTATAATCTCAATTATAGTTAAATTTTTGTATGCATTTTGGTCTGGATTTTTATGATTTTTAGTCTGAGTTTGGTTTGAATTTTGTTCCGATTTTTGTTTTGCGGATGACCATAATTTGTAATGACTTTGGTTTGATATTTGCCCTAACTTTGGTTGGGTTTTTGGTCTAAATTTTGGTTCGATTTTTCGACTGAAATTTGTTTTGAGTTTCGGTCTAAATATTGGTCTTATTTTTTTCTGAATTGAGTCCCATTTTTATATTAAATTTTATTTGATTTTTCGGTGGTTGAAATTGTGCTTTGGCTTTGCTCTAAATTTTAGTCTGGTTTGGTCTGAGTTTGGCTTGAATTTTGTTCCGATTTTATGTCTAATTTTCAGTCTGAATTTTAGTCTCAATCTTTGTCGGATTTATGCTTTGTGGATGACCATAGTTTTGATTTGATTTCGGGTCTGTTTTTTGTTCTGACTTTGGTTTGATTTTTGTCCCAAGTTTGGTATGATTTTTGGTTCGATTTTTCGTCTGAATTTTGGTCTGATTTTCGTTCTGAGTTGAATCCGATTTTTATATTAATTTTTATCTGATTTTTTGGTGGTCGGAATTGAGCTTTAGCTTTGCTCTTTTATTATTATTATTTGAAGGGAGGACGACTCGAAAATCAGGCACTGCGACCTATAAGATCTATTGTACCAAAGCCCTAAGAAAGAAAAGAAGAGAGAAAGAAAGATAGATAAGAAGCATACCCAAGCCGAGAATCGAAATGGGGTCTCCAGAGACAAAAGTCTGGCACTCTGCTACTAGACCACAGTGGCGATGGTAGGACCTACAGTTTAATGCCGATTCCGAACGGCTGTATGGCAATTTTTTATCAGCTCGGGGGTTTTGCCATTACGAACCAAGGTGTGTACTTGTACACATTCTTATAATTGTCATCCACTTTATATCGATAGTGAATATAACAAGTGTATGAGAATTAACTGCCAGACCAAAACAGGAATCGAACCCACAGCCTTTTGGATGAAAGTCTAGTGCGCTATCCACTAGACTATCGAGGTCGCTTTGCTCTAAATTTTGATCTGGTTTTTGGTTATAATGCCGGCCACTACAAAAAAAATTTCCTAGAGTTTTTAGTTATTTAAAATGTCTTTTTAATATTATTTATATTCAATATTTAATGCTTTCCCTTGAATTTAACAAAATAAAGAACTCTTTGAGGGCGATTTACACCAATTCGTCATCTATACCCTGTATTAAACACAATCAATACCCTTGACCTCCTATTGAGCGCATGGTAGAAAAATTCTAATAGATGTCGTTGCATGCAAACTTTTAAAAGCATTGGAATGCGCGCAGTTTAGAAAATAAATTTCATAGCAGATACATTTGAAATAAAAACAAATAACAAAACATTTACATAAGCTGAAGGATTACATTTTTCTTGTTGCAATTGCTGTCTGCTTTTTTTTTTTTTTTTTGCGATACGACAATTGCTTTTCAAATGCTGCTATTTTGTATTTATAAATAGTAAATATTTGCTACGTTATTTGTATGTTTATTTTTTCATTTTTTCTTCTACAAAATTTCAATGGTATTCTCTCCTCCATCAGCCCAGCCTCCAGTTTCATTTTATTGTTACTCATTTGAAATGCAATTTTCGCATGCTGTTACTGCTGCTGTTTCAGCGCAGTTGCAATATTGTTTATTTTGTTTGAAAATTCACATACACGAAAACTAAAAAGTGGCGCAAATAATATTCAATACTTGATCTACTTTTCAACGCTATTTGAATACCTAATTTAATTTTAAATCTTGCGTAGCGTTTATATGCCAATTTTGATTATATTATTCTCATGGCTATTGCTTAAGATAAGTTAAAGTATTTAAATTACATTAACTTTGTTTTGGTTTCCCTCTTACATATATGTGGAATTGAAGAAAAGATGTTTATATTTTTTAATACATTGTTAAGTGACTCTTAAAGAATTGTTGACAACATACTTTTAATCTTATTTGGTTGTCTTTGCGTGGAGTTCTAGCATCATATGGACCACAAATCCATAATTCAATCGTTTTCTTTGCTTTAACTTACACTCCAAAAACTAGCATAATCTTAACCTATATAAGTAGTTTCCAAAGTAAGTAGTTTCAACTAACCTCTTTCACTTGGAATGCTTCCCGTTTCAATATCTGGCAATATACCGGCGAAGACTTGTTCGCATCTTGCACCCAAATCGCGTCTTAAGCTGGCAACTCTTTTTTGATAGTTAATTTTGACCCTAGCTTCGTCTTCCGCACTGTGTTCAATGTCACGATTTGTATTTTGTAATTCCTATATGTGTGGTAAAAGAAAAGCAAAGTAATATTTAAAAATAGAGCACACACACATAGAGAGAGATGTTAAAGGTCACCACACTTACAATAACATGCTTATGCGCTTCACCCAATATCATTAAATTTGAGGTTTTCTTACGATCTTCATCCTTGAGTGGTAAATTCTGTTTGAGCATCTCATAACATTCTTTAAGGTGAGCACGTCGATTCTTTTCCAATTTATTGTGCACTTCACGGGTGCCGGCAGCCCTGTTCAAATAAAAGAAATCAACCAATAATTAGATACACTCATTTATTACTTATTATCATAAACACTTACCCATTGCTATTGGAGCTAATGGTTCGCCTTCGTCCGCTGCCACCGCCAATTGTTGACGTCACCTGAGATCCTGAGACCATGTTGTTGTTGATTTGCATATAATGATTGCCTCCAGCTGCCGCTGTTGCTGCTGCAGCTGCTGAGGTTGATGCCCCACTAAAGTTCATGTTGCTGGGCGCATCATCGATAATCATGTGATTGCTATTACTTCCACCGTTGCTACCAAAACCATTATGAAGATGCAATTGATTTGCTGAAATTTTATTAGAAAGTGAGAAACTGCGTGTACGCGAATGTGCCTCAATATTTTTTCTACTCGACACTGGCGGTGGGGTAAGGGGTATGGATGCCTTGTAACGCGGCAAAGAGCTGCTAAATAGGGGATATGGCGCTGATGACGTTGATGTTGCGGCTAATGTTGCTGCCGCTACTGCTGCTGCTTGCAATTTGGTGGCAGGGTTGAATGGTATGCTAATCGCTTTGCTGCCATTAATAGCGGCGGCGGCTGCCGCACCAATTGTTGCTGCTGGTGATGCAATACGTATGCCACCATTTAACAACATTTGTTTGCTTGCAGCAGCATTATCAATGATAGCAATATTCGCAGCAGCACCACCACCAGCACCAGCATTGTTAACAAGTGTAAATGTTGTTGATTTTGTGTTGTTGTTGTTGTGTTGCTGTTGTAGTTGATGTTGCTGAGCTGCAGCAATTTGCTCATGTTGTTGTTTATGTAATCGTAACTGCTGCTGTTGCTGTTCATGTGAGTTATTTGCTGCTGCTGCTGTTGCTGACAGCAAAAGGAACGCAGTGGAAATGGAATTAGGGGACTTGGTGTTGGAAGTGGAGGAAAATGCATCCTCTGGAAAAATAAAAAAATAAAACAAAAAAAGGAAAATAAAACAAAACGAAAACAAAATAAACATTGAAGAACATCAAAATAATATATAGAAGAAGAAGATAGAAGAACAATGACGTAGAATGAAGAAGAATACGACAAGCAGATGAATGAATGCAAAGCAACTAAATACAATGAAATACAAGAGTACATGCGAGTAGATACAATGAATGCGAGTCAAATGCGCACTCTAAAGCAAAAATATTTGATGAACATGAATAATATATTGAAATAAATGATTTTTGCCATTGTGGGTATTCAAATAGAGTTTATGTAGTATGTATTTTATTTCCATGCCGTTGCATGAATGGGATTAAAACATTGAGCTGATACAGAGATGGCGTTGATTAAACAGTTTTAAAAGGATTGAATTCATTTCAGTTTCAATTCAATACTGATGGCATACCTACAAATAAAATGTTTTTTATATTTTATTTTTATTTTAAGTATCTCTTTTCTCTCAATCAAATTGTGTAAGTATCTCGGCATTTTTTAAATAGAAAACAGGAATATTCTTTTATCATTCGGATGAGTTTAGATAAGTTAGGATTTCATATGGCTGAAATTGAGAAACCGAGCGAACCTGAAACTTTTATGGAGATCGACATTTTTTTTTTTGGTATGTATCTGACACAAAATATTAGTCAATCCAAAAGTCTACAACCATACATTAGCAGATTCCCCCATTCGTAATCAAAGTACAAGCTCCGAGTAAATCTGATTAATTTACTTGATCGTTGTAGGAGCCCCTGTAGGGGCGATATATCGCTGATATAATTAAAACGAATGCTAATTCAACCCTTTTTTGCCTGACTGGTCGATTCATCGACCAGCAACTTAAAAAATTCATCATAAATACATTTATAATTTTTTCCAAAAGTAATTACTGTTTAACATTTTCATAAAACTGACTTTAAAATTGCATTTAGATAATTTAAATATATTGTATTTTACCTGACTTAAAGGCCAAGTGAAGATACGATACATAACCCTACTTTTTTGAAAGGTGTTTTTAAAAATCAACAAAAAACGGTAAAATTAATTATTTTGCATTTGAAATGGAAAATTCAATTAAATAAAATAAAAAACTTGATGCAAAAAATTATAGCTTCACAGGTCCTTAAATATTTTTAACCCTTAAGGCGGATTAATATATATCTTTTAATTAAACCTCGATGTAAATTTTTTTTAAATCGAGGGTCAACCCATGTCTTTTTACTAGTTTTTAGAGAGATTTTCAGAAAAAATTTTTTTTTTAGCAACTCTAGTTCAAAAGTTGTAGTTATTTTAAAATGAAGAGTCAGGCATTGTGGCCGTGAAAATTATTTGATTCAGAAGTATTTTTTTACAATTTTTTATTTTTAAGTTATAGTGAAAACTAAATAATACAAAAATTCTGGTAAGTAAGATTCAACATTATTTTAGAATATTCAATAAAACTTATGAATGTTTTTGTATTGCATAAGTGATAAATAAACGGTTTAAATGAAATCGCCTCAAGGAGGGCCTATGCATTGCACATCATAACAATCAGCCTTTTGAATTCAATTTGCAATTTATTTAGGAAAAAATGCAGAATTGGAACGAGAAACGCCGCAATTATGTGTCTAAGATAACAAAAAAGGAAACTGAAGATTTGTTCAAAGAAATGTATAAAATAGACAATGAAAGTGGTAAGGAGGAGGTGGGCTGTGTGAGTAATTCCAGCTTTGAAGATAGCGTGCAACTCGGAAAATGCATAAATGCATTGGATTTGGACTTACATCAGCAACACGGAACATATCATCCGTTAAGGAAACCCATTTTTTTATCAAATAAAAAGCTCCCAACTGAACCTAAAAATATTCAGGTGAGTAAAGCGGTGCCTTGGTGGCATAATTCTTTTTGCGAAGAAGAACCTGAGTATTCTATTTGTTAGTTTGATGGAACAGCACACGAAAAACGTAATAATAGTACTGAATTTAAAAATTTATTTGGAAAAAAGCTAATCTTCAGTTACTTGTGGCAGAAAATTATTCTAAGAACAATTTTTATTAAACAAAAAAAAAAAAAAAAATGCTCGCATTTGAGGATTAAGAGGCTACAGCTGACCAAACTTTTGTAAAAAACACATATGGGAAAATAGGAAAAAATCAACAAAAATGCATATTTTCCAAATTTCGCTGTGTTATTGCTCCTGATGTGGCGTAGAAATATTTAAAAAAAAAAATTCACCTGGTCACCTTATTTTCTCGGGGTAAACCAAAAACTACTACACCTTAAGTACTAAAATTTCTTATTGAAAACATATGGAAATTGTTTGCGTTCAGAAGACGATCTCTTCTCAGCAATATGTTAATGATTCTTGAAATTATGGAAATCAAAAATATACACAGGCAAGCTTGCAGGACTTGGATGTTGTAAGTCTTGGATGTTCAAGTTTTACAACCATACAGAATCACTGACATGATATTTATTTTGGCTTAGCTGTATCAAATTTCTATGTGGGAGTGGGTATATGGAAGTGATGTGTAGCTTAAAAGTCAATCCTATAGAAATGTTAGCTTCACATTTACATGGTATTTCGTGATTCTGATAAATCAGGTTTTTCAATGACTGAGATAAGACAAGGCCACCATAAAAGAGAAAATTATGTTGATTGAGGCGTTAGGTCAAACATATGCCCGCCCATCTTAAACTACTCAATAAATGAGACCACAACGAGTATTAAAAGTTATTAAATTTGAAATACACATACATATATGTGCACTAGTGTCCGACCGAAGGTGATTTTTTGGCCGAAGCCGAACTTCCCATTCATCTAACCTTCGGCCGAAGCCTAAGCCGAAGACCGAAGGATTTTTAAAATATAAAAAATAAAAATTTGAAAGTAAATATTTTTTACCTATGTATTTGCAAACATATACAGAAAAATATATATAGTAGATACTCCAAATAAAAAGCTGACCATTTACACCAAATAACTGTTCACTGTCGAAGGAGCTGACAAATATTATTTATTTCAAGAATCATTTAAAAATTTGTTAACGTCAAAATATACAGTAACATCGACTATATATCTGTAGAACGACTGCCATTCACAGAAACCTCTGCTTATCTAAAATCAAAGATTGAATCAGAGTATTAATCGATAGACCTGTAGCCGGAACCAGAACCCTCTAGTTCCAAAATTTTTGATTGATTTAAAAAAAATTGGGATTGATAAATTTTAATGTAAAAAGCATAAATCTGATCTCAAAACCCTAAAAAATTTAATGGGTGTGGTTTTATGAAGCCGGAAAAGTTTAATGCCTAAAAGTATTTTTTATTGAATAACCTTTTTGTCAATTTTTTTTAAATAACTAAATATTTTGTATTAAAAATTTAAATTCCTAGCTAATCACAGATAGTTATTTTATCTGGTTAGTATGACGGGAAGTATTTTATTTATTTTTTTTTTTATTTTTATCTCAAATTCAAACAAAATAATTAATTTTGCTGTTTTTGACAAATTTTGACTTTAACTGTCGCTAACATCATAATAACACATAACTAATGCATTTTTTTTTAAAAGCTGAGGAAATTCCATAAACAATGTGATAAAATGTAGTAACAAAAAACTATTGAAAATTCAATTTTTGGGATAGTTTTATTGTTAAGTTAAGTCATTAAAAGTTTATATTTTTATCTATCTAGTTTTGTATTTGATTTTTGTCATTTTTTTTTAACTATTTCAATTCAAATAAAACACATTGAGAGATATAACAATGATCCTGGTTCGGACGGAGTAAAACTACAGATCCATTGAAGATACGATTAAAATTTATGCGCAATCAGTTCATTAGTTTTGGTTCATGGCAGCCATTTCAAAAAATGCTGTTTTGAGAAAAACTAGTTTCAAAGTTCAAATATGCATGACTGCTGTATCAGGGCCTGTAACTTTCAGTCGACTATGAATTTCAAAGGATCCCTTTACACATATATTTTAGAGCGATTTTAGTCAAAACATTTTTCAATTTTTTTGACCAAAAATAAAAGTGAAGCACCGTGTTGGCTTCTCTAACAATTGACGCTTCTTTTCAATACGCTTCAAGTCTTCCTTAAAAAGTAAAAAGGTTTGGCTTGCTTCTGCAGCCTCTAATTGTATTAGCTCCAACAGGTTGTTCGTTAAAAAAAGCACTGATTACTGTTTGTACGGTTGTAAATCTGTGGATTACTTCAAAATTAAAAATGGAACAAGCAAACGGAGAAAATATAACACAGAAATTGTAATGTAAATACTTTATATAAACACTTCATATTTATTTATTTGTATAAATTTTTACTGCCAATCTGTAGTAAAAATGATTATAAAATAAAATGCTTATAATCTTCGGCTTCGGCAAATACTTCGACCAAAACTTCGGCCACTTTTTGCCGAAGCCGATGCCGAAGGTGCAATTTTAGGCCGAATAGCCGAAGAACCGAAGCCGAATAATCGGTCGGACACTAATGTGCACGTCTGTCACAAACAATTGAACTTAAGCTAATAATCTATAGGAAATTTTTTTTGCCAATGCAAAGAATAATTTACACAAAGCAAAAAATAATAAGCACTTCACTAAAAAACAAACAAACAAAAAAAACAACAAGCAATCGACAGCAAAATAAAAACAAATTAAATAAACCCAAAAAACAAAAAAAAAAAAAACAAAAAAAAACAGAATTTCTAACAGAATTATCGGACATTGTTCCCATAGCTAAAAATAAATATAATACTACGGGTATATGTAAGTAAGTACAATCGTATCTATTGTAAAACAAATAAATACCTGTGTGTGTATTTGTATGCATATATGTATACAAGTATCTGTGTATTTAATTTTCAGGCAGGTAAAATTAAATGCATAAAACGATAATTTATTTGTTATATGCATATTCTTGTAATATTGTTGATGTTTACGTTGATGTTGGTGCCATAATAGTTGCCGAGTTAGAGATAGAGGCGGCAGGTCGGTTGCGCTACCTGCCCTAGTAACTACATAACTAAAGAGAAGGTTGACTCCATGAAATAGTATAAACAAATAAAACAATAGCAGCACAACAACACCAACGAAATGTTTGAATAAATTGAATATTTTGTTACACAATCACACAAACACATCAATGACAATTATCAACTGAACATTGCTGCTAGTACTTACATACAGCAACAGCAAAAGCAATAACAACAATAAAAACAACAACAACTACTAAGTGCTATGTAGTTAAACAACATGTAACTAGTAAATACATAACAATGGTAAGTAACAACAACGTAGTTAATGATGATGGAAACATCATTATCATTATTGTTGTTGTAGCTGTTTTTGTTATTATAGTTGTCGGTTGTCGTCATCGTCGACAAGTTAACGATATGTCATGTCATGTGCAATTGTTTTGTAATAAATTTGCAATTAATTGCAAAAAGAAGTATCTACAAATCTAAAAACACAAAAACTGCAAAATATATTATTAATGTCATTAAACATCTCATCTACGTCAATAGGAGTTATATATGAAATAACTGTGAATTTTGTTAAATACATTTGACAGAAATACTTAGGGGAATAAATATCTTAATGAGTGGGCCACTTAACGAATTTTCGAATTTTTCTGTGAAATTACAGGAGAAATGTTTTTGACATTTGGGCATTACCTCCTCACTATAAAATTGTATTTCTAAGTGAGAATATATGAGTTTGTAAGTTCAGGCAAGCAGCGCGAAAAATAAAATGTTGCAAAAAATTTGAACACTTTTTGTGTGAATATTTCAAAGTTAAAAAAAATTAAAAGCAATCTTTTTTATTTTAAGGTAAGCTTTGTTTCTATGTTAACTTTAAACTTTAATATTCTTCACAGGACTATTCCGAGTACGGAATTATTCTGATGATATGAAAAAATATGAAGCATTATTCCACACGTCTTCAATTTCAATGAGTGGGTCAGTCGTTTTTTCACCGTTTGCATTCATTTGCCGTTATTGCTCATGATTTACTGAAGCTGCTCTTAAGCTTTTTGGATAAATTTTCAATATGCCATTCAAAAAATCCACACAAAAAACAACTCCTAAGAAGAATGAAGGTCATTTTAAAATATTGCTTCAAACCGTTGAGGATTTCAAGGTGATAAAAAGCAATAAGAGTCACCGCAAAAAGTTATAACATTCCGAGAACGAGTTAGACTCGATGCATCAAGAAATTGGATTGCGAAGTGAGGTTTCTTTCTTATGTTAATTGATTTTGTTAGAACTAACAATAAAGAACTATTTTTTTTAATGTATTGGCGCCATTTAACGAGATTTCGATTTTTTCGAATAAAATAATTTTTTCTTAAGAAGAGAAATTTCAGTTTCGCCTCACAAGCGAAAATTAGTATTAACAATTAAAATTGTCAATTTAATATTCTATAATTAACATGGTATAAATATTGAAATTTTGTGGTGTTTAATGGTTTTTGGGCATTTTTAGAGATTTTTATCAGGTGACCCACTCATTGATATAAAATTTGGTAACGCTAAAAACAACCACTTCGGAAAATCGGTAGTAAATTTTGTCCTTGAAGGCAAAAAAAAAAAGACTTGGTAGCAATTAGCTAAGGCTTTCTTCTAAAAAATTTTATAAACATCCATTAAAACATAACCCGCTGATTAAGACATGACCGTATTATCGAATTTCTCACTAGTATTCAGAGTAATTTCTAATACAAATGTGTTTCAATAGATATATTAATAATTTGACACATTCTTTTTGACATGATTTGATTGGAAATATTGAACGGAATAACAAAAAAAATGGAACAAGTTCTAGCTGCTTTAATTGTAGTCAGGGATTAATTGGCAAGACTGCCACACATTTTCAATACAATGCTGAAAGAACAAACATGCAAGATTTACGAATATACACGAAACCGAGCAATTTTTATATAGATTTTTGATCAGCTGCCAAAAACACCCTAGAAAAACCTAGCCATAACTCATATACTATTTTGCTGTTGTTCAGTGTTATTAAACCTCTCATGCCCGATGTTGCCTATAGGCAACATTCGCTTTGAGGTGGCATAAAATCGGTGTTAAACAAATTTTATTAGTAATATTCATTCAATATGCATTCAGTTGTGGCACGTATTCGTTTGCCGAACATTTGAAATTTCGTGCTTATGTCATTTTTTTTTTTACACTTTATGTCATTTAAGTCAAGTCAAAAACCAAGTGCAAAAATTGTTCGTAAAATCTTTTCCACTATTTTTATTCAGAAGCGGAAATTTTTATTATAAAATATGTCTATATCCAGTAGTCATCTACAGCTCCGTAGCTATGTTTTTAATAAAAGCCAAACAAATCAATATAGAGGATGACATTTGTTCTGGATTGTGGAAGTACTAGGTTAGGTTAGGTAGTACTGGCTGGCCGAAGCCACACATAGACCTTTAGGTCGTTAGGGATATCAGTGTGGAAGTACTAAGTAATCATAATTTCAGTGCAAAAGGTTTCTATAAAGCCTCATTAAAATTCATGCATGAAAGGGTTAATTATAGGTGTAGATTAACAGTATACATAGGTAGTTTTTATATGTGGAGCCCTCTAGTGAGATATTTTAAAGATATTTTTATTTAATTTACATCGGATTTCAATACTTTGAAGGGCTTTAAAGTTATATTACATAGTTTGCAAGCGAAGCGCCCACTAGTGGTAAAATTTTAAATTTATATATGGCCTATATTTTAAACAATCCCTGTAACAAATTGCATTGCAATATCTTTAACGGTTACAGAGCTTTGACGAATATTCTATTTAGTTTCTATAGGAAAATTTTAGTAATTAAATATAACCTTCGTTTTGGAACCTATTTCGGACAAAAAGCTAGATAAGCAGGGACTTTTTTAAAATATTTAAATAAATGAATACACAGAGAGTAAAATTTCATGGAGGATGCTGGGATTTTCTCGAAAAAGTTGAATCTTGCATATATACTGTACATCGGAAAATATGTGTCTGTTTATTAAGCTGAAATGATTGGACTCATACACGCACTGGATCACCTAATAAATGAATAAGTACGAGGTAAAAATATTCTGGAAACACTTAATAATCAAACCATGATTAAGGTGAGGTTTAACTGATTATTCTGAACTGTGAATTTTATAATGCAATAAAATTGTTAAGATTATTGCATAAGCTGAAGCTTTTCGAACTATGGAATGAGCTGGCAATTTATGGACAAATGAAGGCAAGCAGCACTTAGGGGGGAATATACATACACCAAGACCGGGCAAAAAATCGATTTTTCAATCTTGGTGTTTTCATAAAGCTTGAGGTCTTAAGAATGTCTGGTGAAAATTTCAAAAAAAAAATTCCAAGAAATAATGACTGCTTGCCGCCATCAAAGGGGGCGAAAATGTATGCAACAAATAATGGATTACTTTGGCATATCCCTTTAAAAATAAACAAAACAACCCTAAAATTTTTTAGGGTGGGAATCACTAGAAATTTGTAAGTTTTGAATGGATTTTGTGTAGCTAAATTTAAAGCTATTTCAAAGGCAAGCAAAGGTGCTTATAAATTGTAAAAATTTCTGAGTTCAGGATTATTTAAAAATTGTGGTTAGATACAAAAATTGTAAATTTTTTTAAAATTTACCAAATAAATTAAACAACTGCTAGCTTTAAGTTGGTTTAGAATAATAAGAACAGTTGATAAAACTTAAGTCTCCACGATTATGATTTTAAAGCCATTAGAATTCCTATATCCCGAATCCCAGAACACATTAGAATAAAGAATAATAAACAAACAAATAATTATTTTAGTAAAATTATAATTTTACTAAAAGCGGCAGCGATCCTCTATAAATCGGAACAGAACCCTTTCAAGGATTAGAAAAAATGGTAGAAAAGGGAGTGATCGGACAAGAGATAAACAAGAGACAAGAACTTCCTGCTAAACCAAAAATACTGACTATAATAGGATAAGATACGCATTCTGTATTGGTTTAAGAAAATAAAGGTTGCGAATATCAACGGGTCATTGCGTGCTCAGGTTCAATAATAAGAAAGAACATATTTTAGGACATTGTAGAGACAATTTCTAGAAACAACACAGAACTACCATTTATGGACCAGACTTTGATACTCAACTTCTTGAGGGAGATGAAAGTGGATTAAGATTCCGATTCTCAAATATTTTAATTCAATAATCTCACTAGCATTACATTACATTCTAATCTGACGATTGGCACTAAATTAAATTCATTCTTTATTTTTAATGGATCTTAAGAAGGACAGTTGTAGGAACTTCTGCTAGGTCTCCCAGTACTTCAATTAGAGCCTTTGATTTGCTAAAAAGTATTTAATCACAGAATTAAATCGCTACCATCTATAAAAACTAGCATGATTTTAAAAATGTTACAAATCAAATTCGGTCAAAAAAGTTTCTTCATGAGCAACGTGATACAGAAACTAAAATATTTATTGGAAACAAACTAAAAATAAGAAGAAGTTTTCGAGTAATTTCATGAACAAAAATATGAAAGCTAAACTTTCTTTTTTTTTGACGACCTCGATAGTCTAGTAGATAGTGCAGTGCACTAGACTTTCATCAAGAAGGTTGCGGGTTCGATTCCCGTCTTGGGCTGGTGGTTAATTCTCATAAACTTCTTATATTCATTATCGATATGAAGTGGATGACTTGGTTGGTAATGGCAAAACCACCGAGCTGATAAAAAATTGCCACAGCCGTACGGAATCGACGTTAAACTGTAGGTTCTACCATCGCCACTGTGGTATAGTGGCAGAATGCGAGACTCTTGTCTCTGGAGACCCGATTTCGATTCTCGGCTTGTGTTAAAAATAAAAAAACTAAAATGTTTAACGATTACATTTAAATCCTTTGAGTGATAATAATTGTCAATTCTATGTTAAACAGAAATAAAATATTTATTGGATTTTTATTCCAAATGAAGAAATTAAATTATACAAAAAAAAAAGAAAAGAAAAACAAAAAACTTATAAATATAATAAAAAAATAAAAATCATTTTATTTAAATAAAGAATAATAAAAACAAAACAAAGAAAATTTTTACATTTTATTAAATTTGCTGATACGAATATTGCATATGAACAGTGAACGGATAACAAAAACAATTTTGTTGCTGGCTGTTTTTTGTATAAGTATATGTAGGTAGGTAATAAATAGTAGCAACAACAGCAGCAGCAATGCCTGACTTTCAATGTGCAGCCACGTGAAGCAACAGTATCACGTTGCCACCATCACCAGAGCATTCAATTCATTGAAGATGCAGTACGACGACCGATCGGCGACACTCACACACACGGACAAACAGACAGAAATACACAAAGAAAAATATTTATAAAACATTCGTAGTTACTAATATATGCATGTGTGTATATACAAAATGTATAAAAGCGTTTGAGAACCTAACAAATATGCATTCAATAAAGATATGTTTTATTTTTTTTTTTAACTATTATTAACTTTCATTGTTTTTATTTCTACTTTGTATTTGGCATTACTTAATCTTGTTTGAGTTTTTTTTTTTCGGTTTGTCATGTGTGTGTGTGAGTTTGGGTGTTTGGGAGGTAATTCGTCATGATGAACATGTGCTGTACACCACAGAAAAACAAAATAACATTCATTACAAACATGAGTTCGTTGTCAAAGTCATCGTCGACAGTTGTCACTGTAAATTTGTAAAATGTGAAAATTGTGCGTATATTTGGTATAAACTTACAAATACTAAGTGTATTTGTAATGCATGCACGTTTGTTTGTGTAAATGTAAAATCTCCAACCCTCCAAATTTCATATAAATTTGCATATTTCGTGAAATATTTAAACGGGAGAATTTCAATTTACATAAGTCAAACTTTTACATTAAGTATTTTATTTTATCTGGCAGCAAACTTAACTCTCAAATACTTTCAGCAGAAAGCATTTGTAAATATTTATAATGTAAGTAAAGTTGTTTATCCTCCGAGAGATTTTGTCCTTATTTTACAAAAAAAAAAAAAAAAATCTCTATTTAAAACTTTAAAATTTCTTTCACTCAAAAAAAAAATTAATTTTCGCCTCATTTTTCTTAGAAAATGTTTTTGGTTTTATGTTTTTTTATTTTTGAACTAAATTTATCAGAAATATTACATAGATTTTACATTTACACAGCCGGAAACAAGGACCTGCTTTGGGGCGGGGGCGCCCAAATCTAGATTAAAATATACTTCTTTTTTGTGCGTATACGCATCATTAGGACTTAATGACTTAACAGATCTAATGAGCATTTTGTGATTTATGCTAAGTTTTAATTTGCGATTGAAGAACAAATGCTTATTCTTGACGGGCTGGACCACTTGGATGTGACTTATGACTGGAATGCTGAACTTCCTGCAAAAATATATAATCTCAGACATGCAACTAAACTTTGTATGTTGTGCTAAACCTAAGCGGCGGTCCTAAACAGTTTGATTGCCACCGTGAGCCAGGAATGCTGCAAATAATTAAATTATAACTGGGATCGCTATGGATTTCTGAGGATCTTTTAATTCATTTTGAATATTCTTTAGCACGTGCATGAAGGGTTCTTTACTCGATGCAGCTGGGACTCCAGTCTAGTAGTCTACCATTAGGTCATCGAGGTGTCCGGTTTATTTAAGCGGAAATTTTGTGCAAAACTAGAAATTACCAAAAATATATTGGGAAAAATATTAACACTGCATTTTTCTTTCTACCTCTTGCCACTCAGACCTATTGCATTAGACTGATTTCTAACGATTTTTCACTGGATCCTTTCTTCACCGTCATTTTCATCACTGAACCATAAAGCTACCGAATACATTATTTCGTTATATTTCACATAATTGAAATACTTCTTTTTCTTCTTCGCTTTCTTTTATTTTTATTTTGTGTTTACATTTTTTGACATTTGTAGAGTAGTGATGCCTACTTTTACAAAAACAAAAGGGGATATGTAATCTGCAATACTGTTACTGATGCGAACGAGTTACAGAGTACTATTTTAAGTTCGAAACGCATTTCTCTTTCGAATCGTATTGCTTTTCGATTCGGATTATAGAGCAACCTTCCAGAACAAAACCACTACGCCACGGTGGCCAAGCACTCTAAAAAGTATTTAGAACACAGTTCCATAATTCCATCACTATCTGGTACGTTATACCAACCAAAAAAATATCGAGACACAATTATTTGTCATAAATTGGGTAAATTTAACTATGATTCTGATTTAAATTTAATCCAGAGGTTTACCTCATGAGCAAAATGATTTATACATTAAAACTTTCATTGATATTATAAAATAAACATAAGTTTCTGTGTAAACAATTTGGAAAACAACAATATAACACCTCAGGTTACTTTCATTTTTGTTCATCAACATTTCCCATTGGCTGAATTCATCATGTATCCTGCGCAAATGTTCATGGGCTAAGTACAAAGTTTAGAGGTATTCCTCCCTATTTAGATATATGCACATACCACCAACTCAAAGTATGTTGAAGCGGTCCGCTAAAAACTTTGAAACTTTGACAGTTCGTTCTTTAGCATATGTAACTAATGTGCACTTTATATACTTGAAAAATGATTAATGGCGGGCGCAGTGAATTAAACACAACATTACCACTAAAAGTTTTCTCTGCCAACACGCCTAGAGGGGGATCCCCCCCACCCATCTTAAAATATAAATTTTCATATACTTACAGAATAAATACACCGGAGAATTTCAATTTACATAAAACTTTTACATTATTTTATTTTATAAGTTTTTCAAATACTTTCAGCGAAATACATACATACATTTGCAACACAATGTATTTGTTTAAAAAGTATTGTAAATTAATGTGCTTAAAATATGATTTAAATTTTATTATATATGTGAAATATTGTATCTCCATTTTATGTAAGTAAATGTCAATTTCAATTATAAGTTTTAAAGGAAATCAAAATTTGTATATTTTTAATTAGATTTTTTTTTTTGGTTTTTAAATTTCTATTAAAATTTAATTATAACTTTTCTTTGTACTTTGTTGGAACTATCTACATAAAAATTATAATTATAGTTGTTAATGAATTTTATTATTTTTAAATGTTAATTTGGCGAGTGAAGAAGCAGAGTTTTATGCTCTAATTACTGTAAGTCTCAGTAGAATTTTTTGAAACTCATTGTTCATTTCCTGAGTTGTGAAGAAATTTTGCACATCTTCTTAGATGAATTAAGCTTATGCTTATTTTAAGATTAATGCAAATAAATACTTTGAAGTGTAAATCAATTTGCTAATCTTTCTTACTCCCATTTACATAATTTACGACAGATACAAAAATGTTCAAAAGGTACAAAATTTGTATGATGAATTTTTTATCTATTAAGTTTTCGTCGCACCTAAATAAACTGCGTATTTTCTGATGGTTTCTATCTGGTGCAGCTCAACTTGACTGTGTTTAAAGCAATTAAGACACAATTATAAAGGCAATCAAAACTATTTACAAGGTACCACATTTATGTTTAGTTAATTGTGTTCCAAAAAATATAGGTACATTATATACAGTTTTACCTTTGTAGTTGTGCCTCGAGCGGCACTAGATTATTAAAGAATATATGAGACTTTTTAGGCACCTTAGAACTTTATTAGATAATTAATTCATTAAAAAAAAAGTTGTACAATTTTAGCGGACTTTGTAGCTGCTTTGTTTCTCTTCCTAAATAAATTGATTTACATATACATCAAAGCATTTATTTAAATTAACTTGAAAATAAACATAAGTTTCTACGAACGTAATTTCCTGAACAACAATATGCGCCTTTACGTTCCCTTAGCACATAATTCATTTTAAAATATCAACATTTCCCATTGGCTGAATTTTCTATGAAAATTTAGAGCGAATGAAAAGGTGGCAACGCTTAAGGATGAAAAATTAGAAAACATGGACACCTACCACCAAAGAAAACTCATCAATTTTCATTAGATATTTATGTCATAATTCAATATTGCGCAGTGAAAAACAAAAACAAATACATGCCTTATGCCATAGGGTATATTCATTCACCATTAACCTAAGCGAGAGAATAGGAGACGGCACGGGGGTGATTTAATATGATTTCCTAATTTTCATTTTCTTTTATTTTTTAGTTGAAACTTTTAATTTACTTCTTTATTCACTACAGTGTATTAATGTGTTTTGCTTGTTTGAAATGAAATAAACGCATTAGTATACAATAAAAAGTATTTTACTAACTTTATTAATAAATTTGCGTGCCTAATTTGTGTATACCCCCAAGGGGTGCGGTTTTAACACCCAAACTTTCTCCCACACTCCCTCCACGCACGCACTCACTTGAAAGAAAGCGCCCTTGGCTTATGTATCCTGACTGCCTTCGTGCCTGCCTGCATCAATTGTGAATTGTGTGCTGTGTGCTAAGTGCAAAGTTGAAAGGTATAAAGTTCCCTCTATTCATCTCTGTCTATTCTATCTAAAATGCTACAATACGCGCCTTTGCTAAAAAACTTTGAGAAAACTTTTTACACTTGAATAATGATTAATGGCATTGAATTATAAAGAGAGCATTGCCAATAAAAGTGTGTTCCGCTTTTCCTCGGGGATACGATTAAAAAACAAAACAGAACAAAAGAAACTTTCGGCCATAATATATTCATCCACGTTCTTCAGTGTATATGCGTATGTATATTTCTAATTGAATTGTAATCCATTTTGTTTTTCATTTTTTCCCATCATCAACCCCCTAAGCATTTAAATTGAATTCTTATGTATTATTGTTATTATTATTATTATTAAATATGAATAACTAATAATCATCATCAATCATTTTTAGGAAATATTATTTACATAGTACTCTAAAGTTAAATAATCTTTAAAAATATATAACAAAATATTTTAACCCTCATAAGAATTTTTGCACATATATATAAATGTAGGTGTTTAGAAGAGGGTGATTTGAGAGGCCTATTAAAATAATATTTGATAAAAAACCAAAATTGATCGATGGTTTAGAAATTCATTAACAATGAAAAGGAAAAAACATATTCAACCAGAATCTGTAGAGAATAAATTTAAACTATCCATTATTTTTTTTTTTTTTTTTTGGCATACGTGATTTTTAAGGCATAGCCAATTATAAAAATTTTAAAAACGAATAACAAAAAAAAAAAAATAAAAAAAATAAACGATTGTGCATACCTTTTAGGAAATTATATATTATTACAAATGCAAACAAATGTTAAGCAAAAAATTACAAAAAAAGATTAGAAAGAAAAGTGCAATGATCTCAAGTTGCTTATAAAGCGAATTTACAGTTCCGATTTCTTTTTTTTGCATCAACCCTTAATACCCACAGTTTCTTTAAAGACAACCATTCAAACTGGCTTCTTATTGTTTTTTTTTTTTACCAAACTTAATACCAATCATTTTTGCTCATATTGATAACTTTAGAATTAATAGAAATTGAAAACTGTAAAAAAAAAATATTTCTAAAATTTGAAATGTCGTTTTATAGAATATTTCAAGGTTGATTTTCTCAAAAACTTGAAATGCTAGAAAAATTTGATTGTCATATTTCGATTTAGCGACCAAAATCCTACAAGCAGTGATACATTAGGTTCATGTTTTTCATACGAAAGTAATAATTTTTTCGCAAAATTCTGAAAGACTTTCGTTTTTATCTCATCTTTTTACACATCATTTGTATATTTTTTTTTTTTTTCATTAAAATCGGTGTTGTTGGGCATTTAAGGGTTAACAACAATCAAGACATTAGAAGGTGAGTGAGTAGAGTACAACACTCGAATAATTTATTCCAAGTAATCAAATCCCCCCGTTTAATATTATACATTCATTTCACTATCTATTCGTAACTACGTATTCATCACGCTTTTATAACTGCAAATTTCCCTGCATTTGAAATTTTATTTATTTTTTTTGATTTATTTTATTACTAAATTGAATTACTAACAAATAAATACAGAACAAAAACAAAAATGTGACTTTACTTGCAGCTGACAAGAAGCAAACATGTTGCTACTATTTAATAATAAATAACAATAACAATAAATGCAACAATGTTGCATTAGTATTGCACATTGGCAGAAACTGAAGCCACGTTGGTTGATATCATTGCCATTATCATCATCAATATAGAATAAAATATAGTAAAATTCAGTTAAGCGCTTCACTAGCACTTACAGAAAATGTTAATTTGAATTTTCAAATCAATCACTAACAACCAGAGAACGGAAAATAGGCAAAGTAAAATTTTCAATCTATAGTTAGCATTGATTTTGAAATTTCAAATTTCAGATTTTCGTATTTTTGACTATGCCGCTTATGAGAAAGAAAAAGATAGAAATAAATAAATATCTGAAAAATTATTGATTACTATAGATTTAGAATTTTATTTTGCCTTTTTCCGCTTCCTACTAATAAACAAAGATCGCAAAAATACCACGAAACGCTTTTTTATGCGTAGTAAACTTTGATTTTTAAATTTTAAAATTTCTGTCTGTTTGCTATAACAAAAAAAGAAACAGAAAGACAGAAAAAAATTTTAGAATAAAAAAAACCTATGCTAACTACAGATAAAGTTTTTTGTAGTTTTTTTTATAATCTTTGCTAATAACTAATGAGCACATAGTTACGACATTTTTCCCCCCAATATGTAAATATCAATTGGCACACCACCACACATGGCACTGCTAAGCCAGAGTTGCATTTCATTCAATATAAAAATACGTATACAAATTTACTTTTGCATTTTTTAGGTAGAGGCGCCTGGGCGACAAATTCGAGAGAATGGATAACTATTTATTTGCTAAGAAAAAAAAATCAGTGCACAACATTTTGGGAAATTACACATTTAAGCGAATTATATTGTATTTATACAGGTGAATATAAAATTAATTAAAAAAAAAAAATCGTTTTAATTGGTTTTATACAGTTTTAGTATTATTATGAGCTATTATTGCTTTACTAACATGCACTCATTTTTTTTTTGTATGTAGTCATTGGTTACTATCATAAAATATTATTGTTTTAAATGTGTGCAACAGCAAGTGAGTACCTGTTGTTGTTTCAATTTCAATTGTTGCACAAAGTGAGAGTTTTTTTTTATCTATAACAAATACACAAACACTCAAAAATGCAAACACCTGCCCAGTAGAAAAATCGATATGGGCTCAATAACTCAGGCCTCTCTTAACCACTTCAAGCTCAGTGATGCATATTTAAATGAGCATTTTAAAAAAAATTATATTTAATTAAATTAGATTTTAGTCTCCTGCATGATTTCTAAGGTTTTTAGGATGGCTGAAATCGGATTTGATATAAAATTTAAAAAACTCGAATTCGCACATTTTTTATGTTTTCGTGCCTCCATTTTGAGTCCGCAGATTTGAAAAAAAAAACCAAAAAGAAGTATGTATTTTTTTGAAAACCTCAATTTTCGAAAACTACGCAGCGGTTAACCAGTGTTGCACTTCTGCATTCTGCTTTAACACTAAAATTAGAAAATAATTCAGGGCGGAATTCTTCCATTCAAAATGGCATTTCCTACTGTCTGCTGTAATAAAAAAAAATCACTAAAACTGCACTGAATTTCAAGCCAGCAACATTTCGATTGATACTAGAAAATATGTCAGATCTCATTCGTGAATTCAGTGCTGAAATTCTAGACTGAACAGACCAGACAGACCAGAAGTTCTGTTGCAGTACTGAAGTTATAAAATAAATATTTTATTTTCTCATGATTCATAGAATCATGAGAACGGTGCTGGAATTCCAAAGTGCAATTCGGGCAATGAAATTAAAAAATAATTAAGAGCAAAGTTTCATTAAAAAAAAAACTAAAATGAGATGTGATAAATAATTTACTTCGTTTTTCTGTTAAAAAAAATGCAACCATGGGTTTTTAAAATTTTTCATTTTTTCTTTTCAATGCACTTTCTTTGCTTTTTGCAATATAAATAAAAGTTTCAGGATTTAGCGATAATGAATGATGTAGTTCTACTGGCTTTACGTTGCTGGGTAATCTACAGTTGTGGATTCTATTCTTTGAATAATTTCAATTTCAAATTTCTCTGTTCCTTAGAAGTTATTTAGGGGGGTTCGTCTTATGTGATCGGTAAAAAATGGAAAATTTTCTTTTTGCTTAAGTCGCTTCTGTAACATGAATATTCGTATCGAATATTACATATCGATGGTCATACATTAACCCCACTCCCTGGTCACCCTCCCCGCCAATTTTAAATATTACTTACATTACAAATGTGCATTTGATGAGAGATGGCTTTTTAGATATTGTAATTTTCTTAATTTCCTCGAATTTTGTAAACTTTAAAAATCATATCTCGAGCTAGAAATATCTGTTCTTGATACCAAAAGAAAGATATAGAGATGACAAACAAACATAGCTAATGGGATCTGTAATTGGCTAAACGATTCAAGATATCGATAGAAATAAAATAAAATTTTTTCGGTTACAGAAAAAGAAATCGATAAAAAAAAACTCCTCGTTTCTCTTCATGTACGTTGTCATTTTGTGGTCTATTTTCTTCGTTTTGGTCTTATTTTTTCCGAATCAGCTTAACTCACTGGAAGAACTTTTTCATTGTTTTGGCTATAGAACCAGCAATAAAATTTGATTTTTTCAAAATCTGACCTATTATTAACGATATTTTTTGAATCACATCAAGAACAAACGGACATTTCTGACTCCAGATATAATTTTTAAAGTGTAGAAAAGTTGAAAAAATAAAATATTTCAAAAACGTATCTATAAAAAAATTTCAATTTTGATTTTTGAATTAAAGGGGAAAACATTCATAATGAAGCGACGTTTCATTAAATGTACTTGAAAAAAATTACATTTCATAAGCAAGTGAAATTTTTAATACATTTGTATTTGATGGTATAAAATCGACGATACGTAACGCAGTAAATGACCCCACCCTCCTCCACCATGTACTACTTCGTAACAAATCGTCCGACCCTATTGCGCGTTACGTAATATGTGAAGGGCTCCTAGACAAAATAATTAGAATCATGAGATGTATAGTCGTTTCAGAGATGTAAAGTCGATTCAAATGTATATTTCGAACCGAAAATTTTTTAAATTAGCCTTGAAATGTTAATAAATATATAATAAAAGTACAGAGCTAGTTTATTTTTATTGTACGCCATAAAAAACTCGCAAAAAAGCGTTAAAAACAACTGCCACATAAGACTACCCCATTAAGGGTAGACATCATTTGTAGGTGTTTTCACGGATGAAAACAAAAATGATTAAAAAAAAAAATTCAAGACTGAAAAGCCAGTACAAAGTTTTCACTATTATGTAAGGCCTGTGAATTAGCTTTCAGCTCTGATTTCAAGACTTAACAATCATTATTTTTTCTACTGGGAGTATAAGTATGCAGAAACTATTACAAATATTAATGCAAAAATGCACATGTTTAGAATGATATCGTTGTTGCTGCTGTTGACATTTATTGCTTGCTACTATGAGCATAGTTTTATATTTTGTTTTCTAACAGTTATGACAATAATTTTATTCATAAAATTATATATATATATCCATATGTATAGAAATAAGTATTATATAAATGTACTACGTACTTGTTCTATAAATTCTGACTTATTCAAATTATTAAGTATAAATAAAAATATATTGGAAAATTTTAAAATTACTTTTACTGTAGAGGTATGCAATAAATTTGAATCAATCACATTATACTAATATGATATGTGGTAACATTATGGTGCCTACTCACATATGTACATATTTTAAATTTTATTTTTTTATTTTTTTTTGTATTATGAAACATTTGACAAACAAGCAAACATACACAAACAGGCGCTCTAGAGCACCACATGTCGCCACCCTGAAGTTATTCACTTTTAAGAGCAGGCAAGCAGGCAGGAAGCCAAGCAATAACAGCATGTGCCCCCCTTTAATTAAGTTAATTATTTTGTTCAACTTGTTACAACATTTTACATATTTAATTTTCAACAGAATGTTACCTACATACTACATATAACAGAAATTTATTAATATAAGAACGTGCACAAAGTTCTATATTGGAATTCTCAGTATTGTCAGATTACAGATTATTTACTGTGATTTCAATAGAAAACAACAGAACCTCAGATGATTAACTACAAGAAGAGATACTTACATACAAATAAGTATTTAAATTAAATTTTAAGATTAGTCGATAAGATTGTTTCATTTTAGACTTTAAATCTGTACACTCATACAACTTTTAAATAAGCTTCGTTCCAAAAACACTATAAGAAACATAATGAACACGGTAGCGGAACTTCGTGCCAAAATAAAGTCAGAATAAATTTATACCATATAGAGGCCGTTGGAGAAACCTAACCGATGATGGTTTTCCCTGCTGTTGGAGAGTAGCAGAGCTGCTTCATTAATGTCAAAACATTGTATCGGAATCTCAAATGCATTATAATAGTATGTTCACACTGCAGTTTATGTTCTTTTCAATTATTGAATCAGACTGGAAATAAAATTTTTTATGCACCAAACCGGAACTAAAAGTTTAAAATCAGAATTTTATTAACTTCGACCATTTAAAACAAACAAAGCTTAAAGTATTTAAATAATCCCCTAAAATTTCAAAATGGGATCTACATTAGTTTAGGAGATAGATACATAGGTGTCGAACTGAGCGTGGTAACTATGTATGTTTAATTCATGGTGTGGCACCATGCTTCACTTTTATTTTCTACTACTAATTCTACTACTATTTCTACTACTAATTCTGCTACTATTTCTACTACTTTTAAATTTCTTTTTTTCTGCAAATTTTTCTTATTTTCTACTACTTTTTCAACCAGTATTTTCTACTACTTTTTTTCTACTACTTTTTTTCTACTACTTTTTTAATACATATTTTCTTATTTTTTACTATTTTTCACTACTATTTTTTACTACTTTTTTACAGTTTTTTCTACTATTATTTTTAACACTTTTTACTTCATTTTTAGTATTTTTGTCCTACTATGTTTAACTATTACTACTACTTTTTCTACTACCTTTTTACTACCTCTTTACAAAAATTTGTAATACAATTTTCTATTTTTATCCTACTACCTTTTCTATTATTATTTCTACTACTATTTTCTTCTACTTTTTCCTGCTGAGACGTAGATATCATTCTGGGACTTATGTCCTGACTAATGAAAGTCGCTCGAGAGTCTTCAAGAGACATGAAGTTAGACAAAGTAGAAGTGTAACTTTGTTGTTTATTTCTGTTGGAGTTTTTGCAGTCTTCTTCTTTCTATTTTGCTGTTACTTTTCTTCTGTTGATACTTTCTGCACTTATTAGCACAACCACGACGTACGTATATAACACAAGAGAGGAAAGTTCAGCTATATGCAATTAAGCAGAGGTAACTAGGTCGGCTCTCTGCATGATTGTATGTAGCCGATCCCCATATCACTACGTTTGCTAAACATTAACAACAGTATAACTTCGTTTCTTATTAGTTTCGTATGAGTGCAAAAACAACGCGATTTTTGTTGCAAAATTTTCGATTTATCCTTGCTAAAGAAGTTTCACTTAAAAAAAAAGCTTACAGACGGCGAAGATAAATCTATCCAAAGCAATAGATGAGTATATTACAACAAATGGCTTCTATAAGCAAATTAATAATGCTAAATTTATTTCATTAATTTGGTATTGGTATTTAAAAAAGTTATTTCTTTCATAGAAAATAATTGGTACATTTTTCTTTCTATCAAGCATGATTCTCCCTCTTTTCAGTTTCTTAGTTTTAGTGGTAAGTAAAAGCATAAAGAGTTGAAAAAGTTTGGGGCTCATATTTCATATATATTTTTTTTCATGTGATGGAGGAGGCAATAAATCAAGAAACCACTTTTGCCTTTTGCCTTGTTTGGAAATGCTTTCCTGTCACTAAAATATATGAACTCTGAGATTCATATTTTTGGCTTAAATAATATCTAGTTGGTTAAGCTTATAAATTCCGCTATGCCAAAAACTAAACAAGTGAAATATTAAAGGCGGGCTCGAAGCAGATGCGGTACTATATATATTGTGGTTAAATCATGCATTTCCTATTGGTTAATTGGTGTGTGTCTCATATGGTAAAAATCGTACCCATCTCAAAGTCACATTTTCGGTAATCTAACCTCAATAAGAACCTTTTCCTCTGGATTTCTCTCAACTAAAAATCTCATTTTATATCAGAAATATGTAGTTGAATAATATAGTACTCTACCCTTTAAATAATGACGTATCCATTTCTTCTTTGGTGGTGGCAATAAATCAACATCATCATTATCGTTGTTGTTGCTGTTACTTTCTGTGCGCGGTGGCCGCTCACTCACTTCCAATCGCTCATTCACCCTCTCAACTGTTGTTGCAATAACATTTTGTTGTTCTTCATAAGATTTTTCAAGATTTTCACAACGCTTGCGTAAAATTCGTTTCATGTTAAAAGGAGACGATGAAGAAGAAAAATCTTGCGGCGGCAATGGCGGAGATTTAATTAAATAATTTTGAGAATTATCAACAGGAGGAATAGGAATTGGTGTTGTTGTTGCGGTGGCAGCAGCAACCGCCGCTAACAATTTCGCAGATACATGCGCATAATGTTGATGATGTGCCGGATTGTTAAACCTGCTGCCAGCAATAGTTGTTGCGGTTGAGGGAGGAGCAAATGTTGCTGCTGTTGCCAGTGAAAATGGTAGCGGTAATGCATCAGCAATTGTTGCTGCATTTGCCTCCGAGTTATTCAGGAGGCAAGTATTTAAACGTAAAAAAATATCTGTTAATAACTCAATGGGTAAAATGTCCACTGCAAGATGTAGCGGTAGTGGTGGAGGTGGAAGAGGTGGTGGTGGTGGCATTGATGTTGCTCCTACTGCCGTTGTTTCTCTATGCAACAGGTTGCCGGTGGCGCCAGCAGCAACAGTTGCTGATGGGGAGACAGCAGCTATTGTAGCAGTTGTTGTAGTTGGATACAATGTATTGCTGTTATTTGCATTGTCGGCAATCGTCGAGGTACGTGCTAAAAATGCTAAAGCCGCAGCGGCTGCGGCGTTGCTTTTGTCGTTGTTGTTATTATTATTGCTGTGCATTTGACCGGAATTGGCATATTGCCAAGGCAACAACAACGACGACGTGGATGGGGACAATCTGTTGCTGTCATTACACTGAAAATAAACGTTATGATTGGCGGCAATAGAATTGTTGTTGCAGTTATTTTTGTTACAACAATTTGTGGATGTTGTTGCTGCCGCTTCCAAAATATTTGTGGCAGTGGTGGTGGTAGCATCTTTATGTGGCTGCCACATGTTTCTTCTTTTCTTTTTTTATTTTAAATTATTTTTTTTTGCGCAAATTTATTGTTGTTTATTTAAATGTGAAGTCAACCGGAAAACACTTTTTCGCACTTGCAACACACCAACACCAACACGCTCACACACATACACTGAGACAACAACCGATGTTGCCGGTAAAACCTTTTGAATGCCGCCAACAGGCCAACAAGAAATAATAATAAAAATGCTTTTGTTATTCAACTTTAGCGGTTAAATTTTTTGTTGTTTTTTTTTTTAATTGCTGTTTCTTTTGTTTGCACTTGTTTTGTTGATGTTGCTGCTGTTGCGATTGTATTTTATTGCGTGGTGATGGTGTTGTTGTTGTTGTTCTTATGCCTGAAACGCGTTTGCAATTGCGATATTTTTGTATTTTATTGCTATTGTTGCCGTTGTCGTTGGAGTTGGTTGCTTCGATGGTTGTATGTTGTTTAGAAACACGACAACCTTGCAATTGCGAAACAAGTTTGTTTCTTTCTTATTGTCGTCCATCCGTCAGCAGTTAAACACACACAGCGCCGGCGACTCACGGACTCACTCACTCACTTACTCGCAGTTAGTTACCCGTGTATGTTAATTGTTTCACAAGCTACTACCAACAACAACAACAATAATTGTTGCCGCCGCCGTACATTTATTCATATATAGAAAAGTATATCGACAATAGCACAGCAACAACGGTGACAAACCATTCTCACGAACGATATTTTAGCGAATGATTGCCGCCTTTGACAGCCACCTTCTACAATGCTTTATTTTTTTTGCTGCTGCTTTTGCTTTTTTGCAAGTTTTTTGCTTTGTGCTTTTATTGCATTTTATATGCACCAACACCAACACAACATGCACAGCACAGCCAACAGCGACATTGTCGTTCTACGACGACGATGATGATGATGATGACATATGTAGGTATGCATGTTAATTGTATTGTGACTAACTATGACTAAGTATGTGGTGGTGACAACAGCAACACGTATACCACCAACAAATATCAACTACTAACGATATTTTGCCGCTGGTGGCATTAAGCAAAAATTTAATAGGTACTCGTTGTTGCTGTTTGTCGTACCTACTGACTACCAGCCAAATGAATTATATTTGTTGAATTGTTATTAAAAGATAAAAAAAAAAATTAAAAAAAAAAAAAACAAACCAAAAGGGTGAAGAAATATTAGTAGAATTGCGCTTTTTCAAGCAACAACATCAACAACAACAACAAAAATGGCATAAGGTCACATCACCTCTTTGCATAAATGTAAGTATTTTAGATACAGTGCTGGTTCAGCTTATATTCAAGAGCTACAGTTAAACTCTGAAGTGCATTAGAATTTCAACGAGGTGTTCAAAAATATTAAAAGAACTTTTCAGAATAATATTTTTTGAATAAATATAAGGAATAGTTCGTACACGAATTAAAAGATTCTTAAAAACTCTTTATGAATATACACCCTTATTGCAGCATCGGTCGTAACAGTTACAAATTTGTATACAAATTCGAAAGTTCTAATGAAAATTGAATCCGAAACTCGTATGATAGAATCCATAGTAGCTTTTTTATTTATTCATTCATTTCGTATGACTATATGTTATTTTTTAATGAGAAAATACAAAATTTGACCTGGATTGGATTTCAATTCTTTTGGATTTAAAATTGCATCTAAGAACTCATAACTATTACAACGGACTCTCCAAAAGGCGTAATTATTCCGAATAGTTCTTTTAGCACATTAAAATGCTCATCTATGGATTTCTGTATCAGACGTACTCCAAATTGTTTAAATTAAGGAATACCATATAGTGAACTCAAAAAACCGATTTGCTTTTCTTCCATAAATCAATTCTAAAACTATTCCGAAATTTGCCTGTGAAATTTCAATTCGAAATTCTGAAAATTCAGTATTTTATAGAAATCCGCGCATCTGACGCTCTCGAACTTAAACACTTATTTTGGCCCGGTTTAAGATGGCACATGATTCAATTTTGAAAATTTTTAAAACGCAATTTCCATATGTCTTCAATAAGAAATTTGTGCACTTAAAAAAATAAAAGGAAATTGTTGCTGAATTTTAGAGGAAGTAGTAGTTTTTGGTTCACCCCAAGAAAATAAAGTGACCTGGTGTAAAAAAAAAACTAAAATTAGTCTCTTCTGCACTCTTCAAACGATGTGATATTTAACATATTTTATGCATTGTTGCCAGAGCTGTAAAAGACTGCAATCAATTGCGATTTTAAATCACTGAAGTCACATTCAATGAATAGTATTTTGCGATTGCATTCGTTGAATAGCAAATTTGACTAAAGATTGTAAAATTGAAATCATTAATCATTTCGCTGTCATTGACTAATTAATCATTTAGTTAAATCATGTGTGAATACGCTTTTAATGAAAAAATCATCTTACTCACTTGTACAATCATTTGGTATAAAGACAAGGCAAGACTTATAATAGTAAGCAAAGCAATTTAACAGTTTTCCCTTGATTACTTTGGACATCCGCCCAAAGAAAAAATTTATGGTCTCATTGCATTTAATGACAGGAAAAGAAACAACAACTGGTAACATTATATTTATGCTATGTAGTTCTCGGCATATATAAAAATAAATATGTATACTTAGTTTACCGGAAAGAAACTAACAGTGGCCGAAGCCTCAAAGTAACAGACGTACTACGAAAGTAATTATTTTGAGAGACTCCTGTAATACTGAAACTCGTTCGATAATATAACGAATTAGTGTTTTAATTGATTTTGGTTGTTGTTGGCATTTTTGCTTCTGATTTTTGTCTGATAGTACGGAGCTGACCATATTAGGTGGACTTATCAGACAACACTATATCTAAGACAAGAAACATCAGATCGACTAACGGCAACACGTTTTTTGAATCCTCAGTCTTATGAGATTGTTTTTTTTATAGAGTAGTATACACCAATCAAACGCACTGAAATGTTCACTTTTGTATTAACCCTCCCGTGGTAGGAAAAAATCGAGATGCTGATTTTCGAGGTTAGGAGCCCCCAAATAGTCAAAAAATACTAGTCACGAATTTTTATATGTCCAGGATAGCACATATTTTTACAAGAAAACGTTCAGGGAGCTTTAAAATACTCCGACTTACACAAAATGTGTCTCTATCGACAGAGGAAGGTTCTATCTACATAAGAAATATGTTTTTTACACATATTTTTATTATTAAGTATTTTTAATAATTTTTTGAAGTTGACGAAAAAAAAAAAACGAGAGCACAAAAAAAAAGTGACGTTGTCCCATAAAATTTCCAATAGTTTCGACGGTTAAGCTTCAATTGTAACAAAATAAATTCCAAACGATAGAGGAAAAAAGAACAAAGACGTCAGTATTAAAATTGTTTGGTTGGCATTTAAATCAAAGTCAGGAAAAATGTTCAAATTCACGTGTACGAAAATCCTGAGAGAGTTAAGAAGTTATTTTGATGTTTTGAAGCCGATTGTTCATGAGAATTGTATGGAATACTTCTGGTTTCAACAAGACGGCACATCCTCCGCTTTCGCCAGATTAGAGACAGCTAGACTTTTTCCTCTGGGGCTACTTAAAGTCAAAGGTTTGTTTCAACAAGCCAAGGATTTAAATGAATGAGTCCACATAATATGGCTAACCCTGTACATGTTACTCTTTATTAGTTACACATAGTTCTTGTAGAAAAGATTTCGAGTGACTTCAAATTATTTTGAATGAATTCGACTAAATTTAGTTAAAGACTACAAACAAAAGATTGCATTCAAATGATTTCAAAAATATGATTTAAAATATGAATAATTATTCGCTGATGGCAATATGATTAAGAATAATTTTTTTACATTCTTAATCAATGAATACAAAAAATTAATACAATCATTTTGGTAAAAATATCAAATGATTTTAAGTCGCAAATGATTGCATTATTTTACAGCTCTGATTGTTGCTTACTTCATTATTATAAAAGATTTCGTTTTTATGTTTCAAAAATGCAACCATGGGTTTTTTAGATTTTCCATTTTCTCTTTTCAATGCACTTTCTTTGCTTTTTGCACGTTTACATCTTTCCAATGTTGATATTATTTTACAATTTCAATTAGGAAAGAATAAACTATAAACTAAAATAAACTATGCAATAAAACAATACAATAGATAAAAACAATTGTTGATATGTTTCATTATTCCATTGATATGTAAATATATTCCACATCCGTTTTTGATATAGAAATTATGTGTTACATACTTTTGGGCTTAAAGTAAAATATATAATAAAACAAACACTTATAAACCTCACAGACGCTGACATGACGCTTGATTTTAATTTCTATCAATTCATGTTATCACATCAAAAATTCAAAATATTTCTACGTCACATCATGAGCAATAAGTATTCCCTGGGACTAAATGTATTAAACACAATAATTTAGAAGTTATTATAAATTAAAGACACCAATGTGGAAAGTATGCATATTTGTTGAATTTTGCCTGTTTCTACATATAATTTTTTTTTACAAAAGTTTGGTCAGCTGTAGCCTTTTAAAAATATATGAGAACCTATCAAGTTATAATTTCTACATCAATTTCATTAATTTATCAAAGTGAATTTCTCATTTCAAATGCAAAATAATTAATTTTACTATTTTTTTGTTGATTTCCAAACCACCTTTCAAAAAAAGTAGGTATGTCTCTTCGCCTAGCCTTTAAGTCAAGTGAAATACAATATTTTTAAATTATCTAAATGCAATTTTAAAGTTAGCATGTATAGAATTGTTAAACAGTTATTACTTTTGAAAAACACTTATAAATGTATTTTTAATGAATTTTTAAAGTTGCTGGATTAAACGCGTTTTCCCGAAAACCATGTTTTTATAACAGCGTGCCAAGTTGTAAGAAAAATCGCTGAACCAATTTGTAGAATTTTTTTGTACCAGTTATAGAAAATGCAATTCTCTACTGTTTTTTTTTTAACATTTTTTTTACCAGATATTTTCATTTTTAAAGCTGGCAAGTTTTGTTCTAATGAACCGAATTCAACTTAAGGAACAAATCGAGTCTGCAATCTAAAATTCGAATGCTTACAAAATATATACCATTGAAATTTTTCATCAATACTATTAATCAAACCACGTTTCATTGAATTGATATGATGAATGTGTTTATAATATTGATGAAAATAAACCTTAAGTTAATGAAAGTGCACAGCAGTTCAATGAATCAAAATTTGAGAAAATTCATTGGCTGAATTCACGAAATTCATCAATTCTCAACAGTTGTAAGATTCTATTGTAAATGGCATCATTTTTAGTAAGCAAGCGCCATTTTTGGTAGCGATAAATTTGTATGATACTTTTCATTGGTTGATTTTTGTACAGAGGCTTATCTTTATCCATTTTTTCTATATATATATTCATCTACTATTTATTATGGCTGTCATAATTAATACCATCGTCAAACATACTTTGCAAAAACATTAAATTATTTATATTCATTATATTTAAGTTTTGGTTTTGTTAAAGAGAAAAAATAGCAAAAAACTATTCACTTGCTGCGTTTTATTCGCCACTTGCTTCTAGTTATGTGTAACTAGCAGCGATAATTGTCTGGAAAAACAACAACAAAGCCGCAGAGATAACACGTATAATTATAGCTTTTCAACAACTTTTCTTTTTCAAAATCCGCTAAAATGAAGATTAAAACTTTTTTTACTTTAAAAAAGCGTTAAAATTTTTTCCTTTTAAAAGAGCGAGAAAACTCAATACATTTAAACTTTTTCACTAGTACAGGAACATATCTGATACTTCTAGTTTATGAAAATTTCTTCGATTTTTCGAAGATATTTTAAATTGAAAAAACGAATTGAGCGCTAAATCACTTTTTTCCGCGTTTTAATTTTCAAAAAACATTAAAATCAGCGGGAAAAGCGCTGAGTTGGCCACACTGACAACAAGTAGGTTAGCTACATCAAATTCTATTGTGAACTGGAAATAGTAAAGAAGAAGCATGACAGTTTGCAAAACAAAAAAACAAAAAAGGAAAAGATTCGAAATGCCTGCAGGTGGAAATAAATTAAAATCATCCTTAAATATTCTTCTAAAGGGTAAAAACTAAAACCAATACTCACGATTAACCGCAATGACTTGGATCCATTAAAATGTTTCACCTCTAGCTACTGAGCAGTTTCATTGCGAAGAAGAGACTTAACAACTTGGTCGTTTTATTCGCACATGTTAAACTAGCTGGCGAATAAAACACAGCTACTATGGAATAGTTAGCGCTAAAAAGTAGCAGCATGTTCACAACACAAAAATTGATGAGCTTCAACTGTTGATAAGTGCCGTGAATTCAGCCATTAAAATTCAGGTGTTTAATTGTTTTCTTCCTTTGCGGGGCATAGAGCGCCCAACAATGAATGAGGTTTGTTGATCATTAGACCCAAACCCCTTACCCCCTAAGATTTATTAGTGTATACAACGAATGTGCTCATAATATATTCAAAATTTTGAAAAATAAATCAATAAACTTGCTGATGTGAAGAATTTTGAGAACATAACGTTATGAAGATCATTCCCTCTTCACAACCAACAGCCGCTTCTCCAACAGAAAGGTTAATTTTTCTCAAAGAAATCCATAAGTTAGATATAAATTAAATTCATAGTATTCAGATTACAAGTCACGTTCTATATCAAATATGTTTCTACTTGTAAAAGCAATAGAATTTATAGGTTTTTTAATTTAGCTACTGGTAGAAACCTGCACTCTTCTATAAAAGTAAGTAGAACAAGAAATTTCCCATAGCTCAGCTCGATTCATGATGTTCAACCTTTACAAAAAGCTTTTACATTTTAGTTGAAACCCACGCATTTATTGTACGAGTGCCTTACATAAGAAGGAGCTTTTTTCCTCTGCGTGTGGGTAAATAAGTAGATATGCACTCCTATTTTCTTCTCCATATATAAATGTGCAAGCATGCAATAATTTTACAAAGCTTTTCATAGAGTCGTCGCCGCTGCTGTTGGTGGTGGTGCATCTAAAAATAGCTGCTGCTGCATTTAACAATAGCAATGCACTTGAAGTCCTTTTTTTCATTTATCCACCTACATACGAGGCGCACGAGGTGGCAGATTGCATTTCAGTTCTAAAAATAGTTTACATTTTTAGCTCTAAAAATTTGTTTTTTTTTTTCTTTCGCTTAGTTTAGATTTTAAATGAGAGTTGCATAAGTTGAAAGGTAATGTAATTCAAGTAGTTGCAAGTTTAGTTGTAGCTATAAGATTACACAACAAATTGTAACGCCCATCTTCAAGGTGGATGATTGTTAATGTTTTTTGGACCCACAGTTTTTTCGGAGCAACTCAGGTTTTGGAGATATGGTAAATTTTACGATTTTTCGGACATGGACTGCCATTTTGATCAAAATTCTCATTTTTCGAAATGAAAATTAGAATATCAATTTTTTATTTTTTTTTAGTATTAAGATTATACCAGCCATAAAAACTGTTTTGAAAATAAAATTTTTCTTAAGGGGGTATTCCAGTTTAAAATTTGGAAAAATGTCGATTTTTTTTGTTTTGATTTTTGGGTTTCAAGAATACTCTCCTAAAATATTAGTGAAAAAATCGAAGTAAAACTAAAGTTATTCACATAATCGTGCCTTGGTGTAATAAAAAAAGAGACCTAACGTCCAAAAACAAGTTTACGAGAAAACAGCTGCAAAATCGTTTTTCTAGGGTTTTCAGAGTCGCTGATTACGAATTTGATATAAGATTTTTAAAATTCAAAATGGCGGATCCAATATGGGGGATGTGCTTTTAAAAATAGATCGGATTCACTTGAAACTCATTACTCGGGGGTTTCTGCTGATGCTGATTAGGACTATGTCATCGGATTTTCACAACTCAAAATGGCCGACTATTTTTCAAGTTCATCGGACTCGCTTGTAACCCGTTACTTGGGAGTTTTAAGGATCGCTGATTACAAATCTGACATTAAATTCGTAAAAAGTGACCCCAAAAATTCCCTAGTAACGAGTTTCAAGCGAATCCGATAAATATTTTCAAATTCTTCTTCCATATTGGATCCGCCATTTTGCAATTTCAAAATCTGATACCAGTATTGTAATTGGCGACCCCGAAAACCTCAGAGTAACGGGTTTCAAGGTAATCAGATCAATTTTTAAAAAATATTTCGCCATATTGGATCCGATATTTTGAATTTCGGGAAAACTGACATTCGATTTGTGATTACATAGCATACTTTTTTCTAGCAAAATCGTCAGAAAAAGACATTTTCGGCCGGAACTCGCTTAGCTCAAACCAACAGAAGGAGCGGAAAACATTCTAAAGAAGCACGAACAGTGAGGAAAAAAATCGCAATCAGAGCATCCAAAGAAGTTGACAGAACTGGAAGACTGGCAGTATGCACCAGCGATAGCTGACTAAAAGAAATTTTCATAAAAAAATATTTTTTTCAAATTTTAAACGTAAAAATTTATTTAAAAAAACTTTAAACCCGTTTTTATCAAAATTTTTTCAAATTTTCCAAACTGCTAGGACTAATATCTTGTATCTTAATATCTCATCATCATGGCTGTAAGTGGAACCTCAAAAATTTAAATATTCCCCCCCCCCCCCTTTTGTGCTCTAAAAGAAAAATTCCAATTAAAAATATGTGTTTTTCTCTTTTTTTGAGAAAAAAAAGACTCTAAAAAAAAGCGGAAGCGAAAAGTTTCACTTTTTGTGTTTCCCCTTATAGAAAAAGGTCTAGCGAAAAAAAAACTTTTTAAGTTAATGTTTTTATTCTTATTAGGAAGTTCGGAATTCATCCTGCCACCAAAAATAGACTTTTTTGGAGATGCCCTCTACCGCCGCCATCTTGGATGTTCAAAATTGATCGAAAAAATTTGTTCTTTTGCTCTTCACTAAGACATTTATAACATTTCTAAGCAATTTCCTAATAAAATATCATAGTTAAAAAAAAAAAAAAATTACCCAACAAGTCAATTTTTTTTTTTCTAATTTTATACTGGAATTTGCCCTTAATTGTGAACTACATTAATTTACATCAAAAAATATCGTTTTGATGTGCAAATCCCTTTCGCTGTTCTGAGGTTAAGAAATCCCAAATTATGGGCGAAATCTCAAAATCTGGCAACACTTACACAAGAGCATAAGAAATTTCGCCATTGCTGCTCTTTGGACACGTACACATGCTCAATGATCAAACGACTGAGCACTTTTTTTTATAGAAATGAGTCCTTCACGTAGTGTGGCCAACTTTTGTTTTTCAAAATCCGCCAAAAAGAAGAATAAAACGCGTATTTTCTTAAAAAAGCGCTAAATTTTTTTCCTTATAAAAGTGCGAGAAAACTTAAAACTCTGTAGTTGTATTGAATTTGTGCTTTGAAGAAATTTTACGAAGCGATTCCGGATTTGACATTTGACGATCAAAATCGCCTTCAATGTTTCCACTTCCATCAAAGGTATACTCGCATCGAGTTGCCATTCTTCTCTCAGATGTTTTGCATTCTGATTGAAAAATTTGAATTTCGTAGCATTCAAAAATTTTATATTTATTTCTTAGTATAAAGGCGGTATTTTGGTAAAAAAAAAGGAGGTATGCGGTTTTTGAGCCTAAAAAACGGTATAATACCGCGAAAAACTGTATAGTTACGAGCGTTATGCATGAGTTGTAATCTTTTGGGTGACCCTATTGCAGTTTTTTAGCTTTCTATGATGGGGAAAAAAACGTTATTTCAAAATATTCTCCTAACTTTAATCACTATTCCCATCCCAACATGAAACCACATGCCATACAGGGTTAAAGTTAAATAAAAAGAAAGGGAAATAAACAATTAAGATATCAAAATAACCTATAGTTATGCCGGCAATTGAAGCAGGTAGTAGCTATTTATTATGTAAAATACTTGTAAATAAATGCAGTTAATTAAGATCTCTCACTGGGAAACGGTAACACGGTAAACGGTTTTTGTTAAATATTTTATAACTATATTTTATTCATTAGAAAAAAACCCCAAGTAAAAAAAAAACAATAGAAAAACAACTAAAGAAAAATTCTTAACCCTTTATTAATCAACAGCAATTGCAACAACGACAGCTGTCATTGTTTATTTATTATAACAATAACAGGAATGTCTAAAAATATTATACAAAGGTATACCATACGTAGTTACTAATCAATGAGTTTTATCTTGTATTGAAAACAGTTGTTTGTAATTTAATTGTCAATACTGTGTGCATGTGAGCAACAATGTGGTAGGTAAAGTAAGTAAATAAAGGCGTTTAGGATACCTATGAAAAATGTGTTGTTAAAGATAAATAGGTAGGTATTCGTAGTTAAAGATAAAACGTTGCATTAAATTACATTATAAATATTTATTTACAATTCAAATTCGCCAAAGATAAGTGGCAAGAAATTATACTGCACTACAATTGAGAATGACAGAGTGAGAGAGAACATAAAAAGAGAAACACGTTTCAGATTCTATATAAACAATTACGCCTACAATTGTAAATATAGTATATGCATGCACATATATATGCAAATATGTATAGAATGGCAGTATGGACAAGAAAAAATACAGAGAGAGAAACAGAGAATGAAAAAAAAAAAAGAACAAAGAAAGTATATAGAAGGGGAGACAAATTAGTATCGCATGAGATAAGAAAAATAACCAGAAATGTAACAAAACAAAATGCAGATAAAAAAAAAAACAACAACAGCAAAATCATGCGATCGTATGTTAATTAAAATTCACCCAGTTGAGTAGATTTGGATTGCTCCAGAAGGAGAAATGAAAAATGAGTAAAATATTAATAGATTTAAAAGAAAACGTGTAGATTGATAGAATGAATGTGTAATAATTAGTGTCTGACCGAATATTCGTTTTCGTTTTCGGCCAAAAATACGGTTTCGGCTAAGTTTCGGTTTCGGCAAAAAATAAGGCCGAATATTTGGCCGAAACCGAAACTTTATAAATTTTACTGTAATTTGCATTTCAGTACGCAAAGGGCTGTTTTTATTTTTAGCATATAACATAAAGTTATTCAATTTTGAATATTAAAATAAAATGTGAATTTCATTTGTACCTATACTACAAAATGTATTTTTTTTAGTGCCTTTAATATGTATTTTCTTTATTGTTAAAATAAGTAAATGTATTTTTGTTATATTATGTATACATATGTAAGTATGTTCATTAGGGCGTACCAATTTGTATGGATGAATTTTTTTTTTTGAAAAGTACTCCGACAGAAGAGTTCCATATTCTATGACAAAAAAAAAAATGGAACCTACCCCCCGTAAAATTCGTAGCAGTTAAAGTAATATTAAACGTAGCTATTCATTTTTATTCAAACAACAACTACAGTACGTAGTACTGAAACTTCTTCGAATTTTACGGGGGGTAGGATACATATTTTGGCCATACTTTCTTCGGCAAAGTTGACCAGAATCGAATATAGAATTTTTCTGTCAGCCTACTTTAAAAAAAAAAAAAAAAATTGGTACGCCCTAATGTACATGGATTGTTTTTTTTTAGTTTTAATTAAAAAAAAAATTAAAATAATTTGAATTTTGTTTTTAACATATCTGTGGTCACAAGCAATAACAACACAACTCTAGTTTTGTCGAATTCGAGTTATTATCATAATTTGAATCTTCATATCTGTTTTCATATTGTGTCAGAATTTTATGACTATCGGTTCAGTGGTTTACGAGATATTAGGGCGGGAAAATAGCACAATTCAACCTGATTACTCTTAGCACTTAAACCTTTGAAGTGCTCTCCTTTAAAATACAAAAAAACACACTTATGCTGTTATGCCTTGTGACCACAGATATATACATATATATTAAAAAGTTTCGGTTTAGGTTTTGGCCGAATATTAGAAAAATGGCCGAAATTCGGTTTCGGTTTCGGTCGGACTCTAGTAATAATGAGAATAAGTTGTAGAACGACCTATCAGTAATGTAAAGAGTAAAATTCCTTCAACTGCGGACTGAATTTTTCAAGCTTGGTTGATTGGTTAAGGTGGTGACCGAGTGTTAAACATTTGAAGACTCGATCCAATTAGCAAGTTAGTGCCATTTTGATACCACAAAACCCTGATACCCTAGGATTAGCCATCAGGGTTAACTCCATTTTGTCTGATTAAAGTGCGTGATTAGTGGAAAAATCTTTCAGGTCGCCGGACACTTACAGAGTAAATGTTTGGTGGACTCTTTCACACTGTTTTCGTTACAGTTGCGGCAATGGTCATTGAAGGCGATCCCCATTTTAGATGCATGAACGCCTATTAGCTAATGACCGGTGCTGACAGCTGTTAATCTTACCACATTAGTTCGGGTTCTGGTGAGTAGGTTATCAGTTCTTGCAGCATTGTAACAGGGCTAGAATTTTATTGTTTTTTCTGAATGTCTGTACGCCCTCCCACTTGAGGCTGGCTTAGTGTAGGAAGTGTTCTCGTATTTTCCTCTGAGAATCTTTTAGAGGAATGAGAGGAAATTTGCTTAGCAAGTGCATCGGCTGTAACATTTCCCTCAATGTTTCTATGACCAGGAACACATATGGGGAATATGTTGGCAATGTTAGTCTCGTGAGGTGCTTCTTGCACTGCCAACCCAGTTTGAATTTGGTAATAGGCAAATTAATCAGATAGTAAGTAGTTTAATGTTCCCCTCTGCTATATCTAACCATTCTCAGATACTGCACGCCTTTCTAATTGTTATAACTTCTGTTTGGAAGATGCTGGCATTGTTTGAGAAGCTAAGGGATTGATATATTTTGTTGGCTAGTTTGTTGAGTATATTTCCGCCCCTACACAGCAATCCCATCAGGACCCGTCGGTGTAGAGAGTTATGTCGGACTGTTTATGGTACTTGATGTCCTTCCAGTTATTCCTAGTAGGAACGGAAATCCTGAACACCTTTTCAAGGTTGACTTTCAGTGTTAGGTAGTCTGTAAGTTAATTAAGTCCATTGGGTAATGTGTTAAGGATGTTGCTGTGAGCGTAGGTTTTACTTGTCCAGCATCAAGCATCTCTTAGTCTTATCGCGCTTATTAATGCAGTGCATTTAAAGAAAAGATCAATGGGCAACAGATTTAACAGCACTCATTGCCTCGCTTCCCCCTGCGCAAGCTGTTCTGGGAATTCTGGGTCATTTTTTCTAGTTGTTGGCCTTTCTAAGAGCTGGCCAGCATATTATAGCACCGTATCTGAGGATAGGTCTAACTACCGCAGTGTACACTGTACATCTATTGCACTATTTTAAGTCAACCTTGGTTTCTATTACCTCTTTTTATAATCCCTCGTTTTTTGCTCTGTTTCTTCAGTTTCCCATTTTTCTCTTTCCATTTAAACTGTTTTTAAATCTTCTCTTTCAATTCAATTTATTGTTTTCACAGATGTTTGTTGTATTCGGCAAAATTCCCAAAATTAAAATCAAATTGTGGCATTTTATTTTGCTGCGTTATATAACCAAAGCCAAAGCATTCAAATTTTATTGTTATTTATTTTTCAATAAACTTTTAAACAATTAATTTCCTTCACAGACTCACAAAAAGATAGCGGAAGAAATCAAAATGAACGCTCCTTAATCCATAATTTTTTACCCCCCAATTATCGTCAAAAACAAAAAGAGGAAATATTGAGTGGCCTAACCGCGTTGAGCTCGTCTACCAGCACCAGCACGTCTACCAGTACGTCTATTACGACGTCCACTACCACCACGACCGCCACGTTTCCTTATGATTTTTACTTTTCTTTGTTGACTACCTCCTCTGCGGCTCCCTCTTCTATTTCTTCTTCTGTTTCTTCTCTGTCTTCTTCTTCTGCGTCTTCTTTGTGCAGCCCTTCTGCCGCCTCTTCTGCCACCTCTACCACCTCTTCTGCGTCTTCTACGGATTGCAGGTTTTCTTCTTCTTCTTCTTTTTCTGCCGCCGCCGCCAGCGTTGCCTGCTGAAGAAGGACTTGATATAGAGGTTGGTGAAGCACCTGCTGCAGTTGTCTCTTCTCCTGCTGCTGCAGTTGTCTCTTCCCCAGCAGCTGCAGTTGTCTCTTCCCCTGCTGCTGCCGTTGTCTCTTCCCCAGCTGCTGCAGTTGTCTCTTCTCCTGCTGCTGCAGTTGTCTCTTCTCCTGCTGCTGCAGTTGTCTCTGCCCCTGCTACAGTTGTTGCCTCTCCTGCTACAGTTGTTGCCTCTCCTGCTACAGTTGTGGGCTCTGCTGCTACAGTTGTTTGTCCCGAGACACGGGAAATCAGCAAAGATGCCAAAATGGCAACCGTTAAAATAGAAAGAATCTTCATGGTTCGTCTTCTATTCAGTTATTGGTAAACTTTAACTGACTGACTTTTTCGGCAATTTGCCATTCTATATATACCCAAAATTTAAAACTAATCTCTAATTACTCCGATCTATTAAATTAATTTAAATATTATATAAGCAGAGATATTCGCTTACTATTATTTGCTTCGTTTTTTCTATTGTACTCGCACATCTTCTATTTGATCTCGCACATACACCCATGAAAATAAATATACTTCTATTATAAAATATTCAGTGCAAATTCATTATTAAAAAAATCGAATTCTTAATGTCCTTGACTTCATTTAATTTGAATGTAAATGTTTAAATTGAAGGAAAAGGAAACGATGAACATAAATGGGGCATCGTAATCCATTTTCTGCGGAAGACATTGGGAACATAATGCCTCATAAAAGTGTAGAAAGTCTAAGTCTAGTATCAACATATCACATGAAGGGGTGGCAAACATATTAAAAACTAAGATTCAATAAAACGAAACTTTTCACAGACTCAAGCAGAAATCGCAAGTAGTTAGAGAAATTTTTAAATAATGAAGTAACCCGCTTCAAGCCTGGCCTTGAATCCCAGGAAAAATCTTTGAACTGTTCTTTTCCAAACCAGATTTATTCAAGTGTTTGCCAGATTTTCAGTTGCAAGCTAGAAAATCTTTTAAATTCAACGCCAAAGCGAATGGAACAAAAATATAAGGAATTAAGATGGTCACACCCTATAAAATAAATTCGGAATAAATAAAAATCTTAAAAAAATTAATTGCACTTTTGTGATTGGAAGTACCTATACTTATTTCCGTGAGTGTATTGCGAAATTTTCAATCTGTTTCAACAAAACCTCTAAAACGTGGCTTAAAAACTTTGCAAAAATGTTTTCGCTTTTGATATATGTCATATGCATATGCAAATACAAAACAGTTAACTTAAATAAAATACAAGGTTATTCAAATAAATTTATTCAGTTAAATAAAAAAAAACTTGATTGGCACTGATAAACATTCCTCAAAAGGGGGATTCCCGGGGCCCAGGGATTTGCTCTGAAATTCGACTCTAAGATTCGGGAATTGAAAAGAAAAACCCTGGGATCCTCGGCATTCGTATGTCTGTAACTGTTTAAACCGTTCACCCCTACTGCGATTATATGTCACAGTAACGAGAAAAAACTCAGAGGTGAAAGGGTTAAACTTCGTTTCGTGTTTTGTTATCTCTGAGTCAAGTAAATTGTCATTAAAATTTTTTCTAAATCCTTTATTGTTTGACCTCTCAAAGATGGCTAAGTTTGAATTTCTACGAAATTTTAACTCCAATGTCCAAAAATTTAAATGGAAATCAACTTAAAACAAGTAAAAAATGTATGCGTTCTATACACAAACTTTTTTTTTTAATTTTAGAATGGATTGTAAAATGTAAAGTGAAAATTAATTTCACATATTTTTTCTCATTTAAAATTTGTAAAAATTTAAAAATTGGAAAAATTCGAATGCTCTGAACCATTGTAAGATATTCTTGCTGAATCTAGAAATGTTATTTCTATCACTGTAGAAACTTGAGTGCGGATCGGAAAACAATAAAAGTTACAGTTTTTTTTTTTTATTTATCACTGTTTATCAATCCGGAAGCCCCCAAAACTTTGAAAAAAGTGTTTGGGTACAATCTAAATTCAATCCAAATTTCGTAGAACAAAGAAAATAATATAACAAATAAAATTAATCGAATAGAAACTTTGAAAATTCGTCAAAAATACATTTACAAATTTTTTCCAAAACTAATCACTGTTTAGCACTCCCATATACACTGACTTTAAATTGCATTTATATAATTTAAAAATATTGTATTTCACCTGACTTAAAAGCCAGTTGAAGAAACATAACCCTACTTTTTTATAAGGTGCTTTTGAAAATCAACAAAAAATAGTAAAATTAATTATTTTGCATTTAAAATAAGAAATTCACCTAGATAAAATAACAAATTTGATGTAAAAAATATAACTTCACAGGTCCTTATATATTTTTTAGAGGCTACAGCTGACCAAACTTTTGTAGAAAAACATATGGAGAAATAGACCAAAATTCAACAAAAATGCATATTTTCCAGATTTCACTGTTTTATTGCTCCTGTTGTGGCGTAAAAATATTTTTATTTTGTTTCATCTGGTCACCTTATTTTTTCGAGGTAAGTTAAAAACTACTACACTCTCTAAAATTCGGAAACAAATTTTACTTTTTTAAGTATTAAAATTTCTTATCGAAGACATATTGAAATTTTGATTTGAAAATTTTCAAATAAAAATTTCATTTTGAAATTTGAAACGTTTTCTCTATTGAAAACATGATAAAGGAGTTGAGAACACGCCTTGTATTAAAAAGAATATTATGTACCTAGTATATATAATATATTAAATATATAACTTCTTAGTAAATAATCTATGTATAAGGGTGGTAGTAGATACAGAAAATTTATTGCATTTATAAACAAATTTTCTAAACTAACATGTTGCATGTAAATAGCTAAGAAGAATATTGTTTATGTGTACATACAAATAATAAAATGTGGCAACAACATGCCACCATGCAACACATACATACATAGGGAAAAAGAAACAAATAGCAGCTGCAAAAAAATAAAAAAAATAAAGTAAAATAGTAAAAGCAAAAAACAAAAATCAGGAAAATGAAAAAATAGAGCGCATCAAAACAAAAGAGCAAACAAACAACAACAAACACAACAGAAACAACAGCCAACGGCAAACAACAACGACGACGTATCTACATACATACAAACGACAGCAGCAACCCAAAAAATTCGTTCAAAGTTCATTGACTTTAGTTTGCACTCCGTTTTTATTTTACATGTGCTTGTGTTGTTTTTATTGTAGACTCATTGCTGCTGTTTCATGCTTTTTCTATTTCTTCTTTACATTGCTTTTCTTTTACGTTGTTACTTTTTCTTTGCAAGCACTCTGCCAAAAATAAAAAAACAACAACACACATATACACACACACACACACAAAAGAAAAATGTGCGCACTGCTCTTCTCTTGCACATAAAACTCAAATACAAAAACAAAGAGTGCATATATATTTCACTTTATAATTTTTTCCGTTCTCTCTCTCTCATTTATTTGTATCTAAACTCACTCTCTTTTTTGAATAAAAAACTCACACATACACATGTATTTTATCTACAACATTTCATCGTCATCCATCGCATTGCAAAGTCATTAAAATGGTATGACTAATATTTTGTTTTTACAACCCCACGAACAACAACAAAGCGACTCATTAATAGCAACACAATATTAGATAAAGCGCACATGTGGTTAGTTTAGTTGAGTAACGCAAATCGCAAATGCTAAGTGTTGCCATTTGCAATAAATTCTTTTTACAACACGAAAAAATAAAATAGCAACAAGTGTAATAAAAGCAATATTTCCATGTAAAATATATATTTTTAATGTATCTATGTATGCATGTGATTACAAGCATTCGCAACTTTGGGCTTTGTTTTTGTTTGGACCGGCGCGCTACTAAACATTGGAATAAGAACACGTGGCTTTTTTTTATTTTATACACATGACATACACACGAAAGAATTTATATTCATGTGGGTGTATGTGCTTTGTGAAGGCATGAGTTTTTTGTTATTTGTTTGTATACGTTAATCAAAACAATACAGCAATTGTGTTAGAATATTTTGAAGGGGTTGTGAAGAGAAGGGGAGGAGGGGGAAAATGAAAGAGTAAAGAAAATATAAATTATATTTGTACTTAAGAGCATGACAGTAGTATGAAAAGAGTAAGTACTCGTAAATTAGTACTAAATTGTTTGTGCTGCTTACATGTGCAGCACTCAAAGAGGGGTTAAAAGGGGCAGGAGATTAGTATACATATATAGAAAAGTATAAATATTGCCGATTAGTTGAGTTTTTTTTTCCCATTCAAGTGAAAAAAATAAAAAATAATTCTAAGAAAAATTTGTATTTATCAAAGTAAGCATTTCCAAAAATAGCATAAACATGAAAAATTCAACGGTGGGTTGAGGTTTATCATTGATTCCCTTTCCATTTGCACTTTGAGGCAAGTAAAGTTGGTTTTTGGTGAAAAATATTAAAAATCACTGGAGTAGAATTTCAGATATAGTGCTTTCTTGTGTGAAAAATGTTCTCTAGCTGTGATATTCCAGAGTAAAAAAAAAGGTTTGAAAACATTATTAAGACATACCGTTCAAGCAGGTCTGCCAGCCAATTTCTTGCCCCTAGAAATTTAATTTCCAAGAACCTCTCCTTGATAGATATGTAAATTTTTAGAAAGTATGTATTCAGAAATCAGAGTTATAAACTGGGCAGACAATTATGGCTGGTCCATAATTATCTAACGAGTAAGATTTCTGGATATATCAATATTGAAGGGAACGAGAAAACAGATGGACTAACTAGAATGGGAACAGCCTTAAGTATTGAAAAGTAATTAGTGCCGATAAAGATACCCATAGAAACAGTGAAATCAACTTTAGAGCAGAAAATAAGGAATATAATAAACAGATTTGGCAAACCCTGAACGACTGTATGTTGATTCTAAGACTGATTCTTGATAAGAAAAGAACACAAAAAAAAAAAAAGAATATCAAATAATGCAATTTCGAGAAAGGAGAAGTTGACCCCATCCACTACCTCCTCTGTGCATGCCTCAATCTTCAGATCTCTACACTCTGTTTCTTAAAGGAAAGACCATTCAGAGAGCCGGAGAAACTAGCAGAAATAAATCAAATCTTATAGTGTTTCATGCTAAAACGTATAAAGGCATCATGATCAATCAGATTTTGGGCCGCATGGATGTACAGATTTTCTGAGAACTCTTATATTAGGTCTTGTAAAACTTGAATAAATTTTGCAAAAATTGTATACATATTACAAACTTCATACGAAATATCAAAGGATTTTACATCTATTCGTAAAATTTAAATCTCGTAATTGAACAAAGCTAAAGTAGAATTTGATTTACAACGATTAACTTCAAGCCTATGAAATGAAATATGGAAATATTAAAAAAAAAAAAATTCTTTGGAAAAAATAATAACCACGCCCCCTACCATCAACACCATTTACACATGAATGGCAACTTTAACATGACATTTGTTAAGGGTGAGTAAGTGTAGGCAAGAGTAGAAAATGTGTAGGTAGATATGAGATCTAACAAAATACTATAAACATGAACATAAAAAAAAAGAAGAAAGATCTGGAAACATTGACAACTTCTTTCAATGATGGCTGGCTGACTGTCGGCGCTCAAGTGGCATAATATTCCTAAAGACCACACTACACGCCTCCTCATTTGGCATATCCTGTCTGTCGTGGCTGTCGATGTTCGTTCTGTTTCTTTTGGGTCTGCATTCTTAAATTGCAACATAGTTGCCGTTCTTGTGGTTGTTGTTGCATTTAATGTTTACGATTGTATTTGGGTAGGTAGCCAGCAGCTACAAAAAATGATAACGAAACGAATGAAGAAAACAAGTAAATGAAAATCATTGAATTAATTTTCATTATTGTGGATTTTGACTTTACTACTATACAATTTAATATTCTACTTTTCGTATTGTATACCTAAATTTTTATTTTACATTATTTATGGCCACGTTTCATTTCATTTTCCTTTGGTGTATTCTTTTTTAATGCATGTGTGTGTATTTCGTTTTTGTCATTTTCTCTTTTGCATTTCATTTGTTTTTTGTGTGTTTGCACACAATTTTTCTGTAATTTTATGTATTTTATTATTTTTGTTGTTTTTTTTTTTCTATATGGTTTCGTTGTTTTCACCTTTATTTACTCATGCTTAAATATTTATTCGCAATTTGAATGCGAATAATTTTCAAAGGCGTTTTCTCTTCATTTTCGAGTATTTTTATGATTTTTTTGTTTTTGTTTTTTAAACAATTTAATTTGTTTACTTGTGGATATACACACGTTCTATAAAATACTTATAAAAATCGTGCGCTTTTGCAAAAATTTATTTAATTATTTTTTATATTTATTAATTGTGGTAAAAATTCTTTAACATCTATTGGTATTGGTGCAAATATAAACAATTCGCGTTTCAATTATATAATATATATTTTCAATATGTTTTTTTCTGGTTATTTATATTTATACAAATATTTTTATATAGATTTTTTAATTAAATTTAATTTCAATAAATAAGAGAAAATGCAAAGCCAGAGGCAAATTATGCAATATTTTAATTAAAATTAAAGATATTCTGATAAATATTTGAAATTGGGGTTCGGAATATCGTACTTCCCGAAACCACCGCTCCACCTCCCTTTTCTAATTTGACAGTTTGAGGCAGAAAAAGGGAAAATGAAGACTCTCTTATTGTAAGAACCAGTCCGTCTTCTATCGCCCTCTTTCGAACGTATCATGCAACAACAAGTTGTACTAAAAACATTTACGGTAAATCCTCTCAGTACAACTCAATCTTCAGAAACTTTACTAAGCCATAGAGAGAGAGAGAGAGAGAGGGCAAGAGCAAAAGAAATACATCAGCATTCCTTAAGCCGAATTCACACGAAAGATCATTTGAGTTCGCATCAAACGCTTGCTGTACACCCCTTCAAACATGGGCATCAAAATAATTTACGTTTAACTGACTACATGGTCCGTTTTTAAGTAAATGGATTATAATTTTGGACTGAATTAAGAAACATTCGATTTATTTTTATCGATAAAAATAGTCGTAAAAAATTTTATAATTTTCCAAGAAAAATAAGTCATAATTAATATTTGCATGTGTTTGGTAATTTTCTGCCATTTATATATCGCTAACGTGAGCTTTAGTTATGAAAAAACTTAAACGCTTTTGCACAAAGAATTTGTTTCAATTTATAAAAATTTTTCTGTGAATTTTAAACTTTGTACACAGTAAGTGTGCAAAAAACCAAATGATCAGGTTTCTGTGACTAAAATCACGTAGTAAATGATTATAAAATAATAGATGAATAAAATATTTATAGTAAGTAGCTAAATAGCAAGCTAGTGGTAAACTAGTATACATACAATTTCATGAGTATTTACGTTTTGCATGCATGTAAATGGCAACTTGTTTACCTATTTGTAGTTTCTTATTGTTAGATACTGCAAATTAAAAAAAAAAAAAATGAATCATATTTACTTATAATGCCAAGTTATGGAGCCAATCATAGAAAAAAAAACAAAGAAATAAAAAAACAAAATAAATATAACAAAAAATGAAAGGCAAATGAAAAATGTATATTACTGAAAAACAATCGTTGTTAAACGTGAGTGAGTGCACTTTCAAAAAATTTACAACAGCAAGAACAAACAAATATTTAAAGAAAAACGTAAGCAACTTATAGGTACTAAAAATAATTTCGTAATAATATTGTACAATGTCATGGGATTTGATTGTACCATATTGCAAGTATTTTCAACGAAGGGTGTATGGTATAATAAAAACTTGTGATTTGCTGTATCAAATAAAAAAATTTTTTTTTTTTTTCATTTTTCACACACAATTCGCTATGCTTCAATGAACGAGATGAGTAATTTTTTATGTTACTTTTTTCAATTCTAATAATTAAATGCAATTTAAGAAAATCGCAATCAAGCAAGAGAAAAAATTAGGTGTGGTCGTACATTTTTTATAATTATTTTTTTAAAAAAAGGAGAATGTTTTTTTTAAGGGCGTATACAATAAACCAACAATGGATTAAAATTGTATTTCTATTAGAAATTAAGAAATTTACTAAAATTTTTCCAAGTGTAGCCACAAAGATAAAAAGTATTTAGTACTGCATACGTTCACCCTGTTTGTGTATTACTTGTTCTTGCTCTCTCTCTCTCTTTCTTTCGTTCTCTCTGACTTTTAATAAAAAACTCTTTGTTTTTTGTTACCTATATAAGTGTAGTAGTATTAGTAGCGGCCACATGATTTATTTATATTAGATTGTATCAATGAGTGTGAGAGAGAACGGGAATATGAAATGCACGTTGTAATTGTTATTGTTATGTACGCCCGCTGTTTTTGTTTTTTTTTTTTTTGAGCGCGCTTATGCATCTCTGTGTGTGTTTCTGCGTTGCAGCCATGTGCGCATGTAGTAAACAAGGTCAAAACAAGTTTCTATTTTTTTTTGTTTTTTTGCTGTAACTAATACCCAGTTGGAAATTTTAATCGTCAGTTACATCGATAATTAATTTATTTATTTATAGATTAATTATTTTTTTTTTTAAATTATTCTAGCTAAATTACAGATACTATAATACAAATTAATGTTTCTTTTCTTATACATAGCAGGTGAAATGCATTCCTGAAAGCTGCAATATATTCTGCTATATTTTTTTCTAGTGGGTTGCTCTTCCCTTTTGCTACAATTGTATTTTCTTTTGTTATTGTTATTTTCTTCATCAATTGGTAAATATGTATGTATTGCAAAGAAGTCGAGCAAGCATATTTAATCTGAACTTAAGAGGCTCTCTCTTCATATACATAATTTGTTATTGTTATTTTTGTTGTGCGTTTGTGGTGGTGCTAATGGCTGGTGAGGGAGGAGGAGGAGTATTTCGTTCATTGTTTATAAAACAACAGCATTTTAAAGAGGCAACAATTTAACAGTAAAAATCAGCAATAACAGTGAACGGGGTGGATGGAGAGGAAACGAATTAGAGTAAAAGAGATGAATGGAGAGAGCTGAAGAAATAAATATTGTATGTATTTGATTGTTGCATTCAACACATCATATAATGCCATATATATATATATATATTTTTTTTTTAATAAGTCTATTACTAAAAATTTGTATTTTTGTATATTTATTTTCATTTCTATTGTTTTTTGTTATTGTTTTTCTTTTTGGTGCAATGATACCCACATACACATGTGTTGCGGCAAGTAAAAATAAAATTTTTTGTTCTAAAAATAAAATTTCAGTAAACAAAATAAATGAACCGTTTAGATTTAAACCCATATAAGTCACCAAAATAAAAATTTACCGAAAATAAAAAAAACAAGCGAACAAAAGCTACAAAAAATGTATGCCTTTTTTAACTAATCAAATCGCTCATTTACTAAAAGACTGTCATAAGTCAAAAACACGATTTTTGAGTTAATGATGCAGAATTATTCAATATGTCACGCTCCATATTGTGTAAAAATTTCATTTCGTTTTTTGAGTTAAGACAGTCTTTTAGTAAATTAACGAAATGTTCTAAATCGTCAATTGGAACTTGAAACTTACAGGAGAACTTTATTTTATTTTGTAAAAGCAAGAAAATCTTAGCTTCGGGTAAAAAAAATGACTTATCAGGGCTAAAACTAGACAACTTAAATAAATAAAAATATTTTCTTTATTATGCAGCTTAAAACAATACTCTTTTTTGAATAAATTTATTTACAAGTTTTTTTTTGTTCTGTATTTTCATTGATTGGAAAAACAAACTGAAATGATCTTTGATTGAAAAATATACCTTCCCATTATGCCTACTTATAATGATGATGAACCGAATTGATTTTATTAGAATATTGTATTATATTTCTCAAAGCACCTGTTGGACATAACAAAAGAACAAAGCATAAAAAAAAGAACATACAAAAATTACTACTACTTTCCACATTGAAATATATTTTTATATTAGGTACTTATAGCATTAGAGTATTGTTTTTATTTGCTTATGGTGAATAGTTCATTTCATCTGGGTTTGATATTCCCAATAGGAAATTAGGAACGTTCACTAAAGAGTAAATCCAAGGGGAAAAAGAGTTTTAAGGATAAACATAAGAAACAAAAAAGTTGCACAATTTAGAAATATTCAATATGAGTGTATTTTTAATCGTTGTGTATGGTACTTTATACAGTGACTCAAAAAACCTTTCACGTAAAGGAAAATTTCAAAAAAAAAAAAAAACAACCAAAAGTAACAGCTCGGAAAAGTTTCTACTTATCTCGACAAACATAAAGGAAAAATAATTTTTTAAATTAAATAACATCCTCCGGTTCCAAAATGGTCTCGAAAGTTCCGAAATTAGAATTATAAATTGCGATTCTTTTTTAGTTTCCAAAATTTTTTTTTCTCAATTTATACAGAAAGAGTTTTTTGAATCGGATAGTTTTTATTGGTGCGGCAAGTGGTATGTAGCAACCACAAATGGATGCCAATCTAGTCAGAACTACGTTTGAACGATTACAGTCAATATGGGGTAGAGGAAGGAATGATCGCCGTGCCGTGAGTGGTATAGTGGGGTGCATGGTTTCGATTTTCGGAAAAAATAAATATTTTCAAATTAAATGTTCAATTTACTCACTAATCAAATACAAAACACAAAAACTAAAATTGTTATGGGGCACATGGTAGAAGTGAAACTATGTAGGGTAAAAATATTATTTTCTTTTTAATTACTTTAATGGACAAATTTAGATTATTTTCGAATTTCGAAGAATGATACAATTTTCTTTGATTCAATTTTCTATAGGTGTCTAATAAATACCTGCATCTATTGTTGTTCTGCATGTGGTTGTTGTTTCTCTTGGGTTGACTCTTATGCCTGGACACAGTGAAATGTCAAATTCAATCAAATTTGCTAACATGTTGGCAAATTTTATATAGGAAATTCTCTCTTTCTCTCTTTTTGACAAGGAATATGACATAGCGTAAGTTCCTTTTAAATATTACAAAAAGAGAGTATCATTGAGTATATCAACAGACAATGAGAGACGACATCGTGGGAATTGGGCAGTGACGTCGGCTCTCTCAATCTCATCTCAAATTAGCGAGTGATTGATTTCAGAGGAATTTACTGTTGTTAGTCGTTTTGTTTTTGCAAGAAATTCGTTCAGTGCAAATACATACATAAATATGAGAGAGAGTACTGTTCGTGTTGTTCTTAGATTTGCCACTCGTGGCTCGATCGTCAGCCATATTTTATTTTCTAATATAAATTTTCAAGCACAACAAAAAAAAAAGAGGTGAGAGAAATCGTCGTTGCGTACTCGTAAACGCAGCAGAGTTGCCAAAAGCACATAATTTATTTATTATAAACAAAATGCAATTCATGCATGCAGCAATATAGCTAAAATGGCCTTTGAGTGGTACCCCCAGCGTACTCGTTGCAGGGGAAGACCGCGAACGACCACTTGGACGAGGGCCGTACATGCAGAATGTGCAGCTTTAGGCTCTTGGCGAGAAATTCGACGAATAGCAAAGGACAGAAGACAGTGAAGAGGACTATGCTCCAATATTAAGTATTTTTGTTACACATATTAAATATTATATATGCTAAGGAAATAATGATAATATTAGTTGAAAAGAAACAGATCAAGAGCACACGAAAGTCAAAGAGCAAATTTGTTGTGTTTGATGTTGTTTGCCCGATTGTGTCTTTGCTCATCTAACGCATATTTTGTTGCATTAGAAATATTCATTTAAAAAAAAAATTAAATTAAATTAAATTAGAAACTTTCCTAAAAAAGTTTTCACCTCGGCGTTCGGATTCGGCATAACACTGGTAGAAACTTTTATTCATGTACAAATATACATAACTCGAAAAATAATAATGGATGTGGAAAGCCTGGATTCCCAATGGGTTGTATTGGTAGTAACTGTTGAAAAATTGCCATTTGGGTTTTAAAAATATCAATTTGGTGTGTTCCAAAACCGACTTGGAATATTCTAAAACCAATTTGAATTGGATCTAAAATCAATTGAGAACACTAACATATCCAGAGAAAAGATTACGGCACTGGGTTTAATTTGTTCGTTCCTTTAAAAGGTTTTTCGAATCCAGAGCAACGATGATAATACATGAGATGTTTATGGGGGTTCTCTAGTGATTGTGAATATTCTGAAACACATTTGAAATATTCTGAAATCAACTTGGATTTTTTTTCTGAAACTAATTTAAAATACAAGTTTTTTCGGCTTTTGTGACGTGTAGAATAAAAAAAAAACCCCGGTTAGCCAGTGAGCGAGTAGAAAAAGCTTAATATATGATTAAATTTAAATAGTTAAGAGAACAACGATATGATTATAGTATTACCGTTACATATGAAAATGAAAAATATGATAACGAAACACAAAAACAACAATAAAAACAAGTTAATGTTGTATGTAAACTCACCATTCATGCGACCTTCATGTACTGTACTGGGCTTGCCATTTGGTAATGTCGATGTATTTGATGCTACAACTTGTGCTGCCATTGCTGCTGCTGTTGATAACGATGACAAAGATGATGATTGTAATGCTGCTGCTGCTGCTGCTGATGATGATGTTGTTGCTTTTGGAGGAACAACTGTCACACCAACGCCACCACCATTACTAAATTCGTAATCGTTGCTAATGCTCGAATGGCGTTGCTGCTGTGCTTGATGTTGATGGTGGTGATGTTGTTGTTGATTTGTTGATGCTGCTATTAATTGACTGTTGCCGCCACCGATTCCATTGTTACTTGCTGTTATAGTTAAACCGTTTGCATGTTGAAATGTTGCACCAGCAGCTGGTGCCGATGATGACACTTGATGTTGTTGATGATTTGTTGTTGCAGCTGCATGGCGTGAATTTCTTGTGCCAATAACAATATTGCTGTTGTTGTTGTGGCTATTAATATTATTATTATGTATAGCACCACCGCCGACGCCGCCGCCGCCAATGTTGTTGCTTGCTAAATTATTATCATATGCAACAGCACCTACCGTAGTTGCTGCCCCATTCGAGCTATTTACAATGTAACGTTGCTCATTGCCAATAATTGCAGTAGATGCCGTCGGTGATAATTTTAATAATTCCTGCTGCTCAATGTATTGAGCAGCTTCTAGGAGGGTTGTTAATGTCGCCATATTAATTCAATCAAAATGAAAGTTACTAGCGGCGGGCTCTTCTATTGTTGGGTTGATTGCTTGGCTGGCTGGCTGGCTGAATGACTGACTGGATTGCTGGCTGTAGCGAAATGCTGCGGTGGTTTGCGCTGTTTTTCTGGATGGTAGTTGCAATGTTTTAAATTAAATTTCTATTTGTGGATTTTTATAATTTTCTGCAAAGAAAAAAAAATATATATTACAAACAGGTAATAGTAAATTTCAAATGACAAATAAGTCTATTTTAAGAGGTAATTTGGGATCACTGATTTCAACTATATATATCTAGATTACCGCTATAGATAAAATCTTTTTAATTGAACTTCTCTTTGTTTCAGTTTCATACCTAACAGAAGCGAACAGACCGCAACACTCCAACAATCTTGGAAGAATATATACCTCATAAAAACTAAAATGAGTGCCTTCTGCACTCGTTACATGATGTGATAACATACTACATTGTAGTTTACTTCATTATAAAAGTTATCGTTTTTATGTTCCAAAAATTTTGATTTTTAACATTTTTCATTTTCACTTTTCAATGCACTTTCTTCGCTTTCCGGAGGTCTACACCGCCTAATGTTGATATTATGTTACAATTTCAATTAGGAAAGAGTAAACTATAAACTAAAATAAGCTATGTAATAAAATAATTAATCAATTCACAATTTTTGATATGTTCTACTATTCCATTGATATGAAAGTATATTCCACAACCGTTGTTGTTGTAGAAATTATGTGTTGCATACTTTTGGGCTTAAACTAAAATGTATAACAAAACACACACTTATAAACTCATACATACTATGAAACCTCACACGACCCGACGTGACATTTTAATTTTTTTCACTTCACTCCACTATAAATTTTCCTTCAGATGCTGTGACTGACTTTGTCAAATTCCTTCGAAAAATTCGTATAAATCACATCAACCTAATGGCCTAATTCAAATGAAGAGATGCAATAGTTCGAGAATAGTGCAAGATTAGTCACAGTTCATCTACCTGCAACAAATCCATGTTGCTCAAGACAAATATGACGTTTAACAGAGAAGAACAATTTAGCTTTGATAATACTTACTTTTAAACAATTTTAATACATTTGACAGTTTCGAAATAGGCCGATAATTAGAAACATTAGGCTGATTCTCTAAGTCTAGTATATGCCCTTGCACGGTAGCACGATAGCACAAATTGTAAAACTTTTCAATCCGTACAACGAAACAAAAACAAAATACACGTCAATCCATTCTGCAACACTTAAAAACTTTTCCTACGGCGATACCCATGTATATGTTCAATGCAATGAAGTGTAGTATATTAAATGCAACTCTGTGCATCTCTCTCACTCTCTGTGTTTACATTTTCTAATATATTACAGTTCTACGTTAGTGTGCAGTCTCAAATCGTAGTATAATTTTGAATTTCGTGCTATCGTGCAATTATACTAGACATAGAGAATCACCCTATTTTTTTTTTACCCTCGATTTAAAAACTGGTGTAATAAATGCAATTTTCCAACTATCAATGAAAGTACCCGAAATTAATGACTTATTGAAAATATCACTGAGAGATTTGCAAAGACCAACAGCACATTTAGAAAATACGATAGGAGAGAAACAATCAATAACAGGCTTTACAGAAGTATTCATATTTACCATAGCGTTAAAAACCTCCAATTCGGAAACAGTAAGAAAGCCAAAATCCAAGAAACTATCAATATTATTGAGCACTTGATCATCACAAGACAAACCATCATCAACAAAGTTCCCTTTAAAATAATCAGCAAAGAGATTAGCTGTATCAAAGATTGAATTAGAGCTCTTATTATTATAGAACATGGACGACGGGATATATGAACTACATATTTTTGATTGGATAAAACTCCAGAACGATTTAGGGTTAGTTTTAATATGCATTAATTATAATAAAAAAATATGTTTCGTCATAACTCGAGTCTAGTTTTTGCTCACAGAAGTTTTCTCTGATTTTTATTAAGATTTTAAAAATTTTTAACTGCAATATAAAATTGTTTTAAAAATTAGTTTAATTCGCTTAACTCATTAACCACAAGGAATTTCGTGTTGCGGTTTTCGGCAAAGCTGTTTCTCACAGATTGGGCTACAATATTGAAGAGCATTGTAGCAGCAAAAAGTTAATACAGGGTGACGAATTTGAGACTAAACACATGACACAGCAGATTTTGTATCATTTCTTTTAAACCATAAGGAAATTCATTTAAGTGAAAATTATGAAAATGCTTCTCTTTTACCTGGCTACAACTTTGTTGAACATAGTAACTCCAAAAAATCAACCTAATCTGGTCAATTTTGCCCCAAAAGTGTAAAATTATGAAATATTGAGCATAACATAAATACAATGACTCACAAAATTTATCAAGAAACATGCAGGGCCTTTAAATATTATTCAATTTCAAAAATTTGTTTTCTTGTGTGGTCGTCTAGATGAATAAAAACTTTTCTGCGTTGTTACTTTTCGATTTGATGCCATCGTTATCTATTTACATATTTGTTCCAAATATATTCCTTTATGTGATCAATTATTTGAGTCACTGTAAGTACAGGCGGATGCAAAAGGGGGATTAAGGGTTAAAAGGGAAATTAAATAATATCTAAAGGCCCTGCAGGGTTTTTGATCAATTTTGTGAGTCATTGTAGTTATGATATGCTCAATGTTTCTTAATTTTGCAATTTCGGGGCAAAATTGACCAGTTTAGGTTAATTTTTCAGAGTTATTACGTTCAGCGAAATTGTAGCCGGGTAAAAGAGGAACATATTCATAATTTTCACTTAAAAGAATTTCCTTACGGTTTAAAAGAAATGATACAAAATCTGCTGTGTCATGTGTTTAGTCTCAAATTCCTCACCCTGTATTAACTTTTTGCTGCTACAATGCTCTGCAATATTATAACCCTATCTGAGAGAAACAGCTTTGCCGAAAACCGCAACACGAAATTCCTTGTGGTTAATGAGTTAAGCGAATTAAACAATGTGACCTTGAAAAAATCGCTTATTTGACCTAAAGTAGCAAAACGCCTTGACAGTATTATTAAGTAGGCCTAGTGCTATTAGAAACCGTTGAGAAATTTGGATTCATATTTTTAGTGTCGCACAGTGTAATTAATCGAATTGAATCGTTGTCTCTTTATTTCACAAAATTTAACTAATTAGTTAAAAACAACTTTAAAATTGCCACACCGCCATTTGGAATCGGCGTTAAACTGTCGGTCCAACTACCATGTGTGGTATCACAATGGGTCGTTCAGGCCTAAGTGTGTCTCTCGACAGCTACTCCAACCTAACAAAACCTAATAACAACTTTATGTATTCTATTTGTTTACTTTACATGTAAAATATATAAAATAAAAACCTAATATTTTTTGATAGTTTTCTTTTTTAATCAAAATACAAAAAGTGGCTGTAGTTATTTAAAATCAGGGACCGAAAATAACGGTTTTTTTCAAAATTTTTACATTTAAAAACTGGTCGTAGAAAAATGTTTTAGGTAGTTTTGTGCAGATTTCAGAACTCTTTCGAAACATGGCATACCATAATTTGAAAATCTTAATTTTTATGAATTTTCATCTTCGATAATAATTATATATGAGAAATAAAAAATAAAAATTAGTTTTAATTTTTAATATTGAAGAACAAAAATAAAAGTCATCATAATTTTTATTCATTGAAGAATGTAAAAAAATTTAGAAAAAAATCAATAATAATTATATTTGAGGAATAAAAATAAAAAATAGTTTTAATTAATAATATTGAAAAATAAAAATAAATATCATCAAAACAAATCATGTAAAAAAAATTAAAAAAAAAAATCACTCATGTTTGCTACTGTGACAAAAATAAATTAATTATATTTATTAAATAAAAGCATATTTTTACCAACACTTTTTGCTATCCCAATCAGTTTTGTAGGTGTGATTTTTAATTTAATCAAAAGAAAAAAAAAGAAGAAAACTATGATAAAAATTATTTCTGATTTTTATTTATATTTTTCAAAAATAAAAATCTTGCATGATTTTTTTTCTACAGAAAACTATTATAAAATTTTAATTGATTTTTATTTTTTTTTTTTGCTCACAGATAACAATTATTCTTGTTTTATAAAACATGTTATGTCCCTAATAAATAATTTTGGAGTAATTCTAGCCATTTAATATTGAAGAATAAAAATCAATTTCAATTTTTAATATTGAAGAATAAAAATAAAAATCAACATAATTTTTATTTATTGAAGAATGTAACTAAAAAAATTCACTCATGCTAGTAATATCAGAATTAATAATAATTGTTAAATAAAAGCGTATTTTTACCAACACTTTTTGCTATCCGAATCAGTTTACTGGTGTGGTGATTTTTAATTTAATCAAAAAAAAAAAAAGAAGAAAATTATGATAAAAATTATTTCTGATTTCTGTATTTCTGTATTTTTCAAAAAATAAAAATCTTGAATGATTTTTTTTCTACAGAAAACTATTATAAAATTTTAATTGATTTTTAATTTTTTTTTTTTGCTCACAGATAACAATTATTTTTGATTTATAAAACAAAACCTCGGAAAACAACTTTTATTTTTCAATTTTTAAAAATATGCTAAGTAACTGTTATGTCCCTATGTAAAATAATTTTGGAATAATTCTGGCTATATAATTTTGAAGAATAAAAATAATTTTTATTCATTGAAGAATGTAAAAAAATGTAGAAAAAAATCGATAACAATTATATTTGAGGAATAAAAATAAAATATGGTTTTAATTAATAATATTGAAGAATAAAAATAAATATAATAAAAAAAAAATTATGTAAAAAAAATGTAAAAAAAAATCACTCATGCTAGTAATATCAGCTTGGCGATATTACTGTTTGCTACTGTGACGAATTAAATTAATTATATTTATTAAATAAAAGCGTATTTTTACCAACATTTTTTGCTATCCGAATCAGTTTACTGGTGTGGAGATTTTTAATTTAATCAAAGAAAGAAGAAAATTATGATAAAAATTATTTCTGATTTTTATTTATATTTTTCAAAAATAAAAATTTTGAACGATTTTGTTTTTCTACAGAAAATTATCATAAAATTTTAATTGATTTTTAATTTTTTTTTTTGCTCAGAGATAATAATTATTTTTGATTTTTAAAACAAAACCTTTGCAAAAAACTTTTATTTTTTAATTTTTAAAAATAATTATGGAAATTTGTTTTATTTAAAAAATAAATATTAGTTTACTATTTATTTTTTTTTTAGAAATATGCAAATAATTTTAAAAACTCACTAGTTCAATAGAGATGCTTAGAAGAATTTGTTGGATTACCAAATGCTGAACTGAACTTTCGCAATGATTATTTACTACCAAAATTTGCCACTTGTACACTAGTCGAGCTGTTATCACTGACTGATTGTAAAAGTTTGTAACAAATGTATTTATATACAAAATCTTATGATAATGATATGAAATATTGCGTAACAATATTTCAACGCTAGGGAAATACATAAATATTGTAGGTACATATGTGTAGAAGAATATGGCGATCATGCGCGATTGATTTCAAATTGTCAACTGAATGGTGAATGCTGAATGATGAGTAAAATTTGTTATGGTTATCAAAAAAATATGTCACTACACTTCATTCAATTGCAAATGCTGCCGCCTGTATGCATCTAAATTCTAAATTTTTCAACTACTTAGGTATTGTTAAATGTCAAAGTGACAGCAGTTTGATGCTCAAATGGTAATGATGGTGAATGGTGAGTGGTAATGGCTTATTCTTACCTCTAACTCTATTGCAATACAATACAAACTTTTCCAAATGAAGTAGAAAATACAAAAAAAAAAGAAGTAGAATGAAGATGGATGCTGTTGTGTTGTGGCCCTTTCTTTATTAGCTACTCAAATTTCCCTTTTATCCAAAATATAAAAATACATACAATATGAAACTTTAAGCCATAATCTTCTGTTAATCTTTTACAAAAACCTAAATCAAATATGCGGCAGAGTAACAGCAGCAAGCAGCAGTTACTAATTCATATATTTATGCATGTTTATTTTCATTTTTTTTTTTTTACTCCCATAATAAGTACGACGCAAAGTTGTGGTGTCCTGCCCTCCTCTTGTTCCTGTTTGTTTTTGTTGCATATAGAACAGGCGCAGGCGCTTGTTCTTCCGTTCGTACGTTGGTTCGTTCTCACTCTTGCCAATAAAATAGAAGAAGGAAACAAATTAATTCAAAATGAAGTAAATTTTGTGGAAAATCCGTGACTCAAATTACTCCCCAATGATGTGAAAAAATATTAATAATAGGCGGTTCAGCATAAATTATAGGTGTTTACAAAAAAGTTTGTCATGATTTTTTTTTTTTTGGGTTTTTTTTAACGCTAAGGAAAAGTTTTTATTAAAAAAAAAGAAGAAAAGAAAAAAAATGAAAAACACAATGTGTTCATATTTTTCTTTTTGATTATCATATTATTTAATAAATTTTTATGAAACGAAAGAAGGGAGGAAGTAAGGCAGGAAGAGTGTGTGGCGATGTATGGGTAGCATTAAGCATTTTAAACACTTAACAAATTGATTGTTGTTTACTTGCAACGCTTGATTTGATTTTAACAGCATAAATTTAGGAAAAACACAACAATAGTTATGGATGAAGATGGGCACAGTCAGGGAGAGGTAGGTAGGTAGGTAGGTACATTTTGTACTTAAAAAATACTTATAAGCGTTTTAATTCAATAATATTATGTGCGCGAAGCGTCGGCAAATCACCGGAAATTGAATTGTTGTAATAGAATTGGCGCTTGATTGTATGTACAGTGGTGGAAAAATTCATTGCATCACGCAATTTTTTCTTTTTTTTTTGCACCTTTCAAGAGTAACTTATGAATAATTAAAATACATTTAGTTTTACTTAAAATAAATTATTTCATTATTTACTACTAATACTATGTTCCCACTGAGCCGAATCTGCGTGTTTTCAATCATATTCGTGGTTTCAACTGGCTGAATATATTAATATATATTTCGATATTTGATCCCATACAACGACGGGACAAAATTAGAAGGAGCACTCTGATTTCTATGAAATTTCGTATGCTTTCGTAAATCAAATTAAGCTTAAAGTTACAGTTTTCGTGATATTTGACAAGCCATAATGAGAGAATATGCGGTTTAATATTCAAGGAATTTATTTTATTTATTTTTTTGTTTTTTTTTAGTTGTGTTGATATTGTACTTTTCAATAAGTTAAACAACTTTTATTGAAATCCTTTAATGTTGGAATAAAAGTGATATTAATGAATGCAACTTTCGATTTTTCCCACTTTTATTCATTTTTCAGCATTATTGCATACTTTTAGGATTAACAAAAAAAAACTTAAATTCTAATTTTTGTCGGAAAAATCATGTGTAGACTTATTTTCAAATTGAATTATTTCCTTAAAAGCGAAGGATTGCAGACCATATTTTTGCATATTCCGATAGAGAAAGTTGCCTTCTAAAATCCAGGAATATTTTTTCACATAATTATTTTCCAGATTTTCTCTCCTAAAACTCGTCAATTTTCAGTTTTTGTATTTCCAAAAATACTTAACAGAACTTTTAACTTTTCAAATCTTGATTAAAAAATAAAACCAAAAATTTTCTTGATAAATTGCAAATACAAAACTGGAACTTTCGGCGGGATATCATTAAAACCTTATTTTTCAGATGTTTTTTGCTCAACGGGCTAAAAAACCAAAATCGAATGATTCAATATTTTTGTGAAAAATTGTTTTGATTTTGAGCAGCTCTTGCAACCCGCATTAAGTATTTTTTTGAAAAAGTTTTTTTTTGGAGGTTGGAGTATTTTTTACTTTTTTTTTAAATGGCACCAATTTTGTTTTCTCACTAGCTGCTTTTCCCCCGGGGTGACTAGTAAGTAAACCTGCCCCAACAAGAAGTTGTAACACAAACTTTTGATGATTTGTTCTTAAACTGAAGTGACTCAAAGTTTCCAAATACAAATTTTCTTCACAATTATAGTCCTCTACTGTAGTCTAAGCTTTTTGAAGTGAAACGAAGTTATGCTGTTGTTAGTGCTTAGCGAACGAGGTCATATGGGGATTACGCTACATACACTCAGGCAGAGCGTCGACTTCTCGCAGTTTTATTTCATGTGCTTAATCGCAAAGCGACTAAGTCCCTCATGGTGTGCAGAAGCTTAGCAGGAAAAACCAGGGGATGTACTCCATACGTTCTGAAGTGGATGTTCACCATGATGGTAAGGCCTATACTAACCTATGGCGCAGTTGCTTGTTCGAATAGGGTTAAATTAGGTATAATGAGGAACACCCTCACAAAAGTTCAAAGATTAGCCTGTGTCTGTATCACAGGAGAAATGAGAACCTGTCCTACTGTCCTACAGTAGCCATGGAGGCCCTATTAGATCTCACGCCTCTACATCTAGTAATAGAGACGGCCGCCAAAAGGACAATTATGTGTATAGTAAGGGAAGGAGCTGGGAGGGGGAAGGCCATTAGTACTAGAGAGCTTGAAAGAATCTGTGCGGACCTACCCCTATCAACCTTGCCAAGGGATGACATGATCAAGAAATATAACTTGGAAAAATCCTTCGAAGTTATACTAGGTAACAGGAGGGAATGGGACATCAAAACATTCCACACCTCTTATAAAGAACACACACAGAGCCTATGGGAAACACCGCAAGCATCTTTCAAGCGGGGATTCTTGCCCTAAGACTCTGTGCACAGTTCAACCTTGTACGTGAGTGTAAGAAGCAAGATATAGTAATTTGCTCAGATAGCCAAGCCGCTATCAGAGCACTGGACTCCTTTGAGATCTCCTCAAGATTAGTATGGGAATGTCTAGAGCTCCTGAATAAGCTAGGCAAGACAAATAAGATCACCTTATTCTGGTTACCTGGACACACAGGAATATATGGTAATGAGATAGCCGACAACCTAGCAAGAAAAGCAGCTGGCAAGACATGCATTGGTCCTGAACCCATAGTAGGTCTAGGAATCCAAACCATAAAAAGCACCCTAAATGACGAGGAATGGAACAGTATGTCATCCTACTGGGCACTCCTCCCAAAGCTTAGGCAATTAAAGCTACTCATTGGGAACTCATCGACCCTAAAAGAGCGACTCTTTGTCTAAAGCTAAGGAAGGACCAACTAAGAATAGTCATGGGCATTCTCTCTGGACACTATAAGCTGGGAGAGCACATGAAGAATTTAGGAGTAATTCAGGATAACACTTGCAGGTCCTGCCAAAAATACAAAGAAACATCAGAACATATCCTAATACACTGCGAGGCACTTACTCGCAGAAGGAAAAGATACCTGGGGCAATATTACCCGGAAAGTAAGGACATCATAGCCTTGAAGCCACATCAATTGCTGAGATTCATCAGCAAGATTGGCTTATCTGACAACTTATAATTAAGCTACTATTAGGGGTACAATAGATCTTTAAGGTCGAAGTACATGTTACCCATAATAATCAATCAATAAACAAACTAAAAAAGCATTAAGAAAATAGAAAGAAGATGAGGGCAAAAGCTTCAACAACAACGGTCACGTGAAAAATCGCGTTTTTGTTGCACTCATACGAAACTAGTAAGAAATGAAGTTATGCAGTTGTTAATCGGCTACATACAATCAAGCACAGTCATCTTCTCGTAGTTTTATCTTGCGTGCTTTAGTGAGAGAGCAAAGACCTAGATGTCTCTGCCTCGTGTTTATGCCGATAAATGTAGTGAGTACCAATAGAAAAAGAGTAACAGCAAAATAGGGAGAAGAAGACTGCAAAAACATAAACAGAATTTGCTATGAAGATTTTTTAGTAATTTTTTTTTTTTTTTTTTGACGGTGAACCTTCACTTTTTCAGTATCGCCAGTGTCTCCTAACTTTTGAGTTTGCGTTTTGCTACAGTGGATTAGTTAAACTCAATTCTAAGAGCAATTTGGAAAATCTAAACAGTTAGGTAATAAAAAACTAAGTTGTATATTAACGAACACAAGGCAAAAGTGAAACTTCTTGTGAACTAAACGAAACACAAGCAAATGAAGTTTTTCAATCGATAAATTTTTAAATTCATTGGCTTGTGTTTTTTAATTTCATTTGCTTGTGTTTCGTTTAGTTCACAAGAAGTTTTGACTTCTGCCTTGTGTTCGTTAATACACAACCAATTTTTTTTTGGGATTAATGCTAGAACAAAAATTGCAACTCTGTACCGGTAATGTCGATGACAATTGTAGACGAACTCTTTTTGTGTGCGACATCTTCATGTAATTCCTTGGACATTTGCGCCATCTGTATGTGAAATGTATAACTGTCATAAACTTTAAGATGGCGACGCTACACATTATTCTTTCTGCCATAGGCGTGTGTCTGTGTGTGTGTGTAATTAATATGTTATATTGAATTAAAATGTATTTATGAATCGTTTATTATATAGTTTGCTCGTGAATTCAGTTACGGAATATTGATATTTAGCCCTTCATGCACATTGCTCGACAAAATTATGTCGCATCCGGTTGGTTTTACTCTAGGACAAGAGAAAAGAAGTTTCACTTCAAAAATGTGTGAAATTGTTGCTACACTTAAAAAAAATCTTCCAAAAATAGGGTGGTACAATAAAATTTTATAATAATAATTATAATCCTAGTTTTTCATCCAAATTTATTCTTTGCATTATTCATTACAATTCTAGGCATTACATTCCCTCAGCCATTCAGTCATTCATTCATTAAGCTTATGAATACTAGTGAGGATGTTTAATAAAACCAAATAAAATGTTGATATCTCATGAGTTTTTGAGTTGCAATAACCGAAACAACAGAAAAAGCAGCTGATCTTATTCTCAGCTGCATTGAATTTTTATATGCATATGTAATTACTGGGGGATCTCCTATCTATGACATCTGCTGCCTGAGCTCGATCAATGGCTTTTTTGCTTTTGCTTTTTTTTGCTGCTGTTTGATAGCGAGTTTTCTGCTATATACGCTCGCTCTCATTCGTCAGTCGCCGTCCGCAGTCAGTCGTCTCGATTGCAACATACCAATTACACTGACAAAATAAAATTTATAGTTTTTCCAAAACTAAAAAAAAAAAAAAAAACAACAACAAAAATATACAAAATAAAACAAATAAACAAGTACTACAGACAAAAGAAAAATAGAAACCCTCGGATATTTGTGTGTTTATATAAAAGAAAAATACATACTTTCGGCTGTCATAAGCATCGCTGGGTTGTGTTTGCATTTGGGATATGTTCCCAGTATCTAAAACTCAAAACTCGGGTCAATGAATTATATTATTATATCATACTCTCTGCATCTTTGAATTGTCGAATTGTCACAAAGTAAAAAAAAAAAGTAAAAGATCAAAATTATTAATGCCAGCCAGCATGCATGGCCGACAAACTTACATACATTCATACATAAATACATATGTATGTACAAGGATAGATAAATAAATAAACAGAAATATATATACATATGAATGGCTGGATAGCCAAATAAACAAACATATCATACACATACATAAATAGATAGTTATGTAGATAGAAACAGTTGGCAGAATAATCAGTAAGGCAACCAGGGAGGCAGGCAGGCAGGCAGGCAAGCATTTGGGCAGCCAGGTAATTAAGCGCAAAGTTAATTCACCACTTAACTTTAGCATAGAAACAGACAGTGAAATATTGCATTGAATGTATTTAATTACGTAAAGAAATTTAAATAATTTATTAAGTTATTCTATGGCAAACATATTATCTCGTTTAACACAGCTGGTTCAAAGATGAATGCATAGACAAAAAGAATTTAATTTTGTCGAATTAAATTTCAATTTAGTTGGAATGATTTCTCATTGAAAGTAATTGGTTCCTTTTTGGCGTAACTCAAAAAAAAAAAAAAAAACTCAAGAAAAAAATAAATAAATTACTGTCGAGTAATCATTCTTCTTTCTTTTCTCTACAGGAAATGCAAAAGAAAATCAAGCAATCCAATCCAACCATTTTTAAATGCTTAGCAAAGTGAAAAGTGGACCATATAGAATCTCCTTAGTCTGAGATGTCTGTTGAGTGATAACAAAAAGTCTGTTAGACGCTTCGAGATAACAGGTAACATGGTCTTTGTCTGTCTAAAGCCCCTCAATTCCTCTCATTTACGATTAGGGGTCAAGTCGACCGACTCATTTATGGTGGTCTTGTCAAAGAGAGTACAGGTTCTGGGCCTAGGAAGCCAGTTTCCGAACCCAGAGGGACAGCAGATTTATTACCTGAAATTCCTGAGTGTCCAGGAAGCCGTCTTTGAATGCGACAGAAAGCATGGCGCTTTGTCAACCTACAACCACACAAAGTTTTTCATCTGTAACCATGCATTTTACTAGCATTGATGACGGAATGAAGTAATCTTACTAAAAGATTCGAGCGAACAGGGAGATGTCCTCATTCTAGCCAGCTTACCTGAGGTTTTCTTGACCATTATCCTTGAGTGTTACCGGTATTCTATCAACCGTTCGATTTCAGTTTGAAATTAAAGAGTAAAACCTAAATATTTGAATTTCTTCATCTGAAAGCTAGAAACAAAGCATAAGTACGTCCGTTTTTTTCAACAAATGCTCAGAACTCAAATCTTCGTCTATTTATAAAAATGCGGAGGCTCGAAATTGATTTTAGACCTATGGTTTCTTAGGCAAATTTACTAAGAATCAAGGCCGTATTTAGGGGGAGGTTTTGGGGGTTCTGACCCTCCCCCCGAAATGTGGAAACTTTCTTCTATTTTTTGATATTAATTGCAAGTGGATGAAAAAGAAGTCCAAATAAAATCTATTGAACAGTTTTTAAATATTTTTTACTTTCATCGGTTTAATTTATAAAAAGTCAAATAAAAAAAAAATAAACTTGAAATCTTAGTTACACTATGCTACCAGATCCGATTTGTTTTCTTTGACATGAGGTTTGACTTTGGATACAAAAAGAGAACGTGATGCTGAGCAATTCTGAATTTATAGTTTTTCTAGGTCAGTAACTGTTTTTGATTTACAGTTTCGGGTTTAGGGCTCATTTGGAAGGATTCAGCCTATAATATCTGGATTTCGAAGTTTGTAGCACGCCAGTGTTCAACTCTGCAATTTTTAAAAATGGCCAAAAATTCTATTTTAGGGTTTTAAATCCCATTTTTTCTAAAACGTGGCGTGATGGGAAATTTTTGACCTCAGATTCGTGTTCAGTATAAAAAATTCATTCATTCACAACAAACACTAGCAAAACCCATGTAGGGCAGTAGTAGTGGATCAGCTCCAAAGTTTTAGGAAACAATCTTAAAATGTAATTAACCCATTATTGCCTCAGAGCACCCCGACTCGGAAGACCTCTTTCAAAGCAGTAACTGCACGAATTTTGGGAATATAAGCCAAACTCTTCCGGATTCTATATCATGGCCCGAATTCCCACTGATAATAATTTGAAAAAAATGAGCCTCTGACTATTTTTAGTATTTTTCTTAATTTTTTTGAGGTCGGGCTCATCATCAGTAATGGCAAGTCAATGTCAATTTTCTTCGAATGTTCCTAACATATCAGGTTTTTTAAAAAAGTTAAATAAAAATGTGCAAAATTTAGGAAAAATTAATCTACTAATATTGCCCGATTTGGATTCATCATGAGAACTATGACTACTTTTGTTCTTAGGTCTGAAAAACGTTTATTTATTATAATAGATTTCATTTCGGCATACTGTTGTTTTTGAAACATAAATCAAATACCAGCAGTTACCAAATTCATATATTTATGAAAGCATATTCTATTATTTGATTCCCATAATAAATACGTAAATTTGTGGTGTCCACCCTGCTGTTGCTGTTGATTGTTTTGATTGTAATTTTCACTATGCCAAAAAAAAAAAAAAAAAAAATCACCTTAGAATTTTAGAATTCAAAATGAAATGAAATTTGTGAAAAATCCCCAATGAAGTGAAAATATTAACAATAGGCGGATTAGAATAAATTATAGATGTTTACAAAAAAGTTGTCAACATTGTTTTTTTAATATTTCGGAAAAAGTTTTTTATTAAAAATATAAAAAGAAAAACACAATGTCTTTATATTTGTTTCATATTTGCAGGACACTTCAAACTAAGAAACTTGAGCATAAAATTAAACAAAAACACCTGCCGCGTTTCCTTAAAAAAATAAACAAACAAAACAATCATTTGTTGAGTACTTTTTCACATAAATTAAGCATTCAATCATAAATTGAAATAAATAAATTGAATAAATAAATACCTACCTACTATTTAAAAGATTTAAAAGTTTATTTAAAAATGCTGAAAGTTTGCATTTTTTGTATGGAATAATTTTACTTAGATTTATTGTACATATTTAATGAAAAAAGTGAAAAGTTATCATGATTATGAGAAACAAAACTGTTCAGAAAATGAGAAGTCCTAAATTGGAACAGACTGTTTGAAATCGGAACTTAGACAAGCTATTTAAAAGAAACAAGTTGAGTTATTAGATGACTTTTTCAGCAATGTTCTGCATGTATCAATCGATTGGTATTTGCTTAATTTTATAGTTTAAAATTCAAGTTGAAACATGTTTTACTAATTCTAAAGTTTCTAAAAAATACAAACTTACTGAATTCCCTGAAGAACCAAATTCCTTTTCTGGTGCCATAAAGAATTTGATTTTCCCGACTCTCAAAATATCAAATTTGGTTCTCTAGAGAAAAAACTTATACCTAGTTTTTACTATGTCTTTCTCAATTACAGAGAGAAAGAAAGAGAAAAGTTCCTATATGAAATTGCCGACATGTTGGCGAAATTTCATTGCATTTGTTGTAGTGAAATTCGAAGCACGTCACACATTTGAGCGAGAATATGAAAAGAGAGGAAACGAGTTTTTCATCTCTGAGTTGTAAATAATGTATTCATATGGAGCCCTGCATAATTCAGTGAGAAATGTGTAAATCAACGAGACGGTGCTCAGCGAACTCATTGACACATTATAATGAGTCCAACTATTTCATTCACTCATACATGCTTAATTGCACATACATACAATTAAAAATTACAATGTGTGGGTAGGATTTTTTTTTTAAAGTTCACAAAACATCTCTCTGACATTTTCACTCAAATGTGCAGCTACGGCGAAATGCTTTGTATCATTTTGCAACAACAAAAAATTATTCTTACACAACTTCGTTGAAATTCGTTCGTATGACGGGCAGTGTTGCCAGAAACTTCACGTCAAAAATCGTCAAAATTGTAAGAAAAAATTGTAATTTTCACACAAAAAATCGTCATGAGAGAAAAACTCAAATTCGTTTACTTTTTTTAAATGATTTCTGCACTTAATTTTATTTAAATTGACTTATGAAAATATTCTTTCAACATTTGCGTACGAGTTGGGTAAACACATAAATTTTAAAACAAAATTTGACAATGGAAATGCTTTTGATGAATCACCACGTATTAGTTTCTGAAAGTAATTTTCGTCCCCTAAATTTGTAAAATGTAACATTAAACTTTGTAATAAACTGACTTCTTTTGAAATTAGTTTTCCTGGCTAAAGAAAACTTAATTCTTTCAATGCAGCTTTGTTAAAATCAAATGTTTTTCATTTCATTACACAACTCATTATAAAAGGAAGTGCAATTATTTACAAATTTTGAAAACAGACTTTCAGATATTTTATAACACATTAAGAATCTTCATCAAAACGTGCAAAAGCCTTGTAAACCGCGTAAACACACTGTCGAATTTTATATAAATTTTGACAAGTTTATACATGTTATGCGGTTTATGAGGCTTAAAAGAATTTTTGTACATAAATTTTCAATGTAAATATTCTCTGGTTTTAAAATATTTATGCATGGAAAGCAATATCAAAATTGTATCACTGGAAATCAGGTTCAACAGAGATATACAAAGTCTTTATTCCTTCAAAAGACGTTCCAGTCCCTGAAGAGAAAAGAAGAGACCTTTTTGAAGTGAAACTTCTTTTCTCTTGTCCTAGAGTAAAACCAACTGGATGTGACGTTGCGCGTAAGTTTGCAATGCGACATAATTTTGTCGAGCAATGTGCATGAGGGGCTAATTATCAATATTCCGTAACTGAATTCACGAGCAAACTATATAATAAACGATTCATAAATAGTTTTAATTCAATATAACATATTAATTACACACACACACACGCCTATGGCAGAAAGAACAATGTGTAGCGTTGCCATCTTAAAGTTTATGACAGTTATACGTTTCACATACAGATGGCGCAAATGTCCAAGGAATTACATGAAGATGTCGCACACAAAAAAGAGTTCGTCTACAATTGTCATCGACATTACCGGTACAGAGTTGCAATTTTTGTTCTAGCATTAATCCCAAAAAAAAATGGTTGTGTATTAACGAACACAAGGCAGAAGTGAAATTTCTTGCGAACTAAACGAAACACAAGCAAATGAAATTAAAAAACACAAGCCAAGAAGTAAAAAATTTAGCGATTGAAAAATTTAATTTGCTTGTTATTTGTTTATGTTTCGTTTAGTTCACCAGAAGTTTCACTTCTGCCTTGTGTTCGTTAATACACAATTTAGTTTTTTTAATGTTATATATACTATATGTATAAAAATAGCAGAAGAGATTTTAAAACAAAAAAGTTTTTTGCAGTTATTTTTTGATCTAAAAAATCGTAATTTTTCAACAAAAATCGTTAAATCGTCATTGGGCCAAAAAATCGTCAAAATGACGATAAAATCGTCGTTCTGGCAACATAGGTGCCGGGCCTTATGCTTGGTTTTCACTATGTCATATTTGCGATCAAAGAGAGAAAAAGAGAGACTTTCCCATATGAAATTTAACAAAGTGAAAACCAGGCATTATTGTTTTATTTAAAACTGTTGATTTGGAATGGCATAAATGCATAACATAAATACTTAATTCTCTTGACATAAAAAGCTGACTCCGTCCAATCAGAAATTTGTTTAAAATATCAAGGATTAAAGATTGCAATTTCCCAAACAGATTATTAAAAATAACTTCTAAGCCAAAAGTTAAAAGAAAGTAAAAAAAGGTTTGCCATTGTCAGTTAGGAGGTGGTACCATTAAGAGAATTAATTAAAATATAAAAATTGAAAGAGCAAAAATCAGTAAAATCCAATATACTTAATTCGATACAGCTCAAAAAAACAAACAAAAAAAAAAAACAAAAAATTTAAGAAAATAAATTTTATTTTTCGTTTTTCTGCCTGCTTTTATATTTTCAACAAACAAAAAAAAAAAGAAAAAGGTACACGAAAGCAAACGAAGTGAAAAACACAAATGACACATAAATGTCTTTTACAAATAAAAAGAATTTATGAGTTATATTTTATACTTTTCATAATGGTAGCGGAAAGAGAAAGACAGAGAAAAAAAGAGGGGTTTCTTGATACACCACTGCAAACTCAGCTCATAGCTCTGCTATTCATAATTATGACACCATTTCCTAAAACCCAAAAAAAAAAAGAAAAAAAAAAAACATAATTTGATATACCATAAAATGTCACTCATATGCAGATGTTTTACATATATATAATTGCCAAAACCAGAACACAAACACAAAAACAACACAATTTGAAATGTTTATGAAATGAACTGGGCGAAGTTTTATGTAATTCAATGGCATAGCATATCAGATCACATAAATACAGAAATGAGGGGTTAAATTTCTATAGTAGTTAATATAATTTCAACCATTTTCATAACACTACGGCATTATGATTTCATTGCACAAATGATCGATCACTTTCTGATAGAGTTAAAACGAATAATCAACTAGCGATAGGGATGAACAAATTAATATCCTTGGGCTTGCATTACTTGAACGTTTCTATTCAAATTGCAACAGCATGCTTTAAGTTTTAAAAATAAATAAATATATTGATTTTAGTCTAGTTGTACTCTACTACGCCAACTCCATTTTTCTCTATAAATAAGGCTAGACCTGGTATTCCCGCAGTCTCTCTAAAGTTTTCAGTGCTCAACGGTGTTTTCCAAATAAACTAAAATCGTATTTTATTCTAATATTAACAATAACATTTTGAATTAGTCTTTCAGATCGGCTGTTTGAAATAGAACAACAACATTTTTGGAATACTAATTTTAAATTAACGAGGCTTAGTACTATTAATTAATATATTTCCTGATTATGACTTTACCATTTAGTTACAGGGGAATGCAACTTTCAGAGTTTTTTTTTTTTCTTTTTAGTTTAAGTTTTGCTCTATTTTCATTGATAAGTATGTATAGCACTAAAATTAAATTAAATTTAAAAACCATATTTCGTTTTTTAATTCTAACATTTGTCCATCTTGTGAGAACTGTTGTTGTTGCAAAATATGACGAAGCATTTCGCCGTAACTCCACATTTGAGCGAATGTTTTGTGATATTTTGCGTATAGAATCTGCGAACTGTCAAAAAAAATCCCACCCACACATTGTCATTTCTCTTTGTATGAAAGTGCAATTAAGCATGTATGAGTGAACGAAGTAGTTGGACTCTGAGAGACTTGTAATGTGTCAACGAGTTCGGTGAGCACGCTCTCGTCGAAAAAAAAAAAAAACAATTTACACATTTCTCTCATTCTTTTCATATTTTCGCTCAAAATTGATTTGATATCTAGTTGTACTCTACTTATTAACTTAATTTTTCTCAAAAATCAAGTTTAGACCTGATATTCCCGCAGTCTCTCGAAGTTTTCAGTACTCGAAAGTTTCCACAAAATCAATTTAAATCTTCCAAGTTTTAATTTTTTTGTTTTTCAGCAAAATTTTGAATTGGTCTTTTAGTTCAACTATCTGAAGTAGGGTAAACCAATTTTAAAGAATATTAATTTAAGCGTTACCATTTTCTATTACTTTGTCTACTACCAGTTTTATTTTTTTTTATCGTCGTTGTCGCTGTTGCTGTATGTAAATGTGCACACGTCATTAAATATACGCTGACTACACATAATTTAAATTTTCTTTATCTACCAAAATTCTACAATCACATATTTCTTTTTTCATTCTTTAAAAAAATATTTTTGTTTTGCTCTGAAAAACATAAAAAAATTCTTTTCTTCAATAAAAATACAGAGAAGCCATTTTGATAGCCTTCAATGAATTTTAATATCTAACGAAAAAAAATATCTGAAATATATAACTTTATAATTATTTTACAAGGGTGTAATAAAATAGCATTTCTTTATTATGTAAATTTTCTTTCTTTTTTGTTTTTTTTCCTTTTTTTAATATGAAAATAATTAGAGTAGGTATTTCATATTTTTCATATGGCGGCATAATGTTTACACCATGAATTAATATTAATTAGTTACTTTACGTTGAATATTCTAGTTTGGTTTTCTAGTATAAAGAGCGGGGGTTTGAAGTATATGAAACCAAACGAATTTATACTTTTTTTTAGTAGGGTACGGCGTATTTATGGTAATAATCCCATTTTGTGCTAATTAAACTAAAAATAAAATATCTAAACAGGTGAATGAACTAATTTGTAAATTAGGTAGATTTTATACTTCTATGTATAGAAGTTCAAATAAATAATTTTTTTTTGTAGTGAATATACAGATAAGTTGCAGCGGTTTGAAAGCAACAATACTTTTTTCGATTTGGTAGTAAAAATGAGTTGCACAAATCAAATTGCGCTCATCTCCTCGAATATTGTTTGTCATTTCATCTAGAAACTCATTCTGCTATGAAATGAACCATTCTTTTTTCTGGATTTTTAAATAAACATTTCATAGTCTTTTTTTGTGTTACTATCCCATTTTATTGACAATCAGGTGAATGCTGCTACAACAACAACAATAAGGTGAACACCGTTAAGAATTAAGTGTTGATTTAATGTTGCTTTTTATTTATTTATTAGATGGGAAAATAGTAATTGATGTATCGATGGGCAATATTAAATATTAATTGATATATCGACTTTAGTTAAACACAAAAAACCTTTTTTGCTTTGGTTCTTGAATCAATTGGTGCGAATAAAAGTTTTCCCATAGCGGATTGTGCATTCTCTCGCAGATATTTTAATCTGAGAATGCCGTTATCACAAACGAACGGATATTTTTGCTCTCACATTTCTAAGCTCTTCTCTTCTCTGGCTATCCGTTCTCATTGGTAATTGAAGGTGAATACTATTACAACAAAAATATGTTTTATTTATAAAAGGAGAAATAGAAATACAGCTAGTTGTAAATACTACGACCTGAGAGCGCCGAGATCACAAATTAACGGGTTTTTTTTTCGATTTACAAATAAATTGCATAAATTATGTTGCTCTCTTTTTTTATGCTCTTCTCTTCTACTAATATACGCTCTCTTCGACAATTAGGTGAATGCTGTTACAACAACAACAATAAATAGGTAAACTTCGTTAGAAAATATGGTGCTGAGTGAAGCTCCTTATTTATTCATTTATAAAAAGAGAAAAAGAGATTAATAAATCACTAAAAATAGAATCACTGGTTGTTGTCAAAAACTTGGGTTCCTTCAGTTAAAATATATACTCTGTTGCCTTTTGGAAGAAAAAATAACAGTTTCTCGGAATTTCGTTATAAATTCACAAGTAAATTAATTATTAAAAAGATAACGGAAAAAAGCTAGACTTTACATTTTTTTATGTAACTAGAACATTTCAATAAACTAAGATTGTTTTAAAATTCCCAATTATTTTAATTCGTAGAAAGAATTTCTTTTTTTTCAAAGTAATTATGATCTTTTTTTTTATTTATTATGAAAATACAAATTGAATAAGTTCTATAAATAAGACAAATTATAATTATAATATGCTTAAAGAGCCTTTTTGTAGATAATTATAAAAAATATAATAAACAAAAGAAATGCTAAATTTGAATTGTTGTTATATTTATACCCATATATATATATATATATATATATATATATATATATAAAACGTAAATGAGGGTAATTCGGATCGATTTTCGCAAGGGAAACTCAGACCGGTAAAAATAAGGATTACAGATTTATGAAAAAATGTTTTAATACAAAATTAAAGTAAATTTCTTCCTCTTTCAAAGTTGTAAACTACCAAAAAAAGACAAAACATAAATAACTTTTTTTCAATAGTTATTTCATCACAGTTAGTAACATCACTTTGAAAGAAATGGATTGCATGCAATTCGGATCGAAAAATTTAGTGTGCATGTAATTCAGATCAGCAAAATTTATAACAAATTATCTTTAATTTGAGGTTTATTAAGATGCAAAAGGTAAATTTAGTGTTTTAGGAAAATATATATATAAAAAAAAATGAATGTATGTATGCATACATATATACAAATTGTTGTCCAAATCTATGTATTTTCCTTATGTAATCATATACCGTTTGTCCGATCTTAGTGAAATCTGTTGCAGATATGCATTTCTGTGTATGTCAAGTTGTGGGCTATAAAATTCGACCGTATCTCAAAGTAGGCTTGGCGTTCGCAAAAATCCAATATCTTCGAATATCACATCGAGCTAAATTAATAAATTTGATATGGGGACTTACTTGTTCTACACCGAACTAATTGTCAATTATGGGCCTACTCATGGGCGTATCAAAAGGCTGTGGCTGGGCGATAGATGCGAATATATTAAAAGCAAAAATATGGGACGGTGCAATCTTACGTAGAAGCAATAGCGGATCTAAGGGGCGTAGAAAAGGGGAGACGATTTGGGGTTGAATACCTCTGACCTCCCCCTCAACTCCACCCCGCTTTCTTACTGATTAGAATTTCTTGTATTTGATCCCAAAAATAAAAAAAAAATTAAAAAAGAGATGAACAAATGTTAACCCCCTTAAGTCAAATCTCTGGATCCGCTAGACCGTGGCCATTCCCGTAAGCTGATGAACAATGAAATATATAAAAAATAATTTCTTCGAAACATTCTAAGAAATTTCTGAATTAAAATTTATAAGTATATTGACATAATCAAAAATTAAAATGTAGTCTGGAATAAAAAAAATATTAATCATTTAACACAAAACTAAAAATTACTTGTTAGTTTCATAATTGATATAACTCTAAGAAACTCTATTAATTTCAATTAATATTTCAATTAAAAAAAAATGTTTTTTGATTTTAAAATGGAAAATTTTTGACTAAAATTTAATAAATTATTCAAGTTTATCTAAACTTTGAACTCAAATTCCACAAAAACTCTCTAAACAAAGGGTCGATCCAAATTACCTCCAAAAATCACATATTGTATCTAAATCATAACTAAAAAACTATCATTTTTTAAACTATATAGTTTTTCTAAATGTTGTAATTATGCAAACACTTCATTTCCTGGTAATTCGGATCATCGATCCGAATTATATGCAAGTAAAAAAACGCATGCTGTTAATTTGGATCGATTTTAAAAGTTATTTTTTTTTTTATGCTTTCTAAAATGGTCCAAACTGGTATAGCAGAGTATTTAGTGATCAAAACCCTATATAAATTATATAAATATACCAGTGGCGGATGCAGGAAAAATTTTTTAGGAGGGGGAAATAAAAAAGAAAAATTCTTCATATGAACCAAAACGCAAAAACGCCAAAACGCGGACTAGAGAGTTTTTTTTTCTCGTTCGGGTATGGTTGAGGGCATTGAGTTTTCAGGTTTATTTGTTTTAGGTATCATTATTATTCCAGCACATTTCCACAGAGAAGGAAAGTAGTTTAATGAGCAAGATTATTCCTTATTCTTTTAATTGAAAGTAAATCATAATAACTAATTATGTTCACCTTTTTGCCTGTTTAAGTTACTAAATTTTTAAGTGTTTGAAAATCTTTTTGGGGGAAAATACGCTCTCTTTGTTTCTTCGCTAACAACTGATTAATTTGAAATAATTGAAATAAGTGTTGCATACCATTAGAAAGAGAAACAGTTATCGTTGGTTTCGAAAAAAGGACGTAATTTAAAAAAAAATACCAAAGAAAAGTTGTTAGCAAAACAAAATCGATCCGAATTACATACATCAATCCGAATTACCCTCGTTTACGTTATGTATTTGCATTTATATATATTACACATATAATTCATTGAAAACATTTTGAAAGGACATTAACACTTGCAAGCTCTAATACTCTTTCTCTCTCTCTCTCTCTCTTTCGCCTACTAGAGCTCCCACAAATTTGCGCAATTTCCTATTTACTCACTCGCTCGCTCTCTCTCACACACGCACACATTTCATTCTCTCATGCACTTTGTGTAGGAGCTTTCTTCCTTGATTTCAAGTACACTGGCGTACAAAAATAAATACGTAGAAAAAAAAACAATAATAAAAACTATAACAACAAAATAAACAGTAAGTAAGTGAGTCTCACGAGAATTCTATAAATTGAGTGAGAGAGATTTCCGGGAGAAATTTTTGTTTTATTTTGACAAATAGAAGTACAAAACATTGCACAAAAAATTTGACATTCACGCTAAGGACAAAAAGAGTGCAAGAGCGAAAAATGTATGTAGGTGCACGGAAAAGGAAAAGAGCATAACATGCATACATCCCATAGTTGTTGTATGGGTGCGTGGGAGGAAAAGCTGCAAATAATTGCTTGGAAAAAGTGAAAATTCATTGGTATTTACTTGCTTTTTTTTACCTTGATTTCAGGTATAAAAATAATTATAAGCGTATTCTAGGAAGTTGAAAACAAAAATAACTACAAAAACAATAAAGTGGCAATTCAATTAAATATGTATATGAGGATAATATTTAATGATGAAATTGGCATTGAATTTATTACTGCTCTGCTACCGGAGATTAGAGGTTATATGATGACGTTGACAACGAGGATTATAACCACGATGTAATGTGACAAATGCAAATAGCAAAAGAATAATAAAACTTTATGTTAACATTTTCCATGAAAAGTTTATTTGGAAAATAGGCGTGTGTTTGTATTTTCAATAGAAAAACAATGTTTATTCGTGAGATTTTTGATTAAATCAGGAACAAGATCGCTTCCGTAGAGTGGAAATCAATTACATTTTGTTTTGGTTTAAAAATGACAGGCCGAAGGGAAAAGCGGGCTAAAAAATATATAAGTCCCCTTTTCCACACGGCAAGTTTTCTTGTCCGCAAGTCGAGTTTGTAGGCAAGAGAGAAAAGACGAGAGGAGATGAGAACAGACTTGCTCGTACCGCGCAAGTTTTCTTTTGTGCTGTTCGTTCTTTGATATTTCTCTTTATTCTTATTTGTCATTTTAAGTTGGATGCGCATTGATTTTGGTTTCTTATTGGAAAAAATAAACAGAGATTACGAGATTATAATGACAGGCTTTTTGGTCGAAATTTTCATACGCAAATTGTTTCGGTTTTTTGAGAAAATTTACATATTTTTAAAAAACTATTATAGTTACAAAGATATCATAACATTTTAACACTTACAGTAAATACTATTTGTAAAACATTCTGTTTTACAAACAGTTTTCATTCAAAATTTCACTTTTCTTCTATTGATCCATTTATTTTTATTCAATAAGCTGATTTGGCTTTTTAGTTATTTATTTTTATTTAATAAAATGTAAATAAAATGTTTTTCACAACACGAATGAAAGACAAAGTAAAAGCAGAATTGCCCAAGAAATTTTGCTGTGTGGAAAAGTGAGTGGCAAGTTCAAAAGACAATTGGAAACTTGCCGACAAGGAAACTTGCCGTGTGGAAAAGGGGACTAAGAGCAAAAGTGAAATAATTTAGTATCTCAGTGCAAGAACGATATAAGTAATACGGTTTAGAGTTAAAAATAAGAGCAAAAATGGTATAACAATTCCTTTAGAGCAAAAACAGCATAGTGATTTATTCCGTTTTTGCTCTGTACATATTTCGTCTCACTTTTGCTCTGTACATATTTCATTTCACTTTTGCTCTGAACATATTTCATTTCACTTTTGCTCTGAACATATTTCATTTCACTTTTGCTCTGAACATATTTCATTTCACTTTTGCTCTGAACATATTTCATTTCACTTTTGCTCTGAACAAATTTCGTTTCGCGTTTGCTATTAATTAAAATTAATCCATTTTTATCTGAACGTAGAAGTTATACCACTTTTCCTCTCAGCCTCTCAAATATTACATTTAGAAAGCGTCAATTTGAAGTCAAACTGAATTTTATTCTGAAATTCGGTTTAGATATAGTTTCGTGTGTGTGTATCCATCTGAGAAACTATTTCACATGTTAATTTTGATATAGTTAAAACAAAAAGCGGTTCACATTTGAGAGCGAAAATGATTTTTGCTTTCAAAAGCGATAAAGAATTTTAAACGTCAGAAGTGTGGAATTGATAACTCCGTTGAACTTTCACACATTCCGTTTGCATTTACGGGGACATTTACTTAATTAATATGCGGCAGATTAAGTGGGCCTAATTGATTTTGTATTCTTAAATTTGTCACTTCATTAAACACTGCTCGTTTTGCAGACAAAAATATACTCGTTAAATCGATTTCTTCTTAATTCTTTCGTACGATTTTTAAATAAACCAAAATTTTTATATTTTACTTATTCTTTATTAAAAATTTATTTTTTATTTTTTTTGTTTCATTTACAAAAGAAGCATAAAATCTCCTGCTGAATATTACAACAAACTTTTATTCACTGTTCGCCGTTCGTAATAGCATAATGCGAAGCGAAGCGCATTCGAAAGAGCGGAAATTATATGATCCGCCGCGTTTTGCATAATCGGCCTACAGACATCAAACTGTTTTGCTTTGAATCTGAATCAAATCACATACTCGTCATTGTTTAGGTTGAATTTCTCAGTGTAGGTTCGACCTAACTGAATTTTTTTTCTCTTTAGCTGAATTGATATTGATTCATCGTTGACAAGGTAACGAAATTCATCCCCTGATTAAAAATTTCGCAAAGGTCAAAGGTTAAATAATCAAATTTAACAATTCGCTGCATTGTTTAAATTGTATTTAGGTATTTGTGAATGAAGAACACTTTGAACTTTTCTTCCCCTCATTTACTTAAGTGGTTTGCCTTATTAAATGTCACATTTAGAATGGAATGATTTCAAGACTGACTGCATTTCGTATTAAAGCATCACATTAAGTTGGTTGTTTATTAACTATTATACATTTTCTTCGCTTTTTTTTTGTCTGTTTTTAATTTAAGAAATTCAATCCCTGCTATGACATAAATTTTAAGCATAATAACTTGAAATTACATCATTATCGCTTAAAAACTCTCAAAATGCATGCATTCTTTAAGTGCGAGTATGTAATGAAAGGAAAAATGCCAAAGCGTGTATTTACGACAAGTTGCATTTTCCTTGACTCAACAACAACGACGACTGATTCTCAGACAATAGCAACAACAACAAGCATAATAATATCGCAACCCTGACTGGCAGCAATGAGACACGACCCCAACAATTACTTTAGCATCGGATTACCACCATGGTGAATAACAACAACAACAACAACAATACTAATAAAATGGAGTGTAGAAAAATTTTAAATAAAAGAATTCTTTTCTACTTATATTTTGTTATACAATGCCAGTTTGGCAGTTACTCCAGTCAGTCAGTTCGACAGTCTTTCACTCACTCATTCATTGTCGCCATGACAAATATATGAAAGAACGCTGTCGAAGAACGTGACTTTTTCAATAAGAAAAACACGTTGAAACTAAAAACTGAAACTGAAATTGAAATTGAAATTCAAACGCTCAAAAGTATATAATTTCTTTACAATTCTACGCTCTCAATATGGAATTTGCATTTGCTTAATTAAATGCAAATAACACAAAAACATATTTAAGCAAATATTTGAATTCAGAAAGCATCAATTTGAATTCAGTATAGACAAATTGATGACTGATTTTAAAAAATATTAATTAAAAAGGTTGAAAGCAAAAGCGGCATAACTTCTAAGTTCACAAAAAAGTGGTCTAATTTTACTTAAGAGCAAAAGTGGCACGAATATCGTTAAGAGCAAAAGCGAAACAAAATATATTCAGAGCAAAAACGGATTAAATCGCGGTGCCGGTTTTGTTCCCTTTTCCATACGAAAAGTTTTCTTGTCGGCAAGTTTTTAAAAACAGGCATTTGGAGTAGAAATCGGATGTAAGAAAATAAAATGTTTATTTTTGAATATAAACTAGGGTCGCAGAACATGACAAAGCCCTTAAACAATGAATGATTTTTGGGATATCGAACGAAAACCGAGGAAAAAACGATTTCAATGTATTTTACCAAAAAAAAAAGGCAGAACAAAAAATATTAATCTTTTTTTTTTAGTAAAATCCTAACAAACTAGACGATTTCGTTTCTAATTAGAAATGAATTCGTTGTGACGATAAAATGTTTCGAAAACGAATATCATTAACGATTCATTGACGAGTTCGTTTTCTTGGGGAATTACCTCTTCATTAATGAATTCGTTTTTGATTTCGTTTATGAATTCATCCCGAACTCGAGAATTCATTCGCAAACGAGCATCGTTAGTGAACCGTTTATTAAACTTTTTTCGTTTCTAAACGAACTTATATCGAATACCAAAACTTACTTCATTCCCAAGACATTACATTATCTTACTCACAATTTTTACAGTACAAAGGAGGAATATTTTCTTCTTCTGCCGAGCTGCTTGCAGTGGAATAAACCTACATTAGCCCATTCAACTCACTTTTTATTTTTGTTTTTTTTTTCTGCTCATTTCTTATTTTTTATTAATTGAATTCTTGATTCTTTTTTACTTTTTCTATAACGAATTGTGAAATAGTGAATACTCGTTCATTTTTCATACTCGTTGAGAAGTTACTAAAACGAACTCATTTCGAATGCTATAGCGAAGTTCATTTTCGAATTCGTTTCGAATTCGTTTCGAATGCAAAAATGATCGTATTCATTTCTATGGTTTGTTGGGATATGTTGAAAAACGTTTGCCATTAGAGCTAAACGATAATTGAGAACAAAGCAATTGGCAAAAAAGCATTTAGATTTTATAGACCGGTGAAAATGGGCAACCCTGGCTTTTTTTGTTGGCTTTTATGGGTTAAGATTTCTCAAACCTCTGTCATGTTGGAATTTTTCTGCTGCGTTATTAATTCACCGTGATTGCTTAAGACGAAGTTGGGCAACTTGTTTTTTTGTAGGAAGCTGCTGAGGGTGAAGGAAAGTTAAACTTCGAAGAAGAAAAGGTCCGCCGCAAGTTTCAAGTCTCGCCAGACAATGAACGATGAAAAGTTGCTCACTTTTGCTTTACACCTTTCGCATAAGGTAATTTCCTTAAAAACTATATACAAATAGGGTGCTAAGTGAAATCGCGCTTTAGTGCCAAAAGATATTTCCGGTACAAATATCCGGAAAACTACGCATACATATGCAAAACGCATAAATGGTTGTGTATGTTTGTATCTTAATTTTTTTCTCAAATTTTTTTTTGCTAAAAATAATGTCAAAGAAAATGAAATAACGTCAAGTGGTAACGCATATCAAAAGCAATACAAAAAGGTCATAAACTTCTTCAAAAAAAAAAAAAAAAAACAAACGTAAATACGCAATTGAAAATAAGCATAGAGGAGAGCAGAGCATGGAGGAACTAAAAAACAGAAATTGCTTTCCTTTCCGACAATATATAAACACACGACGACGTCGATAAGGATGACGACTATGGCGACTACGACAAGTATTTTTCATTTATATACTACATTCCATCTGCACACACACTTCACTCCAGCACATTACCCCACACCACACCATTCAACATCGCACACTTTGCGGCACCAACCAGCAATGACTCGTCGAAGTTGAATAGAATAAAAATTCCAATTTTTTTTGTGTTTTTGTGTTTTGTATTTTGGTTTGATTTGGTTGGGTTTGTTTTCGTTTTTTTTCACTTGTCTCAGTGAAATTCTTCCAAAAATAGAAATCATATTTTCTTGTCGGTGGATAAATCACAGCACAGCCCAGCGCACGTTAAAGGACATTCAGGACAAAGACATAAATCTTTAGGCTACACACACACATACACATGCACATCTACTACTGCTCTTAATTAAATGGCAGGAATAATAATGAATTGAACTGACGAGTGTGGAACATTGTGTGCGAAAATCGGTACCTTTTGAAAATTTCGCTGGTATATATTTTTGAAAGTTTATGATTGCACTTTTGCACTACTTTTTCCAGCTATAGTTTTATTAATACGAAGCTTTTACTTTTGTTTCCGTTTATTTTGTGTTATTTTTAATTCTTAATATTCACTAAGTTTTCTGAACTTTTTATATACATTTTCCGGATTTGTTCAAATGAATGGCATAGCACGAAATAAAACTGAATTTTCCACTTTATAAATTGAAATTCAAACTTAAACTGACGCAACGCACGAACCGAAAACGATGGATGATGATGACAACCAAGAGGCATAAAATGGAATGGCATGGAATGAAATGGCAGCATGGCACTCATACGACGCCGACGACAGCGCTGACGACGATGCCGTCGCACAGTGGTTCAGTGTTCAAATGCATTGGATAAAATTGTAAATTTTTGTGCTCATGATTTTAATTTTTTGAAGAAGAGATATAGCCAAAAATCGGTCAAACAAATTAGTAATTATTACTTTTAACCCTTTCAGTCCCAAATAAATAATTGTAAAAAATTAAGTTATTCGATTTGCATTATTGATCATAATGACAATATCATATCAGACATACAGTCGGTTTTTATTTGAATAACGAGCGAAAGCTTTTAACTCTTATCAGATTCTACCCGCATAAATGTGTTGGTAGGCTCTGAAAAGGGGTTAACAATACCATGGCATATTTTCAATTATTTTTCATTTTTCTTTTTTTTTTTTGGTATAGTAGTTACCCACTAAATTTATTTTTTATTCATAAATTTAATTATTTTTTTTTTATTTGCAAGCATACTTATTTATTAAGACAGTTAAGATGGCGTCAAAGGTTGGAACTTTTGCACAATAACGCCTAAACTAGCCCGTGAGGCAATAGAAATCTTACAAAAACTATCAGCTGCAAATCTAGTTACTCTCTCTTCGTTGGATAACAGCACATTGCGGCTACGAAGCAAATGAAAATACTGAGCAACTGGCCAAAGAAGGAATGGCGGTGTATTGCAATCTCAAAAAAGTTTGTTTTACATTTTCATGATAAACAACTTTGTTCTTGGCTTTGGATTGAAGTCAGCGACACCGAATCGGTGTTGAAAAGTTTAAAAAACGCTCACATGCGCATCTTTGTGTAAACGGTAGATGAAACTTCTTTTATGAATTTATAACTGTGAATAGGAAGGGGAATGAAGATTGCATTTAAAAAGAGAAACAAAAAATACATAATATTGGAGATCACAATCTGGTGCATATGATGTTGAAAAATTGCTAATGCAATTCACAATAAAAAATATATGTAATACCGTCCTCCATATGCCAGAAATACGGATGTGCAAATTTCAACACGCTGGGAAATTGCGTTTAAAAGTTTCCCGTACTCTCAAAATTTATGTGTTATTTCACATTCATCTAGCAAATATGGCACATTCCCGTTTCTGACACAACGTTCATAAAAAAAATAGAGATCCAACTGGAAAAAAACTCAAAAAGTATAAATTTGCACATTCATGTTTATGGCATAATGGGACGATATTTAATAAAAATTTGCGTTTAAAATGATACAAGACCATTTGCACCAGATCGTAAGTATTTAATTTATTTCATTAAATTCTATATTATGAAAAAGTTATAAAAGCAATCACATTTGACATACAGATGGCGTATTCTCACATATTATTATCTGTGAAAGCACGCCATCTGTACGTCATTATACCATATGTATGTGAGGATATGTTATCTGTATATCGCTCTCACAGATATGTTGACTGCGCGAATGAAACGAAATCTTTGCGCTTCCGTTGCTACCATTAACGTTTCCGTTACATGACCTTGAGTTACTCTTTCTCAAGGAAACTTTAAACGCGACCAAAGAAATTTCACTTTAAAATTTTTAAAACCAAGTAACCTTTTCTTGTCATGATGAAGAAGAGACAGAATCGATTCTTCACTTTCTATGTCAATGTACAAGGCTGCAGATGAGCAGAATGCAATGTTTGGGGTCGCGCTTTTTCAATAGTCTAACAGAGATAACGAAAGGGGAACTATCGGATCTTCTTACCTTCGTCCGGAGAACCAAATGGTTTAATAAAGACATTACCTGGACTGCTGACGGAAACCGTGGTTAGGGACGTGCCTCATCCGGGCAATTAAATCACAATGGACAATTGAGTCTCCGAGTGGAAGTGCGGGTTTATACATATATATACATACATGTATATATATATATATATATATATATATATATATATATATACCTTCCAAACCTAACCTAACCTTTTCTTGCTATAAACCAATTTCAAAGAAGGCAATTCTCAAAAGACTGATTAACAAACTTATTTTTAGCTGGGTGATAAACCTGATTGTTGCAGAAATTTTTTAATTTTTTTGTCACCGGAATTTTGTGTAGGTATTCCTGTTCGAATACGACAAGAAAAAAGATTTCTAATTCATCAAAAAGAAGTGTAAAACTTTTGTATGTAAAAATAGCTACGCATTCAATTAAATTCGCTCTGTAGTCAGCGTGCTAGAGTCTTATCGGGAGAGCTCAGAGTTTGATTCCCGGAAAAATGGAATTCAAATAAACAAATTTTGACACAGCAGTTTTTCATAATTTTTATGAAAATATTCGCTTTTTGAATTTAATCTGTTTTCATAATACGGAAAAGAGTTAATTGTAATAGAATGTTCTATTGTCATTGCGGTGAGTTTTGTCACCCACCTTAAAAATAAGTTTGTTAGAGACTAAAGTGAGGAACAGAGTGTAAAGCTGAAGCGTGAAGTAACAATCTGTCAAAAGTAAAACGCATACATTTTCATTGTAATCAAACACAATGGGTGCGTTTCCCGGGTGCAAAATCAAAAAAAAAGCTGCTTTGAAAGTGTGTTAGAAATGCGTCGCTAAGATTGACTTTTAATAGATTGTTACTTCACGCTTCAGCTTCACATTCTGTTCCTCACCTAAAAAAAACTAAGTTCTAACGCATCAAATCATTTTCGCAAGAAAGCATTAAACACTCACAGAATTTGCGAAGCAATTGAACAAACTTTGAAGACCAAGAGAGTTCCATAACAATGGTAAACTGATTGAAATGATTCAAACTAGCTATTCAATCTAGACAACGAACAGATCTTGAAGTACTCTAAAGAAATTTATACAAATATTTTTATTCCATTCTAATCATCCATGTTCCGAATTCCACTTTCGAGTGAAATTTGCATCAAAATAATAATGGCAAAATTCCAAATTTTTCGTGTATTTCTGACTATGTTGCTTATGAGAAAGAGAAAGATAGAGCAGATTATAAATTTTATTTTGCCTTTTTTTCCGCTCCCTGGTTATACAATAAAACTGGTTTACAAAAAAAAAAAAAAAAAAAACTAACAAATTTAAGCTACTAGCCCCACTGTGCAGTGTTGATGACGACGATGGATGGCAAGGCGATACTTTGCAAATGAGTAGTGCTGGTACTAGTGAGAAGAGCTTAGGGCTTGTGATACACTCGGAGGCGGCTCGATTCCTCGCTCTCTCCCGAAAACACACACATAACGACAAGAGTAACGCGAAAACAAAAACAAAATATTATGAAAAGACGAAAACAAAAATAAAAGCACACACTCACACACACATACATCGTTTAGCACATGCACACACATATGCAAAATCAAAAACAACTTACAACATACGACGTAGTAATGTAAGTACTAGACGAAGCACAGGCAGCAAAAACAAAAAACAAAAAAAAACAACAAAAAGCTGCAAGAAAATTTGTAAGTTTTAAACGGCGTGGCTTGGCTTGTCGTAACGAAGGGTTAGGCAGAGAGGCGCTACGCGACGCGGAGGGTGGGCGTATGTGCTTGTAGAGAGTAAGCTTCTGCGCGTTGTTTTTTTTGTATAGAAGAAGAGTTTTGCTCTCACGCGCACAACACAACGACAAATACGACAATACCGAATGGAAGAACAACAACACCAACAGCTACTGGTGCTGTTGCAGTACCAGCAGCACGCTAGATGTGAGCGAACGAGTTACGGGAAGCGTCGAGGAAATTAAAGTTCGGTACAAAAGGAGAGACACCGGCATTCAAGCAAGAGGAGCAAAGCAGCAAGCAACGGTGCGTTACAACAAATTGACGTGTATTTTGTTAGTTGACGTTACACGAGACGCTACGATATGAAACGATATTGTTAGTTAGTTAGTTAGTTTAACACTTTGGCCTTTTGGGGTAAGTGCACGCACGCACGAACGCACGCACGCATTCACGCACGTCGCAAAATTACACAAATAATGATGACGATGGAAGAATCGAAGACTCGCGACTACGACTACAACTACGATGGCGACGACGGTTTCATAACTAATAAGAATGATTTTAGAATAAATTTATGCTTTTATAGTTGCATGCATGCAAACTCAACAATGCCACAACTACAACTGAACTGCACTGCATGTGCTGCGACGACATTACAACAACCCTCAAAAAGAGTCAAAAAACCACGTCATACCCTACTCTTCCAATAGAAGCTGGCTGATGGCTGGCGGCATTGACTGCAGCATATACATATGTATGTATATAAAATAAAAACACAACACCAGCACAAAAAATAACAAAAACAATAAATAATGCATGTGAACGTGTGAGCGTGCAACAAAATTCTAGTTTTGTTTCATTCCCAATTTTATTTACATCATGCAAAAGTATGTGACTTGGCCGTAGTGCATGTGTGAGTATGTGAGAGCGTGTTGTTGTTGTTGTTGTTGTTGCTCTATCCAAGTGCATGTGTATGAATGAACCAGTTCCTCTCTGCTCGCTTGCTTGCTTGCTTGGCTGGAATTGTTATTATTGTTGCATGCCACACATTTTATATGGATACCCTACCCTTTAGCTTATAGATTCCAGCAAATAGTTTGTAACCACCACAAGAAAAAAAAAACAGAAAACAGAAAACAAAGAAGCAGCCATATCATTTTTACATCGTATGAAAATCCTTACCTGCCTTTCCTCAGGACATTTAAAAGAAAGAAAAGTAATCGCCCGCCATATTGTTTGGATTAAATTTTCGGCGGCAAGTTTGATTATTTATGGAAATTATAAGGAAATAAGTTATATTGGCTGCAATCGCAAAGCCGAGTTACCATTTCTCAGCAAATGTTGCCACATTAAATAATTTAACTTTTCGATTTTAATTTGAATGGAGAAAAACTCCATTGGTTCTATGATCGTTTTTAAGACCGTTTTGCGTCATCATCTCAGGAGTTATAGGCCAAAAATAAACAGAAGCTACTCTTTTTTTTAGTAATTTCCTAGTCAATGAAATTTCAATTACACTGTGCAACACGATGGTACAATTCTGTGGGACTATGTTATTTGCAAACAAAAATTTTGGTTACCCCACCGCAAGCGGTTCTTCACGACTGTATTATTCGGTTTGTGTCCAGGGTGACATTTGTACTGCAATAAGTAGACTTATCTATTTGGTAGGAATCTTCGCTGTTTTCATGTCATTACCATTGAATGCCATTTTGCATGTATGATTACTTTGTAAGTGATCCATGGGAAAATTCAAATTTTGAACAACTTTTTCGAGCATAGCGGCTGATATCTCGCTAGTAATATGTGTAATATTGTTTTCTCAGGCTGCAATTGACGTTATTTTATTGGCGTAGATGAGTGACTTCATGCAAAATAATCTGGAGGCATCAAATCTCACGATCTAGGTGGCTAACTCATGTGGTGGTCCAAAATGTGATATAAATTGCTCACCAAACTCATCAATAGGGGGTTTTATACGTTTAAGAATATCTCGCAATCTGGCTCGTCAACAACGATGTTCGTTCCTGTAAACGGAAAGACGAACCGAGCAATTTTTAATATTAGTTGTAGAGCGCGGTGCGACAACCTGCAGGCTTTTATAAACCCCCCCTAAAAGGTCCATTGTTGCATAGGCAGCTCTTGCATTGTCTTTGGTTGCTCATCAGACCAAATGCGACAATTTTGCTTATATTAACATATCCATTGAATCAGAAATAAGCTTCGTCGATGAACACAATTTTTTAGTAAAAAATGGATCTTCCTCAAGTTTTTCTAAGGCCCATTTACCGGTAATTCGATGCTGTGGTAAGACGGCCAGCTTCAGCTCTTGAACGTGCTGTATCTTTTATACGCTTTTAGACCAATATTCTTGCGTAAAATTTTACACACAGTCGAGCAACACAATTCCAATTGCTACGAACGACCAGGGATCAGGGATGGGCAAATCTTGTATCTTCATAAACACTGGCGGCTATGGCAGCAACAACGGGTAGGTGGATTGATATTCAATAGCGTAAAATTAGTGCTAAATTTTATTTTCGATATGTTTCGATTATGACATGGCATATATTAAGGAAAAGTTAACAAATTTTCCCGGGGATTTCATTCGGGAATATTTAGAATAGAGCTGTATATTTACTAGCCTCTTTATTTATACCCATACAAATTGCTTCAATGAATGAATGAGCCAGAAATTAGGCAAGCTTTAAGTAGAAGAACTCTAGGTCAGATTGGTAGAGATTACATTTCTATATGCCAATAACTGAGACCACAAAGGTATCATACTTTTGCGTGTTGTGAGTTAGCCAGAAATGTGACGGTTTCTTTTGAGTGCACAATGTCTAGGCCGTCAATCGATCACTTTATCTTTTTAGATGCTGCCTTCTCATGTCACAGCATTATTTCCTCCTCCAATGTTACGGTAAATTTCGGGTGATTACTGTATTTTGTTGGTCAAACTAGCGGCAGATAATCAGCAGTATATATGGACACAGCAGCTTCAACGGAACCATGGTCTATTATTATAAGAAAGATTCTATATATTTTCTTAACAAAACTTGTGAGCCAATATTTTAAGAGCCGACTATACTTAATATCTATTAAGTCTGTAAAGTTGTGACTTAAAATCTGTTGAGGTGTTCATAAACGATTTGCTGAGAGCTATTGTATTCAGAAAATTGGACCTATGTATGTAATGAGGTAAGGAAACTTTTTTTGATGAAACAAGTTAATCAGATTTTAATCAAGTTCGAGCAGATTTAAATCTGTGAACGAAATATTATCCAGCAACTTGCACATGAATTGTTTTTATGCTTAACCAATACTAAGTAGACTTGTAAGTTAACAATGGTTTCTCTCCAAACGTTTCGTCGCTCATAGTCATTGCCTAATTAAATTCCAAAGTAGCTTGCTAAATGACCGTTAATATGTGTGATGACCCTAGGTTTAACCGAACTTTTTAGTATTTTCAAACTATCTACATACCTTAAAAACAACTAAAACAGCTCCACTGTTAGAACGTAAGAAACTTTTATTATATTTTGTCAAAGTATTTATGGGCTCTCTCAGGCACAGTTCATGCACTTAGGCTTGGAAAGTTATTCCAATATCAGAGCATAACAGTTTGCATGACTTTTTCCTTCAAACCCTTTTTCAAAATTCCTTCGTTTGTCTTTGGGAGTCATCACCGATAGTTTCTTTTAAACTTTTCCAATTGTGGCACAGTGAGATTTTTCGAATCATCAGTGGTTCTTTCACTTCGTCAAGAAATAGTGTGTCCGTGATTGCTGTCATCAGCATTAAATTTGGTTGATACTCCAGTAGACGGTTTTTGTTTGTGTTGCACAGTTTTTGATAGATATAAATCGAGTTGTTCCAAGGCATAGACTTGACCATTCTTGAGCATGATTTTTCCAACATTGTTTACTGTTAAAGAAACGCCCAGTTATCACAACTGATGTTTGCTTTGATTTGTGATGCAACGTGTTGATAAATAGCTCAACCTATGCCATCAATGAGCTGTTCTGCCATTTTTGTCCATAAAACTTTAGCGTTCTCAATCGGAATGTAATCTGCTCTGTTTAATGCATTTTTCATAAGTAGATTCCACATGAGCTTTCAGGATTACAACTAAGTAATAAACTTTAGCGCAAAGTTAATAATTACACAGAAAAATTTTAACTTTTTTAAATCACTTCTAGATTCAAACATTTTTTAAAGCAAATAGCAAACACTTCCCGCCTGGGAATCGAAGCTAATCGAAGCTGGGACTTTAGTCTAGCACTCATTTACGGTGTCCATAATCACTTTTATATATGAAGACATAATTTTGTCTTCCTTAGAATAGCATCTAGTTGAGCTTCCTCGCAGAACAGCAAATCACTGATGCGAGAATGTACAGTAAGTAGCTCTGACTGTGGCAAAAACTAAAAACACTTCAAATGTTATGTAGCGATAGATATATGGCAACCATTTTGAAAAAAAGGAAAAAAATGGAAAAAAGTACAATAAAGATACTAAAGAACATCAACTCTGTTTCGTCAATTCTTTTAAGCAACATCTTTCATTTTCTTTCTGACACGAAAAGCTATTGTACTTTGTATGGCAACATATATTAAAAAGAAAAAAATAATCTCTAAAATATGCAAGTTCCTTGAAGAGACCGAAGGTGGCACAAAGGCATCAATTCATTTTTCTTTTTAATAAGTTTTTATAAATAAATATCTAAGTATGTTTAGGGTCAGCTTTAGACCAACGATTTCACACATTTTCTTAAGAAAACTATAGTCTGTGTCGGAATACACAACAGTAAAGAGGAGAAGGCAATATATCCTTTGGATCGCATTATAATGAAACTTTTTTTTCAATTGTCAAAGGAACTTAAATTTCGAATAATAAGAATTTATTATAATGATGAATAAAAAAGGTGAATAAAAAGTCGGTTTCGACTGACCATGAAAAAGCATGCATGTAGTTTGTTTTTGTTTTGAAACGAAATGGAATCATGCTGAAACGGAACTTGTCAGTCTGCAGACAGACGATGGCTTTCAATGGTTTTCTCTGAGTTTGTTTTGGTTGAGATGTAGAAGAAAGAAAAATATATAGGTATATGTATATATACACAATGCGCAATTAAAGGAGAAGGCAGAGAGGGAAGAACAGCAGCAGGAGACAGACGAAAGAGTAAAAAGAAAATAAACATAGCTGGATGACGATGACGATGAGCTGAATGACATCAACTTGAAAAGATTGGCTTGTGAAAAAAATTAGGTGAAAAAAAAAATACAAGAGAATGGAAGAAATTGAAAAGATATGGAAAAATCAAAGTATAAATAATGAAAAATTAAATATTTATATATTTTTGAAGCCTATTTTTAAGGGTATTTAAAAGTGACTAAGAAAAAGAAATATATACGAAAAACCAAATGAAAATACCACAATTTTATATAGAAATTTTGTTTAAAATTATTTTTCAAGTGTCTATAAAGAAGCTGAATTTTTAAAGGGACGCATTCGGTCGGTCACCTTCTCTCACAGTGCTGCAGACACACACACACACACACACACACACACATACATAAATACATATGCATTATTTACTGCTGCCACGCTACTCCAAAACTTGTTTATATGTTTCACAATGCCAAAACGTTCATAGACGCAAGTTTCAAATACAAACAAATACAACAACAAAATTGAGTATAACGTGCGCCTATACATAACGTGCGAATAATGAATTACATTGCTCGCGCATAAATTGAGTACCAGAGAAAAATATAGGAAATGAACAACAACAAAAAAAGAGGTTCAGCAGCAGCATACAAAAACAATAACACACACACACACCTACACACTCATAAACACACACACACACACAGAACAAAAAAACAACGGAATACACACGTTGTTGCCAACAAAATACTATCAATACAACAACATGGCTGAATATGAAACGGAATAAAGTTTCTTGCTGGAATTGAAATACATACACAGATACACAAAATTTGACAAAACGTGTACGTGTGTGTGTGTGTGTTTGTGAGTATCAAATAATGTAGATATTATTGTTTTGGATTTTTTTTTTTGGCATTCTTGTTGCCTGGGTTTGTAAATATTTATGAACAGAAAATAGGAAATGCTTTCTTTAGAGGAGGAAATTCTCTCTAGAGAGAAAGAGACTTACAGTGCGTGCGAGAGAGAACGCGAATGTGTAGTGAACGAGAAAGCAGCAAAACAAGACCACGAGAATACGAATGCATGAGGAAATTTATGCAGAAAACTAATGCGTTGCGTTACTGCGGAAAACCCTGAAAAGCTTGGAAAATTTTCGCCGGAACCCATCGTCACATAGGAAACCAACAAATACCAAAAAAGTTCTTTATAATTTCAGCAAGAAGAAGAAGAAGTATAAAAAGAAACAGAAATGTTCAATGAGCTGACGAAACGGAAATGGTTTAAAAGACAGAAAAAATTGCTTCACTTTAAAATTCAATTATGTTTAAAGATTTCCTATGCAGACATGCAGACGCCCTCTTGAGATTTGCAAAGCAAAAAAAAAGGTAAAGAATTAAGAAAATTGTACAATTTGTGTATAAGAGGAGCTCAGTTGAGCTGATTCCCATGCCCATGCAGGAGGAATACATAAATAAATACGTCAGCCTAGAGAAAACGTAAGCATATACATACATGCGAAACGTAAGCATATACATACATTGCGAATTTATGTATTCGTATATGTCAAGGTATCCTTTAAATGAGACGCACTAGCAAAATCAAGCAGAAAATCATCATCAAAGGCCAGGAAACCGTCAAAGTTCAAGCATGAGCTACTACTACTACAATGTATACAAGTATTTCAAAGAAAACAAAGAAAAAAGAAACCTCTCTATAACATTTATGAAAGAAATAACACAAAGTTGAAGTGTGTATTATTATAATCGAGTACTTTTTAAAAAACCACAACAACAATGAACAACAAAAACTCAACCCTCATACATTATTAATCGCAATAAGGCAAAGAAGGAAAATAACAAGAAATTCCAAAAAAAAAAAAAAACAAAAAGGAATTAAATTTATATAAATACTCAGTACAAAATAGTAAGAATATCACTAGATACTGCAGTCTTGTTGCAACAAAATGAAATTGAAACACACATTTTAATCCCCCTCTCCTCCCCTCTCTTCACCCCTCGTAATTTCATCCCAACTCCACTAATTGAGTGAACGCGAGCATATGAAAAGAAAAACACACAACAACAACAAACAGAATAAAACATAGCATATTGAAACACGCGAATGGTGATAATGAACAACAGCTCGCGATAGGAAACGTATGATAATGATGTTCTGGCAATTTTTGTTATTGTGGTGGTATGATGTGGTAATGAAACCAATTCATTGACATTGACAGAGTTGTAGTAGTGTACTCTTCCTGGAGAGCAGAACGAAAAATATGGGAGAGCGGAAGAGCGAACGGTGAAATGAATATAATGGAGGATATAAGTGTATGTGTGCAATTAAGTAGCGAAAAATATCGATAGAAAAGAAGATTCGGTAAAAGATAAGTTAAGAAGAAGGAAAAAGGAAGAAATAAAATGCATATTTTTTCAGTGACTTTATGTGGAATTTATGGCATTTCTAATTTCTGTGCTTTGACTAAAGATTCATTCTTTTAACTTAAATAGAAGAAAAAAGCTTTTAGTTCCAAATTTCCCATCCAAATGAAATACAGTTTTAAAAATAGTTTCTTTGAAACTGTAGAGACAATTTGCTGTATTGGTGGAAAAATAAATCAATTAAAAATCTATTTATAACTTGATACGAATATAAATAAATGAGAGAAAATTCAGACACCACAGAATTCACAGAAGAAACTCGAAATTTGAGGCTGACGAAAATTGGCAATTCCCTAAACACTTTATATAATTATATATAAGTGGTTGATTGGAAGTTATACTTAACTGCTAGCTGTAGTATTTGCATATGAAAGTGTATATTTCAGTGTATTGCTATTACCTTCTATGGAATTATGGAACCAATGGTTTGAGTATTGCCTAAGGACTTATGATATAAGCAAAAATTTTCCCTATCCTTTTATATTTGCCCGTATCAATTAAAAAGTATTAAAATGTCTGTAATTATTTGAGTTTTAATGTCTATTTTCTTCGAAGAAAAAATTTAAATAAATGCATTAAATGATTTCTTATTTAGGTACATACATAGTTCATTTTTCTAGTGAAATATGACAACATAGCACATACAAATATTTTTGCACACAACTAAAGCAACAACAAGAAAACAGACTAAAGTAGTAAACGTGGCCAAAACAAAAACAAAACAAACGAACGTTGTCGCTGCTGATACACATTCAATCCAAATCTCCATCTTCTTCTTCTTCTAGTTAAGATACTTGGAAACTGAACAATAAAAACGGGTAAAGAAGTAAAGAGCGGCACAAAAAAAGCACGCGGTGTGAAAAATAATGAACAAAAAAAAAAAAAAATAAATAAAAAAGCTGCAACAACAACAGCAGTAAAAACAAAAATATTTACAAGTGAATGGTCGGTCATGTTGCAAGCGAAAAAACAGGCATGGCAAGCAAGCAATACTCGTGGGTAGCAGCACAAAATCTGCGCAAAAGCATTACAACATAAAGCCATATCCTTTCTGTTTTACTTTTTTTTATTTACTTATACTACAATGAAAACAGCATCATAAACAGCAGTTGAGCAGTTGTTGTTGCTAAACAATGACGACATCAAATAAGTTGTATGCTTGAAGAATATTGAGAAAATGTTAAAAAATTAAAACGCAGAAGTATAGAAGAAAAAAAAAAACCTGAAGAAGAAGAAAAACTAAAGAAACCTGAAATACAATAACAAACAGACGATGCATGCGCAGAAATTGTTGTATTTCCTGAGAACTCTTCAAATCAGTGTCAGCAACAACACTGTTGCTGCACCCCTTCCCTTCGTGTTTACCAACGATGCCAAAAAGTTGAAGAAGAAGATGAAAATTAAAGCAGCATGAGAGCGCGAGAGAATGAGAACACGCGAGCAAAAGGGCAAACATGTGGAATAAAACACAACAAAAACAACAACAAAATGGTGCATGCGCAGAAATTGTTGTTTTATTTCCTAGAGAGAAGCAACACCACGCAGTTCTCTCCATCAGCAGCAGCAACCATACAACACCGTCCTCCCCCCTCCCCATCTTCTTTCTCCGAGATGCCCAAAGTTCAGTACATGGGCGGCGGTTCACCACCACCCGGCAACTGGTGATGCTTTTTTGAGAGGAGAGAATATTTTTGGAAATGAAACACGAGTGCAACTTAAAAGAGAAAAAGAAGAAAAAACTGAGACTGATGCCTCTCTTTTTTTTTTTTTTTGCTGTTGCTATTGCTGACGCAACGTGTTTGCGTTGTTGTTATTTTCATCAATAACAGCATGGTCGTGTTGTTGTGATTCTCATCATTAAAATGAATTATATTTATTTTGATTTCTTTTAGCAGAGATTTTTTGTGTTTATTGTTGTTGCTGGTATACAGCACACGTTGGCTGGAGTAAGGAAATGTTATGGAATTGAAACTTTACACAATTCATGTGCAAAGTTATTGGGGGGGGGGGGGGGGGGGACAAATATTGAAGAAAACCTGCGGGCGTTTTTTCTGTGGAATACAGAAAATAAAATCCGGTTTCAAATTAAAGTATGCGTACACACACATGTATTAGAAATAAGAAGAAAAAAAAACAAAGCTGAAGAAAATTATGCCGGTTTGCAGGCAGTGAGTGAAAGGAGAAGCTGCAAGTTTGTTATTTTCCTTAAATCAGTTTAATTTCAAAAGAAACAATTACACTGAAATTGCTCTGTACTACAGTATTAAATGCCAAAGTATAATTAAATTCTGTCATAAAGGATGGAGAGGGAGGCAGATGTAACAATTCTGTGGTAAAAAAGAAGTAAGGCTTAACATTATAGAAACTTTAACACTGTTTCAAAAGTCGTTATTTTCAAATCAAAGACGATGCTTGAAATAATATATACATAATTCCAAATATCAAGTATTTAAAAATTTACATCAGTTTAATATTCACTGTCGTAAGTAAAAAAAAAAAATAAATAAAATTACCACTCGGTAGAACAAAATAACGAGAGTTCTTTATGTTTTTTTTTACACAATACAAAGGATTTTTCTTCTTTTTTTTTTGGAGAAAATCGCATTCAGAATTTCGAACGATCTACTCCGTATAACGCATTAACAACAAATAACCGTCTCAGGAGAAGAGTTTATAAGATACTTTTATGAATTTTTTACATAAGGTAAAATATTAAATAACAGTTAGTTCTGCATACTTAAATCGACAAAAACGGGCAATATGACAAAATATTTCCCATCTCACTTAAGTCGAGCTAAAGTTGTTTTTTTTTTTTACCATAGAATTAATGTCAGTAACCTCTGTAATATTAAATAGTGATTACTTTTAGAATAAGTTTAGAAATGTATTTTTGAAGAATTTTCTAAAGTTACCGTATGAAAAATCTAATAAATGTCAAAATGTCTGAAAATAAACTTACTGTGAGAACATATATCTTGATGCTGTTACGCTGAGACACTGAAATTGGCCAGTAGTCAGAAAAGAAAGCAGCTCTGCGAAGCTAGTGTTGAATAGTGAGAGAAAAAGTTGGAGTATGAACCAGTGATGAAATGTTCAAATTGTACCCAATTTATCAAAAAAGTTGTACCTAAAATTAGCATGAATGTACCTAAAATAGTATACTTCATTGGTTTATTGTTTTTGTAATAAATTTAATTTTCATTTAAAAGTTAACAATTATAAAGTAAACAGTAAGACGTAAAACGATATTCGTTGTATAATTATGGTAATTCATTCTCATTGATCTATCCATATATCATTCATATTCTATAAAATAAATAAAATTGTTTGTATTGAAAAAACAGTAGTTGACTTCTTTGCAGCGGTAGACCAATCACCTGCTCAGATGATAAAAAAATGATTAATGAAACTAATACTAGACACGATGCTTAGTAGAAGCCTTACTCCCTAGAGGAGTAAAAGCAAAAAAAAATTAATTTTATACAGTGAGTGAAATTGATTGTAAAAATAACATTTTAGAGCACTATAAATCGGAAACTAAGCACAAGGGGAAAATAAATCTTTAAATCTGATAATATCTAAAGGCGTCTCATTGGTTATGAAAATTCCGGAATTTTTATCATAATTTTTGATTTTCAAAAATTTTCAGCCAATATTTATTTCAAAGCTCAGAGTTCTGTTATTACTGTTTATAAAAGGGAACATACATAATGACAAAATAATTTTATTAGTAGGTTTAAATTCATAAGAAGTTTACATTTCATAAAATTTTTGATTAATTTCAAAAATCTTCACCCTCTTTTGCTACCAATAAACTTTATTCGATTTGGAAAATAATTTTTGCAGTATTTTTCCCTTTATAAACCGCAATATCAGAGCTGTGCTCTTTGAAGTTAAACAATACAGTACAGGCTAAGTTAAATTCAAGTAGGTAATTATTACAAATAATTTTTCTTACAATTAAGTGTTAAATTTATTTTGGCCAATGACAAATTGTACCTAAAATGTGCCAATTGTACCTAATATACCTTGTAGTTCGAAAAAGTCGGAAAAAAGTACAATTGTACTTACCTACTTTTTCATCACTGGTATGAACCGAAAAAATTATGTATGGAGAGCTCGCAGAGCTTCATTTCGGTGAGAGCGTATGCCTTGATGCTGTTATTCTGTGGAATCGAACTGAAATTGAATGAAACTAAGAACCGTTTTGAAAGTGTTCTTCAAAGAGAATATCTGTGCGGTTGAAGAAGTGAAAAGTGAGAGAATAACAACGGTTGTTTCTCTCTCAGCTGGTATTCAAAGACGGAGAGGGAACTCTACGAGTGTGAAATATGAAATATATTGCGGTTTAGTTGATTGCAATTCATGAGGATGTAACTGATTTTCCTAGCATTTTAATTCGATTCTAGCTTCAGATAAAAAATGCATTGCATAAAATTCTCTCATGATGATGATGCACAATGTTATTTACAGAATATAATGCATATGACATGGAGAAGAAAATAAAACTATCAAAAGAATGACAAGATATTCCGAATAGCTGAGAAAAGAAAATTAAAAAGTAAGTAAAAAACAAAGTACATTAAACAATGAACGAACGAACGAACAACAACAGGAATATTTTGGAATTGAAACATGGTTAAAATTACTGATGATGAGAATGAAGATGCAAAAATAGAAGCATCTTGAAAATGCATTCCAGAAAACACAACAACAACAACAACAGCAGCAGGCAGCAACAATAGCAACAATGGAGTAGAAAAACTCTTTTAACTAAATTCTTGGAATAAGCAAGAATCAAACAGCAAAAAAAAAAAAAAAGAAGAAACTATCAAGAAGCAATACATTATTACTGCTGGTTGCTGCTTTTGTTGCTACTATATGAGATTGCAAATTCTTGGCAAATTAAATGCATCGCCAGCTAAAAAAGAAGAAAAAATAACAAGAAATAGTAGAAATAAAAAGCTATTGCTGGCTGCTGGTTCCTGCTGCTGTTGCCATTTTGAGTTTTCCTAGGAAAATTATGCTCGCTCTAAAACGTTTTATTATTATGCGTTTCTTTTGTTGTTGTACAAATTGCAAAACACCCACGCTAAAGTATAGAACAAAAACGAAGAAAAGAAGAAAACATGAAATGTGAATGGTGAATGTGAAAAAGAGAAAGAAAATCTTTTTAACATTTTTTTTTTTTGTTTCATTCCTTGAGTTTACTGCGTTGTTTCATTCAGCCATTTTTTTTTTTTTTTTTCTTTCTTTCTTTGGGCTTCAGTTTATTGAAGGCTTTCCGGTTGTTGGCATACCACATTTTCCTTTATTTTTCATTTCTCTGTATGTTTCTGAGCGCTTTTTGTTTCGTTTTCTTATTTTAAATGGTAGAAGAGAAAATGATTTGATGAAAATTATATATAAAAATACAGCAGCAAGAAGCAACCAAGTAACAAACAGCAGCAACAGCAGCAAAACCTTAGCAACATCATCATGCAACAGCAGTGCCAACAGCAGCATCAGCAGCAGTTGGATTTAATATGCTTCATTCAATTCAAGGAAGGATTAAGTGGAAGGGAGGTGCAAGCACAGAGAAGTCTTCATTTTCAAAATGATATATTAATGATTTTGTTTTATTTTTTCCTCTTAATTTCAGCGTACAGATTTTTATGCATGTGTGATTTTTTTGTGTTATAAAGCGGCAATATGCCAAAATACATCAGGCTTTAAGTATTCAAAGAAAAAAGAAACAAAAAATTTGTTTATAACCTTGTTGAAACTTAATATGTGAGCTAACTTTAGTTTTTTGCAGGCTAAAAATCTGTCTCAACAACCAGCACAGATAAAATGATTACGTCGAACTTCTGTTTGCAGGTTTAGTCGGGAGCTCTAGCACCGGACGTGGATTGATAAGCTGATAGCCTGTTAATCGTAATAAAAAACATAAAAAACTAGCAATATTTTTTGTAAAACCATAAGAACAATCCATGTATCCAGATTATCCAGGCTATGGAAGAACCCTCGACTTAAATGAATAAACAACCAACATTGAGCCCAATATGGTGAAGCGAAAATGGAGATGGAAAGGCCAGCACACTTATAGCATAAGTCAGCAATAGCTCAAGGCGGGACACAATACCAAAAGAGGAACTAAAGACGCAAAAAACAAGGAATAATAATAAGACATTAGTAGCAAAGTTGGAAATAAGATTGCTGAGTTATTGCAAACAAAGCAAGAGTATAGAAAAAAAAACATCGTCAAAATCACGTGAAGCTTGCATGATGAGAGAATTTGCCATTGTTAATGCCCTATGTCCCGCTAGTGATAAAAAAAAAAACCACAGAAGCCAGAAAAACGGACGCTCAGTTTTTCTGGGGGGCCAAAAGTTTTGGTACAGTTTGATGTCCCTATACATTATGGAATCTTCCACACCCACGAAACAGATCTCTCCAAAAATATATCCATCCTGAGGTAACTCAGTACTCGTTACTCAATTCTCCAAACAGTCTATCTCCTAAGGAACGGAGTTGACGAATCTGAAGATTAAAGCATTCGCAGATGAGATATTGAATAGTCTCATTTTCTTCTCCGTCTCCACAGATTCTGCAGTAGTTTGGTGTGCCAATAGCATAAAAGCCTCTGAGTATTCCGGCTAGAACTCGAGTTTGCTTTCTCTCTAAACAGCGAAAGTTCTGAGTTCCTTTTTTTATCAAGAGGAGGCCATAAACTTTGAACTAGCTTACAGTCGCTCTGCTTTTTGGACTAAGCATGATTTCACGGTCTCCATTGGTATATTTAATGACACTAGTTTATTTTCAGAACCTAAGTCTTCGTTAGTTCATCAGCTTTGTTGTTTCCTTTGATATTACTATGTCCGGGAACTTAGTTGAGTTTGAGTTGATGATGTTGCTTATTTCCTTAAGTGCAAACTTTAGATCTTATAATCGTATTATCCAGTGCTAAGATTGGCTACTTGGCTGTCCACAAACATAATAGTCCGTGAGAGTTCAAGGTTTAAGAATTTCATTTTGAATGAATCGCAAAAAGCTCGTAATCTAGTGCCCACTTCCATTTTAGACCCGCCAGTGTAGAACTGAAGTTTATCGCTCGTAATAACCATGTTAATTTGGATTATGAAGATTTTACATGATTTTCTTTAGAGACAAACAAATTTTTAAAAAGAAATATAAAGCAAAGGCTAGTCTAAGCTTTACTCGAAAGCCTGGAATTTGAGTTTTGCTGAAATTTTCTTTAGGATTCGTAGGTTATCGACTAACCAATTCGCATCTGATATCGAGGCTGCCGACTAAATCTTGAGACAGCTTTAAACGATATTTTTTTCTATAAGAAATTTGTCGCCACTTTAAACGATCGATGGAGTTTTGTTAATAAAACACAGAGAGCCACGTAAAGGTGAGATTGTTATTTGAGTAGTAAAGGTGCAAGATTCTAAATATATTCGCAGTCACTATCTCATTAGCCCTCCGATAAGGTCGATCCCTAAGGACCTATGACATTTCCAACGAAGCGATATTTCAATATGTTTAGACCGAATAGCTTCAGCCTAAATGGCTTCTATAAATGCGATATTTAGAAGCGATTAAAATTAGCTTCAACACGATTCTGTGAACACTATATCAAACATATTGGATAAAAAGAAAAACAATTATCGGCATCGGACGCTATATATAGAGTAGGCCCCTGGCGATCTTGTCGGGCTTTGACCGTTTAAAAAGTTATCGGTTATCGGAGGGTTAGCAGAGATCAGAGCTGTAAAAGAATGCAATCAATTTAATTGCAATACCTTGAAGTCACAGTTAATAACCGACAATTCATGATTGCAGTTATTGAAAAACGTAAAAAAATGCAGTTGGAAGTCTTTTTTGGAGTCACCGATTCACCGGTGACCGGAGACCGAATCCTCGCTTAAATCCGTTTTTAGATCCATCCTCTTTTAGATCCATCTCTAAAAACGCAATAACAATTCGGTTTAGTGTAAACTCGATAATTGCACTCCAGTTCGACCGGGCTAGACAGGGGCTATTGCTGTAGTTCTACATTGGTATGTCTGTGAGGATATTGAGTACGTATCATCATCTTAATGATTTTTAACGGAATATTTAGTTACGCTTTGCCATTTGCTCTCATAGAATATAATTATTAACTGCTTTATCGAGTAAGGAAAGGTTTCTTCTATTATCTTTGTATTGCGAAAGCTCTTGATTACAATGTTGGTTGCATATTTTCGTCATTTTAAGCCCATTCGTTTTATATAGTAGACCACTGAATAGTGAGCGATATTTAAATTTAGATGAGAAAAAAACAGTAAAATTAAAATTTTGGACTTAATACGCTTTTAACTTTCGTGCTGGGGTGTTGCTTTAAGACAAAGAGAGAGATAGAGGCAGGGAAAGAAGAAGAGAGCATCAGGGTTGTCTTGTGCTCTCGATTAATCTCTCGGGCAGCATTTCATGAAACTTATTGACGTTTCTCTTTATACATTTTTATAGTTTCATATTTTCTCATATCGACGAAAACTATTATGCCGAAAGTTTCATGCAACTAGTCTCATCGTATAAATGCTACATGAAACTTCAAATAGGAATGTCAAAAAGTCTCATGAGACTATTCTCACCGTCTAAATGTAAACTTGTTGCGAAAGAAAATTTCGAATGCTAATTTAAACTTATGACCTCAACATTTTCACGCTCAAAGAAAGATTTGGCGTCGAAAATCTTGCATACTTACAAATAGAATACGAAAGTAAAACATTTGCTCGAATAAACAAAAAGCTCGTATACATAAGTATTTAAATATGATTTTAAGCAAGCTCGACTATAACTTAAACTTGCCAAACCAAAAAACAAAAAAATATTTGTACTTTGGCACAAGCATATGAAATGAGTTAGCCGTATAGTTTAAATGCACGCTTACATATAATGAATTAAAATGATGTCAAATGATATTTAATTACCACTATGCAAATAACCTCAAAAATAATGAGAGCCAAGAACGAATCAAGAACACATTAGACAACGACCGACGATGGCAGCGATGCCGCAAAAAAAACAACAAACACCAATAACAACAGAAACAACATACAATTAACATATCGCTTTACGTAACTTGAGAAAGATATTGCATCAGAGTGACAACAATAACAAACCAGGCGGCAGGGTAATGCTATAAGACATAAGGCAAACCTACATACATATATGTATGTACAAGAGCTCATATATACATATATAATAATTCTAGTAAATACATACATATATGCAGATATATAAATACTTATACTTATATATGTATACAGAGATATGACTAATTGTATAATCAAGACGATAATAAAAAGCGTTGAAATAACCGCAGCAACAAAAACCACATGAGCAATACAAAAAACAAAACAAAAACCAGAACAGCATGACACATTCGAGAGTACAATGACAAAAAAGAGGCTGATGGAGAGTGAAATAAAAACAAAACAATCGCAAAAAAAAAAAAAAAATTTACACAGTATTATTAAAAAAACTAAAAAAAACAATCGGCCAAATAATAACAACAACATAGACGCAGACAACAAACCAAACAACAACAATCGCAGTTACAACCCCGAACAACAACAACAACACAATGAAAGTTATAAACTAGTTGTCAATTTGATGCACTTCATACAAATACGAAGGGTAACGCGCCTCTCTTACTCTCTCCACTTACGAGCTCTCTTGTAGACGACCCCAAAGCGCAGCTTAACATTTTAGTATAGGAAAGGCTATACTCATACATACATACATAACCACAACAAAAAAGTGATGGATGCCTACGACAAACAATTGCGCGAATGAATACAAAAATTACAATACCAACAACAACAACTAAACTGACTACGGTCGTAGTACTATGGCATAGAAGTTAACGTCAACGTCAGCGACAACGACAACGGCGATGAGTTCTCAACAGAAACATACTCAGGCATAGTAGCTGCATATAAAATCATAAAGCAGAAGAGTGTGAGAGCAAGAGTGGGAGAACAATAAAATAAGATCCATTGCAAAAAATACTGCACACACGCATATGTACCCACATTCAAGTGTATGTGAATTTTTTTTGCAAGAACAACAAGCGACAGACCGACCGACCAATGGAACAACTAAATAACGAACAAATAGAATACTATAGACAAGTTGGAGCTTTTATGTACCTACATATTCGTTTTGTTTCGTTTAGTTTTAGTATGTATGATTATATATTTTTTGTTTGTTGCTGTTGTTGTATTATTGTTGCTATTTTTCTTTTCTTTTCGTTGTTGCTGTTTTTATTGTCGCTGGTATTAACGAACTCATACCTTGATGACCTTGTTCTGAGGAATTGGACTGAAACTGATTGAGCCAACAAAGATAAGGAATTACTCTTTTCAAAAGGGAAACAACAAACATATGGCAGATATATATGTATAAGTGAGTGGTGAGGACATGACGCGGTCTGTGGTGAAGGAAGTGAAAGAAGACAACAAATAGTAAGTAAGAAAGAAAAAAGAAAATAATAGGTAAAGTGTTTTGATTGCAACCATTATTGTGGTGAATCTATTAAATTGACTTTGTAGACAAAGGAAATATACTCGCATTCACACTCACAGTACAAGTTAGTTACAACAAAAACTGTAACCAAAACCTAAAAAGAAAAACATCAATACAAAACCGAAACGGAAACGTCTTCAAGTTGTTATTGGCATTGAAGGGGGAAAAGAAAGTATGCAATGAAAGGCGGAATGAATTGCCTCCTGGGCTTATGTAAATAAAACTTTGCATGAATTTTAATATATTTTTGGTAATTATTTGAAATTTGTTTTTTTATGCTTCATATTTATAATTGAAATACAAATTTGTTAAAGACTTTAATTGATAGCAGATCTTCTCATAGTAGCTCTGTGAAAGCTCTCGATATTTCTAGTTAAGGTTCCGAAACAAAACTGTTTAATGATGGGGGATATGAGAAACAAAACATAATTCAAATGGTAGAAGTGAAACTATGTAGAAAATATATGCAACTTTTTAATTTCCATTTAAATATGAGAGAAAGAGAGTAGCATAGAGTACATGAACCGGCAGTGAGAGTGAGTATACATTTTTTGCATGGGAATTGAGCAGAGACGTCGGCTCTCTTAATCTCATTTCAAATTAGCGAGTGATTGGTTTCAGAGGAATTTACTGTTGTTAGTAGTGTTGTTTTTGCAAGAAATTAACTTAGTGCAAATACATACACAAATATGAGAGAGAGAGAACTGTTCGTGTTGTTCCTGCAAGAGATGCTTACTCGTACATAGAGAGCCAAACAAAATAGAATAATACGTCACACAAAAGAGTGCCGATTCAGATTTCAGTACTTACCCATAAGAAGTTTTACTTTAAAAACAGTTGATAAGAGGAGAGTCTCGCTCTCGAACAATTTAACTAAAAGAGAGAGGCTGAGTGATTTGCCAGAAAAATATACTCAGTAGTAAAATTAATTTATTCTCATCATTTTACTGTCTTGAATTTCTTCGAGTTGCTTATGAAAACTCTATTTTTCTCAGAGTGTGAGTATTGTGTTAGTTGATGTTAGCATTTGTTTGAAGGAAGAACATACTAAGAAGAGAATTAATAATTTCTACTTCCTCTCGCACATCAACTTACTCCGTGTGTGAGTGATTTAAAAAAAAAAAACTCACCCATGTATGAATTGATCAGTTCTGTGGCAAAACGGAAGAACAGCATATTTAAGTGTATTTTTATTTATTATAAAATAACTCCCCCTCCAAACCAAACCATTTAATTATAGGGCTTTGTAATGTGTAAATACTTACTAGTTTATTTTTTTTTTTAATGTAAAAATAGTTGATCATTTATTACCTAAAAAGAGAAAAAGAAAATTTGGCATATTAAAAATAGGTTCTAATTAAAATAAAAACTTTCTTCTAGATAATTATATTTATTATTTTTTAGTTATAATTTTTTCTTTGCTAGCGCATCATAACAATATAAAATTTTATAATCTAACCCTAACAAAGAACGTGAGCTTTTTGACATACGTCTGGCAAACATTGTTCATTCAAAGCCTATTAATTTTAATAATGTTTACAACAGTGTTTTCCAAGTTTTTTAAAACCATAACCTCTAGTTTAAAGGGGAATGAATGGTTTCGCGAGATCCTAGAGAATCATCACAGTTTACACTTTGAAAAGCACTGGTTCCCAACAAAGTGACCCCAATATCTATGGGTTGTCCCACACACACTCAACCATCGGACCAGAAGAGATATTTAGCAAGTGGAAATCTCGCACTGACTTTGGACTTTCAATGCTTTTACTTCTCGTTAAAAAAAAACACCGGTGAGAAGAGATGAACGTCACAATAATAGGTTCGCATAATGGTAGAAAAAAAAACTCTACCTGCATATGTATGTATGCATACATGAGCTTCTCGTGTACATATTTACGTACATATATGTATATGCAATTGGCTTAAACTTGTTTTTGTTTTGTTGACCGTTTTTTTTTTTCCTAAACTTATAGCCACAAATAAAATCTACCTACAAGCATAAATTTTACACTATTTGCTGTCATTTCCTTTGCACTCGCTTGGTTGGTCGCGTTAACTAACTTGGCTATTTGTAGGTAGTAGTTTTTAAAAAGTGTTTTTTTTTTATAGCTTTGGTTTTTGTGGTAAACGGGCACACGTTAAAAAGGAAGCCATTTACTATTATATTTCTGCATCATTTGTCTTTTTTTTGGCTTTGGCTGTTGCGGCTTTATTTCAGGTTCGACTTGTTCCTTTTCAAATTGCACTAGCAATATACACACATACATATACACTCACTTATACATAAATGCATGCATACATACAAAAATATTGCAAGTGAGACATTTGGAACGGAAATAGCCTGCTTGGCTTTCTGGTGGTTCTGGTTTTGATGCCAGAGAAAAATATAATGAACTGCAAAAAAAAAAAGAAAAGATTATTAACATACGACACTGAAACCTAAAGCTGTAGTCCACATACACGCAAACACACACACACGCATTTGTAAGCTTACATAGAGCATGTATATGAATACACATGCATCAATACAGCTGTGTTCATAAGAGTAGTAGTAAATAAAGATTTTTAGGATGAACTAAGGACATTTCTTGTCTGCTGTATGGAAAGTGCTATGTTGCCAAATTTCATTATGAACTCAGCTGATCCAAATAAATAAATTATGTTTGTTATGAAATTATTGAACTCTGACGTGATATTGATGAAAAATGCTATGTTGTCAAATTTCATTATTAGCTCAGCTCATTTAAATTAGCGAATTAAGTTAGTTATGAAATTATTAAACTCTGAAATGATACTAAAGAAAAGAGCTATGTTGTCAAATTTCACTATTAGCTCTGCTCATTAAAATCAACGAATTAAGTTAGTTATGAAATTATCAAACTCTGAAATGATATTTATTTAACTTTAAGCTCAGAATGGCCAAATGATATTGATGGAAAATACTATATTGCCAAATTCCATTATAAGCTAGTTTTGAAATTATTGAACTCTGAAGTGATATTAATGAAAAGGGCTATGTTGTCAAATTTCACTATAAGCTTAAAATTGCTATGTTACCAAATTTCATTATAAGTTTAGTTCATTTAACTCAACGAATTAGCTTAGTTATGAAATTATTGAATTCTGAAGTTATTAGCCTGGTGGTTAATGTGTTGGACTACTACGCATAGATGCTCAAATCTCAGCTGGCTCAAAAATAGAGAATAAAAAATGTTCTACATGGCAAACGTCAAAGAGCAAAAATTGTCTTTGAAAAGCTTTTCATTTTGCAGTTCGGATTCGACATAAAACTGTAGGTCCCTTTCTTTCGTGTATAAATATAACTCTTACAAAATCAATGGATGCGAAAAACTCGATCTATGCCTTCCATAAGCTGTTGTGTCATAATAGTAGTAGTGCTAAAATTAGTGAAAAGTGCTATGTTGCCAAATTTCGCTATAAGCTTAGTTCATTAAAATCAACAAATCAAATTGATTATGAAATTATTGAGTTCTGAAGTGATGTCAATGAAAAAATGCGTTATATCATTTGTTGTAAGTTATATCACTGTTATTATTATGACCACCGCTCTACATGCATGAATATAAATACACAAAGACGGATATGCTCAAGTAGAATTGCACTTTACAACAAAGTTAGCTGGCATTTGAGAATGCTATAAGCCAACAACAAAAACCGAAAACAGCAGGGACTTTATGCACATATTTATAGAGCCTTCAATATTTTTTGGTAGTACTATAGCACAGCAACTGGAGAAGGGTGAGCAAAGTGGGTGAGAGAAAAGAGTGAAACATAAAGTGAAAAGTATGTATATCACAATTCGAACAACAATGTTGCCAAAAGCTCTTTGGAGTAGTATTGCTGGATCAAGCAAGGATTTTCAAAATGCATGCAACATACTCGTTACTTGTAAATGTGCATACATGCCCATGTGATATTGTGATATTTGTTTGTGTGTATTTTATGTATATAGTACATACACGGTGCTTAGCTGTTGTTTATTTTTCCTTTTTTATTATAGTTATGTTTCTGTATTTTTCTACACTACGACCGACCATTGTATGTTTTCATTTTCTTTATACTACGTGGGTAACTAACTAGCAGCAGTAACAGCATATGTATATGGTTACAACGAAACGTTTTTTTGTTTGTTTTTTTGGCCCATAATCATTTGTTTATTTTTTTTTTTTTACTTTTTTTTCATTTGTAAATATCACATGCAAAATATCTGCACTTGAAGCATTGACATAAACACACAGTTTTGCATATACATAATACATATATGACTGTATGTGTGTGTATTGTTACATTTTAAACAAAAGCTATTGAAGAGGATATCACTATAATGCTCTGTATGTAACTCGAATGTTGTTTTATTTAGGCACAGGCGTTTTCTGCGATGATATCATACTTGTTTACATGTACTATGTATGTACTATGTAAAAAGCGAAAGTTTTGTTGGTAGAATTTTCACAAATTTTTATTCAACTGTTGTTACTTGTATGGAAAGTAATTTTTAAAAATAACCAATAGTTAATTTACATATGAATTTTTGGGTGTATTGGTATATTTTTGGATTAAAGTGAAATTGGGCAACATAGCATTTTTCATTTGTCTCATTTTAGAGCGCAATTAATTTCACAATTAACATTAAAATCAAATGTAATTTTTAATGTTTCGGTATGAAATGAGATTGAGTTGAGGCTACAACGAAATTTGGCAACATAGCATTTTTCATTAATAACACTCCAGAGCTTAATTATTTTAAAATGAACTTAACTGCAATTAGTTTTTTTATGTTTCGGCACAAAATTTGATGAAGGTGAGGTTGTAGTGAAACTTGGCAACATGACATTTTCCATTAATTTAGAATTTAATAGCTTCACAATTTACTCAATTTCAATGAAATTATCAATGGTTTGATGTAAAATTTGATTGAGATGAAGTAATAGTGAAATTTGGCAACATGACATTTTCCATTAATATCACTTTAGAATTCAATAACTTTACAATTGACTCTATTTCAATGAAATTATTAATGGTTTGATGTGAAATTTGATTGAGATGAGGCAATAGTGAAATTTGGCAACATTACATTTTCCATTAATATCACTTTAAAGTTCAATATTTTACAATTTATTTGATTGCAATGAAATTATTAATGTTTTGATGAAAAATTTAATTGAGTTGAAGCTATGGTGAAATTCGGCAACAGAACATTTTCCATTAATATCACTTTAGAGATCAATAACTTCACAATATACACAGTTTTAATGAAATTATTAATGTATTGATTTAAAATTTGATTGAGGTGAGGCTATGGTGAAAACTGGCAACGTGACATATCATGTATCATTTCACAGTTCAATAATTTCAAAATTTATATAACTTTAATGAAATTATTAATGTTTTGATGTAAAGTTTGATTAAGGGGGGGCTATGGTTAAAACTGGCAACGTGACATATTCCATTAATATCACTTCAGAGATTAAAAATATCACAATTTACTTAGTTTTTTTGCTAATATTACAGTTTCGGCACAAAATTTAATTGAGTTGAAGCTATAGTGAAGTTTGGCAACATAGAATTTTTTTTCAATTTATAAAATTTCTTAATTCATTTAATTTTTATGAACTTTTTATTGTTTCAATACACCCCCATCTAACCATCCCACCACTAAGCATTCAAAGCGAATAATTATTTTAATTCTACATTTTCTTTCATATTAAAGATTCACTACTCTAACTGCTTAATTTCAATAACAAACCACAAACATTTACCGCAAATTTTCAATAATTATACAAATACGATTTTATAATTGTTTCGGTACATATTTAAAAATTTCTTGCGGTTTTCATACAGTGTACTATTTTTAAAGAATGCACCGCAATAATTTTAATTATATTTAAAAATAAAGTATTTGTTTTAATAAAAAGCCATGACTCTGACTCACAAACAAAACTAAAAACGAATTAAAAATGCAACAGAAAGGCAACAACAACCATAGCTGTAATAATAATAAGGATGATAATAACAAAAGCAAAAATAGTCAAATACAAATAAACATACATACACACATATGAATAATATTTACTATTTTTTTAATAAGCTTTTTTTCCACTTTCAATAAATAAAGCGCATATATAAGTATATATAAACATATGTATGTGTGTGTGTGTGCGTTTGCTGTTGCTATTCCATTGCAAAATTATCTACTATAAATACAGCAACAACAACAAGAACAATAAAAAAAGGTCTGAGTAACATTGAAAACGTACATTGACATAAATGCATTTAATGCATATACCCAGAAGGAAAATGGAATGCATAGCTCCTACAGGGGATGTCCTACGAAAAGTAATGCTTCCTACTTTGCATTACCTGGGAATGCAAAAAATGGTTTTCATTACAATTTTATGCAATAAGTATCGTAAATGAACGAATCAATGTCGAAATCATACATTATTTTTTATTTTTTCGCTGCTAATATCATGTCTCAAATCTTGGATTCCAATGGAGGAATAGTAGAAAATTTAATTGGAAATTTTTACGTACTGTTTTTTCTTCTGGGAAAGAATTTTTTCCACTAATATACATATTGCTTTTAGCCTGAGACCTTTAAGGACCTTTTCTAAAAGAATTTTGCATTCATCAACATTCCCTGTAAAACAGAAGCATTGCTAAGTATTTAATTTTCCGATAATAATTTAACGTTGAAGACGTGTTGATTGTTCAACTTTCACAAAACGACTAAGTTAATGCACTTAAGTTTGAAAAAACAAAAAGGTACACAGACGCGCGGCAACGTGTCGCCAAAAGTAAAAAAATCGGTTAGAAAAAAGTAAATATTCGAAGAAAAATTCTGTTATTGCGTTGCTTATCGCTGCTGTCTTTCATACATTTCAAGCTGCATTACCTTGGTAAGATATGTTTTCTCTTTACTATTTGCGTTTGTATAAAAATTAAAGCAAAGCTATGAGAGAAGAAATCTGTACATCCCATGTTCCCTTGCAGTTCAATTAATCTTTTCTTTATGATTTTTTCATGACCGAATTCGTTTATGACGAAAGTCATGCATTCCTCATATTTCTTCTGGGTAGTTACACACACACATATACATATGCAAACATAATAGTTGATTATGCATGTATGTGTTGTATATTTATTGTTTTTTTTTTTTGCAATACATAGAAATCTGCATGTAATATTACAGTGTTGAATGAAAAATAGTAACAACAAAAAACTGTAAGTAAAAAGAAGAAGATAGAGAGAGAGTGAGTATGAGAGCGTAGTTTTAGGTAAGCAAAAAACAAACTCTCAATTTGTTTTTACAACAAATAAATACTCATAACAGTGTTGATATTTTAGTAATCATACCTTTTTTGAAAAAGGGTCATCTTCAAAGAACTTTTCGCCCTACCGAAGCATTTTAGGTACAATTTAGAATTTTTACACTTTTAAAAAAAAATCAGACTGTCTGCAATCTTACTAGTGTTGATATTTTAGGTATAATAACACATTTTTCTGACTTTTTTGACTTTCAATTACTTTAGACACTATCGAAGCATTTTAGGTACGTTTATTACATTTGAGGGTAAATTTTAAAATTTTAAGTGAGACAAATTTAAAACATACTCGGTGGCAGGCCCGCCCGCAGGATATAAAATTGTATAATATTTATAAGAAATCAAAGCTGTAAGCAGGTTTTTTTTACGGAAAGGATGGGGGGAAGGGGGGGGGGGGGGTGTGAGGCACAGAAAAGAGTAACTCCAAGTTCTCAAGAGTAGTCATTTAGCTCATTATTTTTAAAGGTTTTGTAGTGGACTTTAAATTTACGTACTTGGAAAAAGATGTTCCAAAAAATATTGCCCATGAATTTTTTTATGCTAATTCCATTATATCTGGGAGGTTACTCTGTAATTCGATTCGAAAGGCAGTTCTATTCGAATGCCAAATTCGATTCGAAAAAGCACAAAATCAAATCTGAACATCGAACAAATTGTATTCGAAATTTTTTTCTAGAGTACCAATCGTTCGAATTCGAGTACATTTTCTTTCGAATCGAACTACAGAGTAACCCCCCTGGAAAAATGATTTCAGAGAAACCATTGCTTTCGATTTCATAGGTGCTTGAAAATGATCAAAACTTTTGCACTTAAAAAAAATCACAACCCTGATTTAGCGTAAACAAAGCTACATTGGTTCACAACCCAAAAAATCATAGAATCGTGTTATTTAAAAAAAAAAAAATCACAAAATTCAAACACATGATACTTTTTCCTAGAATTTTGAGTCGAATATATTAAAACAATGTTTTACAAAAATTGCGACGTGTTAAAGGAAATCGACATATATCATTCAGTTATATAGAAGATTGTATCATTTATTTTTTGGGTACAATAGGGCTAAAAAATGTACAATTTTCACATAATTTAGGTACTTAAAAAATATTTCAAATATCAACACTGACAACATACCTTTAGAGTACCTACCATTGTATATGAACAAAAGAGCAAAACAAAGCTTAGTTAAATAATAAAAAAAAACAAAAAAAGAAACAAGAAAACAAAACAACAACAGTAAAAAAATGGAGATTTGCATTTTATTTAACGACTACGATTTTATGACAACGTATCGCATGAATAATTTTTAATTAAATAAAGTATATATATCATGCATATGAAAGAATTATATGCATACATAGTATATAAAGCACCCACCACAGATTATAAGCAGCAAAAATAACAAAACTTGACTGACATTATAACGGTAGCAATGCAGCAATATTAATGATATTGTTATATGACTCCCTGTCTATTAGAAATCAACTTATGTACACTTATGCAGCTAGTATAACTCTCAATTTGATTATCTTTATACTAAATAATACAACAAAATCGAACATGCATGCAATATGTATTGGCTGTGGCACAACAGTGCGTATGAGTAATAAATAATTAAGTAAAACTGACTGTGGTCTTAATTGTATACATACATACATAGATACATATTCATTAAGGCTGAAAATCCATCAAATAAATCTCATTGTAGATTATGATTTTATATTATGAAATGAATTTTTATCATATTGCAATCTGATAATTTGAAGTACGTGGCAACAAAGACTACAATATGCAATGATATTTTCTTTTTTATTTGCTAAACACTTGTATAAAATTGATGTCACCATCACCACACAAATGGAAAAAGTTTCAGTGACAATAAAATGCAAAAACAAAAAACATTAGCACACATGTCATTTTCTCCACACTGCAACAATCACTTCATTGTTGCATTGTTTTTATGATGCAGAACGCTTAAAAACAAAAAACACACATCAATTGCAACAGAAACAAGAAATATAACCAAACTTTTTGTTGGTTTTTCGAGAAGCGACACACTTAGAACAAACTGCCATGCCATTGGCAAATTGCATACTTCAAATGTTGCATATCTGCATGTGTGAAATTACTTACTTGAATATAAAGATTTCTTTATTTTAATTTTTTTTTATATAATTTTCTTAATTTAAAAGTTCAAGTCTACTGAAAATCTGTTTTATTATTTTCGATTTAAAAACTACAAATAAAATATTACGAGCCGAAACAATGTAACCCAATTTCAACAGATTTTGATTAGAGAGAATAGGTAGCAACTAATTTTGCAAAGATTACGGAAGGAGGAGAAGATTTAATATTGTTATTCTTTAAAATGAAACTTTTAATTCAAGAGCAACTCCCTTCGTAAACCTCTCGGATCTTCAGATCCGTTTATATTATTGCGATTCCTTGATCAAAAAGTTCCCGGAATAACCACCGTGTGGCGCTCCCATCGTTCCGATTTGAGTTCTGTTTTGTTTTTTTTTGTTAAGTTGGTACATCTGTTGTTGATATTTCCTCTAAATCTTAGCGTCTTAGCTTGAGTAACCAAGAGTAAATCTGTCTCTGTGTGTGTTGGCGATTTTTTACAATTTTATTAAATTGTATTGTATTACATTTTGCGTAAAAAACGGATTTAATGGTGCGCGAACGTTGGAAATGTTGGAAAAGTGTTTCGGCAACGATTCTCTAAAGAAAACGGTCGTTTACCAGTGGCACGAGCGGTTCAAAAGTGGTCGTGAGTCAATCGAAGATGATGAACGCAGTGGCAGACCATCGACATCGAAAACCGACAAAAACGTGGATAAAGTAAACGAAATTTTGGTCAATAACCACCAGAGAGTATTATTTAACAATTAACCATCAGAGAGTATTATTTAGGCGTTATGAGGCCTTTGCGTGAAGCAATTTGCCGCAAGAGACCAGAATTGTGGACAGAAAAATCGTGGATTTTGCACCATGTTGCCATCATTATTCGTAATTTTTTGACGAGAAATGCAACAAATACCATCCAATAGCCACCGAATTCACCTGATTTGGCTCCCTGTGACTTCTTTCTGTTCAATCGTGTTAAAAAGCCATTACGGGGAACGCGTTTCAGCAGCCGAGAGGACGTAATGGGAAAAATCGCAGGAAGCACTGATGGACATACCGAAAACCGAATATAAAAAATGTTTCGAGGATTGAATCAAGTGATGGCATAAGTGCGTTGCAGTCGATGGGGATTACTTTGAAGGGGACAATATAGATTTAGATGAATAAACTTGTATTTTTAATTTTCTGAATAAATTCGGGGAACTTTTTGATCAATTATATTTCGTTTTCAGCACTTAATAATGCCAAAAAAAATAGATAATTCGCTACAAAAAAGTGTTTTTTTTTATCAGAATTTCAACTTCGAATCTATATAACTTTTGACAGAAATGGAACAGAGAATCAAATTAACTCTTAAATTAAAGATAATTCAATTGCCATTTTGAAAAGATATAGATGCTCTACTTTTCGTTTTGAAAAAATGGTAATTTTTATAAAAATGGCAACCTATGTCCGGAAAATCAAAAAATTGGCTATATCTCGAAAACCTGAGTCGCTACGACAAAACTGAGATTCAGATTCAGCGATCCAAAAAATATTACGAACCATCCACTTTGGAGATGGGTAAAAAACAGTGTTGATAGTGTAATTTTTACTTCTTTTATGGAATATACTTACTTGTAAACGATTTGTGGATAAATCAAAGAAAATGAATTACAATAGTTATGTAACGCGTATCGTTTCCATGTTTTGTTTGCATTTTAAATTGTTAACTTTTGAAATTTCTAACAAAAACGATGAACTAATGAAGCATATTATTTTAGGTACATTCACGTTCATTTAGGTACAATTTTTTTTTTGGTAAATTAGGTACAATTTGAAATTTGGAAATTTCATCACTGGTTTGCACTGTTTCTTGTTGTTGTTGTTGTAGGTTGATCTCTTTGAGTATATTTTCTAGAGAGTGGATTTGACTGTTTCTAGTTAAATAAGGTAATGTGTGTGTGTGTGTGTGTATGTGAGAGATGAGAAGAGAGACCATCACATAACGGAGAGTAAAAACAAATTAAAAAACAACAACAATTATACTACTACGAACTTTTTTTTCACAGAGGAAAATTTTACAATGCAAACCATGTGCTAGAAGCAACACACCGTTGGAAGGATTACATTTTTCAGCTTTGTATACATATACCTCTTAACTAGCTTAAAGCTTGGATAAAAATTAAAAAGCTTGCAGGCTTAGTAAAATTATTAGGCTTTGAATGAACAAGAGATCGTTTTTGAAAGAGAAGAGAGAATCTACTCTTTTAATCACGGGATTGAAGCACAATCTGGATTCGCCTGATTCCTCCTGTATATGGAGAAAACATCTTAACCCTTTCGTTGTTTTTGGCTAGTATATTGTACAAAAATATGTTCATATTTCACTTCTTCTCATTTCAAACCTATCGGGAATTTTAAAAATAAAAAATTTATTTTTGAATCAAGCATGTTTTTTCTCTTTATAATTTAAGTTTGAGCAAAAACGGGAGTACATTTTTTTTTTTTTTTTTGTTTTGAAAAACAGTCCAAATTACATTTGTGTGAATTTACGAAGTGAAGATAGTAAGTTCAAAATTTTGAGCAAGTATATAAACTTTTTTTTTATTTATAATAGTTTAAAATGAAAGTTAAAACTCCATTTCATAATACAAAATTAATAACTTTAAAAAAAAGTTGTTAAAAAAAATGTTTTAAACGCTTAAAAAAATTATACATTATAGTGTACAAATTCACGCAATTGTAATGTACAATAAATAATTTGGTTACTATTGTGTACAAAAGACATGACAGGTTGATGATTTTTGAATTATTTTCTGCGGGTGTTAAAAAAATTGTGATGGTGTTGATTTGTTTTTGTTCAACAAACAAAAAAATAACAAGGTTCTAAATGGGGATACTGATAAAACTCGAGAAAAAAAATTATACCGGTCTCGGCTTTTTTTAAAGTATGCGTCAAATTTTTTTTTTACGTAGGCCCAAAGTTTGCCCATTTCTAACTGATTAAGTTTAATAAACCATAAGATAACTTGTTAGTTTTGCATCAGATCTTGTTTGTATGTTCAGCAATTTATAGTAGAATTTTCAGTAGAATATTTTCTTTCTACATATTAACCCTTAGGCACCCACCAGTATGGGTCGTTTTTGCCTTTTTCGAAAGTTTCTTTTTTGACCCATTACGAGGGTTGATAGAGGGTTAATATGTTCACGAAATATGTTGCCCATGAAATTTTACTATAGGTCACTGAATAATAAAATTCTGTATACTTGACTTTAGTAAAAATAAACCCAAATTCCAAAATGTTTCAAATTTTCACCTTTTATACTTAATGAACAAGTGTGTTTTTAAAAGTATTTTCTAAACTAAAAGTTTATTGTGCATTGCAAAATAAACCTTAGTTGTTTTTTCTACAAAAAAAATTATTTAAAAATTAAAATTTTTACTCGAATTTTTACTCCTTTCATGCATTTTGGTCATTATAATGTACAAAATTCCAAAAGCTCTACAGACTTTCCCAAAAGCTTCTATCATAATTTTTTTGGTTTTTATTCTTAACAAAGTCCGAATCTACGAATATAAAACAAGGAAAAATATTTTTACCCCCCAATAAAAAAGTTGAGAAGAAAGGGTTAAGATTAATATTGGGATAAGCTTAATATCAAAAAAGTTGAAGATAATTTTATTTTTATCGTATAGTAACTCATCTATTGCTATTGCTACTGGTAGACAACATGTCAGACCTTGTCAATATTGCACTTGAGACATTTTAATTAGTGTGACAATATTTCAATGCAAGCCCTAACGCTTGCAATCGACAAGCAACATAAAGTTGCAACGTCTTTTTAAAACTTACCGCATCGTATGCATTTGTAAAAGTGCAAGAAAAAAAAAACGAGTACTTGAAAAAAACACACACACACACACACACATACATACTTAAATGCACATACTGAGAAAGAAAAGAAAAATGTGGAAGGAGGTGCATGTCTGCATTTGGGTAGCTACAAATTAAAATTAGCGCTCTTCATAGGAAAACAAGCCAGACAGAAAGACAGCAGACATTGAAGTCGTTTTGAGTCTATAGTAAAGCTACAAATTAACCGTTACATGTCATAAGCATAAGCATTATGAAGTAAAAATATGAAGAAAAAAATGAAAAACGAAAAACAAAAAGTCGACGGCTGTTTGTAAATGTATGCGTGTGTGTGTGTGTGTGTGTGCATGTGTTTTAGTTGAGGAGTACAATGTCAAACAAAAAATTGTAAAAATGCAATTCTATATCGAAAGAAACAAGTTCAAAGAGGTAGTCAGACAGACAGCGTAATGGAACCCTTTTGTTTTGTTTTTTATTTTTTTATTGTAAGCTTAAGTATTTCTCGCATGCAACACAAAAACAACATGAGCATAAACACCAATGAGCCAAAACATATAGTATTTTGTTTGTTTGCTTGTTTGCACGGAATGTACACTACACATTTCCATTTCCTTTACACTCATTTACATTTATGATATTATTAGCAAAAGAACAAAACAAAAAAATAAACAGTAAAACCCCAAACAGCAGCAAAACATGAACGTAAGTTAACCATGCCCACTCATACCCAACTCCCAACCCTCCTCTTCTTCTTCTTCCTCTACTCTACTCTACTCTTCCCAATTCATTCATTTACTTTATGAGTGCATGCATGTATCTTGATGTTTACTTGCTTTTGTTGACAATACTACAACCCCAAAGGGGTTTCTTGTCAAACCCTATTAAATGTATAAGGAAAACGTGTACAATATAATACCAATTTTTTGTGCATGTGTCTGTTTGTCGTGAATCACACGTCAAATGAACATAAATTGACAGTGTTGATATTTCTGTCGTAATTTCTTTCGCATTTGCATTTATAAAAATTTTGAGTAATTGTGGTGAAAATGGAAATTAAAGCTATAGCAGATTAAAAAACAAAAAAAATCATGATTTTTTATGTTTTTATTGTTATAAGTGCTACATGCATTTAAGCATTTCCACAATGTCACTCTCCCTTTTGATTTACTCCAATTTTTTTCAATTTGAGTATAAAATTATTTTGCTTTACGACTAGACAGATCTGAACATGAATGATGCACTGAAAAAAATTAATAAAAGAAAAATCTAATAGTAGCGCATATTCACATCAGAATAAAGCGCGGTTCACGCAAAATTGGCACGCAGGAAAGTTGCTGTATCTTTTTAACCAGAACACTCAGAATAGCAAATAATGCATTAAATGATAAGTTTAATATTGTGTTTTAATACTATAATATTAAAAGATTTAAATTTCTTTGTTGTGCAAAAAGTTCCGGGTATTCCTTTTAATGGACCCCATTAACCTTTGAACATCCGCTCTGGATACTTTTGCGGCTATTTGGCTCCATTTCAGTAACATTGAATTCACATTTTTAGCAATACCTGCATTTTTCTTCAACTTATATTTTGTAATAGCCCAGTATTTTTCGATCGGTCGAAGCTGGGGGCAATTGGGTGGATTCATACATTTGGGCACTACATCTACTTTATTTGTCTGATACCAATTCATGGTTTTCTTAGAGTAGTGGCAACTGGCTAAATCAGGCCAAAACTTCACTGGCGAATGGTGGTGACGAACAAATGGCAATAGTCGTTTCCAAAGGCACTCTTTGATGTAAATATCAGACGTCATAGAGGAGGATGTCACAAATGCCCTGGATTTGAGACCACAGCTGCAAATAGCCTGCCACACCGTTGCTTTCTTTGCAAATTTATCCATTTTTATGTACTTGAATTTTGAGGGTACTTTATTTAAGATTGTTTAGTTGTTTAAGATCAAATTTTACGTATGATTCGTCATCCACAATAATGCATCCATTGAATTTGGTCAAAACATTATTATAAAGAAGACGAGCATGTTTTTTGGCCAGCAAATTCTGTTTGCCTGTTCTATTTGGATATTTTATAGCACGATAGCACTTTAGCCCAGCTTTTATGCGTATTCGTCTAGCAGTACTTTTGCTGGTATTAAATTTGTTGGCACGATCGCTATCCGATAGTCCGGGATTGCTTTTGATGGACCTCAAGATCTTTGCCTTTAATTTTAGGTTGGTGGCTCCCGTTTTGTTCACAACTTTTTGAGCTCTTTCAACACTAAGAGTTTCTTTATATCGTTTTATAACTCTACATACTGTTCTTTTGGAGATATTTAACACTTTCGCAATCTTTGAACCAGACCACGACGGATTTTCAATAAATTTGTTCACAATCAATTTTCTATTTGCAGCTTCCATTGTGCACACAATCACCAATTTGCCATCAATTAATATGAAAAATTTATCAACTAACGGTAACGGTATTGTAAACAAATCCCAGTAAAAAATTTGTTGTTCTTATGACCAGGGGGCGACGTGGTGACCACAACAAAGCGTGCCAATTTGGCGTGAACCGCGCTTTATCAAGCCAAACAACAGGCTATTCAATTTTTACTTACCTAAAAATGTAAATGGTCGAAGTTCAGTAAAACGAAGCCACACGAAAAAATTTATTTTTTTTTCGAATCTCACTAATTTACTCATGGTTCATAGCACCGGGGAATATAAACGCGAAATTTTAAAACTCATTATTAGTTGGATATTTCACTACATTCTCACTTGTTGCTTTCTATATGAAAAAATTGTAAAAACTATGGAGTCGAACAAAGAGGTAAGAATACATGATTTATTTCACATTTTTGATGCGATTTTGATTTGGTTCGATATAATATAGTTTAAAGTAACAAATTGCATCAAAAGTTCAAGCGAAAATAATTTCGGGTGCATGTTTGATGGCAATGAAAAGTGCCGCTTTTTTTTATGTAATGTTACTAACGAAATTGGGCAAAAGGTTTTTTTTTAACCATAGTTCAACAGGTTAACCAATTGGATAGGCTAACTTTTTTTCTAGTACTCTTAGTGTACTTTTTGAATAAATATAAAAATTATATAAAAGCAGCTTCTATCATGGCATACTCAGCCATCAAACATGTGTAACGTTACTAACGATTTGCAGTAATAAAAAACTTGTGTTCAATTAAACTCAATAAACAACTTTTGTGTAAAATTTATGATTATTTAGCACTTTTAGCGATGCAGATTTTTCGAACACAGGTTCGAGCCTGGAAAAGGGCAACTCAAGAAAATAATAAAATTATGAAAACGATAATAGTAAATAATAAAAAAAAAATAATGGACAAAAATGAATATAACACATTATAATTAAAAAAAAATAAAAAAATAAATGTTGTGGGATTTGAACCTAGGCACACACAAGTGCTTGCATGCTTATTGGCGTATTAGACAACTAGTCTATGGCGTCATGAATTTTGTGAGAAACTATTTCGGTTTTGTTTTGTTTTTCTATGAGATGCAAGTGAGCTCATGCTCATAATCGTGTCCTCCTTTATTACTCCTTTTGGAGGCCTAGGACATGCAATGTTAAAAAGGAATACAAAATGCAAGAGCTCAGGAGCAATAGGGAGTAATCGATTGCTCGCTTTGGAGAGCTCAATGATTACTCCTACGATCATCTAAAGTTCAACTGGGAGATTATTTAATCGAATCTCGACAATCGACTACAGTGATACCGATTGATAGTATTCAACAGTCGACGTCGACAACCCTAATAAGGATGATTGTATTCGGAGCATAACAAATAAAATCTGTCAGAATACACAACACCAATGCACAACTTTACCTGCATACATACAGTGACGCCAAAAAAAATTTTCTTGCGTCCTTTCTTCCACATTTATAGTAAAATAGAATATTTCACTTTCAATGGCATTCATTTTACTTTTTCAGATTTTTCTTCTTTTTTTATCTGAAAATATATAAACTAACATTTTTGGTTTCTTATTGGTTCCGGTTTTTATGATTCCCCATAAAAACACCTGTCCTATTTATATACATAGCTAAAAGAAAACATACCATAAGATGTATGAATATGCACAACGTATTTCATTTCATCCCTTGTTAATATTCACTTGCACCTATTTATGAGTACTGGTATGTCTATACATGTAGGCAGACAGACAGACAGACAGGTAGAAAGAGCAAAAATACGCATCGTCGCATAAATCAATCATATTAAATATACCACATATGCATATATGCAATTTAAAGTCTATATAAATCTTAAGTTGCATGGGTTAACAAATTGGGTATGTCTGGCATGAGAGTAGATTCCTGTGTACAAGAACAAACTACTCCCTAACAGTATTTTACATCACACTCTCACTGTGTCTACCTAATTTCTCTCTCTCTCTCTCTCTCATTCTCTTTTAAAATGATGGCGATGATGGCGATGTTGTTGTTGTTTGTTGCTCATCATAAGCTCATCACTTATCTATCAGTCTGTCAAAATATAATACAATTTGTGCGTATGTATGTGTGTAGATATATTATGGAAATAAACCTATTTACTCCCCAAAAATAAATGATAATAAAAAGAAATAAAGCAAAACCAACAAATATTAATTACACTTCAGTCTAACGTCCAGCAGGAGCATCTATACTATATACACACACATTCATGCACACACGCTAAAGTTAATGGTGTTAATGTTTTGGGAATCAGTTGCGTTCATCATACCATAATAAACTTTTCATTTCATTTATCACATAAGAGACGCCGACGGACAAGGTGTGAGCTTCAGCGGCTTCACATTTGTAGTGATTATTTTGTAGAATGTTTTGCTTTTTTTTTTGTTACTAATAATGGTGGAAGGAGTTAAAGACTATAAAGGAAAAGGGATAAAGTATGGAAGAAGTAGGGGTGGAGTAACCAGAGAGATCTATAATAAAATGCATTTTCCATGAACTTCATAACCACATATTGGCGGCGGCGAGGCAATTCCTGCTTTAATATGCAAGTGTTTGTGAGAGCGGGGGAGATAGGAGATAGAGAGAGAGAGTGAAGTGAAATGGGAGTGTTGAGATGTAGAGAGACTGGTGAATTTTGGTGCTAATGCAGCATTTAACAGGCAGCCATGACACTCTATATATCCAAATGTATGTACCAGCGATGCCAACTTGCGAGGAATTCCCCGATTTGCGGGTAATTTTACATAGTACGGGGAATCGGGGAATGAGCCATTTTTTGCGGGGAATTCGAAACCATTGAGCTTTTAGTTATTGAATTGAGTAGAGTATTTTTTGTCAAATATTATGTAATGGAAATCGTTTAACTTTTGCAATATTTCATATTTTAGGTCTTAAAATCTTCATATTTTCTTAAGTGGACCTTGCACATTCCTGGTTTGAAGAAATCGATTTTTAAAAAAGTTTGTAATTTGAAAGTCTTTCATCAAAAGTATTTTGTAAAAATTTCAGAGAGAAACTCAGACTGTTTTTGCAGAACGCATAGTGTTAATCATGCAAAACAGTTGCCTTCCCTTTTGGCCGTTCAGAAAGGCTTAGCTATGACTTGGTCCAGCAGTTCCTGATTAATAATTCTTAATCCTTGCTGACTAATCTGTAAACTTACAAACTACGGTCAGACATCATAAAGAAGATGAAGTATATTTTAAATGTTAAAAACCGATAGTCAAAACTTTGAACCCGTTTTTCTCAAAACAAGGTTTTTGCCATTTTTTATTTGAACCAAAAAAAAAAAGTCCATGTCTTTTCTTTTGAGAACTTTGATGCCCAAAAGTGGACTGAGGCTTGTTTATCTATCAAAATCAGCGTCAAGCAACTTGAAACATCCCATCTCGTTCAAATTTGATGTGGTAACTACTACCCAATGGAACTAAACTTTGTGCAAGTTTGAGCCCGAACTCCGAAGTCAGAAAGAACATTTCTATCAATCTACCAGTGCTATAAAAAATGGTTAAGTTTTTGACCGAAATAGTGCAGGACCGCTTTAAAATAACAGTCACCGAGATCAATTTTAAGCCAACGTAAAGGTATTTTTCGTTTTGAAAAAATTTTTATATGGAAAGTGAGTATCGTGCTGTTGTAATATAAAATTATACCGGTGCGGGGAATTTGATCGAAAATCGGGGAATTTCTCGAGGTCTGTCGGGGAGACAGAAAAAGTGAGTTGGCATCCCTGGTATGTACGTATGTGGGTGCACTCTCGCATTTCTCTCACATAGATGTTGTTTGTTTGTTTGCTTATATGTATTTGCACTTTCGTTTATTCCTTTTCTCTTCTTCTTACTGTTTTTGTTGTTGTTTGTATGCATTCATTGCACTTTGGCAACAACACATATATGCATATGAAATTTTTGTTTGTGTACACTTAAAAGCACATACATATACCAAAAAAAATGTACAAGAAGAAAATATTCATATTGCTCATTTACTAAAAGACTGTCATAACTCAAAAAACGCGATTTTGCAGAAAACGCGTTTAAAGTTTTCAATTGGCTCCCACTTTGCGGAAAAAAGAAGAAATCTTATAATTCTCACGCGCAGAGTGTACAAGATATTAATATGAAATTTTTACACAATATGGAGCGTGACATATTGAATAATTCTGCATCATTAACTCAAATCGTGTTTTTTGACTTATGACAGTCTTTTAGTAAATGAGCGATATATTCACTCTTTACACTGTGCTGCTGTTGTTGCACTCACTACATCTGCAATGTTGTATTCGCTAAAGTCTTTGGAATATTCAACACCATACCACTAGTTTAACCCTTATGTTGAACCCACCCCACAGTTTGGCTAGAACCTTTCTAACTTTCTTAACTTTTTTTTTAATAGTTTTAATTGTGATATATGGGAATAAACAAAATCCATAATATCTTTAAAATATCTACTATTATCGTATAGATTTGGTGCTAAAATAAAAAGGGTTTCTTTAAAGGCTCTTGAATTTCAGTGGCCAGACCGCATAGGGTCCTTAGTCAATTTTTTTGTATGTAAAAATTTTTTAATCAGTTAAACTCTGAGTAAAATGATACCAAAGAAAATTCTGAAACAAATCAAGTCATATTTAGCCCACTTTTTAGAAATTCCTTCTAGCATAACTGTAGCAAAAATTCAAAAAATGACACAAATACATATATACATACTCCAATACAAGTGAATTTATCCATGGAGTTCCACGAATTTATACACTTGATAATATAATAAATAAAAATGTTGATTATAAAACCACCACAATTGAATATTTTAGGTTTGCCTAAGTGTGAAAAATAATACTAATATCAACAGAAGGGTTAATGCTCCTGCTGCTGCTGCTGTAACATGGCGTGATATGTTGTTGTTGTTGTTCAAGCAAGCATTATCGTCGCTGCTCCATTAAAACTACAAACATATATACATGAATTTGTATACATACATATGTATTTATTGCAGACATATTGTAAAGTGTTTTTGGTTTTTCTTTAAGTGTAGAAATCATTACTCCTCACACCCTGCACTTAATAGAGCAGACATTGTAAATTGAGGCAATTTGAATGCAATTCTGGAAATATTTCGCATTTCTTGTAAATAATAAATTTATTCATGAGCTTGTTAAACCAAAATAATTTCTTTGAAAAAATTGCATATAAAATTTATCCGAAATATTTTTTAATAATTTGTCATAACTGGTGGTAACTGGTCTTCATATTTGTTCTTAATCTTAATCCTCTAAAATTCCCTCTTTTTCATACAATATTTTACATACCACATTACGGTAGATTTACTATCAATTGTGAATACCCTTATTATGTAGTGTTAGTGTTGGTAAAAATAAACTGAAGTGATTGATCCTTCAAGTAATCAACAAATTTATGCATTTTGAATTTGATTGCACTACATTGAAGCTATATATGTATGTGTATTTTTGAAAGGATGATCTAAGTGTGATGAAGTCTCAAGTATCGATGGTGCTAGCATTTTTTTTTTTTTTTTTTTCGTTACTACATAAATGTGTTGCAGTTTTAAACACTAATATGCGGGCGAGTGGGCATAACCATGCACAGAATAATACATAACTTTTTTAAAGTTGCAACTAGTACAAGTAATTCTGAATTATTGAGTAACTATGTGATATTTATTGTTTCTTAAACTTAAAATTAAGAAAACATATTAGATACTTGAATAACTTTTATTACATTGTTTTGTACATACTTCATACTCCACTTCTACTGCTCTTTGTCATAAAAGCGGCATAAATTTACGCTTTACCACAAAGTACTTTATACTACAATGAACGATGCAATTCGTAATTACATAGTACACAGTGTAAAAAAGAAACAACAAAAACTGCTCACTAATGTGCTCAGGCTTTTGTGTGCTTTCACAGAAAGAAAGAAAGAGAGGAAGAGCGAGAGAGATATCGTGAACGCAGTCAGAAGAATGAGTGCACGGGAGAGCAACATGCTCCAACAACTATTGACAATCACTGTTGTTTCTTTCAGTGTGTTTGTTTCCATTTTCATTTTGTTGTTATTGTTATTATTTTTCTAGTATTGCTAGCAGCGTTGCCAGATGAACGATTTCAGAGCCATGTGACGATTGGACGATTTAATAGCACAAAATGACGTTTGAGAGATTTGATTTAACCACAAGTCAACGTGTTTTTTTTTTTAAATAAAAAAAAAAGAGAAAAGAAAAAAAGTAGTCAATAGTTCTAAAATAAAGAAATGGATAAATTTGTAATAAAATTAAGTTAATTTAAATACTGGCCGTGTTTTGTTTTAATTAACTTTCTTATGGGTTATTTCAGGCAACAAAAATTTTGCAAAAAAAAAAAAAGCGTAGAATTCGCAGATGAAGTAGAATGGAGAGATGAAGTAGAATGGACAATGAAGTAGACTTCGTAGAAGATACGGAATTAGCAAATGAGGAACAAATAGTAGGTAATTTAAATTATAGCATTTTGTGACTAATTTCTTTCTTTATATTTGTAGGTGCCTAGAAAACATGTTTGCAGCATTTGTGATTCCTGGCTAAAGTATCCAAAGCTGAAAATATGGCTGCAAAAAATAAAAGAATCGGATGAAGGTTTTTGCAAAATAAGCAACTTATCTTTAAGGTAAAGCAGATCTAGTCCGACAGAAAATACGAGAGGCATAAACAAAGTGCGCGTTCCATTCTTATTCAAATATCTATAAAAGATAAATTGAAAACTGGCAGCAATTATTTTATTAGTATTATTATATTATTTTAGCCCTGTTCACTTTTTAGAGTAATGCCTGATTTCCACTACGTCAAATTCAATCAAATTTGCCAGCATATTGGCAAATTTCATATGGGAAATTCCCTCTTTTTCTCTCTTTGACGGCAAATATGACATAGTGAAAATCAAGCATAAAGTACTGGTTAACGGAGTAACAAGGTAAAAGTGTAAAACAAAATTACTTTACAATAACAAAATATACGACATTTGCTTTTACTCACACTTTACATTTTTATTCTGATTCGACCCTGGAGTAAAATATTTGTTACTCTGTTACTGTTTTGGCTACTTCCATAGTAAAATAAAGAAGTATGCTAAGCCGGATTCTTCCCCCTTTAAATAAATGAAATTTTTGAGATTTACTTGATTTTAATTTCAAAAGATTCTCAAAAAAATGATTGTGAGAAAATTTATAGCACTCTGGATATGGAATACATGTTTGTCCAACTTTCTCGATGACTTTTTTTTGACAATCCGGAGTACTTTAACACTACTCTACCTTTTTAGCCTACTTGTTTATTTTACTATGGCCTACTTCTAGTTTTATACGGCAACAAAAAAATAAAAAAACCAAAGTTTTGTTGCTGGCGCATTCATTGATTGCAGAGAAAATAAAAAAAAGTTGTCAACAATATGAAATGAAAAAATTTTGGATTTCTTATTGATAAAAACTTTAGAAAACTATTGCGAATCAATTTTATCTTGCCTCACCTTCAACACATTTAATTTTGCTAACAGCTTTCAGCATTAAAAAATTAATAATGGGGGTTTTTGCACTTTTACAACACCTTTTTAATCAAAAAAAAAAAAAAAAGTATACAATAAATAATTAAAAATATCTGGTCGACATTTACTCCAGAGAGCACTATTTCAGTGTTAGATGCGTTCACGCTCTAAAACAAAACATTACTTTTTCACCCCGTTACTCAGTACTTTATGTACTCTAAAGAGTGAATAGCGCTATTATTATTTTTCAATTTTGAAATTATTAAAACTACCTTACATCGTGTTACTCAATTATGTTACCTCACATTACTTAAAATGCCGATATGAACGGTCAAATGACGATTTTCAAAATTGTTTTGGACATTTTCCAAAAAAAAAAAAAATCTGGCAACACTGATTGCTGGCTGTTAGTGCTACAGCATCAGCATGCTTTGTTTTGTTATTGCTATATACTTTCCACTTCACACTCACATCTGCTTTACTCGCGTTTTTTATTCATGAATGCGTTTTCTACGATATTTGTTTTTCATATTCATCGTTCGAATATGACGATGTATCTACGAGAGATTTCCTTTCCATTTTTTGTAGATTATTTTAATGTGTATTTTTGCGATTTCCTTTTACATACACCTACCATACATAGTACTTAATACTTACAGCAACAGAAACTTAAATTTTTACGAAAAAATAAATTTTAACATTTTGTATCTATAATAAGTTTCTACTCTATAATTCGTTGTGGATAGATATGTGAGTTTTGGTTTCTTGGAAATTTATTTTTATATCAAAATATACAAAATTGCAATCATTAGCAATTTACATGAAAAATAAAAAGTGTGTTTTGAGTCGAGATTCATAAAACAGCAATACACAAACACTGTCATATATCTATTTACATTTCTTTTGTTCTCTTTCTCTTTGAGTGCTGTTGCAATGCTTGCTCTCACCGCTGGTTTAATGTTTTTTTATTATTCGTTTATTTTGGCTTCTTTTCAGTATTTGTTGTTGTTTTTTTAATTACACACCAGCGATGCCAACTTGCGGGGAATTCCCCAATTTGTGGGGGATTTTACTTAGTGGGGGGAATCGGGGTCGGGGAATGAGCTGTTTTTTGCGGGGAATCCGAAACCGTCCAGCTTTTAGTTAATAAAGTCTGTAGAATATTTTTTGTCAAATTTTATGTAATGTAAATCGTTTAACTTTTGTAATACTTCATATTTTGAATCTTAAAATCTTCATCTTTTCTTAAGCAGGCCCTGTAATTTATTGGTTTGCAGAAATCAATTTTTAAAAAAGTGTGCTATTTGTAAGTATTATATTTCGAAGGTATTTTGTCAGTAAGGTGCAGCGGTTCGGCTTCCCTTTCGGCCGTTCAGAAAGACTTAGCTATGCCTTCGTCCAGCACATCCTGATTAATAACTCCAGACTGCGATTGCATCGGTCACCGATCTGTGCGTTATGCAGATGCGCCTCTCAGTCGTATTGGGCGGAGAAAGTTCAGTTGGGATTCGTCGATATATTTAAAAACCGATAGCCCAAAACTTTGAACCTGTTTTTCTCAAAACAAGATTTTTGCGATTGGCACGTACGGTCTAAAATTTAAATATGTTTTTCTATACAACAATGGCCCCAGGACATAATAGAAAAAAAGTTTGGTTAATTTTTTGTTCAATTTGTAACGTTGTACTTTCGAAAAAAGTCCAATTTTTGAGAAAACTAATTTTAGCTGTCAGCCATTTCGTGAATTATCGGTCAAACAAAATAATAGTAATATGTCCTAAGACCATAGTCATAATTTTTCTAAGGGTTTTTTAGACCTTCCAGTGTGCCGCATTCGTGCGATGATTAAACTACATTAAGCTACAAGAAAAATCTTGTATACAATTTTCCACAATTTTTCTTATATTTCAATTATTTAAGTATATGTAGTAATGGGAGATTTCATCCCGTTTCGGGTAGTTACATCAAATTTGAACGCGATCAGTCAAAAATTCGCCGAGTTGGAGGGCGGTAAAATTTATACATTTTGGTCAAACTGCCCTGTTTTGAATCCATGTAACTAATCACCTATTGCATTTGGAAATTTTAAAAATTCAAAATGTGACCATTTTTTTTTTCAAAATTAAAAATAGTTTTGACTTTTTTTCCAAAGGAAACATTTTTTGTTTTTATTTGGGTCAAAAGAAAGCCCATGTATTTTCCTTTGAGAGCTTTCGAGTGCTTATCTATCAAAATGAACGTCAAGTAACTCGGTACACCGGATTCATTTGAGCTCAATCGATTTTAAGAGTGAGTTCCCTTGAGATGAAATCTCCCTTGTGTCAAAAGAATTCCGGAGTCAGAAAGTACCCTACTATTAACCTACCAGTTCTGAACCGCATTAAAATAACATTAACCTTGATAAATTTTAAACGTGTCTCGCTGTTATAATAAAAAATTTTACCGGTGCGGGGAATTTGATTGAAAATCGGGGAATTTCTCGAGGGCTATAGGGGAGACAGAAAAAATTAGTTGGCATCCCTGCTACACACACATATGTATATATTCTCTCTCTCAAGCACATAGGTTTCTCAATTACTACCCAGTAGGAGAATGGCATGACATATTGCCTTCACATGGTGCCAGTATATATGTTTTGATCCATTCTTTTGTTACTTATTTTTTACACATTTTGATAAGGCCTTCCATCCTCACGTCCAAAAAGATTTTGTTATTCATACTTTTCACCCAGTCTAAAATTTTGGCAAAAAAAATAAATAGTTTCAAAGAGGTCGGGTTAGAAATAAGATATTTAAATTGAGTAGTTGGAGTCATATGCTGAGAACAGTTATGGCTTTAACTTTTAAACTGTTTGAGATATCGGTATCATTTAAAAAATTGTATTGTGAAATGAAAAACAAACTAAAATCTAAACGTTCCAAGTCGAATTAGAATAAAGCTTGCACTATCTATATATATATACATTTTAATCGAAATTGGTATCAAAAATTTATCAAGTTATTACTTAATTTGGGTGTTTTTTTTTCAAGTAAAAAAATTCATTAAGCTTAACTAAAAATAGTTTTTTATCTGTGCGTGTGTATAAGCTTATGTTAGGAACCCCCTACTTAAAAATAGTTAAGTGTTTTCTAAACAAAATTATCATTTTTTATTTTACATATAGGCGTACTTCTACTTCTGTTTCCTCTCTACCTTCCTGCCTGCCTGTCTTCCTCTGGTAATAGTAAAATGCTGTTATTGGTGATGATGGCGATGACCAAATGTTTCTTATAATATTATTAATTTAAGTCACATCTATGCATGCCTAAATTTTACTATAAAATAAGAAATTAATGTTTTGCATAAAATTGAGTACAAAAAATAAAATTTACATAACAAATTACTAATTAACAAAAGTAAACAAAAGTAGTATAAAGTATAATTAGATATTTGTGTAACAAAATAAATTCTATGGGTATATGGCTCCATTGTTGTGCTAGCAAGTAGTTTTTGTATAATAATTGTCATACAAACGGGCGGACAGTGGGCGTTTAAAATAACGACATTGTGAATTATTTCGTTGTATTGATCCACAATGTAATTTCAGCAATTTTTTTTTATATTTAAAAACAAAAAAAAAAAAAAAAAACTAATGATATTCACTTTAACTGTTAATTAATATATGTGGGTATTATTTTGAATATTCCCTTTATTTTAATTTGTTTAGCGCACATGAAATTCATTAAAAATCTCATGTGATCGATCTTATTGGAAAAATACTCAGACATAGACATGTGAGATTTTTTGAAAGATTATTTTTTTGTGAATTGAACAGAAAAAAGCTTAGTTGCTGCTGAATACACACTCACTGGCATGGAAAATGCTATTAGAAAAATTAATTTGTACTACATAAATACGTGCTCTGATTAAATTTCTTACTTTTTTTCATAGCATAAGGTATTTGTTATAGAAAATATTTATTTGATAAAAATTTGATTTCAGAAAATATACCATAAGCATAATTAACAGGCTGAAAGCAAATACAAAGTAAAAAATTGCAGCTAAAGAAAAAAAATATAGAACGACCAAGTAGAGCAACATCAGCTGAGTGCAAATTTTTGTTTCGGTTTTGAATTCAAACATTTTTGATACATTTTTGCTAGCTACAATTTTTTATTTCGTCTTTGGTGTCAGCCTGACAATTGTTTAGTTTATGTGAAATATTGTGTAAACTTTTAACATTCAGTGTTAATTTTATTAGTTTTGAGTTATCAATTTTAGATTTGTAATTTGTGTGAAATTTTCTATAAACGTTACTTAAAAAGAGATATGCAGAAAAACAAAAACAACAACAAAATCGTACAATTTCTCACTCCCACAAATAAATCTGTTATTATTTTTCCCGTTCCGTCTCTTTGTCTTTAAGTCTTTTTAAGTCTCTCTTTAACAGTTATTAGAATAATACAACAACTACGGTCATACTCTAAGGTTCAATGCAACAACACTTGCATTTATAGAATTTCGCTCAATTACTTAAGTGAAGAGTACTCTCTTATTATACACTAGCGGTCACAAAAACCGCACCACTTGCAATACTGCTGCAATTTCGGTAATATTTCCTTTGTAAAAGAGATTTTCTTGTTTATGTTTTAAGGATGTATTTAAACGGAATGTACAGTTTTTTATTGAGCTTGTTTGGCGAAAAAAAGAATTTTTGAAAAAGTGCCGAAAACAACTGCAAAGTATAAACATTTGTTGCACCAACAAAACGTCGAAATTTTTGTTCTTATGTATCAAGGAGTGTCATAAAGTTAAGTATCTGAAGAAATCTGATGCCTGATCAAGAAGACTATGGACGACAAAAACCAGAGAAAATGGCATAACCTGAAAGAGAACCATAAATTATCGATTCAAAAGTGTAGTCACAATAAGGACTGAGCTAAAGAGCTATTACAACGTGAATATAAATGTCGAAAACTTACGCAGAAAGAAACAAAAGTTCGGTCTGTATGAGAGACGATCAGCCAAAAAGTCGTTGTTGACGAAATGTATGGAAACAAATCGCCTGGCATGGACTGAAAACTACAGCAATTAAACTCTGGCAGACTCGGGAAAAGTTATATGATCGGGCAAATTAAACTAAATTTTTTATGCTCATTTAATCTTCGGTACTTGCGTTGCTCAGATATAGACCAGGAGAAGGTTAACTGTGTAGTGAAAATAGTCAAATTCCCACAAAGTCAGATAGTTTGAATGGGTCCCTTTTACTATATTGAAAGGACTGTGAACACCCAAAAATATGGCTAAAATTTTATGGAGCAATTGCTGTAAGCCAATTGTGGTACGCGTTCGCACATTAATGACGTTATTTTTCGGGACGACTTTTGCGGTATATTATCACGCCAAATTGGCAAGGTTTAGTTAGTTAGTAATGTCTGTTGTTTGATAACTTTAGAAATAGTAAAATAGTTAGATTATTGATCCTTATTTGTTTGCAGATTTAAAGTGTTTTCGATGACGTTAGAATTTACTGGCGGGAATGATCAGGTAGCTCGCGCGGTTTAAGTCCGATAGAACACCTCTGTCATATAATGAAACGGAATGTTGCTCAAAATATGCCAAAGAATAAAAAATTCCTTTTTGGAGTTCTTAAAAAAGTTTAATATTAAAAAAATAACGAATGATATCCTTAAAGTGCTTGTCGACTCTATGCCATTCAAGATAACGGCCATAAGAAAGGCTAAGAGACAGGCACCATCAAGCTAAACAATTTTGTTTATCACTCTATTATGAAACAAATTAATCTTAGTTTACATCTTCAAAAAATAACAAATATTTTTATTTTTTCATACTTTTAATCAATACCCTCAAAAACGTGAAATTTCTTCCATATTTTTGTTTTAATTAAAAAGTTATAAAATTTGTGTGTATGTATGATGTTTCTTTTGCAATTTTGTTCATTTAGTTAGTAAAAAAATATTACATTCACTAAAAAAAAATCAGGTTTAAGTCCCATTTTAAACGATTTTCTTGAAATTGATGGGTGGTGCGGTTTTTTCGACCGCCAGTGTAAGTATAAACATTAACAGAACAACGGACGGACGGACGGGCGGATGGATAGACAAACCTCAATCCAACTTTAACTTGCTAACTATACATAAACATACATATATTTATATATATAGATGCATATTTACTGGTACAACTGCATGTGCACATACGATAAACTTTTAGTATGTAAACGATGCGTTAATAAGCGAGTGAAAAAGATAGACCAGCGTACGAGAGAGGAAGCATATAATAAAAGAAAGAAATAATTTTTCAAAGGCAATGTACGCGCAAGTATTTTCTTTTTTTTTTTTTTTCATTTCTACTCTGTTGATTATCGCACTTTATCTAAATGTTGCATGCAACTTTGATTTTCTTTTTTTTTTTTCAATTAACTTTTTTATTTTTTTAATTTACATTATTTTTCTAGTGGTGCATATGTGCAAAAGTGTAGTTCGAATTTTATGTGTCATGCAAATTTGCAGTTGATCGTTATGGTTTTTACTTAATTTAAATGAATTTTAAATAAATATTTCACAACTCTCTCTCTCTCACTCTCTCTCTCTCACTCTCTCTCTCTCTCTGTGGGCCATATGAAGATAGTAGAACAGAAGAGAGAAATATAAATAACGGAAAGCTGCTCTCATTAAAATCCTATTAAACTTCAAATAGGGAGAGAAGGCGAATGGGGGGTATCAGTGATGGCAAATGTTGGTACTTTGTACTTTTTTTCAGTACCTTTTAGTTTTAAAAAGTACCGTAGCTGTATTTCATAAAATATGCTGCCTTTTCGAAACTGACAATTCTATTTCTTAAAATCATTATTTATTATCAACAGATATTGTCAGGTGCATACTGTTTATTTGAATAAAAACAATTTTCTGTTATATTTGATAAACTTCTTTTATGTGACATTTTATGATTTATATAATTTTTAATAGTAGTACCTTTTCGGGGAAAAAATAGCTCTTTTTACACAATTCGATACCAATTTACCAAACCTATTCCCCAGCCTTAGAGGATATTGTGTGGTAATAAATATTTCATATTTATGTAAATAAATATTGCGATCTATTGAGTATTTCCATTCTGAATTGCATTATTTTCAAATCGCCCTCTCTTTTGTTGCAGTTTGCAGTTTTCGTAATTGTGATTGATAATTTCGATCGATTTTTTTTTACTATGATCGACGTACACTTTACTGCAGTATAGAACGAAAAAATTAGAACAAAAACGCGGCTATTGTAATAATTACAATTAAATTTTATTCACATTCTTTCGCTAAATTAAGTGAAAAAAGGGTTTGAAATTAAACCAACCACGCCCTTTTTATTATAGTTCAATTTTATGTTAACGCTTGACTGTAAATCACTTATTTCTAGTTTTTTTTTGAATATTATAATATTTATCATCTTTTTTGTTTCTGGCCTTTTCTAATAATGGAAAATTTTTCATTATGCCGAGGCATTTAAAATTTGAAGGTCTAAATTAAAGGTTGTTATTTTTTATTATGTAATGTTGTAGTGTTGTAAAATTGATATGTAATAAGTCTTTGCTTTTTTTGTTTTGAGAAATAGAAATAAAAGAGTGAAAAAGAGCCTAGTTAATAGCAGTATAGTATTCAACATTAGTTTGTTTTTTAGAAAAAAAACACAAAATTTTGATGCAAGTGAAAAAAAAAATTTTAAGATTAAACACATGCAAAGCATCATTTTATAATTAAAAGACTTTTTGGGATGATGAAGAGATCGAACCTCTGGATCATCTATTTTTCAACACAACTCTGATTTTTTTTTTGAAGAAGAATATTTTAACTTAAACTTTTAACTTGAAACATTTTCTACTACACATACAATAGCACATGCTACTTTTTTTCAGTATAAACAAATTAAAATTTAACTCAAAATTAAAAATGTAATAAAATTATGGGTGTCACCAGAACATGAAAAAAAAAAAAAAATTGGTGATAACATACAAAATACAAATTTGCAACACTGTGAAAAATTTAGTGCAAATGTGTATGTAGGTAAAACACGCATGTATGTGTGTGTGTGTATGTAAAACTGCAGCAGCATAAAAAGTAGTAATTTTAATTACCGTTTTTTATGCAATGAATCGCATTTTTATACTTTTTAAACCACACATGCTTACAAACACACACAGGATGAGCGCTTAATGTAAAACAAAAAGAGAATGAGTAAAGGAGGAAATAATAAAATGAATAAAGGTAAAGAAGAAAAACAGTAAAACAAAAAAACAAAAAAACAGAAAAAAGCTGCCACTGATGTGGTTTTTGTTCGTCGTTATTGCTGTTGATGATGGTGATGTTGATATGTTGACGATAATGCGATACTTTTTTTTTTATTTCTTTTGTGTTTATACTTGCCTTGATTGTTGTTGTTGGAGTTGTAGTGTAGATGATGATGGTGATGTTGGCTGGTTGGATTACAGAAGCAGAAGCAGCAACTTTTTCTCTTACGTTAATTTAATTTTTCACAATCGTTTTTTCTGTGGCTCTGAACTTTTTTTCACGCTTTTTATTTTTGCACACAGTTTTTAATTTTTTTTTTTTATTATTTTTTTGAATGCTAACGTGTCCAATGTTTTATTTTATTTTTTTTTTTATTATGGTTGTTGTTTTTGTTTGACGTTTTTGGGCTTGTTGCTTACTTTTGTTGTTGTTGTTTTTTATTATTATTTTGCTGATACAGTGTGATTTACTCTCTTGCTGCGCAGCAGTGGTTGAATCTCTACGAATACAAATATGTATAAGCACGCACACATACATAAAAATGCAAATAAACTTTTTCGTTTTTTTCTTTTTGTTTTTTGTTATTGTTGTATTTTCATATTGCTTTTTACGTTTTTACACTGTATTTTTATAGCAGCAGGCAGGCAGTTGACGGCAACAGCAAAAAAGTTGTAGATACAAATTCTCTAGCTTCTTCTGCTGCTTCCTTTTCTTCTTTTGTTTGTTTTTGTTGCTTTTTCAACTGCGATTGAGTACGCGAGAGAGTGTACCCGAGTATGTGTCACAAATAAAGTTGTTTTGTTGTTGTTGCTCAAGTGTGAGTGTGTGTGTATTGACAATGATTATTATCTGCTGTTGTTGTTGTTGTTGTTTTTATTAATGCTACGCTTCTTTTGTGTATTTGCCAAAAAGCGAAGTTAAAGTAAAGTAACGTAAAAAAATAAAACGCACGAAATAAAATAAAAAATTTCTTTGTTTTTAGCACACACGAACAACGAAAAAGAAACAACAACACGTATGTGCGTATGCGTAATTCACATGAATTTAATTTAAATATGGAAAAAAAAAAATAATTACTTTTCTTTCTTTTCAGCGAGTTTAAAGTTTAATATTTTCGAGTCGCACTTTAAGAAAACACTGTAAATTTCAAAAACATTTAATTCTATAATTTTTTATATAAAATAAAATCTTTTTTTCAACCTTTTTTCTTTTGCAGTTTCACGATGATGATGACTTTCAATTGTTCGCCCCGTTCACAAAAACAAATTATAATAAATACTACTACAGTATTAAAGCAGAAAAGTTCAGCAGCAGCTTGTACTCGTTGTTGCTCTTGCTCTACGTTCTATGCTTGAAGACGACGTCGTCGAAAATGTTATTATTATTGTGTATAACTGTGCTTTATTATTATTATGTGTGCTGGTGTCTGTCCCGATTGACTTGACTTGCTCGAGTATAAACTTCCAACGACGACAAAGGCAAAATAGCAACGACGACCACATCAGCAGCAAGCAAAAGCAAGAAAGCAAACAACCAAGCAAAAGCACGAGTAAAACCCAACAAAGCCCAATAAAAACAACAACAAATCGCACGCGTACATGCACCCATACATGCATATATAAAAATGTGCGAGTATAAAACATACATACACAAATAAGTAATAAAAAGAAAAAGAAAAAAAAACAACAACAACAAAAAACGCACAGGAGCATGAGCATTGAACACAGAGAGAACAGTACAAGCAAGCCATCGAAGAGACAAAGAGTGCAATGACTAATTGTATCCTCTCCCCCCGACCACCCTCTCACAACCCAACTTCCTCATTTTGCATTTACCCAAGTAAAAAGAAAGTGACTGACACCTGGAATAAAATGATTATGTATTCAGCAGAACACTTTATAATTGACGTATTCAAAATACTTTGCATTGTACATACATAAAATAATTAAGTTAAATAAATTCTAGATACTAGAAATTTAAATAAAAATAACACGTTGGTAATGAACGTGTATATATGGAAGTGAGAAAAAATATATATATACTCAAATCAGCAGAAAAAAAACACAACTCTTGCACTCACTTGGGAATAGTAGCGCTAAAGCAGTTCAGCTTTGATTAAAGCATGCACAATAAAAAATAAAAAAATAATAACAATAGGCACACATAGATACTTTTTATCTTTACACGCATTCAATCTAGATACATTTGTGTATGTGATTATGTAAATGTGTGCCTGCAAAATTCAAAATAATAATAATAAATATGTGTTCATTTATGCTTTGTTCTTTCTCTCTCTCTCTCGCGTTTATTGCTCTTGCAAAAATAACTCTCTTCTCTGAACAGCAAGTAAACTCATGAAGAGTTAATCACGCGGCCAATGAAGACAACAACAATCATTACAAGCACACTGACGCTCCAACAATTTAATACAACAATTGTACGACGTGGTAGAGAGTTCCTGCAATACAACAAAAATATTTACCCCACATCGCATGTACACACACACATGTATGCATACAAAAGTGTATGTGTATGTGCGCATTCATACAACGCCGTTTTTCTTGCTAAACTTGTTTTTTAATACGTTCTCTCTCTCTTTCTTTCTTTCTATCTCTTAAATACAGTAGCTACAAAAACTAAGTTACCAAACGTAATGTGTAACTAAAAAGGCATTTAATTTTTGTAAGTATTCAATGTGCATAGGCAATATTTTTCTAAAAACCGTTATCTTGAAAATTGAAAAAAACACAGATATTGCAGCTAAAAATAAACAAAAATAGGTACATAGCAGTGATGAAATTTCCAAATTTCAAATTGTACCTGATTGATCAAAAAAGTTGTACCTAAATGTGCATGAATTTACCAAAAATAATATTCGTCATTGGTTCATCGTTTTTATAAGAAATTTAATTTTCATTCAAAAGGTAACAATTAAAAAAAGTAAACAAAACATGAAAACGATATTAGTTATACAACTATTGTAATTCATTCTCATTGATTTATCCATATATCATTTATATTCCATAAAATAAATAAAATTGTTTGTATTGAAATTACAGCAATTGGCTTCTTTACATCTAATTAGTTAAATCAGGTTAAATTATTGCAGCACGTATACAGTAAGACACGAAATTAATCACAAAAAATAACATTTTGGGCACGACAAATCGAAAACTAAGAGAACAAAGTTTTCTGTCATCTAGATGAAACAAGGGGAATAAGAAAGGCCTCACATTGCTCATGAAAGTTCCGGAATTTTGAATAAAATTTTAAATTTTTCAAAAATTTTTAGCTACGATTTGTTATAAAGCTCATATCTCTGTTATTACTGTTTATAAAAGGAAGGATACATAATGCAAAAATAATTTTTGAAATCGGATGATGTCTATTAGTAGGTTCAAAATCATAAGAGGTTAGCATTTCAAAAATTTTTTGCTTAATTTCAAAAATCTTCTTACGGCTTTGACCCCCACCAATAAATTTTATTCGATTTGGAAAATTATTTTTGTAATATTTTTCCCTTTATAAACGGCAATATTAGAGCTGTGAGCTTTGAAGTTAAGCAATACAGTACAGGCAAGTTAAATTTAAGTTTACTTTTTACAAAATATTTTTTTTTGTAATTAAGCGTTAAAATTATTGTGGCTAATGGTAAATTGTATCTAAAATGTGCCAATTGTACCTAATGTACCTTGTTGTTCGAAAAAGTCGGAAAAAGGTACAATTGTACCTAATTTTTCATCACTGGTACATAGCAAATATTCATTGCACGTATATATACAGTAATATCTGATTCATTGTTTCAGAAATTTAACGTTTTTAGCGTAAAATCTTCACAAATTCCTCGGTTAATTGCGTTCTTCTTCTAAGTGAAATAATTTTTTCGAATCTTTAACCACTTGATCATTCAACTGGAAAAATATTTCAAATACGAAGAGATACACCATTGGTGTAGAGACAAAAAACAGAATAGATGACTAAATTGTACCACCTGCAATAATGCCTCCAATATTTTTCATTTTGGCTGTGGTTTTAAGGTTTACTTACCTGTATGCGATTATGTAAATTAGAGGGTTAAAACTTTAGTGCTCAAGTGCGTCAAAAAAAGAAGTTATTACCAGGGACCGTGATTTTAATTCTTTTCGATCAACGATGATTTTTGTTTCTTCTAAAATTCAAAATTTTTCTACAATAAAAATAATTTTTTTTTTTTGTTGGAACTGCAAAGAAGTTTTGTTGGAGTTTAATTTGTTTGCTCAGAAATAAAATATATATTTTGAGTTCTATTGTTTTCCTCGAAAATAGAAATTAATGATTGAGTTTTATTTTAATTTCGAAATTAAAGACTCAAAACGTCATACAGCATTGTTATTGTGAGCACGAAGATAAATAAATTTTCCTTATCTTGGAACTCTCGTCGCCGGATTCTTTAGTTAATGGAAAGACCTTAATCGAATTGAAAAGATAGCCAAGTAGGTAAGGTTCATCTCGATCAATTGCGCTTTACAGTTGAGTTCTTATTTCCTCCATTTAGTGTTGCAAGTGAGCAACTTTTTAGTTCTGTAGGCCAGCATTATGAAGATACGAGATGCCAATTACTTGGTACAAATGCTGACAAATTGTTATGTTTGCACTTTTTTTTTGTGAGTTTTTTAAATAAATTTTAATAAAAATACTCAGCTCTGAATTTTGATTTAAAACGTGATAGTATTACAAAAATAAAAAGAATATTTATCTTTTAAAAAGTAAATAAATATTGATTTATTTTTACTTGAGGAAAACTCATATTCTGTTTAAATGTTCGGCTTTCGGCTTCGGCCGGACAATGGATAGCCAAATGGATGCTCTGTCGAACTCTAATTTAGAATTAAGCAGGAAATTAAACTAAAAAAAAAATTTGTATTCCTGGACAAAAAAATTTAACTAAAAAAATAATTTTTATTCCTGAGCCAAAAAATTAAACTCAAAAAAGAATTTTTATTCTTAAGAAAATATATTAAAAACCCAAAAAATTATTTTTTGGTTGACCAAAAACATAAAAATTAAACAATGATTTTTATACCACATAAAAAAAATCTATAAATAATAATTAATTTTTAATTTAGGGGTAACTTTGGAAACTTTTTTTTTCTACCTACTGTACACAGGCATATTGTATTATTCTTTTAAGCTTTTTCTTTGAAATGTTGTTATGTTTTGTTTTTGTTTCGCTTTATTTTGTATCTGCCAGCCTCTCTCTGTCCATGTGAGCATTTGAGAGAATGCGCGCATTTATTTACAAAAAAAAAAAGTTTAAAGTGCTACTCAAAAATGTGCGCGTTGCTGCTCACCATTTGCATAGGCATTTGTATGAGTGACTGACTGAATGAGTGTGCGTGTGTGCGCTTAAATATTGTTGTTGTTGTTCTTTGTTATTCTGTTGCTTCTTATTGTGGTTTTGTTGGTGGCGATAAAGCGTGAAATGTATGCAATAAACAAAGTGGAAAATGGGTTGCCGCCGTGTCAGTCAACACGTTATAGATACATACAAATTAAAATAATTAGAAACTTTTTTTTTTTTTTTGGTTAATTTTTTTTATTATTTATTTTATTGATAATTCTAACAAATTTAATTTAATGCTTTTAATTTTAATTGCTATATTGTTTACCATTGTAAAAATTCCGAAAAATTACCTGCAAAGAAAAGAGAGAAAATTTGTCAGTTTAGTTTTAATTTCAATATTAAAAATTGGAAATAATGGTAACTCTGCATACATAAAATTATAATTTGTTAGCGTCATCCAACGCTCGCTACACTTTACAATAAATAAAAACAAAGCGCAAATGTGAACAACAGCAACAACAACAATAATACGATGACAGCAATCATCAAAACAAAAATACTAAAAATACATTTGTTAAAGAATGAGAGAGGAAAACGTGTAAGAGAGAATTGCTCCACATGACTTCAATACAGAAATTTCTGTCGAGTTCAGTTCTTGTTGCTATTGTTTATTGTGAATACGATTGGGGAAAGAGAATCAGGGTGTTGTCACTTTGTCGATGAGCTTAAATCTTGAATTGTGTATTGTGCGATGCAGGCTAGGCTACACAAATATTGTAAATACATAAGTAGAGATAATATATGAGGTTACTTTGTCTAGTTGATTGTATAGTAGTAATGTAGTCTGTGTGTTTATAAATGTTTAGTCATTCAACTAAAAAGAGAACTTGTATTTCACAAGCTAAAATGAATGATACAATGAAGAGAGCAACGACTAACTATGATGACTACTCACGTGTCAGTAGCAAAAACAGTTTTAGCCAATCAGAATTTGAAACCTGGATCACGTGCCCCCCTATGCCGAAAACAATAACAAAATACCGAAATACAATTTTAAAATTAAGCTTGTGTGTGTTTTAGTTTGGTCGCGCGCATGTTTAGCTCTCATTCTGTTCTCTCTTACTCTTTAATCTTTTGTTTTCTGCTTTTGTTGTTGTTTCTTTACTTTCCCCCACTCAATTCTCATTTTTTGTTTATCGCATCATCACAACATCACATGCAATTCTCAGAACAACAACAAAAAGAAACAAAATTTCTATTACTATTTACGTAGTCTCCCAGCAGCTTCGTTTCCTTCCTCTCTCTCTCTCTACACTTTTAAACTAGAAATAGATGGTTATCTCAAGTCCATAATACTAAAACGGGTTTTTTCCTTTTTACCTTACCTACTACTTATTAGCTCTTTTTCTTGTGTCAGAAATGTCATATTTTTCAGTTGCTCGCATCACAATGAGTTTTCAATTTGCATGCGCGCTCACTTTTTCACTTACTCTCTCTCACACATTCAGGTTTTTTTTTTCTCTCTTTGTGTGTTTTAGCGCTCTCATGTGATTTCGTTTCGTATATTTTTTCGGTTTTTGTATCGCATGTTGCATGTTTCTGCGTGTATATTCAAGTTAAAGCAATTTCAAAACACCCGCCCTTCCACCCTGCCCACTTTTTTCCACCGGCTTCTACTGACGTAAGCGTAAAATTGGCAACACTACCAACGAAGAAGCAGATAAACAGATTTAGTTTGCTAGCCAACATCCTGACATTTTGCATGCAGCAAAACAAACATTTTCAATTTTGCGTTGACAGCACAATTAATGTTTATATACTTCTGCTGCAAACACATATATATATATATTTATATACATATGTATGTATGTCAAAAGACAAACCGAAAAAATAAACTTAAACCAAAGAGGTTGACATTGAAAATATTTGACATTGAAATTTTTATTTTAATTAGATTCCTCGCTTCTATTTTTGTATATGTACATACACAAATTTAATAAAATACGTGTACAAATTAACAACCAACAAAAAAGCAGCAAGAAACATACATTAACAAACAAGTATTGGATCTGCAATGTATTTACTCGTATGTCTATGGCATAAGATATAAAAAACAATCTCAATTTGAAACTAAATTAGCTCAGGGAGTGTGTATATCAAGAGCAGTTACTGTGATTAACCAAGTTCGGTAAATTAAATTTAGCAAATTTATTATAAGTAATTCGAAAGTAAATTTTAACTGAAATGTTGCTTTTGAAAGTCATAACAAAACTCATTAGCATATGAACGCTTTCAATTACTTGAGTGAGTACCAAGTCTGAAAGTTAACCAATATGCAAATATGTAAGGAAAGCAAGTATAAGTATAAGTTAGATTTAATTTCTTTTGACCAAACATTATTTATATTTATTAATATTTTACAATGTTGAGAAGAACAGAATGACAGTAGTTACCGTTTGTATTAAAATTTCTGAGTGTTCAAAAAATGTCAATGGAACTTCGCTCGCTGGTGTAGTTACGACAGTGTAAATTTAAACCATTTTATTAATATGAACAAGAAAATTACTTACTATATTTAATTGTAGTACAGTATCATTAATAAAAAACCATACAAAAGAAGAAATTTTAAGAAATATTTTAACTGCAAAAACAAGAGAGTGAGAGAGAGTGGGGGCGGGGGAGGAGGCTGTTTGTGTTCAAAAAGGAAAAACCCTCATGTTCTTTTTCATTATTTCTTTTGGAGGTTAAAGCAAGTACGCCATGCCCTTGGACATGCCTTGTTAAAAAGGAGTACAAAATGCAAGGGTTCTGAAGACAGAGCGATTTTGTTCAAGAGATTGTTTGTTTCTGTTTGGGACTATTTGCCTTTCATTTCTTCAACCTCGCCCTCAGACAGCAAACCGCAGAGAGGAACAGCAGTGTCTAAAAGGGAACTTAGACAATTTTCTCTTCGTTATTTTATACCAATTGAACTTAGTCTGCTTTTACACACATCGATTTTTGACCAATTTTCTTACCTGGTTTTTCTGGTTCTTGGCGAGGGAAGGGAGACGAAAGTGAGCGAGTCAAAATAAGCTGTACCAACGATTTTTGACCTTTGCCTTTTACGAGTTTTGCATCTCTGTTCCATTTATGTACACCGAATAACAAAGAAGCAATGGAAATACAAAATCGGTCGGTCGAAGCTGTCAACAATGCAACAAAAAAACAAAAGAGAATATGTAAAAATCGGTGTCTGTAGAAGAAGAAGACTTTGGAGCGATCGATAACACTGTTCAACAGCCAAAAACGAGCAGAGACGGGACAAATGCACTTAGGGTAATGGGGCGTCGCTGAGTCCAAAACCGTGATCCGTTTTGCTTTGCTACATCACAATTTGTTTTTATTGACATCAAAATTTTTAAAATTGAGAAAAAATAAAATAAAAATGCAGTGCATCATTGCTTTAACCCATTAAGGACGAGCGGGAACCAAAGTAGATAGATCAAGAAATTAACTTGAGAAAAAAACTGTTTTTGAACCTGGCTCAGGAACGGTTCAGCGACAAGGTGCTGAGCTAACAACGAGATAAAAATGAACGAGGATGAAAAAAATTACGAAAAAATTAGTTAATTAAAAAAAACATAAATTTTTAAAAAAAATGTTAAAGTTAAAAAATTAAAAAAAAATAGGAAAATTTTTTGATGACGAAAAATATGAACTGCATTTAAAAATTTTTTTTTTTTTTCAATTTTCAAAATTTTGATGTTAATAAAAAAAAAAAATTGTGACGTAGCAGAGAAAAACGGACCACGGATTCGGACTCAGCGAACCCCCCTTATACTAAGTGCATTTGTCCCGTCTCTGCTGGTTTTCAAAAGTTTCCATTTGTAGAACAGTGTAATTACTCCAACGATGATCCTATGTTCAACTGGGATGATAGTCAGGTATAAAGTAGCAGAGAGAAAACAGTTTAATTTCTCACTGCCACTTTGCTCTCATTTTCAAATTTGATTCTTTCTTTACGTTTGGTTCTCTTTTGTAGTTGCTACTCCTTTGCACTTACTCTTTTTGATTTCACTATGTTATATTCAATGGCAGAGAGACAGAGAGAGAGAGAAAGGGAAAGGGAGATTCTTCTATATGAAATTGCCAGCATGCCAGCAATTGATCTCCTTTACAGTTGGTTCTCCCACCTCGTACCTAGTCGTCTTTTTGCGAGAGTTTGAGTGCGAGAGTGAGAAACAACAACAGACATGTTTCTTCCATTCAATATTGCCAATAGTGGACATTTCTTTTTAATTGACAGAGAGAGAATGAGAATGTAGGTGTGGAGAAAGATGTAAAAAATACAAGCTGAAAAATGTTACTCTAGAAGAGAGCAGAAGAGAGAAATATTGGTTTAATTTGGATTACTCCTCAAGGGAGTTTTAAAGAAGATGAATTTATTAAAAGAACAAGAGAGAGATGTATGAGTACCTATTGGCAGGTGAGCTGTGCCGATATCAGTTAATTTAAGAGTATTGGTGCATGGGAACCCGAATTTCTTAAAAATCATGCAGGCAGATGAATGTTCCTAAGTGAAACTGGGTTGCAGCTAGTTTGTTTGTTTTGAACTGAGGTGGTCTTACAAACTTATAGAAGCCCAAACAGCATAAAATTTTCTTTCAATACTTCTGGTATATTAGATTTTTGTGGTTTATGAACCATTTCTGTTTTATTCAGAGTCTGATTCTTGCAGACATAAGCAAAGAAAATATGGATGCTTCTTTCTGTGTAGTAGCAGCTGCTACAGAGGAAAATATATTGGGTCGCTAACAGATCCAAGTTAGAGTATAATTCGGAATGCTGGAGAATGGCCAACTCAATAAAGCTCTAATAAACTTAAGCCCCACTCAGTTTCCATCAAAAGCTGATCCCTTCCTCGCAAGGTCTTATGCCTAGTCTAGCATTAATTCGTTTTCTTTTTGAACTTTTTAATCTAGCTCAAGAATTGTTATATGTGCATATAGCTGAAAAGAAATTTAACGCGAGAATTAAATTCAAAAACACTGATAACAAAAAATCAATTACCATTTTTGGGACTGGGAAAAAACCCATTTGGTATTAATAAAAACTGGTGCTATTTACAGTATGTTTTTTTTCGACATTATCTATAAAATAGGTGTGATTCATAGAAATTGTATATTATGAAATGTGTATTTTTAATATTTGTACCTATGTATTGAAGAAGTTTTCACACAAGCTAAAAAAAAAAAACAAAAACACACTATAATTTGTTGTTTTTCTTATTAAATTTAACACAATTTGTTTTTCATTATTTTTTGCAATTTTTCACAAATGCCCCAGAAGAGCACACTACACTGTTCAATTATGGCTTATCGATTTTAAATTGCGATATGTGATATTTTTAGATATTTTTTTTTTCATATAAACAAGTTTCTTTCTATATATTATTTTCGCAATTTTTGGTTTCTTCGACACCACAGACATATGGGCTGGCAAGCTGACAATGGTACAATGGCAGGGAGGGAAGTACAGAAAGTACTCGACTCGAATACACAGGAGGGGAGGGCGATACCACAGAGGTGACGGTGGTGTTTGCAATCTTGACGGTGATGATAATTGTGGTGTAGTGCGGTAATGATGGTAGCGGCGTTGGTTGTTGGTGGTTGTGGTGTTGGTTTCTGATACGATAAATGCAATAACGATCATTAAAAACAGAAATCGTGAGTGAATACACGCGTCTATATGATATACTTCTACAATATACTTTATAACACAAAGCTACACATACACACACTCGCATACGCAGATACACGAAAGTATGTATGTGTATGTGTATAGAACACATGATTACATTGAGAAGTGAATAAATGGAATTGCAGCCTATAAAGGTCGTACATTGACTTCAAGTGGCATCAAACATGCCATTTACAATGGTAGTAATTGTTGTTGTTGCTGTTGCTGTTCGTAGTTATTCGAATACTTGTCATATTCCCACTTTTTACATTACATATAAATATCTACTTGTGTAAACATTTTTAACTGATGATGATGAAGAAGAAGAAGAAACAGAAAAAGTATTGGAAAAATTTTGCAAATTGAAAACAAAACTAAACAAAAAAAAAATCAAGTAATTTTATATAATTTATTTTACAGAGCATGTATTATAATGAAAAGTAACCCTTACACATATTTGCGCTAAAAATACCTACCACTTATATCTGGGGCATGCAAGTAGTAGCCTGGTAAAACAACAACAACTGTAATAGCAACAGGAAAATAACTCAGAATATATCAATTTCATGTAATTTACGTCATTTGTGACATTTTACGCATTTTTCAATTTATTAAATTGAATGTGTGTTTTTTTTTACATTCTCTTATGCTGTGTTGGTTTATCGCAATGGTAGGTAAAAAGGTAGGAATTAAAATAAATTAAACTAGAAAATTCTATTAGCAATTTCCCAAAGGATTGACAGAGATAAAGATTATAAGTTTTGATGATTTCTATGAAGAACTTAAAAAAGCATAGACCACAATTCCAATCGCTTTCATTAATATCTGCAGAGCAGTTAGTAAATTTTAAAAACAATTTTTATATTGAGTTGAAATTGTTTTGGCTAGGATTTATCAAATTTCTGTTAAATAATGATTTATTTAATTTTCAATACATATTTTTGAAGTGAAACTTCTTTAGCGGGGCTGTGAATTAAAAATTTTGACAGAAAAAAGTAAAGGAATCGCGTTTTCGTTGTACTCATACGAAACTAATGTCTGGTTTTCACTATGTCAAAATCCATCAAATTTGCCAGCATGTTGGCAAATTTCATATCGGAATTTCTCTCTTTTTCTCTCTTTGACAGAGAATATGACATAGTGAAAACCATGCATTAGACAATGAGATTTGTCTCATACAACTTGAAAAAATGTACGAAAGAAGGGAGCAACGACAGGGGGATAGACAAAATCGCACGGGCAGCATTTTGATGAAACTTTTTGTTGTTTCTTCTTTTACATTTTCAAAGTTCAATGTTTTTCCATAATCGCGAAAGTTTCGTGCAACTAATCTCACTGTATAAGAGGCAATGCAAAAAATCGCATGAGATTAATCTCACCGTCTAAGAGCTGACTTATTAGTGTTGAGCGAAAGAAAACAGATATGCTGAATACAATCAAACACAGAGTCAACTTGTCGCAGTTTTATCTCATGAACTTTGGTGAGAAAGCCTCTCTGCATATTTGCATACAGCTGCACTTTCCTCTCATGTGTTATATACGTGTACTATATCGTGTTTGTGCCGATAACTGTAGTAAGATAGAATAAGACAAAGAAAAAAACAACAGAAAATAAAAAGAAGAAGAGACTGCAAAAACTTCAACAGAATATGTTAACCCATTAATGCATAGACGAAACTAGAAAAGGCAGAAAAACTAAACTCTGTGAAATCTTTTGTTTTAGATTAAATACGAAAATAAAATACTTTTTAAGTTTTGAAAAAAATGTTTCCCTACTTTTTCAGACCTAAAAGGTGACCATGCGAAAAATAGCATTTGGGTTCTAAAAAATGTTATAAATTACTTATATATTAATTTAGAGCTGATACTAAAGCAAAAGTAATACAATCTACCGGCATCTATCAAAATATCAAGCACTTAAATTAAAAAAACAAAAACAATAAATTTACCTCTGCGACATTGTAAAAAATTCGTGTTCGAACAACATTTTTTCTTTGGAGTGCAATATCATTTGAAGAGTAATTATATTATGGAAGATAATGCTTCAACTAGAGAAAATAGTGGAAATGAACATTGTAAATATTTACTTAAATATTATCTAATTATAAAAATTAGCTATTTAGATTTATTAGTTTTTATTACAAATTAATAGACAACATTTATTGAACAAAGTTTCACTTCTACCGTGAGAGCCTCTTGATTTTTATTTTAGTTGATTTTTAAATGAATTCCTAAAACTTATTATGTTTTATTGATTTCTTCTATGTTTTGAAGAATTTTCGAATATAAATATAATTTGTAGTTGCATATGATATGGCCAACACTGTATATGCACTCATTCTTAACATATGCATTAATGCATGCATGTAGTTATATGAATCGTATGGGATTTTGTTCTCCCAATAGATTGTACTCCTAACAACTACAACAAGTTCTGATTATTGCTTGATATATTCACATATCCATATGTACATATAAATAATATACGGTGTATGCACGTATGTATCTAAGCCATGTGATTATCTAATAGTTGCAAGAGCGACCTCATAACGGGATGAGAGAATGGAACTCACAATCCCTACTACTCTTTCAACACCTCACTTCTCCACGTTATAAATAAATGAGAGGATGAGATGGTTCAAACGGGATAACGATATGAGAGAGTGGTGCCATATCTTCTCTCAATTGAGCATACTTTCTCATTTTAGTGAGTATTAATTTCACATATATTTTTTAGAGGAGAGACATAAAAAGAATAGCAAGGATTGTATTGTGAAAATTGATTACAAGTAAAATAACCACCAACAAATTAATAAAATAAAAAAAAAAAGCATTTGATGAACGTGTGTATGTGTGTAAATATGACAAATTAAAATAAACAAACAAATTTAATACATGTGGTACAGTGGGCTCAACATGTGGGTATGTATATATAAATATTTTTATCGGTGGCGTACACTAAAAGTAGAGGAGATTGGGCATTTAAAACTATTCCCTATCTGATTCAAATATATGATATGTGAATGTGAAAAATCAGCTTCTAGACAAATTCGAATGCAGAAATCATTTGAGCGGGAACACCATTTTGAAAGCTATATTTACGGCATTACTACCGACTGACATGACATTGACGTAGAAATAAACCTCATCAATACAAAATAATTGCTTGTTATATTTGATATGCTTGTCTAATGATCACAGTTAGTTATAACTCATTCAAATGTATATTTCATTTTGTACCACTGTGCGTGCGCACACAAAAGAAACACCAACGAACAAATTGGAAATGCACATATTTTCTGTAAATATTGCATGCAATTTATATAAGAGCTGTAGCAACGTGTGATTGATGTGCAAAATATACGTGTGCAATGAGAGACATGTTGTTGCATAAAAATTAACAAAATATAAAAATTTATACTTCTTCTATTATTTACATTGTTTTACTAATAAACCAAACTAAAACTAACTAATATAAAAATAACACCTACGTAATAATATTTTTTTGCAGAAAGTAATATTACTTATAAAAAAATTTCAATCCCAGGCAATAATATCACAAACGTGAAGTAAACTGGAGGTGAAACGGCAAATAAAATATATAATACATGTAACTCAAAAAATATACTCAATCATTAGGAAGCTTCACGCAGCTTGATAGCTGGTTTATTTGTAAAATGACAAGCCCAAAAAAAAAGCTAGACAAAAATCAAAAAAGAAAAGAAATTTAAACAATAGTTTGCAAGAGGAAAAAAAAGCGGCGCGGTGGTCTAAAAATTATAGTGTCTCAATATTTGTATAGCAACAAAAAAATGCCCGAAAAAATTTGAAAAAAAAAATAAATATTATGAACTTATGTTAGGCCAAGTTGGAATATAAAATACTCTACATTATTAGCTGATTTTGAAATTTTTGGGGAGAGGGGGTTAGATTTTTTTGTTTTTTAAAGTCTTTTAATTTAGAAGCAACAAATATAATGGCTAAAGCTATCGCTCCTAAAAGAAATCACTCTCAAATTTAAAGCATCACTGTCAACTGAGAGCGCTGAGTGTAACAGTTTTTATATAAATTAAAATCACGAAACACATACACACACGCACACACAATATGATTTTTAATTTGAGAGTAAAGTTCAGAAAGAAAAAGAGATCGCCATGTTGGATAAGTCTACCTTTATTCTCTCTCTTTCTCTTTCTCTCAATAAAAACAGTAAAGATCAACGAACAAAAGCATGGAATACTTACTTTCTGCGCAAAATACAATTATCAGGGTTGAGTTTAAACAGGCAAATATTTTCATGCCGATTTTTTTAATTACATCTGGGGATTTTTTGTTAATATTTATATACTCTGATAATTTCTCGCTTTTTCTTTTATTTTTTACAATATTTGTTATGAGAGTCAACTCGACTAAGGACGCATTTAAAAAACCTCAATTGTAAGCGGTGCCCTGACGCCCTCTGGATTAACTAGTCTTACTTGTATATTTTGAATCGTTAGACAGATGAATTTTGTTCGTTAAACGAGGGATTTAGTATGAACCTAAAGAACAATATTTAAACGGGTCGACTAGAGTGGAATCCCATACTTTAGATTTAGTTTTAGGTTTCCATAGGTTTAGAATTGGAAGGGCAGACAGCCGGTGCTGGTGGACCATAAAGTTGAATTGATAAACACTTTAACACTGTAGACACTGACTCCGCAAGTAGCTGAGGGGTTAATCAACCCGGAACAAAAGCTCCCGCAGTAGATGAAGCTGGCAAAATAGATTCGGCAAGATGAAAGAATAAACCGTTTCGGGTGTAGGGTATAAAAACGGTTGGCATTTAAAAAAACGTAAGTAACGCCATCACCACCGTCATTTATGCTGAAAATGCTGCTTCATTTCTGGTTTTCTTTTATAATTTTTTATTGGCATTTGCCAAATTTGGTAAAATTAAAAAGACAAAAACAAATAGACAAACAAAAGAGACATGGAAAACAAAATGATGATGAAAAAGGCGTTAACGCCAAAAGCAAACAAATTTTTTTTAGTGTAAATAAAAAAAAATTGGTAAAATTATTTTTTTTTTGTTTTGTGTTTTTACAGGCAAATACAAATTGAGGTTAGAAACTGTAGGAGGTGAAGCAAAAAAAAAGAAGAAACAGAAAAAGAAGCAGCAAACGATTACTAAAACAATGAAAAAAATAATGAACGCTTTACTATGTTACGAAAATTGAGCCTAAATGTATATGAATCTGCTTTTTGGCCAAGTTAAGAGCGGGAGAGAAGCAAAAGAGAGGGAAAAAAAGAAAAATTCACTCAAGTGTAACGGTGCATGTATAATTTTTTATTATTTTTTTTGTTTGTTTTTATATAAAAATGAAAACAAAAATACGAAAATATAATATACAAAACAACAACGTCAAGCATAAAAATAACTCGACTTGAATGACTTGGCTTTCAACTTTACGAACGTGTAGATTTGTGTATATTCGCTGCGGATTTTTTTTCTACACTTTATTTATTTAATTTGCAAAATAAAAAAATTCAAAAAAAAAAAAAATTTATTAAATTCTTATTTTTTTTCATATTTTTTTGCGTGCTATAACTTTTTTCCGGTCAACCTCAACAACAGAAATATCATTCAGTCACTCAGCGTATGTAACTAAGCGTCATCATCAACCAATGTCTGTCTAAAAAATAAACTTCAGCATGAACATCATCATTATTCAAACTTTTGTGTATTGAAACGCTTTTTTTTGGTTCCACTATTTTATTTTTTTGGCCAAAGTTTGTCAATTTGTATTTTTTTAGCGCTATTGTGTTTTGTTTGTAGTTATGAAGCTTAGCTTGACAACAAACTGCAAAATGGTATTAAAACTTGGCTCAGACAGTCCAACAAAAAATTATTCTATTTTTTGCTAATATTTCTTTAGGTTTTCGTTTACGCGCCAAAAAGTAATGAAAAAAAAATGCTTTCAAAAGTCAAGCACGCATGTCATTTTTATTTATTTATTTCAAGTATGTATTCTTTTATTGTTGCTGTTTTTGGTGCTGTTGTTTGTTTCGCCTTAACTCAACACTTGATTTTAATTGTTTTTACAAATTATTCAGGTTAAGGTTTTTTCGTTGGTTATGCTATTTACTGTTGTTGTAAATTGATAATTAATTGTAATTTCTTTGCTATTGAATATTTTTGTTTTTGTCTGCTTCTGTTTGCAAAAAAAAAAAGAAAGAATTTATGACTTTTGAAAGTGCGAAGACTTTTTCTTTATTTTTTTCCTTTTTATATTTTCATACAATATTGTTGTGCTACTGTGCGTGGGTGTTGCTTTATTTATATTTTCTCTCATTTATTTTTGTTGTTGTTGACATTTTTTTTTTGCAATTGCCAACATTTTTTTGTTGTTGTGGGTTTTTTTTGTATTATATTTTTTTGAAAGCTGAAAGTGACATGACAATGATGCTGCTTAATTGAATAAATCTGCAGTACAACAACCAAAAACAGCAACAACAAATATATGCAAATACTCACTGTATTTATATATGCACTAGTATGTGTGGGAACAGCACACAATGAGTGGTATTAATTTATTTTAATACGTATGTAAGTATTTTAATTAATATTAATCTGTTTGATGTTGATGGAGGTCATTTACAATAATAAAATATATTCGCAAATAAGCAAATATAGCCAAGCATTTGGGTAGTTCTGGTAGAAGAGTGAAAAAATGCTTAAATTTGATCGAAGTACAAAACCCTCAAGAAGGAAGGGGTTGAGAAACTAAAACCAAATTGAGAGAAGGTGACTACAGCCCAAGAGAGAGACCGAGAGAGAGAGAGAGTATAAATCAAATGCATACTTACAAAAGAGTGCGGTTTAATTGACAACTGGTTTCTGAGTAGACCCGTTATATAAAATATTGAGCCAGCTATGGTAGAATAATAGAGGGAGCTGCATCCAAAATGGCGCTCACTTTTAACTTTACTGTTAAATAAAAAATCATATCGTGTGCATAATGTGTGAGTGTGTGTGTGTGCTTCGTGATTTCAATTTACGTTTTTCAGTTTGCTTAGCGCTCTCTTTCATAGTTTGACAGTTAAGCTTAGTTTCCTTCAGGAATGAGAAGATTAAGACACACCGTCAAGTCCGTTATTCGGCTCTCACAAAATTGAGAGAGGCTTTATTATTTTACTTGCATATAAAAAGATCTTGAAAAAATACAAAACATTGTAACAGAAAAAAAATATTAAAAATAAAGTGTGCATTAAAAAACTGTGGCAATTATAGTAAAAATAAGAACTAAAATTAAGCTTTTTCAAATTTCCTAAAAAACAGGAAGAAAAAAAAATAGCTGCAATTTAGGCAGTTTAAAGCTTATAAAGAAATGCATTTCATTTATATTGAAAAGATTTGTGTGCAAATCAATATAAATTGATTAAATAACAAATAAGAGTAAAGGTTTCTCAAGATTGCAGCTTAAAAACAAAATAATATTTTCAGAATAAACAATTTTTTATTCGTTTTGTTATACACTACTGGCTCTATTTTGGATACAGTACAATGGTCTTCGAGACTGAGTGCTTTGATTTAGACCAGCTTCCCTTCAACTCTAACTGTAACACACTTACAGTCACTAAATTTTATAGAAAAAAACTATCAAGTTTAAAAGTTATTAACAATTGAAGTTTTACACATCGTTTTCTTAACAAATTGATTCCTCGTAAACGGTGGATCAGAAATCGACGATTGAGACATCAAAGTTTTTATTAAAGAATAAAATTTACAATTTGTGTTTTTATTTTTATAAAAAAAAAAATTCATAAAAAAAAAGTTTTCTCTTAAAATTTTAAAATTAAAACAATTTCTTTAGTTGAAAATATTATTGTTTTCAGATACTTAAATTCCTAAATCAATTACGAAGATTCCTCAAAAGAAAAAACCATTATTCTCAATCTCAAAAAAGCATTCACCCATAACTTCTTGAAGAAGTATGTAACAAATGTAAGTTGCAATGTAAAAGTTAAGAAGCTATTCTTCCCAGCCAGAATGTACTTTATAATTAGAAAAATAAATAAAGACTTACTACAAACCTCATATAAAATTAAACAAAAATTTCACAAAACAATTGATTGAAATTACTCGCATTTAAGTTTAATACAAAAGTAAAAAAAGAAAAAATAAAAAATATATTCAATACGTGCTTTTACTATTTCACATTTATGGAAAAAATTCGAAATGAAAAGTAAAATATTTTAATATTAACTAACAATATTTTATTTTTGTTTTAAATATAAAAATAATATCCCTAAAATAAAAAAATATCACAATTTTAAACATTTCATATAAATGTTTAAATTATCACGTACAAAATATATGCAATCTCACTCTCTTTCATTTAAAAATACTGGTTGTGACGTCATGCATAGAGAGAGAGAGGCAACTTTGCTCAACTTAATGGCGTAATCTTGTATTCAATCATTCTTAAGTTTCCTCTCCCAGATGTGTCTACTCTATTATTCTACTATGGTTAAAACTTTTGATTGAGAAAGAGAGGGAAAGAGCAAGAGAAGCCAAAATAAGTTTAATAGAAAAAAAAAAGATCGGAGCTGTGAGCTCATTTTAACTGAGTTCACGATTCAGCGATACATATTGAGAGGATTTATTATCATGAAAACCAACAACAATTGAGAATACATAGCGGGAAATACTCTGTTTGCGAATGCACAGTGTTGCATTTTTTTTTCAACGATGGTAACAAATAAAGTTATATTTAGCCAAAAATTTTTATGCCAAATTAAAGATAATACTTCAATTAAGAAAATCTAAAATTTTGTTTAAAAATTTGTTTTATTTAATTGTAATGCAGCTTTAAAGTTTGGGTTTTATACCCTAAAATTTTAATCGTTTATAAAATTTTGTTGCCTACTGTTAAGCAGATTTTCAAATTAATTTATACATGAATAATAGACATATCTGTGGTAAAAAGGAAAAACATCCTAACTCAACTTAAGCTGGAAAATATTTCATCATATATTTTTGATTATTGGGAATTATATATCGTTTCAGGAATGGGTTTTGATTTGAGTTTAGAAGACTTTTGAAACATTGCTTTAGTTTCTTCAATACTTCTATTCAAAGCAATTAAACTCGGTTGACAAAAAAATAAACTTAAACTGTTATTCCTTATTACCAAAGATATGCAAAATACTGTTATATTAATAATTGCATTTATAGAAATATTTCTTAACTAATTCAAAAAGTTTGGAGAAAAAAAACGTCTTAAAACGTATTTCCAGATTTTTCTTCAAACAACGCAGAGTTTTAGCCATACACAAAAAGTTTCGCTAGAAGGCAATTCCGACCTTATAGTATCTCTATTGCTTACACTTGTGGCCCTTTGTTCCTCCCTGGAACCTTAGGAAACATATATATTTCTTACACTTAAGGCTTCGATACGAACTTCGCTCGATTATCAAAACAAATTAATATGCTCAAATTAATACAGAATGCTTCTACTGATAACAGCTAATGTATCAAAATTTCATTTTACTATTTTTGACTAGGCTCTGTCTAAAATTTAAACGCTGTGCGGCACAGACTCTGTTTATTAAGATATTTTAATACTTAGTCTTAGACGACCTCGATAGTCTAGTGGGTAGTGCACTAGACTTTCATCTGGGAGGTTCGGGTTCGATTCCCGTCTTCGCCTGGTGGTTAATTTTCATTACTTTCTTATATTAACTATCAATATGAAGTGTATGAGAATTATAAGATAGTGTACAAGTACACACATTGGTTGGTAATGGCAAAACCACCAAGCCGATAAAAAATTGCCACACCGCCGTTCGGAATCGGCGTTAAACTGTAGGTCCAACTATGTTGTATCACAATGGGCCGTTCAGGCCTAAGTGTGTCTCTCGACAGCCACTCCAACCTAACCTAACCTAGTCTTATGACAAAGAAAAAACATGCAGAAATCAAATGATTTTATTATTAATAAAATCAAATTAAATCTTTAATTGTGGCTAATTGTCAATCAAACGAATTGAGTTATTTTGTTTTTGCTGTTTTTTAATTACGACACCTCAATTAGCTTAATATTTCAATTCAAACAAAAATGAAATAATAACACAAAAACAACGCCAATACCAATTAAATAAATGTTCAAGGTTAATTCTTCGGAAAACAAAAACAAAATGTTGAAAAAGTTGAATAAGATGTATACAAATCATATGCATACAATCAATAATTTACATTTAATATTTTGTTTTCATTGCTATTACTATTATATTCAATTCTAATATATTCAATTGGTGTTTACTTCCGAAAAATTAATGCAATCAGAATAAAAAAAAAAATATAACAGAGTAAACTTTAGTATTTAGTATGCACCTACACCGCTACGATAAAATAATAACAATAATAAAAGATAATTAGTGCGATTGGTGAAAAAAATAAACGCCTAGCAACACGTGTCCAAACAAAGAAGAGCACTCCTTACTTTATTTTTGTTGTTTTGTTTGTTTGCTGCTACTAGCAAGCAAACAAAACCCCCAAAAAATTAAAATCAACAAAAATAAATAAGAAAATATGGCAACGCAAAAATCTATTTTTAATATTAATTTTGCGAATTTTTTGTTTGTTTTCGCTGCAATGTATAAGCTTAGCGTTTTTCTTCTGAGAAAAATTCAAAAAATTACAATGAAGCCAAAAAAAAAGAAAAAAATTGAATTGAACTTGAAATGAGAGAAAGAAATGCATTTAAGTCACTGATGCAAGGATCGGATTTGGGATTAAATAAAGTTTTGACAGTGAAAGAACAAAACAATTTAACTTCCCTGGCTTAAACTCCGGGCACTCGAACTCAAAAACCCGTCTCGAGAATTCTAAAAAGAAATCCACTGTCATTGAATTCATCCCACTGGGTTTCAAAATATTTATCCGTATAAGCACGTAAATACTTTAATGAGTTCTGTGTAAATTTTATAAACCAAATAAAAACCAATTAAGTAAATGAGAGAGCGGACGAGCGTTTTTTTCTTCTTTCCTGTTGTTTTTGTTTAAGTTCAACACGTTCACCCAAAATCAGCACAAACATGCGCATGTGTCAGCAAACGGCAATAATAAAAACAATAACAAAAATTTTAAATATAGAAGGAAAAAAAAAGAAACAATAATGCACACATATACAAGCAAACATTTGCATAAGAAAGAAAAAGCAAAAACTAATAAAAGAAAGTAGAAGAATGTTGAGAAAACAGCTAAACCCGAGAGCGCACTCCCTCTCAAAGAAAAAGTAACAACAACAAACACTTTAACACCTGTGGGAGAGGGAGATATTGTATATAGTATGTAGTTCCTTCTTTGAAAATCAACAACAAAAACATGCTCGATTGTTCGATACATTTTGTTGTTTTTATTTAGTCGTTTTCGGCTTCGTCGTCGTTGCACATGCAATCATCCGCAAAATAAACATATGAAAACTACCAACAATGCTAAAGTTGAAGAAACAAGTTTGACATTTGCGCAATTGAGGAGGTTGAATGCCTTCACACCCGCTCTCACCATTGTTGCATGTGTGCGTGTAATGTTGAAAGAGCAGAATATCATATAATAATATAAGAAACGCAAGTACTACCAAAAAATAATAAAAAAAGAAAAATTGAAGCAAATTTTTCTTAAAGAAAAGCTAAAAAACATTAAAAGAAAAAAGTAGGTAATAATAATAGCAAATAATTCTAGTGAGCTCGTGGTGAACGTGATAATTCTGCAGACGACAATGGAGATTTTGTTGTTTTTGTTATTGTTGCGCTTGCTTCTGCCTCATATCTCATACTCCTCTGCCTCCCTCTTTAACTATTTTCTTTTGCTACTCCTTCTGCTTATACAAATAGAGTTAACTACAAAAATCTTCTCACATGAGAGAAAAAGAAAAATAAAAAGTGAGACAAACTTATTTTTAATGAAAAATTGACGGATTTACTTATATAATACTTATTTCCCTCTTACGGCGAATTAAGTCCTCTATAAATTGTTCATATATGTTCCCCATGGCGTATGAGTATTTTTTAAAAGGATCGAATCTCTTGTGCATTTGGGCTGTTTTTCAAATAAAATGGATCTGTGAAATTGAAATTCTGTCATTTCGGCTTCATTTTTGCTTTTTTCTTTCTTCTTTTTTCTCTAAACAATAAATTGGTTTTTGTCCAGCTCTACATTTTGTTTTTCTATTACTATAACTTAAAATATAGCAAATAATAAAACAATAAGAAAAGTTTATCTATCTGAAACTATAATTACTGATGCCGCTTCAATATCTAATATATTTTTGGACATGGAACATACTTCGTTGGGCCGATTTTTAATTTTTTATGTGATTTTCTGCGCAAAATTTCTATCACTTTCTAACTGCCCACTTTTCTACCTCTCTCTCTCGCACAGTTGTTCATGCTTGCGCCTATGTAAACAGACACTTATGCTGCTTGCACATTGGGCGCAGGCGAGTACAGCAGAGAACAAGTTTGCCTTTGCTCTTGCTCACTCTTTTTCTGAGAGTCAGTGTACATAGGCTGCAGTGGCCTACGCAGTGTTACCACTTTGACCAAATTGCATCAAAAGTGATATATTTTTCCTTTTTTCAGTGATACTTTTTTTTTACTTTAGTCCTATTTCGATACTTTTTTATTCAAAAGAAATGCCTTAAATTGTATTAAATAATTGGCAACTTTGTTTCCACAAGTTATTATTTTTTACTAGTGACAATTTCCGTTATCAATTTTACCATTAGAATTACTGTTTCCACTAAATCAGCCTCCGATTTCGCCGTGTTATTTTTTTGCAAAGCATTTTTTCATTTTTTATTAATAAAATAACTTAACGAAATCATTTTCTAATCATCAAATTTTGAATGTATCAAAATATTGATACTTTTTCATTTTTTAAATATTACATTTGATACTTTTCTACCTTTCAGGGTGACACATTTTTTTTTTTACATTTTTCAGTTAGTGGTAACACTGGGCCTACGCTGTGTCAGACTGCGCTCAGTTTACGGTTAATGTAAAACTTGCTCTTGGTAGTCCAAGAGAGAGAGAGAGTTGTAGTTGTCTTCCCAGAGGTGAAAAAAGAGTAAGGTCAAAAATCACCTCAAAGCAACACTTGATAAATTTGAATTTCATTCTAACTTAACCCAGTAATGCCTAGCGGTGCCATATGGCATCTTGTCGCTGAGCCGTTCCTGAGCCAGGTTCAAAAACAATTTTTTTCTCAAGTTACTTTCTTGATCTATCTACTTGGGTTCGCGCTCGTCCTTAATGGGTTAATTTTGATTTCATGCTCACAACTGAAAGTTATGTTCCTTATGGTGTTTTGGGTTAACCGATTACACTGTGTCACAGGTAAAAACCAAATGGGGTTTCATGAAGTATTTAGTTTAACTCTGGACCCCTGATAACGAATCTGTGATCTATTTTTTTTTTGCAGCACTTACATTTTTGAAATACTTTTAGTTAAAATTGTAGATATGTATCCGACGTTTTTGGTGTTCTTAACCCCTAAATGGGGGGCTGACATAATTCTGTTGTAAAGATAATCTCAACTTAAGTTGCTACAAGAATTTGTATGCCCAGGAAAAGCATATGCCCTGAAATAGATAAAATCGGTCAAGTATTCGTGGTGATTTCTATACACGTGAAATTTGAAAATAGCAATATCAAATTCAATATCGAACTGCTGTTGCCTCACCATAACGCTTGGTTCATCAATTTTCACTGAACTTTTAAGAATTTCTAAGTATCTGATCCAAAAATGTGATAAGTTTACAACGAGGATGAGGAGTTTTTGGGCAGCCAAATTGTGTTAGTTAGTATAATACAATATTTAATAGAAAAAACTTAAGAATTTTGTATTTTAACTTTTTACATACATATCTACAATTAAACAAATTGCAATATTTTTAGAATTATTTTAAACTTTTAAAATTAATCTTAGAAATACAATTTTTCGCGCATTGTAAAAAACATCAACCGATTACAAAAACAATCCTACTGCTTCACAATGTGTAGACAGTTCAACGCACTATTATCTCAAAGATTTATGCAAGTATTTTTTATGGAACAAAGAGGAGAAAAGACGAGAAAAACGAAACAAACCAAAAAAAAAAAAAAAAGAGAAAACTAAAAAACGACTTCATAAAACTATAATAAAACATGTTTAATTTCACAAATAAATAATAAATAAAAAAAGAATAACAACAATTTGTGGACAAACGTGCTTTATTGCACTATCATCGAATCATGACGAATCGAGAAATAACAAAAAAACAAAAACTTAAAAAATAAAAACTATAAAGAAACCATAACAAATACTCATACCTACAATATAAAAATGCTTAAATGTTTCCTTGACCATAACCTACAAGTAAGAGAGATAGAGAGCACGAACATATTGAAGATATTTTCGCCAAATAGTTCGGGTAAAATTTATAAGTTCGTTGGATTGTTTGTTTGGGATTTTTTTCCTTCTTTGCTGTTCGAGGAGGGCGGGGGTAAACCATAAATACACAACTACATATGAGTAGAAATTGCAAAAGAATATTGAAATGAATGTCAAGATCGATCAGGTGCCAAAATACATACACTGAAACTAACAAAAACAAAGCTCTCACCAACGTCACCACCAATACCGCTGCCAGTACCATCACTATCAGTACCACCATCACCATCGCCACCACCACTACTACCATTATCATCATCAATAATAATATTATTAAAAAATTTGTTGTTTTTCGCAATTTAGTGTTTTCATATACATATGTATATTCTCACATGCCGACATTAAACTAAAAATACAACAAAAACAAAAAATTTTTTTTTGTTTAATGTTAGCAAACTTTTTCAAGGTCACTTCAAGAATGAACTAATCTAGTATTTGTGCTAATAACAACAAAAATATATGGAAAAGGGAAGGTGAAACGAGAGAGTGAGTGAGCATGTGTGTTGCATGAAATGGAGAAAGGTACCGCGGGGGCTTGTTAAGGCGGCGCAGGTTGAATGGTATGTTTGTACTTTTGCTCTACAATTTATTTGTTTTTGTTTTTTTTTTCTTACTCACATGCATTTGATTAAAAAACAAAAACAAAAAAGGAGCAACAGAGAAAGAAACGCGCGAACGAAAATTATTTTTTTTTCCAAGAATATATTTGTTTTTGTTTAATAAAAATACAAATAATTTGTTTTTTCTTATAGGAATGCTAAAAATTAATAAATATGTTTGGGAATATGTTCTAACTCAGACCGTGCTACAACTCCGACCTCCCGCAGTATATTGAATTATTTTTGTTTAATAACATTAGAATCACCGGATCTTAGATGTTCGGGCATGAAAGAGAATTTCAAAATAAAAGATCTAAAGTTTATAAAGTGTAAAAGTAAAAAGTTGCTTTATATCTCGCAAGCGGATGAAAATATTCCCCTCCTCCCCGCACAAATGTTTTTTTTTTCACTTATCTCAACAATATTTACCAAATGGGGAAAAAATGTACCAATATAATAAGTAACATTAAATGTTATTCATTAAGGATGTAGTCTGGTGTTAGAGTTTAAAAAAATCGAGTATTTTTTTTAAATGTATTTCGAAAGTACAATATACAGGGTGACAATCGTAAAGTGACGCACACATTTCAGCTGTTATTTTCAAAAGGACGTACTTCCATTAAGTACAATTAAGTGTTAACATTGCTGAATATATAAGCATTCATTTGAACCCCAACTCATTCAATATAACCTCCTTTAGCCTGCACACATGCCTTCAATCGATCCGGAAATCGTAGGACTGTTCGCCGCAGGACTTCCTGATCAATTTCAGTCCAGGCTTTATCTAACGAATTTGTCAGCGACTCCAGACTGTGGTGTTGAGATGCACAATCCTTACTCTCTAAAATACTCCAAATAGAGTAGTCCATTGGATTCAAGTCTGGGGAGTATGGTGGCCATTCTTGAGATGTTATGAATCCAGAAAAATTGTCTTTTATCCATGTTTGCGTTAATTTTGCCATGTGGGAAGGTGCAGAATCTTGCTGGAAAGTCCAGTTTTCATTTCCAAATGTATCTTGGACCCAGGGAAGAACATGTTCATTTAAAATGCTCCGATAAACAACCTGGTCAATTTTAACACCCTCTTCAACGAATATTAGAGGGGTTCTGGCATTAGCGGAAACTCCAGTCCATACCATAACGGAAGCTGGCTTTTGAACTCGGCCAACAGTCCTATTTTGTTGCGATGATGATGTTAGCCACATTCGGTCATTTAGCGCATTGAAATGTTGTTCAACCGTGAAAATTTTTTCATCTGTAAACAAGATATTTTCAACATTTTTTAACACGGAGGAGCGTAGCAACGCCTTGCATCTTTGCAGTCGCAAATCTTTCTTTTTTTGTGTCAGATCTTGAGCTTTTCGGAGCTTGTACGGCTTAAGATTAAGCTTTGATTTTGCAATGATTCGCACTGTTTCACGGTTTACTCCCACTTCCATAGCGATTTTTCTCATTGAACGCCTTGGATTTCGCTTGATTCGTTTACGAATTTTTTCTGTTAAACCAGTAGTGGCAACTGTTGATAATTTTCCCCGGTCTCTATCTCCAAAACCCCCAGTTTCATTATATCGAATAATAGCTCGGTCTACCGTACGACTTGACAAATTTAAAGCCTTTGCAATTTGACGGCTACTATAATTTGCCAAATGAAATTTCATAATTTCACGACGAATATTTTCCATGTCCATTTTTATGGAAATTTCGAAATGTAATAACAAAAATTTAAATGAAATTAAAAGCAAAGCCAATGATGAATGAATTTGCTTTTTAAATTAAAGTAACGGTAAATTGCAAAGCTTGCTGCAGAGTATTAAACTTGCGTCACTTTACAATTGTCACCCTGTATTGAAAGTATACTGTAAAAATTTCAGACCAAAACTGTGAAAACTATATCTCTCGTTAAAACTTTAACAACGTTTTTTGAACAGCCCAGGGGTCTAAGAGAATTCTATCGAACTGATTGGGCTGAACTTTTAATATGTTATTTTACTCACCAATGGCTCTCGCTGGTAGTAGAATTGTTTAATTTAAATCATTATTTCCTATTTTTTACAACGATTTTAAACAAAAATCAACGCGATTTTGAAAAAAAAAATTTAGAAGTCCGGGTTTTGTTGTTTTTAATCAAAATGTTTAAACCCGGGCCAGCCCCACACCTTTTTTTTTAGGTGTTCACTTTGAACGTAAAAAAACGCGGAAAAAATATCGTAAAATAAACTCAAAAAACAAAATTTTTATACATACAACATATAAAAAAATGAAATAATTGTATTTTATTTTGTTATAATAAAAAGTTCCTGAAATAACCTTAAAAATTAATAGTAACACATTAATTATGTGGTATCACAATGAGCCTAAATGTGCTTAAGCAGAAGGCTGCCACTCCAACCTAACCTAACACATTAATTAAAACATATGTTGTATTTTAAAAATAGTCTTTGGTCGACTAGATATAATGAGACTCTTACCGTCCTACACACAATTCTTTTGAAAGCATTATATATTTAAAATATTTAATTTTACCTTTTTCAATAAAAAATATTTTGAAAATAAGTTTACAATTCTTAATTATTATAAAAGCTTAAAATGCCCACAGAATGTACCAGATTTTAAAAACATTTACCAATGTACCAAGTGCAGAAAAATGGGAAAAAATGTACCAGTTTTGGTAGAATTGTACCAAAGTGGCAACCGTGCTCCCCTATCACTACCTTTCGTGTTGACCAACGGGGCAGAAACGTCCATAAAAATGATATTGCTGAGGTCTCTGCATGTCTCGACCTCTTCGTCTCTGCGGCAACGACAAATGTTTTCTGCTAACTTTCGTCCTTTGGTATCAGCGACAAGTGGCATTACTTTTTTCACAGTTGTCATTTTTGTACATACTACTCATACTCTTGTATTATTTTGAGTACGAAATGAATTTATAATTCAAATCCTCAAAAAAAAAAAAAAAAAAAAAAAGTGCCCTACTAAAGTAACTAACTCACAAACAATAAGCACAGCAAACAAACTGAAATAAAAAAAAAAAAAGAGTCGAAAATGGTAGCAAGAACAAACCATATTCGCCATTTTTGTGATTTCTCTCTCAATCTCTCTTTTTCAATTTCACGTTTTATATAGGAAACTAGGATGCCAACTCATTTTTTCTCTCTCCCCGATAACCTTCGAGAAATTACCCGATTTTCGATCGAATTCCCCTCAAATTGACTTCAGTGAGTGTTATTTTAAGGCGACCCTAAACTTTCTCGGTCCAAAACTTAACCAATTGTTATGGGACTGGTAGATTAAAAGAAACGTACATTCTGACACTGGAATTCTTAACATATAAGCTTTAGCCCATTTTTGGACATCAAAGTTCTCAACAGACTTGGGATTTCTTTTGACTCAAATCAAAAATGTCAAAAACTTTGTTTTGAGAAAAATGGGTTCAAAGTTTTGACTATCGGTTTTTAACATAAAAAATATACTTCATCTTCTTTATGATGGCTGACCATAATTTGTAAGTTTACAGATTAGTCAGCAATGATAAGGAGTTATTAATCAGGAGGTGCTGGTTGAAGGCATAGCTAAGCCTTTCTGAACCGCCGAAAGGGAAGTCGAAGCGCCGAGCGACTGTTTTGGCATGACTGACACTCGGCGCTATAATCGTCTGTATCTATTCTGCGTTCTCTAAAATTTTTACAAAATACCTTCGAAATATAATACTTACAAATGCACACTTTTTTAAAAATCGATATCTCCAAACCAATAAATTGCAGAGCCTACTTAAGATGAAGATTTTAAGACCCAAAATATGAAGTATTCTACAGACTTTAATTACTAAAAGGTAAAAGACTTTAAATTCCCCGCAAAAACAGCTCATTCCCCGTACCAAGTAAAATTCCCCGCAAATCGGGGAATTCCCCGCAAGTTGGCATCGCTGATAGGGAACAACAAAATCTTGTCTTCTCGGCGACAACTAATCCCCTAGCGGAGTGGAAAAGGCTGATGTTACACGGTCAATGTTTTGCTGTCAATGTTTTATGTTTTTACTCTCTTTTCATGGTTTTGTTTGATGCCCTGTTACACTATCAGTTTTTTGCTGAATGTAATTTTTTAATATTTTTATCTGCAACTATGTTTTCCCAACGAAAAACTATTTAATTGTAGATTGGAGTGAATAAAAATGAGATAGTGAAAACCAAGCATAAGTGCCATAAATCCGAAGAGTGTCTAATGTATTCTAACGACAACTTCAGATTCACCTATTGATTAACGTTGTCCAGTAGAAAAATTTAAAGTAATGCAAAAAACAAAAATAAAATTTCAGCTCAGACCTATTTCGAAGATTCATGAAATTTGTGGTGAATGAATTCTTTGGTGAAATTTGAATACTGAATTTTGCGCATAAATTTTAGCACTAATAGTGCGGACACACGAGAGCGCATTTCAGGCAAATTTAACATTTCGTTGAAATGCTTCTGAAATGCAGAATTTCGCCATACAAAAAGTGTAAAATGAAATTTTGCATTTCAAACTCATTTCGTTGAAATGCATCTGAAATGAAGAAGGTAACAAGCAACCCTCAAACACAAGGTTGTAAAAAACAGAAAAAAATTTAAGATCTATTACATTTTTCATACATTTTAGATTTTGTTTTCATAACAGCTGATCTTGTAATATTTATTAAGTGAAAAAATAAAATAATGGGGGAGTAACTCAATACCATTCTTCCAATTATCCATAATTGTTGTATAAATTCTTGGTATTCAAATCCAATTAAAAGGCAGTATTTTTATTTATTTACATTTAGAAAAAATTCTTCTTCTTCTTCAAACTTATAATCTGTCAAAAAACGAATTTGAAATTCCTTTTTTGTCGTGTGTCCACCTAAATTTTAAATGCAGAATTTCAACGAAATGCACTCTCGTGTGTTCGCATTATAAAATCAAGAAAGGAATTTCATAATAAAATTCATGGATCTGTGAAATACGCTTCAAGGGTTGATCTTAAGATAGGCGGCACTGAAATAAGTAAGTTTTATTTTTAAGATCATATGAAAGATTTGTCAATGTTTTTCGGTAATGGGTAAGGTCTAGGTAAAACAATTTATGACGGTTACTTGTGCGAAAAATTCATCATTATTTTCAGCAGTAGGTAAAGCCTGGTAATGTCTTCAATATCTAAATTCACGCCTAAGAAATCTTGCACCTTCAATATTGATGCTTTGAAAAATATTTGATTCGATTGCGTCATTATAACTTCTACCTGAGTTAAATTGAAAAAAGTTTTTCTACTATCAAGAAAACTGAGTTGTAAAATAAAGCGTAAAATTGAAAAAGAAAATTATTTTATATTGAACTCAGACATATTCACAAATTAATTCGTAATTGCATAAAAACGAAAAAAGTAAAAATTACGTTCATTAGCGATGGCGGGGTTTTGGAGAAAAATAACTTCCTATTCGCTATAAATATCTTTATAAGGAAAGAAACCTTAAACCTTCATACTCCCCCTTCCGCTATCTCTAGTAAATATGCATCATAGTGTTGTTATAATTAATAGAATTTAATTAATTGTAAATTCTCATAAAAAAGTTAGTACTTAGATAAAAATTGGCTACAAAGAGAGGTGTAAAAAAATCCAATTAAATTTATGTATAATAAATACAAAATTACATTAAACAATGGTATGTAATTTATTTAAAATATATTCGGTTATATTGTTTTTCTATATTATTTCATTTTTATAGTAATGTTGCTTTATTTCCTATATTTTTGCGTACTTAATTTGTTTTTAGATATAATAAAACCAAGAATAAAGAAAATAATAAATTGAAAAATAATAAGTATGCAATACAAAACTTTGAATTGAATTTCTTTAATTATTTTAAATTGCTTTTTAAAATTTTAATTACCTATTTTATGAGATAAAAAAAAAAAAAACAAATATACATACGTATTTGAATTTGACACTATTTTTGCACAAATTTCTTGTTTTTTCTTCTATTCACTCCCTCAGCTTCAGTGTTTGTAATATGTATAACGTAATTTTGTTTTTAATTTTAAAAATCTGCCAAAGTGTAATAAATTTGCAAAGTAGAAGAGCTACTCGTATTCTCTAAATGCCTACATATTTTTTAATACCTTTTTTCACTTCATGTAATTTGAGTTGTGAGTTCAGCGAACCGAGAGCTGTTGACCGACCGGCAAAGTTTGCTGCTTTCGCATTTATGTGCATACCTACATAAAATACTACGAACGAATTTATGTTTTCAACGCGAAACGAGAGTAAAATAGAGCTCTATGTTGTTGTTTTTCTTGGATCGTTTGTCTGTCTGTCTGTCTGTCCGAAACGTTTGTAGTCCGTAAATTAATGCAAGAACAAATTACTTATATACATACATACAACATTGAATGAACAGAAGAAAAAAAACAACAACAAAAACAGCATAATTTTAATCATTTAAAAATCATTGCCCTTTTTTATGCAAATTAAATGCCTAATTTAGGTACACAAAAAGAGTATGTAGTATTCAAAATAGTAGAATGAAGAATTCAAATTCAAAGACTATGAAACTCATAAAAACAATAACAAAATAAAAAGAAAAGAGTAAAAGCATAAGAAAGAGAGAGGCTGTGCAGAAGAAAAAACAAGGGTGGTGATGGTTGACAAATTTACTAAAATTGGAATAGCTAGCTAAATATTTTGATACGATAATTACTGTTTTCTTGAAAAGCAATTAGCATCAATTTTTATAAGACAGGAGAGCCTTTTTGAGTTTTTGAGTAAATCAGAACAAAATGAGTGAGAAAAATTATTAAAAAAGATAAGTCAAGGGTTAACCATTAATTTCGACTAAAATCATGACAGATTTTAATTGGAAGTCATAAAGAAACGCGGCTTTAAAATAACTAAAGCATAATATCGTTGTCGTTCTAGTAGAAATCACTAAGTTCAAATTAATTTTTTTAATTGGATCCGTATTAATTAGCTTCTATAAATCATGTGACAAAATAAATCAGATTTTTGATGATCCAGTTGAAACGTACATATACTAATGTGTATATCAATTTGTTGGTTTTTAAGTTTTGCCAGTGTTCGCAGAGCGCCATGCACTTCATCTCAGAAATTAAAAAAATGGACTTAGTGAGTTTGGCAGAATATGAATTTAGAAAGATTTCAAAAAGTTAGGAGTTTCGTAGATACGAGCATCAACTTGAATTGACAAAAATGCTTAAACTGTGATTATTCAAAATTCGTTCATAGCTTAAAATTTGATTTTGGTGTCCAAAATCGATTTTGGCTGAAAATTGTTAAATAAAAATCTGGTTTTTAGCCGATTTTCAACGAAAAACGTTTTTTGACTATAATTTTTTGCTATGCAACTCTGTGTTTCTGAGAGAATGCTACTACAATATTCCATCTATTACAATATTTAGTACTTTTTTTTGGTATCTGCCAACATAACGATATTAGTTATTTGTAAAAAGTGTGTGAAAAGTAAATGATCTCAAAAAAATGGAAATAAAAATTGGCGGATGAAAAATCAAATGCCGTTTGAACGACTTTTCTGAAAATCGAATTTTGGGCAACGAAAATAGATTTTCAACTTGCGTGTGAACAAATTATTAGATAATTCTTTTTTAATACTAGATTGACATACAGATTAATAGAGTGTGGCTGGCCAAAGAAAAACTTTATTAGTACTTTCCCTTTTTCCAATAGTCCTGAAAAGAATTGTGATTTCAGACAAATGAAGAAAGCAAATAAAAATGCTGACATTACATCAAAATATACGTACACACCACAAAAACTTACAGACCCAATGCTCGAATAAAAATAATATATGCGCCAACATATTTAACTCGAATAGTAAACAGTAATTGGTGCTGAAGTAATAACAACGCGCTAAACCTAGAACCGAGCTGCCAGGACTTGCTAGGAGAGCTAGATCTTTCATTTAGTCTTAAAATTTGATTTAAACTTTTTTTATTTATATTAAATTTAAACTTAAGGGGTCGTCTTTTGTGGCAGCAATGAACAATGAAAATATATAACTCTGCATTTTTATCATATATTTACTAATATTTCAAGAATTAATTTAAATTTTTTTCATGGCAAAATATACAGTTAAATCGACTACACACCTATGGAACGATACCCGTCTCAAAAAAAAAAGCTGACCGATGGTTGCCATGATTCCAGCTGTTCTTCTTATGTGAAATCAAAATATAACACTATTCCAATTGGTAAACCTACGATTGCAGCTGAAACCAGAATTAAGTAAAAGTATTGAAAATCAAATTTTTGGCAGAGTTTTAAAAATAAATATTTGATTTTTGTAATTTTTTTTTACTATTTCAACTTGAAAAAAAAAAAACAGATATCACAATAATTATGGTTCCAGTTAGAGCTATAGATGTTCGGTTCATTCGCTTTGGAGATCTCTTGGCAGCCATTTCGAAAAATACAGTTTTGAGAAAAATGTGTTTGAAAGTTTAAGTATGCATGACTGCGGTGCCAGCGCCTGCCAATATATCGCTGCCTCTATTCTTCAACTACTTATCTCCAAAAGTACCATTTCTCAGAAAACACAAAAAACTAAAGGTTTGAAAATCAACTTTCGTGTTCAAGTGGAGATAAGAGGTTGAAAAACTGGCTCTATATTTTTTTCATGCAAACTGGCTGAGAACTTATTTCTATCTGGATTCATAGGTGACTTTATACAATGTAAGCAAAACAACTCAATTTCGGCCAAAATGGAGATACGTGGTTGAAGAATAGAGGTAGCGAGAACTTTTTTTCACTTCCAAAGAAAAATTCAAGCCAGAGAGGGTTAAAATTAACATCAAAAATAGTATTCTATGCATACCTTCTGCTACATATTCTTATTAGAAAATTGTACTACTTTTTTCTTTGGTAATGAGGAAACACAATTACAACACTGTAAATTAAATTGTTGTTTTTTTCCTCAAACACTCTCTTTCATTAATTTGTTTTTGTATACGTAAATAAAACATTAAGAGAAAAAACTGAGACAGTCCAAAAGAGGGCGAATGAACGAAAGAGAGCCAATTAATAAATACTACAATACAACAAGAAAAAAGCATCGCAGCCGCACAAACACAAAATTTCTATTGTAAAAATGACACGTTATTTTGGATATAAAACTTTTTTTTTCATATATATGCATACATACATACACACACATATCTACCATATATAAAAGAATAAGAAAAATATAAAAAATTTGACATGAATAATTTTTAAGCGGTGGCATGATGACCGGCCAAGACCAAAAACGAAGCAAAATGAAAATATTGAAAAAGTATAAGTATTTTAAACAAGAAATTAATAAAATAAGAGCAGATACATAGAGGAAGGGGTACGTTGCATATAGTACAATATTATCTAATACATGCGATTATTTTCTTGCTCGCTGTTGCTGTCAAATTGTATGTACGAAATTAAGTTAATTAAAAGCGCATTTAATCAATGATGTCATCATTAAATAAAGTATTGTTGCTTGCAATAAAAACACTAATTTACAACTAATTTGTGTGAATAAAATGTTTTAATTTTTATGTACAATTTCGTAAGCGCTAACCTTTTTTTTATTGGTGACGTTTTGCTCAAAGAAAGTGTTGATGGTGGGCTGAAGAGGTGGGTGGAGTGGCGAGCTGTTAGTTGGATATACGTATATATATTCGCTCTACTGACAAAATGGAGTAGAATATTGGATATTATCGTTATGTATGGAGAAAAAAAATTACACTCGTGCTTTTTCGTTGGGGAAATGTTTGAAAACACTTGAAAATTTTTGAAAATTGTCTTAACACTTGATGAATTTATATTATATTTGCAAATATTCACTTTTTATATTTATGTAATTCATAAATTTAGAGGAGCACAAATACAATATGCTTTCAATTGCAAAGTATAAATTTTAGATGTAGGTTTTTTCCGACAGCTTTTATTTTCTTCACAAAAACGCAATGAGAAAACACACAAAAAAAGTCATTAAAAAATTTCGCAAGTAGAAAAATTCAAAGAGATTTTTTGGATTTAGTACACTTTAATATAAAAATATATAATAATAATTCCACAATTTCTTCTCCGACTTGTGTTTGTGAATCGAGAATCGATGAAAGTAGCAGCAAAAGTAATTTTATAAAAAGCTGTCGGTAGCATGTGCACCAAAGAAGATAATGAATAATAACAAGGGGGAGACAGACAGAGAGAGAAATAGATGGAGAGCGCGTGAACGCAAAGAGTAAAAGAGTGGGAAAGAGAGAGTGCGAGTGGGCTGTGGGCAGAGCGCGCAGCAGCGCGCTACACAAGCACGTGCGATTGCTTTTCTCTTTAATGAGAACTTTTTTTTCTCTCGCTAATAAGAAGAGCCAAATATGTATTAAGAAAATAAATAGTGTGAGCTGATTTTAAATATTTGTTAAAACAGTGTTGGATTTTAATCTGTGATTAACTCTATCAAATTTTTCCTCATACAATTTAGGGGGTGATGTTCCATTTGGAAAAGCCCAAAAATCCATTGTGTCTACAATGTCAAAATTTGAGATAATTATTTTATTTAAATTTTATTTTGATTGTGTTTTTGAGTATACTGGGGATTATTTTTCTCGTTTTCCCATTAAATCATCCACTCGTTTCCACAGATACCACGCATTCTTTTTTCCAGTCAAATTTATTATATTTTTACTAGATAGTTTCAATAACATTAAAAAATATTTAGATTCTAATAATAAATGCATAATTCTGTAAGAGAACTTTGTGGAAAGAAGATGACCCACTATATCTTGAATCGACGAAAGCACGAATTTTTTGATGAATTACTTTATTGCCAAATTTCCAAAAGTCCAATTGCAATGGACGTATCGTAAAATAACGTTGCGCTTTCAAACGTCATCGAAACGGAACGAAACGTCATAGCAATTATCATAGACGGCACGAATAGAGCAAAAAGTTTTATTTATTATACAAAATATATTTCACTATCATGTACAAAAACGAAATGTGACAATCCAAAATCTACGAACCTTTACTTTGCGCACATTATAACCACATATATGAGTAAGCCCTTTTCTAGAACGAAACGCAACATTGCGCCCCGGCCCCGGCATACTGACATTCAATAACGTTACTTTACGTCCATTATAATTGACCCTTAAAGAATAATGATTTGATCACTAGCTGATCTAGAAGTAGTGGGAGGGGGAATTCAGGTGTTTTATTCCTTTAAACAGTTTTTTAGCACAGTGAGGACGATCCTAATCGCAAAACAATAGCAATGGACAATAAAACCATAATATAAATGCAAGTCCATTTATTTAAAAAAAAAGTGAAATTTAATAAAATTTTCTTGTCAAAAATACAACCTTGCTGAAAAAGCAACTGTGCCCGTTGTCAAATTTCTGTATTTTGTAAACAACTGATCAGTTTGACATTTTAAATTTGTTTATTGTTTGTTGAAAGGACGCTTTTAAAAAAAAGTTAATATTAACTGAAATTAGCAATAGATTTTCAAATGAAAATGGCACCAAAAGTGACACCTAAATGTGTGGAATGTCAAAAAACAGAAACATTGCTCTGGCGTAACGTTGAACAAGGACAAATCTGTCAACAATGCTATGAACAAAAAGAGAGCAAGGAAAAATCACAAGATTCTGAAGCAATCAAAGGAACTGATGATAACTTCAAGGATGCCACCAACAAAGAAAAAGACACGAAAGATACTCCTGAATGTACCACAAAATCTGAGCGTTTGCGTAAAAGTACGCGTGCTACACGTTTCAAGGCAAAGGCAACATCAGCAACTGCAGCACAAGTAGCATCAAACGGTGGAAGCAGCACTGGCAACAATAGCGGCGGCAGTAAGATACAAAATAAAGGACGCAATCGGCGCAGTTTATTCAAGAAAACGCCATTTAAAACACCAATAGCACAGGCCACAACACATGTAGTGGAAAGTGTATTTTATAAGGTACCGGGAGGCGAAAAATAATCTGAAAAAACTTGAGTTAAATGCTTTAATTTTTTAGGGTTCATATTTGCAAGTAGGCGATATTGTTTCGCTAGTTGATAGCGCACATGATGTTTATTATGCACAAATACGCGGTCTGCTTGTAGATAACTATTGTGAAAAGTCTGCCTTTCTCACTTGGCTAATACCAACACAGGCCAGTCCAGATCCAAAAGATGGGTTTGACCCTGCTACATATTTGATTGGTTGGTGTATATTTTGTAAAATTGGTATCGGTTTTATAATTTGTTTGCTTTTGCAGGCCCTGATGAGGAACTCTCCCGCAGACTATCATGCCTCGAGTTTATAATGCATGCACCTAGCAATTACTATTTCGATCGCACAACTCCATATCCACTGCCTGATTTCATGGATTACGATACCAAGCCGGGCGGTTATATTTGGACAAATTTGCCAGAATATAAACGTAAGAAAAGTGTTCAGTAATAAGATACAAATTTAAAATAATGTACCATTTTAAATTGTGAACTTTTAATAAATTTTTGTTTACGACAAACGAATTCATGCCCATGCATGAGATTTATGAGATATGCATATTTACTTATTTTTTCAAGTATTTAATGCATTTTTGGCTTACTGTATAATTATGTAATCAAGAGACAATATTTTAAATTATTTGAACGTGTAGCGACGCTATTGCTTTTGTCTAAACTCCAACTCATGAATTGTCGAAGTGTCGGTCTTAAATCCGTTTCCATTGTAACATGCGGAAAAATGAAGGGGCATAACAAGTTTGCAAGGAATACAGAAAGTGAAGAATTGAATTGAAGTCACAACCGCTTTCATTGTAATCAAGATGCTGATTACGTAACATTTGCCGACTGATTTTAAAATTTTTTGGCTATAAGTAATGAAAAAATGTTATGAAAATTTTTAATTTTTATATGCGAAAATTCTCATTATAGCTAAAAAAAAAACAAAAATAGTTAAGTCTCCTTTTCCAATAAGTAATAATTTCTAGCAATTTTTTTCATATGCGAGGGGGAGAAACAAGAGTACATTTGCTTACTTTTTATGGTCGTGCCGTTATCAGTAAATAAATGCAAATCGCACGCGCACAATAAAAGACAAACATTTCAAAAACAAAATGAAAGCATATTAATTTTATTTTACATAGTAGGTACATGTTACAAAATAAAACAATATAGAATACGACAGACTAAATTTAAGAAATATGTAAATCGTACTTAAAAACTACTACAACTGAGCATGTAAATCTTTTATTAACATTAAAACTACCTATCATTCCTTGCAACAGGCACCTATGTATTTCATGAGGTCCGTAACACTTTCAAAGTCTGTACGCCCAACAGGCGGTTCATTTTTAGTTATTTTCGGCAAGCCTTGACCCATTTTAACGCGGAATTCTTCCATCTATAAAAAACAATAAAAGTACATATTACTATTTTGGTGGCGTTAATGAAGCTTATTTAACCTACATTTTTTGCTCCTGATAATTTCCAAACACCAAAACAGAATGCACCTGTACCCAAAATGGCGTACAATGTTCCGTGCCCTAGGGCGCGCAAGGCGAGCGCAGCACCTTCGTCAAGCAGCAACGCCGCTTCGCGTCCTCCTTTTTCTATTATTTTACCGTGCGATTGTTTGGCATGGCCCAGTGTACGTGAAAATCCAATAATTGCTGAGATGCCGCCAATCAATCCCAAAAAGGCAGCCGCTAATTAAAATTTATTACGTATTAAAAATTTGGGTTTATTTATAAACAATGTCATTGGCCAATGCCAAATTACCTTGCTTCTTAAATTTATTATCCATTTGAGCATCGTTTTTTGTTATTTGAGTTTGAGGCATTCTGTGTAAATTAAACGCTTCCTTTGTTTTTAAAGAATTTAACTTTTTCTTTATTTTTTATTTATATTTACATTATTTCTCGAACAAGGAAGAATATTTTTGAAATTGAACCAGCTGTTTTTTTTGTACGGTGTGTTCAGCTAAACCGGTTTTTGTTTGCTGTAATAAGGGTTGCAAGCAACCTACATGTTAGAACCAATGTGGCCAACTTTTGTATTTCAAAATCCGCTAAAATGAAGAATAAAACAGTTTCTCTTGTTTGCGTTAAGAAATTTACGTTGGAACCCATTACATAATTTACCTTCTTACATACATCGTCTCAAACTTATTGACCTACCGACATTAGACAGCAGAAGAACTATGCTGAATGTTATGTTTATGACTAAATTACTGAACGGTGACATTCATTCTGAATTTCTACTAAATAAAATTGACTTAAATATCCCAAATCGTTGTTCAAGGTATCCTATCTTGATTAAATTGAGTACTTGCCGATCTAACTATGCCCAAAATGTTCCATTACGTTGCATGTGCAATGATTTCAACAACCAACATGGCTTATTTGATATAACTGATTCCTTATTTTCTATAAAACAAGCAATTTTAAATTCCTTAAATGATTAAACAGCTGATGATCCTAATCTGTAGCTGTTTGAAAACCATTGGAATATATTACTTCACCCATTCACGAGTTGCGTTACACAGGCAGTCTGGGCTGTTTCTGTTTCGGTCACCGATCCGTTCGCTTTGCGGATGTGCCCCTCGGTCGGGTGGGCGGGTAAGTGGGTCCGCTGGGATTCGTTCGTTAAAATAAAATAAAAACGCGTATTTTCTTAAAAAAAACGTTAATTTTTTTTCCTTATAAATGGGCGAGAAAACTCAATACATTTAAACTTTTTCACTAACACATCTGATACATCTAATCAATGAAAATTCCTTAAATTTTCGAAGATATTTTAATTGGAAAGAAACGCGCTGAGCGCCAAATAACATTTTCAGCGTTTTAATTTTCAAAAAGCACTAAAATCAGCGGGGAAAAAGCTGAATTGGCCACACTGGTTAGAACTCAAGAGAATATGGAACATTGGCGAGAGCTAAAGCATTAGAAAAACTGCTTTTTCTTTATTGTTACCGGCAGTGTGACCAGGTGAAACGATTTATCCCTAATTGGGCAGCTTCTTTTTAATTTTGAGTGTAAAATTATAAAAATACATATTTGGGCGTTGGATGTTTTATATACCTAACAATATTGTTGAACATATTGAAAGATACGAGATACGTTTTGCTTTGTTTTCATGTCTTGAAGACATGTTTTATAGTAAATAATTTTAATTAATATACATTTTTATTTTGGTAATATACTTGAAAACGAAGCAGTTTGTGTTTTCGAGACGACAAAAGAGGGGAACTGTGAATGTTCGAAAGAAACTATGCATCAAAATCGCAGATGTGTGTGCACGATCATATGAAATAATGAGTTGCGTTGTCATAATTTATTACGTTGCGGACTAGCTCCGAAGAAATCGCAACTGTATGTGCGTACCTTAACACTAATAAGGATTATGTTGTTAATAATGACATAGGAATGGTTGCCATATCTTCTAAACTATATATCAACGTGTAAATTGGGCACTTTTGGGCGACAAATTTTTGGAGTATATGCGCTTTCTTTAACACTTACCTGACTACACTGGTTACTATCCCGGCTAGATACTCCCCGGGATGGCTTGTCATTTTTCAATTCCCAAACCGCCTCAACGAGCAAGCGAAAATCGCCAAACAAAATTGCACAATTCATAAAATATGTGTATGTGTTGTGAAAAAGTAAACCCAGTTCATTCATTGTTAATGCATTTTTAGGTACTTTCTATTTGTCGTAAAAAGTTTGAGCACGTGCTGTTAGCCCGTTGAAAACAGTCTAGCACATCACAGCGAAGCTAAGCAAAGTAGAAAATTTTGTGACACACTTTGTTATACTAAACACCGCACATTACACGCAGGGGAGACAGAGCACACACAAAGAATTCTGTCCCTCCTGCTACATGTGTGAATGCAACTGTTTTGTAAATAAATGTAAGTTTTTAGGAATAAGGAATTAATTAAATTTTAGAATGGCTTCTACAAATATCCAAAAAAAAATTATCTGTATCGTCTTCATACATATATATTGCCAATATAATAGAATTTTTTGGAAAATAATCTCTGAAATGCGTTTTTCAATTGTAAAATAATGAGGTTCAGTTTATATTTTTGATACGTAAACACCAAACTTAAAATTTCACTTTCGTATGAGCAAGTTATTAACTTAAAATGTTATTTTTATAAATGCAACCCTGTATATAAACTATTCGACATGCATTTCATTTCGAGATAAGCTGTACTCGCACTGAACATACCAAAATGGCGGCAGCAAAGGTGGAGAAAATTTATGGAAAAGAAACGCTTCATTCATTCATTCACATCGGCGAAGCAAGTGCGTTTTTCCGTGAAAAAGTTTTAAAATTCGGGAAATATTGTAAGAAAATAAACAAAAACATTTGAAAATACGAGTTAAAGTGTAAAAGTATGTGTGCATAGTAAAATTGGAGTACTGCAAGTGGATTTTACCACTTAAATTTGTGTTTGAAAATTTCGCAAAAAATTTTCAACTATTGCGACGCTCGTGAAAGAAAAGTAAGAATTTGCCAGTGGAGTCTCGTCTCGAGACGGAGAATTTTCTCAAATATTTGTGAACGGAAAACTTTCTGTTTTATAATTTAAGAAGTAAACAATCTACTATATATTTTATATAAAGTGAACTATATATTAAAAATATAAGCACAAAATGACTACAAACGACTCAAAAGCCCCGATTCGGCAGGTAAAGCGTGTGCAGTTCGGTATTTTATCACCTGATGAAATTGTAAGTAGAAAACTTCATGTTTAAGTAGAGTTATGGACTCAAGTTTTTCTTAACTTAAATGTAGCGTCGCATGTCCGTCACTGAGGGTGGCGTGCAATTTGCCGAAACCATGGAAGGTGGGCGTCCTAAATTGGGAGGTCTCATGGATCCGCGTCAAGGTGTTATTGATCGCACATCACGTTGTCAAACATGTGCGGGCAATATGACTGAATGTCCTGGTCATTTCGGGCATATTGATTTGGCCAAACCAGTTTTTCACATTGGTTTCATAACTAAAACCATCAAAATTTTACGTTGCGTTTGTTTCTATTGTTCCAAAATGTTGGTTTCACCACACAATCCGAAAATCAAAGAAATTGTGATGAAATCGAAGGGGCAACCACGTAAACGCTTGGCTTATGTTTACGATTTGTGCAAGGGTAAGACAATTTGTGAGGGTGGTGAGGACATGGATATGACCAAAGACGGACAACCCACGGATCCAAACAAGAAGCAAGGGCATGGTGGTTGCGGTCATTATCAACCGTCGATAAGACGTACTGGCTTGGAGTTGAGTGCAGAGTGGAAGCATGTCAACGAGGATTCACAGGTAAGCAAATCAAATGTTCACAAAAATGTAGCATCAATAGTTTGTACTATGCGCTTTTAATTTATAGGAAAAGAAAATTGCTGTGACGGCTGAGCGTGTTTGGGAAATTCTAAAGCATATTACTGATGAAGAGTGTTTCATACTTGGTATGGATCCCAAATTCGCACGTCCGGATTGGATGATTGTCACTGTGTTGCCCGTACCGCCACTGGCTGTTCGTCCGGCTGTTGTTATGTTTGGCGCTGCTAAAAATCAGGATGATTTAACTCACAAACTGGCAGATATTATTAAAGCCAACAATGAATTAAAGAAAAATGAGTCTTGCGGTGCGGCAGCGCACGTTATTCAAGAAAATATTAAGATGTTACAATTCCACGTGGCTACCTTGGTCGATAACGATATGCCTGGCATGCCGCGTGCTATGCAGAAGTCCGGAAAACCATTAAAAGCACTTAAGGCGCGCTTGAAAGGAAAAGAAGGACGTATTCGTGGAAATTTGATGGGAAAACGTGTGGATTTCTCAGCACGTACTGTCATCACTCCTGATCCAAATTTGCGTATTGATCAGGTTGGTGTGCCACGTTCCATTGCACAGAACTTAACTTTCCCCGAGCTGGTAACACCATTCAACATTGATCGTATGCAAGAGTTGGTGCGTCGCGGTAACTCACAATACCCTGGGGCTAAGTATATTGTGCGCGATAATGGTGAACGTATTGATTTGCGGTTCCACCCGAAACCATCTGATTTACATTTGCAATGTGGCTACAAAGTGGAGCGTCATTTGCGCGACGACGATTTGGTAATTTTCAATCGTCAACCAACGCTACATAAAATGAGTATGATGGGGCATCGTGTTAAAGTGTTGCCGTGGTCTACATTCCGTATGAATTTGTCTTGTACTTCACCATACAATGCCGATTTCGATGGTGATGAAATGAATTTGCATGTCCCGCAATCGATGGAAACACGTGCTGAAGTTGAGAATATTCACATAACACCGCGTCAGATTATTACACCACAGGTTAATATCTCTAGTTATCATTTTGTAGATTTTGTATTTTCATACTATATATGCTTTTTCCTCCCATTTCAGGCTAACAAACCCGTCATGGGTATTGTGCAGGATACTCTGACAGCTGTGCGTAAAATGACCAAACGCGATGTATTCATTACCCGCGAACAAATGATGAATTTGCTTATGTTCTTGCCGACATGGGATGGCAAAATGCCACAGCCGTGCATCTTGAAACCACGTCCACTCTGGACAGGCAAGCAGCTGTTCTCATTGATTATTCCTGGCAATGTTAATATGATACGGACACATACCATCCATCCCGATGAGGAAGATGATGGTCCATACAAATGGATTTCCCCCGGTGACACCAAAGTCATGGTCGAACATGGTGAATTGATTATGGGGATATTGTGTAAAAATACTTTGGGTACGTCGGCGGGTTCGCTATTGCATATTTGTTTCCTTGAGCTCGGACATGAGACTGCTGGCCGTTTCTACGGTAATATTCAAACTGTCATTAACAATTGGCTACTGCTCGAGGGTCACAGCATTGGTATTGGTGACACTATTGCCGATCCCCAGACATACAATGAAATTCAAATGGCCATCAAGAAAGCCAAAGATGATGTCATCAACGTTATACAAAAGGCGCACAATATGGAGTTGGAGCCAACACCAGGTAAGCTTTTATTCAAGCACTAACTTTAATGTAATCTCGTTGAATTAATAAAATAAAAGAAGAGTCTGTTTCATCAGTGAGAGGTGAATTTAAAACAGTGCTGCAAAAAATGTACTTGAAACCAACATTTCACAATGCTCTCAGCATTTACTCGATGTATTCGGTGTACTGGGTGTATTCTGTGTATTCTGTATACTCGGTACTTCGTGCACGAAATCAATGCATTAACTTCTTAGTTATATGAAATATTTCAATTAATTATATTCCATTACTTATTCAATTGTATCTATCTATCCTTAAGGTAATACTCTGCGTCAGACTTTCGAGAATCAAGTAAATCGTATTCTGAATGATGCTCGTGATAAAACTGGTGGCTCTGCTAAGAAATCTCTTACCGAATACAACAATCTAAAGGCTATGGTGGTTTCGGGTGCCAAGGGTTCCAACATTAATATCTCACAGGTTATTGCTTGTGTCGGTCAGCAGAACGTTGAAGGTAAACGTATACCATATGGGTTCCGCAAGCGTACCCTGCCACATTTCATCAAAGACGATTATGGTCCTGAATCGCGTGGTTTCGTTGAAAACTCATATCTTGCCGGCTTAACTCCTTCCGAATTCTATTTCCATGCTATGGGCGGTCGTGAAGGTTTGATTGATACTGCTGTCAAAACTGCTGAAACTGGTTACATCCAGCGTCGTCTCATAAAGGCTATGGAGTCGGTGATGGTGAACTACGATGGCACTGTAAGAAATTCCGTGGGTCAACTGATTCAGTTGCGTTATGGTGAGGATGGGCTGTGCGGCGAAACTGTCGAATTTCAGAATTTACCTACGATCAAGCTATCGAATAAAGCATTCGAGAAACGCTTCAAATTCGATTGGTCCAATGAGCGTTACATGCGTAAAGTATTCACCGACGATGTGATCAAGGAGTTGAGCGAGAGTGGTAATGCGCTGCCCGAGATGGAAATCGAATGGGATCAATTGTGTCGTGATCGTGAGGCATTGCGTGAGATTTTCCCCAATGGCAATTCGGAGGTAAATGCGAAAACTTCTTTTTATTTCATTAATTTATGCTAATGTAATATTTCTTATTCCCAGGTTGTCTTGCCTTGCAATTTACATCGCATGATTTGGAACGTGCAAAAGATTTTCCATATTAATAAACGTGCGCCCACAGATTTATCCCCCCTGCGTGTCATCAATGGTGTGCGTGATTTGCTGCAACGTTGCGTTATTGTCGTAGGCAACGATCGTCTTTCCAAACAGGCCAATGAGAACGCTACGCTACTGTTTCAGTGTCTCGTGCGCTCGACCCTCTGTACTAAATATGTAGCCGAGGAGTTTCGGTTGTCTGCTGAGGCTTTTGAGTGGTTGATTGGTGAAATTGAATCCCGTTTCCAGCAGGCACAAGCCAATCCCGGTGAAATGGTGGGCGCGCTCGCTGCACAGAGTTTGGGTGAACCTGCCACACAAATGACGCTAAACACTTTCCATTTTGCTGGTGTCTCCTCGAAGAACGTAACTTTGGGTGTGCCACGTTTGAAGGAAATCATAAACATATCGAAAAAGCCTAAGGCTCCTTCACTCAATGTGTTCCTGACAGGTGGTGCGGCACGTGATGCTGAGAAGGCGAAGAATGTGTTGTGTCGCTTGGAACATACCACGCTGCGTAAAGTTACTGCTAACACCGCTATCTATTATGATCCCGATCCACAGCGGACCGTCATCTCTGAAGATCAAGAGTTCGTTAATGTCTACTATGAAATGCCTGATTTCGATCCCACGCGCATTTCACCATGGTTGTTGCGTATCGAATTAGATCGTAAGCGCATGACTGATAAGAAGCTGACAATGGAGCAGATCGCCGAGAAGATTAACGCAGGTTTTGGAGATGATTTGAATTGTATATTCAATGATGATAATGCCGATAAATTAGTGTTGCGTATACGCATCATGAACAATGAGGAGAACAAGTTCCAAGATGAAGAGGAGGCGGTAGACAAAATGGAGGATGACATGTTCTTACGTTGCATTGAGGCTAATATGTTGTCCGACATGACGCTGCAGGGCATTGAGACAATTGGCAAGGTGTATATGCATTTGCCACAGACAGACAGCAAGAAGCGTATTGTTATTACGGAGACGGGCGAATTTAAAGCCATAGGTGAATGGCTGCTAGAAACTGATGGTACCTCAATGATGAAGGTATTGTCCGAACGTGATGTTGATCCTGTGCGCACATCATCCAATGATATCTGCGAGATATTCCAAGTGCTGGGTATTGAGGCTGTGCGAAAATCGGTCGAGAAAGAAATGAATGCGGTGCTGCAGTTCTATGGTCTCTACGTGAACTATCGTCACTTGGCTTTGCTGTGTGACGTCATGACTGCAAAGGGTCATTTGATGGCCATCACACGTCACGGCATCAATCGACAAGATACTGGTGCTCTTATGCGTTGCTCATTCGAGGAAACTGTGGATGTGTTGATGGATGCTGCCGCGCATGCGGAAACAGATCCTATGCGTGGTGTATCGGAGAATATTATTATGGGGCAGTTGCCGAAAATGGGAACAGGTAAATTTGATGAGGATGAGAGTGAGTGAATTATGAAAATTAATTTTCTGTTCTTATTTTCTCTTCCAGGTTGCTTTGACTTGCTTTTGGATGCTGAAAAATGTCGCTTTGGCATTGAAATTCCCAGCACCTTAGGCTCTAGTATGATTGGAGGCTCTGCCATGTTCTTTGGGGCAGGCTCGACACCTAGCATGACCCCACCCATGACTCCATGGGTACAATGTGGTACACCACGCTACTTTTCACCATCTGGACAAAGTAAGTTTCAACAAATAAATGTGCTCATATTTAAACAAACTAATTTTGTTTTTCCCCTTTCAGTGAGCGGCATGACTCCTGGCGGCCCAAGTTTCTCACCCTCTGCCGCCTCGGATGCCTCTGGCATGTCACCCAGTTGGTCTCCTGCACATCCTGGCTCGTCGCCCAACTCTCCCGGGCCTTCGATGTCACCTTTCTATCCCCCGTCACCGAGCGTATCACCTTCGTACTCACCAACCAGCCCCAATTATACCGCTTCATCGCCTGGCGCTGCTTCGCCAAACTACTCACCTTCCAGCCCCAATTATTCGCCGTCAAGCCCACTGTATGCCGCCGCCAGTCCACGCTACTCTTCGACTACACCAAATTTCAATCCACAATCGACTGGATATTCACCATCAACCAGTGGTTACTCACCCACTTCTCCAGTCTATTCGCCCACATCGAACTATCAATCATCGAGCCCATCATTTTCAGGCTCTGGCTCTAATATGTATTCGCCCGGCAGCGCATATTCGCCAACCTCTTCAAATTATTCTCCCAATTCACCCAGCTACTCACCTACTTCTCCTTCATACTCTCCTTCAAGTCCTTCCTATTCTCCCACCTCACCTTGTTACTCACCTACGTCACCTTCTTATTCGCCATCATCACCCAATTACACTCCAGTTACGCCCTCGTACTCTCCCACGTCACCAAACTTCTCGGCTTCACCACACTATTCACCCGCTTCGCCAGCGTACTCGCAGACCGGTGTCAAGTACTCACCGACATCACCTACTTACTCACCACCCTCACCATCATACGATGGTTCTCCCGGTTCACCGCAATATACACCCGGTTCGCCACAGTACTCCCCGGCCTCACCGAAATATTCACCGACGTCACCACTCTATTCGCCCAGTTCACCACAGCATTCACCAGCAAATCAATACAGTCCCACCGGTTCCAGCTACTCGGCTACCAGCCCACGCTATTCCCCGAATATGTCAATATATTCGCCTTCGAGCACGAAATATTCACCAACGTCGCCCACTTATACACCGACGACACGCAACTATTCGCCCACTTCACCGATGTATTCGCCCACGGCACCATCGCAGGGTTATAGCCCAACCAGTCCAGCTTATTCACCCAGCAGCCCCACGTTTGAGGAGAGTGACGATTAAATCGACGCTCATGGCATTTCTGCATGTTATTGTCAGCGTTAAGAAATTTATAAAAATATTTTGGAAATTCAATTTCAAACAGCACTACTTTTTTTATTTTATTTTTTTTTTTTTTTGCTAGTTTCTAGCGTTTTCATTGCTTCAATTTAGCAATTTGATATATAGTAATGGTAATACAATTTTAAAAAATAACACTAGTTTCCTTTTTTTTCTTTTGTATAAATTAAAATATTTTACATTATTTTCTTTATTTCTTTTTTACATTTTACAAACAATACATATTTTTGTTATCGCTCATCTAGCTCTCTCAGATTTCGTCACGGAGCGTTTAAAAATTAAAATAAAAAATGATTGATTATTTTAAATATTCTTGAGTAAATTATACTAGCATTTAAGCCAAACTTAATCAATTTATATTATAATCAAGTTATAAATATACATACATATAAACACACATAATTGTAATCGTTTATGAAGCATATGAATAAAAATTGGTGAACGATTATGCACAAAAATATTTAAAAGTTTTTCTTTTTGATGGATGTAATGAAATGTTTTGAAAACGTGGTCATAAGAAAATGGTAAGCTAAGATAAGATCTCTATTCCAACATGAAGTAGAGTTCTTTTCATTCATCCTGCTTGAAGGCAAGCCTTTTCGAATGTTTTAGCTATAGTTAAATTGATAATCTCAACGGATTTTACTGACTACGGAAAGAATTTCCTAGTTTATCAAGACACTCCATCACCAGTTTTGAGGTGACCTGGCGAGGTTTAAGTGCATTGATAGCCGCTTGGCTATCGTTTAGGATCGCAATGTTTTGGCTCCGGTAGTTGTGCTTTAAATTAAAGCATGCAAACCAATAAATTGCGTATATTTCCGCTTGAAAGATACTGGTGTATCTACACATGGGCTCAGAGTATTTTAGCCTCGGCCCAGATACTTCTGCACCGGTTCCTTTCTTAGTGAGAGAAACGTCTGTGTATCATGTTATCATATGCTGGTCTATTTTATATGTTTAAGATATACCTTTCCATTTCTTTTTGCTACTAAATTCTGTTTTGAATCGCTTTTCAAAACTAAACCTTGGCTGCATGTTGTCCCTCGGTATAGCAATTTCAGGATGCTGTCTCTCTAGAAAATTAAACTTCTTTCGATTAAGCCATTCATTTGCTCCGATATCTTCACCAGACATCCTTAGGATAGCGCTCTTCATCTGGGATTGAAAGTGAATATGAAGAGGTGTAAGCTCTAATAGGATTTCCATGGATGCCATCGGACAAGTGCGCATGGCACCAGTTACGCACACACACCTTAGCCCTTCTCCATATTTCTGGTATATAACCCATTGCAATACTACATCTAGTGATTTTCAAGAGGGGACCTAACGGTTATTAAGACCACTTTGAAGAAATGCAGGAAAATTGCTATCAATTCCGAGCGATTTCAGTGGTTTAAAGGTACTAACCGCCCACCTCAGCCTTGGCTCTGAGCTCTATCTTCAAATTATTTCTACTGTTCCGGCCTTGTAGCTGCGAAGGAACCTGGGAAATGAGTATTTCCCAGAAATTGGGTCTTCTCCTCCTCACTTTCAGTAAAACTTCCATCGTGGTTTTTCAGGTTGGCAGACGATATGCTGCAACCACTGGTCAGTACTTTGTAAAGTCTTGATTCCTCGGTGGTGAGTTCTATATTTTCACAGAAATGTATAATGCTAACTCGTTTCTATTCCCTAATCTCTTTATTATAAGTGGTTAGGGTTCTTTTACATTCTGATCAGCCCTCGGTTCGTTTTGACCGGTTGAATAACCTGCGAACTTCCGTTCACCAAGGTACGTCCGTTGCGGAATTTATTCGGCTCACTGGATAACTGCCCTCGTTCGCATCAGTAATTGCCTTATTGAAGTTTTCTATATAGGTATATAATAGTTTTTTTTGCGGCGTGTCTACTTAAATAAACGGTTACCTATTTTATGGCTAGGACACTGCAGTGGTTGGGAAGACGAACAGATAGTTTCAGTCCTAGTTCTTTTAAGAAAACTCCAAAGCCAACTCTATCGTCAATCTTGAAAACGTCGGCATAGAAATTGAGTTCACCCCTTCTTCATGGCATGGGTGTTTTCCCTTCGCGACGAAATACGCGTCTTGAAGTGCCTGTCTAAGTTGAGTTTTGAGATGGAGTGGTCAATCTCTTGGATACAACTACTCCATATATTTAAGCTAGTAGAGTGACCCGTCTGCCGATCTTTCCATACAACCGAGCTTTTTAGCCTTAGCGCTAATGCGGCTGCCATTTGTTTCCCTAGACTTGGTTTAGCGCAGGCAGGCTGAGTAGTACTTCCAGTGCTTTGGTTGGGGTAGTTCTGTTTTTTGAATTTTCACGTAACTTGATTTCTAAGTAGATGGCCCCCATACCAGAGTTGAAGGTGGGCTGGACTAAACCAAAGCAATTAAATTTATTGGATCAGAACCATTCTGCAGGTTGCCATGGAGTTCCACGAATCGCAGTTTCAATAAATGGCTTAAAGGTAAATCGTATCAATACTGGATGGAAACAAAAGGTATAAGAGTAGCTAAAACCTTCATGCCAAATATATCTAAAAAGAGAACTATAGATATTCTTGGATTAACAAGAACATGTATTTGCATTGTCTCAGGCTTCCTAACTGGACATTGTAGAGTAAACAAGCACCTATATAATATGAAGTTAAGTCAGAACGACTTATGTAGGTTATGTAACGAAGAAGAGGAAACAGCCGAACACTTATTGTGCTATCGTAATTGTCTAATATGGACCCGTCTTCGTTGCTTAGGTGACTACTACCTAGAACCGCCAGAAATTGCGAACAAATCTCCCAAGAATGTCTTAGAATTCTTAAAGAATACTAGACTCGGGGATGACTTGTGATCTTTAGAGTTTGTCACAATAGGCCCATTTGAGGCTTCGGTGACCAGTTCCCGCTCTTTATCCAATCTAACCTAAGCCAAAGCACTCAGTCTCAAAGTTCAATGTACTATACACTAGATAGAGCCAGTAGAAGGAGAAAGACAGGAGAGATATATGAGAGGATAAATGGGAAGAAGAAAGATCTAGGGTCTCTAAACCTCGAACTTCTTTGTTTCACTGATGAACCTTAGAAGCTCAGGGAACGGGATAGTATGGATATTAGTCATACTCAAGACATCACTACCAAACAGCTTTAATCTGATTCTCCGGAAAGCCAGACAGCAACAAAGATAATGCACCGTAGTATCGTCGTCCTCAAAACACGATTGGCAGGTTAGATCGGTGATAGCGCCCATGTTGGTCATGTGCTGACTACATGTGTTATGCACAGTGATGACACCCACCAGTAATCTCAAGTCCTTTCTTCTCAGTTTCAGAAGAAATTCCGCTGATTTCCTGTTAGGTTGCCTCACGAAGCACTTTGCGGTTCTGCAGAAGTTAAGCACGCACCATTTTTCTTTATGGATAGAACCCACGAAGTCGTTGATCCAACGCATGACCTCCCCAGAGCTTACGTCAAGAAAAGGTTCCCGACCCCATGGTGCAATTGCAGAACCTTCATTAGCAAGTCTTGGGCATTGTTTCTCTTCCAAAATATTCAACGAAGCTGCTAATGTTTTTGACACTGTTGATCACGCCATATCCGCTTCTTAGTTTCATTAGTTTTTTTTTTTTTTGGTCAAAGGCGCAGACATTTTTTTTTCAATTTTGTTCCCTTGTGCCATCACTTGATTTCCCCAATTCATTTATTAGCTAGGTAAAAAAGAGTTACCTCTTAAATTCAGAAATTACAATGAAAAGTACATTAACCATTTAGTAATTTATTTTAAAATTAAAGTAATTACATTGATATTTATAAAAGAAGTCGTGTGCACACAAACTAAATTAAATAATTTACTTAGGGCTTAATTTTAAAAGTTCATTAAATTACAGAAATATTGATAAAATTTTTTTAAAGTAATTATATTTTCATTGAGTATTTTTATATATTGTGACTAGAATTGATTGTAATGCAAGAATCTATTGCTAAATACTTGCAAGTACGGGCACTTAATTACTAATTGCGAATTAACTTAATTACTATTTGGTAAAGTTGAAATTTCATGCTGTTTAAGGACTTGATAAGCAGCTGGAATTGGTTGAATAGAATCGGCGGCCACGCCCACACTCACAACAGCAGCTGTTGCAGTAGTCTCTGAATTTGAAGTGCGCGTCATCGGTCAAGCGACAATGTCGTTGCTCGCATTATAACCAAAATAATTCAAATTGAATTCATCGTTGAAGAGAACCTCTTCCACCGCTTCCACCTGATGTGACATGTGTATACCCAGTTCCATGGGATCGATTTCGGTGACGTAGTATTGTGAAGTGTTATTGTTGTTGCTGTTGCTGTTGTTGTGATGATGTGTATTCCTCAAACCGCTTTCATTGACTGCAACATCTTTATGTATTGGATTGAGATAATCTTCTAGAAATAAGGTTTGAAATTTGTTTAAGCATAAGTTCGCCTTACTTTCTTCTTACTACCTCCCTACTAGCGACTCACCATTATCCAGCAGCACATCATGATATGTACTAATTATTGAATTCACCGATTGCACTTCCACCTCACGATGTATACCGTTAAGTATTTGCCCAGCAGTCTTGCGTAACTCCTCATCGCTCATCAAATCATTGAATGGCAATTCATGATGATGCATTATGTGTGCACTACCACCTAAGCGTGTTGTCGTACTTTCGCTGCTGGTTGCTATTTCTCTTATATTGTTGGAATGTTGTTGTTGTTGCTGCAACATTTCTTGTGTTATTGCAGCAGCTGCCGCTGCCGCTTCATCATAGAGACATTGTTCTTGTTGGCAATCTAAATGTGGTGATGTACATTGTTGTTGGTTTTGTTGTTGCTGTTGCATCTTTAACTGATGTTGTTGCATGCGTTCACGATTCATCGATTCCATTTTAAAAAATAGATCTAAACGTTGCTTTTTCTATGTATTAAAAAAAAATAAAAATAAAATAGAGTTTATTAATTTTACGCATTGCATTTTTCTTACATGCTCCCACGCTAGCACATTCTCTGCCGAATCACCACTTGATATTGTCCATAAATGTCCGGCACCTTGCGGCGCTTTTACGCCTTTACGAAAATGTGGATTTATTGAGAGATTATGCCGCACTGAATTCTTCCAACGATCATCGTTTGATTTATAGTAGGGAAAGCGGTCACTGTAAAAAAGATCAATGGGTATTATGAGCTATAGTTATATGCATGTAAAACTCGTAAATTTGTAAAAGTTGGTACCAGGGACACAGAAATATATTGTATCGACATGTAAACCATAAACTAGAGACTTAACCCATTTCGGCCTGCTACCAATTTCCGTTGGAATTTTTATAAAATAAATGGTTAAAATTTATCCCATTAAGATAAAAATTATTCGAAGATTTTTTTTCCTTTGGTGTCCGAGATATCACCTGGTTGATTTTTCAATTAATGAGTTAACTAATTTTGGCCACAGCTTCTGCAGAAATTTTTGTATGCAATATGGGAATGGTGTCTTTTAATTGGGAGCTTACACATGGCAAGTGGTATACCTACATTGCCACTGATGAGTGAATTGCTGAGGGTTGTGCCAAGTCTGGTGAGTTCATCAGCCTTACAATTTCCCTCAATATCGCTATGCCCAGGCACTCATATGAGGTGCAGGTTGAATACCGTGACTGTCTCGTTAAGAGACGATCTGTATTGTTGGACAACTATAGAGTTCTTTGCAGGGCATTGGAGGAATCTTATCGCTGCCTGACTGTCAGTGAAAATGCAGATATCTCTACAGGGTTTTGCATTATATCTTACTAGATTTGCAGCTTCAGTGATCGTAAGCTTGAAAAACGCTGTAATGAGCGGGAAAACGAAAGTATGTTGAAATATTTTGACGCCCAGAGGCTACAAAACATCCCACTGCATTCATATTACCCCCATTCCACTCTTGACGAGGTGGAATACGATATTTGTGCTGAAGCTGTTACCGATAGATAGTGAGGGGAGGGTAAGGTCAACAGATGGTGGAAGATATTTGGTTTCACTTAGTATTAGTCACAGCATTTATTCTCACAGTTGAGATTGACGCTGAGGTCTTTCCGAATAGATTTATTGGAGGAAGATCCAAAATAGTGTACTGCACCTTTGAACGCAAGTCAAATATTTAGGCCTTTTACTGGACAGGAAACTAAACTGGAAACAAATCATTCAAGATAGGATGAAAAAAGCTTCAGTCGCGCCTTATTTCTCCAAAAGAGCCATTGGAATCAGATGGAACTTGCAGCCTAAAGCAGTTCTCTGTCTTTAAAAAGCTTTTGAAAATAGTCTGGACATTCAAATGGCTGAAGTACAGACCATGTTATATTCACAACTTCACTCATAGCCAAGAAGCTATTAAATCATTTAATAGCATAATTGCTATCTCCAAAGCAGTCTCTTAATGCAACCTAAATTAACATAGCTAACAATAGGTGGAAAGAAACGTACACGTTGCTCTCACACAAAACTAATCTGGCCCTCCTACAACTCGAAGAGGTCCGACTTTCTTGCTTTTCTAAAAAGATACTTTATTAGCAACACTATAGCCATTAGCATTGGGCATTGTCTGATTGTTAGACATGCCAGTAGATTCGGACTACCTGCAAACGTCTCGACGAGGAAGAAGAGGAAACTACTTTCCACTTTCTCTGTAATTGCCCAGAGAACCCAGGACTCGACGAGGACTTGGTGGAAGTTCCTTCTACTTCGAGTTTTCTCCTAGTATATAATTCAGGTGGAGCGCAAAGTAAGGACTATTCAGAATCCGACGCAGAAGTGGAAAGTATATTGGCAAGTGAAGAAAGGGAATAGCTAGCAGCGTGGGCTGTCAAATTCAACATTTCCACCAAATTCAATGTTTTCCAACTTAAATTTACGTTTTTTCCTTGTAAGATTAAAATAATAATTTAATATAATAAAGTGTTGGGATGCAAGAATTTTTACACCTTATATTAAATTCGTATTGAGTGCAAATATAATTGTCTGAAGCTGGTGGTGGTTTTTGCGAGAATGATCTTTTATTTTATAATTAATTTGTACATTCGTTCATTTATTCGTTAACTTATGCAAAGATGCATATTTTAGGTAAGCCGAACATCCATGGATCCAAGCTCATGCGGAGTATTTGGTGGGATATGAAAGGTGTCGTGTACTATGAGCTGTTGAAACCGAATGAAACGATCACTGGCGACCGCTACCGACTACAATTGATGCGTTTGAGCCGAGCATTAAAGGATAAATACGGTATAAATTTCTATGGCTTGAGAACATTCTATGTTAATCAACTAGCGACTCCTGCTAGAACTTATACTCAATAAAGCTCACATCTCGTGTGATCTATTTGTAATTTTAACAACAAATGTCGTGTGTTCTTATTTATATTTACAAAATTTTTCAGTGTTTTATCCCCAGCGATTTTGTTCAAAAGGGCAAAAACTAAAAACAATGCCCAAGATTATCCGCAATGACTGGGATCCATTAAAATGTTTCAGCTCTAGCTGCTGTGCAGTTTAATTGTGAATAAGATTATAACAAAAAAGAGACTTAACAACTTGGTCATTTTATTCGCACATGTTAAACTAGCTGGCGAATAAAACACAGCTAATATTTGTTGGGTATCTATTAACTTTCAATTCAAACGAAGTACATAGTTCACCATTGACAGCTAATGCTCCTCTCTTAACATTTATTAGTTTAAGTGTTTTTATTGTAAGACTTAGAATGTGTTTCAAGTGCTTTTTTGTAAATTGAATCTTGCAGAAATATCACAAGCTAATTTAACATGGGTTTATATAAGAAAATCCATACATATTTTCCAACCCTTAGCCTATGTGCATCTATTTAATTGCCCTCAATTACCATTGGCTACTTTTCATCGAAGAAACAAAACTCATTAAAACTTTGACCAGTAGCAATTAAACTTTTCTTTCATTTTCTATACATACATACATACATATATATTTATGTAAGTTGTTCACATCTCTAGTCAAAAGCACGACAACCATTCCGCGTGCCTCAAAATTACGATATATCTACATACATACAGCAAAAACAAAATATACACCGGAAAGGACATCGCGTGTAATGCGCACTCTCCATACAACAACGACAACAAAATGAAAGTATTTTAAATTACGCTACACAACAACAACAACAAGAACAGCAACAACAATAAACTCCCATTATGACACGCAGAAAAAAAAGAAAAAAAATAAAGTAAGTAGTAAAGTAACCCCCAAATCAAACCGTGAAACTCAACGACTCTGAAGCAAGCAAAGCTATGTCATTGGTTTTTTTTTGTTTTTTGTTCTTGTATGCATACTTGGCTATGGTGTTTCTGAAAAGGAATCAACTTCGGCGAGGATATACAATACATACATATGTATATACACTTATACTCGAAAGTAATTCACATTTTCATTTGAGCACGCGACCAACTAAACTTATGACAAAATATATGTATGTATAATAAAAGCAGGAAAAAAAAATCGAAAAGAAATTGGAGAATAAAAAAAGAGAAGTAAAATTGGAAAACCCCCTAAAAAAATAATAGTAATGACTACTCATAAAATGAAAATATGCCTTGGTAGCCTCCTCCTCCTTCTTATTCGTTTTCTGCCGATTCCTTCTATTTTGATTACCGCGATGAACGTATGCCATCCATGACAAAACTCAAACACATATATTTTTAATGACCCTTCCGTTTAGAAAGTTGTATTTTAACAGTAGTACCCACCAGGTCTAAATAGCGAATACTAGCTCGTACTTATTCAAGGGAGATACATTTAAAGTATGGTAATATGCAGTTGAATATTTTTGTATGCCATGAAAATTTATAAAGAGGTTGAAAAGCGAGAAGAGGGAGGAGCGGTTGAGGTCTTTATACACCCCCACATTAAATAAAAATACTTATTTTTTTTTGTCGACGTAGCCCAGTTTCTTTTTTCTATCAGTTTTAGGCTGTCAGAGCGCTATCTTTGGGGAGTTCTACCTTAATTCTATTTTATTTTTTTTACACAGGACGAGAGGGGTGGTGGAGGCGAAAGAAGTGAAGAATGGGGGAGGGATAATGGCAGTAAAAGAGTTGGGGGTTTGGTGGCGTAGAATTATGTACAACGCAAAATATGGTTTGCGTGCACTTAATTATAAGAAAAAAAAAATATATATATATATATATATGTACATATAAAAGGAAATATGTAGTCGACTGGGGTCTGGTGATGGTAAAATATTATTACATTTGTTGCTGCATTCATTATTTTGTAAATGTATGTATGTATGTATGTGTATATGCATGTATATACTATAGCAAAGGACAACTGAAGTTTCGTTTTCGAGATTTTTGTAGTGTTTTCATTTATTTTCCATTTTTGTTGTTGTTGTTTTGTATTGGTTTATTTGTGGATAGTTTACTCTTTGGAAATTATTTTCAAAGATAAACAGGGTGATTATTAGAAGTGACAGTAGAATTATAATTTCCAAAAAAAAGTTCAATGTTAGGTAACGAGAAAGAACAGGAAACCTGAACTCACCTTGCGAATGCCTGGCTCTTTGATTCACATACGAAAGAAACATATGTAGAGACAATTAAGCTTGCGATGGCTTAAAAATCTAGACTGGTAATAAGATTTCAAATTACCTGAAGTATATACATTTTTGCCCAAAAAGTGCTGACATTCACAAGCAGCCATTTTAACCTAACCGAACCTTAACCTCACATTACTAACAATAAATCACTGGCATGCCTAAATTTCATGCCTGCATTATTTCGCCGAGAAACAAAAAGATTTTAATAGGTGTATAAATATGAAATGAATGAACTCAAATCTAAATATCGGCCATCGTTAGCACTCACTTTTCCCCATCTTTCTGGCAATTATTGGATTCCGTTCCAGTACCACTTCTTATTTTTTTAAGGCTAACCATCCATCAAGTCAATTTTTCACTTCTTCGTACGAATTAAAGTGCTGTTCTGAAAGTTCGCACTCCATCGATCGGAACAAGTGGTACTCGGAAGGAGTCAAGTCTGGTGAATACAGCGGGTGGTCTAAAATATCCTATTTGTTGTTTTCCAAAGAGTTTTTAACACATTGCGCGACATGGGGCCGAGCACTGTCATGTTGAAAAATCACTTTATCATGTCTTTGGGCATATTCTGGTAATTTTTCCTTCAATACTTCATTCAGTTTGATCAGTTGTTGTCGATATCGTTTAGCAGTAATCGTTTTACCAGGTTCTAGCAGTTTATAGTAGACAGTTCCCTTACTATTTCACCAAATACACAGCAAAGTCTTCTTTCTATGGATATTGAGGATTGCTTGTGATGTTGATGTCCTACTTGGGTCTAGCCACAATTTTTTGCATTTGGGATTGACAGCTGTTTTCTTCAAATAAAAGAAAGTTATCAAACTTCCCCGCAAAACTTCTTGTTTTTATATAAAATTCGATATTTTTGAAGCGAAAAAAATATGTTGTTTGTACAATCGCAATCTATGATATACTGGACTGGATCGATACCATATTAGCCCATATTTGTTATCCTGGACACAAACCATAGATAATAGTTATGACATCTGTTAGTCAAAACCGCACTTCATATTTATATACCTATTGTATTGTATTGTATTGGAGAGGTTTATGTAGTTGTACCGTGACCTGTAAGATCTATTGTACGTCCCTCTTCTCTATCTAGTCTGATTTGCCTAGAGAGCCTCATCCAGTCCAGTCTCCTTCAAGAATTTGAGTATTGCGCCCGGATCTATGGATGCTAGTTCTGTACTGGGCACTTCGTGCATACCCAGACATTTCATTCTTTTGTGGATCAGTGCTCCACACTGAGCTAAAATATGTTCTGATGATTCGTCTTCCTCATTACAAAAACCTACATATTGAGCTTTCCTTAACTCCTATTTTGCAAAGGTGTTCTCTGAGCCCGCAGTGCTAAGTCAGAATACCAGCTAATATACGCAGTATGCTTTTGTTGAGACCAATGCAGAATGCGTATCTATTCTTGTTATAGCTAGAAGCGTTTTGGATTGCCTCAGTCCCGGAAGATTATTAAAGAGTTCTTGCCTCTTGTTCTTCTCTTCCTGCCTGAGTACTTCCCTGATTACGCTATCTCCTATTCCACAGAAGGGTTCAGGTCCCACGAAAGTGGTCGCTGCCCGCTTTCTAGCAAGCTCGTCTGCCTGCTCATTACCCTCTATTCCTAAGTGTCCAGGGACCCAACTTAGAGCGACTTTATTGTCCTTGCCTAGTTGATTGAGCTTGCTCAAACAATCCCACATCAATTTAGAGGTCATCTCAGAGGAGCATAATGCTCGAATGGCTGCGGGGCTATCCGACATGATAGCCATATCTTGCCTTTTGTACTTCCTGTACAGGTTGAATTGCACACATATATCGATTGCGTGAATTTTAGCTTGAAAGATGCTAGGATACTTCCCCATCGGCTCAGAGTGTTTGATTCTTAACCCAAATACTTCTGCTCCAGTTCCATCCTCGGTTCGTGACTCATCTGTATACCGCTTAACCGTGTGTTCTTTGAGAGTGTAGTTATGTTCTACACTCCCCCATTCATTCTTACTACTAAGTTTTGCAACAAAGTGTTTCTCAAAACTATACTTTTTGTCCATTCTGTCCTGGGGACAGTCCAAGAGATAGTTGTCCTTCGCCGGGTTATCTCGATTTTCAGGCCTTATAGATCGCCCCGTTAACCTTTGATTTCTTGTTGCTCTTACGATTGCTGCCTTGGAGGTACCCTCTATCATGAGGTGTAATGGAGTGAACTCCAATAGTACCTTCAGTGCAGCAGTCGGACATTTTATATACCTATTAAAAAAAAAACAAGTTCAATTTGTTTCAGGGACTTTATTGGAAACGGTTGTGTTAAAAAACACCTGCCACTTATGAATTAATCTTTGAACACTGTGCGACTGTGAATGCCTGAATTTAATTAGGTTTTGTTACTTCACGTCTGCAGAATAGATTTGCATGATTATCAGTTACACAAAGATACCGCCAGATTTTTCTTAGAAGTTCTTCGAAAGAAGTTCCAAGTTATCGCTATAGTGATTAAGAAAAGATAAGAACATTTATTAACTGGACTCTTCTTGTCTCCTGCAAAAATGGTTGGTATTCTCTATAGTCTTCCAATATATGATGCTGATTACCTGGTTGTGGTGAAACCTTCTCTAGCCGAAGAAAATCTCATAAGTTTTGAACGTTTGTGTATGGCATTCTATACCAGATGAACGTGTGTATAATATTCCAAGAGTATTTTGTTCAAGTCGATTCGATAATTAGTTTTATAGACATCTTACAATAACTGTAGGCTCCTTTTACTATTCATAGACAGCAGTTCAAAACCGCGTTTTCCGATACATTTCAAGAATACAATGAGAAAAAATTCCTGAAAAACGTCCTCCTAAATTACGGTACCTACCTAAGTTTTTAGCTTTTTAGCAATTATTCAAGAATATATAATAACCCTGTCTTTAGCTCATGCACATCAAGCCAAAATATCATCGTCAACAATCGACGGACTGAAGACACTCCAATCGATAAGGTAGGCCCTGTCAACCAGCAAGACAGACAAGATAGACCAAATTGACAACTAGTTACTGACTATGAAAGGCTTTGCTTTTCGGATGGTTAAAATGTATATTTATTTACATACTCATAGATAGATACTCATATTCATATACTTGTCAATGATTTAGCGTGGCATTTTAATATTTCTCGTTTCAATTTATTTAGTTTTTAGTGAAAGTATTGAGAGAATAGAAGGAAGCAGAGACAGGTAGGTAGGCAGGTTGCAGGTTCTACTACAAAATAAAATTCCTCATTTGCAATGTGAATCCATATGCATAATGTACTTAGTAGTAGAAAATACTTCTACGTCAATATCAGTAACACAATATGATACAATAGTAACACTATTTGATAGCTGTAATAAAATATACAATATTTTATTTAAGTAGAAACAATTTAAGCCAACGAAATTTGTTTCAATATTATAGGTTATATGCATAAATGTGTATGAATGTGTGTGTATTCATGGTGGGTAGGGTGAATCTATCATAATGAACGAAATGGTTTCAACCTGCCAGCCAGTCAGTCTGTCAGCCTTACAGCGAGCCATCCATCCCTCAAGCAACCTTCCACCAATTACCCACATAATTTAATACTATGTCTATATATGATGTCCATCCCTTTTCGAAAACTTTTTCCGCTAAAGCTTTGAATGGCCAAGCGGCAGAGCATGCAGCGGCTGTTTGCATGTGTGTTCTTCTTCTTCAGCACAATTGGTGGATACTATGAAAAATGTTTGTGCTTGTTGGATGGTTGGCTGCTTGCTTGTGTGTGTGTGTGCTTGATTGCCTGCCCGCCTGCCGAGCCTGGCTGGCTGGATGGCTGGCTGGTTTGCTTGAGACTAGTGTGGCTGGCTGAATGGATGGTAGTAGGCTGACGACTGATGACGACGACGACGACGACGACGACGACTGGCTTTCGTGCCAGGCACGGCGCTTGTACGGCCAACTACAACAACAACACCGTTGAATACTTATGGTTCCGAGTAATTCTTTTTTTTTATGGTTCGTTTAGAGTCGCTTTCTACTGAAAGTCAGTTCATAAATTATATATAAATTTCTTTTTCGTGTTTTTTTTTGGATATTTTCTTTTTTGTTGCTGTATTGTTGAAATTGGTTGTTGAAAATTCTACTGCAAGCCTATGACTTGTAATTTTTGGCATTCGAATTTGTGTTGGAAAGGGTGGAGAAAATGTTATTCATTTTTCGTTTTTTTTTTGATTTTTTTTGTTGGCGGTGGCATCCATCTTGCTGCAATAAATTATTGCGATGAGTTTTCGTTTTTTTGGTAATGGATGGACTAACTTAGGCAAATAAAAAAGTTTTCGTTTTTTGGTAAAAAAGTTTTTTAATGGAACATTGCAAAAGTCAATTAGAGATTTAATGATTTTGAGGCATTCACTGGCGCTGGCAGAACGATATGTCCAAATATTTGTTGAAGGTTTTTTTAATACATTTTCAGAAAAATGCTCGTAGTAGGAATGAAAATGTTTGAAATTGCAAATTAAAGTGAATATGTGGAAAAATTAAGTTTTCATAATCTTTTTGTAGTTAAGACTGTGTAGGTGATTTGTGTGTTCATTCAATACCAGACACTGGTGGGGCCAGACTCCTTGGCCGGTATACACACACAATGAGAGTCCTGGAATAATGTTTGTATATCGATCCGGTTGATGCAACTGCAGACGCTCGTTTGCAGTCGTACATAACCTGAACCGACGCTGCAGAATATCGGATATAATATTACTGAACGAATAACGAAATCATTAAAGCAGCCTTCACCAAACCAAAGTTCGGAAGAAAAATTTTATTGAATTCAAAGAAACTTGGAATTATTATGAGGCTCCTGAAAAGTTTTAGCTTCTAGTCAAAAGAAAAAAACAATAAAAAAATGCTGATACTGATCAAAAATAAAAATCTTGGGTTAAATAAGCATCACATTACACATTTTTCCTCAACCTCATTCATTTTGATTTATCGTATGGCATGAGGGCATTTCATATCTTGGACGACATGATAAACATTTCTTGGCATAAGAAGATTTGGTCAACTTTAATCTATCTGGGATCAATAAGTCCGCAGAACGTTCAAACAGTAATTCGTCCCATAGACAAAATTCAAAAACAAGTTTTGTGTCATTTTAAAGATAATACTCCAACTAAGAAAAGCTTCAAAAATCTTGTCGAAAGACTATTTAGCGTGGGTACACGACCAGCTTAAAGTCTACGAAATTTTTAAAAAAAAGTTGGATCGTTCGATTTTAGTTTTTTAGTCCCTTGAGTAAAGTTTATCTTTCGAATATCACTATCTTTACTGACAATGAAAACAATAGAATCGAAAATAGTTAAATCAGAGATTGTAAAAAAATGTCGTGCTTCACTGATGGCCATTGAGCACCACAAGGTCACTCTCTGCTGGGTTCCTGGACATAGCAATATTAAAGGGATCGAAATAGCAGATGAAATGGCCAGAAGGGGCTCTAAAATGGACATTAACGAGGCGGATACCTCAATACTAGAGGACAATGTTCCAATGCTTCAACGGTGGCGTATCCAACGAGCGGACTGTGCAGAAGTTGTCATGATGAAGAAGAGACAGAATCGATTCTTCACTTTCTATGTCAATGCCCAAGGCTGCAGATGTGAGCAGACCAATGTTTGGGGTCGCGCTTTTTCAATAGTCTAACAGAGATAACGAAAGTGGAACTATCGGATCTTCTTACCTTCATCCGGAGAATCAAATGGTTCAATAAATACATTACCTGGACTGCTGACGGAAACCGTATTTAGAGACGTGCCTCCTCCGGGCAATTAAATGAGGGAAACCACAATGGACAATTAAGTCTCCGAGTGGAAGTGCGGGTATATATATATATATTCGCACATGCCTTCCAAACCTAATCTAACCTAAAGTTTATCTTATCTTTAAAAATAAGTTTCTAATGATATCCTGCCGAAAGTTTCGGTTTTGTATTCAGAATTTATCAAGAAAATTTTTAGTGATATTTTTTAATCAAGATTTGAGAAGCTAAAAATTCTGCATTATTTCTAAAGTTTAGTATTTTTGAAAATACTAAAACTGAAAATTAACAAATTTTGGGAGAGAATGTCTAAAAAATGTGTAAAAATATTTTCCTAGATTTTTTTTTTTACAATTGTAGAAGGCTTCTTTCTTTATCGGAATATGTAAAAGCATGCTCCGCTATCTTTCGCTGTCAGGAAATAATTCAATTTGAAAATAGGTGTGAGCACGTTTTTTTTTCGACAAAAATTGGAATTAAACTTTTTGCAAACTAAAAGTGTAAAAAGTCAAAAGTTACATTCATTAATATCACTTTTATTGCAACATTAAAGGATTCCAATAACATTTTTTAAGCCAATATTAACATAGCTAAATGAAATTAATTTCTTGAATATCAAACGGCCCATTCTCTCATTATAGCTTGCCAAATATGACAAAAATTTTAACAAGCTTAGTTTGTGCCGAAGCTAGAACAGGTTAATTAAAACTGACTTTAGGTGTGAGTTTTAAGCGACCCAAAATTTACTAGTAAATGAAATTTCATCGAAATTCATCCTTCTAATTTTGTCCCGTCACTGTATGGGATCTAATCACTGTGCTTCGGCTAGATACAAAACTACGAACGAATTTGTAGCCAAACTAGGGCTTCAAGACGTACTGAATTCATCAATACGTCTACTGATTTTTATACAATTTTATCAACATTAATATAAACATAGTGAAAAAACCAAATAAAAAAAAAAATTCTTTCCGAAGTGACAAATGTCGCGGTGTGTAAACAGTGCCAAAACAACCCAGCATGGAATTTTTATGATTTTTTCTTCTTTGGTTCACTCTTTGAAATTTTATTTTCCATTGTTTCGCTGAACGATTGGACGTCCACGATAGTTTAGTGCAGGGTTTCTCAAACTGTGCGTGAGGCCTCTGAAGGTGGAACGCCAGCAGAAAATAGACGGCAAAAGAAATAAGTAGTGTCCGACCGAATATTCGGTTTCGGCCAAAAATACGATTTCGGCTAAGTTTCGGTTTCTGCAAAAAATATGGCCAAATATTTGGCCGAAACTGAAACTTTATAAATTTTAGAGTAAATTGCTTTTCAGTATGCAAAGGTCTGCTTTTATTTTTAGCATATAATTAACCATTTTTTTGCCATACTTGCTTCGGCAAAGATGATCAGAATCGAATATAGAATTTTTCTGTCAACGTCCTTAAAAAAAAAAAAAAAAATTGGTACGCCCTAATGTATATGGTTTGTTTTTTTTAGTTTTAATTAAAAAAATTAAAATGATATCTGTCTAAATACATATCTGTGGTCACAAGCAATAACAACACAACTCGAGTTTTGTCGAATTCGAGTTATTATCATAATTTGAATCTTCATATCCGTTTTCATATTGTGTCAGAATGACTATCGGTTCAGTGGTTTACGAGATATTAGGGCGGAAAAATAGCACAACTCAACCTGATTACTCTTAGCTCTTGAGCCTTTGAAGTGCTCTCCTGTAAAATACAAAAAACACACTTATGCTGTTATGCATTGTGGCCACAGATATATACATATGTATTAAAAAGTTTCGGTTTTGGCCGAATATTAGAAAAATGTCCGAAATTCGGTTTCGGCTGAAAAAGTCGGTTTCGGTCGGACACAAGAAATAAGCGATAGCTGAATTTTATTGAAAATCTGTTGCATGTTCTTCGGTATTTATTATTACGCTACAGTTTTGTTGGGCATAAAGTACACAAAGCGCAGTTCTTTTCAGTTCTGTGGTACGCGTTTCATCCACATTGTACATTGTTCAAAGCTTGAGAACCGCTGGCCTAGTGGGTAGTGCGCTAGACTTTCATCCGAAAGGCTGTGGGATAGATTTCCGTTTTGGTTTGGTGGCTAATTCTGAATTTCTATCAATATGAAGTGAATGAGAATTATAAGAGAATTAAAAAGTACACCTCTTGTTAGGCAATGGCAAAACTGAAATGCTATCAAATTAACACATCGCTATTCGGAACCGGTGCTAAGCTGTAGGCTCAACCATATGGTATCATCATGGACTGTGTCCTTGGACAGCCACTTAACCTAACAATATTAAAAAGAATAAGAATTCAGAATTAAATTCTTTATTTATTTATTTACTATTTGTGTACGTGTTTTCTGTTGTTTCGTTTTTAATATTAAATACTAGCTTCGCTGGGCGGCCCTTGCAAAGTTTGGGTAATACGAAAATGATAACAACTGCAAAAAACACATACATAAAAAACTAACATATGAGCGTGACAATCTCCGATTTCAATCTATTTCTAACCCACTTATCCAACAGTATCCACCATGGCGAAATTATAATAGGTGATAGCAGCGTCAGCTCTGTCTTCTTCTTCTCTAATTTTTTTATATGAAGATAATCTTAACTGTCAAAATCTTTTTTTTTTTTGTTTGTTTTCCATGCATTTGTTCTTGTGCTTTTGACAATTACGATTTTTCATTATTACACACTTTTATTAAACATTCATATTCGTATGAAAGTTTTACAATTTATTGATTCTTATATCAAGAAAGTGCACAAATATTAATAAAACTAAACTAAAATGCAAAACAAATGACAGATAAAGGTTTGTTCGATTTTAAAAATAGCGGAAAATAACGCCCTCTGCATGCCAGATTTCGCATTTGACATACAGATGGCGCACGTTCCCATATAAAGTACATCTATCTTTCTGCTGTTATTCCTCATTCATATTCAGAGATAGATATTATTTATAATTTTATTAAAACAGAAAGCCATGGGAAAATAATATTTTCTTACTAATACACTGGTAATTTTAAACTCAGACTATGCCTATCATATCATTGTACAAATTTTTGTGTCAATCTGTCCTATGGTTCCGGTGTTATTTTGAGACATACACACATTCTTTCATTTTTATTTATATATAAAAGTGTTGCACTGAATGCACTCATTGAATTTGCCAAGCTAATTGCCAATGATATGAATAAATTTGTTCCTACTCTTTTGTCAACCATCACATGTGCTAGACGTGTTTTATTTCAGAAACTATTCAAATTCTCCGAGGATAACTATCAGATTATGGGCTCATCACGCTTCCACAGTGATGGAAAAAGGTCTATATTAGATGGCTTATTTTGCTAAAGGGATTCAGATCTTCCTTGCGACAGCAGAATATGAAAATAGGGTGCTAAAAACCAAACAAAATGAAAAAAAAAAATTTTAAATTTGCTAAAACTGGATGCGCTACTCCGAAAAGCGCGAATTAAAAGGATGTTTTATAATGGGTTTGGGATCTTGTATGGAAAAAATATTTATCTTCCACATAATAGGATTTCAGATATCTATTCCTATTTAAAATAGAAGAATAGAAGATAGCGGTAATTTTTTTTTAAAATAAAGTATTTATTGTATTTGTTTTTTCGTGCAATTTTTTGACGACATTTGTCAAAGGTGAACTTGATTGTACTTGATTGAGTTCACTAAAGGTTAATTTACTAGTTCAAATATAACTCGATTTAAAAATAAACTAAATTGAATTACCTACAATCCTACGTACTTTAATTTTAAAAAAATTACCGCTATCTGGAAAATCCTCACGGGTGAATTTAAAAATTCGTAAAAAAAAAGTACCAAATGGTCACTTTAAGTGCTAGAGGTGGCTTTCTGTTAAGTTGTATCAAAAAACTACGCCATTCGCATAAGCGGCCTATTTTAAATAGGAATAGATATCTGAAATCCTTTTATATGGAAGATAAATATTTGTTCCATACAAGATCCCAAACCCATTGTAAAACATCCTTTTAAATCGCGCTCTTTGGAGTAGCGCATCCAGTTTTGGCAAATTTAAATTTTTTTTTTCATTTTGTTTGGTTTTTAGCACCCTATTTTCATATTCTGCTATCACAAGGAAGATCTGAAATACTTTAGTAAAATGTATGGCGTAAATAAGCCATCTAGTCTATATACACCGCACCGGATTTTCAGTTTTTGTAAAACTAAAAAAAGTAAAGGAAGAATTGGAATTGCAGTTTTATAAACAATTTACTTCGGTAAAAACCTAATAAGTATAACGAAAAATTAATATGACAAAGGTTTTAGGTATAATAAAAATCCAAGGACTCATTATTTAGCATAAGATATAACATTTTATGGGCCCTCCTCGGGCGTCAATAGCGGCATGCAGTCGTCGTGGCATTGAGTTTGCGCTGTCTTCAAGAGTTATCATGCTGTGGAAGTAAATTTTTTTATTTTTTATTTATGATTAAATAACTATCCTTTATAAAACTGTAAGCCCAATTTTGGCTTTAAATTCTTAGGTTGAGAGAAACTGAGAAATCGATGGTGTTTGCAAACTTTTGTCCTTTACTCTATAAATATATAAAATAATACTGATACCTTCTTTTCATAACTGGCAACCCAAAGACAAACTAAGTAAACAAATAACGAAGCCTCTCTCTGAAAAGGAGTACAATAATTTCCATATTCATTAGCTCTATAGTATATTAGCTGTACATATTATTCCCTCGAGAGACCTTACTTTCACAGGTCTCACATGCACATGCTGATGTCTGATCATGCATGGTCAGCACTCAATAAATTGCCAATAAAAAATAAATGCAAATTAAACGAAAAGGTCGACAACTTTTTCACTGAAAAAATTCCATATGTGCTAATCGCACGGGTGTACAAAAACAATAAGGTTCTCTATACTCGTACTACAGATATTTCAATATCCGTTTACGAAATACAAAAAGACTTGAATATTCGAAATGCATTACACCAAACCTAGAAATGCATGCCACCTGATCAAATGCATTCAAGCGTATAAAAGGTGGTAATGTGTAGGTAAGCAGCAGAAGCAAGAAGACATCAAACGTCACGTGGCGGTCGAAAATTGTACCTACATATAAACTATATACATGCGAGTTCTAACTCAACCTCTGTACCTGTTTCTACTCATAGTCCACCCCTAATATTAAAGGTCGCATTTTTGATGTGTAATGCTTAAGCACAAGCTAAACGTTTAATTTTTCTATTTCTTTTTACCTTACCATTTTTTCCATTCTTGATGACGCTATGAACAATTAATAATTATTATGAGAAATGTTTAACATACAAATTTCATGAACAATTTATAAATCATTTACCAACCCAAGGGATGAGACCTTTAGGCAGCAGGGGCAGCAACAGCAGTAAAAAACAAAAACAAGCTGCTGGGTGTTGCTGGTGGTAGCTAGCAATGTACAATATTTGTGAATTTGAGCCGCAAAACAAATTTGTGAATGGTTAATGAAAAAGTTAGTAAAATAAAAAATAGTTTGCTTTAGTTTTCAGTTCGGTTTGGTTTTTCTTTGCCTAGCTTTCATTATAATTTAATGAACAGGTTGTGGGTGGTTTACATAGTTGCAAGTAGTGGGAAGGAGAAGCTAGTGGCAGGAGTTGGGGGAGTGTCGAAGTTGAGTTGGGAGTTTACGTACTCCATACATCCATATAGTTAAATGTATGCAAATGTATGCTTTATACACGCAATACTCGTAATTTCATTTTGCACAATAACAAGGAAGAAAAAAACGTTGATTTAAGTAATACTAAGGTAAACGAAGGAAAAAAGCAAAACAAAAATTAAACCAAAAGAAATTGAAAAGTTTATTCAAACCTTGAAAAAATCTTTAAGTAAATAATAATTTCTTTGAGTACTTCTAGTGTTTTCAGAATCATACGGAATTTTGTGATAGCATAATTAAAACCTGAATGAACTTTAATCAGTGGGAATCATATGTTTAATTAGCCTTCAATAATGAAGCAGGCAACCAAAATAATTTGGTCAAATTTTGATATAAAACGCTCCATAAAATCTTATATAAGTGTAGTGATAACTGAATACATGGGAGAAGTTTAAATATACTTCCCAATGATTCTAGTAAATCCAATGGTCGGGGTTTGACACAAATGTGAATCTGTGTAAATGGAACAATGACAAATAATACTGCCCTGTATGGGTTTTGCGAATAAGATGTCTACAAATGTTTCCGAATGAACTTTTCGTGTTGAACACGAGTCGAAAACTTCCCATCACGTCACATTTTCGAAAAAAGGGGTTGAATCTCCTAAAAATTGCATTTTTGGCCAATTTTGAAACCAGACACATGAAAAATGGAAAATTTATTTTAAAACTTAGGAGTCTTATTTGCCTCTTATTCGTACAAGAAAAGTTGAAATTTGCGGGGCAGTGTAATTTTTTGTAGCATCAATGCTTTTGAGTCACTTGTCTTAACCTATTAATGCATTGACGAAAAGGCAGAAGAACCAAACTTTGTGAAATATTTTATTTCTATTCAAGTTTTGGAAAAATTGTTTCTCACTTTTTCAGACCTATATTGTTTTAGATTACTATGCAAAAAATAACATTTGGGTTCAAGAAAAAATTATAAATTACTTATATATTATTTTAGAGCTGCTCCTAAAGCAACCTAAAGCAAACTAAACACAAAATTTCATGCATTTAAATTTTAGAAAACAATAAATTCATCTCTGCATTTATCATTGCAAAAAAATCGCCTTCTAACAAAATTTTGTCTATGGAGGGCAATCTCATCTGGTAAATTAATTTTAGAGCATATATATATAGAGCATATATAGCCGTGAACAAAATGCGGCCATTTTTGTTGACGACTTAATTTGTATGTGGATTTAATTGAATTTTTTCATTGCGTCTTTAAAAAGGACCGTATGCATTAATGGGTTAAAATATGATTGGTACCGGAAATCGTATTTGTTCAAAGGACACCTTTAAGGAATTTCTCAAAAAAAAACAGCCAAAAAGACCAAAAAAATAGGTGTTGATGGGTTAAAACATTCTAAGAAAAGATTTATCGCAAAATTTTAGTTTGGATTTCTGAAGACCGGACTCATCTAAAATGTATATTTCATATCATTAATGTTATTTTTGATAAAAATTTGGAAATTCCAATCCAATATAAAAAAAAATTGTGTTTAGGTGGACCAAAACTAGGGTAGCCTGGCGTACTGATTTGATCAGTACATGTCCGGATTATTTTTTTAAAAACTGATGTTTTGAAATCTCGAATTCAGTACGAAAATGTACTGATTTTTGTATTTTGTACTGATTTTTCAAATTAATATCTTAAGAATTTTTATGCTTAACCTTATTGGTCTTAAAATCGTTTTTCCAGACAGTCTCACCCTGTTTGTTTCTTTTTCTCACTGTTCACAAAACGAAATACATACGCGTTGCTGCTATCGAGGGGAGGAAAGCAATATTTGCTTGAAGAAAAGTCGGTTAACGTAAGTTTTTAAATGAGTGAAAGGAATTTGTTATTAATTGAAATTGATTATTGTCCTCAGCTTTCGCAATCCTCTAAATATGGAAACTGGTACGTAATCAATATTTTCTACTGACAAAGACAAAAGTGTAAAAGGAACACACAAAATCGGAGAAAAAGTTTCAGAACATTTATATCACTATATTACATTGAAATTACTAGGTAGTAAACGAATTTAAAACTGTACTGATTTTCACTGATTTCCAATGTCTTATGTACTGATTTCGCGGTTCAAAAATCTGGCTACCCTAACCAAAACACAGGTAGAGGTATACTGCCACTAACTTTCATGTGGGACAGGCTTCGTTGAGGCCCGAAAATGTACGCTGCAATGGGTAATTTATGAATTTAATTGGATAGTATTCAAAGAATGGAATTCAAAAATATTTTGGGACTGAGTAATGAATAGCAGACAGCACGCAAAAAAGGTTTTATATGAGAGGCCAGTTTTGAATCAAAAATATTTGTCGAAAAGGCAGTACAAATGTACACTGTACAACAGTAAAACAATATCTGGGTTGTGACACGATTTTTCTGGAGTACTTTTGGCTGCTGATCACGAGTCTGTAAAAATTAAGGTAAGGTTCACGTCAGGTTTCGTATATATTCTTAAGTTTTTGTTTTTTTTTTTTGAAAATTTGATTTGATTTAGTATTTAACCCTAGAATCGTATCTGGGGTACTGGAGTACAGTACAGTAAACAGTTTTTGGTTTCAAATTTAAAATACTTATAATATCTAATAATTGTAATTTTTTTTAGTGTATTGTTTATGAAGTCAAGTCAAAAACTATTTTCTTAAAAATATGCTTGAAATAAAAAATTGGAGAATAAGAGTTATAATGTGGTTAACTACATCACCAAAGCTATATTTGTTTGTTTAACCTTTCATAAAGGACAAAAAAACATATATGGAAATTTGAAATTTGGAGTCATGTTTTTGGAAATCCTAAATATCCATGAGTTCCGTACAAAAGATTTCTATCAAGCCTTATTAAAATTTAGGGGTCAAAGGGTTGACATTCTTTTTACGTTTAAATTTTTAAGAAAAATTATTATCATCCTTGCAAATCCAATTTGATGAAAAAAAAATTGCTGAACAATTGAAATTGATTTGATAGACCGCGCTCATGAAAAGTTCAAAAAAATATCAAAATCTAGAAAATTAACGAACTATGATTTGAAAATCCTCCATTTTGGATAGAAAATTTTAAAATTCTGACTTCGGATTCGTAATCAGCGACTAAAAAAATCTCTTACAAATCATCATTTGGATAATACCGATTCTTTTTTCAAATATGACATCATTTTGACATATGTCAACTGCCATATTTAATTCTCAACCCCGGATTCGTAATTCAAAAAATGCAAAAACCCCGAGCTAACTATGTTAACTTAAAAGTAAATGATAAAAAAATGGAGAGGGTGATGTGGGAGTTTGGATTCCCGCCATGCTTCTAAGGGTTAATTTTGTCTAATGTACCCGATGATGAAAATAGAGTAAGACTGTTGAATTGTCGAAAATAGAGGTATACCATATACAAAAAATTGAATTCAAAAGAGAGTTCGAATTTATTTAAAAGGTTTTTGTTAAAAAAATTTTGAACTTCAACGAAAATTACAGCAGCCTTTGACCGACTCAAGTGATAATTTCAATAAGTATTCCAATTAATAAGAATCTCACTAAACTTACAAGAAAATAGTGTTTTTTTTGTTTTTTTTTTTTAATTTTGCAACTTGTTGAACCAAAAGAAGAAAAATTCCACAAACAATTAAATGCCTGTAAACATTTTGCAAACAATACGATAAAAATTCTTTAATACTACTTATGTATGTATATATAAAATTGTTACGTTAACAACGGTTGCAACTCTATACAACTACAACAACAACAATAAAATAGTTTACTTAATGAAATTCCTTAACCTTTTCTGCATTTCTTCTTCTAAACTAAACTAAAATTGCAAACATTTCTTTAAATTTGTTTAATTATATCCTGTTTCCGGTTGTATTCATACAAAATGGCGTTTAATTTATTGCCAACTATACATGCATATAGTTCGGAGAGATAAGATTTATTATGTATGTAAATATGTACTAAAATATAGTTACAAATAAAAAATTTACTTACGATATCCATTGATATATTCCAGAAACTGTTAATTCACCCTTATCCTCGAGGGCGTATTCAATGAGTTCAGTATATGTGAATGGTGGTTTCTTTGGCCTGATTTTTATTTTATGTTTTTGTAGCAGTGATAGTGTTGTTGGTGGTGTTGGTGAAGTTGGTGGCAGTAGTATACACAATTCGTTTCATTGGGGGTTGAAGTTGAATGGCAGGCATCATTTGATAATAAAAGAATAGAAAAAAATATGGCGTTAGTTTTCTATGTATCATTTTGATTTTATATTTTAAAAATATATTTAAATATTCGTTTTTTTTTAATTGAGATTTATAAGCATCATAATAAAAAATTAGTTTTTGTGTAGCTTCTCTTTGCCATTACCTAAACGGTTGGAGTTTAATTGTAAATCTCATGATTGATACTACATTAGGATTTATAAGCTACAACTTTCTATTAAAGGCTTTTAAAATCAAATTTATCATTTTATCATTGAATATTTTCATATATTCTATCAACAATTTGAAGTTCGGTATTCAAATTTAGTATATAAGTATTATTTCCCATGGTTTTCTGTTCTAATAAAATTCTAAATAATATCTAACTCCGAATATGAATAAGCAATAACAGCAGAAACAAATGTAAAAGCATATGAATGAGGAATAACAACAAAAAGAAAGATGTATTTTATATAGGAGAGTGTGCCATCTGTATGTCAAATGTGAAATCTAACATACAGATGGAGCTAGTTTCCGCTATTTTCAAAATCGAACAAACCTTTATCTGTCATTTGTTTTGCATTTTAGTTTAGTTTTATTAATATTTGTGCATTTTCCTGAAATAAAAATTTATAAATTGTAGAATTTTCATTCGAAAACGAATGTTTAATAAAAGTGTGTATTAATGCCAGCGAAGAAATTGTAAAGGTTTGTATATTAAGAAGAATGCTGGACACTGTTGGATAAGAGGATTAGAAATACCAATTAGATTGATATCGGAGGTTGCCACGCTCATATGGTAATTTTTATTGTATATATGTATTTTTTGCTGTTGTTTTAATTTTCGAAAAGCCTAATTTTTGGAGGGGGCCGTTCAGCAAAGCCCAGCTAGTATACTATAAAGCATGGTAGAAGTATTTAGAGGTAGATGCAAAAAATAGCCATTTTGAATTTTTGACAAGTAAGAGGAACATTTTAGAGATGCATTTTTTTAAATGTGAACAAATGAGTGAGTTAGTAGTAGATTATTAATACTACCTTTATTACTTAATATTAAATTATAAATTTTATTTATAATAAAAAAAGATAAATAATGTTATTTAAATTTGTTTTCTTTATTAGCAAATATCTTGAACATGTTAAGTGCTGAAAAATAATATAAAAAGCAGCAACTAATTCTCCCTATGTACATTCAAATTATTTTCTTATAAATTCTCACTTAAAAATTTAACTATGAAAATACAATTCTGCTACAAAAAGAAGAATAGTATCAAAACAAATGTTTTCCCAATTGTCAAAGTTCCTCTTGTCAAAATGCATCTACCTTTTTAATTCTTCTGCCATGCTATAAAGTATGATTTTTTTAACAGAATTTTGTTTAAATCATTTAATTGTATGTTTCAAAATTTCAGTATTGGCATCTTAGGATTCCGTAGGTTTCTGTTTGGTACTGCCAGCAGCATAAATTAAAAAATATTTATGTTATCAGCTTAGAACTTTACCCCAGATATTGAGTTTATGAAATTTAAAAGTCCTCATTTACCCTTTGTTCTGAATACGCCCTTTCTGTTTCTTACAACAGCATAAACAAAAAAGATTTTGACTTTCTAACGGGGACCGAAAATAATTATTATTTCTAAATTTTTATATTGAAAAATCATAAGTGAAAACTGATCGTCGATAGATATTTAAGGCAGTTTTGTGCAGCCTTCACTGAGTTCTTTCTAATAATTTAAAAATTGAGTCGATACTTATCAAAAGTGCCTAAGTCCACTTCCTAACATTTTTAAGATTTTTAGCTTTGCAGATATTTCTCTTTTACATATAAATATTTTTAAAAAAGATAAGCCAACATAAGTATACTGGATAAAGTCGAAACGAGGATATACCATATGTAAATATCGAAGATTTTTGAAAAATTTCCTAAGTCCCTTTAACCCAATCAGATCACATCACTTGACTGATATTTTTGCTGAGGCTTGACTTTTTTCAGTATTCATAAGAATTTTTATGATTTTTTGATTCTTTTAGAACCCGCCAACACATTTGTGCGGATGGAATCTGACGAGAGTTAAACGATTTCACTCTTTATTCAAACAAAAACAGCTGATGTCTGATAGCATTTTATCGTTATAATGAATAATGCAAATCGAATAAATTAAGTTTTTTACAATTTGTCAATTTTTCAAAGCTATGACTTTAGTTTTTATTTAAGAGATATTTGTCAGTGTTAATGAACGACAAAAAATTTAGTTTTGCGAAATTTTATCAAAATCACTTAAGTCCAGAAGCGTTTTCTTTAATTATATCAATACTGCCTTTAAAGTTTAATCAGGTTTTTTTTTTTTATTTCGTTTTTAGCAGTTTTGCAACAGCTACATCAAATGGACTGCCAGAAAAGTAGGAATCTGATTTTCCCGAAATTGTCTCATAGTGGACTTAGGCGACTTTGATATATATCGACTCAATTGTAATTGTAAAACCTCTAAAAATAACTTTAATTTTTCAATTTTTGAAAATATTCTTTGTAACTGTTATGCTAAAAAGAATTGTGAGCACGAAATTTTCATCCAGACATTTAGTTATTGGCACTCGAATAAACTTATTTGAAGGGCCAGCGGTCGCAAAGTGTGTTTTTGTTTTTATTTTTGGTTCTCTAAAAGAACGCCGACATTTTGCGCTCTCAATTATTCCAAAATCTCATTTCGGTAAGTGCGGAATAGGGAACTGCGTTCGTTTTTTTGCTCTTCTGTAAAATTTTGAAATTGTTCGATATCACGTTTTGACCGCAAGCCCTTCATTTATATTATAACATCAACACACTCTCTCTTTGCTTCTTGTTTCAATACAATTTAGAAAGGCTACTACGTTTTTAAGAACCATTTGGCAACTTCAAGATTTCTATTTATACTTTTATGCTCCTATGTATTTCGACTAGGCAAATTTTCTTGCTCGATTCTCGCAGATACTCTTTTGGGTTTGCCGTTTGCATATCCACTAGGCAAGTATGAGCAATTCTACTTAGAATAAAAAGTAAAACAAAAGGATACTTGTCGGTACAGGCAAGTCTTTCCTCTCTCACTTGTGACGCCGACTTGCCAGAAAGAAAACTTGCCTAGTGTAAATGGAGTCTATCTAAAACTATTTGGAATTTGAAACTAATATTGTTGCTCTGAAAGTTATGGCTTGGAAACCGTTTTCTATATAATCCAAATATTTCTGGCTTTTTTTTTAAATAAACCTTAATTTTTTTTTTACGGATTAACAATAACAAATAAACCTACGCTTTGAATGAAGAATCCTCAATGACGACATTCTCTGCAATTATCATATCGTTGCCATCCATTTCTGAAGTGACTTCCATAACGAGTTCCTCAAATTTTTTACCAGCCTTTGTTGACGATGAAGTTTTTGGTGAAGGTGAACGTTTTGAATTTTGTGCGGCATGATGATGTGTTGATGTACTATGACAAACATTCGAAGGAGATGAGGACGAATTAGATTTGTGTGAAGAAGTTGATGATGGTGAGGTGTTAGTGCTCGCATTGCCACCACGCATACAATTGTTGGGGTTATTATTATTATTATTATTGTTGTTGTTGCTGTTATTGGCAGCACCACCAACATCCGGCGAGAGATGTGGCAGCTCATCAAATTTAAAATTCAGCAACCATGAAAGATTTTTATCTTCAAAATCGGATTCAGCTTCGCATGAGGCTGAATTCTGTTGGCGATATTTTATAGGTGTAATTTGTTGTTGTGTTGCTAGAGATCTTGACACTTGTTTCTCAGGAACTAGAAAATTCGATTGCTGATGGTTTGGTGATGTTAATGATGATTGTTGATGGTGATGCTGTATAGATTCATTAGTAATTAAAGAATCTTCTGTTGGTTTTAAAGTTATAGTCGGATTTAATTGTGTTATTTCAGTTTGTAATCCTGAATTGTAACGATGATCGAGTTCCAGTAAATCGGTTGCCTGCCAATTGGTACCATCATCATCAACATATGAAGCGTTGACACAGACATTAGTAGGCGTGGCATATGTTGTCATTTGCGGCGAGTCAACACCACACAGCGGTGACGATGAACTTGAGACGAGACTAGCCGGCACAGGCACAATTAAATTGGCATCATAAGCAAAGAGATCATTGATAAATGAGCTGCTGCTAATTAAATTGAATGTCATGTCACCAGAACTTGCTGCAATTCCACTACTGCCAGCATTACTGGTAGTTATACTGTTAAGTGTTGCAGTATTGGTGGTATCTGTATTGATAATATTCCCGCTTGCAAAATCATGTAGAGAATTTGTTGTAAAGTGATTGAAACAATTTGATGAAGTATCGCCGCTGCTGCTGGTGGTGTTTGTAATGGTGGAGGTGTTATTGTTGTTGTTGTTGTGGTTTGAGAGAATATTTGGCTCATTGTCCTCGATCGCATCGATGTGACGCTTCTTCCATGCGTTACTATTTGCGCCAACGACGCCAGCACCTTGATAGGTGTCTGTCGTAATGTTGCCATTGTCATTATTGATTTGCTGTTCACTTCTACCACTGCCACCACTATTAGATATTATAATGTCCTCGGCGGCATCAAGTTTACGTTTTAAAAAATTTGAGAACTCTGTAGTACATTGTCCTTGAGCAGTACCGGAGGAGGACGAGTCGAGTGCTGAAGTAAATGATGAATTGCCGCCACCACTACCACTTGGCATATTAACAATCATTTTTAAAATAAGTTTTGCTACACTTTTTCACTTAAATTTTATTCTAGACACACATATTTTCCAATACTAATACAACAACAGATTGTTCTTAGTTTTGAATTTATCAAAAAAAAAAAAAAAAAACTCGCGTTTTTTTCAGTCCGCTTTAACGACCGTTTTAATATGCTAGTCCAACTTCGACTGATTCTGAGTCTGTTTTCCCAGCTAATTTTCAAACTCAAATACTCGCATATCATTGAATATCTATCATCATCATCATTATCGTCGTACTGGATAGAAAAGGAGTTGAAATTCTCATTACCCTTGCGCAGTCATGCTTAAAATCGGAGTGCAGTAGTTAAATGCCGTTTCAGTTTTTTATTAGGTTCAATATTCTTACATTTTCCAATAATTGCTGCTGGTGTAAGCTTCCGTCGTTTTGATGTGTTTGTGTGCTAACCTTTTTTGTTTTTGGGTCAAAAGGAGACAGCACGAGTCATATGTGCTCAAAATTGTTCTGGTTGGTCGCTTTTTGGCTATATAATCGATTCGGAGAAGAACATATGTGCTCATACAGGGTGCTTTTATTTTGGTATATTACGTAGTTACTTTTAGTTTCTTCAAGTGTTTTAGAGTGTCAGAATAGAGACCCTGTATTTTGTGAACTCAGGCAGGTGCTGCGCAGGATTTAATTGTCAACAATTTTATCCGTTACTAGTGACTACTAAAGAGAATTTTATAACTTTTATTTGCAGGTTAAAGGTTGATTCACACTTAAGTAACATGATATGTGGTGTTCCGTTTCAAAAGACGTTATATGTGTCATTGTGGGCAAGCTGCTCATAAACATCAGTATGACAGAGCTTAAGCTTTGTAATAAACCTGCAGAAAGACCCACAAGGACATTCAAAATGGAGGGAAGACAACGAACTACAGGGGGCTAATAAAAGTTGCGCTGAGTTGGAAACACTGAATAAAAAGTCGAAAAATATCATTTCAAGTTTCACTGCAAACAGTCAATATGGAGACAAAACTACTAAGAAACTGCCGGTAAAAATTCCACCGCCATCACAGTAAGGGATTTGGTTTGCCATTCTTTACGGATTTGCGGAGTAACCTCAAGCTTGTGCAAATATTTAATGAATACCAAATCGCATATGGAGAGAATGCACCATCGCTTGTGACCGTTTCGAAATGGTTTTGTGGTGTGGTGGAGATTCCAGACTGGATATTTTTTTGTGAAAGTCGAATCTCGTGAAGATCGCCTAAAATCTTCAACTGATAACGAAAGTGTGACTCTGGTGAAGTCCCAGGTCAGGTGATTGATCCAGGAATTTATTGCTAAGGAACTGGGCTTGAATGGCATCAGTATGACGGGTTCCCCAAATTTTAACTGATGTTCAAAAAGAAGCACGTCCATGTTTTGTCCAATATTTTTTTCAAAAATTTGAAAATGGAGGGTCCAGAACCTTCAATAAAATTGTAACAGGTGATGAAGCTTGGTGCTCCAAGTACGACCCAGAAACAAAGCAACAGTCGATGGTAAGGAGCCCAGAAGGAGCTAATCTGCCCAATAAAGCTAAGTAGCAGAAGTCAGCAGCAAAAGCAATAATGTTAATTTATTTCTCCAGAGAAAAAATTGTCGATGTTATTCCTTTGAAAACTGGACAGATAGAAACTTTTAGGAATATCACCTTGATCAAAAAGTTCCCGGAATAACCACCTTGTGGCGCTCCCATCGTTCCGATTTGAGTTCTGTTTATTTTTGTTAGGTTGGTACATCTGTTGTTGATATTTCCTCTAAATCTTAGCGTCATAGCTCGACATTTGCAAAAGTTACGTAGCCACTAGTAAATCTATCTTTGTGTGTGTTAGCGATTTTTTACAATTTTATTAAATTATATTGTATTACATTTTGCGTAAAAAACGGATTTAATGGTGCGCGAACGTTGGAAATGTTGGAAAAGTGTTTCGGCAACGATTCTCTAAAGAAAACGGTCGTTTACCAGTGACGCGAGCGGTTCAAAAGTGGTCGTGAGTCAATCGAAGATGATGAACGCAATGGCAGACCATCGACATCGAAAACCGACGAAAACGTTGATAAAGTAAAAGAAATGTTGGGCAATAACCGCAAATTAACCATTAGAGAGTATTATTTGGGCATTATGAGGCGTTTGCGGGAAGCAATTCGCCGCAAAAGACCAGAATTGTGGACAGAAAACTCGTGGATTTTGCACCATGATGCCATCATTATTCGTAATTTTTTGACGAAAAATGCAACAAATACCATCCAACAGCCACCGAATTCACCTGATTTAGCTCCCTGTGACTTCTTTCTGTTCAATCGAGTTAAAAAACCATTACGGGGAACGCGTTTCAGCAGTCGAAAGGAAGTAATGGAAAAATAGCAGGAAGCACTGATGGATATACCGAAAACCGAATATAAAAAATGTTTCGAGGATTTGATCAAGCGCTGGCATAAGTGTGTTGCAGTCGATGGGGATTACTTTGAAGGAGACAATATAGATTTAAATGAATAAACTTGTATTTTTAGTTTTCTGAATGAATTCCGGGAACTTTTTGTTCAAGGTGGTATGTTTCGAAGTGGATCTACCGGCTTCAAAAATATATAAAAATTAATGATAATTATTTCGAAAAATTTAAGAACAATGAAGACTAAAATTATGAAATGAGTTTTGGTCTTTTCCTTGTAGGCAGCTAAACGAAGTTTTGTTAGTCTCTCCGTACATGGGAGTAGCAGAAGTGCTATTTAGCACTGGCAAACCTCACAATACAGATGTGCGAATCTGTTTGGAAATGGAAAGGGACATGTGCAGTGGATGCACTTATTATGATTGTCGTTGAAAGAACGAAAAGAAGAACAGAGAATGGCAGGAACAGACTGAGAACTGAAATGATAGATAGAGCCTCGCGAAGTGATACCTTTGGTAGTTCGGTAGGGAAAGCAGGGCAAGGAAGAGGAGGAGATTCTCACCTTCCAATGCATGAAAAGACAAAATAATAAGTGGGAAGTGAAATAACATCAACGATCAAGCCGGTAGTATTTGCTGCTGATTAAGCGAAACTTTCGACAACAAATTAAAGATGAGATTAAGCACTTGTTTGAGAGTTAAAACAGATTAAAAAAGCTATGAGCTGATTCACACAAACAAACATAAGACACGATTAAAACAGCATCAATAATACAGTGCAACAGATGTAATTTTGGATCGCTGACAACGCTTTTTCAGCTCTTCGAGTTTTTAAAATACCATTAGTTAGTTAAAGTTCCGCGTATATGGGAAACAAAATCATCCTAAAATAATATTAATTTTTTATATTGAATGTTTAGGATCTGATAGAAAGTTATTCTGTATGAACCGTTTTTTATCCTTGCACTATTGACTCCACTAGCATTTTTTTTTTGACATGACCTGACAGACCCTAAACGGTCTTTGGGATAAATATTCCTGATAAAGCTATAAAAGAAATAGCCTGAGCAATTCTTTACTCTTCCCTTTTCATCTTGCCTGCATTTTCTACAAAGCCAAGAATCATAATTTCAGTCGTGTGTGACCATAATTTACCGTATTGCTACAACTTCGATAGTGTGAGTCAATCTTAAGTTCTTCAAATTGCGGATAAATGCTTCTAATTTTCTAAATGGCAAATAGCAGTTAGGTTCATAACTCGAAATATTCGATATGCCGCCATCTATATGTTAAATAGTGCATTATTTTGATTCATCATTTCAAATCTAGATGTCATGTTGCCCATTTTAAATGCATTACAATTTTAGTTATTTGAAATTAAGTAAATTTAAATCCTAAGTACACCCATGGTAATAAATATACTTCCTCTATAAAATATTCAGTGGAAATTCGCTATTACAACAAATTAAAGATTATAACCTTTTTTGGTACTATATATTCAAAAAAGAATTAGTCAGAAATTAGAAAATATAAAGAATTAGAGTACTCACATGTATTACTAAATTTGTGATAATCCCTTTCTGAAACTTACTTTAGTACTTGGAACCTTTCAATTTTATTTTTTCTTTGCACTTTGTGACTGGAAGTATACTTCTTACCATGAGTTGGCGTGGTTTAATTACCCTACAATCGCATCATCTAATTCAATGTCTATTTATTTTTTACATATGTGGGCAATTTAACTCACTGTTGGTTGTTGTTGTTGTATTACCATAAACGATTTTTACTTTTGGTAAACATACAACAACATGAAAATGAAATTAAAATCTACAAAAAAAAATACTGTGCATATCAACTTCATCAAAACTAGAGCAACAACAATCTAAGCAATTGGGGTTTTTTTTTTTTTGAGTAATAAAATGAGTTCTTTGTTTGTGGTATACAATTCACTCAACAAAAAAAAAAGATTATAAAACGTTTAAAATTAAGTTGGAAAAATGGGCGAGAGTTTCATGGCTCATTCAGTATTGGCCAGTAATTATACCTCTGAATTAAATGCTTCGAGTTTGGTTCAAATCCTTATCAAATTGGTTCAAATCCTTCAAATCTCACTACTAACATACACAAGCAGCCCCCGATTTGGATATAATTTGGATCCTGCAAAGGTCAAGAAAAGTGCTGTGTTCTTGTGGCTTACTCACGTAATATGAAGTATTTAATTTTTGACACAGTTTTAGAGTTTACTTAATAAAACTTTCAACCATTTTGCAGTATTGTCTGGGTCAAATGAAGCCTTCGCCGTCTAAATATTGTAGATTTATTTCATGTCGTGTGAGTTATATTTGAACACGAATGAAATGTACCTACAGTTCGAATCCGAAAGGCGAAGTGAAATCTTTTACTCTTGGATGCTCGTCATTGCCAGACATTTCAATTTTTTGATTTTTGAGCGTGCCGAGATTTGAACCGAGTACCCTGCATAGCAGTTAAGCACAAATTCCCCTAAGCTACGGCGACTTTACTTTTTATATACATTTTATGTAGTGATTTCTATTTTGTCTCCCTAAACACTTAAAACTTAAAATTTATTAAATCAGAAAATTTGCATACATTTATAAATTTTGCATACTTTTCCAACTTTTTTATGCAGTTGCTGTATAAGTGCAACAGAAATTTTATTGCACAAACGACTAAGTGAAAGGTCTATGAGTAGCCAACTAAGGCAACTAGCAACAATGAAACTTTAAGTGTAACAACAACAGCATCGAAAATGTTCCATGCCATAATCAATTTCTAAAATAAAATCACAAAATAAAAAAAAAAGAAAATAAAATTCGTTGCACTCTTCCGTCATGCCAATAGAAGAAAAAATTATATAGAGCATACTTGCTCTCGTAGCAGTAACACAAATAAGTACCTACTCGTACACTTAATATGCTACATGTAGTCCGTTGTAGTACGAGTAATGCTCCGAATGCAATGGAAGCGACGGCTACATGGCGACAACTGCCAAAAGGCAGTTCTTTTTAGATCTGAGCAGAGTACGAGTTGTCTAAAAGCGTTTTATATCTGAGGAGTCAGAGCTAAAATCTTGTGTTTCTTTCTGTGGTCAGAGCGCAAACGGAGCGTGTTCAGCGTGCCATATCACATTCTAAAAATCCTTAAAAATGGAATAAAAAGAAAGAAAATAAGATAAAATGCATTAAAATTTGATTTTTTTTATTTAATTGATAATATTTTACAAATTACAGAAAAATATTACTTTTATAGTTCTAACCACTATTTATGAACTCGTGGACCTATTTTGTAAGCCTTCCATTAGAGATTTGATAGTTGTTTCAGACACCTTTTTGGAACAGTTTGCCCATCTCCTTTTAAAATCTTCGATATTTGAAGGATTGTCCTCTCTTGGTACAAAAACTATGTTATTACTTTGGTACCACTCCAGAGCTTTCTTGCCATAGTGATATGATGCCAAATCGGGCCAAAAATATGTGGACACATTGTGCTCTCTTATGAAAGGAAGAACTCTTTTTTTCAAACATTGTTTGATGTTTATTTCGGTATTTATAGAGCCCACTGTAACGAATGACTTGCTTCTTTTGCCGCAACTGCATCTAGCTTGCCATACCAGGAATTTTTTAGGAAATTTTGTCTGCTTTTGGATTCTAAATTGTTCTTCGACATTTCCTCGAGCATCAGCAACATAAAAATTTTGACCCGAAAGCTGCATAAAATCTGCCAGTACATACGTTTCGTCGTCCATTATACAACATGAATGCAAAATTTTTCTATGAAATTCGATTTTAATTTCCGAGCCCTACTTTTGGCGTCTAAATTTTTTGCAGCATTCCTGTCTGGAACTTTTTGGACTTTGTATGTTTTCAAACCTGCATTGACTTTAACTTTTCGCACCAAATAGTCAGAGCACTGGGCTAACCGGGCAGCTTTTCTACCAGATGTGTTTGGAGATCTTTTTAATATGCTTTCTATTTTCTTGGCTTTCCTAATATCATGTGGTCCTTGTTTTCTTCCAGAACCAGATTTCCTATCGATGGTCAAATTCTCCTGAAACTGTTTAATAACATTGGAAACAGTTTGACGGCAGACCTTCAATTCGTTGGCCAATTTTTTGTAGGGCCAATTTGGATTTTTTTGAAAATTTTTAATAATTTTAAGACGTACTTACTTTTCTTCAAACTCACAATAAATCAACAAGTTTGTCATTAAAAATAACAACTGACATATTTTTCAAAGATAACTAGATAAAGAAATTTTTAAATTTTACACCCAAAAAAAATTATTAGGTAAAACGTGTGTTATGATTTTTTCAATTTCACTCCTTAATTATAATCTGATCAGAAAAAAGTTAATATCGTTGGACGTATAATTAAATTTCATTTCAGACAATATTTAACTTGGCTCCTTCGGAACTATAGTTATCGAGATATTCGACCGTAAGTAAAACTGTAACCCGAAAAATCGCCATTTCGCCTTATCTCAAAAACTTACCTACAGAAAAAAAAAAAAATTAATGTGAATTTCGTGTTCAACGACTTCGAATTAGCTTAGAAAATAAACTTTGGTTCATGTTATATTTGAAATTTTGTAAACCAGTGTTATCAACTCTGAAAGTAGTTTCAATTTATTTTTTGTTTCTGTTAATTGCAATTATTTATAAGTAATAGAAATTGATTTATATATGAAAAGTTTTAACAGAAATTTTTGTAAATTGTTATAAAGTGGAAAATTAGATATGGCGGTTTCTGTCGTTGCCGCATTTATTGTGTTCAAGTCGCAGTAAACACAACGGAATTTGCTGCTTTGTCGCTATGCTGCTGTCGGATTCATTGTATTCAGAGCTTTAGGAAAATCGTGGAAGTACTACAATAACAACTTTAGTTGTTGTAAGTGCTGCAAAACATTGCTTTGCTTTAAATTTTCAGTATTTGGTGGTGGTGTTGTTGACTCGTGCTATGGTACTCGTGAAGATTTTTCTGAATTGTGGCTGCGATAATTGGCAGAAAATTTGAATTTCTGCGTTTAGGTTTTTTTTTTTCTTTTTTAAATGTAATTTGTCGATATTACCTTTTCTTTACTTATAGAAAATGTACATAAGTTTTCGTTATCAATAATCTTGATTCATTGATCTTATGCATAAATCTCAATTGTAAAAAATATGCATCTGTTTTAGCTGTTAGCTTTTGAATATTCTGTTAATTTATAAAATATGCTTACATAATTTTAAAGTTAAACAAATTTTTTTTTTTTATTATTTGCAATTTGATATGAAGATTTTTTTACTCAATGTCTCAATTGACTTGATTTGTGGAATTTCATTCTAACTGTGTGATATTCTAATCTTACCCTTGTACACATAAAGAAAAAAAAACTGCATTTAATATTTTTCTCATCTCTTTTAATAATTACTTTGACAAGATGATGCTAAAAATAATTGCAAATGCCTTTGAACTTCACTCTCAAGTTGGATGCTGTTAATAAAAAAAGGAAACTATTCTTCCACATCCAAGTAAAACCGCAAGCATCATATACTGTACATGGTTCTTTTTGTTTTTTATTTTATAGCTTTTGATTCGATATTAAATTACCGATTATTGACTTATAGTAGAGAAAAGTACTCGCTTGCATATCATGAAGAAATTGTTGCATGCGGATAGAATATTGCTTATAAAAAATACTTTTCATATTCAACGTGATGCTAAAAATACTTCAAGGGGGTGGGTAAAAGTATTACTGCTGTCTAAAGAAACAAATTCATCAGAAATCAAATAGCGATTAATCCCATTTCAAAATCATTAGTGGCCCAGGATGTATCCTTATGCTCCAAGGTAACGCAGCCTAGCGTAAGAGGATCTACTCTTATGCTTCGTATACTGTACTTAGATCAAATTTTTAAGGTACCTTCCCCCTTCACCTCTCTTTTTTAACAGCCATTCCGGCTTGCGTCCGTGTGGAAAGCGATCACTTTTTTTACCTTTAGTACTTTTTCCGTACTTTTTTATTTATACCTTTATTTCAGTACTTTATTTTTGAAATATTTTTAGTTGTTTCTATTGCGAGCAAAAACACAAACAAAAACGATGAGTGATTCTATTAAGAGATTTCATTTAATTTTTTATTATTTTTTCTCCTTAAAACAATGATTGTGAATAATTTCATAACACAACACTGGGTTGATCTCATGGTTAGGTATCGAAACAGGGATGCCAACTCATGTTTTCTGTCTCCCCGATAGCCCTCGAGAAATTCCCCGATTTTCGATCAAATTCCCCGCACCTGTATAATTTTATATTACAACAGCACGATACGCACTTTCCTTTTTAACATTTTATAAAAACGAAAAATACCTTAACGTTGGCTTAAAATTGATCTCGGTGAATGTTATTTCAAAGCGACCCTGCACTATCTCGGTTCAAAACTTAACGATTTTTTATAGGATTGGTAGGTTAATAGAAATGTTCTTTCTGATTACGGAGTTCTTTTGACACATGAGTGATTTCATCTCAAGGGAACCCATTCTCAAAATCTATTGGGCTCAAACTTGCACAAAGCTTAGTATATTGGGTAGTAGTTACAACAGCAAACGGGATGGGGTGTTTCGAGTTACTAGACGTTGATTTTGATAGATAAACAAGCCTCAGCCCACTTTTGGACGTCAAAGTTCTCAAAAGAAAAGGCATGGACTTTCTTTTGGCTCAAATAAAAAATGGCAAAAACATTGTTTTGAGAAAAACGGGTTCCAAGTTTTGACTATCGGTTTTTAACATTTAAAATATACTTCATCTTCTTTTTGATGGCTGACCGTAGTTTTTAAGTTTACAGATTAGTCAGCAGTCAATTAAGAGTTATTAATCAAGAGGTGCTGGACCAAGACATAGCTAAGCCTTTCTGAACGGCCGAAAGAGAAGGCAACTGTTTTGCCTGATAAACACTCGGCGTTATAATTGTCTATATTTACGAAAGCACTCTGAGTTTTTCTCTGAAATTTTTACAAAACAGATTTTAAGACCTAAAATATGAAATATTGCAAAAGTTAAACGATTTCAATTACATAAAATTTAACTAAAAATACTCTACTGACTTAATAACAAAAACCTGAACGGTTTCAAATTCCCCGCAAAAAACAGCGAATTCCCCCATTCCCGGTACTATGTAAAATTACCCGCAAATCGGGAAATTCCCCGCAAGTTGGCACCGCTGTATCGAGAGCCAAATCTTACTCTTTCACTCTCTCACTTTCTCTCACTCTCTTTCAATTTTTCATTTCATATTGAAACAAGAACAACTCGTGCCTATGACGTGACCATGACCAGAGTTGCCACGGCTTAAAAAATTTTGTAATAAAATTCTTCTAAAAATGTTAACAATTTGAAAAAAAAAGTAAACCAACATATATAGTAGTAATAAGACAAGGAATGCTTATATAGGGGTGATTTAAAGAAAAAAAATTTGACCCGTAGTTAAATCCCATGCGGAGCCAACATTTTTAAATTAAAACTTCTTGGCTTCACAGCCTAATGTAATTACAACAACAAACGATTCCATTATTTACTTATGTAGTGTTAATGGCTTGGTTCTATAGCAAAAATTCTGTATTTGCATTATTCTGGGAAATATATACCTAGTATCATTTTAATGTTCTAGGACCCTTCATAATTTTTAACAAGACACATTTTCTCCAAAAATAGTATAATAGTTTTCTCAACGATGTTTTTTTATCTGCCATTTATGGAAAAAGGGGGATTAAAATCCCATTTTCAAGAGGAAGGGTAAGAGTTGGAGGAAAAGCGTATATTGTTTATCTCTTTGTGATTAACAACTTTGCATCAGACATAAAATTCGTATCTACTGAAATAAACAAATATCTTAATAGCCCCTGAAGATCCCATTTTTTCGACTTCAGGTAATTGTGGGAGAACTAGATATGATGGAGAAAAACTGTGTACGCAGTCGTGATCAGCGACCCAAAATTACTATAAAACAGTTGGAAAATCTCTCGAAAATTGGGTTGAAAATTTGTGGACCTATGTAATTTTGGTACTACTTACATTTTTCATTCGATAACTTGCAGGGATGATACCAAGTATGAATGAACATAATTAATTCTACCCATTTTTATCGAATGAAAAAAAAAGAAATAAAGGGAGTAATAAAAAAATTATGCCAATATATCAAAATTTTCTTGCAAATTTATATTAAAAAAAAAAAAATAAACAAAATGAGAAAAAGTGCACGTGTGCACAACCGTAAAAAAAGTAAGCGAATTTTCTTATAAATAAGCAAAACGGCAACCCTGACCATGACCTTCTGTATTAGTGTTGCCAGAATAATTTTCTGAAATTTCCCTATGTATAAAAAAAATTTCAAATTTTTGAGAAAATCCACCAATTTTGAATTTCATCAACAATGCCACAGATTTTATATAAAATTTTTGGTATAACATTTTTACAATAAAACGAGAAATCATCGAAGTTCGATATTATTCTTTTAAGTGACTGAAATTTTCTTATAAAATCGGAATTAATTTTTCCGAAAAAATATATTGCGTTATTGCAATTATATTTCTTGTTGAGGTGAACAACACAGGCACACAAAAATTAGTGTCCTGAGCTCGAGACCCAACATAGTGATCCCTATGTATTTTAACATACGATGTCCACGTTACTCCATCACCCTCCAGTTTTTAGTAAAATGCAAGCATAACCCTAATTTAGTAAGCAAAAAAAAAGAAAATAGTATTAGAATGATGATTAGATGAATTGAAGCAAAATGTTTACAAACTCAATGAGTGGAGGTTATTCATAGATTCTTCTAAACGAAGACTCAATACAAAGCACAATCGAAATAAATATTTATTCTAATAGCTCACTCAATTTTTATGGGAGAAAATTATGGAGATTTCGGGTATATTTCGCAGAAAATAAAGTATTCAGAGTAAAGGTTTGTGGAGATTTGAAAATTATAATGGAAGACAGCAGTCAGGTTTCGAGAAGTATCTTTGTTTCTATGAGATAGTAACCAAGATATCCATTCCAGCCAGGGGAACACGACTCATCGAGAAACCTTTACTTGATCACACGAAAATTCTTTTACCTCCACTCCATATAAATTGGATATAGGAGGTAACTGTTTCGGATACAAAATACTTCAGTTCCCAAAATGAATCGAAGCTAAACTCAAAGATGGTATGTTTAAGAGGCCTAAAATATGGAAAACATATGAGGAAAAGATTCAGAAATCTATTTCATAGGTCGTTTGAGGACAAGAGAGTACGTCACAAGCAAAAAAAAATAACTTCGGTCCCTGGGTCAAAAATTATCCCATTTTGATAAATTTACCCTAATCTGGCAACAATGGTCTGCATAACAGCTCACTTAAAAATACAAAAAATGCATATGGTCTCCTGCTGTTGCTGTAAGGATATAAATAGAAGGATCTCTCAATACATCGAATCAAATACTACAGAACCTTTGAGAGCGAAAAACAACATAAAAAATGCGCGTGGTAAGTATTCGATTTTTTTTTTTTTTTTACAAAACGGAATTTCCAATAATAATATACAATTTTCTTTACAGTTTTACATACTTTTGCTTATGATTGGTGCCAGTTTGGCAGCACCAACGTTGCATCATATCCTTGAAGCAAAAGAAGCAATAAAGCAACATTTATTCGGTGGTTATGGTGGCAGAGGATATGGTGGTGGCAGCGGTGGTTATGGTGGTGGCAGCGGAAATTCACAAGTGGTTTACGTGAAAAACGAACAACAAAATGGTTATAATGGTGGTAATCCATGTGGAGGTGGCGGCTATCCTTGTGGTGGTGGAGGAGGATATGGTGGTGGTGGTTATGGTGGTGGTGGTTATGGTGGTGGCGGCTTTCCCTCAGGCTCCCCATATGGCCCAAATCCCTATTTTGGTGCTAGTGGTTCAGCATTAGCAGGCGCTTCTGCTTCTTCGTTTAGTCAGGGAAATGGTGGATATGGCGGTTCTGCTGGAGCGGGTGCACAAGCAAGCTCTTCTTCATGGAGCAATGGTAATGCGGGTTATGGATAAGCAGCTTTGATGCAGAAAAATTAATTGAAGTGTTCACAGTTGATTGTAAACTGTAATAATTTTATATGAAAATAGAATTTAAGAATTTTATAAGATTTACTACAAATGAGATATACGACATTCAGATAAGACGAAACTGTGTAGACGGTAAATATTTCTGTAAGCTAAAATGACATTGTATAAATCTCAATTTGAAATGAAAAATAAAATGTTTCATGTGAACTTTAAAAAATATGTCCATATTTTATTAACAGGCTTCCAATTTTCCGAAATTCAAGTTTTTGGTTTAGATATTATTTTGATTCAAATTTAATGTCATTTAAAAAAGGTAAAGGATCATATAAAAATAAAGGAAAGACCAAGAAATATTATAGTGAGAGAATGAGCGCGAATTGAATAACGGATGAGAGATTTATCTTATGCTCATTTGTTCATCTATATTTTGATATTATCAACGGAAATTTGTTTTTGGTTTTCTTCAAATCTTGCTCTCTCAAAGCAGCAAAGCAAATAAAACAGCAACAAATTCAGTGGAAGTAACGGCAGAAGCTCTAAGAATTGAAAGATAGAGAAAAAACCGATTGTAATATTTATCATAAAAGCTACAGTGTGTTTCATATTTATAAATCATCTTTTTAAATCAAAAAAACTTCACCATAGCTCTGCTCCGAAAAAATCTTCAATTTGATTAACTTAGTTAGTGTCTTGCCTATAATGAAATGTAGACAAAACCACAGAATATAAATTCAAATAAAGCAACATAGAGTGAAAATTAATTGAGGGTAGCTAGTATCTTAGCTGTGATTTTTTTAGTTGTCACTTTTACAATAAAGTTTTTTTTTCTGTGTTCTGAAAAAAGAAAATGTGTTTAGAAGAAACAGACAGTTTTGATTCATACTTACGCGATTTACGAGGAACGTAATTCTATAGAATTAAAGGCAGCTAGTAACTATGCTGTGAGTTTCTCTAAATCGTTCAGATTTGTCTTCACGCGCGTGTTCCAAGACGAGAATAACAATATCAAAGACCAGAAATCATTTTCTGATAAAATATGTAGTTTTTTATGTGCATGTAAAGTATATTCTGTGAAAAAATCTTTCAGAATCTATTAAAAAAGTTTGATTTATATGGAGATATAGAGATTCTTGCCATAAGGCTATGTTCTCAGTTCAACTTCTAACTAAGTGTAGGAAGCAGGATATAATAATATACTCAACGAGTCAAGTCGCAATCAAAGCATTGCAATGCTTTGAGATATATTTTGAAAGCTACACAAATAAGGTCACCATATTCCGAGTTCACGAACACACAAAAATATATGGAAATTATAGCCGACTACTAAGTTAGGAAAAAAGCAGCGGCAAAGAATCACATTGGTCTCGAACTCCTTCAAACTATAGAAACTCGCACCACAAAAGGTAAACTAAGAGACGAGGAAAGGGACGGTAGATCATTTTACTAGATTCAGATATATCGCTAGTCTCATAAGCGGGTGATTGCACGGTGCTCGCGACAGGGTAGGAGAGAAGGGAAGCACGTGGGGGAAAGAAAAAGAAACGCCATTGGTTGATCGGTGGCAAATTAAGCAGCACCAATTTGGGCGTCTTCCATTAGCAATTCACAATGGAAGGGCGTGTAGATGCGGCAAAATGCGGCCTCAAAAAGCGCAACAGGTTGTGTACTGTTGACCCATGAAGACTATTTAAACGAGAAAGCAAACATCATTAGAATCAGGAAACACAACGAGCTCCTGATGAAAGAACTCCTTCTGGAGTGTCACTGGGGCTGCCTGGTGCAAATCGGGTTTCATCTGGACATTGAGATTAAATATGGGGATTTTTCAGCTTTCATCTAGATATTGAAAAAAGATTTTTCCACACAACAAAAGCAATAAATATAAAAAATTGCTTAACAAATTTGCTCCAGACATCAAATTCGTAACTGTTAAAATAAACAAATTTCTTAATAGCCCCTGAAGACCCCATTTTTCTTCTTCTTCAGGTCCATATGTGATGGAGGAAAAATTCAGTCGAGATCAGAGACTAAATTACTGTAAAATCGTTGGAAAATCTTGCGCATAAAATTTTTGTTGCACTGTTTAATCAGTGTAGCACACCATTTAAACTTTAATTTACGGAGCCGATGTATAAATATTTTCAGAGCCTTAAATATTTTTAAATTGTGTGTTTACCAAAAGTTATCAGTAAAAATTATATCTCTACGAATTTCAAAATTTGATCTGGACAAATTTCTGAAAGTCGGGACTCTGGACACGGGACTAAACATCTGAAAAATCATGACGAATCAAGGCCGTCGTGCAACCTTAGGTGTCACCAAAACGATCAACCGGACAAAAAATAGACGGGATCTGCGCTCCTACTGCGCAACCTATCGACACTACAGCACTTAAAATACTACACAAAGAAGCCGTCGAGGTGGCGATAGATGAGTGCATGCCAAACTTAGTGCTAAACGGTCGCCCACCACAAATAGCAGCTGAAAAAAGGACATTACCATGAAGTTCCAGATGTATACTGGCCCATCTAAGATAAGGGTGGAGTCGGATTCAATACTGCTACATGGCGAGGATATCTAATGAGTTTGTCAACGAATGCCCAGAATGTGGCCTGTCCCCTCACAACACTATACATCGGCCGATCAATATTACATAGCCAACTAACGTGGCCAGACTTCTTGGCCTACCACTCACGGAAGACGAAAATATAGGACAGACACAACGAAGCAAATCTTGATACATATGGACAATGACATTTGGAATGAATATTGCTACAACAACAACAACTGCACTCAAATCATTAAGCTTAGGCACTCAAAGCTATTATTAAGGAAATTTAATCTTTAAAAGAGCAGTTCAATGCTTCAGGCTAAGTAAAAATAATCTTAAAATAGTTCCGCATTACCCTTTAGGGTATGAGAAAAATAGGTTGCTTTTACCAAAAGGATAAGAAGGCACCGGAACACATTATCTTAGGAGGAAAATATATTCGGGGCATTACTGGCCACATAGTTTTGGCTATCATCAACTTAGAGCCGAAACCCTTTGTAAGATTGGCCTATCTGAATACTTACAACATACCCATATTTTCTATTTATCTAAGATTATGTACAGCTTTCCAATAACACCAAAATCCATTGAGAATTTTAACAAGAAAAGTCTTAGCGATATATATAGAAGATTACCCTTGACCTCTCTGGATTACACAATGTGCAAAAAACCAATCCAAAATTAAATGCAAAAAAAAAAAAAAAAAAAAATTTATAATTTAAATAAAGCTGGTAACTGTGTGCGTGCAGGCGTTAACCACAGTTTAAATATAACGAACCAAAATTAAAGCGTATTTATTAAGGAAAAGTAACGCATGCCAATTATACTTTTTTTCTTTTATTTAAACAAATCAAAATGCAAATTTAAAAGCGAAATAAATCAAAAATATAACAAAGTTATACAAAAAAAAACTGAAGAAATAAAAAATCACAATTACAGCAAACAAAACGGAGGCGGCGCCTTAAATGACGTTTAAATGCAAATTAAAAAAATGCGCGCCATTTAAAGTGAGGTTAAATACGAACGACGCAAATAACGACATGAGTTAAAAAAAAAAAAAAATAAAATTAGCAAAAATAAACTAGGTAGATTGTCACACCTAAAAAACAAGAATAGTAAATTTTAGAGGACTCAAAAAGCAGCAAGAGACAAAAAAATCAAGAACAAAATGTTAGTTGCAATTATTATTGTTATTGTTGTTGCTGTAAGTATTGCTGTAAGTTTATGTTAATAAAAATCAACATTTCATGGATAACGTATTAATTTATTATGACGAGGCGTTGTATATGTGTAAGTGGCGTATAAATTGTTGCTGTTATTGGAGTAAAATCTACAAAACGTAAAGAGATTTGCAGTGAAAAATTATTTTAAAAATCAACTGAAACTAAATCTGAAATAAAAATTAAAAAAAAAAAAAAAACAGAATAGTAAATGCAATTAAGATCACACGAACAAGAACGGAAATATTGTATGCTGTATAGTAATATTAACCCTTTACTCCCCTTGTAATAGATAAATAGTCGTAGATACTGATTTGAAATAGTTTTTTTTTAACATTTTGGTTGTTGATTATTCGCATTTGTTTTTATGCCCAACAACATGATTCATACGTATTTATTTATGTACATTAAAGTACCTCTAGCCTCACACAAAAAAAAAAAAAAATTTGTTGTATCCCTCTAGAATTAAACCGTGGTTTATTTTATGATGATTCTCAAAATATTTTGGCTCTAGCAATTACCGCTCTTGAGCTGGATCGGTTTGAAAAAACCTCTGAAAATTGACTTTTGAATAAGGAAATTCTTAAATTAATTTCAAAAGAAATTGTATAAAAAATGCGGATTAAAAAAAAAAAACATTTATCCAGAACTCAAATACTTTTGAGTATTTATTATTTCTGAACTTTTAATTGACCAAAAGTAGCCTACAAAAAAAATGTTCGCATACAAAAACCGATTTTTCGAAGATTTTTCAAAATAATCAAACTCTCGAACGGTGATCGCTAGAGTCGAAATATTTTGGGAATCATCATAAAATAAACCTCGGTTAATTTTTAGTGGGGTACAACTAAAACTTTTTTTTGTGTGATGCACCTTAATGTACATACATAAATTTTCCTATTTATTTTTGTTGCTGTTGCAGTTGCTGCTATTATTGTTGATTGTTGTTGAAATGAACAATCGATGTGACAAGCCCCTGTTGTTAACTTAACACGAAATGCACATATATAATCAAAAATAAAAAAATAAAAAAATAAATTAGAAAAAATTAAATCGAAAAAAAAAGAAAAAAAAAATTGATCTATATCGATCTTGTTTGGTTTTTGAGTTGAGCCAGATTTTGTTAACAACATTAACATGCAGTATGCAGTTGCAGGCCAACAGCAGCAACAGCTACTAATAATTTTGATATTTAAGCAATTACAGTAGCAGTAGCACCAACAGCAGTTACAGTAGTCGATTATCAAGAAGCGATAATAAAAATAATAATCCATTGAAAATTTTAATCGAATAATTGCACCTACATATTTTTTTTTAACTTTTATTTATAAAAATTGATGGTTAAAAAAAAATGAAATTTTTTATTGAATGGAATTTTGGTTTTTGTAATTTTAAGTGTTAGTCGCAAGAGATATTTACGATTACAAAATATAGGCAGACAATTTTTCCTACTCAACCTTAAGTGTAATTTTCTTTTCATATCTTTAAACAGGTAAAACAAAATATTCATATTTCCGTTTTGTAAAAATGCCGCCTGTATCGAGATATGCTCGTAAAAGAAATATTGCATATGTACATGATTCATTGGCGCTGTATTTCTATTAAAATTGTTTTTTCGCAGACATAAAATTTTGATAAAAACTAATGGAAACCGACGTGAAATGTTGGATATCTATATGCCGACTATTACTTTATGGCATTTAAAGGCGCGGCAACAAAATTACAAATATTCTTTGATATCTCAACCACTTGCTGTGTACTTCCTAGTCCAATGAGTGCCGGATATCCTTTGGCTGGGATATGCGTTCAAATGCTATGATTCATAAAGTTAAATTGATGTAGGAATAGAAAATGAAAAATACTCATAAAATTTTTAGAATTGAAAGTCACTAATATCTAGGCCAAATCACACTTCAAAGATATAGGAGAAGTTTTTCAAATCCGATTTTCTATCTATAAAAGGATTATTTAAAGGTTTCATAAAGGATTGTATTGTATTGTATTATAGAGGTTTCTGTCGTTGTACCGCGACCTATAAGATCTATTGTACGTCCCTCTTTTCTTTCTAGTCTAATCTGCCTAGAGTACCTCATCCAGTCCAGTCTCCCTCAAGAATTTGAGTATTGCGCCCGGATCTATGGATGCCAGTTCGGTACTGGGCACTTGGTGCATGCCCAGACATTTCCTTCTTTTGTGGATCAGTGCTCCACATTCATAAAGGATTGAATATGTGCTAAAAATAACAGCGTTCCTTTGAATGATTGAGGAAGCTTAGATTACATATGTTTTCAGATGCTTTCATTTTACTTTAACTGCTGTGTTTAAAGCTAAGTATTTGAAAAAAACTTTATTAGAAAATCTATAAGCGCCTGGTTATATTGGTGCTCGGTGTTTGGCGAACACAAAACATTTTCTCCCGTGCTCGGTCGTGGTGGTTACATTCAGCTCGTTGCAGAATTGCATTTTGTCAAAATATTCTCGTTTGTGTAATACTATTTTGTATGTAATGATACTGTTTTGTAAAATAACTCATTGCCACCCTGAATACTCGGCGTGCTCGGTGTACAATACACCGAGCATATCGTGTTCGGTGTGAGAGTGAGTAAAGACTCTCTCTTTGTGTTCGGTGCAACAACAATTTCATGGTGCTTGCCGAGCATACTCGCAATGTAACCACAGCCTAAGCATTAGCCGTCAGTTTAAACTAACTTGGTCGTACTGTACACCTTTTTTTTTTTGTTGGAACAGACAAAAGAAGTATTCAAGAATACAGCACTCAGACAAGTTTTACGTCCATTGCACTATATCCTGTGTTCCCTTTTGCTATTCTTTAAATCTACCAGATTTATCAATAAATCTTAGCAGATCCTGCTGTGTTAAAGAGCTCAGGTGTTCGTCTCCCAACTCTCCAGTACCAAATATGCTTACTCTGATCTGGCAGAAAGCGGGGCAGACACTAAGAAAGTGATCCGCCTTCTCTTCACATTCTTCCTCCAAACCAGAGGAAGCACAGAAGGCACTAGCTCCCAGGCCAATCAAATGCAAATGTTTGGCCCAAGAGAAATGACCTGTATATAATCCCACCAGCTGCCTGCAGCTCTTTCTGTTAAGTGATAACAGAAAGTCTGTTAGAGGCTTCGAGATAACAGGTAACATGGCCTTTGTCTGTCTAAAGCGCCTCAGTTCCTCCCATTTACGATTGTGGATCAAGTCGATCCACTCATTAATGGTGGTCTTGATGGTTTTAGACGACAAAGAGAGTACAGGTTCTGGCCCAGGAAACCAGTTTCCGAACATTTTCAGGCCAGAAGATCAGCAGACTCATTTCCTGAAATACTTTAGTGTCCAGGAACCCATACCAACAGCAGGCTATTGTGTTTTCCAACACAATAAAGCCTGGATTTATAATGCATAACCAGTTTAGATGTGGATTTAAGCGCTGCCTGACTATCACTAAATGTAAAGATACTCCTTTCTCTCCAACCATTATCAATAACACGGCAAGGCAATGGGCCTTGATGATTGCAAAATTTTCTGCTTGAAAAACAGAAGCATATAACCCAAGAGAGAAGTGAAGGTGCACTCCATCATTTTCAATGAAGACCCAAGAACCCGAACCGAATTCTGTTCTGGAGCCATCAATGAAAATACGCTTACAATCAACTCCCGGCCCAGGTCCCGTACTGTACACCTACTACCACATTCATAACACTAAAATTAAATAACCTGGCAACCCATGTTGCATCAATTCTTTCAGAGAAAATGTGAAGCCGCACCAGAACACTAGTCTCTTCTGTACCGTAAAACGTGTAAATATTTTAACAAACTCACGTGTATACCAAATTTAACATTTCTTAATTTTTAAAAACAACAACTCTGAAAGGCACTGGTCCTATGAGTGTTATGTGGCATAAGAGGTAATGCAGAATTAAGACTAACCAGACTAGCCTGTTTTATATCAGATTTAAGACATGTTATTTATGATCGTCCATAAGTTCTTTTCTTATCTTAACTTTTTCGGACCGTAAGGAAACCAGAGAAGATAGCGAAAAACCGAGCCCGCATTCCTATTCTCTGATCCCCATTTCTTGCAGCAGGCCTGAAATTTCATGGGTCATCGGTGACTCTGTGGCCTCAATGGGAAATTTTTACCAACTTTTTTTAGTACATTTTTATTAGATTTTTTTTTTTAAATATAGACAATAGAGTAGAGTATTAATTCTTCACTTTTTTTAAGCTTGGTCACTCTGGTGCCGTCAATTATGTAACAATTTCAATACTTTTTTGGTAATAATTAAATAGCAATTAATTCAAGTGGTGAAAGAAACCTCAGGTTTTTTCCTTTGAGGCCCAAAAGTAGGCTGAGACTTTCTAGAAAAGGTATAAAATGCGGGTCACTTCTCTCGTAACGGCTTATTAGAAGTATTTTACAATATTTTCCGAAATTTTTTTTTTTTTGCTATTTTGGAATTGAACTAAAAGGGAATCAATTACTTTTTAGGAATCATCTCAACTAAATTGGATTTTAATTCCAAGAAAGTAATTGATTACACTTAAATATTTTCAATTCCTTTAAGAAATTGATATATTTTTAATTACAAAATACAATTCCTTGTAATGGAATCGAAAATTTTTTCAATTCCATTATCTAGGAATTTAAAAATTTTAATTACCGATTACAATTCCTTGTAATGGAATTGAAAGTTTTATCAATTCCATTACTAAGGAATTGAAAACATTACAGTACCAATTACAATTCCTTGTGATTGGAATGGAGATGGAATTTAATTCCTAAAGGAATCATTAATACCCAACTCTGGATATACTAAGTTCAGATCCATTGGCTCTTTGACTTGATTAGCTCTAGTTGAGGAGAAAACCGTCTTTGAGTTTTGGTAATTTCAGTCGGGTTCGTAGCTAAAGACTCCAGATATTTACAGGTTTATAGGTCCAAAACCGGTGTGAATATGCTTTACTGTTTTCGGCAAAGTTGTAGCTGAACATAAAAATATAAATAAAAAAAAATACGTTCAAAATGTGTTTTCGACTAAAAAGTCGAGGAAACCCCAAAGTTTTTTGAATTTGAATTAAAATTTGAGTTAAAAAGTTAAAATCATGATTGTATGTTTAATTTTTTTATTTTTGAATTGTGGGAAAAAGTTTTTTTTGTTTATTTAAAAAAATTGACGAAAAAGTGTGATTCTTTCAAAAAACAAATAATTAAATTGATGAACTACATATAATTTGATTTATTTGTTCAGTAAACAACAGTGGTTTGGTTAACAAAAAACAAAATTATCTCTAAAACTACATAAAAAAAACAATTCGATTAAAAAAGAACTTGTTCTGACAATAAAAAAAGTGACATTGCAACTGAGTAGAACATTCAACAATTTAACTATTGATGACAATAGATCACCCCCTAATAAATTTCAATTGATTCAAAGATACAAAACAATTTGAGCAATGATGCGGAACAATTAACAAAGCAGCTACAAAAAAAAAAATTAATTAATTCACATGCAATAGAAAAAAATTAAATAGTAGTTGAATTTTTATATATATAGTAGATCCAATTTTGTATATTTTCAAACTAAATAAACTCGAACTCGAATTGTACGATTAAACTCGATGAAAGTTCTTTTGTTGTTCTTGTGATTATAGTACTTAGTTGAGAAAATATTCTTTATTTTTTCATAATTGATTCACAGCGAATTTATAATTTTAAGATGCAGAATGTGAAGACCTCAATAGAGCGTTCATTAATTTTAGCATGGTTTGTAAAGAACAACAACAGGAAAATTGTGTCACAGTAGAAAAAATGACGACATGATGATGCTAGATGATGTTAGATGATGTTGGATGATAATGATGCAGCGTGAGGAATTAAATAATATGAAAAAAAAGAAATAAAAAAAAAAAATGTGGCGCAAATTTAGAAATTATGTTGTTAATATGTTTGATTAGCTGTGAGGAATCAAAACATGCTCATGTGCTTCACTTCCAGATAGATACCAAACTCTAGATAAATATTTGTATATACATGTATGTATGTACCTATGTACTAAGTATAGAAAGAGCTATATTTTGCGAAAGGAGGCAATCTATCAAACCAGCAGAGATAATTGCTGTAATTTTGTGTGGTTGTGATTGTGTTGCAAAAAAAAAAAAAAAAAAACACAAGTGGAAAAAAAAATAATCATGAGGATGAATGTGTCAAAGGAATTATTGCTTTAACAAGTTGTATGTGTTTATTTTTTATGAGAAAATGTTTTCAAAATGTAAGAATTTAAAATAAAAAAATATTTAAAAAATCTAATTATGCTATTCTTTTTATATGAATATAAAAAAATGAGCGGTAAACACTTCGATTCGGTAATTGAAAACGTGTGGGCATCAGTTTACAAACAACAACAAAAACAAAACATTAAAAAAAAAAAACAAAACGAAAACAATGACGAAAATTTATCAAAAAGTATATGAAGAAAAACATTTCAAGTATCTTTGAAGTGTTTTTCTTATTCCTTCAGTTATTCTTTATTATTATTTTTTTTTTTTTTTTAGCTGATACAACAAAAAAAATAAACCCGAATTTGAGTACATAGTTTCAAATTCATATAAAAGAAACAAAAAAAAAAAAAAACAAAAGAAAAAACAAAAGGTATACATAAATATCTCATGAGATTTAGCAGTAATGAACGCTTGGGAGCGTATTTTCTTCTGTTTCTTATTTCTATTCTTGATATTTCTTTTTACGTTTGCAAGTATCTTATCGATTACTTGACTTGCACTGAAATAAGTTGTATGTGGTTTCAATCAGGCAAAGATTCTATGCACTCGCAACAAGTTGTATGAGCGTAATGTGAAAAGAGCGGCATATAAATTTATAATTTTACGATAAACAAAGATGGCCGCCGCTCTTTTTCTTCTTCTGCTTCTTGTTGTTATTGTTTATAATAACGTTATTACATTTCGCGGCTTTACTTTTGTTTACCACAGATACATGGACATTAATTGTTTTGAATAAGTATCTGTGTGTGAGCAACAGGTTATTTTACTTAACGAATCTCTCTCTCTCTCTCACATTATTGAAGTAAGAGATACGAGCAATTGAGCGCTAAATTTCGTAACACAATTACGTTATGTAGTAACATGTTTATTTAACAGTTTGTAGATTAAAGATCTTCTGTAATGTTAATGTTAACATTAACAGAATTGAAATGGTTGAACAGAAAAATGTAGATACATTTTTGTTGGAATTAAACATTTTAGTAAGAATATTTCGTAATAGTAAAGTAATTCAAGTTCATTCGGATTGAATGAAACTTATAAAGTTACAAAAAACGAGAGGAGAGTTATTTGACATAGTATAATATGGTAGGAGGAAGGATGGAATTGGTCTAAAAAAATCCACTAAAAATACAAATGACAAAAAATTTGGCTTGCCTTTACGGTTCATTAAGCTTTTTAAAGTAACAGATGATCTCCAGTATTTTCTAGAACTTATAGCTTTTTCAGCATTCGTTTATTTGTTTTGGTATGTCCGAATTTCTTTTTTTTTTTTGTTTTTCTGTTAATAGATATAAATGAATGATAGAAGGAGAGATGAATTGGCGAGTGCCAAACGGTCAAATTTTAATTTCTCATATGATTTCCCACTTCAAATTAGAAACGATTCTAATTCGGAAATCTCTTCTGAGTTGCTCATAAAAGTTTTATAAAACACAGTTGCTATTTTTCTTACTCTAATGAGAAGTTTCACTAGAAGTAGTGTCATTAGAGTAAGACAATAATATTAGCTGTGGCGCAGAATTATCAGGTGTTTTTAAAAAATCCGCTCAGTTTCGCTTCATGTACTCATTGGTTTACACTTTGTGCGAGTGTAAACCGAACGAGTGCCGCATTCTCTTTTCGTTTTTGTTTTATATGAATTTTTCCGCTTTCTTAAATTGAGAGCTCAATTCAAAATTTTTTAAAAAACATACATATATTTAATTGATTTAAAAAACAAAGGTGATTGAATCACGGGTCTATCGTACAAGTAATTGATTTGCTAACGTAATTACAACAACAAATGATTCCATTATTTACTTACGTAGTGTGAAAGGCTTACTCTGGGAAATGTGTATCTCGTAGGTTAATCCCATGTTCTAAGACCCCCCCTCCCCCCATATTTTTTAACAGGCAACATTTGCTTTAAAGACAGTATAACGGGTTTCTTACGGTTTCTTTTTAATTCTCCATTCAAGAGGAAGGGTGGGAGAGGAAGGAAAAATGAAAATTTTTTTATTTTTTTGTGCTTAACAACTTTGCTTCGGACCTCAAATTCGTATCTGTTAAGATAAACGAACTTCCTAATAGCCCCTGAAGACTGCAAACCGAATTTTCTTGTTAAGTTAACAGAAAAAACAATGAATTTATTAATTTTCTTTTTAAGTAATAAAAAACCCTGAAAAAATGAAACAATTAATAAATTTTAGTAAATAAAAAAGTGTTTAATAAAACATAATAATAAAATCAAAATTTTTTTATATGGGGAACAATTGGTTTCGAGTTAAAAAAGAACCTAAGTGTATAAAAAATAAGAAGTGCTGTGAAAATAAAAATAAAAATTAACATTTGAAACCTTTTGCCATATTAGAGGAAGGGCAAGAAGAAGGAAATTATAAGAAGATCAATGATCAGGATTAATGCAGGAACAGTGCAAGATCACAGAAGAAGGCAAATATGAGAAGATCGGTGATCAATGCAACAACAATTTCAAATTAATCTATCAACACAAAATCAATTCAATCGGAAACACGGAGTCAATTAAAATTTATTGCACTAGTTGGTAATAATTGGAGCCACAAAAAAGAAAAAAAAATTGATTGGTTTTTTCTGTCAATCTTTTTTGTTTTCACACATTTCCTATCATTTGAATTAACATTTGAATATAACAAACTCTCTCTTAATCACGCAATTGATCGTTACGCAGCTGCCCCAAACATTACGTCTTACGTTTAGCTCAAAACATTTCACGACGTTGTTACTTACGTTATAACTTTACGTCTTAAATGTTAATATCTACGTATACGTTACGTTTTAGTTCGTTTTTCAGAGCTCGCTCGAGACTCGCGACCCCACTCCAACTGACAAGCGGCTATTGTTTACATTCTCCAATTCGCAGTCAACAGTACGAGATGTGGAAGCGAACGTGAAGAGCAACGACGATGCTAAAGTGAATTTTTTGTTGTTTTTATTTTACGATTTTCGTTTTGTTTTGTGTGCGTGCGTACGCGAACTCTTTGAATTTTAAATCAATCAAAACGATAACAACAACAACAACGGCAACGAAAACGCCGGACGAAACTTTCTATTGATACGCAATCGATGTGCAGCAGTGACGTCAGTAGCATAAATAACAACAATAAATATTTGATTTTTTAACCCTTTTCAAAATAAAAAAAAAATATTTACGAATAATGCATAAATAAAAAAATAAATACAAATACAAGAAAAAACAAAACCAGAAGTTAAAATATATAAAACATAAAAATCGCGCAATAACTTCAAAAGTGAATTTGAGAAACGCGAAGAAGAAGAAAAAAATCGTACTTATTTATATGAGATACAAAGTGAAAGCGTGTGAAGAAGGTGAAGTTTAAAGTTAAAGTTTCAAGTTGATTATAACCCAAAAGAAGAAGTTGAATTCTTGACAAATACTTGAAAGAAAATATAAAAGAAAAGTTAAAGAAAAACGAGTAAAGAATTGCAACATTTCTCTTGCTATGTCAAAAGAAAAAAATTTTAATAAAATATTTAATTTTCTCATATAATTATGTATGAAGAAAGGAAGTGTTGAAATGTTGTATTAGCAAAGAAAACATCAGGTGCTCATTTTTTAAATAGTATAACTAATAAGAAAAGCATGTAATTTAATTATATGATTTGAAAATAAATTTTAAATTTTATTTACACAAGAGTTTTTAAAAGTTTTAAAATTAAATACAGTTCAAAAAACCTAAAATGCTTAAAGAAATATAAAATACTGATTGTGTAATAAAATTGTGCTGAAATAAAAAGTTACCATAAAACCATTTTTACTTATAAACCGCACAAAAGTTATAGTGTAGTTCATATTCAATAATAAAAAAAGGAAAATATACAATTAACCTGTGACATCCTGTCTACTGAATCAAGCCTAAAGTTTATACTGTGGTTTACTCATAAATATTATACACAAAGGGAGAACAATTGCTGACATCTTTCAGTAAAGGAATACAAAAAAAAAACTTTAAGGAAATACAACAAGGTAAGTTTCGTGAACTTTAATGGGAAATATTTGATGTGCAAAAAGAAAATCATATGTATTCGTATCAAGAATTTATTTTATATATACATAGTTAGCGTGAGAAATTCAGTACGAGAGAAGTCATCAAAGAGGCACGACCCGAAGGTCCACAATGATTTATACAAGGCTCTTATAATTCATCCAAATACAACTTTGCAATTGTTTTCGACAGTTTTTTTTTTTTGTTAAAATTTTTGACATTTTCCATCACCTATAAATATACCAGGACGTGGTAGAACCTTCTAAAGGTTACTTACTGAGACCGATGATCGGTCTTGGCTGCCTCTATAAAGCTTCGTCAGTCGCTTCTGCAATAGGCGCGCCGGCGCCAGTTAGTAAGGCCAAGTGCAGTCAGGTCCCCTTGTACCTGGTCTTTCCAACGGAGATTAGGTCGTCCTCTTCTGCGCGTTCCACCTCCGTGGCTTGAATGAAACACCCTTCTAGCCAGAGCACTTTCTTCCATTCGCTCCATTCTAAAGGTGTACAAATGAAAGCTTTGTGATAATGAAATCTTAGTATACTAGAAACTATTCTTAAGGGGCATTACATACTCAATAAATACGTTAAGAAAATGCGAATAGGTTATGTGAGGTTTTGGATATAACCTCCTCCTATCTCTATCCCGACAAATATTTCATATATTTTGATCTTTGCTTATGAATCAATAAATAAAAAAATTAAAGCGACGAAAAATATTAAACAGCCGCCTAGTAGATTCATGTGTCACAAAATGCGTGGATTTTTGTGTAGTTATTCACAAGTAACGATCATAAAGGTTGAGATATATGCAGTTTGCTGATTAACTCCTTCCCCTTGTCTGTAATGAAGAAATACACCATTGAGCCAATGTTTTCGGGCAGGATCGTTCGTATCTATAACAGGGATGATGAACAGCGAAAATGACATAAAAGTTTTGCAAGATCGATTACTCTCTGAACTCTTAAAGATAAATTTGGGAAGCCCGATTTTTTGACAAGATCTGACACCCAGCCATTCATCTAAGATTGTGGAAATATTCTTCGCTGACAGCGGGATAATCATTTTGGTAATTCGCTGATTCTCAATCCAATCGAGAATTCGTGGTAAATCTACAATGCGAGACTCAGAAAGACGGAATGAATGAAGTGCGATAACGAGATGAAACACTTGCAAATTGTTAGTAGAATTTATGCCAAAACGTATTCAAATGATGCTAGAAGCCAAGAATGGACACACTAAACAATAATCATTCCTGCCAGCGCATTCTCGCGTGCGCAACCCCGAATTTGCACATTCTTGCGCGTTAGTGGATGGGACTCTTTACTTCCATTTTTAGCTTACTTACTTGCTTAGTTGACTCTACAACCGATGATCGGTCTTGGCCGCCTCTATAAAGCCTCGTCAGTCGTTTCTTTAGTACGCGTCAGGTCCCCCTGTACTTGGTCTTTCTAACGCAGATTACGTCGTCCTCTTCTGCGCGTTCCACCTCTGTGGCTTGAATGAAACACCCTTCTAGCAGGAGCACTTTCTTCCATGCGCTTGGCTACGTCAATGTCGGCATACAGCTCATGGTTCAATCTTATACGATACACGTTGTCCACGCACATCATAGATCATCCGGAGTATCTTCCTTTCGAACGCTCCCAACAGCCTAACATCGTTGGTGGTCAATGTTCACGTCTCAGTGCCATAATTAGGATGGGAAGTATGAGCGTTATTTTCGTACGTCGAGAGAGGGCTCTGCCTCTCAATTTTCTACTGAGCTCGTAGTAACACCTGTTGGCAAGAGTCATTCTTCGCTCGATCTCAAGGCTGACCTTATCGTTGGTGTTGATGCTGGATCCAAGATAAACGAAATCCTTGACGATTTCGAATTTGTAATTGTCAACAATGAAATTTTGTCTAAGACGCCGTAACTCTTTGTTTGTTGACACAAGATATTTCGTTTTGTCCTCGTTCACCACTAGACCCACTCGACGAGTCTCCCTTTCTAAGTTGGAGAATACTACAATGACTGCTCGCTGCCAGCAGCAGCATAACACTCTTGTAACAGATAGTGCAAAAGATGTCGATATTCGCAGCTCGAATTATTTTCTCCAGTATTAGATTAAAAGAATCACCTTATCTTAAACCTCTTTTCACTGCGCTGGTGATGTTGGTTCGTGTCATTTTGCAAAGACGAATGAGCTTTGCAGGGATACCAAAACCAGACATTTCGGCGTACAGGTGATCTATAATCGTGCTGTCGAAGGCGGCTTTATAATCGACGAATAGATGCTGTGCGTCAATTTGTTTACCTCGAGTTTTTTCCAGGATTTGGCGTATTGTGAATATCTGGTCGTTGGTGGATTTACCAGGCCTGAAGCTACACTGATAGGTTGGTTAGGTTAGAGTGGCTGTCGAGAAACACACTTGGCCTGAACGGCCCATTGTGATGCCACATAGTTGGATCTACAGTTTAACGCCGATACCAAACGGGGGTGTGGCAATTTTTTTTAACGGCTTTGGTGGTTTTGCCATTACCAACCAAGGTGTGTACTTGTACACTTTCATATAATTCTCATACACTTCATATTGATAGTGAATATAAGAAAGTAATGAAAATTAACCACCAGACCAAAACGGGAATCGAACCCGAAACTCCCGGATGAAAGTCTAGTGGGTAGTGCACTAGTGCTTCCCCGATGGCGGGATTGTTTGGGCACAGAGGCGGTTCTCCGACCGAGAGCCATACTATCTTTTCGTTTTTTAATTTGCCTCAAATTATTGTCAGGTTTCACATGAACTCAGTTAGAGAAAAATATGGACGTAATCCACACTGTTTCTGAATGGCAAAAACTGACTCTCCTATAACAAAATTGACAATCTTAAGTTGTCTACTCAAACCACAGGCCTGAACTTTGTTGATAACGTAAGAATAAAGTTTTCAAATTCGTATTGACAATTTTTGAAGGCCTTCAGTGAGTTTCAATGATAATAAAACGACAGGCGACCTCTGTAGGGAGTTTGAGCCCACAAAGCTCGATATTTGTAATATCTGCTATAAGCTATTTCAGAAATAAATTTTTTTGATGATACCTTCAATTTTATTAGCTGTAAATTTATGTGTTGATTTTATGTTTTTATTGTTTTTCTGCAAAAATGAATCCAAAAAAAGAAGCACTTCAAATTCATTGAAGAATCTCTTTGAAAAATCTTTTTACAAAAAATTTATATATTTTTTTTTTTTTAACTTTAAACATTTTTTATTTATGTTTATATTGTCTTCTTTGCTTATTTGATGTCATTGTTGCTTACAGTATTTTTTGCTTAACTTTTGAGGTCAACAATTGTTAACAAAACATTGGCAGCAGAAACAATTTCTTTTATAATGTTTTCACATACGCAACTTTTATGCTATCGTTCTTCATGATTTTGTGGTCATTTTCTATTACAATAAACACACTTATCTACATATATACATAGTTGAATACATATTTTCGCACATATGTTCAAGTATGTGTGTATATTTAATTTTACTGTCAGTTTCTTGCAAAAACGACATCGATTATGTTGGCTTGAATTTTGGTCGAAAGTGTTTAAGTTTGTTTTCATACTGGTATATAACTTTCTATGATAATTATGCTCAACTTTGTAGCGCAAATTTTTAACTTCAATCAAAGGAAACACTCATTGTTTTGATACTTTTAAGCTTGAAGTTTATCACTACTAATACTTGGTAGCAGTACTGAGAACCTATAGTCTGTGCTTTTTACCAAATTTTTTTTTTTTTTTAATTTAAAATTTCTTCATTTATCTGAAATATTTCCGGAAACAAAAAAGTTTTTTCAATAAAAAAATATTGCTTTAATTAAATATTTTATTAAATCTATAAAAAAATTTATTACATTTCAATTGCATAATAATAAATAAATCAATGCTTCGAACTATTTTTAATGTCATTAACTTTTGCAGCATATTTTTTTGTTGGATGAATTTTTACCTTTTTCATTTATTCCGAATACTAACAAAGCAATAAAAATATTTTATAATAAGTAATTAAAAAGCTTAAAATTTATAATGTAAAGAAATAATTGTTTGATGTGGTAGCAGTCGTTTGTTGTTTCTTGCTGTTTTCTTCTTTTTTTTTTTGCAGTATAATTTTTAGTTAAATTAACTTGGTAAATGTTTCTTTTTTTTAATGAAGTTTTAAAGTTGTTGCTGTTGGATTTCAATGTCATTGTTGCTTTTGTTGGTTAGTTGTAAGACGAGTAGAAAGTCGTCTATTTATTTGTCTCAACAATTGTCGCTACTGCTAGTTGGTGTTGTTGTTGTTGTTTCTTCTGTTATTGTCAAGGTATACGTACCCATAAATATTTTTTCTTGGAGTTTCCAATTTCATTTCGTATGCGGTTTTACTGCAAATCAATTTTCAAACTAATTTATTTCGTATGTTTTATTTTTTCGCACAATGTTTTGAAATTGATTATATGCACAGTGAAGCTAATTGATTTAGATTGTTAAATTTATAGTTTTTCTTTTAAAGTTATCAGATCTAACTTTTCTTTAGGGAGCTTAAGTGTTTGAAAGCTTCAACAACAGAAAATTGGTTACCATGGACTTGGAAAAACCTTCCATTAATGAAATGAAAAATATTTCGACGTTAATACCCAATAATGAAAATAATGCAATAATTCCATTTCAGATATTTAAGATAAATTATTGCCAATAGTTGTACTATAGATAAGAATTAAATCAAACCGACTCTGAAAGAACCGACATCGTGATTTTTCCTATGAATAAATTTTTTGTATGGAGATCGGGACTATGCAATGCAAGCAGAGACTTCGGCTCTCTCAACGTTTCTCAAATTAACGAGTGATTGACTTCAGAGGAATTGACAGTTATTGTTAGTCATGTTGTTTTTGCAAGAATTTTTTTTCTTACTGCAATTACATAAATATGGGAGAGAGAGAGTACTGTCCATGTTGCTATTGCATTGTTCTTGCAAGATTGATTTTGTTTACTCGTTCTTTTTCATATTTATATATGAGGCATTCACTGCACAAATTGATTAACTCCATAAAACAAAAAGTAGAGAAATACAATGAAATAATTAATTAATTGTTTTTTAAAATTCCCTTATAATATAAAATCAAATAAATATTGTAGAATGCATAAATACAACAGATGCAGCTTTCATAATAAATGTATATAAAATTATTAAGAAAGAATAGGCAAAAAGTAAAGAATTTTTAGGTGAATGTAGGAGTTAATCGATTTGGCAAGTGAAAAAAGTATTAAGGTTAAATTCAATGTTCAAATTTTTAAGTTTTTAATTATAGAAAATATTAATTTTTATATCCATGTTAAAGCAAAATATAAACTTGTTCCTAGATTGTAAATTGTTTTAGCTTTGGCAAAACTTTCAATAACAATATTCGAGAATATGAAAAATTGATTGTCACTGTACGAATGTCGAATATGAGGGAATTCTGAGGGAAAAACGAGAAGGCAGATCTGCATACGAAATGTAAGTAATTTGAAAAGAGGAAAAATGAACTTGTATAAAAGTTTCATTAGAGATTCAGATCTGTTGGTGTGCGGAACTGAATTTTTCTTAAATAAAAAATTAAATAGAAATTATTTAATTTCTATCATCCATATTTCAAAGCAAAAGCGTATTAAGCCCAAAATGACAATTTTCCGGTTTTTTTGGCACACCAAGATTTAAATATTGCGCGTCTATTAGATAAAACGATTGGACCTAAAATGAGGTAAATAGCACATTATAAAGTATCAAGTCCATTTCGCTTCTGGTGAAAAAAACTCTCTTTAACGATCTGTTGTAAAATTTACATTTTGCTCTGAGGTACGGATATATTTTATGTCTTCTTCATCAGCTGCTGATGTAAGGTCTAGTCATTTCGATTTGTTCTGAAGTTTTTATAACCTTCCGTTTAACTCGAGGAATAAATTCTGTGGTCAAAAACAATAAACGCTTAAGTCGACTTAAGACAGAATCGAGTTATAAATGCTACCGAGTTCTACTTATTCCAATGCACATGTACGTGAAATCCCCGAAATGCAATGTTTTTTTGAAAAAAAGTTATAAAAAAAGAAGCAGCTACTGAATTTGAGTTGAATTATTGCAACGTTTTAAATTAGATTTGGGATTAAATCAAAATGGCTTCTGAAATAAGTTATTTATTATTCGATGGCCGAAAAATGTTTGTCGTTTAGTGGTATTAATATTTATTATTCGGGAAATTTATTATAAATATAAAAAGCTATGACTTAACCAAGTGCTTTGATATTTCAAAAAGTGGAGTTAATTGATTTGTGCAGTGAACAGCTCATATGCACACCTCCAAAAGTAAAATTCATCTGTTTCTCTTGTTCCTTTCCATTCTGGGAGTTACATATTTTGCTTTGCGTACAACTTGATTAATATGGAGAAACGAAAATATAAAAAAGGAAATTTGTGGACTGCTCGGGAAGACGAGCTCATTGCCAAAGTATGGACCGAAATGGTAGAGGATCTGTTCACAATGTGAATAATCGCAGTTTCGTTTAAAACCATTTGCCGAAACTAAGCAATTTCAGCTCAGTGGGAACATGATATAAGTTACAACTTTTCGTGCGTATTCGGCTATATCGCTATAATCGGCAAGTAATAGCAATAACTCTTTCCTCTAGTAAATTTTATGCTTCACTTTTCCTCTGAGCGCGTCATATGTTAATTTGCGTCATAATTTCCCTAATTGAACCCACTGTTTTTTGCTACTGTCAAAACTTGTACCCATAGATGATATCGTTCATATCAGCGGGTAAACACGAAAACGCACTTTTCAGTCATGATTTTATTTTTGTTGTTGTTGCGACTTTTATACTTGCTTACATATAAGTATGAAATCGATGCATAACAACAACAACAACAAGTCCGATGCACATTTTACGTTTATGTTTTTGTTTTTGCAGTAGCATTTAAGCGTAATGCATAAAATACAAAATATGATGGAAGCGTTTTACTTGAAAGCGTTAGAAATTGTGCATATATATGATTTTTATTATCGTTACTATAGCAATCGTTAAAACGTTTACGTTAACGCTATTCTCTGGTGGCATAACAAATTCGCTAAATTTAATTACTTTTTTTTTTTGCGTTTACTTTTTAGTGTGACACCGTCAACCGATCGAGACGACAATGGCGACGATGACGACGACGACAATATCGATTACAAAAACATGAAATTCACTTTGCAAAATTAACAAAAAAAAAAAAAAAAATGAAAGAAGAAAAATAATAATAAAAAAAGTAATGAATATTGTTTTACTGTTGCGCGTTAACTGGAAAGAAAATCGTTTTAACCAGTTTTATGTTGCGTATGGGCCACAGACGCCAAGACAAAAACAATTTTTATAAACGCATGTGTGCACAGGTGAAAATCTTGTGATATTGATCGCGCTACGCAGTTTTTGGTATTTTTTTTACGATACTTACACGTACGAGTATTTTTTTTTTTATTTTTTTATAATGTTTATGTTAGGAAAAGTTGTAGAAATTAAATACATATAAACGAGCACAGACTTGTCGGCATTTTTATGCAATTGAGGACACAAAATTTATACTTACGCTTTACGCTTATGTTTGAGTGTGTGTGTCTGTCTGTATGTGCGTATAAGGGAGATATTCGTATTCTTAGCTAAATTTGGGTTGTGGCACAAACTTGTAACCATCAAATATTCTCATGCATACTTACATATATGAGCCGGAAGAAAGAAAACGCTGTAAGCTGTGGTTGCTTGCGTTGACTGCCTTGTTAAAATGTTGTTCGTGTTTTTGGCTTTTTGGGTGAAATTGTGTCAAAATGTTGTACTGAGCTTATAAAAAAAATTAAACAAAATACAGACAGAATTAAGTCTTGATTTTGGATGACCATAATTCGCGTCTTTCTGTAAACATGGGAACCTTGAAGCAGATTATGTATTTTTTTAAGAGTTAAGTAAAAGAAAGCAATAATACATAAAAACTAGGTACGCAGGTCCGAAAGGAAATGAAAAGTTTGGGCACGCCCAAGGAAATTTGGGTTCGATCCCCGTCTTGGTCTAGTGGTTAATTCTCATAACTTTCTTATATTCTCTATCAATATGAAGTGTATGAGAATTATAAGAAAGTATACAACAGCCACTTAACCTAACCTAACCTAACCTAACCTAACCTAACCTAACCTAACCTAACCTAACCTAACCTAACCTAACCTAACCTAACCTAACCTAACCTAACCTAACCTAACCTAACCTAACCTAACCTAACCTAACCTAACCTAACCTAACCTAACCTAACCTAACCTAACCTAACCTAACCTAACCTAACCTAACCTAACTATCACATTGTTGTATCTATGCAGTTTGCCAAGATCTGTTGATTATTTCCCTTGCTTCCTAGTCTAAACTTGATTCCACCAAATTTCCTATGGGAAATTTTATCGATATTTGTTCATTTTCATTTACTTTCATGTTTCCTTCAATTTAGGTAAAACCTATTAAAATTTTCAAAAATATTAGTAAGCATCTATAACTTTCAAAGAAACTACACAAAGTCTAAAAGTCTGACTCTATTGCTTTTTAACTACATTCTTTTCAAATGACTGATTTTTTTTTGTTTAGCAAAGCATTTTCTTTAAAATAAAAAAAATGTGCCACACACAGAACACCATAAACATAAAAACATATACGCTTGTAATTCTATACCAAATGAACAAGCGCGCGCTGAGCTTTGTAAAAATACTATCTATCAACATGTACCGAAATATTTTACAACATAACAATAACAACAACAACAACAACAAAAGCAACATATCGCAACTAATCAATCTTCAATTGGAAATCGATTAGCTGCGTCGTTACAGATACTTCATTATATACGAGCACACATATTTATTCATTCGCATTCTCATGCTCGTGCTCGAGCTCATGCTCTTGCTCGTAGTAGTAGTACAAATGTTGGTGTTGAAAGCTTTTTGCGCCTCTAGCTCTAAAAAAAAACAAAAAGAACCCAGAAATACATAATTACAGTATGTTGGTTTGCTAGAATATATTCGCATCAAGCAAAAACTAAACTAAAAAAACAAAAGAAAAAAATCACACAAAAACTATTTCGCATTTGTAATGAAAATCTAACAGCTTGAAAAACAACGTGCGACTATGTGATGCTATGCTAACACGCCCCCTTCCCCAGTTGTTTGTAGCGTTGATTTCATTGCTTGTTCAGGATTCGTGTTAACATATGCCGTCATAATAACAAATCAAATAAACCAAAACTAATATTAATAATGGGTTTATTATTTATTAAAATAAAACAATATTTAAATTGATTTTTTTTTCAATAACAACAACAAGAGGTGGCTTTAATGTTCTTTGTTTTTGTTGTTTTTTATAATATTACAGTCCCACAAAGAAAATTTTGTAAGCTTTTGCAAAAAAAAAATTAGTAAATTATTATAAAGTTGCTTGTTAAAATTAGTCTACGTATTTAGTTCTAAATTCTTAAATTAAGTATAGAGCAATTATTTCTGCTTAACTTTAATGTTACTAGAAAATGGAATTGGTGAAGAAATTGATGTTTTAAGATTTATGGAAAAGCAATTAGTCTCTTCTAAGTAAAGAAAAAATTGAAAGAAAATGCTATTTTCAAAAAGTCAAGACACCTTTAAAAATATAGTAAAGAAGTGCCCAGTTCAATTAAATGATTTGGAAGTAAAATTGTGTTCTATCTAGTCCTGTCTAGGTGCTATAAGCGAAGCGACAAATGGACCTGTAAGGTAGCGGCCAATACATTCATCGTCTCTGAACTCTTGTTAGGTAACCCAAGGCAATCTATTGAAGACTTGTTAATTTCCGGGAACAATTCCCTGATCTCGATTTTAAATATTTTTTGTAAGTAATATTTCTTTTAGAATTGGTTCAAAATATGAGAAAAATCTTTTGGTCAGTGTTTTTTTCTTGGACAGGTAAGTCACCATAATTGCCTTTTCACAAGGTCAATAAAGGGAAAATAATCCTTGGCAGATTTTGTGCTTTGAATCTAAACCATTAAAATCATATACTACTTATGTATTAATTAGATTTTTGACGAATTTTTAAACTATTGCACTCATAGGAGTACACAACCCCTAGAGAATGGTAACAGAGGAAGGAAAATAGCAACAATTTAATCCAAACTCTATGTCTGAATCTAATAATAAAGCCAAATAATTATTAAGAGTTTCCTCGCAGGGTGCTTAAATGAGTGTTAATAATCCTAAAGTCAGATTTAACTCAAACCATCCAGAGTCCGTTGAGTGCTCTTAAGTTGTTCAATACATTGATAGTTCTAAACTATTTTAAAAATTGAACTCCCTATATTCAATTCAAAATTCTTGACTTGATTTCTTCAAAATGTCAGCTATTTATGTGCTCTTTGCCAAGTAAGTCTTGAAAGGAGAAATTTTCCTTCATGTTTAAGCATATTTTCTTGTCTCTAAAACTTCACAATCTTATTTAGATTTAATATTTAATCAGATTTAATGTGGTATTTCTTTATATGTAGTAACCCTCGATGACACACTTGAATCTAGCTAAACCTTTTTCTATTCGGGAGAAATTAACCCTTTCAGTACATACTTTTAATCGACCTCGAAAGATAACTTTGGTGTTAAAATTGTGACTAGTCGGTAAGGCCCCAGTAACTGGGGCTATTTTTTTTTTGCTCCAGAAATCTCTTTATGAAAAAACAGATATCAAAAGAGAACCAAACTACTCGTTGGTGTTTGTTTTGTTATTTATGTATGCAGATAATTCGTTAGATAATTCTGAGAGATGCCGTTTCCCATGACTTCTCTCTCTTTTATTTATTATTTACTCCCGCTTAAGCAATGATTTTTACAACGATGAATGCAATGCTTTGTTCAATGAGCGAATTTTAAAATACTTCCGATGCTACTATTTTGAAATTGGCTTAACCGATTTTAAAACTGATCATTTTTGACTAACCTACTCTTTAGCTTTAAATCTTTAAATTGATATATAATATGATAGTATAGCACTTCTGGATCTTCTGGAATAAAATTGTAGTTTACACTAATAAATGTATAGACTACCTACAGATTCTACAACAAATTAAAAAACGTTTCTCTTCTCTGCATATCATTGTTTGTCTGCTATTAAAGGTTGAAAAATTGAGCTTCTGAAGCTATAGACAAAAATGGGTTAACACTTTTTCCTCAATTTTTAGATTTTTATATTCTCTTATCTTTTGCAAACATACTTGAAAACCAATATTTCCATTTAGCAATAAATTAAAGATGTTTTTATTAAAATAATGCAAACAGATTTTATGATCGATTTTTGCACATAGATTTTTGACTTCACTTCAAGGATAAAACTCTTTTAAAAAATAGCATAAGCACTAAATTTCAAACATTTGACAATCAAAAATACCTAACAGAATCGTATATATATAATATTATTAGTAAAATTTGTATTGCATCTGTGTTATGCCAGATTAAAGTGATTGTTACCGTATGGTAACAATATACTGAAAGGGTTAAATTAAGTGCTTCAGCAAGGCATGAAAATCTAGTCTGGTCTGGTCTGGTCAGACTCATGTGTGGCGAAAGTGAGAATCGCAACATTTGTGTTGCCGTTGGTAAAAGAACAACAGTTACTCCTATGAAAGCTTCTATCCCTACGCTTTGATAGCCAGAGTTGCTAATCGTAGCTCAACGGCTAAATCTACAGTGGTATAAAAACCTGAGACGGGGGTTTTTCCAGGGCATTGTAAATTAAGGACAAATGCTCTTATGATTTTTTCCACACAAATTATTCTGAACTATTTTGAAAATCGGTTCTTGCGGTTCCCAGCATAGAGTTTTTTAAAACACTTGACTTGATTTCCACAAAATTTTAGCATATTTGTGCATTTCAATGAATATTATTATTATTATTATTGAGTAAGCACATAAGTTTTGATTTTTTTTCTAACAGAAATTTCTCTCTAATGTTATAGGTTGGTAGACACACTTAGGCCTGTACGGCCCATTGTGATTACCAATGTTATAAGTAGCTTACTATCTTGTTGCTAAAGCTTCAAGTACTCTCTAAGTAAGGTTAGGTTAGATTGAATGGTTTCTTCTCCGATTATCCGAAGGTTAAGTGTAAAAAAAAGCCTTCTTAGCTATTTCAGTGCATTAGGTCTCCACAAATCACTGTTCAAATCACAAAACTTTAATAGGATGCTGAGGTTGACATTACAATAGCAGCCTGCATAGGAAAGGTTTGCCAAAGGTTTTCAGTCTATAACTTGGTAAAGCCGGGCAGTCACACAGGAAGTGTTCGAAACTTTCGATCTCTTCGATGTCATAAGAAGTATGGCAGAAATCATTCTGAGGGACACTAATTCTCGCTGCATACGAGCCAATTCAGTGCAAACCCAGTGTCCCGTATAAAGCACTGTTATTTATGCGATTTTCTTTAGTAAATTTTACAGCGTGGCCAACTCAGCGATTTTCCCGCTAATTTTAGTGCTTTTTGAATATTAAAACGCGGAAAAAAAGTGATTTAGCGCTCAGTTCAGAATACGCTGTAAGTTCAGAATACGTTTTATCTTCGAAAAATCGAAGAAACTTTCATTGGCTAGAAGTAGCAAATGCGTGCGTGTATTAGCTTAAAAGTTCAAATGTATTCAGTTTTCTCGCACTTTTATAAGAAAAAAAATGTAGCGCGTTTTTAAAGAAAATACGCGGATTTTAGCGGATTTTGAAAAACAAAAGTTGGTCACACTGAAATTTTAGTTTAATTCTCTTTAGTTCTCTAAGTAAACTCCAAGAAAGACTATGGATTTATCTGGTTTCAAAGAAGTTACCTATGTTACAAAAGTATTACTAGGTTTGCCTCAGTATTCATAATTTTTTTTTTATTAACAAATCCTTCTACATCAAGAAATATGGACATGAATATTACTTTTACCTTCTTAATCTATTTTTATATTTTAAATCGCATTTCGGCATTGAGTTTCTTAGTTTTTTTGCCAACACATACCACGATGCTTAGCATGCACATTGGCACTGAAGTTCAAGGTAACAAGTTCAACTCTCAATTTCTTATGTAGTATTAAATTATGTTGCTTAATCAGCATAGATTAATTACATTTTTAATCAAAAAAAGCAATACGATTATAAGTATGTGGTTTTTTGTTTATATAAAATTTATAAAACTCATAAACAAGAAACTGTTTTAGTAAGATATTAAATCAACACTAATCAAGAGCTATTGATAAAAGAGATTGTTTAACTTTAATTAAAAATTTATGATACTAATAAAGATTTGTAAATTTGATACAGTTTTAAACTAATAAGCATTTATTGGTCATATTTGAAAAGAGTCATGCATGCTCAGAGAGCGATTATGCCACGCTATGCTTTCAATTGACCAATCACAGTCGTTGAACTCCGATGAGTGAGTGTAAAATTCTCTCAATGTGCATTGAAGTAATCTGGGAAATATATATTTTTTTTTATTATAAACTATTACAAAATTTATTCATTGAGTGTGTATACGCTTAAGAATTTATGAATAGGTGAAACAATAATGCTTATTTAATCAATCCAAGACATTTACACATTTTATATGCAAAACTATAAAGCCAATAAGGCGTGGGAACCAACATCAATTTAAATTTTTTTTTATTTTTTTTTTTTTGTTAATACATGAGAATGCGTTGTTTGTTAACTTGTTTTTGTGTTTTATTACAGACAGTTTCTTTTCGTTATATATAAAATGAATTTGTTTGTGAGTCTGTGCTGGCAAAAAGTGTTCAGTCAGTAGCTGAATTGAAACTCAATTTTAACGTGAAATTGAAACTCATTTACTTAATTAATTGTGACTGATATTCAGATATTGTATAACTACTGGTCTGCCAAGAGTTTGCATAAAAAAAAAATCATGAAAATTTCGAGCTTAGAACAATATGCGAGGTCAATCGATTGTTGTGTTTTTTTTTTTAAGTATTTTAAAAGTTCTGATGTTCTGATATATGAGTATGAAGATGATGATGATTCTCCCCCAAAAATTTTAATAATTAATCATTAATTAAACAATTATGTTTCAACTTTGATTTGAAGATATTTTTCATTATTATTATTGGATTTTTCGTTAGCAACTTTGAAAGTTTTTGTTATTTTATGCATATTAGAAATATGTTTTTATAGTTAGTTATAAAAAGTTTTACAAAAAAAGTCATGCCATGCCATTCACATTTTTTTTTTTTTTTGAATTTATAAATTGTTATTAAAACTAAAAAAAAAAAATTTCAAGTGCATGACAGTTTATTCACTTTGAAATCGTTTTCATTTTCAATGGCAATCATTGCGCACTAATGCATTTCATTTACACTAGAAACAAACAAAAAAACGAAAGGGTTCCTCTAAAAAAATTTACTCCAAAAAAAAAAAAACCCTATGAATTTAACACTTCAACTTAAATATATCAAAAGCAATACTCCCCTCCCCTCCAAAAAACTGAAACTATCTACAAGTCTAACTGAAGTGTTGGTGTTTTATCTACAGATGTTCATTTGTATCTACAACTTGCTGTCAACATACATACATATATATAATTCATTGCTGATAAATTGTTAATGTTGCCGAATGCGCATGAATGAACAACAGCAATGTACAATTGACAGCAATTACAACAACAGCAACAACTTCGATTTAAGTCAATCAAATAACATACATAGAAAAAAGTATATTTTAAATGTCTTAAATGGCAACTCAGTTGTCAATTATCGAAGAGTTACATAGTGCTTGAAAATTTTAATGAGATTTCTCTTTTCCAAAAAAAGTCTGTACATAAATCCTTGAAAGTATTTTGTTTCTGAAATTTTTTTTTTAACTTTTATTCGTTTATTTTTTTTACAATTTTATTTTTAATATTACACTGGTTTAGAAATAATTATTTTTTTTTCTGGGCAATGAACACCACTACTCAATTCCTAAGTAAAATTGTTCGCTGAGCCCGAAAATCAACTCTATTTTAAATTCTATTGTGTGGTTTTGGAGATATTGCCAGTTGAATATTTTTAAATATATTTGAATATTTTTTTATCGGAGCAAAAAAGGATTGCCCACATAATTACAAATATCTTGGAAACTAAAAACTCGATTTGAACAAACAGTATATGAAATTACAGATATTAAAATTTCTCATCTTACGTTTATACATTTTAATTCGATTGGATAAATAGTTTTGGCACAATTAAGAAAATTGTCCAGAAATTATGAGCATAAAATATCCAAAATCGGCCTCTTAATGTGTTAACATTTTAGCTCGCAGTATGGGCGAAATTCAAAATTGTGTAAGAAAATCCATGTGATGTTATACGAATTAGTTTGTGTGCTACACTCACTAAAACAGCTGCGTGGCAGGAAAATGCTATTACTAATCATAGAGCACACGAGGCGGCACTGAGAGAGCCGTTGTCGACATCTCTGTTTGTATTCTATGTGGTCGATCACCATATATTCATATGAAAGAAGCCCGATCTCGGCAAAAGTTCACCTGAGTGGCAGGAATTAAAGACGAGCAGAAAGAGAACACTTCGGGCTCTCTTTGGTAGATGGCCACTTCATTATTTCGTATTTAAATTGGATCGGTCTTGTAACCTGTTTTTTTTTAGAAGAAGAGCATTTCACATAATTTTTTTTTTAAGTGTAACTTCTTTTCTCTTGTCCTAGAGTAAAACCAAACGGATGTGACGTCACGTGTAAGTTTGCAACGCGACATAATTTTGTCGAGCAATGTGCATGAGGGGCTGAATATCAATATTCCGTAACTGAATTCACGGGCAAACTATATAATAAACGATTCATAAATAGTTTTAATTCAATATAACATATTAATTACACACAATGTGTAGCGTCGCCATCTTAAAGTTTATGACAGTTATACATTTCACATGGAGATGGCGCAAATGTCCAAGGAATTACATGAAGATGTCGCACACAAAAAGAGTTCGTCTACAATTGTCATCGACATTAAAAGTACAGAGTTGCAATTTTTGTTCTAGCATTAATCCAAAAAAAAAAAAAAAAAAATTGGTTGTGTATTAACGAACACAAGGCAGAAGTGAAATTTCTTGTGAACTAAACGAAATGCAAGCAAATGAAATTAAAAAACACAAGCCAATGAAGTAAAAAATTTAGCGATTGAAAAATTTCATTTGCTTGTGTTTCGTTAAGTTCACAAGAAGTTTCACTTCTGCCTTGTGTTCGTCAAAACATACACATACACAATTTAGTTTTTTTTGTTTTATCAAATTTTTATTAACTTTTAACCTCCGGAACCTCTTTTGAAAATATTTTAAAACAAATTTGAGGCCAAAAATAGGTTCCTTGGCAAAAAAAAAAAAAAACCGGGAGGTCCATAGATGGCGTTTCAGTATTGGGAAAAATTCCACTTACCCTGCTTTCCCTGATTTTTGCTGCGGAGCCCCCTTTGGAATATATTTTAGTTCAAAATAGAAGCCACAAATTAGTTTTTTGACCCCAAAAACCTTGGTTTGTAAAATTTCTATACAAATGTAGGTCCATAGATGGCGCTGCAGTACAAAATAAAATTCAATATTTCCAACATTTGTCTAACCTTTGCTCCGGGACGCCCTTTGGAATATTTTTAAATAAAAAAAGATGTCAAAAATGGGCTTCTTTACACAGAAAACCCTGGTATACAAATAGCGCTTCAATACAAGGAAAACATTCAAACCACTACAACAGTGACTAACTCCTCTGGTTCTTTTTTAAATCAGCAAATTGTGACATCAATTTTCTTCATAAAAATTAGTTTATTTGCAAATATTTGCTTAATAAAATATTGTTTGAGCTTTTAGCAATTTATTATTATAAATTCTTCAGGCATGGAATATTTGGTAAGCCTCCACTCCCATTCTTCAGATGCGGATTAAAAATATGTTCTTTTGTGGATTCATTTTAAATTAAATATAATAAATAATCTTCTTCTTTTCTATCTTCTTCTCTATCTATATAAAAGAGTGAGGGGTGATATGTTTGTACGTGCATAACTCGGCTGATTATGGCGATTTTTTGTTGAATTCGTGTGGAATGTAGTTAAAATACTACGGAGTCGAAAGCTGGAAATTTCATTCCGAAAAATCTGAAAATCGTGAAATACCGAAACTGCATACTTTCAGAGGCTACGAAAATGTACATGCTTTAGTGTGAATTGTATTGCATATTTTCAAGGATTACTAGCATGACATTCGTCCCTTTCGCTACTGCTTTTGCGATCACATCTTTAGGTAATTTTCGAAGCAGTGAATATTTATTTAGAGGGGATTTCAAATTTTTTAACAATTTCATTGCAGTAAGAAACTCAATTGATTGCCAATCAGAATAACAAATCTTGCATCAGGGAGTCGTAATGCACGAAGAGTAGCATATAATCTTGGAAATCAAGCACCTGAAGAACGTGCAGAAACCAATGAATGGACACGTGGTAATATGGCACAATTGCGTGCTTCACGAAGTAGTGTGCGGGGAACTGTAGCGTTGCATCGCGCTGCTTTTCAATATGATCCCACAAAAATTAATATCAAATGTCATGATGGTGTGATGTGAGGTTTCATAGTATGTATGAGTTTATATGTGTGTGTTTTATTATACATTTCACCTTAAACCCAAAAGTATGCAACACATAATTTTTATATCAAAAATAGTTTTAGAATACACTTACATATCAATGGAATCGTAGAACACATCCAAAAAATTGTTTTTATTTATTGTATTGTTTTATTAGTTAGTTTATAGTTTATTCTTTCCTAATTGAAATTGTAAAATAATATCAACATTGGAAGGTGTAAACGTGCAAAAAGCAAAGAAAGTGCATTGAAAAGAGAAAATGAAAAATTTTAAAAACCCATGGTCGCATATTTTTGGAACATAAAAACGAAAACTTTTATAATGAAGTAAACCATCATGTGGTGAGTGGAGAAGGGACTCATTTTAGTTTTTTTTTATCAAACCATTAAAAACAATGAAATCAGCTATTAGAACAGTTGATTTCTTTAAGTTTTGGCGCTCTCTGGATAACACACTGGTTCAATTATGAGCCTAAATTGAATCACGGAAACAATTTTTTTTCTTTTTAAATTAATATAAATTGCGTCAGAGTTATACTCTAAAAGTGAGGTCAAATATTTAGGCATCACGCTTGATAAACGACTGAACTGGAACACTCACTTACACACTGTCCTCTTAAAAGCCACTAGGTCTTTCTGGGCCTGCAAGAAACTCTTTGGTAAAACATGGGGTCTTACTCCGAAGATGATCTTTTGGCTCTACACTAAGATAGTTAGACCTATCATAGCCTATGCGGCTCTAGTGTGGTGGCCCAAAGCCATGCAGGGCTTGGCCATCACCAAACCTAACAAGCTTAAAAGGCTTGCTTGCGTCTCCATAACTGGAGCTATGCGCACCTGTCCAACTCCTGCCATTGAAGCGTTGATTGGCCTGGTGCCATTACACATTTTCATCAAGAAAAGAGCTGCAAATACTGCTTTGCGGCTGCGTATATCGTCAAGCTTAATAAAAGGCAACTATGGTCACCTGAGCATTCTTGACGAAATTCCTAACACTCTAATACGTGCTGTATCGGATTATATGGTTAGGGATCTGTGTTTCGGTAGGAAATTCAACATCATTATTTCTTCCAGGTCCGAATGGTATACAGACGGCTCGAAAATGAGCTGCGGTTCTGGTGCCGGAGTTGTAGGACCCAATACTAGAATCTCAATCCCTCTGGGTATTTGGCCCAGTGTCTTTCAAGCCGAAATATACGCAATTGAGACCTGCGCTAATATAAACCTGTATAAAGGTCTTAAAGGCGCAAATATTGTAATTTTTTCAGACATCCAGGCGGCTCTCTTAGCACTCTCTTCATGGAGTTTTTCCTCTAAACTGGTGAAAGAGTGTTTTGAGAGTCTCCAGCGTCTGTCTACCCGTAACAAAGAGACGCTTTGTTGGGTACCCGGCCACTGTGACATTGTTGGTAATGAGGCCGCCGATGAACTGGCTAGGCAAGGTTCATCTACCAAGCACATTGGCCCCTATCCGTTCTGCGGAGTCGGCTGGACCTCTACGAAATCTATCGCTGACGAGTGGTCTAAGGCAAAATGGCTAGAGTATTGGAGCTCTATCCCAGGTTTAAGACAGGCAAAAGCACTTATCATTCCGCTTGCCCAAAATAAGTCCATTTCTTATCCCAAATCTGACCTTAGGCTATTGGTGGGCTACATGTCTGGACAGTATGGGCTCAGATATCACCTAAACAAGATAGGTCTGTCTAATGAGACAGAGCATCGCCTATGTCTGGAAGATGACGAGTCGACACCTCACATTCTGTGTGAGAGTCCGGCCTTGGCTCAGAGGAAGAATTTTTGGTATTCCTTTTCTGACGGCTAATCACATAAAATATTCTTCTACAAAAGATGTCTTGACTTTTATTGGGTCAGCTGAACGTCTTTTGTCATAAAATGGGGAATGGCACAAAAGATCTTTTAGGTCGCAGTGCCTGCCTGGTTGGGCTTCCCTAAATAATAAATAATAATAGTTTAAAAGTTTCATTAAATAATTTCAACGATTTTAGGTAACAGCGTATGATGCGTTAACTACAAGATCCATAGTCAAAACAAACATTGCTTAAATTCAAATTGAACTGATAGTGATTATAACAATTGTCTTTAAAAAAGCTTCATACTAGACTGCAACTCGTATATAAAGTGGTTCATTTTTATTTTTTTTTTAACAAAGAAAACAGTCATCATGTTTTGTATTAATCTACGAGACAAATGTTTCTTTCATTTGTTTTTTTATTAGTAGAAACTAATGCTCGTTTTATCATTTAATTAATTGTTTAATACAATCAGAAAGTTAAAATAAATAAAAAAAAACCACTTGCGACTACAAGTGTTTTTGTTTTTTTTTTTTTACAGAGCGTCACAAGTAAACAAAACACACATTCAATTAAAACCAAATACAACAAACATACATATGTATTGTACAAAAAAAAAAAAAAGAGTGAACAAAAAACAATAAAACAATATTTTCACATTCAATATTTCCGCAAAAAATCATTACTAAAGTCGACTTTTTTTCAATGAACCTACATAAGTAAATATGTATGTTTGTATATTCTTGGATGTATGATTTTAATTTTTTTTTTGGTATTGTTTCAACAGAATTATAGCACGTACGTGTTGTTGTTTACCATCTTAAAATAAAACTCTAAAGTCACGATTTTCATATATTTATATATACACAAACAAATATTAAATTTTATTATTAATTTTTTTTTTCTTGTTTTCATGGGACTTTCATGATTTAAAAATTTTGCAAGTAAAGTAACAAATTTTTAAAAATTCACATAAAAAATTAGAGCAATATACAACATTATCATTGAGCAAAAGAATTTAATGACATTTCATACTCACTCACTCACACTGTTTTAATTACATAGTAGAATAGTTAGCAAAAAATTGCTGATTTGGTTCAAAGAAAAAATTTTTGACATTTCCGTTTCTTCAACTTACTTCTACAGCGGAAGTTTACATGTCATTGGCATTAAAATATTCTTTGTTTTTGTTTTTTCAAGATAACAATTTTATAATTTTTTTTCGATTGCTTCCAGTGCCCGCCCGTACTTGAGGAGGTGTTAAACTTTTAATCTTTTTTGTTCGAGTGATTTTTTTTTTATTAACTAAGGTTATGAAAACATTATAGAAATTACATTGGAAAATGTTATAAATATGCAGCCTTAACAAAACTTTAAATAAAATGAGTTTTATATTAAAAAGTCGACTTTTAAAACACTTTTTTTGTGTAAGAAAATGATAAACAAAAACAAACAAAAAAAAAACAACAATTGAATTGAATTGATTATTAAAATTATTTTTATACAATAAAGCCGAATTTTTATGAAAATTACATTTAAAAAATAATGGAATAATATTTAGCTTCACTAAAAAAAAAATTAAATAAATTTTCAATTTAAATGTCGACTTTTGCCACATTTTTTATGTTAAAAAGACGAAATTTATGAAAATTACATTGAAAAAAAATTATGGAAAAATATTCTGTTTCCCTAAGAAAAAAATAAAATAGATTTTAAATTTAAATGTCGACTTTTGCCACATTTTTGTATGTTAAAAAGACGAAAAAAATTATGGAAAAATATTCTGTTACCCTAAGAAAAAAATAAAATAAATTTTAAATTTAAATGTCGACTTTTGCCACATTTTTTTTTTGCTGTAAGGCTGAATTTGAAATTTAAAGTCAACTTTTGCCACATTTTTATATGAATTTTATGAAAATTACATTGAAAATATTATGGAAAAATATTCAGCTTATCTAAGATCAAAATTAAATAAATTTTAAATTTAAATGTTGACTTTTGCCACATTTTTGTATGTTAAAAAAAAGAATTTTATGAAAATTACATTGAAAAAATTAAGACAAAATGTTCAGCTCCTCTAAGACCAAAATTAAGTTGATTTTAAATTCAAAAGTCGACTTTTGCCACATTTTGAAATGCTAGAAAAACGAATTTTGAATTAAAAAAGAATTATGAAAAAATATTCAGCTACTCTAAGACTAAAATTGAGTATATTTTTAAATTTAAATGTCGACTTTTGCCACATTTTTGTGTGTTCGAACGCCGAATTTTATGGAAATAACATTGAATAAATGATGATTCAGTAAGAACAAAATTGAGTAGATTTTAATACAACATTTTTGTGGGCTAGAAAGCCGAATTTTATGAAAAATACATTGACAAAGTTCAGGAAAAATATTCAGCTTCACCAATGTCGACTTTTGCCACATTTTTTTTATGTTAAAAAGACGAATTTTATAAGAATTACATTAAAAAAGTTGTGGAAAAATATTCAGCTCACTAAGACCAAAATTAAATAAATTCTAAATTTAAATGTCGACTTTTGCTACATTTTTGTATATTAAAAAACGAATTTTATGAAAATTACATTGAAAAAATTATAAAAAAATATTCTGCTTCACCAAGATCAAAATTAAATAAACCTTAAGTTTAAATGTCGACTTTTGCCACATTTGTATGTTAAAAAAACGAATTTTATGAAAATTACATTGAAAAAATTAAGACAAAATGTTCAGCTCCTCTAAGACCAATATTAAGTAGATTTCAAATTCAAAAGTCGACTTTTGCTACATTTTGAAATGCTAGAAAAACGAATTTTGCATTAAAAAAAATTATGAAAAAATATTCAGCTCCTCTAAGACTAAAATTGAGTATATTTTAAATTTAAATGTTGACTTTTGTCACATTTTTGTATGCTGAAAAGTCGACTTCTATATTTAATGTCAACTTTTGATATATTTTTATGTGCAACATAATAAAATTTTTATTGAAAAACTTATAAAAACATATTTATCCCAACAAAGAATTAGAATGAATTAGATATTAAATGATAAAGTCGACTTTTAGTTTTGAAATGCTATTTTTTTTAAATAATATTTTTACGTTTTAATAATGCAATTAAAATATATTTTATTTTAATTTTAAAAGTTAACTTTAGACACATGTTCATACCCAATAAAGTAATTTTTTATTTAAATCACATTGAAAATAATATGAGAAATATTCAGCTTTACTAAGTATCATTAAAAAGTCGACTTCCAATCTTTTTTACAATAAATAAAAAATGGTGAATTTTTATCGGTCTTAGGCTCGATAAAAATTCACCAGTTATGAAAACAGAGGCCGTTAAATATCCAATAAATATAAATAAAAAATGCTAGTTTTTCTAAAAATTATTTTCATATATATTAGTTAATGTCGAATTTGATGAAAATTACTGTGAAAAAATTAGGAAAAATATTCAGCTTTACTAAAAATCAAAAGAAAGTAAATTTTAAATTAAAAACCTAATCTAAACATTTTTCATATTGTACCTGACACTTAACACATACACTTTTATGATACAAACTGTGACTAAATTTTACTAAAATCAAATTAATCATAAATATATAAAGGAATACTAATTTTTTGTAAATAATATTATGACATTTGAGGTCAAATTTTAGTGTTACTTTAAATATTTTTTTTTTAATTTTGTGAAACATATATAAATATTTTCCTAATTTTTATAAACGTTTTGGGAATGTATCAATATTCAAACAAACCAACCAGCTAAGTTCAAGCAATATCAATCACGAATTAAGTTTTAAAATTCGACACAAAAATTAAACTTCTGATATGGAAACCTGAGTCATACATAATTTACATGAAGCAATATTTAATACTGCCTGCCTGCCTGCTTGCTTGCTAGCCTGCCTCATTAAAAGCTGATGGCATTTTAAAATACATCAATCAAAAATTCATTGTCTATTTGAAGTTTTGCTTCATTTATTCAAATACAATTTAACTTGGGCGTTACAGACCAAAGTTGTTTTTTTTTATTCATTCATTCTTTTTGATCAGAAGCAAAGTCAATGGCATTTTATAGTTTAATTATACATATGAAGATCGTAAAAGAAAAAAAGCATACAAAAGTAAAATGACCACACACCGCATCAAATCAAATGAAATCTAAGAACTTGAATATTTTGTTTTTTTTTTTTTTTTGGATATTTCTAAAAATATTTATTTTTCTAACTATTAAAACTTGCAGTGTGTGTGTAATCGAAACCTAAACAAAAGTTTTTTATTTTTCATATGAAAAATAATTACATATCCACTTATATAAAAGCCTCCACCTAATAATATCTCTAAACTCCTAAGCTTATTACTACACTTTTACGCAATTTAATTTATAAGCAAATAGCAAACAAAACAAAAAAAAAAACAAAAAAAGCGAAAAAAAAAAAATATGAACTGAGTATTGCAAAGATAAACAATAAAACCGATCGGCACGTGCCATAAACTGCAGTAACTGCAACAATAGCAACAACAGCAGCATCAGAGTCAATAGCACGATCAGTGCCGCACATTGGCTTCTGTAAACATTGACCAAATATACAATAGTAACAACAACAACAAGATCACATAATTATCGAATGCACTGCACACAGTTTAAAGATGCACAGATACACAATTTTTGAATACACAGATACAAATATTGATTTGTTGTTGTTTTTTTTTTTTTGGTTTTATTTTTTATTCTGCACACTTCTATATACAGACGTACACACACACAGTTTCCAGGTACCAACGTTGGAACAAATGAAATGTAGCTCTACTATAGCTTCATGTTGTTGCTTTACATTGTAGTTAGTAGTATTTTCCCAGTAAACAATGTGAGTCCTATGACAGTCGAAAGCTCATCAGGGGTGCCAAACCAGTGATTGCTCACTTTAACGGGGATAACGCATTTTTCGTAATGGGATATTAAGGCGACCCACAAAGCAACTTGCTTTTGAAAGCGCTAAGAACTTAGCGACAAACTGGCAATATGCATGCGTGACTCGACTGGACGAATATGTAAAGAATGCAGTGGCGGATTCAGAGAATACTAGGGGGGCTGCAGCCTCTCCCAAAGAATATATTGGGTTTTTGATCTGAATTTAAATCTGAATTTTTAATTTTGATCTGAATTTAAATCTGAATTTTTGGTCTGAACTTTGGGCGGAATTCGATTTGAATTTCGGTCTGATTTTAGGTTTGAATTTTGATTGCAATTTTTGTTTGATCTTTTGCCCAAATTCGGTCTGAATTTTAATCTGAATTTGAGTTAGAATTTTCGTCTGATTTTTGGTCTATATTTGATCTGATGTTTAGTTTGAGTATTGGTTTTTAATTTTAGAGTAAATTTTTTATAAAATTTGGGACTGGTCATTTGTCTATTTATTATTATTATTATATTAGGGAGGTTCATGTAGTTGTACCGCGGCCTATAAGATCTATTGTATGTCCCTCTTCTCTATTTAATTTAATTTGCCTAGAGTGCCTCATTCAGTCCAGTCTCTCTCAAGAGTTTGAGTATTGCGCCCGGATCTATGGATGCTAGTTCAGTACTGGGCACTTCGTACATACCCAGACATTTCATTCTTTTGTGGATCAGTGCTCCACACTGAGCTGAAATATGTTCTGATGATTCATCTTCCTCATATTGAGTTTTCTTCGACTCCTATTTTGCAAAGGTGTTCTCTCAGCCCGCAGTGCTAAGTCAGAATACCAGCTAATATACGCAGACTGCTTTTGTTGAGACCAATGCAGAATGTGTATCTATTCTTGTTATAGTTACCTAGAAGCTTTTTGGATCGCCTTAGTCCCGGAAGGTTATTAAAGAGTTCTTGCCTCTGGTTCTTCTCTTTTTGCCTGAGTACCTCCCTGATTACGCTATCTCATATTCCACAGAGGGGTTAAGGTCCCACGAAAGTGTTCGCTGCCTCCTTTCTAGCAAGCTCGTCTGCCTGCTCATTACCCTCTATTCCTAAGTGTCCAGGGACCCAACATAGAACGACTTTATTATCCTTGCCCAGTTGATTGAGCTTGCTCAAACAGTTCCACACCAGTTTAGAGGTGATCTCAGAGGAGCATAATGCTCGAATGGCTGCCTGGCTATCCGACATTATAGCGATGTCATTTGTCTAAAAATTATCCTAAAATTTAGCAAAAATCAGCCTTCAATAAACCAAAATTCTGGAACAGCGATTGCATGTACGCGACGCCAAATCCCAGCAAAGAAATTTACCGATAAACACCATGACTGAAAGCAAAAGATATACCATATTTGATTGCTAAACCAGTTGCCTTACTTGCTTTGAGTCTTCGAAAACTTCTGGTTCTGAAAAGTTCCCAAAGCTCAAACGAAAAGAGAACGATTAATAAGTCGGAAAAGCGTTGAGTGGATGTAGAGTCAAACAAAGCTCTCGGTAATATATCGATTGATATTTTAGCTACAGTCACTTCTATGGGCATCAACGATATCGAATCAGAAGCGAAAATAAGGACGGATTGGTTAAACATTGGGGAAAACTAATGATAAATTTGTATTCATTCGAATGTACTCTGTTGGAAACAACACCTGTGTTTTAAAAGCATTTGCATTGCAGAAGTTGTGGAAACTTGAGAGAGAAAGAAACACTTATCCGTTTTCTTCATAAATACCCAGCTTTGGAAAGGACAGGACAAACGTTCCTGGGAAAGTATTTTCTCGATAATCTGTCTGATTTCTCGGGATATAATCCATGAATATGTTAGGATACCTAAACTCTGAAATAAAGGAGGTCCCACTAACTCGAATGAAACTTTCATGACAAAAAATTAAATTAATGCTAAAAGAATGTAAAAATTGTGTCGATATTTTTATTAATTTTTTTTTTATTAAAATAATTTATAATTTTTATTAACATTACTATAAATAATGGAGTTAGTGGGACCTCCATTACTTCAGAGTTAGATGAGAAAGTAGTAGGTCTCATAATCCTAATTGTGACCCACAGTAGGTTGCTGTAGATAAGTAACCGTAACTAATCAACCAACCTAAATGAAAATACCTACATGGCCCGCTTATAACAAATATTTTTTTCAATTAAAGAATACTGAGAAGGGAGGGAGAGGCTAATCACGTAGTGGCGAAAATGCATTTGAAGAAATAGATCTTAACTACTTTTTGGAAACAGCTTTGTTATCTGAAACGATGCAAAATTGCGTATCTTTAAAGTCTTTATCGCGATTGCTCCCAGCTCAGGTTATAATGACATGGAATTTGATCATCCTTCACTCAACCTATTTTAAAAATGCAGGCAGGAGACAAAGATCGATTAATTCTTGTAAAGTTAGATAAATAATTTTTACTTTCTTTTCGCATTAATTTTATTCTTTGCCATGAAAATTTCATTCGAGCAAACTTCTTCAGGGAAGTTAGACAATCTTCTAAAGAGATTGATTAAAAAAAAATTCATGAGAAATGAAATTTTAAATTGAAGTAGTGTAGCCAATAATGGCCGACATTTGCATGATTTTCCTCTCAAAAAAGATTTTTTTTTTTAGGATTTAAATTTTCTCCTTCACCGTGCAGATTCTTTACTGGGTTATGCTTATAAGTATGTAGGCATTTGTGTGCAATTCATATATGCATGTATGTGTGTGTGTGTGTGTTTAAGTTGCTTTCAGTAGTTGCTCTCGAATTTTATGCCGCTTTTGTTTATTTACATTTTTATAGTTTAATGCGATTTACAAAATAAAAACGGTTTTGTTGAATTTTTTAGTTATTTTTTATTTTTTTTGCTGTTGGATTTTTGGAGAAAACTTTATGTATGTGTGTGTTTCCGGGCATGCACCAACAACAACGTAAATGTTGCATGGCAAAAGTGTGTGTTTTTTGTGTGGTGTTTAGTGTTAAATAGTTTTACGCCCATTAAAATTAATGTTTCTTCTTATTTTTTATATGTTTTTGAAAACATTTCTAGTTTTATATTTCGAAAAAATACGGAAATTGAAAATAATCATTACGCGGTTTTTGTATAAAAAAAAAAATACTTATTAAATAAAAAACAAAATAGTAATTAATCATTTGGATTTCTGGTTTTAGAAACAAAAATAATGAAATAGAGGGGAGTCAATTGACATTTCAAGTGGTTTAAATTTTTTCGAAAATAATAATAAAAATAATGAAAATAAGAAACATACCGTCAAGTGTTTTTTTCAAAATGCATTTGCACAATTTTCCATGGTTTTCATGTCATATTTGTGTGTGTGTGTGTGTGTGTGTCGAATTCTCAAGTATGCATTAGAATGATAATGACTTGAAGATAACAAAGGAATGCACCTTTTTGTTTTTTTTTTCTCTAGGGGTTGCAATTTTTAATTCTTGCAATGGCTGAGAATAAATTATTCAAAATATTTTTTTATTTTCTATTTTTTTTTTTTTTTTTGTTGGTTTAGTTTTAGGTAATTACTAGAATTTTATCTACGCATTTTAGTTTTTTCTTTCAAAGGTTTTTTCTCAGTTTTTTCACATACCAATTTGTTTTTGTCGTCTCGTATTTCAACGTTTTGTTGGGTCAAGTGGAAATGTCAATGATGAGTTTTTATGTGGTGGGATTATTTTTCATTTGATTTATGCTATGACATTAGAGATTAATTACTTGTACACTCTACATAATTTGTTGGTAATTATAAGAAATGAATTTAGATTTATGTGAGAGTTGACATTATTCTATATAAATAAATAATAGCAAGTTTCTTTTTCACTATTATCTAGAGATTGCGGATTTCAATTCAAAAGCATTGATCGTAATAGCTGAGGTATTTATCTACTAACCACCCATTCTCTTCTCCTTTGAATCGAATAATGCTCTCAATATGTTCTTAATTCGTCTAGTCTAGTACATGTCAGGAGTTGTTTCTTAGTATTTTTTTAACATTTCCTGGATACAATGAATATTTCTTACTCTTCTTGATTTCGATTTTAAGACGGATCGGTTAGTAGTAGATAGATAAATAGATTAGAAAGGGTGTGATGTACTACGACCTTAAGAGATCTATTGTACCCCCGATAGTAACCTGTTCACAGGTTGTCAGACAAGCCAATCTTGCTGAGGAATCTCAGCAATGGATGTGGCTTTAAGGCTATGATATCCCCACTACTTGGGATCGGTTAGTAGTAGAGTCAATGTTGTCTGAATTTCAGTCTGTGTCATGTAACCCTCTAGTTTCCAAATTTTTGATTGATTTAAAAAAATTGGGATTGATCAATTTTGATGTAAAAAGCATAAATCTGATTTCAAAACCCTAAAAAGTTGAATGGGCGTGGTTTTATGAAGCTGGAAAAATTGAATGCCTAAAAATATTTGTTGTTGAATAAACTCTTTATCAATTTGTTGTAAGTAATTAAATATTTTGAACTCACAGCTATTTTTTTTATCTGACTACTATGACGGGAATTATTTTTTTATTCTTTTTTACTTTTATCTCAAAATAATTTTAATCAAAATAATTAATTTTCCTATTTTTTTACAAATTTTTGACTTTGACTGTCGCTAACTTCTGTAATATGCATCATAACGCAAGGCTGTCAAGAAACCCTCTTGGGAAGTAGAGGGTTAAACACAGGTTGGAAGTATGAAATAAGGAAATGTTTTTGTTGTTGTTTTGCTGGAAAGTTTCAGTTATACCAAATTATCATAACGTCAGGGGTCTAGGCCCAGGAAGTACTCGATCAGAAGCAGCCTAAGGTCCTTTAAACTTATCAATGTTCAAGTTCAAGAAAAATTTTAAACCGTCTTCAAAGGAATCAGGAAATGAAGCGGACCTTTATGAATTGAGGGGCTCGTTTTTTCAAAAAAATACGAAGGCGGGTCAATAAGCTCTTGAAAATTAAAACAAGGCAAAGCCACCTCAAATCTAACATTTTGCTTGTCCAAAAGCAACACATTTAAATTGTCAGCCAGATCTGTCAAATAGTTTTATTATGACAGCTATTTAAAACAGACGCTCATCAAACACTATTTTTTTTAGCGAAAAATCCAACACCCTAACCAAAAAAAAACTTGAAAATATTAAATCGACTCTTTATCATCGATTGGAACAATACACCACTGGTTTACTCAATTTCAGTGCGGCACAAGTGACGCCGAATGTTCTGGTCCCCCAATTGAGGTCACTACACCAGAAATGGCCGATAAAATCCACGGTATGTTATTGGACGATCGGCGAGTGAAGGTGCGCAAACTTGTAGACGCTGCCGGCTTATCACATAGATCAGTGATTTCGGTTTTGCATAAATATTTGGATATGAAAAAGCTATCCGCATGATGGGTGCAGCGTTTGCTCACAATTGACAACAAACTTAATCGTTTGACTACTTTAAAGGAGTGTTTGACGATATTCAATCATAATCCGAATGAATGTTTGCACCGTTGCGTAACGATGGGCGAAACTTCAATTCGAATGCGAATCGAAGCCTAATACTATGTTCCCACTGAGCCGAAATTGCGTAGTTTTGGCAGATGGTTTCGAATGAAACTGCAATCGTTCACATTGTGAAATTGCTTTCGATTATGGTTTCGTTTCTTGTTTTAAAATGCCAGCGGCTAATATAATTATTTTGTAAGTGCCCGGCCCTGGCAAACACACGACTCCGCCATCTTTTGATGACCTAAAGGATGTCTCTACAGTATACTTCAACGAGCTCATTAGATTCTTGAACTAGACATGATGGATCTAACCACGATGGTGGATCCGTGTCTGATATAAAACATCCAAGAACATCCATCATTCCAGGGTTTTGTGGTATCAAAACGGCACTAACGTGCTAATTGGACCGAGCGGCATGCAACGCGTTCCGTCACCACCTCTACTTAACCTAACCTTGATGACCTTTCTAATATTTAGTATGCTATATATAGGAAACGATTTGCATTTCCGAATTTTGTGGGTCTAATTTGGAACATGTTCCCTTATGTATTAATATGAGTAAAAACTCGATTAATATTTTTGATTTTGGAAATACCATCAATTTTATTAGACATTGACATTTGATTGATGAATGTCATCAAAAAATATCAAGAATGATTCTAGAGTGTGTTATTTATTTTCAAAAAAAAAAAAAAAAAAATAACAAGAAAATAACTATAAAAATAATAGAAGTGATTGGTAACTTTTTTCATTTTATTAATTAAAAAACATTAGCATAAAAAGAAAGTTCGATTCAGGTTTTTCTAGAACTCATTCTTAATTTATTATGCATTTGTTATATATTTATATATTTTTAATAGTATTTTAAAGATTTTTTTCTTTAACACAAGCTCTCTAAGTTACTAATTGATGGCGTTACTCATCAAAAAAAAAAAAAAAAAAAAAAAACACTAGCACAAAACCAGATGAAAATTACAGGAAGAAAGGAGAAGAAACAGATAAAAATTGACTAATTGAGCTATAAAAGAAGAAGTTAGAAGAAGAGTTAAAAGTTACATGCAGCAGCCAAAAAAAAAAAAAAAACAAAAATATAAGAAAAAATATGCAGCCAACTTCAGCTTCTGTTTAACTTCAACTCTAGATTAAACATGAGAGATGAATATTTTTTGTATTGAAAGAGCATAAATTTTTAACACGCACCTGTCTGAATCACTGTCTGTCTTCTGTCTGAGTTCTAAATAAGAAAAGATGAAATGCTTTTAAAACGTCAATAATTATTTTCAGAATTATTTCGTTAGTTTTGATTTGTTTTTCATAAATTTTTTAATGGGTTATCTTTTGAAGTTTTTTTTGTTTTTAATAAAGGAAAAGAGTTAAAATTTTGATTGCTTAAAATTACCACAATTGAATTTTTGTTTTAACTATTTTTAATTTGCTGCAGGTTTAAGCTTACAATTAAATTCAACTACGAAATATTCAAAGCAACTACTCTTCAAATCTCAAGGGAGATGAAAAATAAAACTCAGCGTGATTTTTTTTTTTTTTTTGAGAAAAACACTTAACCTATTCCACATACTTGTTATTCATATATATACACACATCTAAAAATCCATTAAAATGTTAATTTATTATTTTCTTAATATCAAATCAAATGAAATATTAACTAAACTTTTTAACCACAAAGAAGCACGTGGATAAAACAAATTTAAAGAATAAAATTTGAATTTTTTATAAGTCAAAACTTTAATGTTTGTTTTTTTGTGTGAAACTTTTGGTTTTTACCCTTAATTTTTGTTTTATATTTTTATGAATGTGTGATTTTTTTTTTGCTATATTTTTTTTTTAATTTTATATGTATTAAAATTTATAATGCCAGTAGTTTGTAGTTTTTAGTTTTTTATTTTATTTTTTTATTTTTTCAACACTTGTTAGTTTATCAGTCTTTCGAATTTATGTTACTCACGATTTGTTATTTGACTTTTTAAGTTTATATTTTAGCATAAAAATTAACATAAATACACCCACGTATATGTAGAAAAAATATTTACTTTTGTTTAAGCAATAAAAATTTGCTGTGTTGTGATTTTAATAATTATGCTAAAATATTTATTAATGTCATAAATTATTCGAGTATCGTAAATTTTATATTTGTGTTTGTGTCGTGATTTGAGGGGGAAAAAGAGAAACTTTATGAATGAAGTTTCTTTTTATTCAATACTTTTGAAATGTTCTTTCACTAATTTTAAACTCAATGTAATTTGTGATTAATTTAATTAAAAATAATTGTATTCAGGCTTATAACTTTAACTTTAACTTGATTGATTGATTTATTAATTATCATAATTTTTTTTTTTTATAATTTCAGGCTTAACTGAAATTTTATTCGGTAAGTTTTAAAGTAAAGTGAAGAACGAATTCTGTAACTTAAATACTTACTATGATGAATTTTTAAAAATTTATTTACATAAAAATACAACAAATACATAACTTAAGTTATAGTAGGTGTATTCGATTCATCATTCTCTGCTAGCTAAATATAGTACAACAACAACATAGTTAGAAATGGAATGTTTATATTCCGCGTGATGTTTAGTTTTGATATGTCAACTTAGAGCTTAATAGCTGCTAAGCTTGAGAAGAAGAGGTTTAAGAGAGGGGGCAAAGTGGTTCAAGAGAAGTGAAAATGGGTTGGGGAAAGGGGAGCGAAGGACTAAGAGGGGAAAATGCTTTTGAGAGAAGTGGCTTAGGAGTCAAATGAGTGAGAGGGAAATAACTTGAAGGAAAGATATCTTAAAGGTAAAACAGTTTAAGTAGAGAAAGGCTTAGCTGGGAAAAGCTTAGTGAAGAAAAGGGATTAGAGGGTTAGTAAGAAGAAGGAAGAAGTGTTAAGTGAATAGATTATGCAGGTGGTTAAAAATCCCTAAATGCTTGAAGAAGGGAAATCCTTTAGGGAGAAAATAGCTGTGGGCGAAAGCACTTAAGGGTTTATTTGTGATTAGGACGAAAAAGGCATAAGGCAAGGGAAGAGGGCTATACAATGAAAAATTTCCTGGGGTAAGAAGTATTAAAGAAGAAGGGAAGGATTCAGAAAAAGTGCAAACAAGAAGAGTTCTGGAAGAATAAGTATAGGTAAAGACAGAATGTGCAGGGAAAGAGGTTAAGCGAGCTTTAAATGATATAGGAATAAGGAAGAAAGGGCTTACAAGAGAAAGTTCTGAGTATATGAGAGGTGAGGGGGGGGGGGGGGGGAACTAGCCGAGAAAATCTTAGAAATAGCTAAAGAAAACTTCCTTGGGAAAAATCGCTTAAAGGGAAAAGGTCAAGGCGGGGAACGAGAAAATCGGTCTGTGTTCCTCTAAATTTTTTGATTATTCTTGTGACTTTTTGTCTAAGCTAATAAAATTCTCTATTGTGGTGAGTTGCAAGGGTGTTTCATAGCCGAGTGGCCAATCTATTACGCCTAGTATAAGATTTTAATGTGTTTTTATAAGAAAGAACGAATTTTTCATACATTTCTCATTATTATTTGAAGTATGGGGCGATACGAAAGTCAGGCACCAAAACCCCAAGTTATGAAAGAAAAAAGATAGGAATAAAGACTCCAGATACAAGAACAGACTACATATATTAAACCGGATAAAGCTTCGTCAGTCGTCTCTGCTATGTGAGCTCTGAAGCACGTTGGTAAGACCAAGTACAGTCAGGCTCCCCTGTACCTGGTCTTTCCAATGGAGATTAAGACGTAGCTCGAAAAAACAAAACACCCAACAGCCGAAGCGCCTTTTTCCATATGTGATTTGCTGCATCGAGACATATGCGGACCTTGGCTGCAACCAAATAGTGGTCTGAGTCGATGTTTGTCACGTATCGTGCGTACCTCTAGTACACTGGAAGCGTGTCTTCTATCGAACCTAACGTGATTAATCTGATTTGTGTTTTTTGTTCAAGGGACAGCCAAGTGGCCTTGTGAATATCGAGATGTTGAAATGTGGTGCTACTTACTGTCATATTTCGTAACGCGTTTCGGGAGACTTAATTTTCCGATCGTCGGACCAAAAAGACTCTCCTTGCCCACCTTTGCCTTAAAAGCACCTAATACTATTTTAATATCGCGATGGGGCAACTCTCATAAACTTTGTCGAGGAGCTTGTAGAAGTCATCTTTGGTCGCTTTATCCTTCTCATTCATCGGGAGGCCCATGCACAAAGAAGGCTGATGTTGAAGAGTTTTGCCTTGATGCGAACAGTGGCTAGGCGCTGGTTTACATGCGTGAACCGAGAGACTAGATGACATAGTCCCTTACCAACCACAAATCCAACACCTAATTCGTGTCTCAAATCATGATAGCAATCAGAGCATCAGAGCAACCCTGTCCCATCCAGCTTATTTCCTGTTTAGCGGTGATTTCAGCTCAGTATTTCTCGAAAACATTTACTAGTTGGATAGGGGTCGTCAAAATCAAGGGATTTCCTTGTCCAAGGCTTTTTTTTTCAGAATTCGCTTTAGATGTTTTTAATGTGGTGAATTCTTAACCAGACGGTTGTTATGTTCATGAATTGATTTTAGCAGCATTTCCAAAAACCCTATTAAGTCCTACCTTCAATCCATCAAATTCTTCTGCCCAAGATAATTTAAATTATTTATTTTTTGTTTACAAATTGCAAAATTACATACGATTAGCCAAAGATAGCCTCGAATTATAAGTTGTCATGTGCATTAATTAATTAGCCATTACTAAAATGACAATTGCAAAAACACATATGTGCATATGTGATTATGCATGCATGTTGTATGAATATCAAAGAAACTTCAAACGATTACAACAATCAAAATGAAAAAAAAAAACAGTTTTGTAGCAATGCCAAGAATGCACCTGCACCTGTTTCAAAAACATTTTAAACTATTAGCAAAACAAAAACAAAACGAATAAAAACAAAAACAAACGCTTGCAGCATCACTGCAGCATCTAACTCTAACAACAACACAATACAAGTGTAACTAGCAATTTAGACATTTCTAGCAACACATTTTCTACTGTTTTATAGTTTCCATAGTTATAGAGTAATAGAGTAGAGACGGAGTAACTGCTCATATGCGCAATCTACATGTGGTTAGTTAAGTTTGCAACATGTTTGCTAAAGTGACCCTGAAAAATCATACACAATAAGCCTGACGTTAACTTGCTGCTGCTGGTCCAGCTGAAGCAATTTCATTGGAATGCTAAATGTATGAATGAATCAGTTCGTGAAGTGGAGTAAAGTGAAGTGAAGCGGCATGAATGGAGCGCAGTTAAGTTACAGTGTAACTGAAACATTTAATGCTAATATTGATGATGCTGTATTTATTAGCAAACAGCAGCAATCAGTTTTTTTATTTTTATTTTTATTCTAGAGCATAACATTTATTACCAACAATCATAAAAAATGAAGATGCACTGTTAGAGCGAACATCTCTCTCCTTTTAATTTCTATTACTTTCTAGTTGTAGAATTATTATGCAAACAAAATAATAATAAAGTATTCCTGCAATTATTCACTATTATTGATTAAGTACTGCCGAGAAATTCTGACTCTTCAAAAGAATTTAAAATTATCTCTTTTAATCAATTTACTTTTTACGCTCATATATCTATCAAAAATTTATAGCATCAATTGCTATTCTACGCGTGCAACACATGTGCATAGTTATAGACAGTTTTTTGTTATTGTTGCTCTTGCTACATTTTGTTAATCACAATATTTTCTTTTCTTTATTTTTTTTTATTTTTTGAGATCATAAATCAAAAGCGTAATTGCTTTGATTTTTTTTTTTTTTTTTTTTTTGATTGCAATCAAGTACGAGTATAAATTGCGGGTGCTTTCAATTGCTAGCATTTGTTTCTGTGCATTGATGCAGGTGTGAACGATATAAATTTGTTGCCTTCAGTTGTTTTTTATAATGTACGCGTAGAGATGGAGATAGAGAAGAAGGGTCGGTGATACCAATTTCTCACACACTAATAATCATAAATCTTTTGTATTTTTGTAGTTATTTCTTTAGTAAAAAATTGTAGTGATATAAAAGTGAACATGTGTGATCTTCAATGTATTAACCTTGTATTTTTGAAAGACTTTTAGTTGTTGCAGTTATTTCTTTCTATTGGATATTTTCGTTATAGTAAGTTTTTCCTCCTATAATTAAGTTGTGCTATAGTAGTTTTTTCTATAGTAGTTTTTGATATAGTTCTAAATTTGTGCTATAACAAATTTGTGATATAGTAGATGCATTCAGTATCTGGTGCAAGTCATCTTGTCAATCGTCTTTGTTGTTGTGAAAGCAAAAATATCTGGCATTTGCAACAATGCAATACCATTTGTATCAGACAGAGAATACACCTAGTAAATTTTTTCTATTGTAAATTTTTTCTGTATTCTATACAGTAAAATGTGTTTTCAGTAAATTTTTTGCTATGGTAAATTTTTTGCTGGAGTAAATTTTTTGCTGTAGTAAATTTTTACCATAGTAAATTTTTGCTATAGTAAATTTTTGCTTTAGTAAATTTTAGCAATAGTAAATTTTATTATAGTAAATTTTTGCTATAGTAAACATTTTCTTTCCGGTTAATTTTTAAGCTTTAGCAAATTTTTGATAGTTCCGTTAGATTAAATTTTTTCTATTTTTGCTATTGTAAAATTTTGCCATAGTAAATTTTTGCTATAGTAAATTTTTGTTACAGCAAATTTTCGCTATGTTAAAATTTTTGCTTTAGTAAATTTTTGCTGTAGTAGATTTTTGTTGTAGTGAATTTTTGCTATAGTAAATTTTTGTTATAGTAAATTCTATACAGTAAAATATGTTTTCAGTAAATTTTTTCCTAAAGTAAATTTTTGCTAGAGTACATTTTTTTCTGTAGTAAATTTTTGCCATAGTAAACTTTTGCTATAGTAAATTTTTGCAATGGTAAATTTTGTTATAGTAAATTTTTGCTATACTAAATTTTTGCTATAGTAAACATTTTCTTTCCGGTTTATTTTTAGCTTTAGTTCCGTTAGATTTAATTTTTTTCTATTTTTGCTATTGTAAAATTTTGCCATAGTAAATTTTTGCTATGGTAAATTTTTGCTATTGTAAATTTTTGTTACAGCAAATTTTCGCTATGTTAAAATTTTTGCTTTAGTAAATTTTTGCTATAGAAGATTTTGGTTGTAGTGAATTTTTGCTATAGTGAATTTTTGTTATAGTAAATTCTATAAAATGTGTTTTCAGTAAATTTTTTCTTATAGTAAATTTTTGCTAGAGTAAATTTTTTGCTGTAGTAAATTTTTACCATTATAAATTTTTGCTGTAGTAAATTTTTGCCATAGTAAATTTTTGTTGTAGTGAATTTTTGCTAAAGTAAATTTTTGCTATAGTAATCATTAGCTATAGTAAAAATTAGCTATAGTAAACTTTAGCGATAGATAATCTTTGCTATAGTAAATTTTTGTTTTGGACGAGAATATCGATCAACATAAAACCACTGAAGGGTCCATCCATATGGCAGGTAGGGACATTTCGACTTCAATTTTTGTACATTTCCCATATACATAATCATATCCTTTATACCGTAACCATTTTAAAGAGCGCCAAACGAAGAAATAAAAGAGGTAAGCAAAACATTTTTTATTCTTTGATTCTTTGAAATATCTTTATTTTAAATGCAGAGAAGGGTGTGACACAAAAGACCTCATCTTTAGGTAAAAGAACTTTATATTAAAATTCAACCAAAAAATCATTATTCTCAGTCACTTTTCGTTATGTGATTCCTGCATGATAACAAAATGATTCAAACTGTTTGTAATTATGGGTGGAGTTAGCTGAGACATCCGCATACACATACATAGTCGATCGTATTGTATAAAATGCCAAATGTTGCTAATTGATGTAAAAGGACTTCTTTTTTGCATTTTTCCCAATTTTTCGATTAGATTTTTTAAATCTACAGTTAACTATGCCCTTTCTCTCATGGTAAGCTCGTGTTTTTCTAGGATTGACCCAGAAATAGAAATATTCTAACAAAAGAATAAAACTGTTAATTCACACTAATTTTCAACGAGACTGCCGGTTTTTATGGAATCGTGACGGTAAATGTCAATCGAACTGACCTCTGTTGTCTGGCAACCGTTATGGTGAAGTGTGAAACAACTTAAATATCTATATATTTTTTTTGACATAAAAATCAATTATGAATATACATAAGTACATTAGACAGAAAACTTTTAGAATAGCTACTCGTGCACAGTACTTTGCATTCGTTTGGACTATAGCTAAGTACATTAAGTATAAAAAACTATGGTTATTAAAATCTCATTATAAACATAACAAAAGATACACCATTTTTAAAGATTTAAAAGCAATTTCATGCTAAAAAAACGTGTATTCAACTCAAAGCAAAATAAAATATGCAATATAATGTAGAATATTAAGTAATACTTTTTAGCTTGTGCCAGCAGCTTTTACATTTCATCCTCGTCGTGCCTTCAAATAAGAACAAATTATATTTTCATGATTTTCTGTGTGCGCACACATTAATTGAATGCAAGTAGCTTCTACTTTCCAGTTATTTCTCCTTTATTTTTATATTTTATATTCTGAAAAGTAAAAGAATAAGGAGTCAGAAAAAGCGAAGTTCACTATCTCTTTTATTGTCTATTGACACTTATACATAGGTTTCGGCTAAATTGACAGTCACAATTTTGGATGGCGGCCTACATCATAGCATATCATCCACACACACTTACACACATATTTAACGTCTGTTTATATTCTCTGGAGCAATATAACGCGCATAAAATCAAAATCGCCAAAACTATAAATTATGCTGTCAGTCACAATCATTGGATTGTCTCGGTCATGTCTTTTTATTCTTTCATGGGGCGAACGTACGAACCAACAACGAATGAATCGAACAACGAACAATTGTGTATTTGCGAACAATTGACTTTGAAATTTCATTTCGTTTGAAGTTCACTTAGTAATTAATTTTTCAATCTACTATTTACAGTGGGGTCCCGGTAAAGCAGTTTCTTCACGACTTGAAACAATTTAATAATTCAATTTGTTACTTGAAATATGAAGTTTATCAAAATTTACCATAGCAAATATTTGCTATTGCATAAATTAACTATAACATAAATTTAATATAGCAAACATTTACTTTAGGCAAATATTTACTATTTATTATACAAAATAATTTTTAAAGCTAATTTTTTCCATTGCAAATTTTTCCATTACTAATTTTTTCCTTAGGTAAATAAATTTCTGCAGTAGTAAATTTTTGCTCTACTATAAACAATATAATAAAATCTACTGCAATAAAATTTTACCAAATTTTAGCCAAAATTTACTGTTAAAAAATTAGCTATAAAAAATTGGTATGGGAAAATATTACTATAATAAAAGTTTACTATAGCAAATATTTACTACAGCAAAAAAATAAATAATGTCACAAATTAACTATAGCAAAAATATGCTGTAAGAAAAATTTACTGCAGCAAAAATTAACTAAAGGTGTCACGATGTTGTGCAATGAGTCTAGCAAATTTTTTTTTTTTGCAAATTTTTTTTTAATGTATTTGTTGTTGTGATAGCAGAAACATTTCACATTTGCAATGATGCGATTGTACAAGATCGTCAATATACCTTATAAAAAAAATTTTCTATAGCAAAAATTCACTATAGCAAATATTCACAATGGAAAAAACCTACTATAGTATAAATTTACTATAACAAAAGTTTACAATGACGAAAAATCACTAAAATAAAAATTTACTATAGCAAAAATTTACTGTGGCAAAATTACTGTAGCAAAAATTTACTATAACAAAAATTTACTACACCAAGTATTTATTGTAGCAAAAACTTACTATGCCAAGTATTTACTATAGCAAAAATTCACTGTAGGTAAAATTTACTATAGCAAAAATTTACTATTGGAAAAATTTACTATAGCAAAGATTTGGTTTTGCAAAAATTTATTACAGCAAAATTTATTATAGCAAAAATTCACTATGGCAAAAATTTACTATAGTAAAAATTTACTGTAGCAAAAATGTACAATAGCAAAAATTTACTTTGCAAAAAATTTATTTTAGCAAAATTTATTATAGCAAAAATTCACTATGGCAAAAATTTACTATAGTAAAAATTTACTGTAGCAAAAATGTACAATAACAAAAATTTACTTTGCAAAAAATTTATTTTAGCAAAATTTATTATAGCAAAAATTCACTATGGCAAAAATTTACTATAGTAAAAATTTACTGTAGCAAAAATGTACTATAGCAAAAATTTACTATGGGAAAAATTTACTATAGCAAAGATTTGCTTTTGCAAAAATTTATTACAGCAAAATTGACTATAGCAAAAATTTACTTTGCAAAAAATTTATTATAGCAAAATTTATTATAGCAAAATTTATTATAGCAAAATTTATTATAGCAAAAATTCACTATGGCAAACACTTACTTTAGTAAAAATTTACTGTAGCAAAAATGTACAATATCAAAAATTTACTATAGTAAAAATTTACTATAGTAAAAATTTACTGTAGAAAAAATGTACAATAGCTAAAATTTTCTATAGCAAAAATTTACTATAGCGAAATTAACTGCTCCAAAAATGTTTTATAGCTAAAATTTACTATGTCAAACATTTACTATAGCAAAAATTTTCTATAGAAAAATGTTGCTTCAGCAAAAAATGTTGTTTGGCTAAAACAATAAGCAAGCAAAAGTGATGCGGACCTTATTTGTTTGCTATTGTAGTGACATTTAACGAGGTTACACTGTAAATATTAATCAATGAAGTTGAAGTTCGCTTATCACAAGAATTTGGAATTTTCTAGGGAGTGTAAGTGAAACTAAAATTGTATTACTACAACGTTAGTTACAATGGAAAATAATTATATACTACAGATACGTGCATTCATAAATTTTACAACGATAAGAGGACTTAAATATTTCTGTTAAGAAATCATATCTTTGATATGCATAAAAACTCTATTAGATATTTATAAAGAAAAACTAAATTGTGTATTGACGAACACAAAGCAGAAGTGAAACTTCTTGTGAACTAAACGAAACACAAGCAAATAACAAGCAAATTAAATTTTTCAATCGCTAAATTTTTTACTTCATTGGCTTGTGTTTTTTAATTTCATTTGCTTGCGTTTCGTTTAGTTCACAAGAAGTTTCACTTCTGCCTTGTGTTCTTTAATACACAACCAATTTTTTTTTTTTTTTTTGGGGTTAATGCTAGAACAAAAATTGCAACTCTGTACCGGTAATGTCGATGACAATTGTAGACGAACTCTTTTTGTGTGCGACACCTTCATGTAATTCCTTGGACATTTGCGCCATCTGTATGTGAAATGTATAGCTGCCATAAACTTTAAGATGGCGACGCTACACATTGTTCTTTCTGCCATTGGCATGTGTGTGTAATTAATATGTTATATTGAATTAAAACTATTTATGAATCGTTTATTATATAATTTGCTCGTAAATTCAGTTACAGAGGGGCTAAACCCCTCATGCACATTGCTCGACAAAATTATGTCGCATTGCAAACTTACACGCGATGTCACATCCGGTTGGTTTTACTTTAGGACAAGAGAAAGGAAGTTTCACTTCAAAAATTGTAGGTTTTTCTGACTTTTGATTTACATTTATTTGATTACGATAAATAATTGCGCTTTAATTTATTTTTTGTTTTTTTGACACTTGCAATGGCTATTACTAATAAAAAATGAATTAATTAAATCCAAGACAATATATTGTTGGCAATAGCAAGACAAATTCAAATCTCTACAACGAACTATAAACAGTTTGAAAAATTTATGGCCCCCATAAAAAAAAACATAAGCTTTTTGATGAATCTTCCTTTATACTATACCAAGAAGTTGGTAAGCTACCTACTAAAAAAAAAAACACAAAACCTTGAAGAATTTCAACAATGACAATTGCTGTTGCGATTTTATTTATTTTTTTTCCGCTTAATGTGTTTGTGCTGAATTTTTGAGATTTAGCCAGAAATGTATGTAGACAATGCAACGTTTTGTTTAAGTCAAGCTAAAGAGTTGTGAAAAGAACTTGGTCAATATTTGAACAATTGCAACAGTTTCACTTTCATCAGTTAGCGACGTTAAATTTTCGCTTTCCTCCTGTTTTTTTTTGTTGTTGCAATTTTATTGATTGTTTGAGTAAACTTTTGAAGATATTTCTTTGTGGAATGAGGTTGAAGTGATTGAATGGAGTAAACTGATATGTATTGTAAAAACAGTTAAAATTTTTGGTGACTTGAAGAAGTTTCGCTAGCATGGAGTTATTTTTAGTTCTTTACCGTGTATTTGAAAATTATTTTTAATTTATAAAAATTCTTTAAATTGTCTTGCTAAATTTTGTGAGTAGGTTTATGTGTGATTTTTGTTTTTGTAATTGCAGCTGTTTGTTTTTGTATTACATATTCCAGTTAATGTACTCTGACTTTTAGTGACAAGTTTTTAACCTACGCAGAAAATTTCGTGCTCAGAATTATAATTTTATTCATGTTTTTATGTGGGCTATTTATCTAACTATGTACTGATGTTTGTATGTGACTATCTATAAATTTTTGAAAGACATATCTATGTTTGCTTTTATTTTGACATTTTAATAAAGTTGTAAACTGTCAGCAAGTTCATTTTGAGTATATTTTTGTTTTTAAGCTTAACTTCAGACTATACATAGTAAATAAATATAAGTTATTTACTATATATACATTTTCTCTAAAAAAAAGTTAATGTATTAAAAAAAATTGCTAAGCCAGCCGAATAGCCTGTCCGCCAGACCGTTTAGTGGATTGCCTTCTTCTAAATAGGAATCCATAATGAATTTCTGTGGATATGGTTGCCGCAGCCTAGTGGTTAGTGTACTGTGCTACTACGCAGGGTGCCCAGGTTCAAAAAATCAAAAATGTAAGGTAACAATTTTTCTACACGGCTCCACCTTTTTCCTGCAATGGCAAATCTCCAAGAGTAAAATTTTGAAGAAAAGCTTTTCACTTCGCCGTTAATATTCGGCATAAACCCATATATCTCTTCCGTTCGTTCACAAATATAACTTTCATAAATTGGTGCAAAAAGCTCGGTATAGGGCTTCGATGGGCTGTTGTACCATAATAGCAATAGTATAATGGTTTTCTAGGTCTTCTAACGTAACTATAGAAAATTAAATTTCCCCTACTCAAAGTTTTCAAAATAAAAACTTTTTATGAACGTTAGGTAGGTGTAAAAGCAGAAAATCGGTGGGCAGCGAAACGGTGGCACAATACAACATGTTTGCACCCTTGGTATGAACAAATGTGAGTGAACTGCGATATACACTTACGCGCATGTTGTACAACGAGACATGTATGCGCACTAACTTCGGGGAAAAAATATATATACTTTTGAGCTCGCGAAAGTTAAGGGTTTTATTGATTTTTTCAGGTGTGTAATCATAATTTTATTTAAACGAACTACATATGACGCGCTCAGAGGACAAGTGAAGCACAAAATTTACTAGAGGAAAGAGCTGTTGCTGTTACTTGCCGACTACGCTGTCGCGTATAGCCGAGTACGCACAAAGAGTTGTAACTTACGCACACATAACAAATCAATTAGACAAAGCAGAATGAGACTTCGTTTAGAGGTTTATGAAATTTTCTAATTCAACTTTCTTCTGGTAAATTTTATGCTTCACTTTTCCTATGAGCGCGTCATACATGTTACGTCATCCATAATGCAACAGTGAAAGTTTGTTGCAAAGTTTGCCTATTTCTTGCGCAAATGTTTTTCGTTTTGCATTCCGGTCTGGGACTTTCTGAACTTTGTTACGTTTTAAGGCTAGCTTCTCTTTTTACTTTACGAACCTATGATTCAGAGCAACTACTTTTCTGCCTGAAGCAATTGGATTTTTATGTAAAATGTAATTGGCACGTTTATATCTGTGACTTCATTTCGGGTTTTGTTGAAAAACTTTCGAAATGATTTTTCGAATTTCAGTTTGTGTAACTTTTTTTTAGCAAACACTTTTGTGGAAACGAAAAGAATTTATTTTAGCTTTTTTTCATCGGATATTTTTAACAAAAGTAAGGTATGTATACGAAAAAAACTGGTAGCAGTAAACAAACATATTAATTCAAAAATGACAGTTACAGCAAAGGTTACTGTTATTAATTCGTAGAGAATTTCCGGTTTACATTTTTGCATCATTATTTTTTCTGATTTTTTTACATTACGCAAAATGAATTCATCGAAATCGAGCACGCGCGCTATAATTGTGCGCAAAAATCAAGATTTTCCCCATATGTCCATTAAAAACATTGCCGAAAGTTTAAAAATTGCAAAATCTACGGTAACTTCAGTGCTTAAAAACTTTAGAGAACGACTAACTACCGAAAGGAAAACTGGAAGCGGGCGAAAGAAGGGGTTCATCTCGGAGGAAAAAGCAAGGAAAGTGAGAAACTTGTTTCAAAGAAATCCAGGCCTTTCCATCAGAGATGTTGCTAAAAAAGTATAAAGTTCCACTAGCCCCAAACCGGAATGGCAAAAAAAAAAAATGCAACAGCAAAAACTAGCGCACGAAAGTTGTACGACAAAATTGTACATAATTTTGATTGCATGATCATGGACGACGAAACGTATGTCAAAGCAGACTTTAATCAGCTTCCTGGTCAACTATTTTACACTTAAAAAAAGAGAGGTGATGTTGCGCCTAAATTTAAGCTAAAGAAAGAGGACAAGTTTGCGAAGAAATATTTGGTTTGGCAAGCAATTTGCCAATGCGGCATAAAGAGTGCAGTTTTTGTCACTACTGGTATCATCAACCAAAAAATTTACGTAGAAGAGAGCTTACAAAAACGTCTACTGCCAATGGTACGTCTTCATAAGGCTCCTGTCCTCTTCTGGCCAGATTTAGCAACTTGCCATTACGGCAAAACGGCAATGACGTGGTATAAAGAGAAAAAGGTACAAATTGTTCCAAAAGATGCCAATCCCCCCAGAACTTCGGCCGATAGAAAAATATTGGGCTATAATGAAAAGAAAATTGCTTAAAACGAAGCAAGTGGTCAAAAATGAGAAACAGCCCCGGAAAAAGGAGACTACTGTGCCATCTCAAATGTCCCGAAGTGATGTGCAACGTTTAATGGCTGGAGTTAAGTCAAAGTTGCGATCTTTCGCATACGCACCAACCAAATAAATAACGTTTTTATTTTTCTTCAAGTTACTATTATAACCTTTCAACTGATGTGTGTATTTCTGTTTTGTTAAAAAAATATAATTTTTATAACAAGTTAATGTCGATCAGTTTTTTTCGTATACATGCGTTAGGAAATAAAAAACTGTGCCATAATTTTTTCGTGCGCACTCCCTATGCTTTTAACCATGCCTTCCTTTATATTTCTGTGATTAAGAAATCACCAAGGAATGTTTGTATAATACAAGTTGTACAAGAACCGCACCACATCTCTTACCGAGCACTAATTTAAGCCATTGAACGATGAACCTAGAGTTAGAATCACTATCTATAATTTCGAAATAAATAAGTATCTATTTAAGAATGATTTTATTGCGGGAGAGAAATGTTTGTAGAAGATCAGAATACTACTGAATCAATTCAAAGTCGAGTTTTAAAGATGGTAAAGCTATTACAGCTACTGACTGTCAATATGGGCACCTTTCACGTCCTTTTTCTGACTGATTCTACTCAATTGATTATGATTCTTCTGGCTATGTAGCAGATTTCATTCAACCTGGGTAACTCTAAGTCAAGTTCTCATAATAATTTTTATTTATAAAAATTTAATTTCAAGTTGAAAACTTTAAGTCTTTGAATTTCACATACATACAGTAACTCACAAAATTAATCATAAAATTCAAAATTTTTGAGACACCACAAAAAGTAACAGAGGAGTTAAGTTTCTCTTCAAATAGATGAACAAAAGTGGAAACAAATTTTTTAAATCAGATAACATCTACAGGTTCCAAAAGGGCCTCGAAAGTTCTGAAATTTAGGCCATCAATCCCGATATTTTAAACTTTTTCAGCCAACATTTTTTTCTAATTTCACAGCTCTGTTAGGGCGCCTTACAAATACAAACAAATTGCAAAAAGAATTTAAATCAGATAATTTTTACTGTTCCCGAAGATGTTCAAAATTTAGAAGTTTCGACCATAATTTATACTTTTCATAGAATTTTTGCTGAACCTCTTGCAACACTAGTAAACATTATCCGATTGAAAACGATTTTCTTTTGCATTATGTTCGTATTTGTAAGAAGCCAAAACAGAGCTGTGGAACTTAAAAAAATCTTACGCCCGAAAAATTAAAAAAAATCGTAATTCAAAGTCAAAATTTCGGAACTTTCAAGACCTTTGTGGAACCTGATTTTAAAAATTCGTTTCCACTTTTGTTCATCAATAGGAGTAGAAATTTTTACTACGCTGTTACTTTTCGATTTGACGCCATTCTTGGCTATTTATCGTGCTCCAAAAATTTTGTTTTTGGTGATCAATTTTGTGAGCCACTGTATATTATAAAAGGTTAACATCTTATTAATTTTTTTCAAACAATGGTTTAAACTTAAGTTAAGCTTGATTTTGAGTTTAACCTAAACTAAACTTTCTTAATAATATTTGAATTTGTATTCATTTATTATTACAATAATTTCAATAATTTTTAGATTTGTATACAAACAAATGAATTGCTTAATTCAAGTTAAAAATTTTGTATGATTTTTGCAATTGTGAAATTTTAAATTCTAGAAACATAAATACGATTATCTTTTGATTGTTTTGTTTTGATGTTTCGGTGGGAACACCTTAAAGGCAACAACAAACATCAACAGGCAATTCCAATGAAACTCACACGTCGCAGCACACATTGCATATCATTATGTCTACAAAACTTATACGCTGTTATTAACTTGGCTAGGTGGACGAAGCATACATGCATAGAACACTTGTGACCACAACATAACAACAATTTTAGCTAGCAAAAATAAACAAATAAATAAACAAAGCGCCATGCGCGCCAAGAAAATCATGTTGGCGTACAGTACGCAACTCAATCGAGCTATGTTCTGCATATTGATTATGGAAAAAATATTAAAAAACTAATTTAAAACAAACAACAAGTGCCTGGTTTGAAGTTTAAGATAAACGCAGCTTAAGTTTAGCTGATACTACTGCATGCGTGTACAGTTAAAGTATTTGCAGTTAAAGAAGTTAATGACTTCATGAAAATCGACAAAGAAGTGCCAGGTTTACTAATTAGCTTTCTACTACTAAATGGTTAATGTTGAGTACTAAGTTTAAAATTTAATTTAAATTGGAAATATCTTACTAATAACAACGATTTAACTAATAAGTTTCTATTTTGGTTTTGTAATTTTAACAAAACATGCAATAATGATTTTTAACGTAAACTAGAATTTTCTTGAGAAAAATATCATTTTCTTTTCTCAGAAAAACATTATTCCAATCACCATTTATTGGCAAAAATAATGATAATATTTAAGAATGTATTGCTTCGCTTTTTTTTTTTTAAATTTATCAATCATTTACACGCTCTCTACTCGTTTAAAAAAATGTTTCCTTGCTTGCTGGCAACACATAAAAATTGCGGTTTAATTAAAATTCTTCATAAATTGTCAGAAATGGTAACAATTTTTCGTTGTTTTTCTGTTTTTTTTTTTTAATGTGTTGTTGTTTATATGCACGCACATACTTACTGCTTGAATATCGCTAAAAGAACCTGTTGCAGCAACATTTTTATGTTGCACATATGAAACTGAAATATGCGTACACGCAATGCAGCTATGAGATGCAAATTTAAAACTCAAGCAGCGGTATTTAATACATAAACATACGATGCCATAAAGTTTGTTTATATTTTTCGTTTATTTTTTAGACTAGTACTTGCTGTGTACACATATTTATACCCTACACATGGATGTGCGGTTGGTTGTATTGGTGTTGGTAACGTTCATGAATTTTCAGCACGTGAAGTCGATTCTGAATCATGTCCATCGCTGTGTCTATACTTGAATTTCAACTAAACTTGGCTCATCGTAGTTCAGAGATATTTCCATTTAACGCTCAATAACCACGATCACTTCTGTGAAATCTTCGTGGAGTTAAGTACCAAACGAAGCATTGTTTAAGTTCTAATTAAAATATTCCCACTATTTGTTAATATACATTGCTCAAGGCTTCCTTTATATCCTTCGGAGTTAAAAATACCCGAGGGACATTTTGGATTTTAGTTGCCCTCCCATAATATCTTCTTATAAAAAAATCTCTTTTGTTTCTATCTCATCCGTACAAGGTTGCCATGCTGCCATTCAAAACAAGTCAAAATTACTATTTTGATTTAATATTAGCTTTGATTTTAGGTTGGTTTGGTCAGAACTTTTTTCTTATTATGTTTTAAAATTTTTTTGTCTAATTTCTGATCTGGTTCTGAATTTTAGACTGAGTTTTAGTTTAAGTTTTAATCTAAGTTTATAAATACTTTTTGCTCCTATTTTTTTTTTTCTAAATTTTAGTTTGAAATTGGTCTAAAATTTTGTCTTGATTTTGGTCTAATTCTTAGTCCAGTTTTCAGTCTGATTTTTGGTCTGGTTATTGATCTGGATTTTGGCCGATTTTTATTTGAGTTTTTGTTCCGATTTTGGGTTTAATTTCTGTTTGAGTTTCTAGTCTGAATTTTTGTCTGGACTTTGGCTTGAATTTTGGTTTGTGTTTTGGTCAGAACTTTAATCTGATTCAGGCCTTGTTTTAGTCTGAATTTTCGTCTAAAGTTTAGTCTGAATTTTGGACTTGATTTTGGTCTGGTTTTTGATCAAATTTTGGCTAAGATTTTTGTCTGAATTTGTTTCGGATTATTAGTCTCAATTTTGATTTGGTATCTGATCTATTTTGCGGATGATCGGAATTTTGATTTTGTTTGTCTGAAGTTGATGTTGATCTGATTCTTGGTCTTGAGGTTAGTCTGATTTTCTAGGTCTGATTTTTTTGGTCTGAGTTTCAGTTTGAGTTATTGCTCCGATTTTCGTTCTAAATTTTATTTTGAATTTGGTCTGAAATTTTGTCCTGTTTTTCATCTGATTCTTGGTCCGGAGGTTAATTCGATTTTTGATACGAAATTTGGTTTGATGCTTGCTCCGGATTTTGGTCTACATTTTGATGTGTTTTTGATCTGAATTTTTATTCTGATCTTTAGCATAGGGTTTAATATTTTATTTTTGGTAATTTTTCTTGGTCTTATATTTTGTTAGCTTTTTAGCCGAGTTTTTTTGGTCTAAACTTTGTCCAGATCTTGGTTTGATTATTGATCCGGAGTTTTGCCTGATCATTGGTTTGATTTTTGTATAATTTCTAGACTTGGTTTTGGTGTGAATTTTTGTTTAGTTTGGTCGGATTTTTAGATGATTGGAGTTTTGATCTGATTTGGCCTGTAATTTTGTCTTGATTTTTGTCTAATTTTTTATCTAGTTTTTATTCCGATTTTTGGTTTGGTTTCTGGTTTTGTTTTTATGCTGAGGTTTAGTCTGAATTATGGTCGATTGTTTGACTTAGATTTCAGCCTGAATTTTTCTTCTTTTTTTTTTTGTTCAGATTATTGTTTTGCTACTATTTGCGATTTTAATTTCCGTTTAATTTTTTGTTTTAATTTTAGTCCGATTTTTTATCTAATTTTTGGTCTAAATTTTGTCCTGATTTTGTTTTGATTGTTGGCCCGGATTTTGGGCTGATGATTGGTCTAATTTTTTGTTTGATTTCTGGTCTTATTTTTTATTTGAATTTTTATCTCATTTTGTTTTTATTTTGATCAGTTTCTTGGTCTAGATTTTGGTCTGAATTTTGATCAATTTTGGTTCGAAGTTTTGTTCTGATTTTGAGCTCATATCTGGTATGACTTTGGTCTGAATTTCGTTTCAAAGATGAGTAAATATAAGCTATATCGTTGGCAGCTCAGTCTTATGTAGGGTAATCTATGCTTTGGCATAACCGAACCTCATTTCATAGGTTATACAGATATTTACATATATTTATGAATATCACTAAATTTTTACTGGCAGTCTATTTTTTTTCTGGCTCTCATAATTTGCAACTTTTTTATAATTTTTTTTTTCAATCATTTTAGAAAATTGGATTAAATTCTTCAGTGATAGAGCGGTGATCAACAAAGCTGTATGAAAATTAATTTACTTATTTGTTGCCATCGTGTTTTTTTAACTTTGTTCAGTTTTTCTTATTTACTTACTCTTTTTTCTGCTTTACTTTTCGCAAAAACAATTGGAACACGCAACTTTTCCACATATGTAAGCACACTGTCAAAAGGAATTGAAATTGTCATGAGCCTCATAGTTTATACATAGTTATAGCTATATAGTGTATAGCGTAAGCAAGAAGTAGTATTTCTTCCTATGTAAGTTGTTTGAGGAAATCTAGCCTCAAGCTGTAAATATTAATTTTTTGTCTACTCTACAGCTTTTAATAAATATTAACTTTTATGCGACTATCAAACACAATTTATCATAATTAAGCAACGACTTTTTTTAAGCACTCAATTTATTAATACCTTATATTTATTACATCGTTCAACAAAATGTAAGGTTTGATTATATCCATGAGAACATTTTTTATATTCTAAGAGAAGGACTAAAAATAAACTAGTCGTATTTGTAATTCGTTTACCCACATTCGTAGACCCTCATTTTAGTATAGAGCACGTTTCATACACTTTTTCTGAAGCAGTCCCCTCTCTATAGTACAGATCAGTTGCAGAATAGTTGTAGATTAGTTTCAGATCAGTTTCAGATAATTTTCAGACCAGTTTCAAAACAGTTGCAGATTAGTTGCAGATTAACTGCAGACTAATTGCAGATGATTTTCAGATCAGTTCCAGATAAGTTGCAGAAAAGTTGAAGAACAGTTGCAGACTTGTTCCAAAAGAGTTGAGGAAAAGTTGTAGATTAGTTGCAGATTAGTTTCAGATTAGTTTCAGATCATTTTCAGAACAGTAGCAGTTCACTTGTTGATTAATTGCAGATCAGTAGCAGATCAGTTTAAGATAAGTTGCAGAAAAGTTGAAGAACCGTTGCCGATTTATTCAAAAAGAGTTGGGGAATAGTTACAGATCAGTTAAAGATAAATGTAGATCAGTTGCTGATCAATTACAGACCAGTTGGAGAATGCTTTCAGATCAGTTTCAGATTAGTTTCAAATCTATCAAAATAATCATCCAAAATTCCAAAAAAATAAAATAGTTGCTCTAGAATTAAAAGAGCAAAAAAATAGTTGAAATAGAAGAGTTTAATTAGTAGTTTAATTTCTATCAATTTTATTATATTAGATTTGGATTGAGCAGACAATTTGTAAGGGAATATATTTATTTTTTGAGTCAATGAAACTTGTATTATTTTTAGATTATATTCGAATATTTAGAATTTTCGCGTGGTTACAAACTTGTGTCGGACGGGGTTATATTATAATTTTTTTTTTTATAGTATATTAATTTGTAAGCACAATTATAATTTCGTTTTCTTTTTCGGCATCTTCTTCTTTTTTTTCTACCCTAGAATTTATGTTAATCACTCAAATTTATCGCATATATTAAATGATTTGCATTAATTAAAACTTTCTCCATACGGAATGTTTTAAGCTATTATAAATTTTTATTTATGAATTTCTGATACTTCAAATCTAACCAAATTTCATAGCTACATACATTGTAAGGTAGTAGTTTCATATTAGTATTAGACTGAACATGTGTTTTAGTTGTCTAATTTTAGTTCTTTCTTTTGTTTTATTAATTTTGCCTTATTTTAATTTATTTCATCAAGGCGTTGATTTCATTTACTTAACTATTGAACCTTTTTTTCTAATATATTATTTATTGAAAATTTTTGGAATTTAATGATTTATGGTTAACACTTTATGTGATCAAACTAGTGAACTCAGAAATTGCTGAATACCTTCTCGTTAAACCTTTTACGTTTCTTCAATATGTATATGTTTGAGCAATGGAGGGTTTTATTTTCAAAATTCCCCTTCGTTGAATTCGGCAGTGACCACATGTTTAGGAAGCCTGAAAAACCAGACCAATCAAATTATACAAGTTCGTTCAAAATTCTGTAAAATAATTTTAGCAATTCTTAGATTTTTCGCAATTTTAGTTTCCTTGATTGGGTGGCGTCATTTTTACTAAAATGAACAGAAAATTGATCAGGACTGTTTAAAAGGTATATGTAAGTTCATACAAATATTTTATATGTGTTTTAGAAAGAATAGTAATTTCTTTGAATATATTATATTGTAGTTCCATCATTATCAAAGACTCAATCTCATATGTTTGTAAGTTCATTTTGTCCTTATATAGTATGGTTAGCCATTTCTTCGAAATAAGATTGCATAAATTATCCAGCTTCTAGAAAATAGAATTTTTGTTAGTTTAATAAAAGAGGTAGTCAATATTTTGTTCACGTATTAATAGCTAAAAGATTAATAACTGATCTTTGGTGATCGTGATCTGACTGATTTCCAGACTTTTACAAGTCTGGTTTATTTTCATATGAAAACCTCAAAATATTTAATTTACTGAATGCTTCTTGTTCTAACCCATTATGGACGAATCATAGAAATCGTTGAGATAAATTTATGATTTCTTATGTGGTGACTATTGAGATCCCTTTGATCACTTTTAGCCAATTGAGAAAAGCAGCCTGTTGCGAAAAAGCAAAAACAATCAGAACGTCTTTAGTATTGCATTTTGGTATTTTAGTAACACGAGAAAGATTGCTAAAAAAAAAATATTTTAATAACTCTGCGAGCCATTTAAAAAATTAATTTTTTAGACCATTTTTAACATACAAATACTAAGGTAAAGGCGTAGGTGTAAAATTGTAAAAATAAAAAAAAGTAGAATTACAAGAAAAATTGTGAAGCCAGGAGTTTAAATTATCATTTAAATAAATACTTAAATGGGATACGCATTGTCTTATCTATTTTAAAAATGTCTTATCTATTTTAAAAATGTTTGAAGTTGGTGTTGCGAAAACGCAAACGAAAATGGGTTAATGAAAGAAACCCATAGTTTATGAAAGAAATGTCTGAAGTCTTGTGATCATGATCTCAATGAATTTTAGATTCTCGGTCTCGTTCGATAGGTGGTTAATAACAGAGCTTTAATGATCGGCTTCTGGTCTGTTTCTGTAGTACCAGTGTCGTTGCACAGACACCTGATTGACAAAAGTTTCACTATTATAACGCAAAACTTCTTCATTTGGTAACAGCAAGTAATATTAGATAGTTCTCTCAGGTCCTTCAAAAAGAAGTTTTCCTAGATAAACAAAGTACCTAGGTGATTTTTACTTTCGTTGGTCGTGCTGTAGGGGTTAGTGTGCTGGACTGCTAGAAAGAGCGCCCAAGTCAGATACTCGGCAGGCTGGCAATGGCACTTTCTTTGTGGATATTATTTTATAATTCTAATCAGGAATGAATAAACTATAAATAAAAGTACTTAATTTTTTATATATTCCATTAATTCCATTAAAATTTTGTATTGCATACTTTTGGGCTTGTTTTGTCTTATTAAAAATTCACCTTTCTCAATCTGTTTATACCAATAATAAGACAACATACTTTCGGGGTGCAACTTACTATTCTTCACCTGACGGTACGCAAGTTTAACATAACCACCACTATATTTACATATAAAATAATGAGAGTGGGGTATACTTTCAGGGTCCTATTATTAATATTAAAAATTCATCATAATTAATCTGCTTATACCAGTAATAAGACATCATACTTTCGGGGTGCAATTCACCAACCTTCATTTAGTGGTACGAAAGTTTAACATAACCGCCACAACTTTTAATTATTTTTTTATTTATTTATACACACTTAACTATGCAACCTCACACGACACCGACACGACATTTGATTTTAATTTCTATCAATTCACTCCACTATAAATTTTCCTTCAACCCCGAGTAAAGATGTTATCATATCAACAGCTCGGCTTAGACTTTACATGGGCTTAAAATCGCCAACCTGGGAAAACTGAGAAATTAATTTTCTATATACAACCCAAACTTTCAGAAAAATTTGGTTTCATCAATTCCTCAGCCGACTGCCTTGCTGTGTAATAACTCATAAACTATAAGCAATAGAGGTAGAACTTGTTATGGGTAAATTTGCCCGATTTAATATGAGTTCAATGAAGGCTTTTGGAAACGCATTTTAGTGATTTTATAAAAAAAAATTTTTAATAAAATGAATAAAAACTCTTTCATACAAAATTTTTTTTTCGAAGTTTTGGTTTGGGGGTGTACTACGAAGTTACATGTTCCTCTTCATATTGCGGTAAAAACTGGTATCGAGGGGTTTTTTGGCATGAAAAAACTGAATCTGACATTTATTTGCGGAAAAAATAATTTTAGACATACGTCCCATACAAAAAACCGTCAAAAATCCCCAAAAAGTGGAAATTTGTATGGGAGGTACCCTTATTTTACATCGAAATAGCTTACATTTTTTCACACATCATTTTTTCATTAAAAAATTATTTTTTATCGGTTGAAAAATAAGCATTAAGTTCTCATAAAAGCTGAAAATTTTAAGCATTTTTGGAATTTGGGTTTATGTTTCCTAAAACTAAGTTTACAGATTTTTATTGTTCAGTAAAATTATTTTTTTCTGCAAATAAATGTCAGATTCAGAGTTTTCATGCCAAAAAACCCGTCGATACCAGTTTTCACCACAATAAAAAGAAGAACATGTAACTTCGTAGCAGGGCCGTAACCAGAAATTTTTTTCGGGTTTCGGTTTTCATTCGAAGAAAATATTCATAAATAATTTTTATCAAACTGATTTTTAAATACAATAAATTAAATCGATAATACATTTGATGGACCCTACAAAATTACAATTTTAGGAAAAATTTTCCGATTTTTTTTAATATTAACCTCAAAAAAATGGCCAAAAGTGAAAAAAAAAAATTCACAGAATAATAAAATTGAATTTTTTCAAATAAATATTATTCAATGTGCATTCTATTGCATTCGTCAGGGACATAATTACATTAACTCATTGACTTCCCACTACTGATGATGTACCCAACCTAAAAATAAATACCAAAAATAGTAGAGGCTCATTCTTTTCAAATGATCATCATTGGGAATTTGCGCCATTATTAATGATATTCCCTAAATTCGTGAAGTCACAGCATTAAACGAGATCTTTCTAGTCGTGAAGCTCTGAGCAATAATGCGTTAAAAATTAATTATACTTTAAGATTGCCTCCTAAAACTGCATGGGTTTTGCTAATAAGATGGAGTTTTTGCGAAAGAATTTTTCACGTTGAACACGAATCTGTGGTCAAAAATTTCCCATCACGTCACGTTTTAGGAAAAAAAATGGGGTTCAAGCAAGTCTAATTTTACAAGGATCCGATAATTTTTTCTATTTTTATTAATTTTTAAACTTTTCAAACTGATTCAGGACGAAACTTTAAATCAAAAACAGTTACTGACCTAGAAAAACTATGAAGAGTAAACCCATATACTTTTAAATTCCAACCGAGATAGTCGATTTTTCGAATTTTGGCCAGCTAGATTTTTCCTATGCCCCATAGTGCAGAGTTATTAATGAAAGAAAATAAATATGCAATCAGAAAAACTATGAGAGGTGGAAGCTGCATACTCGTCTGGCTCCGCCACTGCCCTGTACATAAATTATATCTAATCAAAGAAGATGTGATCTAACATAAAGTAATTCATTTCACAGATCATTGAACTTAATTTTTTAAAATTTTTTTTAAACAATTTTTACCTTACGGTTTGAACGTTAAATAAATTCATAATAATTTTATCTTAAAAATAAATAATATTAAAATTTTTTTGCATTTTAAGCTGTAAACTACATTAAAAAAGCTTAGTGTATATAGCCCGCAATACTAACAATAACAACAACAAAAATTGTCATTGGTATGCGTCATTTATTTATGGCGCCTAAGTCGTCATTATAAAACAAAACGTGACATAATTTAAGTTATTTTACAAAAAAGAAAAAACAAAAAAATTCAAAATTTTACAGAAAAATTAAACATAACACAAAACAAAAAAAAAAAAATTATATACATAAATGAAAAATTATGAAAACTACAAATAAAGAGATAAGCCTAATTTATATAAAACTTGTTCATTTCGTTTCGATGGTGGGTTTAATATTATGGTAATAATGCTGGACAGTGCAGAGATGAGCACAGGTGGACACAAAAGTTGTTGTTTTTGCTTAATGTAAAACTCAAATAACAGATCTACATAAGTTCAAAGTAAAGCAAAGAAATGAAAACGTGTTATTAACAGATTGAAGAAAATTAGTGCAGCATCTTCTTGGGAGAGCTGGAAAGAATTACATATATTTTTATTTTTTTTTTTATTTAGTTGATTGTTTAAGTTTGTTGTAAGAACGTGAGTTAATCAAGGGAATTTAATTTGAAATTTGTTTTTTTTTTTGTATTTGTATTTGTATATTATTTCGATCTCAAACAATTAATCATAATTTGTAATAATGTAGCAGAAAAATGAAGAAGACGCTCCCTTTTCAATTCTCATATATCATAATCATATAAAAATATTTTCTTTTTATACTTATATAAACACTTCATAAACTTCTGTTGATTGTTGCTAACTTGCAACATATAAACTTTTGTTATTATTTATAAATATTAATAATTGTTTACTTTTTTATGTTTTTTTTTTATTTTTTGCTGTTTACATTATAAAAATGAAGAAGGAGTGTTTTGTGCACTTTTGAATTGAGTTTATGTTAAATATTTTCAATTATTTATTTAGTTTCAAATTCCAGGCGCATATTTATTTGAAAAAAAAAAAAATGATAACTAATTTGAAATAAGATAAATGTGAAATTTATGCAAATATTGTTTATTGGAGTGTCGCGTCTCCTCTTTAAATAATTTATTTATTTAGTTATTCAAATTGCGGCTTTATAATTTTTTTTTTCAATTTAAATTTCATATACAAATTCCACACAATTTCTATTTCACACACACAATTTCACAATTTCATGTAAAAATTCAATAAAATTTCTATAGTTGAAATTATCTACTTCTTTTTTTTGCTTTTTAATAAAAAATAATTGTTTGTTGTTAGTAATAAAATATTTTTTATTATCTTTTCTGATTAATTTGAAGCGCACATATTTATTTTTCTATTCATGTATTTATGATTTTATAATTTTAGATAAATATATTTATTTTTTTTTTCATACTTAGTTGATTAAAATTTGCATTATAAATAATTTTAATTCCGGCTTAGATTTAAAAGAAATATTTTGATATTTTTTTTCTTTTATTTTAGGTTTAGGTTTAAAGAAATAATTATTTTTTGCTATTTTATTTATTTTTTTGTTAGTTTTTTTTTTTTTTTGTTTTGATTTTTTGATTTTAAGTTTGGAGTTTTATTTCAGTTTTTATATGTTTTTATTTTTGAGGGGTTTTGCCTGTTTGTTGCTTTTGTCTCCTTAGTTTTTTGTTTCTTTTGTATTCTATATTTGTCTTTATTTGTTTTTGTTCTTTTTCCTTTTTTCATCTTATTATTTATTTTAATTTTTTTTTTTTAACCTGCAGCACAGTTTTGATTTCCTAAGTTGAACTCATAAATTTATTCCGTATTTATTTTTTTTTACAACTGGTGGTTTATTCTTTTTATTTATTTTTATTTTTCTTATTCTTTTCAATTCTTCAAATGCCATAATAAATTTACATAAAAATCACACAAAGCAAATCCAAAAATTTTCAATATAAATAAACTATAATAAAAAAAAAATAAATAAATAAATATAACTTAAGAATAATAATAACTAACAAAAAAAAAAAAACAAAATAAAGAAGCATGAACACTTAAGTATAAAAAACAATAAAATAATAATAAATTTTGTTGTGGGTCAACAAACAGAAGATTTTTATTTTAACGTATTTTTATTGCATTTGACTCAATTATGAATTTTTATTAAGTAATATTTTTTACAAGTTTCTTAAATAGTTGATAGATATATTTAAAATGTAGAAATGTTTATGGAATCGAACAAAGATGTTGCAAGAAAATAAAAATGTGATGAAAACTACATATAACTAATATGAAGAAGAAACACGTTGGGACTCGATTATGAAATAGTTTTACTAGTTGAATATTAAAAATATCGACCAGAAAGCTAAGTAGTTGAAAAAAATAAAGTTTAACAAAAGATGAAGATAATGAAAAAAACTTTTTAATATTCCTATAAATTTCAATTTCAAGAAACCCGAATGTTCAGAAATTATTCACTGAGTTTAAGTTGAGATTACATGTTCTAGGCATGAATATTAATAATAATTCTAAGATTTCCTTATCAGATCAGAAGAAATCAGATCACTTAGTATAAGTTAGACCTAGGAAAGTCGAATAATAAAAAAAAAATAAAAATAAAAAAATAAATAAAAATCTGAGAAAATCAAGTCAGAAGAAATTAAGTTAGTGAGACAATTCTTATGAAGGCCCTGGAAAAGACCAGCCAATATAGTGTTGAAGAGATCGTCATTCGATGGATTCATGCCATGCTATCTTAACGGCTGCTTATCACGAGGTGAGACAGCGAAGACAGTGTCACGGCCGAGGTTGTAAAAGGATGCTCTCAAGGCAGCGTATTCTCTCCTCTTCTATGGTGCTTCGTGCTCGACTCCCTTCTTAATGATTTGCAGAATTTTGGAGTTCATATCCGAACGTATGCTGACAATGTGTGCGTACTAATCTCGATACGGTCCTTACAGAAGGTGTGAATTACAATGCAAGAATTCTTGGAGAAGATCGAGTTTTGAATCCTTGTAAAAGCACCTTAGTACTCTTCACTGGTAAAAGCAAGAAGGATGACCTGTTACTACCAACAATAGAGGGAGTAAAGCTGCAGTTGTCTTCTGAAGTTAAATATTTAAGGGTAACCTTAGATTGCAAATTGTTACGGAAGAAGTACGTCGAGCTGAAGGTTTCGCGTGCACTGAAGATTTTTTGACAGTGCAGGCGAGCTTTCGGCAAGACTTGGGGTTTGGATCCAGCTCTGGTATACATTGCTCTTGTGAGACCTATTTTCACGTATGCCTCTGTAGTATGGTGGAGGCGAACTTTGGTTAAGTCCACAGTTCCCTCTCTGACATGGCTTCAGAGAAGTGAGTGCCTGGGTATCACTGGTGCAATGTGTACTACATCTGGTGATGCTCTCAATGCCTTGCTTAAGGGGTTATATACATTTTCTTGAGTCAAAAAATCGAAAAAATTTTTATGATTTATTTCGAACAAACATACTTTCAAGAGTTTATGTTCAAAATTTCAAGTCAATCCGAGCAGTAGATCGTAAGTAGCAACTCGATTTGTAGCGCGCTACTGTTTATGAATAAAGTGCACTCAAAACTTTAAACGTGATTTTCTCCGAATGATGTTTTTTGAAAAATGCCTTTGCGGTGACCGCGATATCTCAAAAACTACTTGACCAATTCATCTTATTTTTTTTTAAATATTTTTTCTAATTACAATACGGAGTACTTGAATGATCATTTTTTCATGTGCAGTATTTGTCCTAACTAATAATTTCTTTTAAATACATTTTTGAGACTCAAAAAATCGACTTTTTTTTTTGCATCATGGTTTCCGTATGAGAAAAAGGTTTTTTTTTCAAAATTTTTCGTTCAAGTACTCGGCGCTGTACACAACTGTAAATTTTTTGTCTCTTTGATTACAGTTGAGTTGTTGACATTCAATCGACTCTGCAGAAAAAACGCGCATCAGGACAAGAGCTACAACTTCTACAATTTTCAAAATTTTTTCATAAGAATATGTAGTATGTATACCTATTATGCTAAGTTTCCCGTACCAAAACGTATATAACCCCTTATCTTGCTTTCTCTGGATTTTCAAATCCTTAAAGAAGTGATGAGAGCGGGCTACAGACTCTGGTTGAATGGGGTCTGGCATGTCAAGGCGGATATAGGGCATAGTTAGATATACTACCAGTTGTCAGTACAGTGCCCACTGTTCTTTGATGTGCGTGGCTTGTATGCGCTTCGGAAGAAGATATGATGTCAGGCTCCCGGAACGTGATCAATGGTTAAGTCCAGAGATCGTACTTCGGGGTCTCCGTTATGTCTTCTATACCGACGGATCCAAAACCTCAAACGGTACTGGATCTGGTTGGTACTTGGACTATGAGACAAAGTACTCTTTATCCACTGGACAGATGGCAACAATTTTCCTAGCGGAGGTTTTCGCTATCCTCGACGTGGCGGGAGATGGCCTGGAAAGTATATAGAAATCTACAGTGATAGCTAAGCTACACTAAAGGCCCTAACTAACCCTAACATCTTCTCAAAATTGGTCAGCAAGTGTTAGGCAAAACTAAATAGTGTTGCAAAACACAACAAACTATGTCTTATATATGTTCCAGGACATTGTGGTATTGCAGGGAATAAACTAGCTGATGAAGTAGCTAATGAAGGTTCTGCACTTGTACCACGGGATCCGGAACCTTTTCTTGGAATAAGTTCTGGGAATATCATGCGTTGGAACAACGATTTCGTGGGTTCCATCCATAAAAAAAGATGATCCGAGTTTGACTCTTGCAGAACCACAAAGTGATTCGTGAGAAACCTAACAGGAAATCAGCGGAATTTCTTCTGAAGCTGAAAAGAGATTACCTGAGATTACTGGTGGGTGTCATCACCGGACCTAACACATGTGGTTAGCATATGACCAACATGGGTGTCATCACTGATCCAACCTGCCAATCGTGTTTTGAGAATGACGATACTACGGAACATTATCTTTGTAGCGGTCCTGCGTTCGCGAGAATCAAATTAAGGCTGCTGGGTAGTGATGTCTTGAGTACGAATAATTTCCATACTCTGCCTCCCTGAGCTTGTAAGGTTCATCAGTGAAACAAAGAAGTTCGAGTTTGAGAACCTTAGATCTTTCTTCTTCCCATTTATCCCCTTATATATCTTACCTGCCATTATCTATTTTTCTACTAGCTCTATTTTGGGTATAGTGCAATGGTTTTTGAGACTGAGTGCTAAACAGTTATCAAGTTAGAGGGAATCAATTCTTAAATCATGTTAGAAATGAATGAAAAGAAGTCAGAGAGAATCAAGTCAAGAGAAATCAAGTCAAAGGAAATCAAATCAAATAAAACCGAAGCTGGGGAATCAACACAGAAGAAATCAAGCTACGTGAAATCAATTGATTTTAACGAAATCAAGAGAAAACAAATCGTTGGAGTTCAAGGCAAAATAACTCATGTTAGAAATTCAGATCAAACTAAGTCAAGGGAAATAAAAAAAAAATGCAATTAAGTCTGAAATATGGAATTAGAATAAACGCAATTATAGCAAATCAAGTTACCAAAAAAAAAAAAAATAAAGGGAAATAGAAAGCTTTTTTATTTTGCCGAGATTTCATCTGACACTTTTTCATTATGTAGAAATTACCGCTTCTTCAAGAAAAAAAATCTCCACACATATCAAAATAGCTTACAAACAAAGTTCAATTGAATTTGAAAGACTTTCTAATTGTAAGCTAATTTTATATACTCTACTCAGCCAATTTGTTATGAAGGTAAATATGAACTCAACACTTTGTATATAGGAATTTTTAAAAGAGTTTTTCTAAAACAATAAAAATTTAGTGAATTTCCACCCACTACCACCTTATCAGATTAAAAGTTCCATCTAAAATTTTTAACCGCCAACAACTAAAAAAAACTTATGAACAATTTTAAATACCATAACATAATTTATATTTCAACAATGATACTGACAATAAAATTATATAGGAGTTGACTTTAAATATTAATGTTTTAGAAATTAAAAAAAAAAAAATGCTTATGCCCCAGCAACTGTTTGAGTTTTGTTGCCAAAGACAAATTAAAATTGCTGCTGCTCGTAAACAATAGACACCAAAGAAATTAGGTGAGAAAATTCTCACTTTTTATGATGTTACCAAATGAATTATTTCTATAGACAAACATACATACATTTTTACAACAAATGAAATGAAATAGAAGAAAGACAAAATTTAAAAAAATAGTAGCAAAAAATGTAAAGTCGTAAAAAAAAAACAAAACAAAAAAAAAATCTATATAAATTCATTGAAATGTTGGAAATGAAAAAGGTGGTAGCTTCATTTCTAATTAGCATTTTTGATGAGGCTATAATAAATGGACAAGTTAGTAGCAGCTTTATATGTATGTGTGCATATGTATGTATGTATGTCTATTAAACTAGTTAAATTTGAAAAATAGTAACAAAAGCAGTAGCTAAAGGTAAAAGCATAAAATATTCAAGTTTTATTTTCTTACAATTTAGCTATTTAAATTGACAGCGGTGAAAGTAGTTGGTTTAGATATGAAACTGTTGAAGAATAGTTTAATATTAAAATTTTTTTGTAAATTAAGTAGTAATGAGAGCATATGCAGAGAAGTTTTTTTTGACACTATAACCTTGGGCAAAATTTTATTTCAATTTTTGGAATTGTCAGTAGTATAACGTTTGGAATTTGCTTTACAAATAATGGAATCATACGATTTTATTGGATATCGAATGTTTTTATTCGACACAAATTCATCGAGATTGATTTTTTTTATTGATTTCATTTGATTTGATTTCCTGTGACTAATATTCTGATATGATTTATTCTGTTTTGATTTCTTCCAGTTCGATTTCTTCTGACTTGATTTCTTGTTAAATGTTTTCTTCCTTTTTAATATTAGTTAGAGGATTAGCCGAATCAGACCCAGGTGGGTCCCTTTTCGTCCCCTACCGCCTGATGCCTCTACTCTAAGCGCTCGTAAACGAGCATGCTTCGAGTATTGGCATTCTGCGTCAACGCGAGCATATCCTTTTAAGCCAAATGGCCAATCTCAGATTCATCAACGTATCAATGACCCACGATTGCCAACCTTCTGCTCGCCAACGCTGGGCTTTGGCACAGTAAGTGCGCCGCCGTTCCCAGCTCCTCCAGACACAACCTACAGGTATCATCCTCAATAAGTTTCATCTTCTTGAGGTGATACCTGAAGGAACCGTGACCTGTAGTCAGCGCTGTTAGCCAGCTCAAGGTCTTCTGGTTTAGTCCGACGACTTTGGCTGACTCACTGCACAACCACTTCACTGCCGTCTTTGTCTGCCTGCAGTCAGTGGCCTCTTTCCATCTTTTACAATGTTCAGATTTTATCCACTGTCTTATCAGGCCTTCCACCAATCCATCACCAATGGTTATGCATGTTTTCTTCCTTGGTTTCCTATTATTCGATTTTCCTATATTTGATTTTCTCTGATTTAATCCGGTTTAATTTCTCCTGATTTGAATTCCTGTAATTTAATTTGCTTTGACTTAATTTTTTCTGGTTAATTTTTTTTTTTTAACTTGACCTCCACTGATATGGTTTTTTTTCTTTATTTTCACTGATTTTATTTTCTCGGTTCTAATTTCTTCTGACTGGATTTTCTATTACTTATGGTTGTTTTTATGATTTCTTATGAGGGCATGAACTGACTAATATCTGATTCGATTTTCCCTAATTTGATTTTAGTTTATTTGATTTCTTCTGATTTATTGCTTCTGCTTGCTTCCTCTGATTTAATTCCCTTGATCTTGATTTTTTTTGACTTAATTTCTACTTATATTATGATTTCAATTGATTTGAATTCTCTGACTTGATATCTAATTGATTTCATCTTATTTGATTCTTCAGACTTTATTTTCTCTGACGTCTGACTCAGTTTTCTCAAACTTAATTTCAGATGGCTAGATTCTCTCTGGCTTGATTTTTGATAACTTGATTCGCTCTGACTTCATTGTCTCTGACTTGGTTTCTTGTGACTTGATTTCATCTGACGTGATTCGCTAGGACTTTATTTCTTTTGACTAAGTACTCTGAAATAGATTTCATCTGACTTGATTCGCTCTGACTTGATTTCTTCGGACTAGATTTATTATTACTTGATTCGCTCTGGCTTGATTTCCACTGACTTGATTTCTTGTTACTCGATTTCTTCTGACTTGATTCGTTCTGACTTCAATATATCTGACTTGATTCCTTCTGATTTGATTTCTTGTGATTTGATTTCTTGTGATTTGATTTCTTGTGATTTGATTTCTTTTGACTTGATTTCATCTGACTTGATTCGCTAGGACTTTGGAATTGATTTCATCTAATTTGATTCGCCCTGACATGATTTTTTCTGACTAGATTCAGTCTAGCTTGATTTACTGCGACTTGATTTCGTCTGACTTTATTCGCTCTGACTTCATTTTTTCTTACTTGATTTCTCCTGACTTAATTTCTTCTGACTTGATTCATTCTGGATTGATTTCGTCTGACTATATTTCTTGTGACTTGATTTCTTCTGTCTTGATTCTTCTGACTTAGTTCTCTAGAAATTATTTCATCAGCTGATGGCCTATGATGCTAGTGCTGCTTCCTTTATTTGTATAATAATTTATTATTGTATAAATTTTTTATAAATAAATAAATAATTTCTTCCTTTTCGAGACCAAAAGGAAACCAGAGAAAACCGAATCCGGATTCATATCCCCTGATCCCGATTTTTTGTCAAAATTTTTCATAAAAATAGAATGAATTTTCATGGGTTACTAATGGGAATTTGGAAGAGCTTTTTTAGTATATTTTTATTAGATATTTTTTTAAAGATGGACAAATTCCTTTTTTTATAAATTCTTCGCTTAACCCTTTCTTGATGATAAGCAAGCTAGAAGTGATAGAGAAGAACCAAATGTAAACTCGCTTTCGATGACCCCAATTTCATTGTAAAAAATTTAAAAAAACTTCCATTAAGGACTTTAGGGTCACCGGTGACCCATCGCAAAACTTAATTTCTAAAAAAAGTAAACAAAAATGTAAAAAAATGGGAAAATATGCATGAGTAAATATTTTTTTCCATAACAATAAACAAATATTGATAAAATTCAGAACGATTGAAAATAGGACAACAAAATATTCTTTTTTTGTTTTTGTTTCAGTCACTCTGGTGCCATCAATTAGGCAATAATTTCAAGACTTTTTCTCAGTCAGACTTAGTTTTCTGTTTAATGAGTATAAATTTATTAAAATCGATGCAATAGTTTTTGAAAAAATCTTAAAAATCCAAATTTGGGTCACAGGTGACCAATGGTCCCTAAAGGGTTAAAGCAATACAGACTTCGTTCGAGATGAGTTGACTATTAACATCGGTGTAAAAGTTTTTGAGAAAACTGAATAAACGAATTTTGGACCACCAGTGACCCATGGTCCCTAAAGGGTTCATTTGACCTTACATGACTAGATGTCAATACTAGGTGCTACTAATTGAAACTTGAATGACTATTTTTCTACATTATCTATAATATTCAATGCATTTTTTAAAGAAGCATTAGAAAAACGTTGATTTAATTAACAAAAATTACAACGGAAATCGTAGCTTAATTACCAATTCACATTCTTTTTCGCATAATCAATACAAATCTCCAACAATTATTGTTTCCATTCACCAATCCACTTCAAATTAAAAGCAATCAAATCAAGATGAAGTAAAGGAAACAAAAACAACTCAGAATTGCAGCGAATTGTGTTAAATTTTATGCGCATTTAGAATGTAAGAATTTTTCGCAGTAGCTAATACCATCAGCAGCAGCTGTTAATGTTTTGACATTTCATTTGTTGTCAGCATGACAAGGCGGCATGTGTTGCGTTGCAGCAGCAGCAGCAACAAATGTGAACAAATCAAAATAAAAACTTGCTACAAAATTACAACCAACTCGCACATACTAAAAGAGTGAAGAAAAAAATGTGCGAAGATTAACAACAGAGCTCATAAAAAAGAACCATTTAAATATCAACTACAACTGTTGCTGCAATTGTGAAGTGCAATTGATATGTTGCAACAACAACAAATAGTTAGCAATATAGTAGCAAACAAGTTTTGAAATATACATTTATAAGTGCTATCATTATTTGTTTGTGTTTTTTTGAATAGCTGATATGCAAGTATAATTGTCATGAGTTAAAAAAAAAAAAATGAAAGATTTAAGCGACATACTTGCCCGCTCTCTTTTCTTCATACTTGCAAAATTAATTAATCATTTTTTCTTATTTCTTTTTTAACTGTATTTGCAGATATGTTTTCTTTATGGTGTTGCAATTATTAATTGCTTAAATTTTTCAACGGTTTCTCTTAAATAAACACACAAAAAATAGCCTCACCAATGACTTCAACGCTTTATAGGCAAACACAAGCCACCACTGCTACGCTGTTGTATGCGACGTCATCACCTAATAAACATTATACTGTTGGTGGTGTACAAAATCTAACAGAACGTAATCGTTTGATGGAGCTATTGAAAGCACCGAATATTTTGACTTCACCCACTTTGGAACCATCATCGAAGGGTTTGCTGAATGGACCGGGGCAGAATAATTGCTTTCTCAATTGTGCAGTGCAGGTGAGTGTTGAAGAGAAATATAAACTAAATATTTATTAAAAATAGAATTAAGTTAAATTGCATAAGAAGGATATAAACTGATATAAATATTTGTCGAGAACTACAAAAGAATGCAATCATTTGATTTCAACAATTTTTATAAAAACAATTATAAAAGATTGGGAATGAAAGGGCAAAAAAATACTTACATTTTAAAAGAACAAAAAATTAAAATATCTTTAGCGAGCCACAATGAGAAATTGGAATCCATTCCATTCATTGATTGATTGATTGAATTCAAAAAATATTATCTTCCAATCAAATCACAACGTGATTGGAGGTTGAATGAAATACATAATCACAATCACTTATGTAAAGAATATTGCAATCTTGAAAACCGAATTACATTAATTCTTTTAAACAAATCTGGTGGTTTGATTGAAAAGATTAGAAATTGAGTAAAATGAATGGTCCAGTCATTTAGGGGAAGTCATTAAGTGAAGATTGCAATATTCATTCAATCACAGTGATTGAATAATGAATATAGTATAAATAATAGGCGCCATTTTTTTTAATTCTTTCGAATAACTGACAAAGAGCGTACAGGCTGAGTAAAACTAGGAGTTCCAATCATTTATGTGAATAACATTGATTGGAAATTGAATAAAGTCTAAATCATTATCATTTTTATTAAGGAATTATACATTTTTCAACTAAACAATAAACAGACTAGAGGTTGAATCAAATACAAAGCCCCAATCATTTATACTCGTATGAAGAAGATTGCAATCTTTCGCCCATTCACAGTGATTGGAAATTGAATGGAATGTAAACCATCCTAATGTTTATGAAAAAGATTTCCATCAAATCAGAAAGAGTTAAATAAAGGTTGAATAAAATGCAAAGCTCCAATCATTTGAAAAAGATTGCAGTCTTTCTCCCAGAAATTTTGTATAAATTTCGTTCAAATAAAAGAACTAGAAATTTAAGATAATAACAATCTCAATCATTAAGAATAAATTTAAAACTAACTTGTTGATTTAACAGATTTACAGCTTACAAATAATGATAAATGAGTATTAGCTTTTATTTTAGCAGATATCATAAGCACTTTACCTATTTTTATGAGCTCAGAAACACACACACCTGATACAATTACACCCCATTCTTTATAGCTAACTACAAAAAAGCGAAGGGTTAAAAACCTTGTTTAGTTTAGGATTTATTATAATTAAAACACAGATCTTTGCTATCAGGAAACCAAACCATTGCCATCTCTAAAAAAAAAAAATTTAACTATTTCCCACACAATCACGAAAAGCTGAACTCAGCTGTTTTCCGCATTAAATCACAGCTGATTGTTAATGTGCCTGACTCAAAGCAATGGTGCTGCGATGAGAATGTGTGTGTGTGTGTGCGTTTTTTTTTTAAGTGTGTGACTTTTTAAAAATTTTCGCACGGAAAATTTTGCACACTTAAAGACACATATAAACCAAAAGCAAAAACTTAAAGATTGCATGTTGCATGCTGCTTGTTTTTATGACTAAATTATGCCAATGGGAACTAGAGACAGAGAGAGAGAGATACGAGTATTTATAAACAAAATTGATGCAGAAAAAGTACTTTAAGTAGTTACTAGCAAAAGGTACATACATATACATAATTTCTGTATTATATATGTTAAAGTCTATTAATAAAAAAATATAAAAAAAAAATAATAATAAGAAGAACAACACACTGGTCTACTAGAATTGGCACCCTAAATGCATATGCTTAACATTAACATAGAAAAAAGAAAAAGGCAAAAGAGCAATTTCTTGCAACTTAATAATAAATCCATAATTTTATTGTTTAAGCATAAAATTATAATTTATATTTTTATATAGGTACTTATTTTGCTCAATAGTCCACCTTGAAGAAAATTAAACTTGTACTTCTTTGGAAGTTGAGCCCATTGTAGGTTCATTGTAGCCCTATTGAAGGTTCTTTCAGGTCCATCTTAGTCCACAGAAACTATTTTATCTTCTCTCTTTAAAATGTGATTCTTTTTTGTTATAGAAAAAGGTCATTTAATAACTTCAGTGGGTTGACCCCGCCACATATTCAATTAAAGTGCAATTAGCAATACATCAAATGGGTTCCTGCTCTACTCATGAGGGGTAGCCGCAATCTTAAAACTTTTGCCATATAAATTAATTATATTGTTGCAGTAAAAACTTAATTGAGTTTGAGACTGCAGAAAATAAAATTTTTGTTATTAAATTTAGCATAAAACTAAAAAATATTTAAGTGAAGCAGCCAATTGGAAAATGTTTTTAGTCTTTTTTTTTTTGCCCTCGATTTTGCCAACTAAATTATTTATTTGACATATTAATTTTGTCATCTTTACTAAATTTAGCGTTTTATTTTTCACACTTAAAAAACTTTAAAAATTTTCTTGTCATAATTATTGTGTCACTTTTTTTTAAAGATTTTTATTTTTTCAAAGTAGATAAGTGATTTCAGTATTGCTTTTTTATCTTTTTTTTGTTGTATGAGGTACTCAAGTTTAATTACCGCAAAAAATAAAAAAAAAAGTGAAACATGTTAACAAATTTTTTTTTTAGCAAATGAAGGTTACAATATTTCTTTATATATATATTTTTTCTAAAGTTTTTTGTCTCATTTTACAGCGTTGTCTTTTGTTTATTTATTTAGATGTGGGTGCTTTAAGTGTAATTTTTTTGTTTATTTTTGAATAGATTTTTATTTAAGGCATAGGCTTTCTTCATTTAATGTGTTGTGAATGAATGAATGAGCAAAAATGCTTGATGATGTAATTTATTTATTTATTTATTTTTTTTTTTTTTGGCTTATGAAGATGCTTAAGTTTCATTGAAAAAATATCATTAGTTTATTTTATGTTAACCAAAAAAATCTCATCTAAAAAATCAAATCATGTTCTTTGTATAAAAAATTATTTATTGATATTAATTGCAAAACAATTGCTGAAGCTTGGCAGAAGTAAAATTTAATTCGTTCTTGACTTTGATTTTCTCTGACTGCCTCTGACTTCTTTTCTGTTTCATTTGATTACGTTTTATGGTTTATGGTTGCTTCTGAATGCTTCTGACTGCAAATGATTTCTTTCACTAATGCGCAAGATATTTGTCGAGAAGAGGTTTATCTTTAGTTATCCTTGACCAGGGCTGTAAAGAGAAATAATTAATAATATTGTGCAACAGCCAAAATCAGACTGGCGATTTGATATGTAGTTTTGTGTAATTTGGAGTCTCTGAGCTCGAATCTGCACCCAGAGAAATACTTACCTCGTTTGAAGAAAAACGGCTATCAAATTGAGGAAAAATGGGAATGATTTGGCGTCATAGAAACGGTTTCCTCATTTAGATATACAAAATTTCTTTGAATTGAAGAAATATTTTTTCTTTATTTTAGAGAAAAATTTCTATGAAAGAAGGAAGTTTTCTATAAACTAAATTTGTAGAAATTGCGTTTTTCAAATGAATAATACTTGATTTCATTATGAGAAATTGTATATAATTTAGGTACAATTTTCCTCAGTTTGAGGAAAAAAAAATCCTCAATTTATGGAATATTTTCTACAATTTTGTTTTAATTAAAAGGCATAGAAATCATATTTTTTTACTTGCATTCATTTATTATTTTATTTTTAATAAGTATTAAGGTTTACATTAATACGTATTTTTACATACATTACAGGCCACGTCGCCTTGAAATGATCAGAAGTTTATTGAAATTTATATCTTTTCAATATATTTTATTTTTTTTCACAAAATATATCAACAGCCACAAACACATTCGCTTCGCTTGAAATAGAGACGCCAACTAAAAAATTCAAAAGAAAAACAAAGCGTACGCGATTGTCTGCTAAGGCCAAAAGAGTAAAGCTAGTTTTTGAGTATACTAAAATTTTGTATGGAGAACATTTTTGGTATATTCGGCTCTTTCTTACATTTTCTATACAACTAAATTTGTAAAAATGAAGACATAACTTACTTTAAATTGAACACCATGGTTGCATGAAAGGATCACATTTTTCTTCATTTTGAGGAAAATTTACTTAAACGAGAGAAATTTTCGTGGATTCAAATTGAGAAAACTTTTTCTTCGTTTTAGAGATGGATATTTTTCTGGGTGTAACATCAGGTTTTCGAGATAACGGTACATTAAATCATGAATACGGCTTTATTAAGACTCTGTTAAGACTCGTTTTTGGTGTCTATAGAAAAGTTGTTTTGTAGAAAAAGAGTACCTTTTTTTGAACACAAGAATCGTTCACCAAAGCTTCATTCCCCAAATTTTGGGAGTTTTTTAAGTACAGATTAGAGCAATATTGCATACGGGCTAAAGGAATGATAAAAGTTTTATAGTTTGTTTGAGCAGAAGTTTGTTTATCAAAAAGTATAGGACATCAAAACAGCCTCCACCCCCTTGTTTTTGGGAAAAAGACCTCACAAAATCAAATTTCATATAATTTGCATACTTATGTTTTTTAAATTAATTTTGTAAAATTCAAAGTAAACAAATTTTTTAAGATTTAAAATTTTACAAACTTTATTTGAGAAACTAAACAACTTTTCTATAGACACCAAAAATGATGAGACATAACTTAAGAATGTCCTGGTACAGTATTACTAAAGCCATTTTCATGATTTCATTCATGTACCGTTATCTCGAAAACCTGACGTGCTGGAGCAAAAATTCAGATTCGAACTCAGCGATCCTAAATTATTCAAAGCTATGTCTCAAATGTCCGATAGAAAAAACTCAATTTTGTGGTATAGTGTAATTAATTAACAAAGATCACTGATGAGGAACCGTAGCAGGTTCTGCAATGATAATCTAATTTACTAGTTCTGTGACTTTTTGGTATTCTTCGCGCATTATTGTTTATTTAAAGCCTATTAATTTTAAATAATATTTAATTTAAGATAGATAAAAAAATGATTGACATGAACATCAGATATTTTAATGAAATGATCAGAATGCGACTTATGTAGTTACAGTTAAATTTTATTATCAGTTGTTTGTACCTAATATCGATTTTTATATGCAGTCTCAAATTCAATTCGCCGCTTTGGATGAGTTGAAAGCTTTGATGGTTACATTGAAATCAAATTTTTCTCACCAACTCAAATTCAAAACATAAAGTTAACAGTCCAGATACTCTTGTTTTGGTTGGACAAAAGCGTATGCTGAGAAAAGGAGGAAAGTGCTATTGAAGCACTCCAAGCGTGTCACTTGAAAACTCGTTTTAACACCGCAGTAATAAATATTTAAGAGCGCTCAAATTTGCTCAGCTCACACGGCATTCCGTACCCCCATGAAAACTCCTGGATCCTTTACCTCCCACCCCACCCCGTCATATCGGCAATCCTGCCTCTTCCTTATTTTTACTATCTCTTACTGTTTCTGATTTGTTTCCTCATTTTTTGACTGCTTGTGACTGCTTCTGACTGTTTTAAAATGCCACTATTTCACTTAACACTACACTCTGAATATCTTTGACTATTTCTGATTGAACTTGACAGCCTTTGATTATAATCATAAGAATAATTATCCCTGAATGTTTCGTACTATATTTTTTCATTTCCGACGTACCTTTAACTGTCTCTGATTGTTTTCTACTGTTTGCTTCTTGCTATCTCTAAATTCCCTTAACCCACATCGTCCCAACGTTCGATTAATCAAACAGCATCTTTGAAAATTCGTCAAAAATATATATTTAAAAACTTTTTCCAAAAGTAATCACTGCTTAACAATTCTACATAGGTATACTGACTTTAAATTTGCATTTAGATAACTTAAAAATATTGTATTTCACTTGTCTTAAAGGCCATACTTTTCTGAAAAATGGTTTTGAAAATCAACAAAAAATAGAAAAATTATTTATTTTGCATTGAAATGAGAAATTCGCCTAGATAATAACAAACTTGATGCAGAAATTATAAGTTCACAGATCCTTATATATTTATTTTTAAGAAACTGCAGCTGACCAAACTTTTGTAGAAAAAAAAACATATGGAAAAATAGGAGAAATTCAACAAAAATTCATATTTTCCACGCTTCGTTGTTTTTAACTTCTAAAATACTGTTTAAAGTAAATAGATTTGATTCCAGGGAACTCTTTTTGTTCATAAAGTGGTGTAGAAATATATTTAATTATTTTACACCTGATCACCTTATTCTCTTAGGGTACACCAATAACTACTATATCCTCTAAATTTCATAAACAAATTTTCATAATTTTTTTAAATACTAAATCTTTTTACTGAAGACGTATGAAAATTGTATTTAAAAACACATGGTATCTAGTACCGGGTCAAAATGAGTTAACTGCTTCTGACTAAATATTTTGAGTTCTCTTGACTGCTTGACTATATTTTCTAACTATTCCTGACTGAATGCTACCAATTGCTTCTGGTTTCTAATATTTTATTTTGGAAAAATTATTATTTTAATAAATTCTTCCAAATTTGGCTGGTTGATATTTTAAACTTAGTTATTTTAAATTAATAAGCTTAAATAAACAAAAATGCAAGAAAGGGAAAATGTTTCTTTTGGCTACTTCTTCTGCTCTTGACTGATTATGACTTTCTTCGACTGCCTCTGCTTATCTCTGACGTTTACTCTTCCATTTTTTTTTTACTTTTTTGGATTATCTTTGACTAACTCTAACTGTTGACAATCTCTTACTGCTTCCATATAAATTATATGGAAATTTTTCCTTTAACTCCTTTTGGAGCATAGGGCGGCCAGTACTCTTCTTCGCCAACGAACACAGGTTTGTGCTTGAACTCTCAGTTTCAGCCAGGTTGGACCTAGTTACTACTTCTCTTTGTAGTTGAAAGAACTTACTTATGATAGCCTCTTACTGACACTGGCTTCATTTGATTGAATGTTTGGTGGTCTCTAATTTCTTCTGCCTACTTCTTTTACTTGCGACTTCCTCTGATGTTTGGCCGATTCTGAATTCTTTGGTCTTCCTTTGTTTTTTCTGGTTACCATTCAATGATTTTCGTTGTTCGGTGTTCCTTATAGACAGCATCTGGCTACTATTGATTGCGTCACATATCTGACAATTGCATCTGACTGTCCCTCCTAACTCTGACATGCTTTGGCTGCCCCTGACATGTTTCTACTACCTCTCTTTTGACTGCTTATGACAGTCACTGACTGATTCGGACTTTCCCAAGCTGAATACTTCTAATGGCTGTTGATATTTTTTGATTACTTTTTCGGCTTCTTACTTTCTCTAACTGTTTTCATTACTTCTGATTGCATTTCATTATCTCTGCTTGCCTCTGAACTTATTTGTCTTCCTTTGGCTTTTACAGATTACGTTGGAATATTTCTAACAGCATCTGTCTTACCGATGATTGCTTCTTACTACTTCGAACTGGCTCTGACTGTTTCTGATTATTTCCGACTACATACCTTTGACTTCTCTTGAGTGATTGTAATAGTCTCTCACTGATTTTTGGTATCTTCTGAATGAATGCTCTGTGTTTTCTTCTGCGTATTTCTTCTACTTTCGACTACTTTTGATTGTCTGTGACTGATTCTGACTTCTTCTATTTGTCTGTGACTATCACTGGCTGCTTCTGATTTGAAATTCACTGTCTGCCTTTGACTGGATATCCGTGATTACCTACTTCTAACTGTGTCTGATTACAGTTGACTTTGCTTTGCTTTTCTAACTTTAACTGGCCCTCGCTGCCTCTGACTGCTTTTGACTATATCCGACCGATCTCTCCTGACTTCTGGTGATTGACCCTGAATAATGAAGTCAGACGTCTGGGCTGAATGCTTTTGACTGACTCTAGTTTCTTTCTGCTACTTCAGATTTCTACAGCTTCTGAGTATTTTCTAGATCTGCACTCATCTGTTTTCAAGCTATTACTGAGTTAACATATTATGTCTATATGTTTAAAGGAACCACCTTACTTCTTAAGTTTAATTCATTTTGTGCACTTGATAACATAGTAACCCAAAAATTTGCTGTTCCTTTTAAGAAAAACTTTTTTCAATTTTGTATAATTAAAAAGAAACTGACATTTAGTCATCACTCAAAAAATTTCAATGTAAACTAAACAAGAGAAGCTATTTTTAGAGCGTTACAGCAACAAGAATACAAAAAAAAAAACAATGGTAAAACAAATTAATTGAAAAATTCCCAAGAAACTACAGGATAAATGAAATGAAAAAAAACAAGAAATAAAGAAGCAGCAGCAGCAACCATAGCAACAACAACAGCACCCGCACTACAATCAAGTTCACGATGTTGCTGTGTTGTTGGCCCTTGGAGCAGCATTTTAATTAAAAAAAATAAAAATTAAAAAAAAAACAACCTACAATAAAAATCAAAACTCCCCTTCAGGGTCTCTTCCTGAGAAATTTGTGCGAAAATTAAAAAAAAAAAAAACTGATGATATTGCATGTGCATGATGACAACAGCAACCAACAAAACAACAGGCAAGAAACAGAAACAACAACTTTACCTTTGTATGTATTGAAAGAAAAAAAAAAAAGGAAAAAAATGAGCACAATATTTTCTTTTAAAATGATGTTTTTTAAATCAAATCATTTCCCATGAAAATATTACGTGTTATTGTTGTTACTCTTGACAAATAACAAAAACTTAGCAGCTCACGATAAAGAAGTTGAAGCTATAGAAGCATTGTAGTTTTTGCTTTTAAATTTGCAAATTAATTTATCATATGTTTGAATATTGTTTTTGTAATGATGTTGCAGAAAAGAAATTACATATATGTAAAAAAAGAATAGAAAGAAAGAAGAATCAGTGGGGGAGTTACTTGCGCGCTGGTTTGTTTCTTGTTTTATGTTAATTCAAATTATATATATATAACTTTATTTTTTTACATATATTTTTACATATATTTATGCATACATGGATGTTGGAAAAAAATTAAAAATACTAAATGTTCTGAAATCATTTTAAATAAAAGCTATAAAATATTCGTCATGAAATTTCCCCTAAGTACACGAAAGATTTAGGAAGCAAACTGATTTTAGTTTAAAATTCGTATAGAAAAATCACTTAAAAAATATTAAAATAAATTTAAATTTTCTAGTGGTATGCTCAGAATTAGTGCTCTGACATCCATTGCTGTGCAGCAAGTACTTCCCCGAGTTCAAAATCGATCACGGAGTAATCTATATATACCATGATCTATCCAATTAATTGAGGATTACTTTAGCGAAAACAATTTTTACAACAGCTTTTATTTTTGATGAAAAGGAATGAGAGAACAAATATCGATTTCAGAATCTAAGGATCTAAGCTCCACGACAGAATTGGTAATAGCGTTTTCTATAAAAACCTTGATGTAACAAATTATTTGGCTCATATTGCATTGCAATTTATTGTATTGATAGAGTGGTTATTATAAATTGTACTGCGATCTGTATGACCTATTGCATTATTGTGCGCAGACGATCTTGATAGTTTAGTGGATAGTGCACAAAATTTTCACCCAGAAGGTTGCGGCTTCGATTTTCGTCTTGGTCTGGTGGTTAGTTCTCATAAACTTCTTATATTCACTATTGATATGAAGTAAATGAGAATTATAAGAATATGTACAAGTACACACCTTGGTTGGTAATGGCAAAACCACCGAGCTGATAAAAAATTGACGCACAGCTGTTCGCAATCGGCGTTAAACTGTAGGTCCGACCACCGCCACTGTGGTCTACTGGCAGAGCGCTAGGCTCTTGTTTCTGGAGACCAGAGTATGGTTCTCGACCTTGGGTATTTTTCTTATCAATATTTCTTTCCCTCTTCCTTTCTTTCTTTCATAACTTGGGGTTTTGGTACAATAGATCCTATAGGCCGCAGTGTCTGACTTTCGAGTCGTCCTTCCTTCAAATAATAATTGTGACATGGATGCTAGAACACAAGTATATATGAGAATGAGGCTACTGATGAGATAAATAGAAAATGTTACAAATCCTTTCTGAAAAAAATACCATTGGAATGATGGCTTGCAGTTAATTAAACGAGGAATTTGAGTTAATTTTGAATCAAAAACGTAAAGTTTCGTTCTATATTATACGGAAAGTTTAATCACAATGGGTTTTTGCAATATAAATGAACTGTATCTACAGGTAACCATTTTAACTTAAGGGGTTACTCCTAGTTGGTATCAGGAGAAAAGTTTTTTTTGATGTGTAAACATTTTAGCTCACGGTATAGGCAAAAATTTCAAATGTGTAAAATGTAAGAATAACTGTAACGTAAGATGTAAGATAACAGTAACGTTCAGTTCCCTTCTCGATCACACTACTGCGCAAAATGACTGTGCTACTCTAAACAACAAAGAGAAGAGAGAAGATAAGAAGAGAGGGAGAAATTAAAATACGAGCGGAGTTTGTTTGTATATGTTTCGATCAATTTACTCACACATATATGTACATACGAAAACAAAATATGTGTGCACATTTATTCGTGGCAGAATTATTTGTTGGTGTTAAACGCGTGGAGATCGACTATACCATACAAGCAGAGAAGTCGCCGTAGCAAACACAGGCGTTTGATAGGTTTTGCATTCGGTTAGTTAGATTGGATTAAAATTAAATATTTTTTAAAATTTAAAAACAATACAAAATGATAAGTAATGAAGATTCTAGGTTTCAATAAATGTATAAACAAAAAGTAGAGAAAATGATAGCAAACCATGGCATTATAAAAATTTCGCTTTGTACATTAACCTTAGAAAGACAACACTTTTTTTATCTATGTAAATAGTAAAAATCAAACTTATTATCATTTATTTGCTTCAATAAAAATACATTATTTCTTATTTTTATTAAATGCAGTTAAGGCAAATCTTTTTGCGGTGTTTTTAAAAAGTAGTGGGGTGACTGGTCACCCCTGTTGCCTTTCTGAGATTAAATGCGAAAAGCACTTATCGTCGCCTGAGAATTGATTTGGCGTATGTGTGTACAAATTCATATACCTATACGCCAAATCAATTCTCTGGCGACGTTATGTAAAATTTTCACATCTAATAAAATTTCAAATCGACAGGAAGAAAAACTTAAAGCGCCGAAAAAAAGATGCAATTACAGCTGCGTATATGCGAACAAATCGTGCCTGATGCATTGAGAAAAAGAAAAATAATGCAACTACGATTTGGAGCAATTGCAAAATATTTTTGCTATCACAACAACAAATATATGCGATATGGAATAAGAAGTTGCATTTGCAATAATGTAAGACTATTTGCAATTTATAGTGAATTGGGCTATTACATAGAAAAGATAATGATATCTAATAAATTTTTAAGTTTATAAAAGAATTGTTTTAATTTGAATTATTTACCTAAGCATATAGATTATACATCAAATCCCTATATATGCCTATACATATGTGAGCTTATGTATATGGCATGCAGTTGGCTTAACTGTTTGCACATCAAATATCTTGCGTGCCTTGCACGCATCCATTGTTTTATTTAACATTAAAACTTATTTTTCTGAGTGTATGGAGATTTTAATTAAGAGTAATAAAAAATAATAAAAATAGAAGCTGAAAAAGTATAGCATACTTTAAGGTAGCGGCAAAAAATCTTAAGTAACTTCCTGAGTCTCAAACAATCTAAAATAATACCAAAATTAGACTTAGAATGAAAGACTAGAAAAGCTAATATTTAAACTTTTGGTGGTTTTTTTTTTTCAAATGAAAACTCTATATGCAATAATTTCTAATTCGAAATAAAAATTTCACACTTGTGGATTGTTTTTGATGGATCTGAGCTTGTTAATAGATCAACTATAACTTCAACCTTACCTAACCTACCACACAACACTGCGCTGATTGCGATACTGAATACCAAGACTGAGTAGCAATATTTCCATCTGATTTTGATTTGTCCAGTCATTTTCACATTTTGCCGTGTTGTATTTTTTTCTGTTAGTTCTAGATGGACTTATGGAACGTCAAGTGGTCGTACACGACGTCTGCTTCCTTGTGAGTTCCATTCGAGCGCCGTTCTTGTAATGCTGTCGGCTGGCTATCTTAGGATATGTCTTATCCACCTCCATTTTCTTCTCTTTATCTGCGCTGATATTGGTTCCTCGTTTGCAATGATCCAAAGGTCCTCATTTCTTGTTAGATTTGGACAGAATCCGCAAATATTTGTTAATGAAAACTTTAAGTTTCAGTGTGATGTTGCTTGAAATTAACTAGGTTTCACTTTCATATGTGAGGGCTAACTTTATACATGGGTTGAATATTCGGATTTTTGTCCCTCTGGAAATTTGCGAACTTCTACATATTGGCTGTAATCTTCCAATCGCAACTCTGGTTTGATTGAGGCTGCTGTTGACATCTTCTTTTGCTCCACCGTTTGTGGTTATCATGCTGCCTAGATAGCAGAATTTTTCCTCATAGTCAACAGGCTGGCCTTCGATTGTGATGTGTTCATTGCTGAGGTTCTTAATTCGCATGGCTTCGGTTTTCTTAATGCTGACTTCTAGGCTCACGTTGCGTGATGATGTTCTGATCAAATGGTCAGTTTTCGCTTGCATGTCACTGAGCTTGTGCGAGAACAGACATATATCAGCTGCGAAGTCCAAGTCTTCGAGTTGGCGGCTGGGGTTTTATGTTATGCCTCTTCTTTCGAGAAGTATTGCGAAGAGAAGGGATGAAAGTGGGCATCTTTTTTTGACTCCTGTTTTGGTGGTGAAAGCGTCGCTATTATTGCCATTGTGTAGTGCTGCCAGCTCAGAATTCTCGTACATCGCTTCAATAATTCTAAATATATGACACTAAATTTTTCATATTTTATTTATTTATTATTTTTTTTTTTTAAATTGAGTGCTGTAAAGCATACCAAAACGCTCCGATAATTTACCTTTATTTTCCCGCACATATTAACGTCAAATTTAGTTACTCCAAAATATTACAAAAAATTAAACAAATTAAAGGTTAATAATTATGCAAAACTGTTGTAATATGCCAAAAGCTAAAAATCACTCCCATTTTTTTTGTTAAATTTTTTTAAGGTTATTTTGTGATGAACTGAAAAATCTCCAAAATTTCACTATGGCAGCAATTTATAATTTAGGAATACAAATATTATAAATGTAGGTATAAAAATCAATTGATTGATAGTTCATTAGCGAAAATATTTGAACCACAAGCAACAAACAAAAAAACCAAAAAAAAAAAAAAAAAACAAAAAGACAAAAACAGTCAATAATGAAAGCTTTATTTCAAAATTTTTTTACCACATTAATTAAGTAATTTAATAATTTTTTTGAGGTGGCGGAAAAAACTAAACACTTTCTACATAAACGTTTGTGTACATATAAGTGTAAGAAACATGAGAGCATAAATGCCGATTCCGACCATACATAGTTTAAAATTATTAAAATTACTAAAATTATAAAAAATTGCTCAATAATTTCTGCGCTAAAAAAAATATATGTATATATACAGTAAATGAAATATGTTGTTCAAAGTAAAAATAACCGCCAAAAGGAAATGACCAATTAAGTTAACATGCTAATGGTTAAATGTTTGAAGCTAATATGGGCAAATCAATAACGTAAATAACAGAAAAGCATTGATATAGCAATTGGTTATGCTAGTTATACATACTCGTATATGAAAGATGCTATACTCACGCATATATAGAGTAAATAAAAATATGAAAGAAAATTGTTTAAAAATGAATGAAATATGTAGGTATTTAATTTCTTTTTTATTATTAATTTCTTTCAATTAATTGACAAATCAATTAAGTCACACACTGGCACCTGTTTGTCTGTTTGAGACATCACTTGCATTTAAAACTCATTGATGCCATCATCATCGTCATCATCATTATTTTCAACATCAGCCAATCTTATCTACACTTACCAAAAGAAAGAGAAGTAGTAGCATAAACATCTGTTCTTCTGGCAGCATGTGCCGAAACCCCAAAATGCAAAGTTACTTTTCTTGTCGGTTTTTGCTACCCCTTTTCTCATTAGGGACCTTTGCTTTTGAGATTAACGAGCGCACGCGTACTCACACGTTATCATCTTCTGGTTTTTGCAGTCGGACCACAAAAGTTTTTTTCTACTTTTAATTTTATTTTCATTTAAACTTTTTGCGTGTCACACATGGAGGAAGGAATACATTTTAGGGTTACTAAATAAAAAAAAAATTTTAAAAAAAAAAACAGGCAGCTGCAAAATGTTTATGCCAAAAAGAAGAAAAGTTTTAAGTGCTTGCATGCTGCAAATGTGTGTGTTGAAAAAAGTGTGTCGAAATTGTTGCTGGCCGAATTCGGTTTTTCTTAAATTTTGCCATTTAAAAATATTTTATAAATGAGTTTGAAAACAGAAGACTGAATGCTTCTGCAAATATGAATAATTTATTGATTTGAAGAATTAGAAGAAGAGAACTTAAAACTTTGCATTGCAGATTGGTTTTGTCTAGCTTGAAGTATAACTTAGTTTCCAAGAGTTTGTTGAAGAATTCATGAATCTTTGAATCAAAGATACAATTTTTTTTTTATAGGTAATCACCACACAGGAAAATCACTATGAATGCAAACAGAGCTGTAAAAGAGTGCAATCAATTGAGGATATAAGTCACAAATGAATAATAATTTTTGATTGCAGTTATTGAATAATATATTTGACTCCAGAATAAAAAATGCAGTTGCAAGTCTTTTTTGGAGTGGCCGATTGGTTATTCATTTAGAAAAGTCTTTTTTAGAGTTAAGGGAGTGCAGTCTTTTTTTGAAATTATGAGACTGCAAATAATATGACTCCAAAATCATGACTGCTTTGAAGCCACTTGAGTAACCTTGAACTCAATTGCAGTCATTTGGAGGCAATTGCAATTTGCAGTTTATTTTGAGTTTGTAATAAGAAATTTACCTTGATAAAATAACAAACATGATGGAGAAATTAAAATTTCATAGAGCTTCCTAAATTTTTAAGTAGCTACAGCTGACCAAATTTTTGTAAAAAGACATAGGGAAAAATCTTTATATATATAATCGTAGAGTTATGTGTGTATGTTATCGTGTAACTTCTGAGCGACTGGACCGATTGAAGTCATGTATGTATATATTTCCAAAATATATTTTCTAAGGGGGGAAGATGGTTCATAGCTATTGATAATGGCTTTTAGTAAAGTGGGCGTGGCACCTCCCATACAATCCTAATAGTTTTTTGGGTATATCTCAAGAAGCATTTATAGCACGCTACAGAAATTTGGTACAATAACGAGAATTGACAATGCCATGCTACAACAAAAATATGTGTGGGATTGACAAAGGGGGTGTGGCACCTTCCATTTAACCTGAATTTCCATTATGAGATATCTTAAGCCATTTATGGTACGATACTAAAATCTAAATTTTGTTCAGTTTATTGAATTAGTGGGTGTGGTACCATGCTTTACTTTTATTTACTAATACTAATTCTACTACTATTTTGTACTACTTTTCTACTATATTTTTTCAACAATTTCTACTACTTTTTCAACTAATATTTTCTACTACTTTTTCAACTAATATTTTCTAGTACTATTTTAGTACTTTTTTTCTACTACCTTTTTATTACATTTTTTCTGCAATTTCTTTTTATTTTGAACCACTACTTTCTAATATTTTTCTACTACTATTTTTACTACTTTTTACATTTTTTCTACTACTATTTTTTATTATTATTTTTACCACTCTTTATACTCCATTTTTACTATTTTTGTGCTACTATGTTTAACTACTTTTCTACTACTTTTTCTGCTACCTTTTTTCTACTTATTTACAAATATTTTTAATACTATTTTCTATTCTTTTTCCTACTACCGTTTTCTTCTACTTTTTTACTGCTATTTTCTACTACTTTTTCCATTCCTTTTTCTACTATTATTTCTAGTGCTTTATGAAATATCTTAAGACCCTGCATCGCTGTCTTAAAATCCGTTAGGTGGCGCTGTAACAAATGCTATTTTATAATAAAGATTAAATTGGTTCAAATTTTTAAATAATTATAAGTTTGAGACATAATTTCAAGAATGGTCTTTGATATGAATATAGAGCCTCCTGAAATATTATTTCTATAATTCAACTGAAATCTAATAAAATTGTTCAAAAAAAAAAAAAAAAAACTTAAAAGTTATTTATTTTTACTAAAGATATGCAGGAGTTTCTATCTAACTGCTGAATGACCCCTTTAGCATCAACTGGGTTAATAATTTTGCTCAAACGGTATCATCAGCCAATATGGCTTTGTTTTCGTCGAAGGTCACTCACTGATAAAATATCCATTATGTTCTTTGCTATCAGACTTGAGTTGTTTTCGTACACGTCGTTGAGTTAAAATTGGTGATAATACAATAAAAATATTTAATTTTCTGGTCGTCTAAACTTTCATTTCAAAAATTTAATTAAAAAAATATTGATTTGAGATTTTTATTTATAATGATTATTTATGATGAGACACAGTTTTAATCTAGAATTTTTTTTCCAAATTCAATGGAAGCCTGAATTGTCATTATGAATGTTCAATTTTAAATATCAAGTACTTCATTCTTTTTTAATTTTCGCGCTTTTTCGCAGAAAAGGCAAAACAACGTTTGCCGGGTCAGCTAGTAGATAAAATAAAAAAAAATCATATTCTCCATATTTTGCTATTTTAATTTATAATAACTTCTAAAATACTGTTTCAAATAAATTTCATCCCAGGAAATACTTATTGTTCACGATTTTGTTACACCTGGCCACCTTAGTTTCTCGAAGAAAGCCAAAAACTTCTACACCTTCTAAAAATCAGAAACAAATTTAATATTTTTTTTAAGTACTAGAATTTCTTATTGAAGTCGAATGGAAATTGTGTTTTGAAAATTTTCAAAATTTGATCATGGCATCTAAATAGTACCGGGTTAAAATCAGTTAATGAGCATAACATCAATTATCGAAACATTAATATTTGTTTCTTCCTTTCTCATAGAGATGTCAAAATATGATATCACAAAATCAAATAGTTGATTTGCGTAGATGTTTTTTCGTTGGTTTTTCACACACACACAGATACACACACAAACACTAACAACTTCAATGCCAGCTACAATTACAAATGTCACATAGAACATAATACGAGATGGGCGTAATAAAAATAATAACAACAAGTGCCATAGTAAATCATAATCATCATAATAATATTATTATTATACGCTTCCCTTTCCTTTCCTACTATATACAATTTCTTGAAGTTCTAACTACGATTGCTTCTATTTTTTTCATATTCACTGAGAGAGTATCATATTCTTATAATTCTTGCGGGCTTATCGTGTGAACTAATCTTGACAAATGTTAAATTGAGCCTGGCTGCTTTTGGAAAATTACTTATTAAAGTATTAAATAAAACGAAGTAAGCAAGCAAGCAAACAAATGAAAAAGAAAACCAACATGAACCAGGTCCAAATGCAAAAATTGCTGGAAGCCAAAGAAAGTGGCAAGAAAAGAATTGATAGTATAATTTCTTATGAACAAGAAACTACAAGGAAAGAAAAGAAGGTAAAAGAAAAAAGAAAAAGAAAAAAAAGGGTCTACATTTTAGCGTATTGCATTTCTAATTTTTGTAGTCTTCTGTATATCAAATGAAACCATCTTCGCTATAATACACAAAACTATTATTAAATTCTCATAGCAGAGCAGTTATGAGGAACTATCTACTACTTCTATGCTGTTTGCGTCTTTTGTCGTTGTAACTAAGCAAAAAGAAAAGGGCGCTAAGAACATGCAAAGATATTGTAGAAGTTGTTGCATGTTGCTTGTTGCAAGACGGAAGCACATATACTATAGAGCAGCACCCTTTTAGCTGTTGCGCTCATTTGAGGTGCATGCAACAACGTTATACATGCACTCGTGTGCACAATGTTGCAATAGTAATAATTGTAAACCATTTACAAAAAAAAAAGTTCTGCAGAACCGCGTGTTTGTGCCTAGAATACGAGCAGAGCATAAGTTGTGCTTCCTTCCGGAGATTGTGATAAAATTAAATATATGCAACATTAAATTGTTAAATTTGTTGTTTATTGTTAGTTAAAGGAAATTAAATGTCGAAGGCTTGAGAGGAGAAATAAAGAGAAAAATGAAGAAAGAAACTTTTCGTTTGATTTGGGAAGTGAAAAGTTGAACGAAGAAAACCCATAGTTAATGACTCATCGTGTTTGTGCTGGTTTAATTTATATTTTAGTTTTGTTATTTTTTTTTTTTGTTGTAAATTCACATTCAAAAATCGCAGGTTGGTTTTTATTTCTTTTTTTCAAGGATTTTTCCATCTATGGTTGATTTATTAATTTAATTGTTATTCCTTTAAAAAAAATTTATTATGTTAATATTGTTAAAAGCAAATACAGCGCTGCTGTTCTCACTTCCTGATTTTTGTTTTGGTTATTCTATTCTAACTAAATATTTTAAATTTAAAGCTTTTGATTTATGTCTTTACCTTACAATTTAGTAAAATAGCTTAATATTATTGATGGTTTTTTGCATATGTAAAGTTTTTTTAGATATAAATAATTCTAATAATTCTAATAATTTATTATTTATTAATTTATATCGGAAGGGCTTTAAATTGAATAATGATCAACTTTACATATGAAAAATTATGTAACTTTCGATTTTTTTATGTTTTTCTTAAGAACTAAAATTTAATAAATTTTTCTTCTGGCTTATGATATTAATGTTGTAGTTCTTTGGTAAGTGAAAAATCTTTTTAAGGGGTTATATACAAGGTTTTGTACCAAATAAAAATTCCTTCATTCACTAAGAGGCTATTACAGTTATAAACAAGCCAGTAAAAATGCAGATGAATTGGTGAAATGATTCATGGGAAACCTTTCTCATCGCAGCGGAACTTTTTGAAAAACAACATTCTGAGATAATCGCGTTTAAACTTTCGGCACCATGTCGGAGGTAGTTGGAGGTAGCGCGCTGTTGACAGCTGTAACTTTGGTTCTAGTGCTCAGATCTCTATGAATTTTTGACAATATTTTGTACTTTGGGAAAATGCAATAAAAAAATTTAGGATTTTTACGGCCAACCAAGTGTATATAACCCTTTTAAGGTTTTTTTTTTTTTAATGAAGTGCTATGTTGTAACACTAAGGCAGCATAGAGCACTATACCTTAAATGAAGCAAAAAGAAAAAGCGGCATGAAGCCTTTAGAAAATACTTGGTATTTGCTCAGTTTTGAGGACATTTGAAATAAAAAACGTGCCTCAAATATTAGGAACATTATATTTATATTTTACATAAACATTAGAACCCCAGAAATATTCAGTAAAGCATTAACCTTAGGATCCACAGCTGAAAGAACAACTAGTACACTTAAGAAGAGCTTTATAGCATGGTCAAAAATATCACTAAGTTGCGTTTGAGTTCCACTTTTCTTGAAAATCTGTAAAATAATATTGCGGCTTACAAAACGAGCAAAATGCAGTTTTTCGTTATATTAACTCAAGGGGGATAAAATTGGCCCAAATCGGCTATTTAAAAGCGTTGAGGAGGCTAGACTGTCGAGGTCAATTTGCTGGAGGATAAAATTCTTTTCAATAGTGCGTGGCACCCTGAAAGTCCTGGCTAGTTTTCAGTAAGTTCAAATATGCACCAAAGTGCGTGTAGTAGCCCGCTCCTCGCCACCCCCAGAACCCGACAATCTTGATTAACTAAATATGTACAAAGAGCTGTATATTTGTAGTAAACCGTGATTTTTGAGGAGGATCAAAAATATTTAGACTTTCCCCAAAAAAATCATCAACAAAAAAATAATTTTATTTTAATACTAATAATTTAATATATATTAAAATGGGGCCAGATATTAATCAATTCTGATCAGACGTCATGCAACTGGTTATTAAATACACTCGGACTACATTAAATCTACAATTTCAGCGATAGTTTATAGATTTTTTACTTTTAGAAAGCTTGATAATGGTCTAGCTTTTGAGTTGAATTTTGCACTGAATTTTGGTCTGAAATTTCATTTAACTTTTTGGTTTTTTTTGGTATTGATCTGAATTCTGGTTTGATCTCATATCAGAATTTTGTTTTGATTTTAGGTCTGAATTTTAATCAGAATTTGGTATGAGTTTTAATTTGTGTTTCGTCTAAATTTTGATTTGCTTTTTGCATGTGTTTGAGATCCTTCTGGTCTGAGTTTTAGTGTAACTCTTAGTCTAAACTGTGGTCCAAATTTCAGTTTAGTTTACTCGAAGTTTGGTCTGACTTCTGGTCTAAATTTTGGTTTGCTTTAAATTTGTATTTAGCATTCTTTTAGCCGCAGTCTTAATCTAACTCTTAGTTTGTGTTATGGTCAAAATTTTGGTCTGAATTGACTTGATTTTGATACGAGTTTTGGTCTGAATTTTGGTCCGAAATCGGTCTGAATTTTGTTTAAAATTTTGATCTGAATTCGGCTGGAATTTTGGTTTAAATTGAGCTTAAATTTTAGTTTAAATTTTAGTTTGAATTTGCTTTGAATTCGGCTGGAAATTTGGTTCAGTTTTTGTTTAATTTGTTGTCTGAGTTTGACCTAAAGTCTTGTTTACTTTTGGTCGAAACTTTTTTTTGAATTTTGGTATGAAATTTGAACGGGTTTTGATTTGGATTCGGTCTGAATTTTGGGTTTTTAGTGGAATTTTGATCGATTTCTATCGGATTTTTGGTCCGATTCGTGGTGTGAAAATTGTTTTTTTTTTTAATCAAGGATTTGCGTTTCGTTTAGTTCATAAGAAGTTTCACTTTTGCCTTGTGTTCGTTAATACACAATCAATTTTTTTTTTTGGATTAATGCTAGAACAAAAATTGCAACTCTGTACCGGTAATGTCGATGACAATTGTAGACGAACTTTTTTTGTGTGCGACATCTTCATGTAATTCCTTGAACATTTGCGCCATCTGTATGTGAAATGTATAACTGTCATAAACTTTAAGATGGCGACGCTACACATTGTTCTTTCTGCCATAGGCGTGTATGTGTGTGTGCAATTAATATGTTATATTGAATTAAAATGTATTTATGAATCGTTTATTATATAGTTTGCTCGTGAATTCAGTTACGGAATATTGATATTTAGCCTCTCATGCACATTGCTCGACAAAATTATGTCGCATTGCAAACTTACGCGCGACGTCACATCCGATTGGTTTTACTCTAGGACAAGAGAAAAGAAGTTTCACTTCAAAAACTTATTTCATTGGTCGATGAGAGTGACTGATTGAATATGTTTCTTCTAAGCCAAACCGCGGCTGAAGAATCATATAGAATGTGAGCTGTTGCCTCATAATCTTCAATGAACATCTTGGGTAAATACAGGATTTCGACCAAGAGAGTAACCCCAGTTTTTTGAGTGGCCTTTTCACTTTATTCACATTGCATATGTTTGAGATCTGAACTTCAGCTCCAAATAGCTCTAGAGTTATAGAAAATTTATAGTATTTTCAATACACGAATGCAGAGTCTTTTTTAAGATTTTTATTTTTCAATTTAAGAGAACTTACTTGACTTACTACGAATGTACATATGTATATATTGTATATACTTATATGTGAGTCTTCAATTCTTTAATTTCTATAATACATATTTATTAAAAATGCATTTGCTAAATTAAGCATGTCTTTAATAATGTTTTTATAAAAAAAAAATAAACTACTGTGCAATTTTACTACTTCGATACTTAAAAGCAAAATGAAAAACGAAAAAAACTACTTAAACTTTTTCACAGGCAACGCTTTCAAGCATAACAAATTTAACACTGGCTGACTGCTGTGATTGTTGTTGTTGCTGTTATTGTTAACACTTCGGGGGCTTATAGGCAGAAAATACAAGAAAAAGAAAACCTTAAAGAAGAAAACCAAAAAAAAAAAATCTTTAAGAAGCAAACTTAAAGTGAAGCGCCACAAGTCGTCATCATCGTCGTCGTCATCGTCATCGTAGCTTATCATGTAAATTGATATCATGCGAATCTCATATATTCTTTTTAACCATTGCTGCTTGCTGCTTACCTCTTTGGATGATTATGAAGATGATAATGATGAACTGTCAAATAATTTTTTATTTTGGGAAGCATTCATTACATTGTCATGACAATCTTTTATTTTTTTTGACATTTATAATGACGTCGCACAAAAATTTCAATGTTCAAATTGTTCAATGTTAAAAAAATGCGTAAATCAAAGATTGGATTTTTATATACTTGTTGTATATACATTTCAACATGTGCGCATATTTTTTTTATATTATTGAAATAAAAAAAATAAAAAATAAGGTTTGGTTGCAATTATGGGTTTGGAACATACTCTCAATGTCTATGGAACTCACCTATTTTAATTGCGTGACATATCACTACAAAGATCAAATGCTGATAACTTTGACTGTCTTAACTTTGGTTAAAGCTTAAAGGCAATCTAAATTTATTTTCACATTTTTCTATGATTAAAAGTATTTTTAAGCTTAGTTTTATTATGGTGGTTAACCACACCTCAAGTTACATGATTGTGAGTTTATAGAAAATTATGTGTGTTTTTTAACTTTCAATTAAGTTTTTTTAATGTTTTTGTTTTTTTTTTTTTTGCAATCCGATAAACATTTGAAATGAACCATTTTTTTGATTAATTTAGAATTAAATTTGTGCAATTCAATTAGCTGCTTGAGGGTTCTGGGCTGTTTTATATTACAGCAAAACAAATATTGTTTATGTTTATTAACGATATATCAGAATTTATGGTGTAATCGTAGAACTAAATTATAGAATAATTAATACGCCATTAACTGAACCAAAATGCAGTTCAAATCTCAAACCAAAATTTTGATCAAATCCGGTTAAAAATTAAACTCATTTTTGAATAAAACTCAGACCAAAATGAGGTCAAACTAAGACCAAAACTCAGGTCAAATTCAAACCAAAATTAGAACTTCAAGAAGACCGAACTCAGATCGAAATTCAGTATAAAATTTAATCAAAAGGAAAGGTCCAAATTAGACTATGGTTAAACTCAAATCCTAAAGAAATTACTTTTAAAGTTAAAACCCAGACCATAAAAGAGATCAATTCCCGAAAAAAATCAAATCAAAATTTTAACCAAAATCGGACTACAAAGTTCAGACTACAAGAAGACTGAATTCAGGTTAAAATTCAGGAAAAAACCTAATCAAAAAGAAGGAAAAATTTAGAATGAGGCCCAGTAGTAATTTACGTCAAAACTCAGACCAAAAAATAGATTAAATGCCGACAAAAAATCATATCAAAACTCAAACCAAAAATGGACTACAAAATTCGAACTACAAGAAGACAAATTTTAGATCAAAATTTAAAACAAAACTTAATCGTAAAGAAGGATAAATTTAGAATGAGGCCTAGATAAAAATTTAAGTCAGAACTTAGACCAAAAAAGAGATCAAATCCCGAGAAAAAATTAAATCAAAATTCTAACAAAAATCGGAGTACAAAATTCAAAACTACAAAAAGACCAGAATGCAGTACGAAAACTTATCAACAAGATGGAAAAACTTAGAATGAGACACAGATAAAAATTTAATTCAGAACTCAGACTAAAAAAAGGAATCAAATCCCGAGGAAAAATCAAATCAAAGTTCGAAGCAAAATTAAACTACAAAATTCAATCTACAGGAAAATCATATGAGTTTAAAACTTAAACCAAAATTTTGAACAAAAATCAGGCCAAAAAAATCAAATTCAAACAAAAAACCAGTTCAAAGCTCAGATCAAAACTCAGACCAAAAAGAAACCAAATTAAGCCTAAAATTTAGACCAAATTTAAACCAAAACTTAGACCAGAAGAAGGTCAAAACTCAGATCAAAATTTTGACTACTAGAAGACCATATTCAGATCAAAATTCAAAGCGAAACCCAGTTCAAAAGATGGGTAAAATAAAATCAGAATAAATTCAAAGCAAAGTTCAGACCAATACTCAAACCAAAAATATACTAAATTTTATATCAAAACTCAGACGAATAGGAAACCAAAAATCAAGTCAAAAGTCAACCATAATTAAGATTAAAACTCTGATAAAAAAAATCAAATTCAGACAATAAAATCAGATCAAAATTTCAACCAAGTACAGATCAAAACTCGGATCAAAAAGAGACCAAACTAAGCACAAAGTATAGATCAGATTGAGATCAAAACTCAAGCAAAATTCAGCCTTAGGTTAGGTTAGGTTGGAGTGGCTGTCGAGAGACACACTTAGGCCTGAACGGCCCATTGTGATACCACATAGTTGGACCTACAGTTTAACGCCGATTCCGAACGGCGGTGTGGCAATTTTTTATCGGCTTGGTGGTTTTGCCATTACCAACCAATGTGTGTACTTGTACACTATCTTATAATTCTCATACACTTCATATTGATAGTGAATATAAGAAAGTTATGAAAATTAACCACCAGACGAAGACGGGAATCGAACCCGAACCTCCCAGATGAAAGTCTAGTGCACTATTCACTAGGCTTTAAAATTTATATCAAAATTTATACGAGTAAGAAAGCGAAATATAAGTCAAAACTCAGACCAAAATCAGGCAAAAACTCAGACAAAAATTCGGATCAAAACTTAGACCAAAATTTTATCCAAAATTCAAACCAAAAATCAGACTAAAAACTAGACTATAAAATTAAACTTCAAATTAGTGCTCTTGGGTTTCGGGTATTACCCAGGTATTATTATGACAAGTACCCGTTTTTCCGGTTACCCGCACTTTTTCGGGTACTCGTTGCTAGTAAATTATAAAAATAAAATAATAGACTACAAAATCTACTATATATAAATATATTTGTTGTACCGAGTAAGAGCCTGAACGGAATCAGAAAAAAGTAGTAAATAGTTTTAGACAAAGTATTAGTTGTAGTAGCATGAAAACAATCCCAAAATATGGTAATGCAGTATTTCATTTAATTTGTTTAGCTAGCATATTTAAAACAAAATTTTTAGGTCCCCGATTTCGAGTATTACCCGTAATTCTCGGGTACCTAAATTCAGATATTACCCGAAAATTTTCAGGTACCCGTACAATTTTCGGGTACCCGTTGATCGAAGTGTTTGGGTACCCGTGAGATCGGTTAATACCCGAATTTTCGTGTTTCCGGGTACCCGGGCATTTGTATGTGCGGGTATTTCCCGACAGGTATTAAGAGCACTACTTAAAATCATTCAAAAATACAGACTAGAAACCATTATAACGTTCTCCAAAAGTTCAGATTTAATGAAGTTCAAGTTGCGCTATAGAACATTTTCAAAAGGTTATAAGTATTCACATTTTTGGAGGGGGCTGCAATTTTTTAAGCCTCTTTCTAGATCCACCACTTTTTCTGAGTACCATGAAAAATTGCCCATACTTCCACTAATACCCGTATGGGTAATCCCTTACCCTATAATTGTTCATGCACATGTGAATTCATGCCTACTCTACTACTTATAAATATTTTGTTTATGCAACTCAACATTCAACTTGATGTAATTGTAACAATCACAAAAAAATAAAAAAATAAAAAAATAATGAAGAAGAGCAATTGTTCAATGAACCATAAACAAACAACGATCGTATCCAAAAAAAAAAAAAAACAAGTTCGTGTGTGAAGTCTTTCGTTTTTTCTTACAACAAGAGAATCTGCTGCACGTTTTTCATGTCAATTTTGTTACATATTCACTCGAATGTATTGGCTGTGGTGACAAAATGTTAATGTGCCATGTTCACTTTGGTGTTATTTTCAAAAATTAACATCAAACAACAATCAACCAAAAAAAAAAAAAAAAAAAAATAAATAGATTTTTCTTTGTTTGTATTCTTTGTGTTGGAGGAAAGTGTAAAATTAAACATAACGTACGTGTGCGCTTCATAGCTCGAAAATGTCTCAATTTAGTGTATATGTATTTAGTGTGCATGTTTTGTGTTTTTTCTTTACACCTTAAAGGAAGTTATGAGCAAGAATATTGAACAAGCAATTTGCATATATTAAATACAATTCGAACAAACAATTAAAAAAAAAATTACATTTAATTTATTTATTTGTTATGTTTTGAGCAGAGCAACCAAACAAATAGCCTTGAGTATGTGGTATTTTTAAAGAAAACTATTTTGAAAAAATTTCTTATATTGAATAACATGAAAAAAATCATAAAGAATCAATCACTGACAAACTCACTAGACGCTCTGGGTGGTTAATATAATCAAAGAGTTACAATCTTTTTTTTTGCACTTAGCTGCCAGTTGCTGTTAGCTTTTTAGCATATTGTTGTTGTTATTATTAAAGCTTCCAGCAAACAGTTAGCAGCATCAAGCTGCAATAGCATCAAATTGCAAAAGCCTTAACCAGCAACAGACAACATCAACCATCAACTAACAGCCATCGACAGCAGCAACAACAACAACATCTAGTAAACTAGCATATTAAAGTTGCCAATTGTTACGTTTGATTTTTATTTTGACCACAATAAACTTTACTACATTTTTGTGCGCTAAAACTAGAGCAACCAGCACACACACTCTTTAACTCTTCTAGTAAATTATATGTTTTTGATTGAAAAAAAAAAAAAAAAAAATATTTTTTCATATGAATTTTAGTTACTTACTTCATTCATTCCAGCTACTACAATTTAACAGTTGATTTCCTCAATTTGTTGCAGCAAAAATTTACTGTTTGCTGTTGTTGTTTGGTAGTTAGAAAACGCACCTGTATGCTGTTGTGATTCCATGTTATTTTGTTTTTTTTTATTGGCTAAAGGTTATTTTTTTTTTTTTGATGTTGTTCTGTTTTTAGCATGAAATGTTGGTTGTGGAATGTTTCTTGTTGTTGTAGCTGTTGTTGTTATGGTGGCACATGCGGTAGCAATGATTGAGGTTTTTGGCAATATAATTAGTACAAGGTTGTATAGCTGTGTATGGTTCGGATTTAATCATGCTGCAAATTATGTATTTGAGATTTGAAAATTAGTTCATTGGCTGATTTAAAGAAAATAAATTTGATTTCTAAGATGAAAGAAAGTTTTATGCAGGAAATTTTAAGCTACAAAATTGATAGAGAGTTATTTCAAAGAATTATACCTATTAGTATATAGCTTGAACTTAATTTCGTTTACTTTGCGATTGTTTTAGAAATGCTTCGTCATTATAATGCTTTTTGCCAATTTCAAATTGGATTTTGTACTACGCTGAAAAAATTTAATTGAGGCGCCATCTTTTTGCAGATAATGTCAATCTGAAACAGATATTTTTTACCAGATATTGTTAGAGAAAATTCTCACTCAATTTGTCAAAAGTTCTTCGCAATACAAATTAACGAATGGAATTGAGTAAATATTGGGGTGCCAAAGAGCTTAACGGTTTGTGTTTCAACCTTATCCGAAAAAGATTTTATCTTATGTACTTTGTTTTAAATAAAAAATTGGGCTGAAGTACATCGTAGTTAGGGCCTAGTTTCTTAAGTTTATTTGTAGAATTGATTTTTGTAAATAAATAAATAATAATAATAATTTAAATAAAAAAAAGCAATATGAGCACTCTCTCTCATATTTATGTATTTGCAAAAACAACATGACTAACAATAATAGTAAATTTCTTTAAAGTCAACCACTCGCTAATTTGAATTTGAGAGAGCGGAAGTCTCTGCTTGTATTGCATAGTCCCGATCCCCATACAAAAAATTTATTCAGATTAAAACTCCTGCAAAAACCACATGAACAGCACTCTCTCTCTCTCTCTCTCTCTCTCTCTCTCTCTTATATTTACGTATTTGCACTAAAAGAATTTCTTTCAAAAACAACATGACTCATAATAACAGTAAATTCCTCTGAAGTCAATCACTCGCTAATTTGAAATGACATTGAGAGAACCGATGTCTCTGCTTGTATTGCATGGGACAAAAAATTTATTCATATAAAAAAAATTCGATGTCGATTCTCTCAGTGTTGGTTCATGCACTCTCTGATACTCTGTTTCTCTCATATTTAAAACCAACTAGTAGAATTTCGTAAGAGTCAACCCGAGAGAACCAACAACCAAATGCGGAACAATAGTTGATTCGGTATTTACCAGGCATCTGTAAAAAATTAACTCATTTAATTTATTTAATATTTTAGCAATCGTAAGTCGATTTCCTCGAAATTCCAAACCAGAATTCTGAGCATTTTTTAATTATTTGTACAAATACAAATTTGGTTTATTTTGTTTTTTATTTAAAATAATTCAAAGGTAACTTTCTTTTTTAACTAAACCGAACTACATACCTGTTCCGGAAATCGCGAACTACATTTTAAAAAAATATTGATTTTTGTGTTAAAATTCACTTTGGATCCGATAGCATTGCAATAATTGCTTGCTGTAATTTAATGAATTTTCTTGATTGTAGTTTTTAATTTAATTGTAGATTTATGATTTTCAAAAATGAAGCAACCAATCTTTTAAAAATTCATGGCAACTCATTCACTTGAAGCAATCAATTGTGACTTCAATGAAAATAAATCAGAACTGCATCCATGATATTACGTTATAAGTGAAGACTTCAAATTTGTTAGAAACTTTGCAATCAATTAAGATTATACCTTCATTGAGCCTGTTCTAAAATGATCAACAATTTTCTATATAAACAAATTTTTATTTAGGCACACAAATGCGGTAAAAAGTTCAGCCAAATTGACTTTATTCACTTAAAGTGAGCATCAATGAGTTCAGTTAACTTTAATAAATTCAGTTAATTCCAATGCATTTCAGTGACTTCAAATGGCTATAAAATACTTCAACAGAATACCATCATATCATTTTTAATGAATAATTAGGTTCGAGACTTCAAACTAAAGACTGAGCATTTACGACTGCAAATAAAGAATTACACAAGTTATGACCTCAAAGTTAACTTCATGATCTTAAATTCTACACTTCTAAGAAGAATGGAATGATTTAATTCATTCTATAAGAAGTTAGTTAATTGAAAACCACAAAAGGCGGCTTTCTTACAGAAACCGTTATGTTTACATATATTTCTGCATCTATTTTATGTAATTTAGTTCATGTCTTTGAATATAGAAAAAAGTTGAGTGTGAAAGACCGAAGTATGTTCCAATAAATGCTTTAGAAGCAGAGCCGTTATATGTTGAAAGTAGATCCATCTGCAGGAAAATAGTCCGATTCTGGCTTTAGACCCTAATATATTCCTTACTTAATCCTATGAAATACAATCTAGTGTCATAGTGCACAGGCAAGATAGTTCTTTTACCATAATGTTCTCGCTTTTACAATGAAATGTATACAGTTGACATTAAGAGCCTCGTACGATGTTGTTATTAATGATGATTTTTTTTTTAAACCCGGAATATAAGATATCGTACAGCAATTTTGAAGATTCATCAAAAATATATTTGAAAATATACTCCAAAAATAGTGATTGTTTAGTATTTTTATATATTTTCGCTTTAAACCTGCATTTACTAAATTAAAATTATTGGGATTTTTCAGTCAGTGAGCTACGTAAATTTCTTGAGGAGTTTATAAAAATTAACAAAATATAGTGAAAATATTTATTTTGTATTCAAAATGGTTAACTTAATTAGATAAAATAACAAACTTCACGTAAAAATTATAACAAAATATGTTTTCATACATTTTTCTATAACTACAGCTGAAACCTTAAAGAAACAAATGTATGAAAAAATAGAAAAATTACAGCAAATATGTTTTTTTCTCCCAAATTGCACTTTTTTTAAATTATAATAATATTTAACTTCAAAAACTGTATGAATTTATTTTCTTTTTAAATTTTAAAGGGCAGCCCTGGATTAATTTAGATTAGAAGAAAGTTTCCTTTAAATTATTTCAATTCAAAAACAAAGTGTACCAAATTTGAATTCGTACACAGAGAGAGAGAGAGAGCCGACAATGTGATCGGATTTTTCTTATATGAATATTGTACATTTTTTGTAAGGGAATTGGGCCTATCCAATGCAACCAGAGACGATGACTCTCTAATTACTATCTCAAATTAGCGAGTGAGGGATTTACTGTTATTGTTAGTCGTGCTGATTTTTGCAAGCAATTCTTTCAGTGCAAATACATACATAAATATGAGAGAGAGAGAGAGAATGCAATTCATATTGTTTTTGCTTCGTTGTTGTTTCAATAGTTGACTTTGCTTACTCGTTATTTTGTTTATTTACATATGCACATCCAAAAGTAAAATTCGGCTGTTTCTACTGGTTCACTCCCTACCACTCTACATCAATATCAACGTTATGTCGATTGTGCTTTTACACATACATACCTAATGTGCCTATAAAAGTTTCACTTTAAAAAATGAAATTTGTATACTATTTGTTCACACAGAAAGTTTATTACTCATGGTTTTCTGCACGAGCATGTATACTTTGGTGCACAGTTAGTCACCCCGAGAAGGTTGACCAATTGTTGCTAAACTCTTTAAAATTCTCAAAAAAAAATTTTTATAATTTTGCTCAAATATGAGATATATGAAAACTTCCGTTTTCAAATGTTCAAAATTGGATCGCAATTTCTAGTATCTATTCCAGATAGGTTAAAACATTTTCCTTAAATTTGTTGAGCAGTGAAAGATTTGTATTTTCAGTTCGTTACCTTACATTTCTTAATTTCCTATTTACTGTGTATTCTAATGTTGATTATAACATTCGTTTGCCTAGAGTTTTAAGTAATTTCGAATGCAATTTTTAAGATCCTTTAATATTTCCTAAAGTATAACATAAAATACGAACCAGAAACTTTGTAGTCAGCATTTTAGTAAACGAAACTCGAACGCACAGTACCCAAAGCAATGTGATTAAATTGAAAATTTAATTAAAATTTTGTTTGTCTGTTAAGCTCTTTCATATGGTAAAGTAAAAACAAAAGACTTAGGTAGCGAACTTCCCATACAAAGAATTTTATATGTTAAATTTTTTCAAGGTTTCTTCTTGATTGCTAAAATTTCAAATAACTCAAATTGTTTCCAATGAAATATAACTAAAAAAATTCTTTAATACAAAGAAATCAAAGCAAAGCGCAGCGGAAGTGTATTTTAGAAATATTTTAGTAACTGCTCTATATAAGAGCAGACAAAAAGCAACAACAAATTTGAAAAAAAAAAACAAAAAAGGTACTAAACTTTTAGTAAAAGTAAAGAGTATAAAAAATGTTTGCTCTACTATTTACTAATGTAAAACATTACAATATTTGTGTATTTATATAGTAAACTCCCTAAAGAAATTATAGGAAAAGCAACTACAAAAAAAAAGAAAAACATTCAAAACGGAAATTGCTAAACATTAGAAATGAAAATAAAGAAAAAATATAATATAAAAAATGTACATATATATGTGATAAAAGAAATCAATTAGCACGTGACATGCAACAATTTCATTCATAAAACTGGAAAAAACTAATACTAGTAGTAGTAATACAATTATAAAAAAAAAAAAACAAAAAAATATGAGGAAAGAAATATAAAACTAATTGTTTTACAAAAATTTTCATAGAAATTACTTTACTAACCAAAACGGAAATGAAATGAATATAAAGCTAAGAATTCTTTGTTTGTATTATAAAGTGTTGAAAGCTATTCATCATCATCATTCTACAGCTGCAACTTTTAATGATTTTCAAGAATTTTTTTTTTTTTACTAATTTTTTAAAGATTCTTTTTATTTTTCATGTGTGTGGTATGCATTAAAGTTAAAGCATCTTCTACAACTAACACCCACATAAGCCACCAGCAGCTATTTGTAACTGAAAGTATTTTTTGTTTTGTTTTTTGTTAATACCACCCCGAAGTTTCTTTTGTGAAATGAAAAATTACACTACACAGTTTTCTACTAATATACACAGAAATTTGACAGAAAATGTCATTTATTAATATGTAACTTATTTATGTTAACCTTATCAAACCCGCAGCACTCGCACTCAAATGTTTGATGACAACATACAAAATTTCACAAGAAAATCAATTTCTCATTTTTGTAGCTTACTAATTTTTTTTCTTTTCATTCTTGCTTCTTTCTAACTCTTCTTTCTTTTATAAAATTTTCATAATCAATTGGATATATTTTTTTTTTTTGTTTTTGTGTATATATATGTTTCATTTTCAAAGCGACTTAAAGGCTTAAGTGCTGCCAGCTTCCCTGAACCCTCACCGAAATCTGTGAAAAAGAAAAAAACAAAAAAATTAGGTCTGTTCCTCCACCTTAAGAGTCAGTGGTATGCTGCAAGATATAAGTAACTATAAAAATGATTAATCATTTTTCTGTGATTTTTGGGAGAAGGGGAAGTGCAGTGTATTTTTTTCCATACCCATTTCTATAATTAATGTATGCTGCGTAAAGTTATGCGGTCAGAAAGCAACAGCAATCACCAGCAGCAGCGAGAGTGTTAGGAAAGTAATCAAGCGTTAGAAGCATGTAGAAAAAATATCGGAATATTTTTTCTCTCACAACGTTATGAAATTTTTTGTTTCTTTTTCGTTCTAGTAGTGTATCTTATAGCTTATAATTTTTAATAATTGATAGTCGTGTAGATTTTAAGGTAACCTTTTTTAAGTTTTTAAGTCTCAGCTTCTAACTCCCATAGATTTTATTTTGGGATTTAGTTTTGACTTCCACTGCTTCTTTGCACTTAAACTAATAAAGCATGATCTGCTTTCTAAAGTAATATTTTAAAATTAAAAGCATTTTTTTTAGCTTTGAAATGACTGAGAATTATTCTAATAAAGCAGTAGAAAAACAAATCAAAAGACTTAAGTTACAAACCTTTTTCTATTTACATTTCATTAGGCTTTGCTGAAGTTAGAAAACAAACGAAAAAAAAAACAAAATAAAATAAAATATGTAAAATTATTAATAAACGAAAGACTCAAGCAGCAAACTTATTCTATAGTCTGTTATTTATTTGTGCATCTAAAATCTTTGGAAAATTTTTAAAGCTTTTAATTTTTAATGTTTATCTCATTTTTTTAAAAATAAATTTCTAGTTTTCCAATTCCAATTTCAAATAGAATTATTCTTATAAACAAAAGACTTAAGTAACAAACTTTTTCTTTTAAATTATTTATTTATGTATGAGATCAATGAAACATTTCTTAAGTTGCTAGTTTTCATTTTGCTTTTTCAACTCACTTTTTTTTTTTTTTAATAAATGAGTTTTAATAGTTAGTCTCTAACGCTGCTGTCTGCTGCTTGACCTCATTATTGGTATATGTACTTAAGTATATAAATTTGAAGTGATTTTTAAAATTCTTTTTGATTTTTTTTTTTTAACTTAAAATTAATTAGTGATACATTAGTAATTATTTATAGAGGTAGAGGATGCAGCAAAGATTTTTATCAGCAAGTAAACATTAAAGTGTCAAAGATGGAGTGGAAGAAAAGACGAGTAAATTTTTATGTGCGTTAGAAAGCTATGATACAAAAATATATGTAATATTGCCTAGGCAAGTCATGGAGATATGTGAAACTAACAAAACTTTACTTGATTACATGACTCATCTTCTACAAAAAAAAGAAGAAAAACATTTTGATGATCTTTGACATTTGAATGGTCTGATAAGTTCAACTTAGATTTTATATTAATGCATGCATTTCTCATTTATTTTACTTTTTATTTATTTATGGGTTAGCTTAGAGTAAGTTAAGCGTTTGTCCATGCGGACCAATTTAACGCAAATTGACCTATTGCGGCATAATGTGGATGCTAATTTAGTTTCCAACCTTTTAAAAAACTCAACTCATTCAGACATTATGATGTTCTTTCGACAGAAAGAACAATATATTGATCACACAAATAAAAGGAGTTGTATGTGATAATTGGATTGGTACGCTGAGGTTTTAATCGCTGGGTATGATTTCATTTGGCCATATTCTATGTACAAACTCGTGCATACTTTTCTTCGCCTTCGGTCCTAAGCAACTCAGTTGGCAGGCATCTGCAGCCATATTCTTCTTTAGTTGAGTGATGGCTGGATCTTATCATAATCAAACAGTGGTACTTCAATGTGGTTGGTGAGTGCGATTTTCGGAATGGCAGGATTATTGCCGTCATTGTCATTCAGCAGCTGCAAGATGTGTTCTCCCCATAATCTAATGGTTTCTTGGATATATGTCACTAAATTCTTCATCCTTGTAGGAAGCAAAGTCCTAATAAAACCTATCGAAACTGTTTACTTTAGGTTGGTGTAATAGCATTAAACGTAATTAAAATATATCGAAGAATGAAATTGAGTAGACTAAATTCTTTCATATTCAAAGGTCTCTCAGGTAAACCAAGGAATCTTCATTCCAGTTTCAACTGACATGAGGTTAGTATAAGTATTTAGAGACTTGGAAATCTTCCTACACTTAAAATATCCAAGATCTAGATGTCAGTCAGTCTGTTGTTTAGCTTTTGATTTTGATAAGTTGATACTAAAATACTTGGTGCCAATGTCATTTTCAAGCACACAAAAAATAGAGCATTCCAAATGACTCAAGTAGAGCATTTAGTGTTAAAACTCTTACACAATGTTAAAACACTAAAATCATGGAGTACCATCAGAAACTTGGGTTTTTCATATTTAAAAACAAGCAAAGCATAAACAACTTTGAGCATGAGTTAAAATTAAAGATTTGGATTTTTGTGCGCAATTTTTTTTTAAACATTTTTATATATCTCAATTAAAATCTACATAAGCTTATAAAAACTACTACAACAAAACTTTCTTTCACTAAGCTTCTTAATTTGCTACATATTTGGAACAATTCGCTAGCTTTTAGTTTTTTTTTACGAATTATAGATTTCTCTCTATGATACCGAAAAAGTCTTTACATAAGACTTAAGCGCGTGCTTTGAAAATCAACACTAAGCTAACCAAAAAAAAAAAAAACAAAAAAGGAACAGCAACAATGGGCAGGCGAGCAATTTTTTTGTTATAATATTTTCAACTAGCATACAAATGCTGTCAAGTTTTTAAAGCTTTGTGGTGGTGTTGGTGTTGGACAGTTGCTGCTTCCATTCGTGTAGTTGTGTGCTTTGTTGCTGTCAATGTGTGTTTGTTGCAATTTAAGCTTCAGGTAGCTGCTACAAATTAAAACTCTAGCAAACAAAGATCGGCTTAAGTTAAAATAAATAGCATTTTCAATAGGCGGCAGAAAGGCATACAAGCGAGCAGCGGTAGGAGGTAGTAAAAGCAACAAAAGCAACAGCTTCTTCTATATATGTATACTCTTGTTATTTGAGCTGAGCTCAAAGGTGCTGCACTATTTTTTTTTTGTATGTTCTTGTAGCTCACTTCAAAAGCAGCCAAAAGCAGCACAAATGATGGGCACAGCACGTGCTAAGAGATCTGGTGTTTTCTTACTTGTTTCTTTTCTTTTTTACTTATTTTTAGTTGAACTTTATCCTCGCTGTATGTAGCAGCAGCAGCAGCTGGTTTGTTGTTGCTATTCTTTTTGCTATTGTTTTTGTTTATTTTAGCTTGAAGCTTAACACTCCTTCTGGTTGTTTATGTATTTCTATTGGTTTTTAGTTTTATTCTTTTTTGAAACTCATTTTTCAAATGCTGTCATTTATTTTTCAGTGATTTGTTTTTTTTTTAATATTTTATTTTTTGCTGTGTGTGTTTTTGTTACTTATGTCTGACAGTTTTGCTTGCGGGTAAATTTTGTAGGTATTTGTTTTTTTTTCTAATTTATTTTATGAAAGTTTAAAATTTATGCTTTTATTTTAAGTAAAAGAAATAAAGAGGGAGTAGAAATTAATTTACTTTCAAAAAAAAAAAAACAAACAAAAAACAAAAAATTTTCTTTCATTGTCAATAAATTTAATTTTAAGTTTTTATCTTAAGTCTTTTGTTTCATTAATGGTTAAATTTATTTTGCACAACCGATTTTTAATATATGCACAAAACTCAAAATTCAATTTAAAAAATAACCAAAACAAAACGAAAAATCACATATAAAAAAAACCAAAGACTTAAGCAACGAACTCGTTTTGACACTAACTCTCGAGTTGCTTGAGTTTTCTACTGCCATTCTCATCACTACTTTAGTATTATTATTATAATTTTTTTCTCAACGGAAGTTAAATCAATAGCAATATCTGCACTTCCGATTATATTTCTCTTTGTTGCTTGTGTTTTAACGTAACTTCCGTTTTTATAGCGTACTCATACGTAAACAATTAATTATTACTCTTCTTTTCTGCTATGCGATGATGTAAGAAAAAAAAATAATAATAATCGCATGTTTTCTCAATAACTGTTGACACATTCGCTTGCTCGCTTACTTGCTTGTTGGATTGTTTCTTTGCTTGTCTTTTGTTGTTGTATATTTATTAACTTAACTACATAATAATTTCTTCTACTACATATTCTCCTATCCTATGATATCATAATTTATTAAGAATAGTAATTTTCTTTAGGTTTTTTAACCCGTAACTGATACTTACACTTCCGCCAACAGTTTAAATCAATCAAATCAATCTATTTTTGACATGCGCATTCAGCGTATTTTGAAATTACCTTAATTATAAGCAAAACCGAATTAATTATGGTTTAATAAACTTTTTTGAGCTTGGTACGTTTTTTTTAACTTGAATTATAGTTAATTTTTAAATTACATAGCTGTTGTTGGTTTGTGGCAGGTACAAAAAATTAAGGCGCTTTTAGTTCTAGGTAAATGTAGTTCTTAGTTCGAGACGCAGAGTTATTTACGCTGCTTAAATGTTTTTTGGGTTTTTATTTAATTTAAACCAGAGCAAGTAAATATAGCTTGCCCAATAGTTAAATAAATTGATTTTTCGTTGTAACAAAAATATGTTTTTATTTGGAAAAATTTTGCTCTTTCTATGATTAAAGTTTTGTGTAAGTAAATACATAAACTTTTTGATTTTTTGATTGAAGATTGCAAATAAAATATTGGGAAAAATATTAAAGTTTCTTGAAGTGAATAAATTAAAATATAACATTGTGATGCTTTATTTAAATTGTTTAAAAGCGAGCTTATGTTCATTTGTGGATTAGCAGTTTTCTCACACTAAATGGCTGGGGCAATGCCTAATTAGATAGCGCTGCATTTTGCTTAAATCTCAAACCTCAAATGCAGAATTGCATTTTAACTCTTCCCGATGCACTAACAGAAAATAGTAAAGAAAATAAGCAAAAACCTGTTCAATTTTTATCCATTTACTTGTTTAATAATAGAATTGGGAGGAAACATGTTTTTTTTTTTGATGGATTTTGTGCAACCATATGATATAAAATCCATGCAAATGGTATAAAATCTATACCAGCACATATAATGTGTACATTTTATGCAGGAAATTAATTGAAGCAAACAAAAAAAATCAGCAATAAACGCGATAATTTTTGTTTTTTAATATATACTCAGGTTTATTCAAATATTTAATAAAAAAAATATTACCATTGCATACCAAAGACAAGAAAAATCGTTAGATTTCTAGATGAATTTTATTGTATTATGAATTTTATATCACCAACCCGGTAAGAGTTAAGCCTCCATTTTGTATACTACATTGAAAATAATAAATAAAAATAACTAAATAAAAAAAAGTAAATAATAAAAATTTACATAAATTTTGTCCACTCAGGGTAGAAGTGAAATTTTGTTGTTTATTTGAAAATTATAAGTAAATATTAACACGCGCCCGTCGTTCATTTTGCCAATCGAATCCGTCGTTAATGTATCAATTTGAAACAATATAATGCCACAACGAAATAAGAGCCGAAATATTTATATATATATTTTTTTTTTTTTTTTTTAATATTTTCATTGAATTATAAACCTTTCTACCATTTTATTCAATTAAACTTTTTTTTCCTTTTATTTTTTTTTTGTTATATTATTTAGTTATTCATGTTAACTATCAAGCATGTGAAATAATTTATATCCGAAAAGTGTATCAATTTAATACCAACGACATTGTGTGGAAGTTTTGCACTATCTTCCTTTCTATTTTGTTGTTGCTTTTCTTCTGTTAATACTCTCTACACTTATCGGTACATAGGTACGTAGTACATGTATATAACACATGCGAGAAAAGTTCAGCTATATACAATCAAGCAGAGACGTCTATGAGAGAGCCGACTCTCACTAAAACACATGGGATAAAACTGCGAGCAGTCGACTCTCTGCTTGATTGTATATAGCCGATCTTCATATGACCTCGTTTGCTAAACACCAACAACTGCGTGGCTTCGTTTCTTTTTAGTTTCGTATGAGTTCAACGAAAACGCGATTTCCATTGCAAAATGTTCAATTCACAGCTCCGATAAAGAAGTTTTACTACAAAAATAGAAAAACTCAGTATGGAATACTATACAAAATAATGCCTCCCTGAGGGTATGAAACATTTATTAGAGTATATGAAAACAAGTATTTGCTATCTCAGATTGACGTAGAAGTTAGTACAAGTTAGGGAAGGGGAGACTTCATATTCTTGTATACATTTATTAGTGTAACTACATTCTTATTTTAGAAGATCCAAAAGTGCTACATTATCATTTAATATATCAATTTAAAAAGCTTGACGAATAGATTAGCCATGAATTTTAAAATCGGTTAAGCCAATTTTAAAATATTAGCGTCGAAAGTTTTTTAAAATTCTCCCATTGAACAAAGCATTGCAAATTGTATGATTTTTTGTTCTAAGTGGTCACAAAATTCTTGATAAGCATATGACGCCACTTTAACCTAATATGTAAAGAAAATTATGTTATTAAAAAAAAACTAGTCGGTAAGGCCCCAGTAACTGGGGCCATTTTTTTTTTTTCTTCAAGGAATCTCTTTATGAAAAAACAAATATCAAAAGAGAACCAAACTACTCATTGGTGTTTGTTTTGTTATTTTTGTATGCAGATAATTCGTTAGATAATTCTGAGAAATGCCGTTACTCATGTCTTCTCTCTCTCTCTCTCATTTGTTATTTACTCCCGCTTAAGCAATAATTATTACAACAATGAATGCAATGCTTGTTCAATGAGTGAATTTTAAAGAACTTCCGACGCTAATATTTTGTAATTGGCTAAATCGATTTTAAATCTGATAATTTTTGGCTAACCTATGATATCGTAGCACTTCTGGATCTTCTGGAATAAAATTGTAATTACACAAATAAATGTATAGATTTCCTTTTACACTGATATTGGTGCAACTTCGAACAATAATTTAAAAAATAAAAAAAAAATAATAAATTTAAATAAAAAATAATTCTCAAAAAAATGTGTTAAATTCTTTGAAAATCGTTTTTTCTTCGGTTTTTGTTCGAAATCACAGAAATGGATGGTTTTAAAGCTTTGTCATGTTCTGAGACCCTAGTTTATATTCAAAAATAAAATTTTTTTTCTCGCATATCCACATCCGATTTCTTCTTCCAATGCCCGTTTTTGGGATTTTTTTAATAAATTTACTATTTTGGTCAAAAAAACACACATTAGAAGGAGAGATGTGATTTCTCAATGTTAGGCAAAAATTTTCCTTACACTTTTTCCTATAATTGATTCTCAGACGTAAGCATCGGGAAATTCACATTTATGACCCAAAAAGTGCAGAAAATGCCAATTCATGAGCATCAAAAACCGACTAGTTACAACGGACTGTATCGAACGCCCAACCAAAATTTTTGGAAAAATCTTCTGTAGAATTTTTATTGGTAGGTCAAGTAAAACTTTGTACATTCTTATTTAGACTTCTAGTTTTTTTTATCTCTTGGACATAACATTTTCATCTGACTTTGCTTGATGCCGTTTTTACTTGATTTTTTTCTGCTAGTTCTTGAAGGGTGGTACATCTTGAGTTCCTCTTTAGTCTTCCAAGCAGTCTAATTCCTAAGAGTATACCATATCTACCTCTATTATTGCCCCTTTATCGTTACCGTCTCATAAAGATAAGTTTGTTAAAAGTTATTAAAAAATACAGTCATATAAAAACTCAGTCATGTCAATACGTGTATTTAGAAATGACATGACTTTAGAATTATATAGAAGAGAAAACAGATTAAATGCAATTACCTGCTAGAGAGAAAAAACATTACTACCAAACATAATCTGCACATTTTATACACATATATTTTAGCACCTGTCATCAACTTTGTCTATTTAAACCTAGAAGTATTCTTCTTTGCTAAAAAGCACAATGACACTAAAATTAATGTCTAAGAATAAATCTTATGTGAATTTCTACAAACGCCTTTCATAGTTTTTCTTAAAAAAAAAAAAAAACAAAAAAACACATGCTTACATAAAAGGCAACAAAGCATGATGCTCACTGAAGTTGTAGGTGTAAAAAGTGTACAAAAAAAAAGCAGAAGCCGTACCAGAAACGAAGACCGATGTTTTTTGGTGCTTGTTTGTTGCTTAAAAAAAAGAAGAACAAAACACTTTTTCTACAGAATAAATATAAAAATAAAAAAACAAAAATAAATACTAAAATTACCCAAAATAAAGAGAAAAAAAGAACATAAAATAAAACTTACGGTAAAGTTTGCTGTAGTTTGTTGTTGCTGATTGTTGCCAAACTGCAACAACAAACGAACGAGTATCAACAGCCCCAATCTTCAGAAAATTGTAGTAGTAAAAGAGTAAAAGTTTAATGGCCTCTCTCACTCTCTTTCTCTCTCTCTCTCTCTCTCTCTCTGTATCTCGGTGATTTCGGTTGTTGTTAATAATGACGACAACGATAGTTGGCAACGCAAAGCATTCAGTAATTATGGCTTGATGCTTTTGATGCCTATCAGAAATTTTTTAAGAATTGCAAAATAAAAGAAAAAGAACAGCAATAACAAAAATTTACGATTTTGATATGAAAATTAATTTTATTTGTTGGCCGTAAGCGAAAATACAAAAAACAAAAAAATACCAACGACAACAGCATTTAAAATGACATTATGTTTAAGTGTGACAATAGTGCGAGGCATACCTACGTTGTCAACAGTAGCGCTAGCGGTACATTTTCTATTTTTTGATTATATATTTTTTGGATACTTTAACCGCTAGGATTTGTCTAAAATATTAAACTTAATAACGTAAATTTTGTCAACAAAATTGAATTTTAATTTCATTTTTGTTTTTTCTTTCAAAAGTTGAGAAATTAATTTGTTTACAGAAACAGACAGCCAAGCAGCAACAATTGTTGTCAGAAGCATGCCAATTTGTAACCACGAAAATATTCTTAGAATTAGTACATAACTTCGGTTACAAAAATCAGGCCAAATTGTTAATTTAATTTAAATGACTTTAGTTCATGTACTTGGTTTCTCATAGTGATTCATTATAACTATTCATGGTACTAGTGTAGTTGATACTTTTCTTGTTTGTTGCTGTTGCTTATTGCCAAAATAAATAACAATAATCATAAATAATTGTTTCTTTTACGAGTTACTAGAAACTGACAGGAAATGTTCTTGTTGCTGCTGCATTAATGCAATTTTCGTTATGGTAAAATGATTTTTTATTAAGTATTTTTTATTATTATTTCCTTTCAAATGCACAGAAATGTGTGTGATTTTCTTTATATGTATGTTGGTGATTTTTATTATTTTTCCCATTTGACTGTTTGTATGTATATCTGAACTTCCTTTAGTAATTCTTTATTTCTTGAAAAAAAAGCTAACAATTAAATTGCAACACGTGTGAATTTGATATTGTTCTTTGTTACTTACTTTAAGTAATGCAAAATGATAAATTAGGTTTGTTGCTTAAATCTTTTGTTTGTGTTTGATTGCTATACCTTAGCATTTCGTTACATTTACTGTAAATGTAATGTAATGAAATATCATTTTGTTTGTTATATCTTCAAATTTATCATGATATACTTAATTTTTATGCTGCTTTTGTTTATACAATGCAATCAGAGCTTTATTGCTATGATATTATATAATTATTTTTCTTTACATGACTTCAATCTTGTTTTATTCTTTTCTTTTCAGGTATGAACTTTTACTATTAATAAATTCTTAAGTTTTATAAAAAATGGTAAGTTCTTTAAATTTTAATAAAATCTTTCATCATTTCGTGCTTCAATCTTGAATTTGAATGTCTTAGGTCCAGATTTTCTTCAGTAAATTTCTCTCACCTTCTGTCACCTGAAAAATGCCATCACAAAAAAACACAAAGAATTTCTGTAGAAAACTCTTTAGAAAACCCGAAGATCTAATACCCAAAATAAGCTTCTGCTTATAAAGATAGGCAATTGTATCCTATGCTGGTTGTATGTGGCTACTTTATAAGCTTAAAAATTTTACCTGTTTCTCCTCTTGCAGGAGCTAAGTGAATCTGTCTAACTCCTGCTATTGATACGTTGATTGATCTTTCAGTTCATCATACTGCAATTACTGCTCAAAGACTGCAGATTTCATCTAACTTACTAAGAGGTGAACAGTGCCATTGAAGCATTTTAAGTCAAATATCAAAAAGAGGCTTGACACAAAAAATTGTTCAGAGCACACTTCCTGACTATTGATTCTCTACTAAACTAATACTAATAAATAAGCTCAAATGTTTTAATTTATTATTATGCAGTAATTTTTGCGAGTTTTTTTAAACTGATATTATAAACTTGTCTGAGCTTGGTCCAAAATGTAGAAGAATCCGATTTTCAAGATAGTAAATATATGAAATATATTTGCATATTAAAAATCTGTAGAAACCACTGGCTGATTCTCATATTTCAGTATTCTTGCTTTGATTTTCATCAAGATTTCGGCGTGAAAAGACTCAAGCTTAATTTATTATTACAAATTGTCATTAATAGTATCAAGAAGTTGTTCTAAACCTTGGGTCGGTTGTACAAATTTTAATTTTTCTATTTTATTAGAGACCAATTTATATATCCTCTGCATTTGGATTGTAGTGTAAAATGGTGAACCCTTATTTAGTTAAAGTCAAAGTCAAATTTACAAATAATTAAATTTTTTAAAAGAGTTCTAAATCTTGATCCAAATTAGCCTTGTTTTGGTGCCACTTCCTCACTTTGTCAATTGGTGTTATTTGTCTAGAGCCAACCAGTAACATTTGGTTTTAAAATAGAGCCGTTCAATGATAGAGGAAATGGTTTAGAAACTCCTTCTATTCCAAGGTCTTGTAACTTTTTCAATATCTGCTGTGTGAGATACGTAGTCTGGTTGTATTTTCCCCCTATTTATGAGTGTTGCAAACAGTTTGACTCTACCCAGGGTAGGTAGAAAAACTTTTTCATATATTATACTAGATCTTGGGTACAGGAAAAGTTTTGGTAATGCAAAAAATGCTACTAAAAATCATATGCAAAAGAAATTACCTAATGAGCGTGGCGACTTCTGATTTAAGTCTAACTATTGCACTTATATTTTATATCGTTTTCATGAGCAATTTCACTTCCACTTATTCAATAATGTCTACATTCTTCTCTTTCTTGCTATGGGTTTCCATATATGCCATTTAGAGCATTTCCCTTGTATGAATCTGCCACGCCCATATGCTCTAAAACGATTACACACAGACGATTATTGTGTACGTTTCTATGGATACTCTGATATACCGTTTCAAGTAATTTATTTGTATGAGAGGTATCACGTCTATTTGTCCAAAAACAACTCTATTCTTCCCAATGACTACCACTGATATTCCATTTTCACATAACAATTTTTTTTACTGCTTTACCACGGCTCCTCAGTTACCATTAATCCACTTTTCTATATTTTTTCCACAGAATACAATTGATAAAAAACCCTAGCACAAATAATATGTGAGATATCTTATAATAGAAATTAGAGTCATATGGGAAGGGCCATGTCCACTTTTTCAGTCTGATTCACCTTTTTTCTATGGCATGGCATTGTCAACCAACAACCACATACCAAATTTCAGTGCTTTTTGGAACTAAATGGTCCAGGAGATATGTATACACCAACAAGTTATATGGGAGGTGCCATGCCTACTTGTTCACAACTATTCATATGTAAGCTTAAGCGGATTGGTTTCCACTCTACATTTTTGTGTTGGCTTGAGTTCGAAATATTATTTTGCTTCCAATGGTGTTCCGCAGGGTAGTATTTTAGGCCCTTTATTAGTTGACTTATCTATTAATGACATATCGACTTGTTTCCTGCACACGAAATTTCTCGTGTATGCTGATGACCTAAAAATATTCTTAAGAATTTCAGATTTAAACGACGTGAACTCGTTGCAGGATGAACTCAATAATCTATAGACTCTCTTTGAACATACTTAAATGTTTTCACGTAACTTATGCTAAATTTAATAATACTGTTTCTTCATCTTATCATCTTGCCAATAGCGTTTTATCCTCTGTTAGTGAAATTGTTGATCCAGGTGTTGTATTTGATAGTAAATTATCATTTGTTAATCACATTAATTATGTTCTTCCTAAAGCTTACTCAATGTTTGCTTTTATACGTCGCAGTTGTAGTGACCCCTACACTTACAAGTTATTATTTATCTCTTTTGTTAGATCTAAGTTGGAATATGCAGAAATTATTTGGAATCCGTTTTATGCTGTTCATTCGAATCGTATAGAGCGTGTTCAAAAAAAGTTTCTGAAATATGCTTTAAAAAATTTAAATTTTTTGGAACCAATGCCTTCGTATAAAGCTCGGTGTTTGTTGATTAATTTACAACAATTATGTAATAGAAGGTTAATTCAATCTGCTATGTTTATATATGATATTATTTGTGGTAATATCGATTGTTCTATACTATTAGAGCTTATTACTTTTAATGTCCCAGTTAAAAATCTGCGTTATACAAACTTATTTGCAATTAAACTACATAAAACGCAATATGCTTTAAATGAGCCCATCTGTAGGGCATTAACAGCACTAAATAAGATAAATGAATATCAAATCATGAACTTTATTGTTATTGTTACTTAATTCTAAGATTTATTTAAATAAAAATAAATTTGGGGCATCTTTCAAAGACCAATTAAGCTTCTAGAAATGTATAAAGAACACGCAATACACGTATGTATTAGTAGAAGATGGAAGGATAAAGAAGTAAGAAAATATACTCGATGGTATTTCGGTCAGGAGATTTACTACTAATTACACCTGAGCAATGTCTAAAGGGTGACTTTTTAACCATTTCGTTTTTAATTAAAAAAAAAAACATGAAAAAAGTACTAAGTGTATGCAGTTCTTATTTGATTGGATAAATCAATGTCTACCATTTATTTTTTAAAGTTTATTTCTTGTAAATGTTGACCACGATCCATGCGAAAAGTGCATAGTGGCTGGTATCTCGCTAATAACACATGCAATGTTATTTTCCAAAGCTGTAATTGTCAATATACGAGTGATTTCGCGTAACCTTACAAAAAAAGTCTGGAAGTGTCAAATTGCACGATCTAGATGGCCAACTCAGTGGTCCGAAACGTGAAATAAATTAATCACCGAACTCATTTCTCAATTGTTTCGACATTCAATTGTTTTGACGCTATGTCAGGTCGTCCGGCTTCAGTTCTTGAACCAAGATCGGTGCTTAAAAACTTTTACATGGTCGTAAGTAACATAATCCCATTTGCTGCTAACGGCGACGGATGGACAAATCATGGTCTACATTAATACTGGCAGCTTCTGCAGCAATATTTTCTTCCGTACGTGTTCAACGCTCACGAGTAAGCAATTGATGCAATTGCGTAAAATTGTGTAAATTGGTGTTTGTTTCATAGACTGAATAAATCAAATAATTCAAATTTTTTTTTATTACGGCTTGAATTGCTCGAAATCGAAGCAGTAGCCTAAAGAAAAAAAATGGAGTACGAAAGTGAAATTTAAAGTTTTTTGCCTGCGTAGCAGATTAATTTGCCAGCTGTCTTGATCTTTGATTTAAGCCGTTGGCATTTCTAGTTGTGCCAAGCCGGTCATTACCAACCAATATCACTGGACTGGACAATATCAATATTTTGTCTCATATCTGAGGAATATGGAAGCCTGCTGTGCTGAGTACCAATTGAAACTCAATGGCTTTTAAAGGGTCATCACTCCATTATGGGAAATAACGTTTTCATAATTCGCATCAGCTTAAAGCGATTTCAGAGAAAATGATTTTCTTCTGATCTCCGTTATGCAAATCTGGCATATGATTATTTCTAACTTCTGCATAAATCGTAGTAGGTACATAATTAAATATTTATTCTTATAAAAACTACCATGTCAGCTTCATATATATTTCAACAGAATTACAACAGTAGCAATTTTTATTAAGCTCACACACAAAATTATGCGTGCTTAGGTTAGTTGAGAGCTAAATTCATAATTGCGCAATATCTCGAAACTAATGCATTTTTAATGACAAATATACGAGTTATATCTAAGATATTCATTGCGTCCAACATCGATCAGCAAAATTTTTTATTCCTAGCACGCATCACTACTAAATTGCATTAAAAACCACGCCAAACATTAACACAAAACGCGCATCTGTATCTGGCTGAAGCTGAAAGTATGATTGCATTGCATTTTTGATGATGTTGCAGATAGATAAAAGACTACAGGCAAGCAAAGCAAAAAAAAAAAACAAAAAACAAATTATTTATTCATTTGATTTGCAACAACAACAATAACAGCAGCAACAAACAGAATCACACCAACAACATCAACAATAAAATTGTAATAGAAATACTTAAACATGCATTAAGCACGCGCCAAACTGGTTTTGTTTGCTTCTGCTGCTGCTGCTGCTGATGTTGCACCTTAAATATTTACGAACGGTTATTGCTGCTACTACAATCGCTGCTGCTTGTGTTGTTGTTGTGTTCATTGTATCAAAAGACTAGGCCATTTATGACACATTTTACGAAAAAAAAACTGAATAACATATCGCATGGCTAATGTATTCAAGCGATTTGTGTGCAGCAATACTGCAAGCAAGCAGCAATTGTCATTGCTTAATAATTAAATTAAATGTATTGTCGATGTTTGATTGTAATTGTTGTTGATGATTTGCGCATTGCATTGGTGAAATATAATAAATTATTTAAAGCACGCAAAAAAAAAAACAAAATTAAGAATTCGATAGAGAACAGTAAAGTTTTTTCTTTAAGTATTTTGTATTTCTTTTTATAAATTACCAGTGAAATTTAAAACTTTATTTTTTCGTAGAATATTTGCAACATACATTTTTTTTTTTGTATTTTTGTTTTCTTGATGTTGTTGTATGTTTTTGTGGTGACTTTGCAAAATGGCAACAGCAGAAGCAGCAGTTAAAGGCTTCAGGCATCAGTTATTCAGTTGTGTGTGTGTGTATGTGTTTGTGTGTGTATCTGTCTGTGTGCATCTTTGCCGTCATCTTCATTATCGAACAACAACATGACAGCATCATAAATATCAGTAATGCAATGCAATGGATTGGCATTGCGGGCATCCAGGCAGGCAGGCAAGAAAGTTCTGCATAAGTTAGCATTAAGTTGCCAATACCAGTAGCATCCACAAAGCAATAGCAGCAGCAGAAAAATAAAATAAGGAAGCAATACAAACGCAGTTCAAATTGTTTGCTGCTGCTGCTGCTCCCTTGAGTACTTGGACAAACTTAATTGCAACCATCGCGGTTATGTACATATATATCTAAGTATTCATATATACCTTTATATGTTTCCTTGCACATATGTGATGATGTTCTTTTTTTTCGTAATGCCAGATGACTTCGTTTTTTTTTTGCTTATTCTTTTTGTTGTTTGCTGTTAGGTTCTTCTTTATCGATCGATCGAGCATTTATGCATCGATGGCATGCATGAAAAAGCTGTTAAGCTCAAGATGTTAACTGCTTTAGCACGAGCTAAACATAAATTTTTACTTTTGCGTTTACTCTCTTCTTTTTTTTTTGTTTGCTGTTGTGATTTTTTGTTTTTTTTTGCTGTGTGGCTGCATTTAATGCACGTATATTCTTGCCTGCTGGTTAAAACTAGTTAAAAATTATCAGTTAGAAAAGTTAGATTACTTTTTTTAAAAAAGCTAAGAAATTAAGGATTTATGCTGAAGGTCAAAGTTTTTATAACCTAATGGTATTAAAAGATTAAAAAATGTTTCGCCACTGCTGAAATAAAATAATATTCAAGTAAGAGCTAATTTTATTTTATAAATCGATCGTTTAACAATTTTAGACTTTATGAATTTGAAAAGGTAAGTAGGAAACATTTCGAGAGTAACATTGAGCGATCAAGCTTGCACTTCTCATTCACCTGAAAAAAAAATCGTGGATACTCCCTTCACTGCGGTCAGTGGCTAAAGAAGGGGGCATTTCTTCAAAGGTCTTTTTACGATGCATTTGGGGTCTGAGTTTAAGGTTTAAGTTTTAGGTCAGGGTTTTTGCACTGAACTTAATCTTCTTTTGGATCGAGTTTAAATTTCGGCCTTGGTCTAAATTTCGGTTTAAGTTTGATCGAATTTTAGTTTGAATTAAAGCCTGAAATAGGGTGTAAATTTCGATTCAAATTCGAACGGATTTTTGGTTGAAATTTTTTGATTTCTGAATTCAGTTTTAATTATGGTTTGAATTTCTGTCATATTTTTTATCTGAATTTTATCAGAATATGCTCTGAATTTTGATGTGAATTTGGTTTGAAATTTTGGTTTGAATTTTGTTCAAAATTATATATTAATTTTTGCTTTGGATTCGATTGAGTTTTTAGTCTGTTTTTTTGTGCGGATTTGCCCAAATCTTCGGTCCGAAATCGGTTTAATTTTTGGTTTGAATTTGGATTAAATTTCAATCTGAATTTCTGTCTGATTTTTTATGTGAATCCGGTTTCAATTTGGACTGAGTTTTGGTGTGAATTACGGCCTGAGTTAGGGTATAAATTTGGGTCTGATTTATGATTTGAATTTCGTTAGAATTTTGGTTTGATTTTTTTTTTTAATTATGGTACAAACCAATCGGTCTGATTTTTAGTCTGAATTTCATCAGAATATGGTCTGAATTTTGTTGTGGATTTGGTCAGTATTTTAGTCCGAATTTGGTTTGAAGTTTTGATCCGAATGATCAGATTTTTAGACTGGTTTTCGTTTTGGTTTCTTTCTGATTTTTACCCTGATGTTTGGTTTGAGTTTGATCGAGGGTTTGAATTGAGTCTTAATTTGAATTAAATTTTGATCTGAATTTCGATTTGGTTTTTGGTGTGAATTTGGTTAAAATTTTGACCAGAATTTGGTTTGAATTTTCGTGAGTTTTGGTCTGAATGTTGGTCTAAACTTTTGCCCAAATATGGTCTGAATTTCAGTCTGAATTTGTTTTGAATTTTGGTCTGAATTTTGATCAGATTTTATGACTGGTTTTCATCTGATTTTTAGCTTGGTTTTGGTCTGAATTTGGTCGAAATTGTGGTCTGAATTTCAGTGTGATTTTTTGTGTGAACGTGATTTGAATTTTTGTGATTTTTGATCTGAAAAATGGTTTTAATTTTTGGCTTAAATTTCAATGTGAATTTGGTTTGAACTTTAATTTTTTACTGGTTTTCGATCTGATTTGCATAAGACTTTTAATCTGGGTTTGGGTTTGGCTGATAATTTAATAAAATTAGCACTCCCCTAACCCAAACCCCAAATTCTAGAATTAGCAGTTTATTACCTTGTTATAACCAAATCTTTAAAGTGATACTAGTGCCCTAAAACCACCCTATTACATTAAGGATTGAGAAGCTGACCGATCTTAATACTTGAAATCTCATATAGGCTGTCACAGGATTAAGTTGTTCCCAGTTGCAGAGAGTTTCCTTTTCTTCTAAGTTTTTGCAACTTCAGCAATGTATGTTCAGAGAGGTGAGGAGCCTAGTCGTACGTTTCTCGACTGTGGCGCCTGTATAATATCTGAAATTGATTTTCGTTTTGCTAATTCATGTTGACTTTCATTGCCTTCAATGCTTCTATGAACTGAAATACAAAATAAAGGTCAATCTGATTGTTAGAAGTTTGGCTAAAAACACATCGGTTTCATCCTGAAATCTTCATCACTGAGTAGAGTCCTCAATTTACTTACCTCACAGTTCACTGTAAAAGAAATCACTGTCGAAGCTTACTTACACATGATTTCTCTCCTAACCTGCTCTTTTGTTTTAAAGAATCTTCAAGTTCAAGGCTAAGACCTTAGTCCCAGAAGTTTAGTTTGGGTAGTCTACATTGGAGAAGTATTTGGCTTCATTGGCCTTTTTCTATAGCGCTCATAATTCTTAAGTGCCAAGTTCCTAACTTCTCTGTGTCTGTAATTGAGGGTATTAATATATATGTCTGTGCTTTAATCTACAAACTTTCTCAAAGTGTTTTTGCAGACACTGATTGAAGCACTTCAGGTTTATTAAAAATCTCCAATTTTATTTCCAGAATTTCAAATTTTTTTCCTTAAAAACTCATAAATGATTGCAATATGAAATGTAGAAATAAATTACCAAAACAATCAATTGTCGCAATTAATGATTAACTGTTGGCAACAATGGTTGCGGCTGCAACAATCAAGTCGCAAGCAACCACCAGCACCTGTTCCAATACATCAACAATCCAATTCCAAAGTAGCAAACTTTCCAACTAACAAACTTTGTAATAATAACAAATAAAAAATCAATTTTCCATCCTATGATCGCAAGAAAAAAGTAGCTACTAACGATTCATTTGCCAGCAAATTGACAAAGTAACAAAGCAAAGCTACAATAACAACAACCAACAGTAATAGCAGCAGTAAAAAAAGTAGAAAATTAATAGAAGAACTTGTTGATGTTGTAAATCTTAAATATTGACAACTGCCAATAGGAGTAACAAACCAACAGACAGACAAGAATGAAAAAAAAACTTAATTTTATATGACAAAAGAAAGAAAACAAAAAATTATGTAGTTGAATTGTTTGTTTGCTGCGTACGTGCTACATATTTTGATTTTGATTAGCAGGCAGCTAGCTACTGTCATATGCGCTTAACCCTATATGTAACATTATTTGTTGCTGTGGATAACACCAGCAGTAAGACAATAACAACAAGAACAAGATATAAAAAAAGCAATAAGTTTTAATGCAACAATAATGGCAAAAAAGAGCTTCAACCGAACATGTTTTACGAGTTTATTACGCGTTTTTTTAATGTTTGTTTTTTTTTTTTCTTATTGCTTGACATTTTGACATTTTATATAAATTTTTTCTGGTAATAATTATTTTTTTATAAATTTTATTTGTCTCACTTTTGATTCGTTTGCTGTTTTAACCCATTTTGAACAGGTACCAGATCGCTTGATTCAATTTTGGAAAATTTATAAATCCTAATTTCTATTGTATACAAATATCTCGAAAAAAACATTTCAGCTAACATTTTAGTATATTAAATTGTAGTAATTGAATTACCCCAGAAAAAATTAGATGAAATCATAAGCAATTCACTTTTTCCATGATCAATTAGTAAATAAACATTATTTTTTAAGTTATTATAAGATAAAAACAATTGGGTAACAGACTCCCTGAAGATGGTCTTAAAAAGACCGAAACGCGTAAGAGGAAATGAGAATTGAAGTTTTTCTTAAATTGCTACAAAAAAAAAAAAATCAACGACCAAAAAAGCCCGAATATATAAAAGATACTCAAACAATTGCATAATTTGGGGGAGAAAAAATGTATTTGATGCAATTTTTAATTCCATAGTTATTTTTCTCTGGCTGGCTCTTACGAAATTCCTTTGTTTTTTTTTCAAATGTGTGAGAGAATACAAGATTACGCCATTAAGTTGACCTCTCTCTCTCTGCAAATGTAGTCATAACCATTATTTTTAAATAAAAGAGAGAGAGGTCGCTTATATTTTGTACGTGAAAACTTAAACCATTATATCAAATGTTTAAAATAGTGATATTTGTTTATTTTAGCGATGCTGTTTTTAAATATGAAACTTAAATAGAATACCAATATATTTTTCATTCACTGCTTCAAAACGAGTGAAATAATAAAAACGCTTATTGCACATATTTTTTATTTTTTTCTTTATTACTTTTTGTATTAAATTTCAATAAGAGTAATTTTACTTAATTGTTTTGTACAATTTTTGTTTAATTTTATATGAGTTTTGGTCAATGTCTTAACTTTCTATTTGCAAAGTACATTCTAGCGCTCGGAAGAATAGCTTCTTCACTTTAATATCATAATTTATATTTGAAGTTTGTTCTATGTACTTCTTCAAAAAGTTATTTGTTATCAGTAACTTATCTCAACTGATTTTTTAAAAATTAAGCCTAAATTTGCCAATTGACCCACCAATTCTTCAATGTTTTCAGGTCGAATTTTTTGTTTTTTTTCTTTTTACAAAATTGCATCCATTTTTTTGCAATTGCTTTTTTAGGAAATTTGAGTTAGTCCTTTATTTTTATTATAGTTGCCATAGTTTTTGAATGCACATTTTAAGTTTAAAATTTTTAAATTTTTTTGCTACATATTTTTTGTGTATTTTCAAGCTATTTTTATATGTCAATAAATATATGCGTGAAAGAATACTGGTTCCTACGTCACAGCCTCTCTCAATTTTGTGAGAGCCGATTAACTGATTTGCGCGATTATAGAGTGCATGAACCGACACTGAGAGAGCCGATTTTTTTATATGAATACATTTTTTATATGGGGATCGGGCTCATACAAGCAGAGACGTCGGCTCTCTCAATGGCATTTCAAATTAGCGAGTAATAGGCTTTACTGTTATTATTGTTGTGTTGTTTTTGCAAGATGTTCTTTTAGTGCAAATACATAAATGTGAGTGAGAGAGTTCCTGCAAAAGTTTTTTATATTACAAAATTTTTCTGTATGGGGATCGGCCCTATGCAAAGCAGAGACGTCGGTTCTCTCAATATTATCTCAAATTAGCGAGTGATTGACTTCAGAAAAATTTACTATTATCGCTAATCGTGTTGTTTTTGCAAGAAATTCGTTCAGTGTAAATACATAAACATGAGAGAGAGAGAGAGAGTACCGTTCATGTTATTTTTGCATGTTTCTTGTAAGAGTTGACTTTGTTTGCTTACTCGCTTTTTGTTTATTTACATATACACATCCAAAGTAAAATTAGGCTTTTTTTTTTACAAGCTTTACATCAATTTCAATGTTGAATAATGAGGTTTGCAGTTTTAAAGTCTTCATACATAAAAATTTTAAACAGTGATTAATGAATTTTCAAATTTAGTGAACACAAAATCGATGCTCAAAATGGGTTAATAATATCGCACGTTCGCTCACTTGATACATTAAAATTTTAAAAACTCTACGCACGCGCAATATTTTCATTAAGCATTTCGGATCTGCTGTAGTTGCTGAATGCTTTAAATCTTAAATGAACTCATTACTTAAAAAATGTGTTGACATTCGCTTGGCATAACAACAGCCTTTTTAATTGGCAAATGAAAAAAAAATACCAAAATTTAATAATATAATTTAATGTGATACGCTTCATAATGTTTGTTGAAAGTGGCGAGTAAATAAACATTGTAGGTATATACTTATTCAAATAAGAAGAAAGAAAGTATACGTGAATAGATTATAGGCCGAGGAAGCCACGTGAAAACATTTCCACATGAAATAAGTAATATATTTATCTACATAATATATTTATAAAAATAAGAACGTGAAACTGAATACGCTATACAGTCTAAGGAGACTTTTCGAAAGCATCTTCATATGGAATTAGCAACGAAGAATCTAAAAACGAGAAATATGAGATTCTTCACATACTGACGTAAAGTATGTCGAATAAGAAAATGGAGGTTCATAAATCAACATACAGAAAACTGAAGAGTTCTCCAGTGTACGCAAATATACCGCCATTTGGAACGGATGTTAAACTGTAGGTCGAATCATGTGATATTACAATTGGCCGTTCAGTCCTCAGTGTGTCTTCAGACAGCCACTCCAACCTAACCTACACAAATTGAATAATAACAAATTTGCAGTTTAATTTTTTCTTTGGGTTGTAATCTTTGGAGCGCAGCAATATTCTAATCATTTTTTTCGTAATATAAGACAATGATTAATTGAATTTTAGTGTCAAAACTGAGGTTTGGGTTCTAAATATTTAAAAAAATGTATAAAATTGCTACAAATAATCTGTTCTAGAGGAGACGAAGGGTTATAATCCCGTAGCTACTTTTCACCTGTACTTTTCACTGGTTAAATTATATTATTTCATTTGTATTTTGATTCGAATTTCCGGAATTTATGAAATTTTTTACGTTTTGAAATTCAGCGAGTTATAAACAAAAGACTTAAGAAACGAACTTTTTTTTTTTTAAATACTATTTCTAAACTTTTCTAAACAGAAAATCATTAATTCATCATTAAAATGAAGAAATAACTATATAACTACAAAAAATAATAAAAAATTATGGGTTTCTTGAAAAACTAGTATCTCAATTTGAGTCTAAAAAATTAAGTTTTTACTTTGTATTGGCGAGAAAAACATTGATAACCGTTTTTATAATTAAGCCCTTTACCCATTTTTATTGCCTATCTCTTTTCCTTTTTTTTCCCCCTAAACCTTACTTTGATTCCTTTATGAACCATTGTAATTACGAGTATTAAGTATTAAGTATATCTCTGCTATATAAATAAAACTTCTTATAAGCAATTTATGTGCACAAATTAACAGAAAAACAACTGAGCTTACACAATAACAACAATTACAAAAACAAATAAGGTAAGAAGTAGAAAAAAACACAACAACAACAACAAACATACAAAACTAATCAAAACTGAGCCTTATTTATGAGCATACAGCAGCAAAGAAAATACTACAACAGCACAGCATCATGCATATGACGTATGCACACTTATAATATAAAGAGACTTAAACAAACACACACACACACATACAAACAAAAGACGCACGTGTGCTTTGCACGCAAAAAACACAAGCAAGCAAACAAAAAAAGCCAACAAAAAAGACTTAAAGTCTAAAAAAGCCAAATTGGCATAAACTAAAAAACAAAAAAAAAACAGCAACCTAAAAGCAAAAGCTGTGATGCCACAGCAAGACAAGCAACAAAAAGCAACTGCTAAAAAAAACAAAAACAAGAAAACATCAACAACTGCAATCAGCAGCACTAAAAATCATCAGGAACTCGTACTCGTAAGTCGTTTCTATAGTTGTACTTAACATTTATATTGCAGACCCTTTTTTTCACGTCTTGCCCAAGAGTTTTTTTTTTTAGTTTTTGGAAAGCAGATAAACATAAACATAAAAATACGAGTATAAGTTTAAGCGCAAGAGAGACGAGTTTGGCTCACGCTTAAATAAAAACAACAACAGCAACGCAAAAAGAAGAAAATAGAAACAAAAAACACAAACTTGTTCTTGGCTTTAAAAGTTGAACTGTCAAAAAGGGCTGACTGACAAACAACAACAAGCAAAAGAAGCAACGGCAGCAGCTACGATCATCAACAACCAACAATGTTTGTGGCAGCAAGCAACTGCAGTCTTTCTACGATTTTTAGTTTTTAGTTTGAGCAGCAAATATTGCAGCTGTGTTTGATTTCGCATATAGAATAAACTTGCAACTTCATAGTAAATCAATATTTTTCGCTTCTTTGTTTTCTTTTTTTATTTTAGCTTTAGATGTGATTTCTTCTTCTTCTCTTTCTTCTGGAAGTTTTATAGTATTTTTTGTTGTTGTTGTTGTTGTCAATGTTCAAGCTGTGACTGCGCGCCATTTTCTTAGTTTAGATTTTCCAAAAATAAACTTCTGGACTTTGAGCTTTTCAGGTTTTCTTTTTTTTTCATTTTTGTTTCAACATTGATTTTGTTTTTCTTTTTAAAATATAAATAAATATACATAAGTGCATATATAGTATACTATGTATATATATATATATACTTGCTTGTATATATACTTGTAGGTGCTTACTTGTCTATATATTTTTCCAGTTTGCGCGCAATTTTCTTTAGCATTTGTTTATTTGTTAGTTTTGTTCTTTGCACTTGAGCATTATTTTTGTTTTTTGTGTTTTACTTTACTTTAGGTTTTGTCTAGCGCACGTTTATGGCGCGTGTGCACGACTTTTGTTTTCTTACCTTTACCTTTGTATATGGTTATAATCCTTTTATGGTCATTTTTCATAGGTTTTCTATTTCGATTTCTTGCTGTGGCGTTGACGTTGATGATGTGAAGAACCCTGAATATTGCTCAGTTGACTTTCAGATGCTTGCGCGCCTTTTTTGGCACTTACAAATAAATACAATTTGTAAAACTAATCACAGAAGTACAGACATGCACAGATTTATATTGTTATGAACTTATGAAGTATTATTATTGGGTTGGCAGTTAAGAAATTGGGGATTTTTTTTTAAGAAACGAAAAATTACAATCGACAAAAATATCTCAAATTTCAACTGACCGAAGTCTAAATCCTAGAATGTAGAAATAAACTTAAATACTAAGAAATATCTGTACAAAACTTATGTTAGATTGCTTCAGTTCTGTTGTTGTTGTTGTTTCGAGTTTAAAGCTTAGCAAAAATAATGACGTCATGTGGCTTTGCGCAAAAACAAAATGAAGTTTGCTAGTGCCTTCAAATAGAAGCGCTATGCATCTTAAGAGAACGGACACAGAATGAATTGCATTGAAAAAATAATTCGAATTAATCCTTTTCCCCAGCCCAATCTCAATACAGTAAGATTTTAAAACAATTTACACAGGTGCAATTAACATATACAAAAGATTTAGGAAACAAAAAAAAATGTCAATCAAAAAATGATGGGCATTTATTTTACTTTTCTTTAAAATTTGATAAAAAGCACAAATAATAATTGCTTAGAAAAAAAGAAAAACAAATTTCAGGGAGAAAGGTACAGTCTTTTCAACAAGAGCGTGTATGGCCTAAGTCCTTTAAAAAATGCCCCAATCAAAAAAAAGTCCCACATTATTTTTAAACATTTCTTTGTCCAATGCGCTGAGATATCAATATACTATCCAGTTACCAAAATTTTGAGTAATTTCGTGGTAACGCGAGTTCATATTATCTCTAGCTTTTCGGCGTATGATTGCGGCAAACATCGCCACTTTGACTTAATCTGTCGTTTCAATTGGGCAATGCTTTTAGCATTTTTTCTGCTCATCTTAAGTTTAATAATTGCTCAGGAATTTTCAATGCGGTTAGCATCTGAAGATTGAGAGGCCCAGTCCAAAATTCTTAACCAACTTTCCTCTTTTCACTTACTGCACAAGCGACTTTGATGTTTATTTCAATTTCCTTTCCCAAACCAGTTATTGGCAGAAGATAAGAGTCTATGCTGATATAAATGGATTATGTACTGGATATCCAAATTTCTAGTAAACATGATTATCCAGTCAAAACTCTGTTTCCATAAGCATCTCCAAACATTAGCTTTTCTTCTATACTTAACTAATCTGAGAACAATTTTACTACCCTTAATGAACAAGGCATGTTTTGTGGTACCTGCCGTCCACAAAAAAGATTCGTCTGTAGAGGCCAAATCGCTCCATTCATTATCCATATGTTCGTAAACATTCTGGTGTTCCATTTCTTTACGAATTCTCAAGATATTTGCAGCATCTTCCTAGGACATTTTGGATTCCGTTGAATGTGAGCAAAGAATGACAGCTTTAAAACGTTTTGCATACACGGAGTACGATTTTAAAATTGCTTAAACAACGAAATTATAATTGCGATTGTTTGAAAACACTGTCAATCCAAGTGAAATTACTGTCCCTGTATTAAAATCAGAAACTCATCTACCTCGATTTGTTTGTGAAAAATAAAAGTTTGCCATGCTTCTATTAATCCCAAATAAAAAATTCTAGAAAATTAAGATATTCGATTTGCATTATTCACCATGACGGCAACAATAATATCAAACATCAGTTTGTTTTTGTTTGAATAAAGAGCGAAAGCGTTTAACTCTTGTCGAAATTCTGCCCATACAAATGTGTTGGTGGGTTCTGAAAGGGGTGAAAAACCTTAGTAACTGGTTTTCTGTTTAAACCTTTTTTTAGATATCGCTTCAAAAATGTTTGTTGTTTGATTGTGATTTTTGATGTCTACTCCAATCTATCCAGTAATATTTTTTTTTTTTTTTTTTGCCAGTACTATATTTTATATCCTATTGTAACTTTACTTATTAAGACTATATTCTTAAAATGACAGCAAGTTCAAACAAATTCTTCTAGTTACTGCTTAGACGAATATGTTCTTTCTTGAGGCTATACACCCAAATTAGTAGAACTGTTTACTGCTACTTGGCCATTTATGAGTGTATATAAGAAGGGAGAAGATTGTTGCTTTAAACCTTATAGTCTTCAAATGTGTTTCCTGTATTTAGATATCTTTCAGAAAGTACATAATTTTCGTAATTGAATTTGCTTATATCTTTATTGACTTTTTCTTCATCAAGATGCCCAAGTAATCTTTTTTTATTTCTAAAATAAATGCACGTGAAATTTCAATTAGACTTTCTATTTTTTAAAAAGTTTTAATATTTTATGTATTTTTTATTTTTTTATTTGTTTCTTCAGCTTTTTACTATATAGCGCTTAAACAGGTTTGTTGCTTAATTCTTTTGTATGTTTTTGAAAGGCTTTTTGCTTGAAACATATGCAAAAATAAAAATTTTTACGTATTGTAATTGGAAATAGGGGTAATCAAGTATTTGATGCAATATGCAGTAACACCTACACAAACAGCAATAATCCTTTGCCAATCAACATATTTATAGATAAGGCAGCATAAATTTAACCATAAACAGCAACAACAGCAACAACAACAAGTGTAATAAATTTTAATGAATACTCAATGAAATATTTAGCAACAACAACAACAACAACAGTAACCACAACGATGAAAAACGTGTCAAAAGCAATTATGTACTAACAAAAAGTGTTGAGGAATTTGTTGAGTAAAAAAATAAAAAGACAATAATGATTAAAATAATTGCTTGAAACAACAACAACAACAGCAGCAGCAAAACAATAACAGCATAAGAAACAGCAACAATTTTTGTATTTATAAAAATAACAAATATTATATCTACAACAACAACAACAACAACTAACTAACTGGTAGTTAATGCTTATAAACACTAAATTAAACTTTATGTAAACACCACACATACAAGTGTAACTAGTACGGAGAGGGGAAAAGGGGCGGCGGTATGAGACTAAACTGCAGTCAACAGCAATAAAGTGCAGCAGCACGTATTTGAGTATAACAAATAATGTTGCATGACAGCTGAGTGGACAATAGCAGCAGCAAAAAAAAAAAAAAAAAAAAAAAAATAAGAAAAGTAAACGTTTATGGAATTTTTAATTTTTGTGGCTAATTTACTGTAGAGCATAACAAAAACATACAAAAACAACAACATATAATAATAATTTACATATAGTTATATGAAAATTGAACGCTGAAATTTTTTATTCGATTTGTGGCACATCAAATTATGTATATTAAAAATCATCAACAACCACAACAGCAGCAGCAAATTCTTTTTACTTTCCAGCTTTTAATTCCTTTATTCATTTGCTGTTAAGAAAACCAGTTTTCTTGATTTAACGCTCTGTCTATAAAATATCGTAAAGCGAAGTAGAGACGCAAACCATTTACCACTAACAAATTTACGCATAAAAAATCATAGCAAAAGTAGTAAAGTAAATGGTTGCAAGACATACTAAAAAAAACCACACACACACATACACACTGCCACACACTATCTCTTATACCATAAGAGTCTATGTATATTAGTATGTGTGCTACTTAAGCATCAAACTGCTATATCTAAATAGTTGAGTATGTATATCTCTGTATTTGTGTGTCTGCTTGTTTGTCTAATTGTTTATTGAAATCATTAGCAACATCACAATTTGTGTGTTGCTGCTGTTACTATTGCTATTTACTGACAATGATGATAATGATGATGAAACAAATTTGCTGCGGGTTTTATTTATTGAGCTCGCGCGCTCATCTGCAACTTTTATCATCTTCAACTTTAGCATCATTTTTAACATCATCAGCTGTATGATTTTTAATGTTGTCTCAACACTTTGTCTTTTGCAAAAAATGCCAGGGTCATATTGTCAATAGTTTTAATTTTTTGTTGTTTTTGTTGTGTTAATATTTTTTGCATGTTTTAGTTGCTTGATATTCAACTTCGTTTATTTCAAGAAACCTTTAAGTTGACAATGAGCGAGTTATTTTTATTAAATTGTAAGCAATTTCTGTGATTCTTTTTTTTTAAATGCTATTGCTGGCGGATGTTGTAGCGGGTGAGGTTTGAAACAATGATTCTCATAAATATTTATTAATTAGCCTTACAAATATTCGTAATGATTCTTTGTTTGAGTATAGTTTGTTACTTGAGTCTTCTGATTTATATTTGTGTATTTAATTATTTTTATAATAACACACTTTAACAAATGAAAGCTATTTTCTAACCAAGGTGTAAGGCGAATATTAAGCTGAATATTTTTGCTAAATAAAGTTATAATCCAGCTCGACAATGTCTTTTTTTCTACCTGAGGAGCCAGAGGAGCCATGTCTCTTTAATGAATGGGTAGGTATATAATTTTTAAAGGCTAAAGGTTTTATGTCTGAGGCAAAATAGTTTTTGATGAAAAGACAAACATTTTATTGGCCTCCTTAAGAAAATTAGTTAATAAAACGAATGTGGACCAATTAATAAAAATTTAATTAAAATCAATTAATAGGCTTTAAATGAAATAAAATGAAAACTAGCAGATCAGACGATCGTTTCGGAACCCGCTATGGTTCCTCATCAGTGATCTTTGAGTTTGAGTTAGTTCCCTCGTTTCAACAGTCTATTTAAGTGAAAATACTGTAAAGCAAATGAGAATTACAAAGACAGTAATTTTCACTGAATGGTATTATTGAAAGGAACTACCAAACATCAAAAATTGGAAACCTTGGTCACTTCCTTTTTTGAATGTCCATTATATTCTGCAGTTCGGGAACAATACCTTAAAAACTTGCTGGCTACATTTGCTGATGATCCGATTTTGATTGCTAGTTGTGTTGATCTTTATACATTAAAAATGCTATATCTCTGCATTGTTAATAGCTTAAGATTAAGATATATGGTTCTAAATATATAATAACTTTTCCAGTTTTTAAATCGAATTGTAATTTGTAACAAGCTAAATGTACTCAACTTTTCTTTGAAATTGAATTGTAATTTGCTACAAACGATATGTTTTCAAGCAATAAAATAAATAATAATAAATTTAAATAGAAAGGAACTACCACTACTATTCTATATACTTTTTGCCATTCTTCTTTGACACTTGTATTACATATTGGTCAGATTTTCTGATATCTAATATGAACGGTGTCTGTTTTTCGAATGAAAAAATGTTTGTTGAAAAAAATTTGTTATATACTTAGAATCAGTTAGATAAATTGTAAAGCGAATTAACTACTTAGACTCGTACTCGAAATTGAAAATGCCATTTATTCGATGAAGTTTGGATGAAGAAAATTATGTATATAGGACCGAAAACTTGATACCTGCTATATTTATTCATGGACCTTTAGAAACGTAACACTACAGCTTAAAGCTGTTATTTCACCTACTTATATTATTATTATATTTTAGTAATTGTCTGTTTATTCAGTGAGGTCGAGGCCTGATTTATCTGACTTTGGGAAAACTGAAGAGATGTATCATATTGTGTGGGCTTCACTATCTACTCGTTGAACCTCACCTTGTAGCAGTTTAGGATGTGACTCCAGCCAACTCAAACTCAGCTATGCCAAGTTGCACCTGGTATTCTTTGACAGCTTCTCATTGGCAATCAATGATGAGTTTTTTAATTAGAACGATGTCAGACTGATATCTGTTCATTGCTGTGATTTCTGCTTGAGGGCAGTTCTATCACACGCACTACTAAGTATTCAGTATTGAGTCTACTGTTGTTTTTATACTGAGTCAGGTACGAGTTTTTTGAGACAGCAAATATTCAATTGCTAGTGAGAACGAGTATTCGAACTCATTCTTATTGTAAGACAACATAATTAATTAATAATTTGAATTAATTCTATCTGTGGTTTCATCATTTCAAAAACTCGTTAGGCATCGTTGAATGTGAACTGTCATGTTGTACAGCTTTTTCCATATAGCGCAGCGTTTAGTTATGACTTCAGAATAAGTTTACTGATTTTTAGCTTTGCAGTTTTTACTAAATTTATTGGCTCATGGCATGTTAAAATCATTCTTACGATCTGTTAAGCTATTAAAATGATACCCATGGGGCGGTGCAATAAAATTTTTGGTGGCAATGGTGCGCTGTCAGATTCACATGTGTACATTTCAGAGCCTTTGCAATCGTTATTTTATATTTTTCTTAATATCCTAACCTCAAACGAGGTCAAGGAATCCCACAGAGACTGAGAATATTTTGCCTTGCTGCTTGTGCCAGATTTCTAAAGTTCTAGTGATATCCAAAAGTACAATACAATACTTACATCCTTTAGTATATTTGGCTATTTGGCTAGTTTTAAGCCAAGAAAGAAATCAGCATTATATACCTATTCGGGAATATGGTTAGTTAGTAATTTACAGTCTTCCTTCGCCGATCACTCGAGCTGAATTTGTTCTGCCTCCATTTGAATACGGATTGCTGCAACAATTCTATCTCAAGACTTAATAGTAAAATTCGCTGTTAGCTTTTGACAGCGTGCGACAGACCCATCGCTATTTGAGAATCATTAGAATTCAATTTTATATCTGTGATTTTTCTATATTCCTTAAAAGTTTTATTTTCTTAATATTTCTTTACGTCATTATCCTTGAATAGCACATTAAACTTATATCAAGCTTTACAGATACAAAAAATTGTAGAAACTTGAAATTTCGCGCGCATTTTTTGAGCATCATTGCACATAAACATAGCATAAAATTCAGAAAGGAGATTATAGCTTAAAATAGCAAACTAAAACAAAGCAAAAAATAATGTCCGCATTTGCGCGAAAAATAAAAAATAAAGCAAAAACAAATTTCGAGTAAACAACAGAAAATCTTCTTCTTCAGCTTTTCGAAGCTTAACAAAACAAAAAACGTGCATTTGGAATATCATAAGGAAATGAATTGCTAAAGCCATTACAAATTTGCCTTTAACCCTTTTGGTGAAACTAATGTAAATCTTTTTGTGTTTTGTTTTTGCCGTTAACCCTGTGGTAAAACTAAAACTTCTGAACATTTGCAACTTCTAGCTTTACCATTTACAAGCATTTACTTACAATTTTTTAGTACTAGCTGTAATAATATCACAAGTATAGGTGTGTACCACAATCGTCTCCTATTCTTACAACTCCTCACAATTCTACTGCAACGACTTATGCTACTATATACTACTTAAATCATATGAGTCTTTTTACTACTTCTTCCACTACTACTACTACAACTACAACAATTAACACTACCTCAAATGTACGTGTGTGTACTACCAAACAGCAAGAAAACCAGAATAAATACATATTTGAGTTTATAAGTTGATATAAACGCAAAACAGAAGAGAGAGAGAAAAAAACAAAAACAACAACAAAATAAAATAAATATAAAAGAAATCTGAAAACGTGTTTTTCTCTTTCGCTGCTGTTGCTGCTGCTGCTGCTTCTTTCAACTCTGTATACAAACAGTAAGGTATACAAAAAAAACAACAACAACAAATACAAAGTAATCTTAGGTGCAAACAACAGAAAACTCTTAGGGCCGCCATTTTGTTTATTGCTTGCTGTGCAAGAAGCTTGATCGTTGCTTTTGGCTTTTAGTTTTTAGACAAGTTTTTACACTGAGACGAGTGCTTGACTTCGGCTTTATTTCTTCGTAAATAACACGACAATATCAACTACTTCGAATTGGTAGACGTTATTTTGAGTTTTTGGTACTTTTCTTTTCGAAATTGAGCTTTGTGCTGTGAGCGGGAAAAAGGAAAAAAGGAAATTTATTTTTAAAAAGAAATTAGGTATAAGTATATGCTGATATTTTATTACTGAGACAAAAATTTGTGACATATTTAAATTATATTTTTCTTCAGGTTTTAAAAAAACTTAGTACGATATTTTGTTTCTTCAAATTTTTAATTTACTATGTACTATGTATTAAGTAAGTTATGAAAAGTCTTTAGTGTTGTATTCTGTTTAATATAATGAAAAGTTGCTTTCTATCTTTTTTATATATCTTTTTTGTAGTTTAGACTTGAATTAATTTTAGTTTTATTCCAACCTCGTGAGTTTCAGGTATGAGAAGAGTCTCCCTAACAGCGTAGCAAATATAGTTTTAATGTACTGATTTCATTTTACACATTTTTTTTAATGAAAAATTCGATTTTTTATGTTATTACATTGTTAATAATACAAATTTGTATTTATATATTTGAAAACTGATAAAAATTCTATACAATTTAAATTTCCTGTTTATGTTTTTGTTTACATAAAAACCTTTTTTTTCTGTATTTTTAAAAATTCCTTTTGAGAAATCCTTTTTTACTTTATTTTTTCAAAAAAATTTCCTTCTTAAATTTCTTATTTACTTTATATCTTTTACAATAAAAACTTCTCTTAAATAGCGGATTCTAGTTATTCTCAATCTTACGATTGTAAGGCGTTGAAAATCAAAAAACTTAAGCTACAAACTTACTATCAGATATTAACATTAGTTACTTGCCATATTGAATTCTAAAACTTAGCATACCTTTAGGATGTTAATTTAACAGCAAATATTTACACATTTCGAATGTTAGCATGAAATGTTAGCACCAAAAATGTTAAGAAAATGTTATGTTTTTATTTCTATTAACACCAATTGCGATTAATTTCGAAAGTAAATTTTTGGAAGTTTGAATTGTGATGTTCTGATTTTTCCAATTTAAATTTTGCTGAAGCTCAGCCATTTTTGATCTAGGGAGGGTTTAGTAGGAAAAGTATTTATACTCGAAAATTTTGCATCATTTGATATACATATATAATCAAGATTGATTGATTTTTTCAACAAAACTGATTAATGTCGTTATGGCCGAAGCTAAAAAAAGGAGAACAGATAATACCCCAGCTCTTAACTGACCATCACTATATATAAAACCTGGAGTGATCACAGAATACTGTGCCATTGGAGTAATTAGACTTGAGCGTTTACTGCAGGAGCTGATTTGAAGTAAAGGAAATCGAATTAATCTAACATCTGCTCTGTGGTTGTACTGAACTGCCTTCACTTCAAGAACAACATTGACGTGCATTGGAAACAAGGTTCTTTGATAACTTGGCTGACATATCCGGGATAAATATACAACATTTGCTGAAATTTGCCAACTAGTTTCAGTTTGTTCGTAGTAGTGTAAAAAAAAACCCAAAACGAAGGGACTCACAATGGACCGCAATTGGTCTCCGAGTGGAAATGATCAATCAGATCAAGCACTCTTTTAAGCGTTTCCCAACCTAAAAGCAAAAGAATTTTGAGATTAATGATTCATTTCTACCTAAGTTTTGGAAATTGAACCTAAAGATAATCGTTTTCTTCATCATGAGGCCGATCCTTTTCCTTTTTTTTTTCTATCTGTGATATTTTCGTAGTTTTTGTTCCACAAGGCGTAGATTTTGTTACCCGTTTTCCTAATGGTAGAGTGCTAGACTGGAGTCCTAGCTGCCTTGGGTTCGAAGGAGGGAGCGAGGGTACTAATTTTAGCATAAATGTATTTTCATCGTGGAGTGAATGAATTTTTATTAAGCAAAGTTTTTTCGTAGAATGTTTATTTTACGAGATATTTGCAGTTTCAAGTTTAAAAATTCACTCACTATTTTTTTTTTTTTTTTTTTAAAGATGTTGTGAGTACATTGTACAGTTATCTTAAGGTCTATTGTACCCAATTGTACCTATTTGCTTATCAATTAAGCATTGCATCAACTCACGTGCTTTCAATTGATCGATATCAGAGAATTGAGTTGAGAATTGAATTGAGGCAAACATTAAATGACAAAAGAAGATTTAGCCCAGCTTGATCTTTCTAGGCAAAATAAGTTCTGCAAAAGCATTAGATAGATTTTTAGACGACCTCGATAGCCTAGTGGATAGTGCACTAGACTTTCATCTGGGAGGTTCGGGTTCGATTCCCGTCTTCGTCTGGTGGTTAATTTTCATTACTTTCTTATATTCACTATCAATATGAAGTGTATGAGAATTATAAGAAAGTGTATAAGTACACACATTGGTTGGTAATGGCAAAACCACCAAGCCGATAAAAAATTGCCACACCGCCATTCGGAATCGGCGTTAAACTGTAGGTCCAACTATGTGGTATCACAATGGGTCGTTCAGGCCTAAGTGTGTCTCTCGACAGCCACTCCAACCTAACCTAACCAATTAGATAGATTTACGGCTATGGACGATTTTAAATGCTAACTATGTTAGGAATGTGTTCCTCATCCGGAAAGAGTACATTGGGCTTTTAAGCCTAAGAGCTTTTCGTTTACGCGAACTTTAATATTATTCAAAAATCACTTTGTTATATCTCTCTACTACATATTTATGTAAGCTAGGTTGGTCTTAGAAATATGTACATATTCAGCTTAAAATTTATAAGTTGGTACATTAGTTGACAAAAGTTGCAAACCAAAAATATGAATTCAACTGATCAAAAGATTTAAGCAACAAACTTATAGTACCATAGTTTCTATTATGCGCAGTTGTAGCAGTTAAGTTGAATTAAGAAAATGTTAACTAAAACCAAAATTTTGAACATTATTAAAAATAAACTTTACTCATAAAATTATTACTCCTAAAATTATGCAACAAAAATCGACTACTTTACTCAAAACTAAATTTCCCCAAATAACTTAACAAAGAGCGCAAAAGAGAAAGAGAGTGAGAGAAACAATTTAATGCTCTTAATATTTTTACCTGTCTACAGGTAAAGGTAAACAATGAAAATAATTCAAATCCAAGACGCCAACCATTTAAGAGCGCGGATTTATAAGTTCGAAAAAACGACAACGTGTTTGTGTATTTTGCACTGAAAGCGCAGCATTAGACCTCGGCAATGTTAGGGAATTTTTCATATGTGCTGACGTAAATTTAGTGTTTTAGATGCTCTTAAGACCAGCAGACGTAAATGGCGCAAAAAAACATGTGGACAAAAAAGAAGAAGAAGTGTTAAATGAGAAACAGAAGAGTGAAGAAAGAAATAAGCAGAAATAGAAAAAAATACAAATTCAAATTGATTGTATAGAAAAAAAACAGTGAGGTGTAGAAAAAAAAAAACGATTGGAAGAAATAGATAAATAAAAAATGTTTATAAAAAGTTTTGATTGTGCTTAGAATTTTTTTTGTTTGTTGCAAAGTTTAATATGTGTATGTATATTGAGGTGCAATATTAAAAATATTTGTTGCTATACAAAAAAAAAAAAAAAAGGAAAAGATAGTGACGTCAATAAGTTAAAATATAAAGTACATATGCAACATTTTAAGTCACTACCTTAAAGCGAATACATTAAGCATAGAGTAGCAGTGATAATTCTTTGGTTTTACTTTTTTTGATTTAAAACTACAAAATGTAAAACTTTTGACATTAAATGTCAAAGATTTAATTGGCTCAAAAATGAAAAAAATGTAAAAGAAAAGACAAAAAAATACAAGAAAACAAAACAAAAATCGTGCCCATCATAATTTTTCAAGACTGTGTGTGTGTGTGTGTATAACTCAAGTGACTAATGAGACTTGATGAACTGTATGAAGTAGTAAATGTGATGGATGATGTATGAGAATTTTCATTGTGCATACATACTATAGAAAGAAAGATAAAAAGAAATTAAATTATCTAAATAATAGCAAAAATCTGAAAAGCTGCAAACATAAATTAAAGAGCTATAACTTATGTGAATTTATACTATCAAAACAGAAAAATTTTCAGAAATAATTAAAGATACCTTCCGTTTTTTGACAAGAACAGGTGTAATTTTCAATAAAAAAAGTAACAAAAAAAAAACAACAACAAAAAAACGTCCTTAAAAAACACCGACAGTTGTTCAGTTAAAATTTATGTGTATTTGCAAAACGCTAAATAAAAGCAACTTCAACATTTGTCTCAACCCTTCCTGCTGTTGCACGCGAATTTTTTTTGTGTTTTTTGTTTGGCAGTAGCTCATAAGGGTGTCTTCTTCATATATAAACCTGCCCATTTTTTCTGGTTACAATATCGTTTATTATGGCTATGTTTTTTAGCCTCATATTGCCATCAACATGTATGTTTGCTCAAGCGTATAATAGACAAATAAATATTTATATTTTATTAATATAATAATACAAAAAATTCAGCGTTCAATCAAGTTTTTGATTGCTGGTTTTTTTTTGGCAATTAAGCATTTACTTAACACATTTACAAAAAAAAAAAAAAAAAAAATAAAATCATATTTTCTACCATGGATACAATTGCTATAAAAACAGCGCCACCACATGCGCCTTTATCAGCAACACAACATCAAAATGCTGTCGTGCAGCAGCAACAACAACATCAACTACAAAAAAGCAACAGCAAAACCAGTGTGGATTTTTATTCGAAGGCGTGCATTGGCGCGTTTTTTCAAACTTGCAAGGTAAGCTCATTTAACTCGGCTTATGGTATGTGATGAGATGAAAAACAATGGGGCTAATAATTCGATATCATGCGATGGCTCTTCTTTATATTTTCGTTTGATATTTTATCTAATTTGGTTGAACGTTTTTAAGGATTTCGTTTTTCTTTTTCAATTACTTCTTAAGCAAGTTTTTTTTGGCAAATTTTCATATATAAACATATTTTGATTTTTTTTTTTCACCAAATAGCTAATTTTGTTTCATAGCTTTTCTGCAATTTAATTTCTTTGTTTATTTTATTGGACTCATTTAATTTGGTACTCCAGTCAAGCAATTTTGCATTAAGCCAGCGAAATTACAAATTTCATTGGAACTATTCCGTTCGGATATTTTTGAAACAAATTATTCCAAGTCAATGAATTGAACCTGAGGCAGTTGGAACTCCAGTCTAGCACTTATTAACTAGGCCACCGAAAAGGTCTTCATATCATCTTATCATACTAAAGATGACTATCAATAGTTTATTACATCATTCTCTTAACAGAACTATAGACGTATCTAAAGATTTCCAAAGCGTGGGGGTAAAATTTTTTCGACCCCCATCATTTTTTACGATCAAAATGTATGAAAGTATGAAACTTTCATCGCCAAGGGAGTGATTTCAACCCTAAATTCCACCCTTCCCCCCTGGGATCCCCTAGTAGATGAATAGATAGTTAAATTTGAAGATGAAAAGGGTTAATTAACTATAGCAATCCTCGAAAAGGCTTGGATGGAAAGAAGAAGTTGATGTTATAATATATTTCTTGAATTTCCTAGGGATTCTACTCTCATAATTACATTACATAAAATCCAATTAAGTTACTGAAAGAACGGTTGTATCAGTGGTTTTAAGCTATATTTTCTCAAACAGCATACCATAGAAGATTAAATTAAACGAGTTACTTTGTATGCTGTAAAGCTACAGCATATTCCAAATACTGCATAAACAAATGAAGAAATTGTATTAGCCTAGACAGACAGACGATATCATAAACAAGAGGTTACTGTACTTGCGAACAACCTGACAGCAATAAAAACCCTTCAGTTCTGCTCAATCCCTTCTAAACTGAATGGGAAATGCCTAACAAAAGCATTACAATTCTATATTAAAAACATCAGAGCAGCATTTGGGGGTAGAAGAGGTTAAGGGAGGGGAAGGGGGGGAGGTAAAAGAAGGGCAAAGGGGAGAGAAATAGCAAAAAAAAAATTTCGAGATGAAATCATTGTCTTCGTATGCCCACGACAACATTGTGGTATAGAAGCAGGACCAACTCAGTAGGCAGTAGGGTAAAAAATCGCAATGAAAACTTAGCTATGTCAGATAAAGTGTTAACATGAAAAATTTAAACGGAATCGGAGTATGTTTTTTAGATATCAGAAGTGCTTTAGAGTGCTGTGGCTATCTCCCTTTTGGGCCTCAATGCCAATTTTTTTACGCGGTTTTAAAGTTAGTCCGTTTCTGAACAAGTTGCTATTATAAAACATAAGGCAACTTGGTTAGTATTGCATCTGAGAACGTTCATGTGCTCAGCACCTTACAGTAAAATCTTTCGTAAAACATATTTCTGGAATATGTTAACCCATTAGTTCCATCACTTATGGCACTTTTTGCCCTCTTCAAGAGAAATCGTTCTTTTACCCTATTACGAAGGTCGACAGGAAGTTAATACCTTCTAGAAAAATAATACTCATAAAATTTTACTATGGGTTACTAGATATCAGAAACACCTAAACATGGTTTCAGAATTATCAAGAGTAAAAAAAAAAAGAAAAAAATATTTTTTTTTTAAAAAATACTGTACGTTGAATTTTTCATGTGTTTATTTTCTCATATTTTATTTCTTTCCCATCTCACTTGTTTGATTTGTAAAAAAAGATCAATAAGTGATCAAGATAATAAGTTAACACATTCCAAAAATATATTCTACGTAAGATTTTAATATAATAATTTACTAATAAGTAAAGTTTCTCGGATGCAAAAATAACAAAGATATCCTATGTCCTATTATACCTACATGTTCAAAAAGGGACGCGAAAAAAAAATTTGACGTTAAGGCCCAAGGTTTACCATAGAACTCTGGAGAACTTGAACCACTTGCACCAGCATACTCTGGCTAGTAAACCTTAGGAGGCAGTTCACTTCCAGTTCAGCGACCTCGTTCAGATCCTCAAACTGTGTAGCTCCTAAGTATGTTAATCGAGTCCTAGCAAGCGCGAGACAGTAGCAAAGGAGATGCTCTAGAGCATAGTAAAAAAAAAGAAGTATGCTAAGCCGAATTCTTCCTCCTTTAAATGAATGAAATTTTTGAGATTCACTTGATTTTAATATCAAATGGTTCTCAAAAAAATGATTGTCACTTTGGATGTGGAATTCATTTTTCTCCAACTTTGTCGATGACTTTTTTTTTTTGACAATCCGGAGTACTTTAATACTACTCTACCTATTTAGCCTACTTGTTTATTTTACTATGCTCTAGAGTTCCCTTCGCATCTTCCTCCATACATTTCCTGAACCTTTCGTTAGAAATGAGTCAGTTTCTCGATTGCTGCCCTGCATTGAAGAACATTTTTAGATGATGTAATGTCAACACTTTTATAGCTGATTGCTTATCTATATACGTATATGTTTATTGTTGAGTTGATTATGGCCACACTACTTACAAGCTCCGCAGCCTTCCATGTCCTTACGCCTGCCTTTTATCCCCTTTCCTGAGCTCTCAAAATTTTTTGATTACGATTACTTTTTCGTATTTTGAGTACAATTACTCATACGCATGTAATACCTACATATTTAAACATAAATAAATTTTTAAGTTGCTTTTGATACAAATGTCACTAGGTTCACTTGTCAATAACAATAACCAAAACAATAACTGATAAAAGATTGAAACTTCATACAAAGTTTATCTTCAACATTAAATTTTTTAGGGATGTCGAGTTTGTAAGTTTTATATTGCAATCCCATTATTTTCTCTATTTTCATTATTTTTTTTATTTTCTTCAATTTCAAACTTTGTATGTATATACATATGTCTCCATGCAAATTTATATGCAATCCAAATAAATATTGTTCCTGAATTTCATCATATTCATACTTATGTTACCTTAAAATTTATATTTTCAAACATTTTATGGACATATTACAAATATTTAAATACAAAATTTTTTGTAATCATAAACCAAAACGATTACTGTAATCGTACTGAAAAAAATTTAGAGTACAAGTACATGAAGGAATCGTACTCAAAAAGTAATCGTACTTCTACACGCCCAGCTCTGGTTCCGACAAACTGAACTATGTCCGAATGATCTTTAGCATTGTTATCGAGTAGTCTTTCTGGCGATTTTTCCACCTGATTTTCTGCGAAGAGATCGATTTAGGGCAAGTTGGAAATAGCTTCAAGAGTTGCCGTTGGAGTTGCTCTCATGGCTCCCGTTTTAGATAGTGTGGATAGCGGTTGAACCTTTTGCAAATAGTTGAGATTTGTGATTTTCATTTAAAAATTTTGTAATTTTAATTTCAACATGTTTTATGTTTATAGGAAAGTTATTTCTCATGTAAAAACAATAGAGACTTTCTGGGGCAGAAATACTTCTACTAACCTCCTCATACCCCCTACTCCTTTTAAGGGTGCTATGAAATCTTTAAAGAAATCATTACTTTATACCTAATCATATTGGGTAGAAGATTGCGAAACCAGTCATAGTATCTGAAAGCAAAGTGCTTAGCATTAAAAAGTAGTCTCTTTCATTAGTTCCAATAAGTTTAAAGCTTTTTGCAAGAATGGGAATATAAAACATTTAAAAAAACTAAGAACGATTTTGTATTTTACAAATGTGTGTTACTAGTATTTATTCAACACTAAAAAATGCAAACTTAGAAAATGAAATTTTGAATGGAAATTTTAAATTTAAAATATGAATCAAATGCATTGGCAATGTATTTTAGAAATAAATCAGTAGCACTGATGTAAAAGGTTTTGAGGGGATTGGACAATGGGTAAGAAATCTATGGACATTCGATCTGAGTCTACGTTTATTGAACATATTTAATAATGCTATTTTGTTGATCTGTTAAAGAGTACCAATTAAAATTATTGATAATGGAATATAAATAATTTTTCCCTCAGCCTTTTATATATGAAAACAAATTCCTCTATTTGAACAAAGTTATAGAAAAGTTGATTTAATATAGATTTCCATTTAATGACATATCTACTTTTTAATATACTTTCTCAACTTTTAGATTTTGTACTTATGTACCTACTTAGTTCCTTAACTTTTGGATTTTGTACTTAAGCACTGAAGTTAGAATGAGTTTCAAACGAATTTTTATCATGTTAAAGTAATAGAGTAGTTCAAATTTTAAATATTTTATGAAGTAAAATATATAAAAAAGCATACTGAAAGAACATTTCTCCCAAAAATATTTTCATGCTTACACTTTAACAAAAAAAAAACAAAAAAAACACAATAACATTTACTTTTTAAAAACTCATTACATTTAATTGCTTTAATATTACACAAAAAGTTAATAAAAAAAATATAATAACTAACACACACAAACAAAGGTTATAATTTCAACAGTAACAGCAAAATGCGTTTATTTCCCCCCTTTGCGGCCTACCTGCCACAAGTGACTTAACACAATTTAACCAACAAAATATTAATAAAAACATGTTGACTTGGTCTTTTCTTTTTTTTTTTTTTTGAAATAGGGTAAAACTAGCAATAATTCAAAAACCAAAAATTTTGTAATCATCATCAGAATATTTCACCCAGAAAAAATCAACAAAAACAAAAAAAGTTACAAAAACCTAGAAAAAGAAATTAACAACAAGTATTTGTGGTCATTCTTGCAAGGGAAATCAAAAACATAAACCCTAATATACATATACAAAAAATATAAAAATTCTAAAACAGTTGACAAATAAATTTACCATGAATTCAAAAGTATGTATGTATAAAATCACAAAAAAAAGAAGAAACATAGCTATGAAAATGTTTAACAGACAACAAAACTACGTTGAAATTCTACTATAATTTACTCATGCAGCACAGCACTTGAATTAACCAACAACAACAAGTTAAAGTGTACAAAGTACAAACAATAAGCATAAGCAGAAACTTCACTTGTTTGTCAAGGAATTCCCCGCTTTACTGTGCGCTGTTTGCTTCTGCCATTAAAACTACCAACTACCACCAATCAAATTATGCTTTGGTACCTTTCGTCATCAACAAATTGAAGACACTGGGTGTGTGTGTAGAGCATATGGCATTTAAAGCAACTTCACTTTTTTAATTTTAGTTATTTCATTATTACTTATTATTATTAGTATAAAAGTAGAAGGAATAAATAACGCAGGCAATGAGAGTCAGACAAAGAACAATTTTACTTGAAGAAGAAGTAGAAGTGGAGTAGAAGCAATAGTTGTTCTTGTATTTCTGTTGGTGGTGACTTATGCTTTTATGCTTTTACATTTTGTTGGAAAGAAAAATTCTTGGAATGACAAAAAAAAACACCACAGGTAATTGGGCATTTTTTTTACTTCATTTATTCTATTTTAAGACGCAATACACGCGCATTTAATCGCATTTTGCAAACGTATAATTTTTGTTCCTAAAGAAGTTATTAAAAAAATTTTATAGACGCACTATAAAGTTTGAGTTTTATTTACGCATATAACAAGATAAAGTCTATTTAGATGAAGTAATAATGCGGGAATTTTATTAATTTTTATTAATGCATTTAAGCTTCAGTTATTCGGACTCGCACACATTTATTTAAACTATTGTTTAAATTGTTATGCGTTTCTAAGGTTAATAATGTAATTAACCTTAATATAAATTGTTTATTTAGTTAAGTACAAAAAGGTGCCAAAATATGAAGACGAAAAAATAGAAGTGTTAATAGATTTAGCAAAAAATATATGCTGAAACCATTACAATTTGAATTAAATATTTAGACCTTCTTTTTAAAGTAGCCATGAAGGTATCTTAGTAGTTATATATGTCAGTAGTAGCACAGTAAAGACCTCATTTAGTTGATATTGAATTAGAATTACATTTTATATTAGTAAACTAAATGTTGCCTGAATCTTCTAGCTCCAAAATTGTTTATCAAAAATTCAGAACAAAAAAAATACCAATCACACCAAGTTGATGATTTTCGAAATTCATACCTATTATAAATTTTTGTTCAATTTAAATATTTTATATTTTTATAATAATTTTTCAAAATTTTTTTTTTGCATATTTTGCTCGTAGAACTTATATCTTGGCTATATCTTGGTCAAAACTTGGGTCATGTTTGTTTTTAACAATTTTTTAATGTACATATCGCTCATTTACTAAAAGGCTGTCATAAGTCAAAAACACGATTTTTGAGTTAATGATGCAGAATTATTCATTATTTCACGCTTCATATTGCATAAAAATTTCATGTTAATATCTTGTATTCTCTGTGCGTGAGAACTATAAGATTTCTTCTTTTTTCTGCAAAGTGGGAATCAATTGAAAACTTTAAACGCGTTTTCTGCAAAATCGCGTTTTTTGAGTTGTGACAGTCTTTTAGTAAATGAGCGATATGTAGATAAACTAAAAAGATCGAGTAAACAAACGAGTCTTGCAAGAACAACACGCACAACACTCTCTTTCTCTATCATATTTATGTATGTGTTTGCATTAAAAAAATTTCTTGCAAAAACAACACGGCTAATAATAATGCTTGGTTTTCACTATGTCATATTCCCTCTCAAAGAGAAAGAAAGATAGAATTTCCTATATGTAATTTGCCAACATGCTGGCAATTTTGATTGAATTTGACATTACTCTGATGTAAATCACTCGCTAATTTGAGATGAGATCGAGAGAGCCGACGTCTCTGCTTGCATTGCATATGAAAAAAACCGACCACGATGTCGACTCTCTCAGTGTTGGTTCATGCACTCGATGATACTCTGTTTCTCTCATATCTTAAAGGAACTAAAAGAATTTCGTGGGAGTCAACCCGATAGAAGCAACAACTAACTGCGGGAGAACTATAAATGAGGTATTTACCAGACATCTGCAGAAAATTGAATAAGAAGTATCTATAAGTGTATTAGTTTAACTACATCCTTATTCATGAACATCACTGCTACACTATCGTATATATCCATTTAAAGAGCTAATCTACTCGTCAGCCAAAAATTATTAAATTTGAAATCGTTTAAGCCAATTCCAAAATATTAGCGTTGGAAGTTTTTTAAAATTCGCCCATTGAACAAAGCATTGCATTCATCGTTGTAAAAATCAGTGCATAGTAAATGAGTGAGAGAGAAGACATGAGTAACGGCGTCTCTCAGCATTATCTAATGAATACACAAATACCAAAAAAAAATCGCCAACGAGTAGTTTGGTTCTCTTTTTATATTTGTTTTTTCATAAATAGATAGATAGATTTTCTCACAAACACTCACACTCTCTCATGTACTAGACTTTCAAATAACGAACTGTTATGCAGACTAACTACAATGGGAAAAAAACAACAACATAAGTTTATAGAACGGTAGTGATAGTTTCTTTCAATATCTCTATTCAGTGAAGATATTTGGATAATTCTGGGTTATGATTTCAAAATATTAGTAGCTTATATGGGATATTGAAAGATTAAGAACTATCACTAAGACCACTGATGGGAAATTGTGGCGGATTCCGAAACGGCCGTCTGATTTACCCGTCTCTATATACATTGTTGTTGTGATGACTACATTTGTTCATTAACCTGTTTATATATAACTTCAAATAACGAAATTGACATGAACTTAAGTCATGACTTTGAAAATTAACATCTAGATTTAAATTTCATAGTTTTCTAAAAAAAACTATCATAAATAGATTTCTTCCGCAAAAATAATCTCCCCGGTTACCGGGGCCTCTCCGAGTAGTTTATTTTAAATTTTAGCTATCACAAGCCAACTGTATCATTCCTCCAAATTCAAAACTAGAATTCTGTGCATTGATATTTCCATTTCTTAATTATATGTACGAATTCAAATTTAGTATATTTAGTTCTCAATTTAAAATAACTCAAAAGAACTCTTTTCTAATCCAAATTTATTCAGGGCTGCCTTTAAAATTAAAAAGAAAATAATATATTTTATCTAAAAGGTTTCACTTTTACAGTCCCATGACATATTTAGTTCTTTTTTTTTTCTTATTCATGACCAAAAGATGTAAGAGAATTTTATTGGATATCCCCAAAAAAAATTCCTCCCTAACCCCTAAAAACCACTACAGATCATTATCCCGTTAAGAAATCAGTACCTATGGAAAAAAAATTGGTATTGCTTATGGCAGAATTATGGCTAACCATCGTTCTTTGCAAGGAGCCTTCACAAAAAAGTTTAAAAAAAGCTAAAAACCCTCTTCCGTAATCTCTGGAACCGCTAATGGACCTTTCTACAATATGAATAGTGTCAACAACAGTCTAAAAGTAATAGCTTTACATTATACTATAAGCTCCCTCATACTTGATTGATTTTTGGTAAATTTTTTATCTTATGATTTAATGTTAGAACGATGGAAATATTTTCGGCCATCGAAACCAAAAAAAATTTCTCTGATATCATTGATGAATATATAAAGTTGCCTTTTAAAAGCAATTTTCTTAGTAAGTCAAGCGATATTCAACAGAGTTGGCAATGGAATGATGAATATTTTAATATCTCAAATCTTTTTTTAAGTTCAATCCTCAGTTTCTACATTGAATAATATTAGAAAGAGGCTGAGTTGTATATGTAATATGGGCTGAAGACCATCGTAGTTAGGGCCTAGTTTCTTAAGTTTATTTATAGAATTGATTTTTGTTAATAAATAAATAATAATAGTAATGTATATGTAATATTAGTCCTACACACTCAGAGTAAAGTGCTGGTGAAAAGTGTAAAACAAAATTACTTTACAATAACAAAATAAACGGCATTTGTTTTACTCTCACTTTACTCTTTTACTCTGGTTTGATCCTTGACTAAAATATTTGTTTGAAAAAGTCAGTGCTGCCTATTTATTGATTTATAGGGCAGCAAAAAATTAAAATTTAAGAGTCGCAGAGAAAAAAAAAACATCTGATTGATATTTACCCTAGAGTGCACTATCTAAATTTTAGATGTGTTTACTCTCTAAGGTAAAAATTACTCTTTTACCTCGTTACCCAGCAGTTTACTCCAAAGAGTGAATAGGGCTATTATTTTATTATTTGTTGCCCTGATTCTCTACAATTCTATTGAAATAAATGATATTTTCTTTTTACTGTAGTTATACGAAATTCTTCTGAAGTGTTTCCTTTTATAAAATCTACCACGAAACATTAATCATGATAAAACACAAACACTTGAATTTTGTTTTGAATAGGAACATTTCAGTTAACAGCTGTGGTTAATTTATAAACAAAATAAAAATGTGAAAATTGCAAACTGATTTCAATTTGGAACCAATGCAATCATGGTAGTGATATGTACATATCAAAAAAATGCTCTAATCCACTGGAACTATTATTCTAACCTTAAGAATCTACTATCATTTTTGACTTTATCAATCATTTATTGGCCATATCTAAGATAAGATTATTGATTAATTTTGAATTCAACTAAATCGATATATTGGAAGCAAAACAACGTAACCACCAAAAACCCATTTCAGCTTGAAAAGTTTCCAAACTAAATCAAGAAATAGAAAAAAGTTCCTCGCTTAAATCTTTTGTTTTTCTCCCCCGAATAAATCAATATCTCAAGGATGCATTCAAATGAAATTTTTTGCATCTGTTCTTCTATTCTGTAATTAAATTTGATTTCTAAAAACATTTTCCCAAATGAAATCAGAGAAAACTCTCACCAAATTTTCTTCACACACAGTTTTCACATATCCATGGGCGAACATTTATAATTACGAAAGAACAAAAAATCATGTGAAAAAATCTTATAGGCACAATTGTGCCTATAAACTGAATCCTAGCTTTATTTCTGCTACTTTCTTTTTCCTGTGTAACTTACAACAATATGACAATGACTGCACATGCGTGACGTAATAATGCAGTATCTGTCATTAAAATATCAAAAGGTAGAAGAAGTATAATAAAAAAGAACTACAATTTTTTTCCTTTTTATGTTGTTAATGAAGGAAACCACAAAATTAAAAAGCCTAAAAGGAAGAAAATTTTATATTGTATAAAAAACAGGTACAAAAAGGTATAGGTTGCATATGTGTTGAATATATGTATGTATAAAAGAAGTAAAAAAAAGGAACAAAAAATGAAAAACAGATGTTAAATGATAAATATCAGTTAATCAAGCAGATATTGATATAACAAAATAAATTTTTTAACACAATTTGTTTTGATTGTAGAGTGAAGCTCTTTTGTAATAATGTAATATGTTTTAAAAACTAAAAATTACTTAAAGAAGCGACAAATTTGCAAAGCCACAAAAATTACTGAATGTGTTGAAATTTTTCTACCACGCACATGCACAAATAAATAACAGAAAATTATTTATATTTTTAACTTAATTTGGTTAGTAAATATAACCAAACTTAGAGCTTAATTTCTTAGATATAAATATATTATTATAATAAAATTACAACATTATTATTATGTAATTAGTTTCGCATACAAAAGTCGCACAAAAAATAAAAAAATAAAAAAAAAGCCTAAAATTATATGTAAAATATTGCATATTTAATTAATTTTACATGCCAACTCTGGCAATGTTTAAAATCATTAACTCTTAAAACAAACAGAAAAAACAATTCACTATCTTTTCCTTTGATTGCTGCTGTCTAGCTGACAATGACTTGAGCCTCGTCTCAGCAACTTAAGTTGTTCACTGACAGTTTAAGCCAAAGTGTAGAAAATTGTTATAGCAGCAGTAGTTGCTATTGCTAGTTGACAATTGATGATAATTTATCACTTGCAGCACTATCGCTGACTTTGGTTTGTTGTTTAAACAAGCGGAAACTTCGGTGACTTCAATTTTGCTGCTGCTGCTGCTGCTTTACTTTTTTACTTTAAATTTTTTTATTTATGCATGAAATGTAAATGTACATGCAGAGGTATATAAAAGAAAGCGAAAAAGAATGTACAAAAACATAATGAAAAATGAAAATTAAGACAAAAACAAAACAGACTGAAATCGTAGTAGGTAAAGTGTAAGTTTGTAACTGAGTATATTTTTTTATGGAATTATTTTCAATTGCTACTAAAAAATAAACAGCAACATTTTTTTATACTTAAATTACAGTAGAGTAAGATGCTGAAATTGAATGAAAAAAGTTATTAAGACATGAATTTTCCGAATTGATTTTGATGGATAAATGGAAGACTTTTTCAAATCTCATTCTTCAAATCTGAATAAAAAATCTTATTTCAATTTTAGAAAACTCAGAGGCTAGCTGGTGAAAAAATTTTTAATTTTTGGTCACCTAGATACTAGACTAGAAGTTCAGATCAGCCTCAGTTCTGATTCCCAGGCAGAGAATAATTTATGAGTAGACATTTTCAAACTGTACAAAAAATCATAATGAAGTTGCTTAAAAGCTGAATAAAGAAAAAATATTGGAACTTCAGCGAAATCAAAGGTTCCAATTTTCCAAATTGAATCAAGAACCAGGAGATCTTTTGTTTTTGGGGTCACTGTCCTGAAAAAGATGATATCTTTTTGAAAGTATACAAAATTTATTGCTTTTAAACTGAACAATAATGTAATGTCATATAATGTAATGTAAATGTAATGTAATGTAATGTAATGTAATGTAATGTAATGCAATGTAATGTAATGTAATGTAATGCAATGTAATGTAATGTAATGTAATGTAATGTAATGTAATGCAATGTAATGTAATGTAATGTAATGTAATGTAATGTAATGTAATGTAATGTAATGTAATGTAATGTAATGTAATGTAATGTAATGTAATGTAATGTAATGTAATGTAATGTAATGTAATGTAATGTAATGTAATGTAATGTAATGTAATGTAATGTAATGTAATGTAATGTAATGTAATGTAATGTAATGTAATGTAATGTAATGTAATGTGATGTAATGTAATGTAATGTGATGTAATGTAATGTATAGCTTCTAAACTGAACAAAGAATCTCAGAGGTCATTACTCTTCATATCAGATATAAGGAAATTAGACGTTCCTATTTTTCAAACTGAACAGCGAGCCACATCAAAATTCCTCCATTTTGAGGTCATTATAATTCAGAAGATATCTTTAAATCTTGAAAAACTGAATAAAGAATCTTACTGAAATATTGAAGAACTCTGAGATCTCTCTTCTTCAAAGCTGAGTAAGGAATCACGCTGAAATTTTCTTATACTCTGTATCACTTTTTTAATATTGATATCTGAAATAGTTTTAAAGATATGCAGTTTCAAAACTAAACAAAGGTTAATAACTAAAATTTTAAAATATTTGATAACACTTTTTTTTAATGAATAATGGTAGCTTAAAAAGTTTTGAAGATACTAACTATTTCAAAGCTCAGTAAAGAATCTATTTTTCAAATCTCAGGTAAAGAATCAAATGGAAATAATACAAAAACTCAGAGATTATCTACTGTTCTTTTAACGTTGATATCTTAGAGGATTTCGGAAATATTTAAACCTTTTCAAGTTTCAGTTCTGCTATATGCTCTTCTTAAGAGCGACAAGTGAATTGCGTATATTAGTTAGTTTATTTAATTTGTATTCTGATTCAGTATGTCATGAAAGTAATAATAATAAAAGCTTCAGTAAAAATTATCGTATAAAATTATAGGGAACAACATTATAACAAATTTTTTAAATATTGTGCTTCAAAACTTGAATCACACAGAAATTTTGAAATCGTAACTCAAAAACTAAAAAGATATTGCCTTGAAATTTTATTTCTTTTTATTTGGATATGAAAGACTTTGATTTTACAGCATTTACAATAATAGACACTTTCGAGTTGAGCAAAAAATCATTCCAAAATTAGAGTTAAAGTACTCTAAGTTCAACTTTTTAAGAAAAACATAATATCTTAGAAAGTTTTCGAGCTACTATGAGCTACTTCAAAAACTGAATAAAGAATCAGTGGTATTTTAGAGAATTATTGAGTTTATTTTCTGCACATTTAATAATAAAAATAGTTTTGAAATTATAAACCATTCTAAGATCATTTTACCATAAATGTCGGTATCTTGTCAAGTTTTCAAGATATACTGCCAAAGGAGGAAAGAGAGTCTAAATAAAATTTTTTGAGGCCACTACTATTTTGCCAATACTCTAAGATCATAAAGTATTTTCGATGTACTCTTCGTGAAGACAGGAATTGTGTAGAGAATGTTAAATCATAGCTCAAAAGCTAAGTGAGTTATTGCCTTGAATTACATAGTTAATTAAATTCTAAAAACTTTTCAGTAAAAAGTAAACAATTCAAAAAATTCTAAAAAATTAATTTTCGAATTTTTCTGTATTTTGCTATACTGTGAAAACACGTCAAAAACGTCTATGCCTGAAAGACGATAACAAACAAAAAAACAACAACAACTTAAGAGCAAAAAGTAACAAGTAAAATAAGTAGGTAGACGTCGGTAGACAGACAAGCAGAGAGTGATGAAAAATCACCCATGCGCAACTGAAGGAAATGAAATATCTATTGGAGCGTATTGGTGTGATAATTTTATTTTTTTCTTAAGTGAAGTTTTCTTTAAAAATATAAAACAAACAATAAAATTAATTTTACTTAGTTTCAAAAATATAAAAAATTCACACGATTTTCATATTGAAACGAAAGTATATAAAATTTAAATATGCTTACTTAAAAAAATTTAAATTTTTTCAAAGCACTTGCTATCCACTAATAATATTTGTCATATTGTTCCAGGAAAACAAGTTAAAAATATTTAATTCACCTGTTGAAAAGCTTTGAGCAGCATTTACATATTTATATCTACATTTAAAATCAGAAAAACATTTTTTATAAATTTTTCGTTTTTTTATTAATAGTTTATAAATATTTATGAAGTTCAAGAGACACAGAAACAAAACTGTCTTCCACTAGCATTTTTTGAATTAATTAATAATAAAAAAAAAAATTAAAATCTTTTGCTGCTTTTCCGCCTAAAACATATTTTATTTTTTGCTCTTTAAAATATTTCTGCTTCTATTGTCGATCGATCGATATCAATAACAAAATCTGAAACCTCAAACCTCATTATGTAAATTTTTTGTAGTAATTTTTGTGTATGTATAAAAAAAATTTATTTGGTTTTTTTCAGTTTTATTTTATCAGTATGATCTCTACATGCTCAAGCTTATAGGCAACTGCTAGTAACACCTGAAAGTCTAAGAATTCAAATTGAATTTTAATTTATAAAAATATCAAAGAAAAAAAAAGTAAAACAAAAAACAAAAGCTATCAATTTATAGGCAATAAATTGAAAGGAAATTTACTTGTTGGTATTTAGTTAAATACTAGAAAAAGAAAACCAAAAAAAGCGATAAAAAATAATAAAACTTTTTTTTTGTTTTTAAGCAGGTTAAAACTACAAGTGTATCGAAAATGTTGCTGCTGCTGCGGCTGCATACATTAACTCTTGAAGGCTTTTTGTGGCTTTTTTGGTATGAGCCACAATCTTAAAGGGAAATTATTTATTATTATAAATAATATATGTTGCATATTGGAATCTTATTCATTTGAGTTTTTGTGGTATGTAATAAACCAATGCCACTCGGCAATGCTGCTGTTGATGCTACTGCTTCTCTGTGTAGTTAGCTGCAACTATGTGAAAAACTTTCACAAAAAAATTCAACAAATTTTTATTTGTATAATTTAAAAAATTGTTAAAAAATTTAAACAAATTTTCTTCTATACATTTTGGGTTTATTTGTGTGTATATGTGTGTCTTATGAAAAATGTTTACAATATTTGAAATTTTTGCTTGCGGTCTTCTTAAAGAAAGTAATTTTTGTTTTGTGTTTTTCTTTTGGTTGTAATAAATTACACTATAATTAAATGTTACATACATATGTATGTATGTATGTATATATGCACCTAAGAATAGAAATACTTAACTGATTGTATATAGAAAAAAAAGATAATAGTTAAATTCAAATTAAGTTTGTTGCTTAAATATTTAATTTTATTTCGCTTTCAAATAAATGAAATTTATAGGAAATTAAAATTAAAGTGCTAGAAATCGAAACAAATTTAACTAATCTATTAGCAGAGGTAGGAAGAAAGGGAATAAGAGTTAGATATCTGAATCCACAGAAATCATTTCAGTTGGGAATTTACCTATTTTTTTCAACTGTTATATATAAAGTATTGAATTTTTTCGAATGAGGTAATAAGAATTTGTTAGAAGAGGAAATGGGGGTGAAGAAGAAAAGAAAGTAAAAAAAAGCGGAAAGGGGGAGGAAAAGAGGAAAAGGAGGCAAGAAAATTAATTCATTCCTTTCTACTCGGTTTTTTTCCTTCTCCATCTAATTTTCTTCCTTCTCCGTCCTTTCTACTTCCCATTATCAACTGTTCATTCCCAGTCTAGGGAGCAAATTCTTTCCTACCAGTCCGCTCTTTTTCGCTCTTCTTTTTTTCTTCCTTCACCGTCTTCTGTCACTACCTCCCTGTTCTTCCTTTACAAATCTTCACTTTTTCTCCGCCTCTCTTTTCCTCCCTTCCGTTCCCGCACATTCATTTCTTTTTCGTTTTTTCTTCCAGCTGACACTTCCATAACCAAATAAATACTAAATTTAATATAACATTTCGAGCTTACTTACTTTACTAATTTCTAAGATTTTCTAATATTGGAGATTTTTCATTACCTATTGTTCAAAATCTACCGCTAGGTGTCACTTTATATATAGAATAAATGATATATTGAAACAGCTATAACTTTAGAAATAATCTTAAATAAATAAGTTTAGAATGGTCTAAACCGTCAAAATGGGAGTTTATTAAAAATTTTATTGCAACTATTCCGCATCCTTGAGGAGTATATTGATTCATGGCTAGTGAATACGTGCATTCTGCTTTAATTTACTTAAAAAAATATCAAAGTCCATTTGCAAAAATGAGAGCATTTCCTAATAGGGTTATGATTTTTGCGTCACCTTGTTCGAGTTTTCTTTTAGTTGTAGAACTTGAAGTCACTTAAAGTTACTAGAAGTCAATTGAAGTCACTAGAAGTCCCTTGAAGCCACTTGAAGTCACTTGAAATCAATTGAAGTCACTTTGAGTCACTTGAAGTCACTTGGAGTCAATTGGGTGGAGTAATGATTTACTTATACAATTAACAATATAAGATTAACTTGTTAAAAAGTGGGAAAATTAAATAACACATATTAAAAATTACTTTAGATTCCATTTAACTTCATGTGACTTCAAGTGACTCCAAGTGTCTCCAAGTGACTTCAAGTGACTTCCATTTAAGTCCCAATTGACTCAAAGTGACCTCAAGTGACCTCAAATGACTCCAAATGACTTCAATTGACTTCCAATTCCAATTGGCTTAATGCGACTACAAGTGACTCCAATTGACTTCAAATTTCAATTGACTCTAAGTGACTTCAAGTTCCAATTGACTCAAAGTGACCTCAAGTGACTTCAAATGACTCCAAATGACTTCAATTGACTTCCAATTCCAATTGGCTTCATGCGACTTCAAGTGACTCCAATTGACTTCAAATTTCAATTGACTCTAAGTGACTTCAAGTTCCAATTGACTCAAAGTGACTTCAAATGACTCCAAGTGACACCGATTCAAATCCCAATTGAGTTCAAGTGACTTCAAGTGTTTCCAAATGACTTCAAGTGACTTCAAGTTCTAATTGACTTTAATTGAATTCAAATCCGAATTGAATCCAAATGACTTCAAGTGACTTCAATTTCCAATTGACTCCAAGTAACTTCAAGTAACTTCAAAGCATTCATGATGTTAAAGTCATAAAATTTACATTTCCATAACTCCAAAAAAAGATTACTTTCCCTTGACTTCAAAAAGACTTTTCTAAATGAATAACAAACCAACTCCCAAAAAGACTTCTAACTGCATTTTTTATTCTGGAGTCTGGGTGAGTCGTTTATTAGTTGTGACTTCAAGGTATTGCAATTAAATTGAATGCATTCTTTTACAGCTCCGATCCAAAGATATTCGAAAAATTTTTTATATGCATCCATAGGTAAACGCAACATTTCTTTTTCATCATTTCCTGAAAATTTCCCAATTTCGAGTTGTGCCTTACTCAAGTTTAATAAAAAACTTTAAGTGTAATCACTATATTTTTGGTGCTATTTGATTGATTGCCATTAATAAGGATCACCTTGTCCGATAGTCCTTAACACTTGACTTAAATTGGTATGGTTTTTTTTTATATATAAAGATTTGATCTATCCAGAAACAGCAATTAAATTAAATTTTTATTGATCAAAATAAAAAACATATACCGATCTCATAAGCTAGAATCTGCAGCTAATGATACTTTATAATGATTGCTTAACTCTCGTTATAACTACAAAAAAATATTCTTAAAAATCATTTACAGTTAAAAATATTTTAAAAACATAATTGAAAAGTAAGCAAAAGAGAACAAGAAATTTACAAATGATGGTATAAAAATCATATTTTTCAATCATAAGCTTATTATGTAATGAAGAAGAATAAATCAAAGGAAAACAATACCGAAATGAAATATCATTGTTATAAACTTTTTATTCACACAAAAAAAAAAAAATGAAAAATAAAAAAAAATTGTTAATAATTTTTAAAAACATTTATTTTTTATTTATTTCTTTTATTTCTTTTTTTTTGTGATTTGTTATAAATTCAACGTAAGAAAATATTAAAAGCAAAACTTGAACAACAACATTCAAAGTCATTTTATGCTACAAGCGTTTAATATAAAATTTCCGGTTGCTGCTGGTGCTACTAGCTACCAAGACGATACTATATAATCATAAACGATACTTGCAGTTTATAATAGTAAGACACTTTTACTTCCATACACACACGATTCTTCCTAAGAAAACTTTGATATATTATTATACAGGGTAATTAATCCTTCCTTATTGAATGTCAATTGAATAGACATGTGGCACACATGCACGTTCTTATTCTTCTATTACTTTAACGTTTACTTTGACTTTTCCTTTTGTATACTTCCTTAGTTGGTTTGTTGATGCAATCAAAACATTTAAAGGAAGTTATAGAAAATAAAAGCATTTTTGCCGCTTATGGATATTGCTTGACAGCAATGACTTGTTAATTTCAATGATTAAAAGATTAAACCAAGTTTGTGATAAACATTTTTACTTTTTTTTTTTATTTTATTTATTTACATAATTTTATTTGTGTATAAATCTAAAACGCACGTTTTGGTTACGCTTCAGCGCGCTTTTTCGTTTGACTTCATGCAAAAGTTATGAAAACTTAACGCCTCTGCATTTCAACTTGCAGTAGCGGCAATTTAACAAGTTAATTAATTAAAAAAAAAAAAAGTTGGAGAAAAAATATAAACAAACACATTTTTTTTTTTGTTTTAATTAATATTTTATCACTTTTTAAAAGACACTCAAGCAAACGCCTACCAATTTTGATTTCACTCAACTAACTCATAAAATAAAGAAGAGAAATAAAAATGAAAACAGAAATAATTTTAATGGTTTAATGGTCATTTACCTTCCGGTTGACAAAAACTAAAAAAAAATACACAGCATTTTCCATTTAAGCCAAAAACAGCGACAATCGGAAAATGTTTTTAGTTTCTATAAATATATATACAATGATGTTGTTGTGGTTGTTCTTATACCAAACTTTGTTGTTGTTGCTGTTGTATTGATTCTGTCAGTCATGTAAAGTCAAGTCACTCTTGTTGTATATGGGCGGAAATGCGTGTGCCGTGGATTCTGCTGCATCAACAGCAGCAGCCCACGTTAATTTCTATTATTACTATTATTTTCTATATTTGTTATAATTATTGATGTCTTTTTTCCTATTAAATTGTTTTATTTCTGTGCTTGTTCTTTCCAATGCAATTTTGAATGCAGCTTAAGATTTTTGAATATGTATTTTCGTGTGTGGACGTGGTTGCTGCTATTAAAATGTCCAATCGCTGTATCACTCTAATTTACTTTTACGAAAAAATAGTAGGTGTTTTGTGGTGGGAGTTTTGATTTATTTTCCTTGATTATTAGTTTTTCTAAAGTAACCTAAAGCCTAAAATTAACGTATATTTATTATATTTGAAAGAATTAGGCATGTTTTTTAAATCTTTCGTTTATAGTTTAATTATATACATACCTAATTTATTGTTGATGTGAGAAGTGCATATGTTTAGCTTAAAAAAATGTTTTAAAAAGAATCTAAACGTTTTTAGTGAACCATTTAGGTCAGATGGGGGCAGTCGCTAATTAATGTGTTTTTGTATACAATTTAATACAATTTAAATTAAAATCTTATACACCAGAGTAAGAGTATAATTTTTCTCTACTACCTTTTGATACCTAGAACTCAAAAGGTTGATCAAATTCATTTATGATTGTTATGGCAGCTGTTAAAAAAAAACTCTTTGATATAGTTATATACCAGTATATCGATTAAGCTTAGCATGGAGTTGAATATGTACACTTTTCGGTTAATGAAACCAATACGAAAGATCATCAAAACTAAAACTTTCCATATGAGAAGATGCACGAGGGCTTCTCTTTACAAATTCTTAGCGGAGTTGGTTTCGTTCCCCCCCAGGGCTCTTCAAGAGGAGCAGATACTTGCAATATATTTAACTGGCTAATCGAAGGTGGAAGTCATGGTTTTATGCACAGCTTTGACAAGGAAAAATATATGTTTCTGGATATTTAAATATTTTTACAACCATTTTAGCCAATGAAGGCTTATAGATTATTAATTACAAATAAAATAAAAAATAAAAGAAAAATATGCTGAGATAACTAGACTCTACTCGATGGGTTTAGTATGGACCGCGATTACTTCAGTGTTCGGAAAGGAATCAATTTTTTTACCGCACGTTAACGGTAGTTGTGACCTACAGAAGATTTGCAGTAGATCAGTCATTGTAACTAAGCAACCAGAGAGTCGTGAAATTATGCCAAATTACTTCAAAGTTAATTATGTATAGGTTTGCTTGCAAGTTACTGCTGCAATAGATTTCACCTCAGTTAAATGTCAGGGTAGAATTGTCGTAAATGCAACGAAGCTGGGGACTAGCTTGCATGAAAATGTTCTAGATCAGTATTTCTGATGCTGAAATCATAGTTTGGCATAATTTTGCTAAGTACTGTAAGCCGTTTCTGAAACTCGTGCAAGGTCAAAGTTGTACATTCCTTTAATAACAAATAAACCAATATTTTCTCCTAACCGGATATAATAGCGAATGAAACTTAGCAAAAGTCCAACTTATATTGTCACGGTGTTTTATTTTTGCAGGGTCAAAAAGTACATGAATACCATTGTTATAGTCTGAATGAGTGTTAGCCTAAAAGTTCGATTCCCAGATAGGGAGTAAATGCTATAAAAGGACATCTGCAGGGTATTCGCCATAAACAAAGTACTAGCATAGCATTTATTTACTATACATTTTTGTTTCATTTATTTAGGTTGTCTATCATGGCCTTAATATTTTTGTATGATATTTTTGGTGGTTTAGTGGATTGCCTTCTCTGCTGGAATGGATTTATTTCAATTCTTCAACTAAAAGTCAACGTCATTTGGATTTCTTTTATGCTGGTTTACGCAGAACTAATACACTGAGATCTATACACTTTTTGTTGCTATTTGTAGAGCCTTAACCGAATTTAACTGTATCTCATATTTATTAATTTTAGATTTTTCTGTTTCTAAAGCTGTATTTAAAAATTTGCTTAGCTTATTTTATTTTAAATATTATTTGTATTTAACGTTCTAGTTGTTAAATTTTTGATTGACTTAAAAACCCCTAAAGAAATTAATGAGCGTGGTTTTATGAAGTGGGAAAAATTGAATGCCAAAAATTATATGTTATTTGTTTTAAAAAATTAAATATTTTATATTAAAAATTCAAACTCCCAACTACTCACAACTGGTATTTTGTATCTAAGTACTTTATTTAACTTTTTTTTTAACTCAAACTTTCAAATTCAATTAATTACAATTTTTAATTTTGGTTTTGATTGCAGCCACTGTCTGTGATGCGCATCACAACTCATAGCCGATGCATTTTTTTAAAAGCTTGGGAAATAATAACAGAAAACTGTTACGGTAGCAGTTCCCTTGCTTTTGATGAAAATCGTCTGGAGTCGGGCTTAAGAACTAGAAAGTTAAACTTTAATCTATAATTCTGGGTTATGATTTCAAATATTGGTAGCTTATATAGGATATTGAAAGATTAAGAACTATCACTAAGATCACTGATGAGGAATTGTGGCGGATTCCGAAACGGCCGTCTGATTTGCCCGTCTCTGTATACATTGTTGTTGTGATGACTACATTTGTTCATTAACTTTTCTTTCATTCTATAATTGTATGATTTTTAAGGAATTTCGTTTTCCATTAGGTTAGGTTAGGTTGGAGTGGCAGCCTTCTGCTTGAAAGCACACTTAAGCACATTTAGGCTCATTGTGATACCACAGTGCGGCGCGACTCCCCCATTTACGGATTGGAGAACCATGAGGATTCCATAATGAATCTGGATATGTCCTTAATATTTACGGATTATAGCTCGGACAGACTAGTGAAGAAAGGTGAACCCAGGAGTTTTAGTCTCCTCCTGGCCAGGGATGGGCATTCGCACATGAAATGGAGGACTTTTTCTTCTTTCTCTTTAGAGCCGCAGCCCCGACAGAAGTCATTGAATGGCAGTCCAAGTCTTGCAGCATGTCTCCCCATTATGCAGTGTCCCGTGAGCACTGAAGTCGTTATGCTGATGGAGCTTCTGCTTAGGTTGAGTAGCTGTCTAGTACGTTTATTGTCCATAGTGGTCCATGTTAGCCTGGTAATACCACAGGTATGCTCCGCTACCCAGGATCTTTTTGCTTCCTCAATGTAGTTTTGCTTAATGGCTAATTTAATAGACGTAAGAGGGACACCAATGGTGCAGGTAGGTGATATATCTGTAAGTTGCGAGCCCTGTTTTGCTAACTCGTCGGCATTGCAGTTACCTGAAATATCCATATGTCCAGGCACCCAATATAGGTGGACCTGCGAGTGACTCGACAAAATGTTGAGTGAAGATCGGCAGTCGAGAACAAGCATTGATGTAGTACTTGATTGCTGCTTGGCTGTCCGTGTATCATGGTCAGGAAGTCGGAAAGAGAGTCTGAGATCTAACTTACTAGAGCAGATACCACAGCCGACTCTTTCCTTCGATTTGGATCCATCTGTATAGATGTCAATTGAATTGTCAGTGACCACCTCGTCATTAACCCATTCCTCTCTATTGGGGATATGGGTGAAGAACGTGTGGTTTAAATTAGGGGTAGAGCAAATGTAGTCTACGTTAGTTGGTACGGACGTATCGTGGATTAAAATCTTGGCATGGCCCAGGTTTAACCGGGTCCAGCGAGTTAGGGCACTGAGTCTGGCAGCAGAGCACTTAGCTTGTTGCTTAACCAGAAGTGAAGTTGGCAACCAATGAAGGATTGCGAAGAGAGCTTTTGTGGAGGTAGTACGGAGAGCCCCAGTAATCAATATGGCTGCCGTTCTTCTAACCTTATCCAGTGGTCTGAGCATTTTCTTTCAACTTCTCCGCCATTTTTTCATAGCCCTTGGAAAGAAACAAGGCAGTTTCTCTTTAAAACTTTTATAACATTTGTATATAAACATTGGGTATGCATCTTTTGATCATTGTAAATTCTTAGCCCCCTCACACTTTACTTACTTGTGCTAAAACAAGCTATAAATAACATAAAATAATTGAATTAAATATTATAAAAATTATGTATTTCAAAAAGTTGTTTATTATAAAACTTGACAGCTTAGCATTTCAATAAGTAAAAGTTGCTCGTGTAGTTTGCTCAAGTTACTATAATTATAAGATAATCTGGAATTTACTTATATTTTTTCGTTTATTTCGAACCATAAATATAAAAATATTTATTTCATTTATAGAAAAAAATCATAAAATACTTTTAACACATCCATATTAAAACTAAAGCTGCCCAGAAATAGTTTGCCATACTAAAAATTAGTTTGTGATATCCGAAAAAAAATAAAAATAAAAAATAAAAACAAAAATATAAAACAAAAGCATAAGCAAAATGATTCAACTCATCGTGAATTAATTTCTTAAAATATTTTCGAAACACTTTTCTCCAAATAAGCTGAAGAGTATTTTGTAAGCATTTAAAAGTAAATTAGTTTAGCCAAAAAATAAAAATGATGCGCAAAAATATTCAAACTGAATCCAAAAACAATCTTCATATTTTTGATGCTTTTTTCTTTGTAATATTGTTTGAAAGTGAATTTATAAAATATTATAAAACAACATTTCATAAAGCAGCAAAAATGTAACTGAATAATATATTTCACATACCTACTGTATATAATTTGTTATTTATATCGATTAAATTAACTTTTTTTTATAAAATATTTAAATGCAAACTTTTCAGTTAAGTCATTTACGTAGCATGGCATACCCTAAGCTTCATTTGCTTGTTTTTGTGTTTCATATGTTTCTCTGCAAAACATGATGCTGAAAATAGTTTCAAAAAGGCTTGTCAAGGCTTTTTATATTTCAAATGTTAGTTTAGCTTTTGTTTCTTTTTTACAGTAATTATTATTAAATAGCATATTTTAATGAAATAATTAAAAATGGTAATTTTATAATTCTCTCTAACTGCATGTGTTATTTACTTCCACAATACTCACCGTGGTATCTGTGTTGCAACATAAAGCAGCAAGTTTTTATTACACTTTGTTATCTTCAATTACTTGAATTTGCTAACTGTTAGCAAGTGAAAGGTTTTTTTCTTTTTGTTTTTGCAAAAAGGAAATATCTATTTACCCATAGAGGTGCCATTTAAAGCGTATAGTTGAGCATTAGTTATGCTAAATGAGTTTTCTGCAAAAAAAAAAGAAGAGGTTTTAGATTTCTATTGCCACTGCTATTGCTGCTTGACAAGAACAAAAAGAAAACACATACACACACACATAAAACAGTGTTTGAAATGTTGTTGTTGTTGGTTTTTTTTTTGTGTCTCATGCTTTCTACTAATTTGTGTGCATGCTTCTTTGATTCTGCGTAAGAATGTATATTATTGTAGGTTTTTTTCTACAAACAGTAATGATTTAAATTACATACATTTCGGCATGCATACTATTTTAGAAACAAAAGACTTAAGAAGCAAACCTTTTATTAAAAAAAAAACGATTACTTTAAGGCTTATGACTAGTTTGCATTCAACAGGCATTAAAGTTAAGCTCAAAAAGTTTTTAATTGCGTACGTTTTAGCATAAGTTATTTCAAACAAAAGATTTAAGGCAAAAACTTTTAATTGCCTAAAAAATGTGCAATTTAAGAATGATTGCATATTTTTCCAGACGAAAAAAACTGAAATTTGACTAAAAAAAAAAATGGTAAATTTTACACTTTTCAGCATGAATGTTCTCTTTGCAAAAGACTTAAGCCAAAAACTACATTTTTTTTTTTAAATATTCGCTTAGAAATGTGTTTTCCATAGATTCAAGTTTCAAAGAGACTTGAATTTCTAATAATCTGTTATAAACCTTGTTTCAAAAACAAAAGACTTAAGCAACAAACTTGTTATTTTTAAGTAAGGGTCAGCGTAAAAATATTTGGTACCATAAATTAGCTTTAAAAGACAGCTTAATATCATATTTTTCAGTACCTATATTCCGTTCAAAAACAAAAGACTTGTACTAAACAAAAAACTTGTACTTTTTTCTAAACACAAATTTTGCAATAATTATAATTTTTGCTTTTATAAGTTTTATTATAATTTATAAACAAATGTGAGCATGCAATCATCATTTTATGCAGTCCAGTCAGTTCACCATATTTAGTTCATTATCTGTCTGCTGCAGTGTTGTGCCTTTTGAGCTTCATTATTTTTATAGCGCAAAGTCTCTACCTCTAAGCATGTACTCCAATTTCTATTGCTGCACACTTTTGACCACTCGTTTTGTGCAATGTTTTTTTTCCAAAGTTTGTGCTCCATTATTTTTATACATTTTTTTTGTGTCCCGCTGCCCAAACATAATTTTGTTGTGGTTTTGCAATTTTACTCTATTTTTATTTCTAGTTTTATTTCTTTTGCTTTTTTTTGTTTATAAATTGAATTCATGCTTTAATTATTTTTTTTTTTTTGTGGTGTTGCCAACATTTTCCAAACATGTTTTGGACATATTTCTTTGTACGTGAAGTCGCCGTACTCTTTCTTTAATATTGTTTGCCAGTTGTAGCTGTGTGCTGCGCTCTGATTTACTTCAAATTTTCTATTGCATTTTTGTTTTTAATTGGAATTTGTTTTTTCATTGACTTGAAAATGGTTGATGGTTTATAGGTTTTATTATTTATACAAATGTATAACGTTTTATTTCAAACTAATAGCTGTTTCCTTATTTACGAATAATTAAAGATTTATGGAATTTTTATTACATATTTTTAGAGTTAAAATAAATAGTTATTTATTGTATTAATTGCTGGTATTTTTATTTTTTTTTATAATAATCGAGTTAATAACTTTTAATTTTAGTTTTAATATTTCTTAACTGAACGACTTAAGTTTCAAACTTAAATTGTATTTGAACAAAAAATCTTCTGAAACTTGAAAACTTACCCGCTTCTATGTATACTCAAATATTTAGTTTTATTTCTTCAATAGATAGCTTAAAAATTGTTTTTAGTATGTAATTTTTATTTATTAAAAACATTGGCAGAAAGGTAAAAATGTGTTAATTAGCGGTATTCGTTAGGCATTGAGGCCTTTTGGTGACAATCAATTATTTGCGCTAAAGCCACGAGCTATTTGGATAATGATAAATAGTTATTTAAATACCGAATTGTATAAAGCAACTGTTTAGTTTTAAAATATTTGTTGTTATTTTTTTTATTTATTAAAATATTAATATTTCAACTTATTTTCGCTTTTCCCTATAACTATACTGGATTTGTTTAATCAAATGCTCAAGCAAGTTCGTTTGCTAAATCTTTTGTTTCTCAATTGGCCATGTCGCCTCTTTGCGGATGTTCACTAAAAAGTACTTACTCTACTTACTAATTTTCAATAGTTTTTAAGTTTATTTGATCAGTAAGTGCACAATATTATGTTTCATAGAGTTTCAAGAAAGAATTTTGTTTATAAATTTTCCTCTTTTCCAACAGATATCTAAGCCATTAAGGTGTTGCTACTGATTTAATAAACTTTTGGAAGACAAAAAAAGATCTTAACCTTTTCTCTCTTCTCAATTTCTAGGCCCGCTTGAGAATTGGAGTGTAATTAATATTCGCGTAAACTCTCTTTAGCAAAAAGTTTTAAAATGCTTTAAGATTGTTTCTATTCATGAATTTCATCAAAAAATTTATTTCGTATTTTTGATCTCCTGATCGCTTTACTAAATCTAGTCTGCTTGACTTTTATTTATTTGATTTTTATTTATTTGCAAAGTCGAATCTTTTAACATTATTAACAGCTAAGAAAAAAGAACTAAAATGAATTCAACACCATTTAGCATAAAAATTCAAATAATTAAATATTAATTTTCATTCAATTTTCTTCCACCAGTCTTACGTTGATAGTATAGAGACACATTAAGTAGAAGAAGTAAAGGAGATAGAGGCGTATCCCAAAACTTTAAGGAGTTAAACTGCAGGAAAATTATTCTTCTATTGCAAAAAACCCCACCCAAGGTATTTGAGTTAGAATACTGAGGTTAATAATACTGAATGTTAATTCAAAATCATCAACAACACTCACAATTATGAGCTGCGATAGGAACTATTGAGCTTATTCAAATAAAATTTGGTAAAAATGTGAAAGATTCACGAGCATGGATTTTCATTCAGGATCTATGTAAACTGAACGTCAATTTGTCGTAGTTTAGAAGAAAAGAATTGTTGGGATAAGTGCAAAATGTAAAATTTCCCTAGTGTGTCATTGCGAGTATAGAAACATATTTCGCAAGAAAACGAAAATTGTGGAAAAATATCATAACCTCTTCAGTGTACAAGATCACATAATATTTACAAGGTTTTGCTTATTTTTTTAATTTTTGAATTTAGTTTAGTTACTTTTCTTAAATTCTAATGTAATTAATATAAAACATGATTCTTATTTAGTCTCATTATTTTACTAGAACTCAAGAAAAATTATCACTATAAATTAAAAAAAAAATAATTAAAAACGTGGGTACACATATGTGTACTTTTTCAGCGAGGAGGATAAGATGAAGTCCACTTTCGCTGAATTATAAGCGAATATATATCTGTGATGAATTTCAAACTAAAATCAATGAATAACCTAAAAACTATCACAAGTAGGTAGAAATGCTTTAATTTTAAACTTAAGATTATCAAATTTCCAAAGCTACAGCAGCAAGATAATATGTTTTCGATCCTTTTCCATCTCTGCTTTCTGCATTTCAGCTGGCAATTTTTGATCTTTTGAAAGCTTACTTTCCATTTTATTTTCTCCATACCTATATCTATATCTAGCACTATATTTATTCAGTCTGATATTAATATCGTCATCTGCCTCAAAATGTGTGATCAATACGATCCTTAAATGCAGAATTTGTTCACGTATTCAATAGACTGAATTTTCATTGTGATATACTCGTCGTTGACTTTGTGAGTTCACATATAGAGCGTGCTACTGTCTTCAGACGATCAGTTTTACTATGCATATCACTTAGTTTGAGGGAGCGTAGATCCATATAACTACAAACATACTCGTATTTGTGGACATCGTTTACGAAGTCCAATTCTTCTAGTTCTCTCTCTGTACAATATTATTGTTATTTTAAAATTTTTTGTGTCAAATATAGTTTAGGTTAAATTAGAAAGCATACTAGAGTCAATGTTCTGTGAAAATCTTTGATTCTAATATCCAATTTACGAAAACCTTATATACCTATTTATATTAAATTAATTTTAAGAAAATGAAAAATAATTTATAGAAAATCCCTTAAAGCATTTTAGTCATATAATAGAAAGTTACTCACCCACATTTCTTTGTATATTTTTTCTTTTACCAAAAAATTAAATAAAATCATTTAAATCAAAAAGAAAAAAAAACATCAATAGAAACTGGTTTACAACAACAAAAGCAGCCAATAAAACAATAACAGAATTTAGTTTAAATGATTTAAAAACAATGTTAACACTTTAAAGCCCTTTCATGTACAATACAAACACGAGAAAGGTTTCAAAACTGAAAAAAATGAACTTTGCCATGTACAGTAGAAAAAAAGAAAAACATTAGCAACAACAACAAATATCAATAATATGCAGCTGTGTGTATGTTTTTTTTTTTTGTATAAGTTTATAAAAATTTGAGGTTAATCAGCCAGCACAGCGCTGCTCAGCTCCTATTAAACCGAACAATATCAGAAACCAAAAACAAATCAAAACCACAAAATGGTGGAAAAAACGCGAAGCCGCAGTTGCGCGCCGTTCCAACAGCGGAGAAAAAATAAAAAAAAAATATAAAAAAAAAAACAAAAAACATAGAAATATAAAATACAAAGCAATAAAAAACCAAAAAAATGTTGCTGACCCGAAACAAACATATACAAAGACACACACACACACACACATATACAGAAACACATAAACGGATAAAGATACAAGCATAAAAAAGTCGCAAAGCAACTTAAGGCGCAAAATTTGAAATTGTACGAAAAATCTGAAAATTACAAAATTCAAAAACGAAAATAGAAAGGAAATTTAAAAAGAAGAAGAAAAAAAACGAATACAAAGTTTTACAAATAAAGGTATAGTACCAAGAAATAAACAACAAACAAAAGAAACCTCCAACCAAAAATAGTAGCAAGCAGCAGCAACAACAATTGTCGACGACAACAACCCAAGATATGTTCATGTTAGCTTGAGATAAAAAGTTGCGGCTGCAAATAATATTCCCCTTTTGTACTTCATAACGCCTCTCCTCTTTAGCATTTTACTTGTCTGCGTTTATATGTGTGTGTATCATTAAGACCCCCTCAAATGTAGTTGAAGCTGTAAAGATATTGTAAAAAACAACAAGAGAAAAAGCTTCAAACTAATTCAGCTGCATGAACCACAACTAACTCAAACTGTACCTAACACGCAGCACTCGTGCTTGAGTTTTGTATTTTGCGTATATATATTTTGAATCTTGAATCTTGCCAGCAATGAAATTGAAACGAAATGTTGCTGCTGTCTGTCCACAGCATATAAGACTTAAGTCTGTGCCAAGTTAACAGTCAACAATAACAACAAAAAGTAGAAAACCAGTTTGCTTTTGCTTGTTTCATTTCATTCCTTTAATGCCTTAGAGGAGAAGTAACCAAACGTCAAGCACAAGACGACAATAACAACAAAATATATGTATAAAATCTTAACTCTTTTTTTCTTTTTCTTCAACTGCTACTTTTTGTTGTTGTTTCTCTACTCTTTAGACTCTTACCTTAAGTTGGTTGTGGCTGTATTTCTCTGTTCATATAACAAATATGGCCGCTTCCATAAGCAATACAAACTCGTTTGAGTTAATTTTTTAAGTCTGATTGTGTCTGTCTTATTGGAATATATATATGCACTTAAAAACTAAGTAATGTTTTTTTTTTGCTTTTGCTTTGTACTTTCAGGTTTTATGGCACTTGGACGCTTTTCGTCGTTCGTTTCGTTCTTTGAATCAACATGTCTGCAGTGGACAAGATTGTATCTTTTGCGCATTGAAGGTAAGTTTCAAATGAACTGTTTTGTTTCCATTTATGTTCCACAAAAAAGTTGGAGTTATAAAGCGAACATGTTTGAAGCAAGCCTAAAAGTATGCTTCAAAATAAGTCCAAATTATTTTCTACATAATTTTACTTTTTGATCACAATAATCTCATTCAATATGTATAAATTCTGAATGCTCTTAGTTTTATGCATTGGTTTTTTATTATTATTCAAAAAATATTAAAAGATCATTTGTGGATGTTGAGTTCGATTCAAACATGTTCGTTTTGCAGTTAAAGTTATGCAATAGAACTTATTTTTTTTATATATATATAAAATGCATTGTAAAATGATTATTGCTGGGTGTTTTTAGTATCTTCGATGTAAAGATGGTAAGTGTAGTGTGAAAACTATGAAACGAGTAGCAAGTGAGCAAATGTATTTGGTAAGAAAAAAAGTTCATACATCATGCAGTAAACATTTGAGCGCCTAAAATCAAAGTTTCAAACCATCTTTTAAAATCCATTGGTACTTACATCATATTTCCATTTTTATTGCCAATGTATGACATTACGGTATTACCCTTAAGTTCTAACTAACTAAGTAGCTTTAATTCTTATACCCAATAATTATTAGCATAAATAGATCGTTTTCTGATCTGATCTTTCTATTCCGTTAATGAGAAATTTTCTACATTGGACGATTAAAAATATTATTATTTCTCATCGATATGTGGGTGATCTGATTTTCTCATTTGCTAATTTGTTCAGTAAATCAATTTTATTAATCTACAGTATATATAAATTGGACAAAGTTGTTTTAGAGACCCACATATACCACCCAAACATGTTATCCTATTGAAAAAAATGTAGGTTTCCTGCAAGGGGCCAAAATTTATAATTTTCTTAAAAAAATTGAAATTTTCCACATTTTTTTTTTTATTTTCGATCTTCGATGCACGCTAATATGCACTCACTGATCTGCTCATTAATACATTAGTTATTTAATTATGTTTTCTCATATCGATCTCTTCAGGCATAGATTTCTTCATCTGTTGTTCTTTGTATCTGACGATTGAAAAACTTTAATTTTCTTTATCCGGAGAATTCTCGTCGATTTGTTCATAGTCCGATTTGATCCTTCCATACAATAGTATAGAGCATTTTCTATTTTCATTGAATTCCAGTTGTATCTACAATATTACATCATTGTGGGTTGAATTATCACCTAACAAAACTGGGAATTACCTATAATGAATCATGTAGATTTTGCAGAGAAGACAGTGAATCTGCGAAGCACATCTTCAGGCAGTGCCCCGCACTTATTCATATTCGGAAAAGGAATTTGGGTGACCATCAAATACCAGATGCTAATTTCAACTCTGTAAAAAATTTCTATCGGAGGTGGATTTATGGAACTACTATTAGTCGAGGCACAATAGCTCTTAAATAATAATACAATATTATATCTATCATATTTCTATTCAGTTTCAGAGAATTTCTCATATAATAATACAAGATACAACGGTCGGAGAATTTCTATATTTTAAAGTTTTCTCCTTTTTTCTCATTGACCTCTGTTTCCATTAGCTTTCAAATAGATGAATTTATCTTTATACTTATTCATAGGTATAAGGAACCGCTGATATATTATTCAATGTATTAGATGCTTGCTTATATATTTTAAAAGTGATCTGTTCATGAATCGATCTTTTCATTCAATAACACTGCTCTGCATGGGTTTTGCGAATTAGATGATTCCTAGTGTTTCCGAATGAATTTTTCATGCTGAGCACGAATCTGGGGTCAAACACTGCCCATCACGTCACGTTTCACGAAAACTGAAAACTGCGTTTTTGGCCATTTTTGAAATATTGTGAAGCTGAACCTTGACGTGCTACAAACTTTGCTAATATCAGAAATTAAAAACTGAACCATGCCCTTTCAAATGAGCCCTATGCCAAATTGTTCGCATGCGCCCTTGGAGCAGGACGTGTCCATATGTCTAGGGGTGCAGGATAGAAATGTATACAGAACGGATTTTATCTAACTTACACCCACGGCCAGACATAATAAGAAGTGATGCGGTCCGAAATGTTTTAAGGGTCGTTGGTTACACATCAGATTTCAAACATTCAAAATGGCGGATCAACTATGGTGGGCGGATTTTATCACACTCATACCTACGAAATATAATAAAAAATGCAGTGGTTCGAAGTGTTTTAAAAAATTCAAAATGGTGGATCAAATATGTAAGGATATAAGATGTAAGACAAAATCAGTTATGTGTACATTTTTTTCGTGGACCCCTAGACATAAGCTCATCCCCTGCTCTAAGGGCGCATGCGAACGATTTGGCTCATTTGAAAGGGCTTTACTTTCTGATATTAGCAAAGTTTGTAGCACATCAGGGTTCAGCTCCACAATTTTACAAAAATGGCCAAAAACGCTGATTTAAAGGATTTTAACCCCTTTTTTCTCGGAAACGTGACGGAATGGAAAGTTTTCGACCACAAATTTGAAATCACTAGAAGCCATCTTATTCGCATAAGAAAAATTGAAATTTGCAGGGCAGTGTAATCGGAGATCTTTATTTAAGCGAACATTTCTCAGTTAGTTGCCTCTTCCATTTATTTCAGCTCAATGTACAATATTCACCTATTGAGGTGTTTATGGTCCCTGATCTTTTCATTCGACGATCTTTTGATTCTGTGCCTGAGAATTTTCCTAACATAAACAAGGGCTGATCATAATTTTTATTAAGTTTTTTCTCAACTATCAGCCCTAAATTTATTCAAGATATATTTACAGTATTACATTCTCTGCAATCTGGATCCTTTATGTTTTATAATGTGATCGTTCTATCAAAGGCTAATATTTCCATCGATCTTAGAATTTTATTTATTTAGAGCTTATTTAGCTACCTCTTTAAGGAATGAGAGTTTAATTCTAAGTATTACAAACATCTTACACTTATGTTTTTATATATAGTCTGTCCTTTCCTTAGTCTAAGGATCATTGAATTAATGATCTGCACACTTTTTGCTTTGGAAATTTTTCAGCTCTTGTATTTTGTATTTCAGATCCATCTGTAATCCTCAAACACTCAGAAACAGTTTTTTATGTACTTTTTTATCACATTTTTCTATCTATAAGAGTCTTCTCATATCATCCTCAGCCATAGATTTCTCATCCATCAATCTATATAATCCAACTTTAGATCACTTATCTTTCCATTTATCATGCATATTTTTGTATCCAAATTTTTTGTATAAATCTATCTTTCCACTTAGAATGGAAACGTCCTTAAATCAGACTTAGGTAGGTCTTAAATACATTTATAAATCCTTACATTTAGTGCTACTTTTTTCTATGAACCAAATTTTTATCGATCTTTGTCGATCTTTTTCAAGCAACGGCTGAATCTATTCACATTGTTGTTTGCTCTTTAACAATATTGCTCAGTGAGATTGATAATAACGATTAAAACTTGTATTTTATGACCGAACTAGCCAATTTAATATAAATTTTAATAAAATAAAAATGCCATATCATATTTTAAACTATTCACCTAAAATCGATGAATCCAATTTTTTGGCTTATTTGTCCTCTGGAAGAAATTTTGGATCAATATTTTTCATCTTTTATATATTTATAAGTTTATTCCTTAGTTCATTTGTTAACGAAGCAACCCAAAGTATATTCCTTATATCGTAGATATTATTTTATACAGAAAATTCATACAAACAACTGTGGTCTCTCTACAATAATTTATTACAAGGATTTCCAAGGAAACTTTCAGCAAATGACAATATAGTTTTATACAACTTGTTAATGGAAAAAATGTCCTTTATATTCACATATGTTTTAAATTAAAAACGCTCAGTTCTTCATCTCCTGCGAAAAATAACATTTTTTGTATGTAAAAATCTCCTTGAAATCCTTCAAAAATCTTCCCCACAGTTGCTCCCACTGTTTCCAAATGTCTGCATTTATTTCTTATCTCTTATTTGGCACTTTTGCTTGCCAACATTCCCACACGTAAATTTTCTTAAGCAACCATATTTAATATTGTTTTTTTTTTTATAGTTAGAAGAAGAAAATCTTTTAATATGTACTTACAATAAAAACTCTATAACTACAATAAGTTAGAAATTACGAAAAAGGTAAGGGTAGATTAAAAGATGAAGTGGAAAATGACCATTTGTTGTTGTTGTGAAAATGAAAAAAAAAAAAATACTATTAGGTACAAGGTTTTTTTTTTTCTTTCTTTCTTTATCTTTATCTTGCTATGCACAAGATGTGCACAATTTTTGTAATTACAAATGATTTTCAAGTGCGTGATTTTTCTTCTTCATTCTCAGGTGTTTAAAAGCACATGAATAGATGTAAGTGTCTATAGTAAATGTGTGCAGTTAATAACTTCAACATGTGCATGTTTTTATGTTTTATTTTATTATTTATTATACAATTGTAATAATAGTAAAATTTAAACAAGAAAGTAAAAAAAATTCCCACACCTAATTTAGGAGGGTGTTTTTTTTTTTGTAATATCAGTGAGAGCATGCAGTTTTGATCGTTCTCTCGCTCTCGCTCTCTTTCTCTTTTTTTTTCTTTCAGAACGATACGCTTCATATGTGAGTTTGTTGTTTGAATCTTTTGTTTGACTTAACAGTAGGAAGTATGGTAAATATTTTATATTCTTAGGGTTTGATTTATGAGGGTGTAACATTCAATTTGTTATTTTTTAAATTGATTTTTTTTTATTATGATTTCTTATTTTTATTTGATTAAAATTTTTCATTAAAAATAGTTTGAGTCTGTCTTGCAGCTATTGAACTATAACATTTTCATTTAAATTTACAATTTTCTGAAACGTGTTTTGTGGTTTTTATTGCAAAACAAAAACAAATCTTCATACCACTGAAGATGGTATGAAGATGCTTCAAAGATGCTGTGTGCAACTTTGATTGCTTAAGCTTTAATTTAAAGTCTTTAAATAAAATCTCATTTAGTTAGAAATTAAATTCATTTAAACTGCAGTCACGTTTATATCGATTGGCAATTTGTTAGTTAATTTTTTTTTTGTTTTTCAGTTTCCACACAGTTCGCTGCTAGGCTTTTTAGTTTTTATTCGAGCTTTCAATTTTATTGTTTTTGTTTTTTTCGTTAGCTACTTTAGCATCATTTTCTGCTTTGCTTTAAAGATGCTAGTAGTAAACATTAAATAGAAGTATTAATTTAAGTGCAAGTAAAGGTTTCTATGATTAAAATATAGCACTTAACCATCAAACGTGTTTCAATTGATGTTGCTTTGAATTTTCTAAAGGTTTTCAGCACTTCATAAATTATATTTTATATTCAAGAATTTTATATACCTACCTCTTCTACAGGCTTTTAAAATTTCTATGTAATTTCGGCTGCAGCATTTCTCTGGTAGCCAGTTCCATAGAATTCCTTTGCATTCACACGCAATAAAAGTAATTCACAAAAACCCTCTAAATTACGTTGAAGGCACCCTCGAAATTACCATTTAAATACCATTGCAAACTCACGCACACAATTATCCTTTTATTTATGTCCTTGTTAACCTTTCTTCTTGGTATTTTTATGTTAACACCTACGCATTTTCTACGTGAGTAATTACCGTGCCATAATTTCAAATATATCACATAAAAACACACAAAAGGGAGAAAAGAGAAACAATGGTCACTCTAGTCCATACTCAACAATAGTCTCATTGTCCCTTTGTTATTTTAAATAGTCTAAACTAATCTAGATAAAAACATTAATTTCAATAGCATATGCATGTAATTTAAGTTGCTTTAGGCTTTTGTTTTTGTATACGTAATTGAAGGTTAGTTTGCTTAGGCTTTCATATAATCCATTTACATATAATTTTCTAATAGAAATGTTTGTCATTTCGTTAGTTTGTGTATTGATTAATGTTTCTTTTCCTTTTAAAAAGCCATAAAGTTTTTATTTATGTATTTTTACTAGTTACAGTCTGTTTTCTTCTATATGATAAATTAAGTGCTAAATATGTTAATTAATAATTTAGATTACATAATTTATAATACAGCTGCTTACTTAGTTATGAAAATATGTGAGTACTTTACATTGTGTGTATAAATGAAGCTGAGCATACATTGACTTCATTGTATATGAATAATGTGTGTGAATATTTTTTATGAAAAGCTGGGAAATTTTTAATACTCGTATTATTTATTGTATAGTTAGTAGTTATATAAATAGGAAGGTAGCAAAAGAACTAGCATTTTATGGTACATACACTTTTTTACTCTTTCAATTAAATTTTCACAAGTTTTTATAATTCTTTTAATAAATCAGGTGGAAAAGCTTACGCCTAGACCTTGTGATATAATTTTTGTAGTTGTAGAAATAAATCAAAATAATTAAGCAATGTGAAGTCATTAAGGTAATCTGCCAGCCACCTACTAGATATGAGGAGGTCCATAACAAAATGCAATAATTCCACTTTTTGAGATTTTAGTTTTGTTTGTCTTAACTAAGTTCTACATGTTGAAATCTATGTAACCATTCTATTCCAAAAATAAAGATTCAGACCAAAATGAAACATTTCCAATCTAAATCCTACTGAAAAGTTGCTAAAATGAAATTATTGCGTTTTGTTATGGACCTCCTCATATTAGTTTATAGTTTATAACAGAATCTCCACAGAACTAAACTTATGAAAAGCTTGGAAATATGTTTTTAATACGCAAATTATATTTGTAATGACACAGTCTGCACAGGTCTTTTTTTTTGGTATAATTAAAAATTAGCTTCCAGCGACAAGTTTGGGTAGAGAGAAGGCGAAAATAAATTTTTTTCATTATCCTTTTCTTACATCTTTTTCTAACCCAATTTTCTGCCACATTCGTCCTTTGTGTTTTTTCTCTTCTTTTTACAATTTTCTTTTCAATGACCTAATGAACTAAGTACTATGAACTTCTGCCGATTTTGAAGCCACACATTTGCCTAAAAACGCATTGAAACAATCACTAGTACTGGGAATATGGAAGAAGCCACTTAAAGAATGACGCTGAAGAATCACTAAGCTAGATTTTCATATACTTTCTACATTAAGAATTATTTTATTTACTACAATGACAGCTCTTTGCTCTGAAAAATATTCTTGAAATGCTTAAATTCTTAAATTAAATTAAATTCTTAAAAATTGCGTCAGTGTATTTATAGTTTTTTTTTCAATAATATAGAGAAACAATAGACTTAGGCTACGAACTTTTATTGCCCGATAATTTACATAATTAAGTATGTGGTTTAAGTCTTTCGTTTTCGAATAATGTAATTAAAATGCTTCATTAAAGTTTACAGTTTTCATGTTTTCTCTGCCAAGAGAGAATAGGGGAGGAAGGAGCACATATAAGGTACACCTTTATTTTTATTGCTATATTGAAAACGAATTCACAGTAGATATTATGATTGGTTGGTCTGAGCAATGATGATTCTTGCTTTCTGGTTTTCCTTGCTCAGATTGTTGCTTCTTAAGTTTTAAACTCAAACTATTGTAATCTTTATTTGGTTGAATTGAGTTATGGCTCTTGCTTTCTGCCTGTTCCCGATCGAATCCAATTTAGTGCAAATTTTTCATCTTAATGCCACAAAATGTCATATAGGTATGTATATATGAATTCCATAACTATATACTTTATTTATAAATATTTATTAACCACTGATTATATTTTCAAAAGGTTTTGTAGACGTTAATTTTTGTTGAGTTAAGAAAATAATATTAAAAAAATTATTAATTGCGAAGCGTAAACGGTTTAAGAATTAAGCAAAGGTTGGGTAGGTTAGGTTAGGTTGGAGTGGCTGTCGAGAGACACACTTAGGCCTGAACGGCCCATTGTGATACCACATAGTTGGACCTACAGTTTAACGCCGATTCCGAACGGCGGTGTGGCAATTTTTTATCGGCTTGGTGGTTTTGCCATTACCAACCAATGTGTGTACTTGTACACTATCTTATAATTCTCATACACTTCATATTGATAGTGAATATAAGAAAGTAATGAAAATTAACCACCAGACGAAGACGGGAATCGAACCCGAACCTCCCAGGTGAAAGTCTAGTGCACTATCCACTAGCCTATCGAGGTCGTCTAAAAGGTTGGGTAAAAAATGTAATAAAATTTATCATTTTATTTGTCTCATAGAATATTTGACCACAAAGTAAAAAAATTATGGAAAAAGAAGAACTTTTAACTTTTTTTGGAATACCTCTCATTTGATTCTTAATTGTGGTTTTCAGGATTTCCACATGTATCGGAAATCTGTTACGTCATTAGATGTTTGTTTTGCTGCCTTTAATATTCTTTTTATTATTGTAGACCAATATCTTTCGATTGACCGCACTTCCGGGCAGTTAGGTGGGTTCGCTTCTCTAGGGATGACAATGACTTTATTCTTCTGGTACCACAAAAGAGCCCCTTTGCTTTAGTCGCACGAAGCATGATCAGACCAAAAAAAAAGAAGATACCTTATGCTGGTTTAAAAAAGGCAAAGTCTCTTTTGCAATCATATCTAAACGTATATTTCGGTGTTAATTGTGAATGAGTCAAAAATTTGACACATTTTTCCATAGCTAGAAGTTGCTGTCCATACCAGGAATTTTTTAGGAAACTTTAGTCTCAAATTTATTTTGGTCATTTTTTCTATTATTAGCAACATAAATCTTTTGGTCAGCAAGTAGAAAAAAATTGGAAAGGACGTAAGTTTCATGATCCATTCGCAGCATTCGACCTGCCAAACAAAAATTTGCTTAGTTTTTGAGCGCGTGTTTTTGCCAACGATTTCTTCAAAATCTTGAAGAACTCGGTAGCCTAGTAATAGAGTGCTAGACTTTAATCACAACTGTTTTGGATTCGATTCCCAAACGGTGTATAATGTAAAAATATTGAAAATCTTTGCAGAATTTTTCCCCCCAACCTTGAAAAGTCTAGCTCCTAACCAAAAAAATTTAACATAGATAGAAGTTCGATTTTTGAAGGTCTTTGTTTGAATTACTTATATATTTCGATTTCCATCAACAACCATAACTGAAGGATATAAATTTTATTACACATTTTGGTTAAACTGAAAAAAATTTAAGTTGCTACAACAACAGCAGGTTTTGAAGTTGTGGGCCTAGCAAAAAGATCTGATTGAGCACTATGATCTAATTTGCATCTTAATTCCTTTGCCTCTTTGTAGAGCATACGGGCTCAAGAAAGCATTTTTACGAAATGACTTTATCTGCATGACCGCATTTATTTTTAAAGGATTCATTTTCCCCGTTTTCTGCTGCTTAAAGGGTTCCGAATAAATGATAGTTTTCAGATTTTGTATGGCGGTTTCTGGAGGGTGTGCGAAAACCTTGAATTGCCTTCTTCCTTATTTGTTTGTCGCCCACTGATGCGCGTTGGTGATGATTTTTGCCAACTAGATCAGTTTTGGTAAACATTTATGTATTTGAAATTTTTTTTTTCAAAGGTCAGCCATCTTCCAACTTCGAAAGGGCCGAACTTTATTTAGTTTTACAAATGCGATTTTTACTTTAGCGATCCTCCTGTGAATATCCGCGGTAACTTCCTGATTGACTAAATAAATTTCTGGTTAATAAAATAATGAAGCATGTTTTAATTTGATATCACAACATATCGCAACTGCAATCCCCTAAATTTAAATGTTACTTTTAAGAATAATATTATGAAGCAATTGGGGCTGTTTCGTTTGAATGATTTTCAATCTATAAAAATATATTTCTATAAGAAATAGAAAATCTTTCCATAGAAAACATAAAACTGAAAGCAGTAATACACTTTTCTTTGTCTAATCTAAATCCTTTTCTTAAATTTTCGAGAAAAATCACTTACAAAAAAACTCAAGTCAATAAACTTCATTTCGTATCCTCGAAATTTCCATATAATCTTTTTAATCTCTTTAACGCTAGACTAAACATTTTACATACGAGTACATTAAAAACAATGAAAAGTGATGATCACACAAGAAATCACCCTCAAGTTAAAAAAACTAATGGAGTTGCTTAAGTAATATGAAAAAAGAAAAAAGAAAAGAAAAGAAAAAGAAAATAGACAGACTCATTTTCTTTAGTCAAGACATAATTTATAAAAGCTAAAAGCAAAACAAAACTCATATAAAAAGCAAACAAGACAGACAGCAATACACTCGTCAGACTTCTAGCCTCATCCTCCTGTCTCAGTTACCATCAGCATCGTCATCATCATCATCGTCGTTATCAACAAAAACAGCGTAACCATCAACAAGCATCATCATCGTCATTTCCAATGGAGAAGACACTAATAAAGCAGAAGACAACAACATCAAACACGGAGACAGACAAATCAACATTTAAGGAAAATCTTTAAAGACGCGACTGTACTTTTCTTACTATTATTTACCAATACTACTACTACCTATCACCACTACCACATCTACCATTTCCACCACTACTATGACTATATCCATAAAAGCAAAAGAACTGAACTGGGAACGCATTTGTAAATGAAACAATGACGACACGAAAAAGGCGGTAAAGCAAAAGACAACAACAACAACTAAGAAAATGAAGAACACAAGTAAAAGATATGATGATGATGATGATAATGTTGATGATTACCTGTATAGAAGCAAACCATAACAAAAAAAAAAGAAAAAAATCAAGAATAACATTAAGAAGAACATGCTAAAAGCAAAGTTAAAATAAAAAGTTAAAGTGTAAAAGGAAAAGGTTCTCTACCACTCTACATGTCAAACAACAAAAGACAATAACAGTGGCTATTAAACTCAAAAAGAAGAAAAGTTGCTTGCTTTTGCTGCTGTTGTTGATTTAATGTTGCAGTTGCATGTTGTAGTTGTTAACTGATCAGTTTTTTTTTTTCTTACCCCAAACAAATGCGTCATGATGATTTTTCCGCTGAAAAAAATAGAAGCTAATATTCTTATAGAAAAAACTCAAGTGCTCGTAGTTAGTTTGGTAGTACGTGTGGGTTGCCATTAGTTTTCTTCAAGATTTTCTTTACTTTTCATGTTGTTTATTAAAACGATAAAACTTTGTTTGCTAACATAATAAAAATGTTTTTTTTTTCTTTTTTTTTACATACACAACTTCTTTGTTTTCCAAGTGTAAACAACCCTTTAGTTTAAGTAGAAACGTAAACGTCTTTAGCTAGCTCTTTTTTTTCTTTTTTTTTTTGAAGTAAAGGGGAGCGTCCACCCAGCGTAGCTCTTCATCTTTGAATTAATTATTATTTTTTTGTTTTTTTTTTTATATATGTATTTAATGCCGGCACTTGACTTGTTTTCATTTCGTTTTTCATTATTAATTCATAGCATAAATTAACGTTTAATATTAAAAAAAAAAGAAAAAAGTTAAACAACTTAAGAAGTTAAACAGACTACGGTGAGAATCTCCCACGCAACATGTTTCCTTAGCTTGGTTGTCTTTTTGTTTTTTAGTTCGCGTTGGAAAGGGCCACAGTTTTCATGATAGAGAATTTTTAATTTGTTTTGCGTGTTAAATTGATATTTTGATGTAGCAAATGCTGATTTATTATAAATTTTTAGTTTTGAGTTGGTAAATTATAGATTCTATTTTTAGATGCCATAAAAAACGTGAAAAAAATGCATTTCAAAAGTTTCTAAGGAGCTAAAAAGATTTTTGTTTAATTTGGTATGGAAAATCAAGTAAATTAAATTTAGTGCCAGGTAGTAATAATTGTAGGAAATATTAAAAATTGAAAACCATTTTGTAATTTTTATTTGCCATGACTTGATTAATTTTTATTTGGAAGTGAGAATGAGGATCATAGTGCTGGCATAGTATTTAATACATGGGACCATTGCCCATATAGTTGAAGCGAACATTTTAGGGGAAAGTACCGAAAATTAAAATACCTAAAAAGAGGATAAAGGACGAGAATTCTATATATATTCTAAATATAGCAGAACTCGTTTCAAAACATCATTAAAGAGGACTGCATAATAACCAGGGAGCGGAAAAAAAGTCCAAGTAAAATATATTACCTGTAGTTTTCAACGATTTTTCAAATAATTTTTTCTTTCTCATAAGGGCCTTAGTCGGAAATTTGAAAATCTGTAATTTGAAATTTCAAAATCAATGGTAACTATAGAAAGGAAATTTTATTTTGACTTTTTTTCGCTCTCGGATAATAACAATGATATTGCTCTGTAGAATTTGTTACTTTCCTTCTCAAGGCAGAGCCTGTGTATTGAAAACGATATTGATCATATTTGGACCATATATATTCTGCCTTGTGAGCAAATCTAATAAGTTCTTTTTCCTCAGACGAAGAAGAAATGTTGCTGTTTTTTATTTAGTTCTTTCACAAAGCTCTTCGTATACATGTATTGACTTCGGACTATTTATTTTTCTATGAGCGTTATTCATGGAGTCGTATTGTTTCTGCCACGCTGACATCTAGCTTTTCAGCATTCACCGGCCTTTCTTGTTTCACCTTAATTATGTTATGCAACAGAAATCAACTTGTTTTGACCAAATGGATATTCGAAAAATCGTTTTTACTAATTTCGAGTCGGTGATTACGAATATATGGAATGTTTTCACCGCTCCTTGAGTCTTCAAAATACCTTTGGTTAAAGTTGGTAACTTTCAGGAAATCTCCTCAATGGGCCAGTCGCAGAGTATCAGACTATCGCCTAGAAGTCTCTGGTTCGATTCAATTCAAAAATAATCCTTATATTATTAAAAGTTTTCTTCTTGCGAGTTTAGTGACGGTCGTGATTTTACAGTGAGTTGAACTTTTCAAATTTTAATCAAAAACATGGAATAGTATGAAAAATTACATTTATGATGAATCTTGTCTTTGAGAACCTACACTAAAATTCTTCGGGGAATCTTTTTCTAAAACACTTTTTCTCCAACCCATATTGGCATTTTTTGCTCCTTTTTGAGAAATTTCTTTAAAGTCTCCTTTCAAAGGCTTTCTCCTTTCAAGGGTTAAAATATTCTACCAAAATATTTTTTGCAAAAATTTGCATTTGGGGCCACTAAAGACAAGAAGCACTTATGGGTTAAAGATAAGGTGTAAAATTCAACTTTGTTTTGCTGCTTTTACTTTTAATCAGTTGATGCTTTTTGTATTTAGTGACCCCTAAATAAATTTTCCTTAAAATATTTTTTTTGAACCAAAAGTTATAGAAGTTATGGGGAAAAGTCAAAAGGTGTTCCAACCTAGACGACATTCTCCCATATTTCATATAGTTCCTTAAGGTTGTTGAAGTATGAGTTTACCTAATGTTTTTGTCATGGCTTGTATTAGAGAGTAAAGCATGAAAAATGAAGTAAGGCGGGGAACTTGAAACCTCTATCGGGCGTGTCCCCAGGTGGCGGATCGGGGAAAGCTCCTCGCTCGCCGCTTTAACTCTTAATTAATTGAGAGTCCTAACTGTGAGCGAAGGGTAGAAGGGAAATAAAATACCTCCCGCGGACCAACAAGAATGGGGAGTGAACCCCATGAAAAATCCCAAGTAGCCAGGCTAGCAACCTACTACACTGGAAACTTTATGCCCAAAGTACTACACAAAGCCTCGGATACAAGAACAGTAATTCAATGGTTATTTACTATGTACTGCTATGTACGATAGTGGGTGTTGAATGGGACTCCCATTTTGCCCATTTGCTCACCAATATGCTAGAATCCGGTATTAACTGCCGTCAGTCTTGAGATTTCCGAACGGTTTTTATTTAAAAGTTTTGATGATCTCCCCGAATTATAGTTTGGCTATAACTCTGTACTAGTATAGCAGTCCCTTACAAGAACGATAAATTAATGGCATTTTTGACAAAGCTTAGCGGCATGAATACTAATTCAGTCTGAGATTCCTGCAGGGTACAGCCCTTCGAAGCCAACTCGTTTACCTTTTCGTTGCCTTTTATATGCCGATGCCCGGCGATCCATATTAGAACAATGTCGTACTGTCACCCTAGTTATGTTAGGTTCTCTCTGCACTTTATTATTAAATTAATATTAGTATTCCTACATATTACATATTTAGTGTCTGAGAGAAAGTTTGCATCATGAACTTCTGAACATTTTTGACTCTATTCCATGGTCCCAACAATCCCCCTTTTTCTCTCATTTTGGGGATTTGTAATAATCATTCTCTTCCATGATCCTATGGAGCACATCGCCTTTAAATACAATACTAAAACTAAAATAATAAGACTTTAGCTTCTCGTGAAATAAAGTTTGTTTTCCATCTTATCTATTACTCAAACTAGTTACTGCGTTTTCTATTGATTTTTCAAACACGAGTAACGTTTTGTTTTCAAATAAAATATATAAATAGCCTATTTTCAACAAAAGAAAAATTCTCAAAATAACCTTAACTTAACTTCTCAATGTAAATACATAAAAATTACTTTATTTTATTGCCGCTTTTAAGACTTTAATCTTTTATTATATATATTTTAATTGTACCAAACAAATTAGAAAAAAAAAACGTTCCCAAAACAAAAGTAAATGCTACACCCTTTCTAGTTATACCAAATACAATCATAAAACAAACAAAACTTCAAAGCTGTATTTATATTTTACAGACTTATACTAGATATAGCAAATGATTGCATTATTACAACATTATTAAATATAGACCAACAAAACAAATCAACAACATAAAAACTAAACCACTTTTCTAAAGTTAGAACGACGATTACGAGGTATTTGCTAACCGTGTAGAAAAAACTAAATATGCAAACAAAAAAGGGGAACATGAACAACAACAAAAAAGAAAAAAAAAGGTTTACAATGAAAATGAAATTGTAATGTGCACTGATTAAAATTGTAATCATATATATTTAGAGACAGACAAAAACAAATAAAGAACAAAAACAAATAAAAAAAAGCACACAAAAAAAATGTCGCTAATGTATTTTTGAGATAAGCAGGCACATAATTTTGAACCCAGCATAAATGCAACATGTAGCCAATGTGCAACATCAAGGCATACAGTGGCACGTGCTTTTCGGTGAGTGTAGTTGATTTTTGGATATAATACAAAATTTTTGTGAGTAAATAATTATGAGTTGTGAGTATGCAAAGTGAATTTTGGTTATCATTTCGTTGATGTTTATTTAGCTAAAGAGCATTAACCTGTTTCAAAAAGTTAAAGATAACTAACTTCCTACTACATAAGGAATAAATTATGAGTAGTTATTAGGTGTACTGTATAGTATTTAAAAAATATAACTTGGTAAATACTTTTGAAAGTGTCAAATTAAAGCATGAAAAAGGCTTTGCTTCTTAACATCTCAATCCAAAAATATTTTATTTCAACTAGCACTTTAAAAGATTATTCTAAAATCCTTTACACCATGTTGAGCATAAGCTTAATCTCATTACCTCAAAACGCCTTTCAGTAAAGATACTCGTACCCACGCAAGACGATCACATTTATTGATTTTAGCTTGAGCTTGAATTGGCTGTCTCAATACAGAGGCACACTAACTCAAATCAGTTTGACCCATAGTGATTTATTTTCGGCTTACAGTGTCTGCATAACTATTTTCTTAAATTACAGTCAAAAGGAGAAAGATGTCTAGTCTTGAAATCAAAAGTCTAGTCATCAATTTTGTTTCTTAGTTTAAAGCAAAGAAAAGTAGGCAGTCATCAGTTTTGTTATTTGATTTCGTGTAGAGTTTTCCATTACTCATTTTCACATTTTGAACAAAAATAATTAAATGGTTTTCTTCTTTTTTTTGGTAGTATTGTGTTACTTTTCATTATAAGAAGTTGGCTCATTGGAGAGTTACACACATTAAAATTGAAAGAAAAAGAAAATAACTATAAACAAAATCATAAATCAATTCCAAATGAATAGTTTTTTCTGCAGGGTTTTTTAATTTGTGAGATAAACAATACTGGCGACAACAGAATCAGAAATGGAATATTTATCTTTATAAGATATACGAAAGAAAAATCTAACAGAAGGAAAATATGTTACTTTGAGTTATTTGGTTATAAGGAAATCAAGATAAGTTATAAGTGTATTTCAAGATAACAAAATGATATGCAAAAATGCAATTGTTTCATAAATTCAGGCTCTACTGGAAAATGAACATATGAATTGTACACAAAATCAAGCAAAAAGAAGAGTCAATTGACAGGCCAAGAGGAAAAGTGGGTTAAAATTTGTATAAGAGCAAAAGTGAAGTAATTTAGTATCTATGTGCAAGAACAGTACAACTAATATGATTTAGAGGGAAAAAGAAACGACTTAAAAGTAAGACCAATAATGGTATAACAATTCTTTCAGAGCAAAAACAGCATAATGACTTATTCCGTTTTTGCTTTAAACATATATTGTTTCACTTTTGCTCTGAACATATTTCGTTTTGCTTTTGCTCTTAAGTAAAGTTATACCACTTTTTTCTGAACGTAGAATTTATACCACTTTTTTCCTCAGCCTCTCAATTAAAAGTTTTAAGTCTTGAAAAAATCCATAAAAGATTAATATTATCAAACCATATGACTGTCATGTGCCAATATGTTTAATAGCTCTATAGCTCAGCTGATATACCCATATATATAAAAGTAATGCAAAAGTCGGTAAACTAGCAGTACTTTGACTTCATCGATTTGATAGACTTTGCTGACTGCATGATTTCAATTTTTATTTGGGATGGAAATTGGAAGGTAGCTGCAAATGAGTTTTACGCTCCTATTATTTCGATCAGTTCTTTTTTTACTGATTTACTGATCATAAAGAAGGGAGAAGGGGCCCTATTTGTACTATCCAAGGGGCTAGAGTTGGAAAGGAACAGCCTTAGTTTTGTGTTTTGAGGCTCTGTACGATGAAGCCTGCACATTACGTCAAGCTCTGCTGCTCATTGTTCAGAAACACTTTTTTGTAATAAAATACGATGCACCAAAATACTCCCAAATTATAAAAAAAAATTTAATGCCTATTTTCAACCAAAAATATTTGCCATTAACTCGAGACAAAATCAAAAAAATTTCATTAAGATATTTATTTGAAAATTAAAAAGCTGTGTTAGGAACAGAGCTGAAGAAGTTTAAAGTACCAGTATCAGTACTTATAATGGTACTGGAAGCCAATATTTTGATACTGGTATTTGAAAAAAAACAAAAATACCAGTACTTTTTCCAGTACCGGTACTCAGTATTTCAATTACTTTTAAGTATTTCAAGTACTTTCGATTGATTGTCTGTTTTCGCCGTGTAGTATATGAAAATACTTAAAAGGACTTAAAAGGAAAATACTTGAAAATACTTGAAGTACTAAGTACCGGTACTTAAAAAAAGTAGTAGTACATACATGAGTTTTTTCAAGTGCCAGTACCAAAATACTGAGTGCCAGTACTAGTTAAAATACTGGACTGGTACTTGTACTGTAATATACTTAAATACTAACTCAGCAGACTCCATCTAGAACGAAATGAAATTTATATTTATTTTAAAATAGAGGGTCCAGAGTGTTAAGCCATGTAAGACTTTAAATGTTTTTGAAGTAAAATATTTTTGTAGAGCTATTGTTCAGCATCCACTGGGCAATATTCTTAAGTCCCTGAATTTTATAGTTACTAGTATTACTCAGTTGTACGCATAGGATGCACAAATCTATTATATAACCTGGCAATCTCTTATATCTATAAGTAGGTACTGGATAGGTACTATACGGTGACCATTTTTTTCTTGAGACTTACGGGAAAATGTCTATAGCACATATATCTTTGAAAGACTCATCTGAATTGTATCTACTTTTATCTGAGTTTTTTCATCGCTTCAAATTTTGTTCCACCAATAATTTTATGAACAATATTTTCTTTTACATGCAAGTAAACTTTATACCATTTTTTTGAAATGGCTACATAATTGTATAATTTGATATTCTGTCATTCATTTGCGAAAAATTTCGAATCGCTGAAAGAAACATGGACAAATTAAAAGGCAAAAATAATCGAAACAAGAATATTCGAGAACAAAACCAATCGGGGAGCATAGCATTCTGCGCTAGTAGGTTTTGATCTTGTATATCGAAAGAGGAAGTTGTACTTAGCAGTTTTATTTTAATAGTTTTTCAAATCAATATTAATTGGATTTTTTTCACCATCAGCAGAAGTTTGAAATGGTTAGATTATGAAAAAGAGTAGAAACACGTGAATTTTTTGAGGGAAAAGGGCAGGGGGTATCGAACTTTTATAAAGCAAATAAAATAATATTATAAAAAACTAAAATGGATCGCTTCTTCACTCGTCACATGATATGATAATATAACCTCACACATTACACTCTTTTTAGAATTCATGTCAATTTAACAAAATTACTGACAAATACAACAGTGTGCATACTTTTTTCAATAATACAAAAATATTCCACAACCATTTCTGATATAAAAATTATGTGTTGCATACTTTTGGGCTGAAAGTATGTTGGAAAATAAAACTGTTCGCAAAGAAGAAAACGAAAACGAAAAGTGTGATCTGGAATGTATAACATGGAGCTTATTACTTGAAAGACATTACATGAAACATGTGACGTGGAAATTTTTGAAATGTCCCTCCAGTAAAGATGTTATCACTTTAACAAAACTTTTCATCCTGCTGACGATATACTTTCGATTTTAAATTGAATTTCAATATTTAAATATAACTCAATTCAGAAATTTTAAAAGTTTCCAAAAATTTTAGTTTCTGAACCATCAAATCCCTACATTTATAAAAATCTGATAATATTTTTCATATTTTTTTATTGACTTGTGAATTTTTTACACTCAGTTCCACGAAGAAAACTTAACATGAAAAAAAAGTTCTCTGCCAGTAGCTCTTCCACTTTCAGAATCAGAGAGCTAAACCCATGTCGTAGACCATAATCATGATATTTATTGAATTGTCTTTTTTTAATACAATCATTTTCTCATAATTATATTCTGATTCCTTGAAAACATAATCATTTTAACTACTTATGAAACAAAAAATCAAGTTTATTGATTTCTTTATAATTTTGTCACATTTATGAAACCTTTACAAGAAAAATAAAATAAAACCTATAAAGTAGCATACGTATAAAAATTGCGTTGCAACATTAAACCACAATAAAATGAATAAACAACAACGTTGACAAACCGATAAATGTTAAAAAGTCAAACCAAAAAGCAAATACAAACAAATTTTATATCAAAAAAACCAACAGATCAGTGACTCATTTTCATATTGAACATAAACGAGAAAAAACCAAAACAACAGTTGAATATACAAAAAAAAAAAGCAAAAAAACATTAGTTTCCTTCTTCAAGCAAAATCAGACCAGCATCTGTAACTAAGTAACTCCACGAAAAAGATTTTGACTCATCACAAATACAACATAACAACAACACACACGCTTCAGCTTTTCATTTAAACCATAAAACGCGTTAAAAATATTGTGGTTATTTATTGTTGCTGTTGTAAAGTGTGTGCAGCATCGAAATGCACAAAAAAAAAATTCAAATCAAATCAATTCCACAATGAAATCAATTCAAAAAGGAAAAATAAAATTTCAATGCAAGTTGAAAAGGAACACGAACGCGAACTCAAACGCAAACAAGAAAAAAAAAAAAAGAAGTTAAGCAGCTAAAGTGTTTGACCTTTTTGGCGTTTTGAGTTCGTTTTGAGTTGAAGTTACAATGATATTTAAAATTATTTTGAATAAGTATTGGTAATTTTTTTAACTCGCATGCACAACTCAAAACTTTTCGGTGTCTTTTTTTATAGTAATTTTTTTTGGTAATGTTTTTTTCATTGGAATTTTATGATGCATGCAGAATTGTTAAATAGTTAGCAGCAAACAGAGTAATATAAATTTTTTTGTGTTTTAAATGCTTTGTAATGAGCATATCATTATTACTAGCTGTTATTAGGTATTATTATTATTAAGTATTATTAATTTTATGGCTTTAATCACACACACACACTCAGTATTCATAAGCGTGTCTAAAAACCAAACAAAAAATTCAATTAGACATAAATGCTTCAAAAATGTATTGTTTTAAGGTCTTTTAGTTTTTGAGGTTTATGTGAGGTTTACTTATAATTTTTTTTTATAATACCCATATTTCTTACGCATGATTCATACAAAAAATAAATAAAAATAAATAGTAAATGAATCTTTTTTTTTCTTAGCTGTTTTTTTTTTTTTTTTTGTATACTACTTAGTATCATCATTCTCAGGATGTTGTCTGCTTTTTTTTAGCCAGTTGACCAGTTGCCACGTTGTGTAACTTATACGAAGTTTTTGCCTCTGGCTATACAAAAATCAGTGAAGCTGTATTGAAACTGATCACAGTTTTTTCTCTTTCTCGTGTAAAGATTTATTCAGTGATTTAGCACTTTGGTATTTCCGCTAATATGCTCAGAAAAAAAATTATTGTGCGTAAATTATAAATACACAAACTGATGTGAAAAGTTGTTGGTAGAAAATTCATTATAGTAGAACGAAATTTTAAAGCTGAAGCTTTGATGATTTTACATTTTTGTACATTTCATATTTGAATCTTTGTATATGGATATTTATTTCTGCCAAATTTACTATGTAAATAGCTACCAACTGAATGAAAGCAAAAGTAGAAAGTAAGAAGGCTGTGGGTCTTCATGAGACCAGAAATCTCTAAACTGGGTTTAAATATAAACACATCGAAAATTAATGATTTATTTTAAACTAAAAATTTATTTTCCGCAGCAGAATAGAAAAAACACAAATAGGTCTAATAACTCACACACAAAAACTAAAATAAGTCCCTTCTGCACTTGTCACATGATGTGATAACATACTTTACGCATTGTTGCTTACTTCATTATAAAAGTTTTCGTTTTTATGTTCCAAAAAGTGTAACCCCATGGATTTTTTAAATCTTTCGTTTCCTCTTTTCAATGTATTTTCTTTGCTTTTTGCCTAATGTTAATAAATATGATTTTTAAATTTCAATTAGTAAAGAATAAACTAAAATAAATTATGCAATAAAACAATATAATAAAAACAAGTTTTGATATGTTCCACTATTCCATTGATATATAAGTATATTCCACAACCGTTTTTGATTAAGAAATTATATGTTGCATACTTTTGGGCTTAAATAAAAATATATAAAGCACACACTCATAAACTCGCACATACTATGAAACCTCACACGACATCGATGTGATATTTAATTTTAATTTCTCTGAATTCACTCTACTACGAGGCTGAACCTCGTCTAAATTAATAATTACATTAAAAAAAAGAAGAAAAAAAGGAAATTGTATAGTTTTCAATTTTATTTGTTTAATTGTAATTATATTGTACTTAAACTTAATTTATAGGTTTTTTGTGTTCAGTGGTTTATATTAAAATTTCAAAGGTAATATTTTTCTGGACCATATTATTCCTCTTTAAACCCTATTAATAGATTAATGAGACAATTTCTTTTGAGAAACCAAAAAAGTTCCATAATAGTGGAAGCTAAAGGGTTAATATGTTTTAGGAAAATATTCTATAGAAAGTTATAATATAAGTTGCTGTATATCAAAACTGCCTTAGATGCAAAACTAACGAAGATATATGAGGTTTTATAGCACCAAACTAGAAACAAAAATAAATGGAAACTTGAACGCTGCCTAAAATCTATATCATATATGTATATTTTTTTGAGATCTACCAGACTCAAATCTCAAACATTGCTATTTTTTGGAAAAATTAATTTGCGTCAGACAGCGAATCCTATTTATCTTGCTTAACCTTAACCCTTTCTGAATTTAAAAAAATATTTTCAAACTTGTTGCTCTCCTTTTTATATAACATATGAAAAGGTTTCAAGATCAACCACAAGACGTCAGTTTCCATAAAAATTAAATTTATATATCTGAATCAAAGTCATATTTTTAGGTTTAAATCTTTTCTTCTGATGTGGAAATCGAACAGGTCTCACCATCAATCACTATAGGGTAGCTCCCGTATAAACATAGTTTAGCTGAAGCTAACTGTTCTTCTTCTGGTATAGGCAAGAAACAGATCTCAAGACCACCTTCTATAAACTACCTCCTTCTATAAATAAAGCAGCAGAATCACTAGAGTTTCGATTAATATAAAACGATTCTTAAGATTTGTGTGCTACTGGGAATTTTTCGGATCAATATATGAATCCATTTGTTAAGTATTGAAACCCATTATATGTTAAAAAAGACGAAAGGTATATGAATAATCAAAAAAAATAATCATCACCTCCTCTCCTTAAAAACATATTCGAATTCTCTAGAAGTTTGATTATTTGCGGATCTGAGCATTGCGGGCTTAGGGAACAGGCTTGTAAAACCGGTTTTGTAAGTTCTTTAACCCATTAACGACAAGAACCCATCATCAATGCTCACTTCAAAATCGATTTCTTTTAATAATTGACGATGCTATTTGTTTAAATGTAGAAAGGTAAAATTGCTATTGTATTTAAGCAACATTATTCCATAATGAGTTAATAAAAATAATAATAAATAAAAATAATGTCTGGAAATGTTCCATGTGTACAAAACTGAACTGCCATCCCTAGACCTACTTATTATAGTAGGCTTCTTTGGGGAGATGAGGCTGCATGTAGTATTCTAAAAATGAAACTAAGCAGAGAAAATCGCAAAACTAAAGTTCTTGCTTTACCTATTTGAGAACTGTGTACTTAAAACCGATTTTATATGAGAGAAACGCAAGTTGGATGTTGTGGAATAAGGAAGAAGTATTCTCAGAACACATCTTAGGATATTGTGAGGCACTGATTCAGAAAAGAAGAAAATAGCTGAGCATGTCGCAAGTGTAGAGAATTGAACAAACATTCATATACTGTACGACCGAACTTCTGCACGGAGACGGAGCTAAGTGGATGAAGTACCCTAGCCATGAAACTAGATAGAAAATACACGATACAAAAAAAAAACATGCAATTAATCTTATAGCTCATAATCAGGGAGCGGAAAAAAGGCTAAATAAAATTTTTTATCTATAGTTAGCATTGATTTTGAAATTGCGAACTTTCATATTTCTGACTATGTCGGTTATGACGAACAAAAAGGTAAAACTAAAAAAATGTTTGGAAAATCAATGAATACTACATTAAGGCAACTAACATTACCGTAACGATTTCAAGGATTTTTGAATTATTCGAAAAAGTTTTTGCTGCAAAAATTGTGGTATGCACTTTAGATGTCATAAAAAATTTCGATAGAAATAAAAAAATCTAGAATTTGAAGGGATTTCCTATATAAAGAAGTTACTAAAACAACTCAAATAGAGTGTGATATAATTGCCTACTCTACAATCAAAGTTGGTAACTTTATCCTTAATGTAGAGCTTATAATTTCATTTCAGCAAAATCACTTTCAGCAACTTAAACTCAATCAAGTCTTCAGTGGCTGAAACCACTTCAATTTAGTTCAACCTAACTCAAATCTAACGTAAAATAATCCCAAACATTTTACTTACTTCAGCTGAAAAAAAACTTGCACTCATTAACTTTTATTTATTCCTCCTGCTATTTGTTGTTTTACTTTTGATTTTTTCTTATTTTTTATAATTTTTATATAATTGTTTAGTGGTGTTTTTTTTTATATTTTATAAAACTGGTTCTAAGCCTTTTGTCACACATTTGTACAGTTCTTTCTATCCACATAAATCTTAAATCTGTAGAGCAGCAAAGGAAATAATACATAAATCTTAAATGACAGATACACAAATACGAATAAAATTTTAAGATGCAACAAAAAGAAAAAAATGAAACCCAAGGAATAATAGAAGAAGATAAGGAATGAGAACAGAAGATGAAAAAAAAAATAATATTGAAAGAAAGAAAGGAAAAATAAAAACAGGAATCATAAGCAAAATAAAAATCAAAAATTAAATATCCATATGTACATCCAGAATAAAAACCAAATACAAAAAAAAAAATCAACGCACCTGAATTTTTATGTATAGAAAACAAAAGGAAATAGTTCCCGCTTAAAGGTAAATGACAAAGCTGCCAGATTTTTTAATAATCAAATGATTCGTATTCGACTTCATAAATGAAATTAGATAACATGAAAAGAAAACTCAAGCCTAAAACGCTTGAAGCAGTTTTTATAGTGAAAACCTTTTAGTTTTGATGACTACTTCTTTAATAGTAATCAAAACCTCTGCTTTTAAATTTAAAATCTACTTTATTTGGATTATATTTATATAGCTGCTATAGTTATAAATAATTCTGTATGGCTTGAGTTAACTGCTAATACAAATCTACTAATTAAACAACAGGTTAAAGAAATCTCTTTTAGAATATTAATTAGCAAAAAACGAATTTAAATAATAATTAAAGTTTAATCAAGGCTTTATCTGAAAATTAAGCTTTAAACACATACAGGTGTTCAATGTATGTATATACAGATTAAAAAACACATAAAATTATAATTATTAAAACTTTAGAAATCATATAAAAATCAATCACTATACGGCAACTTCTTTCTACACTACACACTGCAGTTAAAGTTAGTTTTACCTTATCTTACTTGTATAGCTTACCCTTCCCAAAACAAAAATCATGACACAAGCGTTTCCCCTAAAGCATACAGAGAAAGAGCGTATTCTTTATACATTATGCACATATACTGGGTTTAAATTTCAGGTTTCTCATTTCAGTATTTTTGTTTTTTTTTATATACGTTTAGCGTCTTTTGTTTTCTCAGTACCTCAGCTCAGTTGAAAATGCTGCCTCAGTTGCTATGACAGTTTAAACCTCAGATACCGTAGCAGTTGAAGTTTCAGTTGAAGCCTCAGTTGACGTCGCAGTCGATGTCTCAGTTGGAGTCTCAGTTGAAGTCTCAGTTAAAGACTCATTTATTGTGCTAAGTTAATACCTCTCAATTACTCTCTCTCAATAAATGTCTCTCAATTACTGTCTCTCAGTTAATGTTTCTCAATTACTGTCGCTCAATTACTCTCTCTCAGTTATCGCCTCTCAATTATTGCCTCAGTCAGTCTCTGCTTCAACCTCGGCTTTTATTGTTATATTCAACGACGACGATCATTGTGAACCTTTATAGACATCAAAGTCTCCAGCGATGTCTTTGTGATTCTCTAAATTTTGTATGCTCTTTTTCTCGTATTCAATTTCTTCGTCAAAACGTCTCCTCCACCTTCTTCTTTGTTACCTTGTTTTTTTTTTCTTCGAACTCCTCTATATGTTAGCTCAGGTGAGAATGTAAGGCATCGAAGTCGTTGTTGTCGTCGTTGCTGTTGTTGTTTATACAAGTTGCTATTACTTATTGTTGTTGCTGTTGGTATCGTATTTTTTGTTGAATGTTTTTTTTTTTCTATTTCGTTTTTGGTTGCCGTGAGCATGTGTATATTGTGGTTGTTGTTTATTATTTTTTTACTTTGTTGGGTTTTTTATTTTTTATTTTTTTGGTTCTACGCTTTGCTCGCTTTGCGTAAACAAGTTTCAGTTACAAGTCGTTTGCACGGGCGTTTAGACGTCGTTTTTCTTCGACGCTTTCAAGCAAAAATAAAAAACGAAAAATAAGCATTGGGAATACGGTTATATTGGATATAAAACTTGTGCTTCTTTTGCTTCTTGTTCTTGGATATAAATATATTTATGTGTATGTGTGGATGTGTATGAGCCGGAGAGAAGATCATAGAAATCTTAAACTTAGAGATTTTGAATTGAATAAGTGGCGCGTGGAAATTCAGAGAAACATAGTTTTAAAAACTATTTTAATAGAAACCAGTAAAACACAATAAGTGAATTTTTATAAAACTGCGAAATATCTTTAATTCAAACTTATGCAAGCAAATTTGAAAAAAAAAATCATAAAAACGATAAAAAAATCGTAAGTAGCTTCGAAAACAAAATAACATATTCAAAAAGCTGTGTTGATTTTGTTGTGTCGTGTTAGAAACTAGAGAACTGTAGATTTTCTTAAAAATTAAGAAACTGTTCTATTTCATAGTAATTTAAAAAAAAAAACTTTGAAGAAAAGGCATGAAATATTTATGAAATATAGATATTAAAACTTATAATTTGGCATCAGTTCAATTTCAAAATTTAAGAAAAAAAAAAAAATGCCGAATTTGAGTACAAGTGAATAGTTCAAAATATAAATTGTAAATTTTTTACGAAATAAAAAGAGTTTATGACTGCAAAAAAATAACAAAATAAAAACTCGAATTTGCAGTAAAAAATATCAGTGATAAATATTAAAAATATATTTAAAAACAACACAACCACAAAATTTTTACTTTAAAAGTAGCAGATGTAGGCGAAACTATGGCTGATACTAAAGTGCCAATGAATACCCTCTCTTTCGCCCCCCTCTCGCCTTCTCCCTCTTACAAGAAAATAAATTAATATAGATTCTACCTTGAAGTATTTCAAAAACCCAGAATTTCTGCGAAATTTCAGGTGATTGAAAACAAGGGGGGTTACTCTGTAGTTCGATTCGAAAGGCAGTTATATTCTAATGCCAAATTCGATTCGAAAAGGTACAAAATTAAATCTGGGGGGTTACTCTGTAGTTCGATTCGAAAGAAAATTTACTCGAATTCAAAAGATTGATTTTTTCGAATAATATTTGTTCGATGTTCAGATTTTATTTTGTGCCTTTTCGAATCGAATTTGGCATTCGAATAGAACTGCCTTACAAATCGAACTACAGAGTAACTCCCCTGAGCATCGAACAAATATTATTCGAAAATGGTTTCTAGAGTACCAATCGTTCGAACTCGAGTAAATTTTCTTACGAATCGAACTACAGAGTAACCCCCAAGGTGTGATTTCCTATAAAATGTTGTACACTGTATCTGAATTTGGCAATAAAATTGTTCTATTACGTCGGAATTTTTAAAAAATTTTACCCAAAAGTGCAAACAATGCTTCTAGGTTCAGATTTAGCTCAAAAAATTATGTAGGAAATCACACCCTATTCCAAGTTATTTTTTAAAAATCATAATTTTGTAGGTCTGTGTACAAACTCAGGTTTCTATTTTTATATATAATTTTAAAGAGATATTGCCTCTAGTTTAAAACTTATTTCTTCATTTCCTTTACCCGCTTTCCCCTCATTTTCAATACTCGCGGTTAACCTTGGTATATCACTTGGACTGATTGGATTCGTTGTTAAAATTTTTAGTAAAATAAGCCTCTTTCAAGCTTCAGTGTATTAGAAAAAGATTTTGATTTCATTTTTTTTTTGTGTCTTTGAAGATACATTTTTATATATTTTAGGAACACAAAAATAATTTCTTTGACACTGAAGTTATTGGTTCATAATAGTGGTAGGTAGTGAATTGGCGGGAAAAATGAAACCTCTATATTTTTATTCATCGCCCCATTTATTTTGAATTTATTTTGAGAATATCTTTTCCTTCTTAGTTTCCTGCAGCTCTGTATGTTTCATTCAAGTTCTTGTTTTCATATCGTTGGGCGGTTTGCGGTATGTATGACCGATCCATCCTCACTTTTTTGAATTTCATTTCGGTCGCAATTGGGAACTGTTTTCATTTGGTCCTTGCTTTATGTTTTGAATTGCTCTTGGTCATTAGATCTTAAGCATGCGTTTCAAACATTCACTGACGAATTTTTTCAAATTTATTTTTATGTAATAGGTGAAATCAGCTTGCCTTCTTTTGTATGTATAAAATAATAATGAACCACTTGTGATAACTATAAATCTAATTTTAAAATATTTTTGTTTTCATAGAAATACAATACGAAAGTATTTTTGTATTGTATTTATAAAATTCTAAAAACGCTATAATTTTCAAAAAAGAATATTAAGCCCAAAAAAATTCCATTCTATTTTTAACACTAACTTTACAATATTAAAAAAAATATCACCTGTTTCTATATAAATTTATATAAACGTTAGTAATTATTTATGTATGTATTAACAATTGAAATATTATTAGTTGATTTTCTGACTCGATTTTAATTTAAAATAAACAACAACAAAAAAAGAGTTAAGCCATCATCAACAATAACAACCGCCTATATTTGCATAACTATTAGCCAAAAGTTTAATAGCTTAAAAATACTAAAAATATATATACAATAATAAAACGATAGCAGTAAATACGTATATAAGAAAAGTAAACATCCAACAACAAAACATTAAATTTATAGTTGAAGCTTTTCTTTAACTTTTTCTTTTATTTTTTGCTTATTTTTTATTTAGCTTTGATTGAGTATTTTTTTTTTTTTTGTTAATTTGGTTTCATTGTCAAGGAATCAGTTATTTATATTTATTTTTATTCTAACTATTCTATTGCTTTATAGTTAATCAGCTTAAATTTAAGCTCATAACTTTTAAGATTTTTTTTAAATACTCTAATTTAAAATATGCATTGAAAGACACACATTGAAATGAGTATTAATTTATTGTATTTACATAATCTTATAGATGTTAGCCATTGGGCTACAAAGGAAACTTAAAGCAACTAACCTTCTTCTTCTGTGAAATATACATAATTAATTTGACCAATAACAAAATAATGTTGACTTGACTTCGAAATTTATTCTAAACCATAATACATTAAGAGCTCATTACTATCTGTAGTGTCGACTTGACTTTAGCATTTATTCTATGCCATAATGTATTAAAAACTTATTTCTATCTACAGTATTGAGTTTGGGCATTTATCTAATATCAAATGTTTCAAAAATATTTAATTAATTATGCCGAATATACAAGTATTTTTAATATTAATATTAACGCTTAAATATGCTATTTTTAATAAAGTTGTTTATATATTTTTAATTTTAGACGGTGTGTTTTAAAGCGACGTAATCTTAAAGCACCCATTTCTTTAAAAGTAATGTTTTTTTACGATGTGGGTAACTTTTATGTTTTCCAATTAAAATTAGAATGAGTTTAAATGGAATTGTAATAGTATATAGTTGCACATAAAATTCTTATTTTTTTACATTTAATTGGCATAATAAAATCAAGAGTGTTTGCTTTTAAATTCCGTAAAATGCATATAAAAAGTTGTTTGCGTATTTGAAATGTTCATTAATAGAGAATTTCGCATAACTATTTAACTAAATTTTATAGGCATACATAGATGACAGTTGGAGATGCCTACGCTTTTTGAATGTAATAGTTATGTAGATTTGTTTTTAATGTGCCCTTAAATGTGCCGTTAAAGCAAGGTGCATTTAATAGCTTTGTTTTTCAGCACGAAGAATGGCAAAAAAGGCTTTGTTACTACTACACGAAATAATATTTTCTAAAAGCATTCAGCTTAAATGAACACATTAAAATCCTTGTTAGTTTTGTGATATGAGATGGTAAAATTGATTACCTAACCTGAGATTATGAAATGACAGTGATTAAGAGATATTTACGAAGTGGCTGGATGTTAAAGGAGGCCAATTACACTGTCCGACAAAAATATGTTTTTTCAAAAATATGAAAATTCTGAAAATGGATTTCGATAGAGCTTAAAAAAGTAAATTACACATGTCTCAGGGTTTTAAAAGTTTACTTTAGATATATATTTTACATGGAATTAAAGCTAAGTATTTTTTTACCATTTTGGCATATTAAGATCAAAGTTATATTGATTAGTTTTACAGCTTAGGTGATTTTAATGTTCAGCAACTTAAAAATTTTCCATAGAATGATTTTTTGAAACACTTTAACCCTTTTGCTTCTAACCTAATGGTTTTCTTTTTTCTATTTCTTTCAAAAAATAGGGTTCACAGAGGAATAAAATGTTACAGAAAAATTTAGTTCATAAAATTTTACTATAGTCCACTGAACATTAGAAAATCTGGAATTAAGTTTTGCCATAATAAATTAACCAAACTTCTAAATTAGAAAATTTTTATTTTGTGTTTTAAAATTTATTTTGAGTTAATAAATTTATTTCATAAAATATTTGAACATTTTAATTTTGAAACAATTTTTATAAATTTCTTCCAAATTTGTCTGTTCATATTTTAGAATAATTATTTCAAATTAATAGGCTTAAATGAACAATAATGCCAGAAGAATACAAAAAAGTCATAGAAATAGCAGATCAAACGATCGTTTCGGAACCCGCTAACGTTCATAAATTTTTAAATTTTTTTTTATAAGTAATAAAACTAAATTTACCAGTTTTTCAAGTTCAGTGGCCTCTAGTACAATCTTATGAGCTTCAATTCATTGAAGCATACCAATTCTCTTTTGATTCTTTTCAAAGGTAAGGTTTAGTGACCATCCATCAGGACACACTTAGGCCAAATACGGCCCGTTGTGCTAATTTGAAAGGTTAAAAATACTGTTTTGTTTAAAGAAAACAATCCATAACGAAGTAATATAAAAAGTTTATATCCGTACCTCAGATCGAAATCGTATTAAGTCACAAAATGTAAATTTTACAGAAGAGCATAAAATAAGGTTTTTTTCTTGCAAAAGCGAAATGGACCTGATACTTTATTACAAGGCCGTATTTAGGGGGGAGGTTTTGGGGGTTCTGAACCCCCCCGAAATGTGGAAATTTTATTCTAATTTTTAAGATTAATTGCCAATGAATGGAAAAAAGTCAAAATAAAATCTATTTAACAAAATATTTTTTACTTCCAACGGTTTTTTTTCTAAAAAGTCACATATAAAAAATAGAATTGAAATTTTAGTTACACTATGCGATCAAATCCGATTTGTTTTCTCCGACATGAGGTTTGACTACGGATTCAAAAAGAGAAGGTGATACTGAGCACTCCTGCATTCATAGTTTTTCCAGGTCAGTAACTGTTTTTGATTTAAAGTTTCGCCCTGAATCAGTTTGAAAAGTCTAAAAATTAATAAAAATAATTAAATTTTAACCCATTATTGCTCAGAGCACCACGACTAGAAAGATCTCTTTCAATGCTGTGACTTCACGAATTTAGGGAATATAAGCCAACCTCATCCGGCTTCCTTATCATTGATAATGGTCCAAATTCCCAATGATGATCATTTGAAAAAAATGAGCCTCTACTATTTTTGGTAATGATGATTTAACGAAATTACGTCCTTCACGATAAAAAAATGCATTAGAATGCACATTGAATTAAATTTATTTGAAAAAATTTAATTTGATTATTCTGTAAATTTTTTGTCACTTATGGCCATTTTTTTGAGGTTAAGATTAAAAAAATCGGAAAATTTTTCTTAAAGTTTTAAGACATTTATCTACTTTTGTCCTTAGTCTGATAGGGTCCATCAAATGTATCATCTATTTAATTTATTGTATTTAAAAGTCAGTTTGATAAAAATTATAAATGAATATTTTCTTCGAATGAAAAATTTTCCATGATATCTTAGGTTCAAGAAACACCAAAATAGTCAAAGATTGCCAAACTTTAACATCGTGTAAAATATTGATTGGAAGTAAACTTTAAAAAGGCCGAAACTTACATAATTATTTTTTTTAAGCTCTTTCACAATTGACTTTCAGAAACTTGGTGTTTAATTTTTTGTGTTCATATACAAAAAAGTGTCATCATTATTATATAGAATATTTTTTATGAAACCACGATTCATTAGGTTAATGTATGTTTTTTATCAATTTACTTAGTTTGCACGACAACCGATGATCGGTCTAGGCCGCCTCAAAGAAACTTCTCCAGTTGCCTTTACTGTGCGCACGTTACCACCAGTTGGTAAGGCCAAGTGCAGTCAGATCCTCCTGTGCCTGGTCTTTCCAATGAAGATTTGGTAGACCTCTTCGCACGTTAAACCAATATGATTGATTAATTAATAAATATATTCAATGTGTTTGTAATATTCAGGAATGTAGACATCAATTCAATGAATCAAAGTTTCAAGAACGATTGGCACTCGTAATGATAATGATTTTCTTTTAATATCTCTATTCAGTGAAGATATTTTGAATCAAATCTGTAATTCTGGGTTATGATTTCAAAATATTAGTAGCTTATATAGGATATTGAAAGATTAAGAACTATCACTAAGACCACAGATGAGGAATTGGGGTGGATTCCGAAACAGCCAGTCTCTATATACATTGTTGTTGTGCTGACTACATTTGTTCATTAAGCCTGTCTATATATAACTTCAAATAACGAAATTAAAATGAACTTAAGTAATGACTTTGAAAATTAACCTCTAGATTTAATTTTCATAGTCTCCTAAAAACTATCATGAAGATATCTTTTGTTGTTAAATTTAGAAAGACGACTAGGAGCAACAAGAATTTTATATATTCGACCAAATATATATATGGAATAATAGATAATTTTTGTTTAACACGAAGCATATAAAATCACGAGAAGAGTTTCTTTTTGATTTTCATAACGAATACTGGAACTAAAAAACATATATGACTTGAATTAAATTTTGTTGCTGATTCTACTAATTGGCTAACGAACATGTTTGACATTGTTTGAATAGAAAACTTTCTGTCTCTCTCCGGAGCTTGTCATTGAATGTAACGTAATGAAAACCAGACATTAATCTGCAAAAAATGAGAAAAGAAACATGGTATGAATATTTTACGAAATTCATTGCCATAAATCACTGAGGCGACTTGAACTCTGCTTGACGTTTATGAGGCAACTATGACTTTATGGCGACAGCAATACTTGCAACCTTCAGACAACTATGAACAAAGACGACTGCTGTTAGAAGATTGCAATTATTGAGAAATGCAATGTAAAATAAAATTGGCATTAGCAAGATGGTTATAGATTTTAGCAATGGATTACAAAAAAAAGCAAAAAATTCTGCACATTTATCTTTTTCGTAAAGATTTTAAAACTAAACCCATGATTTATTTCAAGAGAATCTCACAAAATTGATTAGTCAATATTTAAACAGCAAAATCAATCCATTATATTGTATATAAATATAAAACCACACAAATACACTCAACAATTTCCGTATAATGTGTCAATTCTACGAATAACACACCTATAAAAAAAAATCACACCATCAACTTTAGCTTTTTAAAGTAAAGCAATTTGAAAGATTTTAAAAAGGGCGCAAACAAACAGAACATTGAAAAAATAAAATGTAGATACAGTGAAATAGAAGAAAAAAAATTAAAATTACAGTGTTTGCATAAAAAATCAATAAATATTCAATCAAATAAAATTACATACTTCTACCAACATTAGCATGCGATAGGCAGCTTCAAACAAAATTTAAAAAAAATAAAAAATAAAAAATAAAAAGCAAAACAAAAGACTTAACGAACAAACTTAAATGCATACACGCACTTTGCTTATTGATGGTGCTGATTCTCATTTCTTGATTTTTGTTTATATCTTAAGTTATTGATTTTTTGATCAGCAACCACAAACAACCAACAACAAAACTGTCAACAACATGCATACATAACAATTATTATGCTACTCTTGACATTTGCTGTTTGCTGCTGCTGCTTCTTTTTTCTACTTTTTTGACTTAACTTGACTTGAATGGTTCTTTTTTTTTACATTTTACTTCTTTATTTTTTGACAGAGAAGTTACTTACTTAAGGTATTATGCAAATATTTGTTTATTAGTGGTAGAAGGTAGAAGAAATATTTATGCTTATTATTTGTTGTTGCAAGGCACAAATCACAAATAAACAAAACAAAACTAATCCAAGGAAATATTGAAAAAACGTGTAGAATTTTTTAAAATGACTTTTTAAAGGCATTTAACTTTAACTTTACACTAGTATGTGTAGTAGTTATTCTTCAATATATTTGCATAAAAAGCACCATACTCAAGTATGTAAGTTTGAGTACATGTTTATTTACGTTTATGTTTAGTAAACTTATAAATTCAATTCTGACATGTTTTGCATTTATAAAATTTTCTAAAAAAAAATCGACAGCCAATGAAAAAGAAACAATAAAAAGAAAAGATTTCTTTTTGATTATAGCTCAAGACAAGTGCTTTTTAAGTATCTAGCTATTCAATAACTTGTTCTGTTCATTAGAGTTCATATACACGTTTGTCACGTTTCTACATTTTTGTATTAAATGCTCATGCAATTTACTTTAATTATTGCTTATTTGTATAGTAGTGAATTCATTTAAAGTAAGGGTAAAAAATTCATGCCTCATTCTTCTTTCTAACTTATTTTGGAATAGAATTTATTTAAATAGATATATGAAATTCTATGATTCTACGTTCAAGTAACGGCAGCGACACCTGCATTGATTTGTTCAATTCCTTTTGTTTGGCTATAACAAAAATAAAATTGTTTTTCCATACTTCAGTTTATGTTTCTTCATTCTTTCTTTTGCTTTAGAGGTTTGAAAAATATACAAAAAAAAAACTGAAAAAAATCCTTTTGAATTTTATGGCTGTATCTTACTGTTTCATCTGACGTGTGAGCATCATAAATTTTGTTAGCACTTTTTTTCGTTTATTTTCTTCTTTTCTTTTGAGTTTTTATTTTTGACTATTTTTATTTGAAAGAAAAAAAATTTATTCTTTTGTATTTTACATAATTTACTCGTAGTTTTTAGTTTAGGCTTCTATAGATTTCTTCGATTTTATGTTTTGTGATTCTTGTTAGATTTATATCAAAGATTATATTGTGTGAATGCAAAAGGTCAATTCTTCTTCAAATATTGTTGCTGTAAATGTTACTTGTTTCATCGTGGGTAAAACTAATTTTATTTTGGCTTGTGCTTTTAGTCGAACATGAATGTCAATATAAATTTTGATTTATGCGCTAATTTCATTGTTCCAGTCCTTTATTTTAAAGTGTTGTTTAGCAAAAATCAACTAATTAACACTTGTGTTCAAAAATTTAATTTTTATAAAAATTTTATATACATAGATTCTATAACTTTTTCATTTTTAATTCAGAGAAAATTATGATTAAAAATTATTATTTTAAAGTCTTTCACTTTGAAGATTAAAACCAGAAAATAATATTTTTTTATATCAGAAAATTTTATTTAAAAATCAAAAAAGATTATGCTAAAATAAAGAAAAGTTATCTTAATATCAAAGAAAATAATTTTTTAATCAAAGAGGATCATTTTGGAATCCATGAAGATCATTTAAAATCGAAGAAGATCATTGTAACCCCAAATAAGATAATTTTGGAATCAAAGAATATAATTTTAACGCCAAAAATGATAGTTTTAATATGAAAACGTTATTTTAAAATCAGAGTAACCAATTAAAAATCAAAGATAATTTTAAAATCGGTCAAGATTAATAAAAAAAAAATCATTTTGAAATCTGAAAATCTGATCAAATCATTTTAAAATCAGAATGATCAATTCAAAATCAGAGGAAGTAAATTAAAAGTCTGAGAAAATCATCCAAAAAAACAAATATCAATTCAAAATCAGAAGAAATAAGTTAAAAGTCAAAGAAGATCATTCAAAGATCAGAAGAGATAATTTTAAAATCGAAAAGATCATTTTGAAATCTAAAAATCAGATCAGCTCATTTTAAAATCAGAATGTGAAATTCAAAAACAGAAGAGATCGTTTAAAAACAGCCAAGTTAATTTTAAAGTCTGAGAATATCACTCAAAGTCAGAACAGATCTTCTTAAAATCTGAAAAGATCCTTTCAAAGTCAAAGAATATCAATTTCAAATCTGAAAATCAAATTATATCATATTAAAATCAGAACGATCAATTCAAAGTCAGAGGAGATCATTCAAAATCAGTGAAGATAATTTTATTGCCTGAAAATATCATTCAAAAATCGGAAGAGATCATTCTAAAATCCGGAAATCAGTATATATCATTTTAAAATCAGAGGAGATCCTTTAGAATCAGAGAAGATAATTTTAAAGTCTAAGAATACTATGCAAAATCAGAAAGAATCATAAAAGATCATTTCAAAATCAAAGAAGATCGTTTTGAAATCTGAGAATCAGATCAGATCATTTTAAATTTAGAATGATCAATTCAGAATCAGAAAATTTCAAAGTCTGAGAATGTAAATCAAGAATTATTATTTCGAAGTCAAAGAACATAATTTTGAAATCTAAAAATCAGTTCATACTTATCATTTTAAAATCAGAATGATTAATTCAAAATCAGTGGAGATCATTTAAAATCAGCCAAGTTAATTTTAAAGTCTGAGAATATCATTCATTTTAATATCAAGAAAGATCATTTCAAAGTCAAGGAAGATCATTTTAGAATCAGACTGATAAATTCAAAATCAGTGACGAGCATTTAAAATCTGAGAATATAATTTTTAAGTCTGGTAATATCATTATAAAATCAGAAGAAATTATTTTGAAATCAGAAATGGTCATTTCAAAGTCAAAGAAGTTAATTTTGAAATCTGAAAATCAAATCAGGTCATTTTAAAATCAGAATGATCAATTCAGAATTAGAGGAGATCATTTAAAATCAGACAAGATAATTTTAAAGCTAGAATATATTATTATAAAATCAGATCATTTTAAACAGAATGATCAAATTAAAATCAAAGTAAACCATTCAAAATCAGCGAAGTTCATTTTACAATCCGAGGACATTCATCAAAAATTAAAAGATGATCATTTTAAAACCATTATAGCTCATTCTTAAAATAGAGAAGATCATTTTGAAATCGATGAAATTGATTTTAAACTTGTAGTCAAGATCAGTAAAAACCATCTTGAAATCAAAAAAGACCATTGTAATATTATAAAAGATAATTTAAAGACCAGAAAACATCATTTTAATATAATATTGTGAATGTCATTATTATAAAGAAAATTGTTTCCTGATTTAAAATTAATTCATTCCAGATTTTGAAATTAATTCTAAGTTTCATTTTCTAAGTGACCAATCATTCACAAAGCTAACAGCTTATGAAAGATTTTAAAGTGAAATTACTTTTTGAATGTAAAACTGACAGACTATAACAAATGTATTTATGTTTTGAATTCTTATTGCAAAATAATATTTCATGGATTAAAACTAGAAAAAAAATGTAATCTAATGAAAAAGCAACTGAAACTTAATGAAAGTCTTTAACTTCAAGGTATACTTAAAAAAAATTTTATAAAAATAATTTTTTAAGCGCAAACAAAAAGTTGATCAAATTATTATATAATAAATAATAATAGTTATAAATTGTATAGAAGTTTATTCAAGCAAAAATAATTAAGCTTTAAAAAAAAATATTTTTCTTTATAATTTTCTGTATTATTCTTTTATTTATTTTTTTCTCTTTTGCCAAATAACAAAATTGGCAACAAAGATCTGTTTTAATCTTTTTTTACTATAATGCTAGAGAAAAAAAATAATAGAACTAAAGCGAGTTTGTATGTGTGCACTTTAACGCCTTTCAGCATTAATAAATTATTAAGGCAATAAAAAAATAATTTCAAATTAGCGATATACCATAAACAATGAAAAATGGAAGCATATGACTTAAAAACAATAATTTTTTGCATATAAATTGTATGCGGGCAAATTAAGGTAGCAATAAATTCAACAATAGTACGCAAATTGACAAAACAAAACACTCACAGAAGAAACGAAAATAAAACTTTTGAATAAATGAAAAAAAAAAAATATTAAAATAAACAGTGTCAGTTTCAAGGACTACAACTTCCATACATACCTATATTTTAATAAAAAAATTAAAAAAAAATATATAAAACTATTCAGTTGAAACTCAAGAAAGATATACAAAAATTCAATAAAAGCGACAAACTTCTTGCGCTTGAGCATATCTATATCTAGACACGTATAAGAGTATGAGGTACTCAATATTAAAAAAAAAATAATAATAATAATTCAAGCTGTGGCATATTTATAATAATTTTAGCTAATAACACAAGCTTGCTTATGCGCAGTAAATATTTTTATAAGAATTATAAAAATGCAATCAATCAAATTGCAATCTTTTGGCAGCAAAGCAAAACTATTGATATATTATGTATTACTTACTTCATTCCAAGTATGGGTTTAATACCCAGATCTTATAACAAGAAATTTTAATTAGCTAAAATAAACTGATGATTTCATGAGATTTACTTAAATGATAAAGTATCTACAAGTGCTTAAGTGATGAATTTAAGTGCTGATTTAAGAAAAAGTAAATATTATAAATACTTTTTGTAAATAGAAATTTATTTTAATTTTTTTTTTTTTTATCTCTGTATGAATTTCATTAATAAAGACGCCAGAGTCACCGGATATTGTAAAAACTTCAGTTTGTTGCTTGTGTTTTTTATTGAATTATAATTTTATTACTTATACATATATAAATACATGTCACTGTATGCAGTATTGCTGCACTTGCTGAGCATTTTAACGAGTAAAATAATCGTTTCTTTTGTTTAGCTGCTTTAGCTTGTTGTTGTTGCTGCTTTTTTCGGACAAATTTTAATGGTCAACAACTGTTGGTGGTCTTCTTTTGGAGACATTTTCTGTTTTTTATGTTATGGCTTTATTATTATTTTTTTTTCAAGAAAAGTGTCGCATTAAAAGTGTTGCTTCAAAAATGTTTTTATTAATTTTTATTTATTTTTAACCACTTAATACATTTTATTGTCATATAATAAAAAAAAAGTGTACTTTGTTTTATTGCTTTTATAAGAATTAATTTTAAAAAAATGATCATAAACGGAAGTAACAATTCAATTTAAATAAATTTTTAAAAATGGTTTATTCAAACTTTTTTTTTTTGAAAAACTATTAACTATTAAAATTTTCTATTAAAAATATTTTAAAAATAATTATTTAAATCTTTTAATTTTTTTTTTTTAATAATTACAAAAATATAAAGAAAACTAGTAACTATTATTAATTATATGTACATACAAAATGATGCATATAATTATAAATATTTTTGCAAAATTTATTTATAATTACAATGTTGTCTAATTTCACTTAAGTAAATGCAAATATTTCATGCTTTAATAATTTTTTAAAAGTTACTGAAAAAACATAAATTAGAAATTCATTTATTGTTAGTAATTTCATTTAACAAAAAAAAAAAGCCAAAACATGATGAAGCACTTTACATTTATGCATATGTAAGAAAAATAAATTTATATAAACACTTCAACCGTATTTCTGTTGCCTTTACGCAATATGCGTGTAATTACATCAACATTAAGTCAGTCAAGTTCATAACTTTAATCTTTTGTTTAGTTTGTATACGCCGCTAAAGTCATTTTCAAATTTGTTGATGCCATAAGTACCTAGTGACATTGCAAATAATTAAAAAAAAAAAAATAATAATAATAAATTGCTTTTTTTCTTCAAATGCTTTCAGGCCTAATTTTTTTTGGTAAGCAATTTAGCGCACAAAATCGGCTACAAACAAGTAAAAGATAAATTGACACAAAATAAACTTGACTTACATTAGACAAAAATTGAAAAAAAAAAGATTTTATAATATAAAATTAAAAATTAAAAATCAAAAATTATAAAATTAGCCACATTTTACTATTTAACTTTATAACAAATAAACTATAGGTATGTATTAATTGCCATTGCTGTCAATTTATATGTCTTCAAATGCCAATTAATTTGTCTCTTGTTCAAAAAAAAAAAAAAATAAAGCAAAGAAAAAAAATAATTGAAAGGTCGATCAGTCTCGTTTGCTATGTTCAGGTTTCGTTTCAGTGTTCAGTGTTCATGATATTCATAAATTAAAATGAAATTCAAAGAAAATGTTAAGAAAAAAGAAGCATAGCTTTGAATACCTTTAAAATATCAATGGCAATTGTGTGTTTGTTGGTTATATTCGTTTTGTTATTTATTTTTCGTGTTGCTTGTCAAGTTTGGTCAGTTAGAACATGCTTGACATGTACACACGCGCATATGTCATGATCATGTTCATTCGTTTGCTCTTCTCTACATCACACATATGTCTAGAAAAAAAGCTATAGAAGACTTAGAAAATACAACAGTACAATTAATTACAAGAATTCAAAGATATACTTGTATATAGCCAAAAGAAATTCTTTACTTGAAATCATACAAACTTTAATATTTTCTAATCAAATATGTTAAACTATTAAAGATGCATGTTAAAAGTCACTAAGTTTCGTGTCTCTAGTATTTTACTGTTGCATAGTTTTCTACTTGTCGCAATTAGTTCGTTGAATTAAACCAAAATGTGTGTTTCTTTTTAAAAAGAAATGAGTAAGCATGAAATCTTAGCAACCTTTTCTAAAAAATAAAAAAAAAAAACATAGTTCAAATATAGAAAAATTCTTGTTCAAGTCAAGAAAAGTTTTTTGTAGTACAAAAACATAAAAATAGTATAAATTTGAAAAAGTTCTTGGCCTAGTCAGGAAAAATGTTCATTTTTTTCTTAGTTTTTTAGTAAAAAATTAAAAAAAAACCTTAGTTTTTTCATTAAAAAAAAATATGAAACTAATTATTCTCAAAGTCAAGAAAAGTTCATGTCTTAAATTTTTTGTTTACTTTCATATGCAAAATTTTCTTTTTTTATAACCAAAAATGAAGCAAACATTTTTTTTTTTGCAATGAATAAAAAAAATTCTGGTCCAAATGATGAAAAGTTCGTGGCTTAAATTTTTAGTTTTTTTTTAGCACACAATTCAGCAAAGTCACGAAACAAAAAGTTCATGCCTCAAATTTTCTTTCACATAAAAAATTTATTTTTTCATAGCCAAAAGTTGAGCAAACTTACTATTTACGTAAAAGTATGAAATAAATTCTTGTCAAAATCAAAAAAAAGTTTGTGTCTTAAACTTTTGGTTTTTTGCAGTTCAAAAAAAATTTTTTTTTTTAGGCAAAAAATTAACTCTTTTTTTTATAAAATTATGAAACAAAATCTGGTCAAAGTCAAAAAAGTTCGTGCCTTAAGTTTTTTGTTTACTTTCATATACAAATTTTGTTTTTCTAAACCTAAAGTTATAATGAATGTTAGTGTTTTAGTAAAAAAGTGTGAAACAAATTCTTATCAAAGTCAAAAAAGTTCATGCTTTAAGTTTTTAGTTTACTTTCATTTATAAAACTTTTCTTTTTTGTAGACAAGACTTTGAGAAACTTTAGTTTCTTGACTAAAAATTACGAAAAAAAATTCAAATTCAAAAAAAGTCAAAAAAGTTCGTGCAGATTTTTTTTTGTAGTGCAAAATTAAGCAAACTTAATTTTTTGTTTTTTGCTAATCAAAGTTTAGAAAATATATAAATGTATATATAAATTTTTGTTTTTGTTTTCGTAGCTCAAAATTAGACAGACTTAATTTTTTTTTCGAATCAAAAATGTTTAAATGACAGTGAAGTTCGTGTCTTAAGTTTTTTTTACCCCGATAATTGCTTTCAAAGCTCAGTTAATTTATTAAATTAAAGAAACATATTAAATGGGCATGAGAAATTAAACTTTTTCTAAAAACAAAAACTTATACCTACATAATTTCTTGAATGTCACTAAGATTCGTGTCTTAAGTCTCTTATTTCTTTTGCCTACCCACCCATTCATTTTTATAACCATTATTCTTCTTTTTTTCTCCCTAAATGTTAAACAAAGTTAGAAATCATGTTTTCTATTTGACAAATTTTTAAAGGTTTCTTGCTGTTTTCATTCAGCTTGATGTCTGTCACCTTTTTCTCATATGTAAGCATATAAATCAATGTCTGTTTTGCATTTAATCGAATATAGGAGAAAGCAGAATTTAAGTTTTTGGCAGTTTTTGCCAATTTTTGTAAATATTTGTAGATTTTTTGTGTATTTTGGTTAAATCAAGTATATTTTTTTTTCTAATTCCATCACTGCTTAATGGATTTAAGCAATTTATAAACTAATATTTATTATAATGTATTTTCATGGTTTTTAGCAAAATGTTTTTCTTAATAAAACTACCAATTTTTTTTTTATTATAATTATTATTCATGTGTAAAAATACTTGCTGTTTTTGCTTCATGCCAAGTGAATAATTCAAGGTCTTCTACTAATAAGAAATAGATACCACTTCATTGGTATAAAGTTGTACTTGTACCATTTTTTATACAATTTCAAACACTATTGACTAAGATTTATGTATTTATGTACATGTTTTGTGGCACAAAGCACAGTCACATGACTTCAAAATGTATATCTGATTTTTTTTTATTATTAATAAACTTTAACTTGCAACATTCTTATGGTTATACTTAAACATATTATTAACACTATTTTAAAAACGCTTAGAAGAAAATTATAGCACAAGAATAAAAAAAAAACAGATTATCTACGATTTCTGTATGTCAATATTAATTTATCATCATTTTAATACTTTTAATACAAAGTCAAACAAACAGTAAAGAATGAATTATTTTAGAAAAAGGAAAACCCAAAGAAAATGCTGTAAATTTAAAAATTTTGTTTTCTACACTTTATTTTCTTTTTCCTCTTCTTTTTAGTTTTTAATAACACGTTTCAAGTTGACTACACCCATCAATTAAATCTTTCATAATCGTTATATGCTAAATTGAAAATTAATAGCGTGTGTAAATGTCTTAAAGCTATTTTTACAAATAATGGTAGGAATAAATATTTTGTGTTCTTTTTTTTCGTATTTTTCGGTTAGAAGCTTTAACCCATTTATGGAAGATATACAATATATTGCATTACATAATTCTCTAAATCTTTTCAATTTTTGAAAACCAAAAAGCATTTCTGAATATTTAATCTATTGATAGATTCAATAATAAGTATAAGAAATAACGAGTTCTTCAATAAAAAAACATTTAAATTTTTTTTTTTTTTGAAATTTTTAAGTTATTTTTCAAACGAATGTCAAGTAAAGTTTAATTGATAATGATGAACAGTATGGCAGTAATCGAAATGCATACGGTATTAAATAATATAAATAAATTTTTGCTAACAAAGTTACTAACATATAACTTAATGCTTAAGTTTTTTATTTTTTAAAAACTTATATTTTGAAAAAAGTCATAAAACTTTCTAAATTCTATGAAAGCTTAAAAATAATCAAAATTTTAACATGGCCTTAGTTGTATTCTTGGTACTTCCATTGCACTTAATTTCAATATACAAGCTTAAGCAGCCTTAACAATAATAAACATTTGAATTGCATTTACTTCATGCTAAAAAACTTGATTCTATCAACAATATCAACATTATTTCATATTTCAAAACTCATTCTTCTTTATTTTTCATTCAAATGACCTTAAAATCTGTATCAATATCCTATGCAGAAATCTGTCTTAAAAACTTGATACCCAATAATGTGAGGATTATACCATAACTACAAAAATGTGTCAAAAGTTCGGTACTTTCAATAATGTCGACATTATCTTATACAAAAATGCATTACCAATCATTTTGGGATTTTACACTTAAAAATGTGCCAAAAAATCAATACTAGTAATAATGTCGAAATTATCTCGTAGGGAAATGTGTGGAAAACTTTATATTATCAATAATTTTGGCAATTTTCAAATATGTTTGAAATTTACTTACACAAAAAAGGGTTGAAAAATTCATGCTATTAATAGTTTCGGCATTTGACTCCTACAAGTTTATTAAAAACTCATTGCTATAACTAATGTCGAGATTATCTCATACACAAATATGAAAAAAGAACTTGATATTGCCAATAATTTTTGTCGTTGGAATCTTAATAATTAGGCAAAGGTCACGGCAATCAAGGAAGTCACGTCCTGGCTAAGGTATAACATGACACCCAAAAAGGGCATATGTATTTTTACCGATATTCAAGCAGCTATAAAATCTCTTGGATTAGTCTAACCTACTTAAGGAGATGTCCAATCAGTTTGATCTGCACTTAATTTGGATGACGGAGAACATTGATATACCGGGGAACGAAACTGCTGATGGGTTAGCTAAAAAAGGAAAAATGTAGCAAATCACTCTTAATAAGGAATAAAATAAAACAAAAGAACGTAAATTGGTGTACTAGAAATCACTTGGAATACTATGAGACTCATTTAGCCTAAGCTAGATAGTTGACGGATGAAAGACCAAATACAAACTAACAGGCACTTTATTAGTTCTATAATTTGGGTGATTATAAGGCATTGACCCATTTGAAGAGCTGAAAAAATGCTATAGAAGTAGAAATCTCTGCAAGAGTTGTGGCAATGAGGAAGAACCGGAAACTGTAACTCATCTACTTTCGAAAGTAACATCTGGTTCCTTTTGTCTTCCTTGACCTTTAAAACTTGATTGATATTCAGATTTGACAGTTACTTAGCTTCGTGAAAAGCACTCAATGGTTCCAATGGCCTGAATTAGAGTTTTTGTAGAGTAAGCTAATGCCTTCAAACGTCCACATGAATAAAAATATATTTTCTATTCAATATTTTATTCTTCACATAAAATAGTAATAAAATATTTGGTATTGTGAAAATTTATTCTATGTACCTACATGCACTTGTTCGAATGTTTGTTCTGACGTAATAATAAATTTTCTGAAATTTCCATGCAGCCTTAGCGGGATATAGAATGTAAAGAACCAAATTTGTGTATGGAAAATTATAATTATTTTTTACTGTTGTTCAATGGCTTAAAATTTGGCAATATAGCTCACAGAAATTTTATAAAATTATAATTCTAAACAAACAAACAAAAATACTAAAATCACATTCCAGCCACCGAACTTCCGATTGCAAGGCCTATGAGTAAGGTCAAAAATGACATAACAATTTTTTCAGAGCAAAAATGTTCCAAATCGCTGTGTCGTTTTTGCTCTCACTTTAATTTGTTTCATTTTCACTTCAAGTCTTATTTCTTGTACCGTTCTTACGTTGAGTTATCAGTTTATTTCACTTTTGCTCTGATAAAAATTTTAACCTGATTTTGCTCTTAGCCTGTCAGAGTTGAAATCAAAATTTCTTCTTTCAAATATTTTCTAAAAGCTTTTGCTTTCTAGCGCATATGAACATACCAAATTATATCTGTTGCTAACTGTCACTATACATCTAAAAAGGGTTAATCATAAATGATTATTGTAGTTGTTATTGTAACATTTTGTTGCTCATCATGTTTCATTTCATAATTCAAACAAACAAACAAGCAAAGTAAAAAATAACAAAACGTATGTATAGTTCAAAACGTTTTTATGCTTACTTAAGCACATTATACTTATACAATAATAAAATTTTTTCTCATATCTCATATTACCATCTAAAGCTAATAATTTTGTATATTTATATGCATGTCTACTTAGTTTTTCATGCATGCATTCAGCATTTGATTACAATTTTCAATCTGTGTATGTTGAATTTAAACAAAATGCTTACTAAAGTTTATTTTATTAATTTAATATAGCTTAAGGAAATATTTTTGTTTATTTTAAGCATAATTTGTTATAAAAATTGTATATACCTGCATATAACAAATGTGGTAATATTTTCACAGTAGTTAGGCAAGGCAGCACAAAAATGATTTAAGCGCTAATGTTTAATTTTTAAAGCATAATTCAATTAGCTTGGCATATGAACTTATAATTTTTTTTATAAAAATTTTTGGAAAATTTTGATATTGTATGTTCATATAAATACATTTTTTCATTTCACTTTTTTGTGTTAAATTAATTTTTAATGCAATTTTTCTGCTTATGTGCAACTGTGCAAAAGTTTAACAAAAAAAAAAAAAATAAAATAAAAGGAAAAACGTGCTGTCAAACAAGTTATTTTGTTTTTTTTTTTTTTTTTTGCAATTTTCACAATTTTATTTAATTTTTTTTTATTAACTTGATGGCTTTGCTTCATACCTTTAGTTAGAGTTTACCTTAATATTTCACCAAAGTCTTTTGCACTAACTTTCCTAAGTGGGAGCTGTGCTTTTTGTTATAGAGCGTTGCTTGTTTGTTTTTTGTTTTTATTTCTTTCTTAGGTTTTTGTCTTTTGCACTTCATACGCTTTTATACCGCATGTTGTTGGGTTTTTGTTTTTGTGTGCTACTTTTTAATTCATTTGACTCTTGCCAAATTTGGTAATACCGGTTTTATGAAATTAGGTAGCTTCATGCTTGTATTGTGTATATACTGTAGAGTATATGAAATGTTCCAGCGATTTACAAATTGATTTAGGGAAGAAGTCAGCAGTTTGCAGCAGTATTGGTAGTAGAAAAGAAAAACGAAAGTTTCTTCATCGCACTCTGTATCTTTACTAATATAACTGAATATATTGTAACTGGTTCTTTGGTAGCATCTTTGAGTATATTCATGTTGTTATTAAATGAAAGTTTTTCATTTTTTTGATGAATATTTTAAATTTTTTTTTTTTGAACTAAATGCATATTTAAAAATATATTATTTGGTTCAAAAATTTGTTGTTGTTATTCGAGTCAACATATGTAATGAATGCCACTTGATATAAAATAATCCATTCCTTTCTTAAATCTACATACTAATAAGTAAGAAAAAACATAGAAATTTATTTATTTTTGTTCATTTTAAATTTATATTCTGTAATAGGAAATAAAGTTATTCTGCAACACCTTCGAAAGTATTGGATTAACAGTGGGTGCTGAAAAAACTTATATTATATTTAAAAGGTCCAAAGCGATACAATAATACGTTTAGATTTTCCGTTTAGAAGTTTGAGTTTATTTTCAATGCATATTTTTTTTCATATTGTCATTGAAAATATTTTCCCAGTAAGCCAAAACGTATTCTGACTAATGATAGAGCACAACCACAGTGAATTATCAGTATTTGTGTTAATTTTTTAAAGTCCCGCTTTAACCAGCCTTAAAAATTGCTTCTTTTAATATAAAAATGCAGCATAAACAATTTTTCTATCACACTAATTGTGAATCTATTGGAAAATTATTTCTAAAATAATCTTAGAATGATCAAAAATTAGTTTATTCTTTAACCAAATAAATCGTTTGTGTTCTGCGAAATGCTTAAATGTATTTGTGGAATTTCATTCTTGGTAAAACAAAATCAGCAATACAAATCAACTAAATTTGAAAACTTATTGTAAAGATATCATTCCTGACAAAAGTAAAAGAATAAACAATACTACAACAATCAATGATCATTTCTTACGAAAAAATGTTTCTTGAACTAATCTCGATCATTTTTTGAACTTATCGCTACAAAACTACGAAATCTTGCCAGAGATTGTGCTCATTTTAGCATAAGTTCAAGTTCTAAGTCAAGAAACTAAAAGACAATTGATTTACTATCTGATGATTTAAAAAAACTATAAGATTTGAAGAAAATACCATAACATTAAACAGGATCTAAGCCAAATCGGCTTAACTAAGACTTTTTAAATGATTCCAGCTTTCCAACTAAAAATTATTCTTGTTTATTTTCTATCCTTATTGGTTAATGTAAAAAGAAAATCCAAAAAAAGAAATATGGAAAAGAAACACTAAATTCATTATTGGGGCAAAATTTGATTCATTGAGTTCATAGAACATGATTTATAGCATAAAGACTAAATATTCTAGAAATGAAATGGCAATTGAAGTTGCAAGAAAAGGTTTTAAATAGTGGTCTGAAAAATTTAATTGAGATATGAAGAAAATCTATTTTCATCCTCCTTGTTACAATCAAAACAATTCCGTTACCTTTTCATCGAATTTTCATTGCCATGAACCAAATTGGCCAAAATAAAATTTATGAATAAATGCTGGACTGTCTCAGCTAAGTAAACTCATTGTACATATTGAAACTCCTGTAAAGTAAAAAAAGAGGATTCTTTGTTTTTTATCGTACTCATTCTGAATCTAATGGAAAATTATCTCTAAAAAAAACCATCATAATTCAAGTACTCCAGCAGATCAGATCCAGATATTAATCAAACGCAATTTTAAAGATAATGTATTGTTTTCTATCCTCTAAAGTCTGAGTTAATTTCTGTATTTCTCCAACCAAATCAGAACATTAAAAATTATGACTTTTTCTCTCAGAATTTTTCAACTGACAGAAGTTGCTGCTTTATCTTAAGGTATTCCGAAATAATGTTGCTCTTGTTGTATAATTCCCCTCTAGATATGTTCTTGAACTATCGTTGTCTCAAAGATTCCATTCATCTGCTATTCTTGTGATATTATCCACTGATTTTATAAGAGTGTGTCCAAATAATTTATATTTTCCCTTCTTAACTTGTAGTTCTATAGTTTGCTCTATCAAATAAAAATTATTCTTTTTTATTTTAATATTATCTTTATTTATAAATTTTATTTATGGATTCGCAAAGCTTTATATTTTGTCTTCTTCGATTTGGCACTTCTTTTCTTTCTTAGCGTCACTGGAAATTGTTCCTCTTAGAAGCCATTTGCCTCTTCCTGTATTTGACATACAGATGGCAGTAGTAAAATGCAAACATACCTCAAACTAACTATGTAGTTACAATACATATCATTAATATTTTGACACACAGATGGCAGTAGTGAAATGCAAACATGATTAGATTGATTAGATTAGTTACATGTAATATACCTTGAACTACTTCTATATTAACTCATATCAGTACATTATAATAAAAATTCATAAAAAATGCTTGCTTAAAAAGTACTTGATTTTATGATTTCATGCTTGCTGCTTTTATGGTACACAATTCTAGTATTCAACTATAACTTGCTATTTTTATTAATCTTATTCATTTTAAGAAATGTATTTGGTTAAAAATCTAGCAAAATTTTCGAGTAATGTTTGAAAATTTTGTAATATTTGAAAATAATTTCAAAATTAAGAAATAAATTTCTTCTTTTTTTTTATGTACTAAAATTTCTTATTGAAGACATGGAAATTGTATTTTAATAGTTTTCAAAATTAAATTATGGCATCTGGTACCGTGCCAAAATAGTTAAAGTTGAAAAAGATAATAATATTTATGATTAAATTATTATAAAATAACCAAAAATGTGAAGGTTGATTTAAAAGAGTGAAATTAATAAATGATTGCATATCTATATCGATTTTGAAGCACCTTTTATATATGTTACTATATAATCTACTTGTATAAAAACTAAACTTAAAAATCACCTGTTGTTGCTTCATAATTACTTATTCAAAACTTTTACAAACATTTCAAAAAGAAGTTGATAATATTTGCTTGCTTTTTTTTATTAATATGACATTTGGTAATTAGCCAGCATGCAAATCGATCAAAGAAGTAAAAACATATGCCGTTTAAATTCAACTAAATAACCAACTAAAAACTCGTGTCAATGTCGCTTTATTGTTGTATAGCACCAACATTTTCAAGCTCTAGTATTGACTTTTTATATAGGGGAGTTCTACTGGTATCATACATATGAGCATATGTTGTCATTATGAACAAATTATACTTTTGCAGCTTTTGTAAAGCAGCATGTTATTTTGCACAAAAAAAAAAAAAAAAACATGGGTACTTGATTATTTCAAGACATTTTTATTTTTTTCAATTTTTGTGGTAGAAACGGCAAGCACGTGCGTACAATTACATGTATTTCATATATAGACACTTAAGCAAAGCACCCTAGTTTTATTTGTATTTTTGTTTTATTTTTTTTTTGTAATTTTATATTGGCAAAGTTCAAATAGGTTAAAATAGATAGCTTAAAGGTTTCTTTCTTTAATGCTTTTTTATTATATTTATACTTCCTTTGAGTAATATATATTTATATTTTTCTTTTCAACTTCCGTTTGGATTGTTTTCTTTGTAAGTTACATACATGCTATATACTAAATCATTTTCACCAGGCTGAAGATGATGAAACTTCAACACCACAACTTCATTTCGATTAACGTGATTAGCACAAATCTGACTGCTGCTGCTTCTGCTGTCAAGTTCTTATACTTTTCTTACTTTATTTAATTTATGTGTCTATTTAATTCTAAATTTTAGCTACTTGCTTCTTTAAGGTATAATTTTTTTTTACTTCTTTGTATGAGAAGTTGCGGAAATTTTTCTTTTTTTTCTTTCATATATAAATGTAAATGTGAGTCATGCTTTTCTTTTGCTTTGTTGCCCCAAAACATTTTTTTTTTTTTTTTTTGTTTTTTGGTTTTTTGTCTATCTACTTCTTCTTTGTCTGCATATTCATGTAGCCATTGATATCATAAATCAGCATGAAGTTTCTGTAGTGTAGCAACAATACGTTTGCGTATTTTTTTTTTTTTGTGTGTAATATTTCTTTTGTATGTTTTTAAGTAAATGTGGGATTTTCTTTGAGGTTAAATGTGGTCAAGTTGAAATTCGTATCTGCAAAAACTTTAAAAAGTAGAGTATAATTACAGAAATTTTCTATAGCTCTAAAAAGAAATGAGTCACACTAATGTGAAACAGGAAATTGCATAATAAATATAAAAAAATATCGCCTCAAAGTGCGATAACCGACTAAGTAAAAACTAAAGATTTAAGAAACAAACGCTCACACACAACAAAATCAACGCTGCTGCTGCTTGGAAAAATTACCAAGAAAATCGATAACAAAAAACTCACAAAATTATATCTTAAATTTTTTTTTTTAGAAAATTTCATATTCAACAAAAGCAACAACAATAATCGAAATGTCAAGCTAAAATTGACACACACACGCTGATAACAAACAAACAAAAAACAACAACAACGAAAACGAAATTGACTCAACAAAATGATAAAATTTCGATATAAACGCAAAGAACCAACAAATGTTGTTGGTTCGAATACTACAACCACAACAACAAATTCTAAACCAAATATTAATAATAATAATACAACAACAATAAATAACAACAACAATAGCAACAATAATAATAATAATAATAATAATAATAAGGAAACTAATGTTACAACCAAAGAAAATTGTAAACCATCATCACTACCACCACCAATGGCTACATCAACATTTAATCTAATTAATTCAGCACCACAAATGTTACAACATCCACAGCATTGTTTGCTAATTAATCGAAATTGTGGAGGCACTCTGCCACGCAGTACTCCCCGCAAGATACTCGATGCGCGCGATGGACATAAATCTGCAACGCTAACCCGGCAAACAAATAGCAGTCGAAAAGTTTCAGCTTTAGCCAAAGTGGCTTCCAGTGTTGAACTGGCGGTAATGGGTTATGCAGCAAATGGACGAAGTAGCTTTCAAGCAATGTGTGGAATGGGTGGTGTACCGGAAGCGGGTATAGGAGAACGTGATCGTTGCATAAATGCAGTAATTGTGAGTGAAAGAGACAATAGAAAGGGTTTAATATTTTACAATAGCTTAAATCATTTACAATGCATTTTTATATTTTTTATATAAAATTTTTTATATTTTTTATTAATTTTTATTCCTTTCCTTCTTTTCCTTTATAGGAATTATTTCAACAGTTACAAACCAGCTCAGAGCCTGCTCTTTGCCCTGAACCTTTACGTCGTGCCTTGGCTAGTGGCCCTCTGGCTGGTCGACGTTTCCCACTGGGTTGTTTAGGTGATGCCGCTGAATGTTTTGAGCTGCTATTACATCGTGTTCATTCACATATTTCCGCTGATGATGGTGACGCTTGCGAATCTCAAGCGTGCATTGCTCACCGGCGTTTTGCAATGCGCGTTATCGAGCAGAGCGTTTGCAAGTGTGGCGCTAATTCGGAACAGTTGCCATTCACGCAGGTAAGAAGCAAAAAAAAAAAAATTAAAAGAACTACTGAATTCGAGCAAGAAACTAAATTCTCAAATGATTCGCTTACTTGACTGTTTTAATACCGAAATGGCGAATTATGTAGTGGTAGAGGATTATCAAACTCATTCCCAGTTATTAATCCTCAATTGATTCTGAAGAAAAGAACCAAAATATAAACGAAATAACTTAATCAAAACAATTTATTGTTGATTAATTTTATTTTATTAGGACCAACGTGCTTTTCATTTTCATTTTTTCCCCCCAAGTCCAAAATCGAAGTGAACTTGGCTGTGCTCTTTTTTCGCTTCCACTCATTCCTTTTACAGGGTTGCATTTAAACGTTTGATTATATTGAATCTTTGAAACATTTTTGTATGGGATAATTCAACATTATTTATAAAAGAGAGTTTCGGATAATTTTTATATGATATAATATCGACATTAATGATAATGAAGAGTTTTTGATACTTCTACACATTTAAGTAATTAAACTAATTTTTGATCAGAATAACTTCTACATTGTTGATAGTATCGAGTTTTTGACACATTTTTATATTGAATAATGTTGACATTAGTGACATTATAGAGTTTCTGACACACTTTGATATTGCCATATTATCAAAATTATTGATAGTATTGAGTTTTTGATACATTTTTGTATGCTGCAATGTCGACTTTATTAATTGAATTGAGTTTTGATACAGTTTTGTTTGGGATAATGATAAATTTATGTAAGATAATGAGTTTTCGACTAGTTTTTTTATGGGATAATGTCTATATTATAAAACAAATCGGGTTTTTATTACATTTCTGTCTGAGAAAATGTCGACATTATAAATTGTAGATTGATATGCTTTTATAAGGGATTTTAAATATAATCAGGTTCTTGACAACCCAAGCCAATACCTATAATGTTGACATTATTTGCTTAAAAGTTTAAAATGTTACCTAAGACATTAAGACGTTTCACAAAAATACATTTCCCTTTAATTGGTTGTTAAAGCTAATCTATACAACAAATATTGACTCCAAAGTTATAGACAGCTACATATGAAAGACAGATAATGTGTCAAGATTAGCTACAGAAACACAAAAACATTTATCAATTTAAAAAGCGAGAAATTGCATAAATTTTTTAAATATTTTAAGACAAAAAAAATCTCGTAAATCTTAGACAATATTTTGACAGATTATATTGTTTTGTTATTTTGAAACAAAAGGGAACTTGAAAACAAAAATTAACAAAAGCGTGTTTAAAATAGTTTAATATGTTTAATGAAATTAATTAATGTGAGCAAAATTTTTTTTTTTGTAGAATTTTCAGAAAAGAAATTAGCAAAATTGTGTAGACAGAGAAAGTGAATTTTTAATTTTTGCATATTAAAAATTTTTTTTAAAAGTTTTGTTTGTTAGTTTTTTTTACAATATTTATGAATTCAATGTTAATCTGAAATTTGTTAGAAATAAATAGACAAGAAAAAATAAATAAATACCTACTAAAATTTAATAATTTATTTTAGAAATGTTAAACTAATATTTATTTTAATTCTTTGTAAATTTTTTAATGATACAAAAATATTTTGATATTCAAATATCAAATTAAAATCGTAACTTAAAATTACTTAGTAAATAGTTTAAAGAATATGTAGTTAAAAAGGGAAATACATAAAAGGGAAACTAAACTAAAGTGAGAGCTGATAAGAGTGAAAGCTTTTAAAAACTAAAATTGAGTAAAAGGAAACAACTATAAGTATAGAAACATATTTACACATGCCGAAGTTTTCGTTCAAGAAATAAAACCCTAAAAAAAACTGCAAGTCTTTAAATAAAAAAAGCTAAGAGGATAGTCTAAACTCCAACTAAGTTAAAACAGTTAGCATCTATAAAGTCCCATGAAAATTTTTTGAAAAGCTAGGTATACAACCATGAAAAGAACCCCCGTAATTTGAACGAGAAAACTGACAGAATTAACATTACATGAAGAAATTTAAATGCTTGAAAGTAACTCAGGGGTACATTAAATTTTTGCGAATTGCGCAATGAAAATCCTTCTTCATCTTCGGTTTACACTTGGCTGCCCCTTTTCTTCTTCTTGCTCGTAAAATATACGGGTACTGGAAAACTGAGCTTCTTTTTAGCAGAGATAAATAATAAAGTCATATTATAAATTCAGATCTAGAGAAGTATCACTTTCTGCTCTCACAATTATTCTATTTTTCCATGACACTTTACTTTGATTGCATTCCCTATTACAATCGTTCATATCTGATAAACAAAATTTATAACATATTTCACTTAAAAAACTATAGTTTCTTGTCATATTTTCGTTCCGTCTGTCCTTCAAGCTTTAATTAATTTTCTCAGCGCTATAAAATCACAATCAAAAAAAAAAAAAGAATTGTTCAAATATGGCAAATATCCATTAACTAAATATAAAAGCATTTAAAATACAATTTATTTGCGACTTCCACACACGAAAATTAGAACAAAAGCGCAGGTGGTTTTTACTATATAAACTCTCAATTCAATTCAATTCAACTCAGCGTCAAAATAAATAGTTGATTTTTAACTAGTATCACGAACAGTAATTTTTCACGCATTATGTTGCTGTATTCAACTTTTTTTTATGAATTTTTATGAATTGTATTACTACGAATATAGCAACTACAGCAGCTATAGCAGCAAGTGGGTTTCTAAAAGTAGCAGTTAATAACACATTTAAATCTTTCATAGAACCAATAAAAAAAAAAACAAACTTGATTCTTAACGTTTTAGTTTAACGAACCTGTTTCACTTTTTTTTTCTTATACTTTATAATGTACTCATATCATTTATAAAAAAATATCTGCAAAAACTTGTTAATTGCACAATTTGCAATTGCTAGAAGAAAAAAAAACGCTCGCAACTAACACATAAATTTGCATACTTGAACTTAACTTTTTATTTGTGACGATGCTGCTAGCAAATAAATAAAAAGCATGTTCTCAAGGTATACCGTATAGCAAAGGAGGAAGAGGAGAAGGAGGCGCAGAAGTAGTGCTGAAGCAGTGGGGTATCTCTCTTTACGTGTATGTGGTGATATGAAGGCGGTTTAATATTATTTTTACAGTATTAACGGTGATGGTGTTGATTGTGCTGGCAATGAATTGAAGTTGCTGGTTCAAGCATTTTTTTTTCTTGCAAAAAAAAAAAAAATAAAATGACTAGATCATTAGATAAAATTACTACGTACATACATAGATAAATCGATATAATGAATAGACAGTTAAAGTGGATTATTGTCTTTATTGTAGAGTGCTCTACTTGTAAAATCTATTGAAGCCCTTTCTAATTCGCACGTACATTTTTATACGTGTGATATGCTATGATTGTTTCTAGTACTTGATGCAGCACCATATTTTTCTGACATGAGAAATTTAGTACATTAGTCGATCATTAGCCTAAGTTTTTTCAAAGCAAAACATCAAAGCCTTTCAGTGTAATGTACTTCTATTTTGTTGTTTTCACGATATTTGCTCGGTAAGATTATTATCTTTAACCCCTTTTTAATTAATATCTTGAATATAGATTTTAAGAAATATGTATCACTTTTGCTAACACATACCGAAATTTGTTGCTTGAACTACACTCCAGACCTCAATAACTGCTAAAGCTGATTGCAAATATAAAAATGTTTAAAGTCTTTTATTAAGAAAAAATTGAATTTCTAGGAGTTTTGACTTGATTCTAGTCTTAGGAAGTAAAATCAGATATTAGACCAAATAATTTTATCCTTGAGGAACATATTTTCTGTATTGTTAAATCAAAATGATAATAGAATCTACATTAACCATTAAGATAATTTCCTCTGCTATCCTAGTAGTCTTCAATGTTCGCCGTGTAAATGATAATACTATAAACTGTATTTTTATTATATTAGATTAGTAAGTTTCTAGTCTGTTTGTTTAGTTAAGCATTGTCATTCAAAAGTTTTCGTTATGTGGGAGCTATCATTTTCATTGGCGTTAAATTCAACTACAGCCCAAAAATCCTATACTGAAAATATACTATATTAAAAATTGATCCAGAAAATGATGGTTCTATAATAACACCCCAAGCTGCTTATTTATTGCGTACAGACGAGTATAAATCAATCACGACAAATTACTAAGATTTTCTCAAGAGATTTATAAAAATGATCTCCTCTCTGGAGAAAACCATGAATCTCTATAACAGATAAATGAAAGGAGTCCCTAGCGAAGCATATACCTCCTTTTGAAACTTCTCTTCTACTCTTACTTTGAACATTCCTTTCCTTAGACACATGTTTTTCTTAGACTCATTATTTCCTTCGGCCTATTCCTTCCTTCGACTCTTCCTGACTTTGAACCTTCCCTTCCTGAAATACACCCTTTCTTTAGACCGTTCCTCTTCTTAGACACTTCTCTTCATTACATTAGACCTTTCCTTTCCATGTACAGTTCCCTTCCTTAGATCACCTCTTCTTTTCCTTAGACCCTTGCTTTGCCTTTTTTAGATTCTTAATTCCTCAGTTGCATGCCTTCCTCAGACCCATTTTTTCCTTCGGTCCATTCCTTACTTCGAACTTTCCCTTCCTTCGAACTTTGCCTTCCTCCGAACTTTGCCTTCCTCCGAACTTTGTCTCCCTTCTACCATTCCCTTCCTTCGATTTTTCCCTTCCTTCAAACATTCTTTCTCTTTGAAGTTTGCCTTCCTTCGTACTTACATCTCTTCAAACTTTGCCTTCCTTCGAACTTTACCTACCTCCGAACCTTACCTTCCTCCGAACTTTGCCTTCCTTCGAACTTTACCTTCCTTCGCACTTTCTCATCCTTCAAACTTTTCCTTGCTTCGAACTTTGCCTTCCTTCGAACTTTGCTTTCCTTCGAACTTTGCGCTCCTTCGACCTTTCCTTCCATCTACCCTTCTCTTCCTTAGATTCATCCTTTCCTTCGACCCTTCCTTTCCATAGACTGATTTTACACAGACCGAAATTTTGGCGCCCAGATTTTGTTTGTCGGCGAAAGAGGCAAGACGAAACGTTTACGTTTGGTTCATTTTCATTTTTTACGTACGTTTATGTGAGAAACAATAAGCGAAGAAATATCGCTAAGTCTAAGTCCAGGCTTGTGCTTTTCCCTCCTTCGACACTTCTTCAACCCTTCCCTTTCTTGAACCTTCTTTTAGTTCGAGATTTTCAATATCGATATTTTGATTTAAAAATAATTCTCTTCTGAGACCAAGAAAAGTTTTCGCTTAAGCTATTTATGAAATAAATCAAAGAATCCTCGAGATTTCTTATAAATATGAAAATAATTTCATAATCAGAAATAACTCAGATTTAAGTCATAAAACAAAAGTGAAATTGAGACCAGAAAAAAGCGAAAGTGAAGTGGCGTAGGCTTAGGTTTAACCTGCATACATTTTACTTTTGGTGAGCTAACAAACACAATTTACGTCACCTTAAATAGTAGCAGCAGCAGTAGCTACACCCATACACGCTGCCGCCTGCCGTCAATGCCAACGAAAGCGCGCCAGCCGCAATAATGCAAATTAAATTGGCTACCAACTGTCAATTGTCAATACTAGACAAAAAAAAAAAAGAAAAAAACGCTTAAATAGGTGTTGCCACATGATTAATGAAGCAATTTTCAGAATTATAACGCAAACGCCTTTTCCAAGCATAACGAAATAAGTATTTATAATTTAATTTTGCATTAATTAAAAAAAAAATAATAATAAAAACGAATTTAAATACTTTTATATAAATTAACAATTTAAAGCGTTAAGGCTAGCGGTAGTGGTGATGGTGAGTCGTAAACGCCAACACCTCCTACCAACTAATCAAACGGCCAAACGAAACCAAGCCAAACCGAGCCAACCAGCCAACAATCTCAAGCTCAGTAACTGAAACTTAAGATTACAATTAAAAATATACACGCTTGATTCATTCAACACGTGCTTTAACTTGACCACTTCTTTTGTGTTGACCGATTGACTCAACGCTTCAGTTAGTTAATCGGGCAATAATAATTATAATCATAATACTTAATAATGGAGGCAGGTGGGCGGCGTTTTCCGGTGTGAGTGTGAGTGTGTGTTAACATTAAATGGCCTGGCAGCGGTGCTCTTGATTTTTGTAGATTTTAATTTTCAATTTAGCTGACAAACGAAAAATTATGCAGCCATCGCCATATTTAGGCATAGGTTTTGATTTTTTGTTAATCTACGGCTTAGCGTTGTTCTCAGTTCAACACAATTAAATAGATAAATGAATGAATGAATGAACCCACGAACGATTTATACTAGTTCGCTCCTTATAAAGGTCCCGCATATTTTTTTATAATGTTTATATTTGTGTTTTAATTTCATATTCTGTTTTTTCTTTTAGATGGTTCACTATGTCTCCGCATCAGCGTTGACCTCACAAAATAGTTTGGCTATGCAAAATCATCAGCAGCTGACATTTGGGCAATTATTGCGAGCTGCAGGCAATATGGGTGACATACGTGATTGTCCGGTAAGCTTTTAATTGGAAGCTTCGTTTATATATCAAACTTTTATAAAACTTACGCTTGTCTGTTTCTTTTATCTTCCGCAGAATGCTTGCGGCGCTAAAATTGGCATCTGTCGAGCTCTTCTCAATCGTCCTGATGTTGTCTCGATTGGCATTGTCTGGGATTCCGAACGTCCTGCTGCTGAGCAGGTGCATGCTGTTTTGAAAGCTGTGGGTACAAATTTGCGACTTGCTGATGTTTTTCATCAAGTTTCCGAACAACGTTGGGCACAAAACGTGCAACATGAGTTGGTCGGCATTGTCTCATACTATGGCAAACATTATACAACTTTTTTCTTTCATACCAAACTAAAGGTTTGGGTTTACTTTGATGATGCCAATGTTAAGGAGGTAAGTTTTAGATTAGACGTTGCACATGCACGCCAACCGCATTCTTATATAATTTCTCTTTGCATTCACTTATAGGTTGGCCCCAATTGGGAAGGCGTCGTCGATAAATGTAGCCGTGGCCGCTACCAACCTTTGCTGCTGCTCTACGCTGTACCACAGCCTCCTTCAGGACCACCTGCTTTAACTCAACCACAACAATTGTCACAACAACAGCAGTACATGCAAGATATGATCACACAATCGCAGTCGTCAACCGTGGTACGACGCGCCATCACTCCAAGTCCCATTACGCCAGAGAAAACCAATTTGGGCAATACACGCCGTGCCATTACACCAACACCATTACGTTCACCTAATGATTATCAGAATTTGAGTGTCATACAAAAGAATATCTTTCCGAGTGCACACCATACCAATCACATCAACAGCACCAATCACGCAATCCTCTCAAACCACATCAACTCCACCAATACTGCCAACAATACTCAGTGTGGCAGCGATGAGACTGATGCTTACATAAGCCGCAAAACTGTCGAGCACGTCCTCAACGCACAACAATATCAGAATCTTAGTGTTATACAAGATAAAATATTCGGTTCTACCGTGAACGAAGATAAAGATGGCGGTTTCCTAAATCGTAAACCCATCGAGAATGTCATCAATGCACAACTAGCGCGTAAACATCACTTACAGCTACAGCGCAGTCACAGCGCTGAATCGGGTCATGTTAGTGGGGCCTCATCAAATTCATCGAATGGTTCGTCACCACCCAGTGATGGTCTCACCATACCCGATCATTTGAATCAGCCACGCAGACGCGACTCGGGCAACTGGTCTGGCGATCGTAATAGCGCCAGCTCTGCTTCGTCAACCACATTGGATAATCCCTACTTGTATATGGTGGGCAAACGCAATGCGCCTGCAGTGCCCCAAAGTCCCACACGTAATGGGCTCCCATATGATCCTGGTTATGATTCATTTTCGCTAAGTTCAACAGATTCGTACCCACCGAAACATCATTTGAATCCACAGCTCGCAAAAATACCCGAATCTGCTGCTTCTGTCGTACTCTCGGGCGATTGTGAAAAGTTATGTCACGAGGCTGATCAGCTGTTGGAGAAATCACGAATCGTCGAAGAATCGCATGATCTAGAGACCGCTTTGGTTTTATGTAATGCTGCTGCAGGACGCGCACGTGCCGCCATGGATGCTCCATATAGCAATCCACACACAATGACATTTGCGCGCATGAAGCACAATACTTGCGTAATGCGCGCACGCAGCTTACATCGTCGCATACTGGTGGAGAAGGGTGCTGACATGGATGCAATGCCTGAGATGAAACACATGCGTGAGGGTAGCAACTGTAGCGTTAAGCATGTCCGCCAAAATAGCAAAGATAAAACGCTCGATAAAGTAGCAAGTGCAGCTGCTGCTGCTGCTACTGCTGCCGCGAATAAAAGCATCGAGATTTACGCCACGTTGCCGAAAAAGAAGAGTCCGCTGAAAGCGTTGGCAGCAGCAGTAGGCAATGCTGCTGATGAGAATGCCATCGAATATGAGCCACCACCGCAGGTGGTCAAACCAGAGCGTGAGGGTCGTTCGCTGTTCGGACGTAGTAGTAATAAATCTGAGAAAGACAAGCGTAGCCGCAGCGAAGATCGCAATAAGTTAACACGTGAATTCTCGCTTACGGAAACGCTATTGGTAAATGCGAAAGACACACTGAAGAAACACAAGGAAGACAAAGACGAGAAGAAGGAGAAGGATAAGAATGGAAAGAAACAGCATAAGATACGTCGTAAGTTGCTGATGGGGGGGCTGATACGCCGTAAGAATCGTTCGATGCCTGATTTAACAGAAGCGGGAGATGAACCCGCCAACCAGAAGGAACCGCCCGCACCTATTACCACTTCAGTGGATGACAGCATTGTGGGTTTAAATGGCAAAAATGCCATGAGCGGTTATATCTCCGAGGGTCACTTTGATTGTCGAGAGTCGACGAACGCCGCAAATCCGAATTTGGAACGCAGCAAATTAATGCGCAAAAGTTTTCACGGTAGCGGCCGTCAGTTGACAGTGGTGGCCAAAGTAGCACCGCCTCCACCAATGCGCACCAGTTCAGCACTAACACAACAACAATTGCAGCAACAATTGGCGCTACAACAGCAGCAAGATGCCGCGGTTATGCAGCACTATCATCACGAGGCCAATCTCTCGAATATTTCTGCCATGAGCTCAAACACCTCAATCAGTGAGGACTCGTGCCAGACTATCATCACCACCTGTGCGCAAGTGCATTCCGAACAAAGTCCGCTTAAGGATGGTGCCCTCTTTGGAGGCATCGGCGGTCAATATCAACATCAGAATGGTTTCGCTACACCAATCGATCTCGGCGGCGGCGCTGATGAAGTAGACGGACGCAACATTGGCAATGCTAACAACCACACACAAGAACTGCCAATGGATTTGCCTCCATACCCAAGCCCACCGCAATCTGTATGCCATTCGCGTCAAGCAAGCGAAGATTTTCCACCACCACCTCCAGAAATTGATTTAGAACCTCTGAATCATCAAATCAATCAGATTCAAGCACTTGAAGCAAACAAAATGCAGCGCAATATGGAAACTCTGGAAGGTACAACGAGTATACTGGCACAACTACAGCAGCGCCAGCATTTACTGAAGATGCGCAAGGAGCAGGCGACGCCCACCAACGAAATCGCTTGGATGAAGGAGCTGCAAGCAAAGCAGACCGATCTCAGAAACATGCAACGCATGTCCGAAACACAATCGCCCAACAACGTGCGTGATTTGGCGCATCGCTTCGAGCAGACGAAGCAGCAACTGTCGAGTGACCAACATTCGCTTCGTTCGTATTCATCGCAAGAGTTACTCAACGCCCCCCCGACCAAGCCACAAGTGCGTACAACAATGAATGGACTGCCGAGCCCCAATGCGGCAATGTCCGCGGTGGTAATCCCACAAAAGATCGAAGCTGATGAAGTCGATTGCGCGCCTCAACGTCTGCAACGTCTGCTGCCACATCAAGTACTCCCGAAACCCAAATTCGAGATGACACAATCACAAATCGCCGAAGAGATCCGTGAAGTTGAGATGTTGAACACGATGGTGCAACAGCAACTGAACAATTCAGTGATGGCCGCACAGGTAGCAGCGCTACCGAAGCGCGTGAAGAAAAAGAGCGTCTCATTCTGCGACCAAGTTATACTTGTGGCGACGGCCGACAATGAAGAAGACGACGATTTCATACCGAATCCGATATTGGAACGAGTACTGCGTACTGCTGCCAATCCCAATGACAAAGTCACAGCGCAGCTGATACAACAGCAGCAACAGAATATGTTGCGTATGCAAAGTGAAGCGCAGCCGCGTTTGGTGCAACAGCAGCTTCAGCAGCAAATTATACCGCCACTGGTTGCTCAACAATCACCGATGCTGGGCAATGATCGGCGTTCGCTGCCACTTCTGCAGCAAGCGCAAGATATGCAGCGTTATGTGCAAATGCAGCGACCACAAATGGAGGCATTGCGGCAACAGCAGCAGTTGCAGCAATTGCAACAGCAACAATTGCAGCAGCAACAACCGTTGCAGCATTTGCAAGCGGGCCAAGTTTACACGCCCGTTCAGGATATTTACCGCATGCAGCAGCAGCAACAACAACAGCAAATTGCTGCAAGCGGACAAATGTCTAGTCCACAGTTACAACAACAACAACAACAACAGCAACAACACATGCAATATGAACAACAACCACACAACAGTCATAGTAACAACAACAACAACATACCCATTACGCCATTAATAGCGCGTACAAGTATGAGCGGCATCGCTAATGTTGCCCAGCAGCAACATATGCAGATGTTGGCACAACAGGTTGGTCAACAGCAGCAACTACAATTGCAACAACAACAACAGCAGCAGCAGCAGCAATTGGATGCACAACAATCCAGTTACATCAGTATGCCACGCCCAGCACAAATGCAGCAGCAACAGCTGCAAAGCTACTCAGTACAACTGCAAAAGCAACAGCAGATTCAGCAGTTACAGCAGCAGCAACAAATGCAACAACAGCAACAACAAAACCCTGCTGCATATTACCCAGGCATTGATGCTTCTGCCGTAGCGCCCCCAGCGCTTCCCTCACCCTATCAGCGCGTCCCCCTGCCACATGGCTATGCCTCGGAACAATTTCCAGCGCCCAACAAACCACATACCCTGCCCTACAACTCCACAGCATCACCATACTTTACCCTACCACCGAATGCAGCATGCATGCCGCAACAGCAGCAACTACAACAGCAACAACAACAAACTGTCAAGGCAACTCATCAAAAGAAGGTCAGCTTTGAACCAGGCACAAAAGGCGAAGCAGCCGATCCAACGGTCTCAACAGCAGCGATGAATGGCTTGCCGCCGAAATCACCTCTACAACAACAAAATGGTCTGCCCGACAACAGCAACAGCAACGTCACTGCCATTCCCACCCGCGTCTATAACAATGCCATCGTCAAGGCTTCGGCCAAAGCGGTCGAGTGTAATCTCTGCCGAAAGCGTCACGTGATTGCACCCGCCGTTTATTGCACAAATTGTGAATATTATTTACAGATGCTGAACAATCGCCGATGAAGCGAAAAGGACAAAGACTAGCGAAGAAGCGAGCATGTAAATAGAAGATGGCAAATAGAGCGAGATGACTATATATGATTTTTGCATTTTAATTAGCATTAAGGCTTTAGTTTTTAGAGTTATCTAAGCATTTTTATTTAATTTAATACTTAAGCAACAAATTTGGAAAATCTCATTTGATTAATGCCGCCCTGCCCCTCCAAGGCTATGTACATTTCTCTTGTACATTTGTATTCGTTTTTAAGGTAAGTATTTATGCGTCGATATACATTTATCATTTATTTCTGGTATATTGTGATATATTCTACATATACAATATTACTAAATCTTTTTCGACTATGCTTAAAATATAAATTTGATTTGAACGTACTTAAAACTGAAATCAAACGAGACAATCATACGACCATACCTTTAATCAAAATTGTACGTGTAAGACAAAGACGACAACAGTTTCATTTATGGTTCTACATAAATGAAATAGAAACTATGAATATTAGAATATTCGCATGCTTGCATCACTGACGCAAACAAGAATCATACATACCTAACTATAGTAGTGAAGTGTAATTCATTTAGAGCTTAAATCACTCGCATAGTTTTACACAACACTGTTCTATAGCTATACATAAACGCACTAAACTCTAAAGCTTCCATTTTCAAAACTTTAATTAATCTTACGCATTAATTTTATTATATATTTAATTAAATACTTTACGTATTTTTATATTTTATGAAATGATTTATAATTATAAAATTTATTTACTTAGTGTGTGCTCTTTTTGTGCACTGTGCTGACACGCTGTCGAACGGCGAGTTTTGTGCAGCGCGCAAATTCACAAAATATTCAATTACGTTTTTTATACAATTCATTTTTTATTTTATGTTTATTACATTATTATATTTTTCTCATAAGTTTTATAAAGTTTACAAAAAAAATGAATTTTTACATATTTACAGTGCAACAGAAAAAAAAAACATAAAAAAGGAAAGCAGTAAAGTTGCCGCGAAAAGAAAAAGAGATGTTTACCATCCATATGCAAAAAAAAAAAGAAACACATTTTTAATAAATAAATAAATATTTTCTCTTTTACAGATAAACAAAAAAAAAAAAAAAGTAATGTTGTTTTTATTTGAAAATTAATTGTAGGTGATTAAGTGGTCAGTCTATGACTCTGTCTTTCCATGATTGATTGATTGATTTGATTCTTTTTTATCCTTGTTAGCGTGTTTCAATGGTAGCTTTATTGACCGTTTCATATTTCCATAGTCATGTGCCGAAGAGAAGATATTCTGAAGAGGTTGCAATTCACTTTTCCTTGAAATTGACGTTTATGTTTTCAAAAGCCGGAACCGGCTACCAGGAACCCACTGAATTGCACTTTAAAAACATCATCCGGAAGTGGCAATAATGCATTAGTCATAAAAAGCAAAGCATATTTTTAGGATGATTTTTAAGTTGTTTTTTATTTTTAATTGTTGAAGTTATCAAAAAAGCTTAGCATATTTTTAGGGTTTTTTGTTTCATTAAAGAAAAATTGTGTTTAAGGGGGCACTGCCAGTCTTTTCGCAAGAAAATTGGCATTTTTCAACAAAAAAATTCCGAGAAATTTTTTATGAAAACTATTATTATCTAAAATTTGAATTTAACTTTAACCAATTTTTATTAAAAAATATTTAAACCTTTATGAGTAATAAACGATCCCATGAAAAACATGTTTTGCAGTAACCAATATTTTCAAAATCTGGATCATTATAAATGCAAAAATTAAATGGATTTACTTTTGAGTCATTCCATATGAAATCTCCTGAAAAATAAAAATTTCGTTGCTGTTCTATCTTAGATCCTGCTTAAACTTTGTGAGAGTCATAATTTTTCTCATGCTCCACTTCGCGACAACGCCAATTAAAAGAATTGAAAAGTGTTATTTTAATGCTTTCTTTTTTTAACTGTAAAATTTGTTTGGTTAAAGAGATATTCACGTTTGAGATGGCGTTCTAAAGCTAAAACTTGTTTTAAAAACAAACACAAATTAGGGATATTTTTGCTTACTTTAACCGCCTATATACGCGCTAGCTATGAAAATAACAAAACGAGGTTACATAGTTTTGAAGTTTTGGGTTAAAAACTAAATACTATGTAATTTTCAGTTTCTTACTTAGTCCCAAACACGTCCATTTTATAGCCTAAAGTATGCAAGTTTTTGAAATTCATAAACTTCAAGTATCGTTCAAGTATCGTATAAGGAGCAGGCGAAACCAGTCAATCGTAAGTTTATTTTCTTTTAAAAGATGTGCCGTTGAAGCCTGAGAAACATTAGTTGCTTACATTCAACCGTATAGACACTGGAGTCAGCTAAAAACCACGAAAAGTCAGAAAGATGCATATATTTTTAGCTTCGTGTTATTAATCGTGGGTATTAAATATGTGAATTTTAATTTTACCAAAAATTACTATTTTTTAGCTTTTGAACGCCATCTCAAACGTGAATATATCTTTAACCAAACAAATTTTACAGGAGGAGGAGCATGAGAAAAATTTATGACGTCGGACTTCCTTCTTTGGAACCCTAAAGAAGATTCTCACTAAGTTTAAACAAGATCCAAGGTGACCTGGCTTTGCCGATTAGACGATTTTATATGGAATGACTCTTTTACTTCAAGAATATCTAGTGATTAGTCGAAGAATTAGAAAAAATATACGTATTTAACAAAATGGTGACTTGTCAAAATTAACAGTTTAATTTCCACAAAAAAAAGAAAACTATGATTTTTCAGCTGTATAAAAAATAGTTGCGCATAAAAAATAAATCCTTTTATTGATTACTGAATGTGAAAATCATATTGAATTGGAAAATCATATTCAATTTAAAGGTAATCGGTTTAGTAAACGTTGAGTAATTGTGTTCATTGTCTTAATTAATGTCATTTTGAGAAAAATAAATTTAATGTCAAAAAGAAAAATTTTTTTTCTTGGAAATTGCAAAAGTCACCAATTTTTACCGGATCAACTTAATAAATTGTAGACACATTTTTGAAAACATATAGTTTAAGAAAATGCAAAAGAAAAAATCAATTTTTTTAAAGCTACAACTGGGAGTGCCCCCTTAAAAACTAAAATATAAAAGTTATTGAAGTTAAACTTCTGTGTCTGTCTTCACTTGTTGTGCAATAATGCCGAAAACAAAAACGAACGAAGAAACTGCATAAACTTCAACAGAACGTGTTCGTGAACTTCGTGGACGTCAAAAGTTGTTGAGGCCTGTATAAAATATAGAAATTAAATCACTGTACATGCCAGATAATGCTTCAACTGTGCAACATTTTGCAAATAATTTATTGGTTTTTTTGTTTGAGTTTCTGAGTGATGAACTCAATTTAAAAATGTCAAGCAGTCGCTCAGTGATTTGATCCCATACAACGACGGGGCAAAATTAGAAGAAGCGTAAGAAGTAAATTTTAGTAATTTTAGAACTTTTAGATATATAAAATTAAAACAAACAAAAAATCGACATTTTTCAAATTTTAAAGATAAATTTTCGGTGCTCATGAAAATTTAATCAAAGCATGTAAAATATAGAATTGCATACTTTTAGGATCATTGGGGAAATTGATTTAAAATACATAGCTGAAAGTATGCCAGAGATATTTAAAATACAAATGAGTGCCTCATTAATGTGGTACAGTACAAATGAAAAATTTTGAGTGAGAAATTATTTCGTGAAAAAAGAAAAAAACTGAACCTGGGGTCAAATCGTTCGATCCGTGAATGTACAACTCGTCACGTAATGACATGAGGAGTTGTACGTTTACGGATCAAACAGTTCAACCCCAGATATGAGAAAAAAATTAAAAATTCAGTGTTGTTAATGATAATATCGCGAGACAGAAGACTTGTCATTTCTAACTAGTTGGGGTACGAGGAGCACAGTGGTAATAGTCGTATTGTTAAGTTTGATCTTGACTTCATATACAATTTTTCTAGAAAGTTTTTGCACAGAAGGGTCAGTTATTTTTCAATGAATCTTCATGAAACTTTATGAATCTTATTTGTTGACCAAAATAACACCTAATTCGCACATAATTTGAAGTTATTCCATACAATATTTTCAGTTTTTTCAACAAAAACCTAAAAATTATGGATGGTTCTAGTATTTTTCTACGCATCATTTGAAAACTGCGAAAACCTTGGACCTGGCAGAGTAGAATTGAAGCTTATTGCTGAGCTGGGTAGTAATGATTACTTTAGCAATTAAATTAAATCGCCTACAATTACAATTCATTGGAATTGAAATGTGTAATTAACTTTTCTATTATTATTTCTTCTTTGTTCATTCCAAAAAGGAATTAATTGCAATTTGGAATTCAATTCCACAAATGTAATTGACTACACAAGGGAAGAAAAACTTCTCAGTTTTAAAGTACTTTTTCAATTTATTTGAGGAATTGCATATTTTGAATAACAAATCACATTCCAGTACTGGAATTGAATATTTTTCCATTTTTTTTACTGAGGAATCGAAATGTTAATTATCCACAATAATTCCCAGGAATGGAATTGACAAACAAATTTACTTCTATTACAAGGAATTGTAATTGGTAATTAACATTTTCAATTTCATGGAATTAGGAATGTAATTGTAATGGAATTGAATTTATCTAGCTCTGCTGGGTAAGACGGATGAAAAGATTCTTTCAATTATATCATAGGCATTCGTGTATTTAGACTGTTTTTCTCCTGGTTTCTGTTGTATTTTAGTTTAGATACTAACCAAAAAGGATAGCCAGCAATATTTTAAAATAATTTATATTTATTTAAATTAGATATTTATTTATACAATTAAATTTTAAATATTAATAATAAAGAAATTGATTTATATAATTTAACAATAATATAATATCTAATAAAGAAATTTCATTAACAACATTAAATACAAAAAAAAAACTATTTATAAATAAATAAAATATATAGATAAATGAGAAGAAGAATGATAAAAGAATGGAATAGCTTAAGAACTACGCAATCACAAATACAGTAAATGTAAGTAAGGTGAACAAAGCAAAAAAAAAAGAAAATAATGTAAAAAATAACTATAAATAAAAATAAAAGGCAAAAATTATATATGAAAAATGTTTGAGCAATAATAATAATAATGTAAGGTACAATAAAAAGTGCAGGGAGAAGGGCAATTTCAAAAGAGATACGCATAAAAACATGAAAAATAAGTACATCACAGAGAGCGAGAGGAAAAACGGATGAAAGGACGAAGATGGCTAATGTTCCTCAACATACGCATCATTGAAGTGCCCATTAGCATTCGGTGATTTTCCTTTCGATAAAGAATGATGATGATGTTTGTCTTTTGATTTGCTGGGCGTAATTTCGATATGAGCCGTTTCAGGATCATCATGATGTTCCACATATTTATAGGGTATGGTTAAAAGCATAAAAATAAACATATCAATTATCATGAGACCAGCAAATAAAGCAAATTCAGCAGCCTAAATTGAAAGAGAGAGAGAAAGAGAGAAATGAAGTTAAAAAGCTTATGAACAGCATGAAATTCAGATTGTACACAAACCTGTGAATCAAAGAATTTCATTTCAGCAATGACAACCACCAGCATATTACCAACGGCAACAGAAAGCAGCCAGCAGGCCTGCAGTACTGATTTCATGCTAGCTGGCGCTTGTGTGAATGAAAATTCCAATCCTGTCACCGAGAACATAATCTCAGCGGCTGTGATGACAATAATCTGCGGTAATTGCCACATCATATGAACGGAATGGGGTGCGGTGAGTATGTGCGATTTGGAAATCTAGGAACAGAAAAGTGAAGTTGATAAGCAGAGTGAAATAATTATCATAACTTTTTAGTTTTACTTACGAATCCATCTTTCATATTGCCATGCACCAGTAGCGCATAAACGCCTCCACTTTTGGTTGTGATATTTGTTATGCGTTTCTTGTTAATAATTAGCTCGCTCTCGCCACTCGCTACATTAATCACTTGGGTGGCATTTTGTGACACCAGAATTGTTTCTGCATTATTACTATCGATCACTGTGATATTTTGCTCCGGCGGTATATTCATAAACACGTGCACCAATTGATTTCCCAGCGTAGGTTTGTTTGCAGAATCTTCAAACTCAGTGACACCTTGAGCGCCTATGTAATACCCGAACGATTTACCAGGCATTAACCTAAATGTGCCCGATATATTGGGGCAACGATTGCTCGTTGCAGAAGTTCCATTGAATTTGAATAGCAAGGATTTTGGCACTGCCAACTCGGTACGCTCCCACATGCCCAATGGCTCGAGGGAAGCCGGTTTATTGGGTAAATCTGTAGAAAAGCGATACGCGCATGGCATGCCATTATAAATACGTATATGTGCATCTGTTGCATGCAATATCGCGGGACCAGCTTCTTCCACCTTCAGTTCAATAAAAGCAGAAATTATGAAAGCAATTGCTGCCAACAGACCGCCCAGTGTCAGCTTCTGCAATGGCCGCCGTATGCCCAGCTTGCCCAATATCGGATAGAGCACATAATCGAAGAGCGGTATGAAGCCCAAAATCAATAATGGATTAATAACCTGCATTTGATCGGGTTTTATCACATAACCGAAGGTATCGCCATCCATGCGTGTTGCCTGGAAGGTCCAACGTGAGCCCTGCTGATCGAAGAGTGCCCAAAATACTGGAAACGGCAGGTAGAGTACTAAAATTTTCAACAATGTCTTGGTATCTGAAACCATTTTCTGGCCGCTACTCCCTTCTGCATAATCGAGCCAATGTTTGCGTGGGTTTGTTTTACGCTCACGACGCCAGCCACCAATTGCATCGGCAATACACTTGGAAACCCCGAAAATCATATTGCCAGCTGGTGGTTTCATTACGTACAGCTTCTTGCCAGCAATGAATATGACCACGGAGATCAACATTAACACCGCGGGTACACCAAAGGCCAACGAGAAACAATCTTTATCACCGAAACAATGTACATCTTGACGGAGTATGGGCGTGATAGAGGTTGAAATCATGGAACCAGCATTAATGGCAAAATAGAAGATCGAGAAGAATGTCGCCAGTTGTTTGGTCTGTTCGGGCAAGCGGAATTGATCACCACCAAAAGCAGAGACGCAAGGTTTAATCCCACCCGTACCCACAGCTATCAGGACGAGACCGGCTATAGTTGCTTCTCTAAAAGAGTGTAAGAAAATTACATAATTAAAATATGTATTCATCATTCACACCAAGAACAATTTAAATCAACTATGTACTAACTTCACTGGCAACTCCAACGGTGGTATAGCACCAAGGGCCACAATTACACCTCCAATTGCATAAACTACCGATAGATATAAGATTGTTTTGAATTTTCCAAGCCAACTATCTGCAATGATTGCACCAACCAATGGAAACAAATATACCAACATGGTAAAAATGTGAAAGAGCACCGTCGCTGTATCGTCATCGTAATGTAATTTACTGGTGAGATACAGCACCAAGATAGCTGGAAGAGAAATTATACATACATACATGTGTTTTATTGTTTTATTGCTTTTAAATCAATTATGCACTACTTACTTCGCATTCCATAATAATTGAATCGCTCGCAGAACTCATTGCTGATGATGAAACCCACCGATTTGGGATATTCCAATGGCTGAAATTAGGAAAAAGAAAGAGGAAACAGAATTTAATTTTTGGAATACTAATTTGGTTTACAATAATTCGACTTTCAATTTTAACAACATTTTTTCACGTTTTATTTCAGCTGCAGTGAAATTGGCAGTTTTTTTTATTTGATTTTTCGCTTCATTCAACAATTAAATGTTGATTGTTGATTTGCAATGATGAATGAATGATGCAAGAACTTGTTGCCTTTTGTAAGCATTATGATTTTCATACTGATGTGGGTAATGTAAGGTGGAGTTAAGGGGCCTATTGTTTTTCTTAAGTATTCGAAAATCAAACGATACAGCAATAAATTTCTCAATGGATTCTACGAACAACAAATAGCAGATTGGATCAAACAGTCATAGTCGGTGCAGTTGATCAAAAACTCCGAATAAAGGAACAGCAAATAGCAAAGGTAATAACTGGTGGTAGGAAAAAGCAAGGTCGATCCCAATGAGGAAGGAAGAGAATCATGGCAAAAGTCGCGAGATATGGAGTTCAAGGTTCAATTAAACCATCAAACAAGTTAAGTAGAATAAGAATTGACGAAAGGATACGATCAGTTTATGAAACGGACATTAGTGGAGTTCACAGTGCAAACAATCCTATCTATTTTCAATTTTTAAACAGAAACGCTACGAAGAAAAATTTCTATCTCCCTCGCACTCGCGTTGAATTGACTTATGTAGGGAAATGAAGTCTAAGTTGAAACACCTTTTGACTGTTGTCCATAACTTACGTCGTAGACGGAATAGAAAGATCTCGCAAAATTTCATGTTTTTGATGAACATTAGAAAATGTTTGGATTGGAACTTGAAAACAAAAAATTCTAGTCTAGGTTAGAATATGCAGTGTAGGTCAAAACACCGTAAAAAAAACAATGAAGTATGAAGGGAAATGATTGAAACTGATCTACAAATGAAAGAAAAAGGCTGAATTCAATATAAATACACTTGAAAATGGAAAAATTAAACCTGAAAAAAAGCCCTCTGTGTGAATTTTTAAATTTGTCCGTTTATTTTGCGAAGTTGGTTTGAAAAACCAAAAAAAAATCATCAAAAAGTATTAACATTTGATTTCTCCAATTGAAATTAGGTTTTTGACAGTTCCAGACATCGAAAAATGAGTTTCCAATGTCAGAACGCACCATAAACGCGAAATTTCGTTTGTTTCGTTCTGAAGTACACGCGCCATTTGGTATTGAATCACGCGGACCACAAACGAGTAATGTGAACATCAAATAACGCTTCAAATTTTCAAATTACACTTAAACGAACAATTTTAGTCAACTTTATTTGCTATTTGTGTGTTGCTTTTTAATTTTATGCAACTCGTTTGGCACTGTATATTTGAACACTCGGTTACGTGACAGGTGTAAACAGTTCGTGCTCTGAACTCTAAGTGGCATGAAAAGTTTGCTACTATCACGCCAAACAATTTTGCACACACACTTAGATGGCGTTAGTGTGAAAAAAGGCCGTGTTCCGACCTATACAGTGTTCTAACATAGACGGCCTTCCCTTACTCTGATTCCCATCTCTTACCTCTGGTCCTCAGGGTAAACCGAGTACAGTAAAAATATCTTAAAAGAAAATATTTGCCTAGAGTGTTTTACAATTAGGTAAACCAAGATTGTTATCTGGTTTGACTTGACCTGATAAATGATCTGTATTCTTTCTGAAAAAATAACATTACAGAGCTTGTATGGGATCTATCATCCAAATATTATGATCTGGGAACTCATTTTAATTGTTGTATTGAGTCTTTTTAAAGGTTAAGGAAAAACTTGGTTAGTGTGCGGTGTTTGCTAATTTCAGGAGTCGATCTTTCTCGATCTTGATGGTTAGCGTGGTTATTGAATGGTTAGAGTGGTTATTGATTGAATAACACCAACAAAAGTTGGTTCTGTTAGCATAAGAAAACCTTAGACATCCGTGTGTTCTTTAGGATTAGAATTGAAAACCAAGGTTGAAGTAATTTGGTTATGCTTGATTTAGAAACCTGATAACTTCGCGAAACAACCTCAACTCCATTTTATGTTTATTGAAAGAGAACTGCAACCAATGGCGGGCTGTGTCTTCATAAAAATAATTGCTATTCCTCAGGCACTAATACCAACGTTATTGAATTACTACCCGCAAGTAGTTGTCTATGTCCGCTGGTGTGGTAAAAACGTGTTCTGCATGCAATCTGGAGGAAACAATTTAACCGGCACAATTAAGAATTAATCAGACAAGCTATATCGCATTGTCTTATGCTGTCCGAAAGGATACACTGGGTTTGCTTATAAAATTTTTTAAAGTGTAAAGTTCTCTATAACTCTCTATAACAGACTCGCATTCACAAGCTTCGACATTTCGAATTTTCTTTCAAGGATCCAGATTTAAATCCATTAAATTGAAAATAAGTCTAAAAAAAGGCGGAATGGGGGAAAAAGTAGTTAAGCTCGAATCTGGGATCCTTGGATTCAAAGTATAATGCACCACCTTTTAAGCTATAGAAACCTTCTCATACTTTCCATTTAAACAAAAGTTTCATTTAAACACAGCTCAATAAAAAACACAGCTTTTTAAATTCTTCCTGATACCATTTAAATTGCCGCTGAAAGGTTTTAAATTTTGAAGTTAGCAAAATTAATAAAAAAAAACGGTAGTAATTTGTGAGGAAGAAAGTTCATTGTTGAACTGTGTAATAACTGATATACTAGAGAAAACTGTCGATCTGCAATTACGGATTGAATAGTTGACCCCAAAATTTCTAGTTGAAAACGAAAGTGATTTAAATACAAATTGACAGTAAGTAAAGTAGTAGCAATAAAAGTTTGCCCACCCATGAAGGCACCTGATGTCAATAGCTTAAAACAAGTTGTTGATTGATTGTTGTACATTTTGAATTGTAATTTATTTTAATGTTTTTTTTTTTTTTGTTTTGATTTGAGTTTGGGTTTATTTTGAGGTTCGAAACTTGTAATTACAGCAAATAAAAAATACCAAAAAATTAAGCACAGATTGAAAACTGAAGTACAAAAAAGGTATGCAAGTGAGAGTTAAATGGAGTGACAGACAGAAAAACATAAACAATTGTTTAAAAAAAAATACAATAAAAATAAAAAAGATCAAACTAATAATGAATATTTTTTTTAAGGCATCAAAGAAACATATTTTAATTTTTTTATTTTATTTTTATTTTTTTCTAAATAATTTTATTATATTATATGAATTGATTACAAACTGCAATGAAATTAGCAGCTTGCAATAAATTGTTGCAGCAGCTAGTGGCATGTGTAGCTAACAAATTAAATTTGTTTCTATTAAACAGCAAAAACAACGGTCAAGGGTGTTCAGTGGCTTACATAAAAACGTTACTATTAAAACAGAAGTTTCAACAGAAAAAATAACTAAAATGATTATTGCTTTTGTAACGAATTACATTATTGAAGAAGTAGAGGCAGATAACTTGAAAACAGTTTTTGATTTTTTTTCTGTATATGTTTTTTATAAAATACACAGTCTAACAGCATTTTTGCAGCAGAATAGCCACCCTATAATCCTGAAAGGGCATGTTGTATAGACGATTTTTGTAAAATGAACTTATAGTCCAGCACGTCTCAGCTTTTTTTTACAGTGGGTCAAAGTTTTCATTTTTTGGTCGAAGGGAGTTAAACACTAAGTGGAAAAAGTGATATAAATTAATGACTGAGAAAAATTTTATCTGCAAAGTTGTATTGTAGAATTTTACAAGGATCACTTCTGTAGAATATTTTAACCCTTTAGCTTCTCTTTTTATAAGGATCAATTCGCCACCGTTTTTGATGGAAACCTAAAAAGTTCTTTCAAAAGAGACATTTAAGAATTACAGTATTCCACAAAAATATTTACCAGAAAATTTCACTAGGGGTCGCCAAAGACATAAAAGTCATATATATAACGGTTAACGGTTGGTAAAATTAAATAGCTGTTTACCTCTACCAAATCTGTAATTTACGCACGTGCCTGCTTAGTGATCTGCCGGTTCAATCCAAGTCATGGGCATAGAAAATATCCTGTCACCGCCTTTATACCAAGCCAATGACTTACTTTCTCATGTACCAAAATATTGAAAATATGGTTCTTCAATTGTACTACGTATTTCCCTTTGCTTTTGATGATGCCATGAAACCAATTCTTTAGTTCTTCCGCCAATAAAAAAATATTAGTATGTTCGTCTATTCAGTACTGCAGCATTTGCAGAAGCAAAAACGTTCAAAATGTAATATCTGACGGCTGCTCAAGTACCAGTCCCTCGAATATTAAACATTTTTGCTTAAGAAAATTTTGCAGTATGGTAGCAGTATTGCATAACCGAAGATAACTACGTGTCTCTTAGATTTCCGGCCCTTCCTTTATGAAAATCGGCGCCGAACACCTGGGGACGTTTCCTTGGTAGTCAAATTTAAAGTTCTAGTTATCTTAATTAATCATAATGCTGAATTCACATTATAGTACATTTTGTTTCTGTGAGTAAGCGGCTATTTCTTTTTATTAACCGTTAACCGTTATGTATATAACTTTTATGTTTTTAGTGACCCCTAGTAAAATTTTCTGGCAAATATTTTTTTTGAATATTTTAATCCTTAAATGACTCTTTTGAAAAGACTTTTTAGGTTTCCATAAAAAACGGTGACGAATTGACCCTTAAAAAGAGGTGCTAAAGGAATAAAATGTTCTACAGAAATGATCCTTGTAAAATTCTGCAATACAACTTTGTCAGTAAGATTTTTCTCAGTCATGAATTTATGTCACTTTTTGCACTTAGTATTCTGCTCCCTTTGACCCACTCTAAAAAAAAAGTGAGACGTGCTGGATTATAAGTTTATTTAACAAAAATCGTCTATACAACATGCCCTTTCAGGATTATGGGGTGGCTATTCTGTTGCAGCCAAAAAGTCTGAATTTGTTGGACTGTGTTATTAATTATATTATACAAATGTACAGCGGGAGCAAAACTGTTCACAAGATACAACATTACAGATTATTAGAATTTTAAATAATTATTAGCTGAAAAATCCAATAAATTCACCGGAATTTTGGAATTTAAAGCGGCACAATTTCATCTGTTCATCTGGATGACCAACGTCTTTTCAAAGCAATTTATCACTTTTCAAACATTTATGGTCAGTAATCATAATCCAAAAGTTTGAGCAGTTTTATTCCTCACTGTAAATATGTACATTAAAGTCAAAACAATACGATTATAATATTGCATAACTTTCATAATAGCATGCAAAATATTATCGTAAAAAAAAAATACTATTACAACAGGAAAAAAAGCATTTCCTTGCGGGTGAAAAGAAACAATTTAAAGAAAAAAAGCATTAAGGGAATTCAAATTGCTTAAAAACTGAGAGTATTGCAAATTACACTGAGTCATATGAAAATGTTGATGGGCATGTGCTGCTTTCGATATTTACTTTTGGATTTGTTTCGTTTGCGTTTACACTTGTTATTTAATTGAAATTGGTGCAGTTCACATTATATTGACATCCACTTTTTAAAATAATAAACATTAAATTAATGACAGTTTCACAATATACGTGAATTTATATCGTTTCAAAGCAAAATCGATACCCTCCTAGACCGGGGTCATTTCCAGACCTTATATCGATTGAAAAGTTCTAAGGAGTTGAGAAAAAATATGAGAAGGCATGAAAAAACAGTTTTCCTATTAACTTCATCATCATACCAAACAACAATTTCAAAGGATCTATAAACTCCAGTGATGAGAGAATGGCAGACGACATCTATATGTTCTGGCAATGGGTACCAGTAGGTATAGCAAAAAATCGCATTTTTAATAAGTTTTATAATTACTTGGTATAAACACGTAAACTTTTTCTAAAATAATTTTTCTATTCCTAACTAAATTCATATCGAGTCCTACTATTTTGTTGAGCGTTCAAATCAAACCCTTTCATTAAAAGAAATGCAAAGCAAGTTATTCTAGTGGGTTCTGCTAGCTAAGATTACTTATCAGATATTTTCCTAATGGGTTTTTTCTCAGGGAAGTATGCCCTAAAAAAGCTCCACAGGTATTCAGACATAAAGAATGATCTTCCTACAATGTTCTTCTCTCTCGCACAATACAAAGATACCTGGCAACTAAGATTCAGAAAGTAAAAATAATTACATATCTTTAAATTTGCAATATAAGTTCATATGTGTGGTAAGTTTTCATATGAGATATTAGAAAGAGTCACCTAGTGAAAGAACTTGGAAAATTGCCAAATGAAAAATCACTCAAAAAAAAAAATAAAAATCCTTTTAAAAACTAAAAAAAAAATTAAGAAAATTCTTTAATGAAATAGAAAAAAAAATGGAATGACTTTCTAATACTAATAAGTATTCAGTTAGTTCAGCTGCCATCAAAAAACTTAAACTATTGAGATATTCTCAAAGAAGTATGAAAATGTCTGGAGCAACTATACCAGTAAAGTCCTCAGAGTGCTAAGATATAGAAGAATTTATGGTAGCGAAGAAGCTAGAAAGTAAGAATGAAATGAATGAATAAATAAATAAATAAAAATTAAAAGACTAACACATTCACTTAAGGAAAGACAAAGCAAGTCGGTCTATTGGGTTCTGTCAGTCAAGGTAATTAATCGGGAATTTTTCCAGCGAGTTTTTTCACAGAGAAATGTACCTAAAGAAAAACGAAACATCAAGGAACGATCGTCCTACAAGAATTCAACTCAACGGGCTCAACGTGTAGATGATTTTTGGTTCCATTTTTATTTCTGGAAGATTTTTCCTGAAGTTTTATTCGACAAACTAATTAAGTAGAATCTTTTAAACTAATTGGGATGCAATAGGAGTACTATTAACATAATTAATCCCAGTAAACATCCATAAACCTTATTAAGTCGGCCATATGCTTAGGTATATTTATAAGTTATTAAGAAAAACATCTTCAATAGTTCCATAGTCTCGAGGAACAACATGAATATTTTGAGGTAAAATGAGAAATTATTGAAATTACAGGATCAGAATATAGTGACCCATTTTAGGTTGAAAACAATTTATTCATTCACAGCAAAATTTAGTGAATTATAATGCAAATAAATTTCAATATTAATTTTTAAGTTTTTTTTTATTATATCGGTAATTTTAATAATAGTAATATAAATAGTAGACGACCTCGATAGCCTGTTGGATAGTGCACTAGACTTTCATCTGGGAGGTTCGGGTTCGATTCCCGTCTTCGTCTGGTGGTTAATTTTCATAACTTTCTTATATTTACTATCAATATGAAGTGTATGAGAATTATAAGATAGTGTACAAGTACACACATTGGTTGGTAATGGCAAAACCACCAAGCCGATAAAAAATTGCCACACCGCCGTTCGGAATCGGCGTTAAACTGTAGGTCCAACTATGTTGTATCACAATGGGCCGTTCAGGCCTAAGTGTGTCTCTCGACAGCCACTCCAACCTAACCTAACCTAATATAAATAGTAAATCAAAAATATCTATATTTTTTTTTTACTAATATTTTTAATAAAAAATTATTAATTTTATTAATCTTAATTACACAATAGTGGCACTGCAATTTAATTGTATAATTAAAAAAAAAAAAAGGTTAAAATAATTGCTTTGTTTTCTCTTAAACTCTTCTAGGATTGAAATTTAAATAAATAAGTAGGGGAGTGTCGTCATGGTCGAGGCGCTGTCAGGGTCGGAACAGTGTCGTTTGCTCCGTTATATATCACCGGCGCACAGTAACCCGTGGCCAAAAATAGTAAACGTTGTTTAATCTCTATGAAACTTTTTAAATGCTGTTTTTTGGTCAAAGTAAAATTCGAAAGAAAAAATTGTAAAAATTGGCTCACTGCCACGCCCACCTCCCATATGAATGAAACACTCATTTTGAAAAAAAAACATACTAAATATAAACACCAGAATGCTCAACTTAAGTGCGCTGCCACGCCTACTTTAAAAAATACCTCCAACTTCCAAATAAATGGCGCCAAAAGTATAAAACATGGCCCAGGATGTTATAAAACCCTTTTTTAATCTTCTACTAAGCATTAACAGATGACCACGCCCACTTTATAGAATAGCTATTGCTTATAAAATAATGATGCATCATTATAATAACTACATATAAACAGCTCCATTACAACTTTATGTAACAGTTTTTTCCCTTATGTAACGAACTTTATTAATTTGCATTTACATTAATGAAGATATAAAATATAAGATACTCGTTTTCGCATTCAGAATCATAACCAAATAATAAATCGTTTAAAATTAAGTTTAAGAAAAAGTGGATTAATTTAAAAAATAGCAAGCAAACAATTAAATTGTTCGATGAGGTTTAAGAAGTGGAAATATCTAGCATTTCATGGTGTTTGTTCACGCGAATATGCTGGAAATGATGCGACGCGATGCGATGTGTGTCAGGGTCGGAGCAGTACTTATAACCGGGGTCTAAACACCGAAAATTTTGTCGTAATGATGCATTTTGACTCTAGAAATACATTTTTTCACTCATGCGTGCCATTTTATCGTATGGTGTGTGTATAAAGAAATCAAATTTTCCTTAAAATTCACACAGAGGGTTTTTTATTTTGATTTTAGGTCTCTTTTCCCGGTTTTCAAGTGTGATTTTTCCTTATATTCCTTCATTTCTTATTGATTTTCACAGTGCTCGGACCCTAACAGCAGTGTTCCGACCCTGACTACAGTTTTTGCTCTTTGTAAATGTCTATAACTCTTGAAATATTAATCCAATTATATTTTAATGTTCAGCAAACACTGCAATTTGTGAGATCTTTTCAACGATATTGCAAATCGTACGGATTTGAAGAAAAAATTTACTTCACTCTTTGGCACGAAATTTTTTTTGCAGTTCCTTCTCTGTAAATGTGTATTTTCAGAATTATGTGAACTTTTAGTTTTGCTTTTTTGCTGGGTTCTGTTTCACTTAAAATTCATTATCTCTGGTTCTAGTTCTCATTCTACACCATATTATGTAAGCTTTTTAGATGCATACCAAAATTAAATATATATAATAAATTAATAAATAACATTCTTTAAATAGTTTTTTCATGCTCGAAAAAAATGTCATGTCTATGTGATTTTATCTAAAAAGCCCAAGTTTCAGAAAAGTGGAGACTTATTTGGGTCCGAAGATATTAAACAATATCTAGCGCAAGTCATATGAAATCCAATATATGTAAGTAATACAAATCTGTGGACTTTTGACAACAGCACTTATCTCAAGATAGGAAGTTTCATCTTCTTCTTAAATTTTGACTTGTTTTTGTTGCTCATATCGCTATATATCGAGTGCTTTTAGTTCATAACATACATACATATTAATACTTTGGTGCATATCTCGTGTTCTCGTGGTAGGTCAATTACTAAGTACTACCCTATAAAATATACAAAAAATTGCTTTTAAAATATTTTTAAAATCCGTTCGCTGGTTATAGTATCTGTTCAAAATTACTTTCTTACTAGCAGCAATTGCTCAAATATAAAAATATATTATGTAAGTGATATAAAATGCACATGAAAACACTTCACGTCTCTTGGTCAAGGTGAGCTTCTAATATGCAGGTATGTAAATTTCATATAAATAAATTAAATATTTGTGTACACGCATTTTTTTATTAATTGATAGAAAAAATGACAATAAATAATGCTAATTTTGGCAGCTGTGACATTGTGAGACAAAAAAAATGTTATTTGTTTTCTTTTTGGATATTTCGGAAGTTTAAGCATGCGATTTTGTATTTAATGTTACTGACAAGCCCACTGGTTTGTCTATTTGACTGTCTGTTTTTTGTTTTGGAAAATAGCTCATTTAATTATAGAGTTAACACTAAGCAATATGAGATTTTGAGTTCAAATAAATAGGCAATGAAATTGAGGAAGAATCTCACGTATTCAATGTCATCTTTATGAAAAACTAAGTATAATACACCCATATTATTAATTATATTTATTATAGTACGAGATGACTAACAAAAAATCGCTAGTTTTTTGGAAATCTAAAGCCAATGTAAAAATAAAGCGATATTTCTTTTTAAAATTTCAGGAAGAGTGAAGACGAGAAAAAGTAAATTTACTGAAGTCACCACCAAAACAGCAAGAAATCCCACTTGTCATTATCTGCGGATGTTAACGACAACTCAAGCTAGTTCCCACGAATAGTAAAATGCTTAGAAAAAAAAAAACAAAAATTAATACACCACCCCTTGTGTCTGTTTCCAACTGGTTTCAAAGATTCCTGTTCAGGTATTTTTCTGTGGAGGACAACCCTCGTGAAAGCCGCCCTAAATATTTGACCGGCGAAGCAAATAAAGCCTTGATGAAGAACAACATTAACGAAGATCCGAAATGGACCCAAAATGTAAAGCTGATGAGCTGGATTTGAATGCAATCACTCTCACTAAAATGGTAGAAAATTATATTGGATTATTGAAAAAATCTGAACCCATAAATTCCACAAATTTTTAATGACAGTCAAAAAAGAGCAGGTTTTTGAAAACGGAGGGCCTAGCTTTTTTAATAAAATCATAACAGGTGATGTAGTTTGGTTCCATAATATCTGTGGTAAAAATGAAAAACAGCCTAACTCGATTTAAGATATAAAAAATTTTATCATATATTTGTGATTATAAATTTTAAATTATTACGAATTTTTGAGAAATTTTTAGAATCATATATCGTTTTTGATTTGAGCATTGAGTCTTTTGAAAGAGTGCTATAATTTCTTTAATATTTCTATTCAAAGCTATTAAACTAGGCTGACAATGAAATAAACTTAAGCTGTTATTCCTTTTTATCACAGATATAGAACCTAAGGATGCAAATCCATCCGCTAAAACAAGACAACAAAAGTAATGAATAAAAATGATGATGCCGATTCACTTTAACAGGGCAAAAATTGTAGCTGCTATTCCTCTGAAAACTAGTCAAACTGTGATTACTAAGTTTCTACAGAAAAAAAGCTTAGCACACGTTTCTAAAAATTGTTTTAAAACCAGAAAAAAGGGAAACTGCATTAGTATTCTTTACACCATGATAATGCGTCAGCACTAGTGTTGATTCGATACCCACATAGTATCGATACTTTTACTCATTACTTGTATCAAATAAAAGTATCGATGCTACCGAAAATATCGGAAAAAAGTATCGAATACTTGTTAAAAGAGACAAATTATACTTTTTTTAAGTGGCTATCAAGGAACACACTCAGGCCAGAACGGCCCATTGTGATGCCACATGGTTTAACCTACAGTTTATACTATTCACTACGAGTTTTTCGCCTATACATAACGCTCGTATCTATACAGTTTTTCGCGGTAGTATACCATTTTTTCAACTCCAAAACCGCATACCGCCTTTTTTTTTACCAAAATACCGCGTTTATACTAAGAAAAAAATATAAAAATTTTAGCGCTACGAAATTCAAATTTATCAATTGCAATGCAAAACGTCTGAAAGAACAATGGCAACTCGTTGTGAGTATACTTTTCAAAGAAGTGGAAACATTGAAGGCGATTCTTGTCGTCAAATGTAACTTGAAATATCTATGCGTTGATTTCTATAAATATCTCATAGCAAAGCCGGAATCGCTTCGTCAAATTAATTTAAAGTACAAATTCAATACAACTACAGATGGAGATATAAAAATGGAGAACGAAGACGATTTCGATGATGCATAAATTGCTTTCCTTGTTAATTTTCATTGAAAAAATTGATACCGCGAAATACATTCTGTCAAATAAGTACCCGGAAATTCTCATTTTAAATTTTCCCTCTGAGAATATTTAAAAAAAAATTTTTCCCAGGTTGGCACAACTGTCAACCACTATTCTGTGAATTTTTATTGCTATGTGTCATTTAGTTTGGTTACGGCGTCATTAAGAACAAGTCAACCTTTTGTGTGCGTTGCGATTTCGGTTTCGGCTCATTTTTGGCGCGCCATTCCGATGATTGTTGACTTGTTTGCATGTCGTACTCGAAAACCCATGTCTCGTCACCAGTTATGATGCGTTCGATGAACGTTGGATCGGAATTTACGCGTTCAAGCATGTCTTCAGCCACCTTACTGCGATTCACTTTTTGAAGAAAATTCAGATCTTTTGGCACCAATCGCGCTGAGACTTTCCGCATACCCAAAACATCAACCAAAATATGACGAGCGGTCTCATGAGACATGTTCATTTCTTGGGCTATCTCTCGCAAACTATAATGACGATTTTCGAGCATGGTGCTTTCCTTTATTTTGTCGACGTTTTCTTCAGTTGAAGAGGTCGAAGGTCGTCCTGAACGTGGCAAATCGTTCACTTCTTCTCGCCCCTCTTTGAACGATTTATACCAATCGTAAACTTGAGTTTTCGACATGGTTGAATCACCAAATGTTTTTTTCAACATTTCCAACGTTTTGGCACAAGAAATTTCGTTTGAAACACAAAATTTCACACAAACTCTTTGTTCGATATTTTTATCCATAGTAAAAATCGCAACGCACACAAAAGGTTGACTTGTTCTTAATGACGCCGTAACCAAACTAAATGACACATAGCAATAAAAATTCACAGAATAGTGGTTGACAGTTGTGCCAACCTGGGAAAAAATTTTTTTTAAATATTCTCAGAGGGAAAATTTAAAATGAGAATTTCCGGGTACTTATTTGACAGAATATATACAGTTTTTTTGAAATCGATTTACAGTTTTTTAAAAATTTTCGTAAGAAATATACAGTTTTTGGTCCAAAAAAAGATACGAGCGTTACCTATACATCATGGTTTTGAGATATTTCCACTGGAAACACTTGAACCACATAGAAATAACCTTAACTTAAGTATATGATATTTATGGTGTTTAGATTCAAGCCGCTAGAAAATTTAAAAACTAATCAACAGATTATAACTTGTTAAAAATATTTTATTTTAATGAAAAGGTTTCAATAAAAATTAAATATTTTCTGGAACTTCAATACTGTACTGCAATATTTTCATACATTGGAATATTGCAATATGGATTGAAATATTTTGAATATGCATATTAAATAATTCAGCAATAGCTTTTTGGAATATTTATATTATTAATTGCTGTAAAATATTGTAAAACAATCTACAATATTGTATAGCAATATTTCAGTTTTTTAAATAAATATTTTCCAAAAGTATCGAGTATCCGATACTGACCTATTTTCCGATACCAATTAAAATACTTATGGTATAGCATCGAGTAAAAAATGTACTTGAATCGAATTAAAAGTATCGAGTATTTACTTGTATTTACTTATATCGAAACATCACTAGTCAGCACACACTTCTGAGAAAACCAACAACTTTACTGCCCTTTCAGGCACAGAAAAAATACACGCAATACCATATCTCTTGATTCTAGCGCCAGGTGACTTCTAGTTATCTAGACGATGGGAAAAAAACAACAACATAAGTGTATAGAACGGTAGTGGTAGTTTCTTTCAATATCTCTATTCAGTGAAGATATTTGGAATCAAATCCATAATTCTGGGTTATGATTTCAAATATTAGTAGCTTATATAGGATATTGAAAGATTAAGAACTACCACTAAGATCACTAATGAGGAATTGTGGCGGATTCCGAAACGGCCGTCTGATTTGCCCGTCTCAAATATATGATTAGGGAACATTTTTTGTTTTTGTATACTTGAATCTTGATTTCCAGCTTTTTTTTATATTTTACTCACACTTTACAGAAACTTTTTAACATTCTAAATATGTATGTATCTAACATAATTTTTATTTTATTTTTTATTTAAATTTAACAAAAAAAAAAAAATCATTGCTTAAAGCTTTTGCTAATACAAAAAAAAAGATTGTATCTTACCTCTACTGAATTTTCAGACATTTTGTTTATATTTTTTATAGTCGCACAAAAAAAAAGCACAAAAATACGTGAATTTAAAATTACAAAAACAAAAGCGTTTAATACTATTCACTTTGAAAATGAAAAAATTAAATTAATACTGTCATTTAACACGCAAATCAATAAATTCAACAACAATAAAATTACAAATTGAGTTCTATGTAATATAGAAAAATACTCTTAATAGAAAACACAATATGAAATTGAATATCGACACTTGACACTTTATAGATACATTTCAATGTAAGTAATAGCAACTACAAAAAGTGAGTACACAAAAGGAGCAATGCGGTCACTGTGCCAAAAAAGCCGAAAGCGAATATTTCTTCGAAGCAATGCAAAAGAGAAACAATAACCGTAAGCAAGCACGCAAACGCTTCAACGCCTAAATCGAGACTGAAGCGATTGAAGTACAAGTCTTGAAACGTAAATATTACGTACGATGCCGGAAGTAGAAATTCAAAAATTAATACAGAAGCAGAAGCTGAGCTGATTGAGTTTTTTTTTTTTTTTTTGTTTGGTTTTAACTTTTTCTTTTTTTTGGATATTATTCGAAATTTTATGAAGTGTAAATTTATGTAAAATATCAATACATTGAGTTGATAAAAATATAAACAAACAAAAATAGAAAAAAAAAACTAAATATTTAAAAGCCTGAGAGAAACGAAGAGGTTAAATTAATCTTTATAGCTTTATGAAAAAAAGAGTTAGAAATCATTGCAATAAAGGTGTTTTAACCCATGTTGAATGGATGCCAGAACTTGTGATTCAATTTTGTAAATTTTTGTAATATAATTTCTTTATATCTTTATATATTAAAGAACTCAAAAAAGTTATTAAAAATTGTGTTTTGAATTTTAAAGGGTCTAGTAGTAATCGGTCTTACCCGAGAAAATGAGATGATCAACAGTTCAACAAAGTTTACTTACTCATGCACAAAATAATGAAATAAAACTTTCTCTGCGACCACATGGTATGAAAATATAATTTAAAAAATTAATTATTAACTGCGGAATTTATCATTTAAAATGCAAAATATATAAATTCATTATTTTTCCTATACTCCTCAAAAAAAAAAGTATATCTGTTTACTTAGCATTTTTAGCCAGGTAAATCTTAAAAATTTGAAATTATAAAATGCAGTTTTAAATCACATCCATGTAAAAAATTTTAATATTGATTATTTGTGGAAAAAGTTTTTAAGTATATGTTTGACGAAATTTCAAAGTTGCTGTACGAAAAATTGTATGGTTCAAAATGGGTTAAGAGATTTTGTTTTATTGTATAAAGAAAAATGGTATTGCTTATAACAGTTTTAGTGGGTGTTTAGTTTTAAACTTAAATAAATCTTAATGATATTTAAATTGGCAATTAAATGTAGCCATTTGTTAGATATTTGACCAAAGATTTCCCTATATTGAAACAAAAACATATTTGAACCTTGAGGTATCCATTTAAAGAAGTTAAATTTTGGAAATTATTATGGATGTTTCAATGCCTCAGGAAATCCACTTTGATTTATTGCAAGTAATTACAACAAACTTATTTTCCATTTTTTATAGACCATAATTCTTAGTAAGAGTAAAATGGCATAAATTCAGTGACAGATACTAGGGACCAGTGCTCATTGATCAATCAAAGAAAGTAGAAATATATAATCAACCTTCTTCTTTTATGACAGCCTACAAATGGCCTAGATTGAACTATTCACATCCATTCATGTTGTACCAGATATATTTACACCGGATTGGAAGGCACCTACAGCTTTACGTCGAGTCCGAACAACGAAGTATAGGAAAAGATTTTTGTAGGCAATTTTTACTCTTGCCATTGCTGATCAAGGAGGTAAAGCTGTGTAGAAGTGAAGGCTGTACAAAAGTCGAAAGAGTTCTCAGATCATTATGAAATTTGGCATACAAATAAATTGGAGGTTAATGATTGTATGGTTTCGCAGTACATTAGGCTTAAAACCACTGAACATCTCAACATCTTTTCTTAGTTTACATTTTTTTTACAAGTTCAAATAAATTCGCAGAAAGCGTTAACTTTTAATATTTTTTTTAACTTTTTACATTTTTCGAATGGTTTGCATACTTTCAGGATGAAACAAAATAATTTTCGTCAAAAAAAATGTATTTCAAAAGGTTGGAAAATTGGGAGGGTATAGAATTTAATTTTGCTGGAAGTCACTTGACTTTGATAGTCTTCTTCGTAGAAGTATTACCTGTAAATTGATGGTAAAAATGCTTGGTTTTGGTTCTATAAATTTCTCAACTTTTGTCTATGGTACTAATCACTGTGTGGTTGCCACTAAGCGTTTACTAAAATGTTCTCGGTTAGTGTGGGCTCTTCCTTTCCCCTACCCTGAATCTTCCATTGTCGCTAACCTTTTCAGATGGTGATATGTACTAGAAATATAACTTTCTATGGCTCAGGGCATACATAATTATCAGAAGTCTGAGGCTTTTTCTAGAAAGGACTACGAAATTAAACTTTATTTAATGTGATTACAAAAAGGCAGTAGTTTTCTCTGTATATTTGTGCTTTGAATCTCGAAAAATCCTAACTCAAATGTGCAAGCATACCGGTTTTAGCCTTTTTTTGCGTAGAAAAATCTAAATATTTTTTATAGTTATTTTTTAGTAGTTTTTCATAAATGTTTCTTTCGGCAAAATACTGTGACAGTTTTTGATCCGATCCTTAAAATCACCACACCCTTAACTGATATTTATCAGGGAGATTATATTGACACATTGCTTAAATTTGGATTTACAATATTCTAATTGTGATTTATGTACCTATCTAACTTAAACGTGATACATGGAAAAAGAAAAAACCAGGTTCCAGAAAGGTAAATAAAATATTTTTTTTTTAAGTATTCATTACGTTTAGGTATCAATAACAATAGATTGGCATTTATCATGTACAGGCTTAAGTCAAAAGCTCTCTACTAAAAAATGTTGATAGTATTTTGTTTGTTAGTGCATGTCTTTTAGTTCTATTTGTGAAGTAAATAAAATTCAATTAAAAGCGAAATTTTGCATGTGCCTAATATTTCATAACGTTATTCAGACATTAATTGAGTTATTAATGTAAACCAACTACGATACATACTTGAAAAATATTCAATAAATTACAAAAAAGATCGGCTCTATGAAATATGAGCCCAGGAAAAATGGCCCCTAAATCAAAAGTGAAAAATCACCCCAAAAGTGGGGTTATTTTTCAATAAGTAATATTACCCAAACATACAAATTGAAATATGGCCCTAAACTAAAATGAAAAAAGGCCCCAATATTTATTCTCTCAAATTTTATAAAATTTACAAAAACATTAATTGTATCATCTATCTTACATTTATAAAAAGAATTGTAGCTTTCTATATTATTAGCAAGTGAAGTGGACTGCAATTTAAAAGCGAAAGAGGTAAAAATATTTATAAGGGAATTATGAACGAAAAATCCTTGCTGCCAAACATTTTTTCAGAAAACAAAAGTCGCGAGGGAAAGTTTATTTAGGAAGAAATCGCGCGATTTTTCCTGAATAAATTTTCTCTAGCGCCTTTTTTTGGTTAATAAAGTTTTTTTTGTTCATTATTATCTTAATCATTTTCTAATTTTTAATTCAAAAATATTCATAAGGAATTTATGAACGAAAAATCCTTGCAGCCAAAAATTGTTTCCCGAAAACAAAAGTCGCGACGGAAAGTTTATTTAGGAAGAAATCGCGCGATTTTTTTGCTAAATAAACTTTCCCTTGCGACTTTTGTTTTCGGGAAAAAGTTTGTTTGTTCATTATTATCTTCACAATTTTTTCATTTTTAATTCACTTGGTAACGTTTGTTTTTAACGCACTGATTCACTGATGTTGCTTGTTTGAAACTCATTGAAAAATTCTTTGTTTTCCTGCATTTGCAATGCATTACCGATAGCAAAAACAAAATTTCATTAAAAGCAATAAATACCGTGGGGACCCGTCACAACGCCCATGGGCTTTATGACCGCTGAAAATGTCCTTTAATTTTTTTATATTTTTGAATTTTTGGGCCCATTTTGCAAAATGAAAAATCACCCCAAGCAAAAAAAAGAAAAATTGGGGCCCCAAAACAATTGGAACTATGGCCCAAAATTTTCGTGTTGTTGTAAATAATAGAATATTTTGGGGAGATTTTTCACTTTTTGTTTTGGGGCTATTTTTCCTGGGGTCATATTGCATAGAGACAAAAGACCAAAGACATGCATATCAATCAACAGAACTTAACTCTTCCCTGCATATGCTGCCATATATGGCCCCATCACTTTGGACGGTAATAGTGGCGCCATCTTGCGTCCAACATCCAAACCAAAATATGGGTTTCGTAGATTACAGTTTTCTGTATCGATGCGCATATATAACGGTATTAGAAAACGCTAGCCGTCAAAAGTTATTGCCATTTGTATGTGAAAAATACGTTTTTCACATAAAAATAAAATAAAATTTTTGATTTTCTATATAGCCGAAGGATATTGTTTCTATAACTTTCACACTGAATAATTGGTTTAAATTTTAATTGTTGATTATTTTTCTCAATAATGCGAATAAAAAAAAACAGTTATGCATTTCTATTTTACCTGATACTGCCCAACGAATTATATATAGCACGTAATCAAGATATTGAAAAAGCCATAGAACAAAAGTTGTTCAGAATGAAGAATGCAATCCCTTAATATTTTCTTAAACAAAATTTGCCTTGCTGGGCAGGGAAGGGTTAATAATGTAACCAAAATACATTCCTCAAAACCTTAAATATCACGTAAATATAGAATATATATATAAAGACGTATAGTGAAATAACAATATAACCGCATATACAAAATTGAAAGCTTTTCCTTATCAAATATACAAATATATCGTCGTCGTTCAAGCAGAAATCACTAAGTCCAAATTAATTATTTTAATTGGATCCGTTTTAATTAGCTTCTATAATTCGAATCACATAATAAATTCGATTTTTGATGATACAGTTTAAACGTATACTAATGTGTGTATCAATCTGTTACCTTTTTCAATTTTGCCAAGTGTTCGTAGAGCCCCATGCACTGCATAAACTAACTTCATCTCAGAAATTAAAAAAATGAACTTAGTGAACGACGACGATATGTATTCTTCCTAATTGGCAAAAAGTTACTAAAACTAGTATTTAAAAAAAAAAAAACAAAATAAAAAATAAAAGTGGAAAAAATCAATTAGCAACACGTTTCACCGGAGAGCAATGCCCGTTATTGTGACGTTAAAATTTTTATCAATGACAAACTGTTTGTATACAACAAATGATAAAAAATATAATGTAATCAATAAATAGTGAATTTCCTCAAAAAAAAAATAACAACATGCAAATCTATAATAATTGTTAAACTATCGGGAATGTAAAAATAAATTGGGTCAATTAAAGGAGAAAACATACAAAATCGCTATCGATATTTGCACCCCACAAAACACAAAACTTAAATTAAATAATTCAATTTGCTATTTACTTCTTTAGTTTATTACGATAATAAACGATTTCATGGACAAAGTGTGGTTCAAAATGATTAAAAATCAATAAAAGGATTTCGATTTTAATTTCTATAAAATTTCAAACTTTAAAGACCTTGACACAATTTCTTTTGAAATTAATTATTATTTGCCTGTGGTGTATGGACATACAGTGACTCAAAAAACTGTTCACGTAAACGAACATTTTTGGGGCATGTTGAATATCCAAGAAAAGGTTAAATCGAAAAGTAAGAGCACAGAAAAGTTTCTACTCATCTTAACGCACACAAGAGGAAAACAATTTTGAAATTAAATAATATCTTCAAGTTCCAAAATGCTTTCGAATGTCCTGAAGAATTGGAACATAAATTCCGATTTTTTTAATTTTTTAGCTAAAGTTTTTTTTTAATTTCACGGCTTATGGCTCCTTACAAATACAAAAATTAACCAAAAATAATTCTTAAATCGAATAATGTTTATCGCTGTCCTAAAAATATTCCAGTATTTTGAGTCACTGTATAGTTAAAATTGAATATATTTTGGGTAATGAAACAAGTGTGATACACTTGTAAATTTGACGATGCATTTTGCATTTATATATTGAACTTTAATGACAGTTTTTTGACACTTGCCGTTTTGAAATTTTTTATTTTTTTGTTTGCTTGCTAATTAAAATTTTAAACGTATTCAATTATTTGAAATTAGTTTAATGTGATTTGAAATTTACAGACATGCAATGAACAATTTAAATTATGTTCGTAAACTTGAAATATATTGTTGAAAAGCAACAAATCATTGAACGTTAAATTGTTTTTATGAAATTTTTGTGAAAAACGTGACATTTACATGTTATGCAAATACTTATTTTGAAAATTATTCTAAAGAAAATTTAAGCAATTTGGAGGATATTGATAAACTTAATATAAGGTTATGAGGTTATATTTCATATCAATAGGAAACATTTAACAGAAATTTTGAAGCGGAAGCAAGCGAAAAGTAATCAATTTCATGAATACATAGGACAGTGTTAAAATCTGAGTATTTTACCTCACTTGGGAGTATATAGCTTCCACAAGACTCTTTCATTAGATCCGATTTGCAACTATTATTCAGCAACATAACATTTTGTAGGCTTATAAGCTCATTGAGAGGCAAATAAAAGAAGAATTCAAATAGAACCGTTAAACAGTCTTAAACCAGAAATATAGCAATACCAAAAAAAAAAACATTTTTAAAACTAGAGTTAAATATTTCAAAACCTTCAATTTTGAATAGCTCAATGCATTACATTTTTTGGCAATAGCAAATATTATTGATACCTAAACAAGCAGATAACAACCAAAAGCAAATACCGAAATGATTTCCTTAACCCTGATTTTACCTCCTCCTATTCAAATTTCGAAAGTTTTTTAGCAAGTTGCTCATAGCTCTGAGCTAAGAAAAACTTAAATTTTCAATTAAAAATTAAAGATTCATTCACATACTTATAACCAAAAATAAGTTAAGCTACCTCCCAGTTGAACTTATGACCATCATTGGAGTAATTATCGAGCGCTCCAAATCGAGCAATGGATTACTTCCTATTGCTACATATCCCTAGTTCTTTTTAACATTGCATGTCCTAGGCCATGGAGTACTCGTCTTAACCTCAATAAAATTTGACAACATGTTGGCAAATTTGATTGAATTTGACATGGTGAAAACAAGACACTAAGTTAATATTTTTCTCATATTTTCCTCTTTTGTATTGTTTTTTTTTTAATTAATCTTACTTTGTTATAATTAAATATGGTTAGTTTTTATTTTTAAATATTAGGTAATATTTATAAAATATTTTGCAAAACATTTTCAACGTTAAAATTTATTTTCATTCATACCTAATTTCAATATTTTCATATAACTGACGAAAGCAAAAAGTAAATAATTTCAGGGGGAAAAAGTCTTAAATTGCCTGGGTGGTCGATTCAAAGAAAAATGAACTGCTGTTTTTAGCCATTTTGTTGTTGCATGGGTAAACCGACTATTATTATTGTTAATATTTTTTCCAGGCCAGAGAAGAGGAGTAATCCGAAACTGCGAAACTGGGCTTATCCATTTGGTTTTTGAGATCGTAAGTCAACTAACTCTCAGGGTACAGTGATCTCATTGTTCTTCTCTGGTTAACATTCGCTCGCTTCTTCGACCAAGATAAATACTAATTACCGACCGAACGCCGCACTCTTCTTTCATTTTTTTCAATTTAAAAGAGCAAAAAACTTTATGTGAAAAGCGAAAAGAGAGTGAGATGAATCCGCTTTTATACATTTTTTTTTTTGGTATTTTCATTTGAGTTTGCACACGGCAAGTTTTTCATATTATTATTATATAAAAAAGAAATAAACGAAAACTTGCAAGTACGCCCAATCCTGTACTATCTTCTCTCCTCTACCACCTTTTGCTTCTCTCTCTCACGAAATCAATAATTCAACAATATAAAATTAACTTTTCTAAATTGAGACTAAGCTCGAATTTAAACATAATTTTTATTGTGCAATCCTTATAAATTTTCTGACCATTTGCGTTTATATGTGGCAATTTTTTTTTTGGCAAGATAATGAAAACCTTCTTATCTTTTATTATATGGAAGTGATTGATGGACGAAGAATTGCCAATGAAATGCCAGTGTGGTTTGTGACGTATTACTGGAATGCTACCTCGAGTGCTGGAATGCTACCGGGTTGGATGCTCAGAACGGTCAAAAATCAAAAATATAATAATGAAATTTTTTTACACTGCACCATCTGTCTTGGCTGGCAATGATAAACCTCAAAGAGTATAAATTACCAATGTAAAATGGATGGATGAATGGATGCGAAAAGCGTGGCTTAGACTCTTAGGAGAATGAACCGATTTCGTACACTTCCGCTTCCGTCTTTACTCTCTCTCTTTCCTACGAATTCACGAACTGAGAAACTTCTATTGCCCCGTCTAATTTGGGATTAAACCTGTGTTAGAAGAAAAGAGCATTCTTTTCTTCTTCCCCCGCATATAAACTCAAGAACTTTGCTAACAAAAATTTACAGTGGACTTCGATAAAGCTTCTACTTAAACATATATGGAAACTGTTATACAATTACTAGTCAATAAAAAAAGTTTATTTTGAGTTAAAAATGCAGTATGATTCTAAATAATCCAAAGAATATGTTTTTACCCATTATATTTTTCTATAGGTATGGGAGTGTCGTCATGGTCGGGACAGCGTAGTTTTCTCCTTTATATCTCACTGGTGTCCGTTAAATTAATATACAGTATTGCTTGTCATGACGAAATCAAACTTTTCATGTCATTTCAAGTTCAGAGCGTGAAGTATATATAAGTATTACGTGACCGCGTGTAAAAATAAGAGTAAAAAAACTTTTTAACAGTTCCAGAAAAAATGGATTAATTTAAAAAAAACAATGGATGTGTGCAAGGCACGCAAGATATTTGATGTGTAAACAGTTAAGCTAACTGAATGTCATATACATAAGCTCACATATGTATAGCCATATATAGGGATTTAATGTATAATTTATATGCTTACGTAATTCAAATTAAAACAATTATTTAATAAACTTAAAAACTTATTAGATATCATTATCTTTTATATATATAATAACCCAATTCACCATAATGCATCGGGATCTATATGCTCGCATATACGCAGCTGCAATCGCATTCTTTTGTTCGCGCTTTAAGTTTTTCTTCCTGTCGGTTTGAAATTTTATTAGATGAGAAAATTTTACATAACGTCGCCTGAGTATTGATTTGGCGTATAGGTATATGAATTTGTACACACATGCGTCAAATCACTCCTCAGGCGACGATAAGTGCTTTCCACATTTAACCTTAGGAAGGCAACAGGGATGACTAGTCACCCCACTACTTTTTTAAAGCACCGCAAAGAGAGTTGTCTTAACTGCATTTAATAAAAATAAAAAAGAATGTATTTTTATTGAAGTAAATAAGTGATTTTATAATAAATAAGTCTGATTTTTTCTGTTTAACATATTTGCTATTTACATAGATAAAAAAAGTGTTGTCTTTTATAATGCCGTGATTTGCTATCATTATCACTACGTTTTGTTTATACATTTATTGAAACCTAGATTCCTTATTACTAATCATTTTGTATTGTTTTTGTATTTTAAAAAATATTTAATTTTAATGCAATCTAACTAACCGAATGCAAAACCTATCAAACGCCTGTGTCGCTACGGCGGCTTCTCTGCTTGTATGGTATAGTCGATCTCCACACGTTTAACACCAACAAATAATTCTGCCACGAATAAATGTACACACACATTTTGTTTTCGTATGCACATATATGTGAGAGTAAATTGATCGAAACATAAACAAACAAACTCTGCTCGTATTTTAATTTCTACCTCTCTTCTTCTCTTTGTTGTTTAGAGTAGCACAGTCATGCCGCGCAGTAGTGTGAGCGAGAAGGGAACTGGACGTTACAGTTATCTTACATCTTACGATACAGTTATTGTTACATTTTACACATTTGAAATTTTGCCCATACCGTGAGCTAAAATGTTTACACATCAATAACATGCAAACATCAAAGTAAGTTAACTTAAATTGTTCGATAAGGTTTAAAAAGATATGGAGATATGGAGCATTTCATGGTGTTTGCTTCCCGCGAATATGCTGTAAATGGTGCGACTCTAAATGACGTGTGTTGTCAGGGTCGGAGCAGTGCTTGTAATCAGGGTCGGAACACCGAAAATTTTGTTGTAATGATGCGTTTTGACTCCGGAAATTCGTTGTTTCACCCGAGCGTATTTTTCGCGTCATTTTATCTTATTGTATCGTGTGTGTATAAAAAATCAAATTTTCCTTAAAATTCACACAGAGAGATTTTTATTTTGATTTTAGGTCTCTTTTCCCGGTTTTCAAGTGTAATTTTTCCTTTTTCTTTCATTTTCATGTTATTTTCAATCATATTTCTTCATTTCTTTTTGATTTTTTACAGTGCTTTGACCCTGACAGCAGTGTTCCAACCCTGACAGCAGTGTTCCGACCCTGACTACAATTTTTGTTTTTTGTAAATGCCCATAACTCCTGAACTATTAAACCAATTATATTTTAAAGTTCAGCAAAAACATTGCAAATTATGAGATATTTTCAACGATATGAAACATTAATAAAAATTTGTCATTCAACGGATGTTCTAAGTACAAGTCAAAATATGCTCCAACCCTGACGAGACTCTCCTATGTAGAATATGTCAAAACTAGTTTTGTGTGGATTGACAGGTTATTGCATTACTTACATTCTATAATTAATTTTATATGAGTCAGATATTTCTTAGGTCGAATTTACATTTACGTCAATTGATTCAAGAATCAAAGTTGAAACATTAATTTTGTGCTCTCTTTTGTTCAATTACAATCTACTGGCATTAATACGTTCAATTCAAATCTTAAACCTTTGAAATTTTCTTTTTAGGAATAAAAAATTTCAAGGCGATAAAAAGTTATCTCTATAGACCAACATATACCACAAAAAAATTTAGGTCTCCATAAACATTAAAACAATTAAACTAAAACGTAAATAATAAAATATTTATTGGCCAAAAAAAAACTTTTCTTAAATCAGAAAAAATATCGAATTTTTCTAAAAATTCTTCAGGATTATATAAAATGCGAGAGGTCTTAATGTTGCATTAGGTTATTATTTTATTTCTTTTATTTTTTTCACACCATATTGCTAACATTTTTCAACTGGGAGAAAAAAAATCACTTCATCCTTCGCTATAAAAAAATATCGGAAATTTAAATTTTTTTAAGAAGACTTGCGGAAGACCTAATTTTTTTTCAATTGTACCTAAATTTGTTGTGTTATGTGGGTCCATAGAGACAACTTTTTATTTACATGAAATTTTGAATTTCCAAAAAAAAAAATTTTCGGTACACACTAATATGCATACCAGGGCCGTAGCCAGAAATTTTTTTCGGGGGGGGTTTTCATGCGAAGAAAATATTCATAAATAATTTTTATTAAACTGATTTTGAAATACAATAAATTAAATCAATGATACATTTGATGGACCCTATAAAATTAAAATTTTAGGAAAAATTTTCCGATATTTTTTATTAACCTCAAAAAAATGGCCAATAGTGACAAAAAATTCCCAGAATAATCAAATTAAATTTTTTCAAATAAATATTATTCAATTTGCATTCTAGTGCATTTATTTTTATCGTGAAGGACATAATTTCATTAACTCATTGACTTCCCACTACTGATGATGTACCCAACCTCTAAAAAATTACCAAAAATAGTAAAGGCTCATTTTTTTCAAATGATCATCATTGGTAAGGAACCCGGATGAGGTTGGCTTATATTCCCTAAATTCGTGAAGTCAGCATTGAAAGAGATCTTTCTAGTCGTGGTGCTCTGAGCAATAATGCGTTAAAAAATTAATTTTAAGATGGGTTTTGCTAATAAGATGAAGTTTTTGCGAAAGAATTTTTCACGTTGAACACGAATCTGAGCTTAAAAACTTCCCATCACGTCACGTTTTAGGAAAAAATGGGGTTCAAGCAAGTCTTATTTTACAAGGATCCGATAATTTTTTTATATTTTTATTAATTTTTCAAACTGATTCAGGACGGAACTTTAAATCAAAAACAGTTACTGACCTAGAAAAACTATGAATGCAGGAGCGCTCAGTATCACCTTCTCTTTTTGAATCCGTAGTCAAACCTCATGTCGAAGAAAACAAATCGGATTTGATCGCATAGTGTAATTAAGATTTCAAATTTATTTTTTTATATTTGACTTTTTAGAAAAAAAAACCGATGGAAGTAAAAAATAGTGTTAAATAGATTTTATTTTGACTTTTTTTCCATCCATTGGCAATTAATCTCAAAAATTAGAATAAAGTTTCCACATTTCGGGGGGGGTCAGAACCCCCAAAACCCTCCCCCTAAATACGGCCTTGATGCATACAACAAAAAATTTATGTATGAAACTAATTTTGATTTGTTAAGAAAAAGAGTTCAAAGAAACCATAAATAATTTTTTATTTAAATTTTATTAAGTGTAAACTCTTCCTTATGCATATAATCATCTAGTAGAAAAAAACAATAGGTGTATTCAAGATTTAGTGCAAATGTTATTGCATCGTTGCAAATATTTCTGCTATCACAACAACAAATATATGTAATATGTAATAAAAATGTCCATTTGCAATGTTGCAATACCATTTGCACCAGATCGTGAATACACCTATTAACAGCATCACAATAATTGAGAGCATATCGTGGAATATTTTCTCTCACTTCGCATGATAGAAAAAATTTTTGAAATAGATATTATTATAATAACTGACCTTACAGATTATTATGAAATTTACATAAACTATAAAATGTTTTCCATTCTATGTACCATATATTTATTACTTATTTTTTCTTTCTTATTAATGGAGAATTCACTCTTTTAAGATGTGTGTGTACACAAATTTAACGTGGAAAAATTTCATTTTGTGTCACTGTGTCGTATCAATTTAGAAAGTATTTGTTAATTTGATTTGGCAAATGACAATGATAGTCGCAGCGTGATCATTGTAAGCTCTCACAACGTAAACCAAGTGAGCAATATTTAACGACATCGACGACGACGACGGCAGTTTCAATACATAGTTAGCAATAGCATCTTCACTTTTTCCGCATTTTGGATTGTTCAATAGCAGCAGCTACTTGCCGTAGATCACCACCACCACCCAATTGATAATAGGCAAACGTTGCAAATGAAAGCTTAAATTAATAGATAGATAGATTGGGGGACGAAGTGAAAAAAACAGGCATTTACATTTACAAAGATTGTAGTTTTTCAAATAAGTGTCATTGACTTTATTACTGCACAATTTTCCATAGTAAATAATATTCTGTTGTTTAATATTTCGAAACATAATTAGTGTGTCTAAAGTGATTTATTTTGATAAGGTCTTTTAAAAATTTGTTGTAATTGTGATCACAAGATTCATGAACCAGAAAATTTATTATTTATAAATTTGGAAATGATTTTTATTGATTTAAATATTTATTAATATTACAGATTTTATGTGTAATCAGAAGTAACAATATTTACTTGTAAAAGTGCTTAAACCGATTGTTTTTTTTAGAAATTCTCCATTTTCTTTACATATAAAACTCAACGGTGTGTGAATGTGTGTTATCGCTTGCCAAAAAGGTCGTTCATCCGATTGCGATGTAAGTTTGGGAAATTGTTAATTAATTAACTGCAAAGGTTTATATGATACTCTGAGTTTCTAGTTACAATTGGGCAGGGCACCTCCAAAACACTTTGTATGCTCTTTTGGGCATATCTCGGAAACGATTTGCAGTGCAGTACTAAGAGTTGGTGCAAGGACGTTGGTTGACAATGGTACGGTAATAAAATTTTTTATATCATATATTATAAGAAAAATTAGAAGACACACTCTGTGACATTATCCAAAGAGGACTAAACTTCTAGCAGAGATGGTGCTATTTAGTAAATTTAAGAATAAGTCCATCCAAGACAAGGAAGAAAACTCCCACACATGAAACCCATAAGACTGGGCGATGCGGAGATTTAAGAATAACATTAGATTCGAAGCTTCTCTGGAAAAATCACGCAGGCAACACAAATCAGCAAAGCAACCAAATATCTCATGGTATGCAAAAGAGGTTGGCAGGAAAAAACTGGGCATGTTCTCCGTATATCGTAAAGTGGATGTATACCATAATGGTAATCTTATTGTCATTTAAGGCGTAGTTGCCTGGTCACAAAAGTACAAAGGCTAGATTGTATTTGCATCACAAGAGTTATGAGAAAATTTCCTAAGGCAGTCATGGATGCACTATTAGATTTAATGCCTCCATTTCTAATTACAGAAACGACAGCATAACAAATTAAAGTGCTGGCCAAGGAAAAGTTATTAGAAAGAGAGAGCTGGAAGCCATCTCTAAAATAATACCTCTAACCAGCCTAACCAGAGATGATATGAACAAAAAATAAAACTTCTAGAAATACTTCAAAACTATACCCAGCAACAAGAGAGAATGGAATACTGAAATTTACGAAACCTCTCCCGAATCGCATACAAAAAATGGTGCACAGATAGTTCGAGGACGGAAAATGGAACTGGTGCAGGGTCGAAAACCAGGTACTCTGTGCCTATGAGGGGAACTACATACATCTTTCAAACAAAAGTTCTCGCCATTAGGCCAGGTGCTAAGTTTAAGCTTGTACGTAGGTGCAGAAAACAAGATATAGTAAATAATATACTCATACAGCCACGCAGCAATCAAAGTACCGAACTCGTTTAAGATATTCTCAAAGATAGTATGGTAATGCCTAGATCTGTTGAATGAATCAGGTAACACTGCGTCTACACCTGCCAGTGCTGGCATGTCAATTCAGAATATGTATTATCTGTCAAAAAACAGAAAAATTGTCTTTGTAACGTAGGCGTCCTGCCAATTATCATGCCAATTCATTTCTAACAAAATGTCAGACACTTCATTTCTAATAATTTGCTCACTCCACTCTACTTCCGCTCTACTTTGTTTAAGTTTTCTCTCACAAATGGGAGAAACATCAAATATAGTCGGCTTACGTCAAATCATTGGCGTCGAAATTTACTTGCCAATGAGAAAATGAAAAACTGTGAGTGTGTTAGCATTGGCATGCTGGCACTGGCAGGTGTAGACGCTGGGTTAGACAAATCGCGTCATTATATTTCAAGTCCCTGAACACACAGAAATACATGCGAACGAAAAGCAGACAAGAAAATCTTACAAAGGAAGTAGCGAGCAAGCATACCATTGGTTCTGAACTCATTCTGGGCATAGGGGCTCACACCATCATAGAAAAATTAAGAGAAAATAAAAAGGACAGCAGATCATCCAACAAGAGTTAAATCCCTAACTCAACTTAAATCACAGCGTCAAATTGAGAACTTCAACCCAAAAACAGCATCCGAATGTCTGAAAAGCTAAGTAAAAACTACTTCAGAATAATCACGGATTTCCTTTCAGGGCATTGCAAACTGGGGCAACATATGAATGATGTAGACATAGGACAAGATAGTAACAGTCACTTTTACCGAGAAGAAAATGAGACGCCGGAGCATATCCTCATGCACTGCGAGGCATTCACTTGTAGAAGAAAAAAGCCTGACGGCCAGATAGCTTGGGCATCATTGCGACAAAATCCTAACTGCGATTCTTCCATAACATTGACCTATCTAAACACTCGCAATCCAATACACCCAATATTATCATTCTAAGATTTGATATGGAAGAGTAATTTGTCAATGAAAAAAATATGGGTAGGTTTGGATTAGTGCGTGTGACATTTCCAGTCTAACCACCATTTGTAAAATGGTAGATCTCCCGTGGTCGCTATTATAGCCTAGTGATTGGTGTATTGGACTGCTACGCAGAAATTCCGGGTGCGCTCAAAAATCAAAAGTAGAAAATAAAAATTTTTCTACTCAGCACATTCACAAGAGATGACAATGTGAAGCCTCCAAGAGTAAAAATTGCTTTTGAAATATTTTAACTTCGCCATTCGGATTTGGCTGACAACTGTAGGTATGTAGGTGGGACTAGTGTTGATTTGATACCCACATAGTATCGATACTTTTACTCATTACTTGTATCGAATAAAAGTATAGATGCTACCGAAAATATCGGAAAAAAGTATCGAATATGTACTTGTATCGAATACTCGTTTAAAGAGACAAATTACTATTTTTTAAGTGGTTGTCAAGGAAAACATTCAGGCCAGTACGGCCCATGGTGATACAACATGGTTGAGCCTATAGTTTACACTACTCAACACGAGTTTTTCGCCTATAAATCATGGTTTTGAGATATTTCCACTGGAAACACGTGAATCATATAGAAATGACGTTAATTTAATTTTCAAATCGCTAGAAAATTTATAATAGAAGGAAAACTAATCAACAGATTAAAGCTTGTTAAAAATATTTTATTTTAATGAAAAGGTTTCAGTAAACATTATATTCTACATGCATGGCAGGCAATATTTTCTAGAACTTTAATACTGTACTGCAATATTTTCATAAATTGAAATATTGCAATATGTACTGAAATATTTTGAATAATTCTGCAGTAGCATTTTAAAATATATTATTGATTGCTGTAAAATATTGTAAAATGATCCACAATTTTAAGTATTGTATAGCAATATTTCAGTTTTTTAAATAAATATTTTCCAAAAGTATCGAATATCCGATGCTGACCCTTTTTTCCGATACCAAGTAAAATACTTATGTTACAGCATCGAGTAAAAAAAGTACTTGAATCGAATGAAAAGTATCGAGTTTTTACTTGTATTTACTTGTATCGAATCATCACTAGGTGGGACTGGAAGAGGAGAGGCACCTTCCATACAAATGAAATACCTTAAACGGCATATTTTCGTATTAGAAAGTTTTGTCTTATTTCTTATTTATGACAACAACGATTTATTTTCTTATTACCCGCACTTTACCTGGGTCAGTTCTGATGAGTCCACAAAGACCTCGCCAGCTAGGTAACATATAAAAATATGATCTTCATTTTTCTTTTTAGACCATTTAAAAAACTTAAACCTTTTTTGGAAAAAGGAAATTTCGGACTTCATTGTTCATTTTAAGGGAATTTTTAAAAATAATTTTTTTATTCTACTATATTTTTAAGAAATTACATTTTCAGAATTTTGTGTTGATCCGATAATAATTTATACATGTTTGCAATGTTTTTTTTTCAAAAAGTTGATCACGGTTTCTCGAGAACCGTTTAACCGATCAAGCTGAAATTTGCCACACACACACACATTTTAGATTAACCCTTTCAGACACGAAAATCAGCAGCTTGAAATAAAACACGATTCTGCAATCAAATCTTAGGTAAAGTGGCTCATATGACCGTCAGGTTATGTCCACTATATGGGACACCATTACTGTGTTTATCGCGATTTTCGTCACATGTTCTTGTCCAATATATTGGACAAATGTTTGATAGGATTAAATATACTGACGGATGAGTGATTTGTTTCTTCAATGTTTTCATCTACAAAAGAACACAATTTTAACCGTCATCATTTTCTCAAAAATTAATATTAGCTTATTAATAGCTATTTAACTGGCGAAATAATTTTTTTTGATTTCAGGTAATTTGTTCTCTAGTTACTGTCACAAATATATGCCAACAAAGTTTCAGGAACATTTAAAAAAAAACATAGTTTTTTATCTTTAGGAGGTCCCCCCTCAAAATATCTCTCTGAATTACCCTTAAACAAATTCACAAAGAGTGTAAAATCCAAGGACATAATAATGACAAAAGAAATCATCTCACCACTTTTTCCGATATTCTCAAAGTGCTGCTAACCATTTTGCTATGCTTTTTGACTCCTTTCCGCTGCTCTTTTTTTAATGTATTGTTTGTTTTTGTTTGTTTAAACACTCTCCGCTCCCCGCACTTTTTCACAAATTAAAATTAACCGTATTTTAAAAAAATTTTAACGAAGTTACAACAACAATTATTGATGCACGACAACAAAATGGCGTTAAAATTACTCTTAAACAACAAATATTTATTATTATTATTAAAGTGTTTAAAATAACACATAAAAGTCACGATTTATTTAAAAACTAAGAATTATTATTATTTTTAATAAAATTAAAATAATTGCACATGCTTTTTTTTAAACACAGGTGACAGCAGCTAATTTTTCAACTTGCATTCTTTGCATATAACGCGGAAATCTTCACGAGGGCCACACACAATTATTGTGTGCATGTATGAGTGTTTTGAAAACTTTTTTTTTTTACAAAAACGTCGTACACTTTAAAATCCAATAAATATAAAAACAGTAAGTAAATAAAAAATATAAAAATAAATTACGGTCGCGTAAATTTTCGAAACCGTCAGTGCTGCTCAACACTTGTTACACCAATAATAATGCACACTTGCAATCGACGCTTTAAAAAGATGAGAAATTGTTGAAAAAATAAAGTTTAATAGATAAATAGGTGAGTAACTTAAAGCTGAAGCTGAAGTGTTGTTGCTGCTGCTGCTGCTGTTTATGCTGTTACTCTCTCAAATGCTGAGCTCGTAATTTATTGTAAATAATCAAAATAACAACAAAAGTGATTATATGAAATGTACTGTAGGTACTGTACTGTTGTATTGTTTGTACTCAATTGCTCTCTCACTTAGACTTTCAATTTTAGTCTCTCTTTTTTCTATATGTATTTTTACTGTCATTTTTCATTCTTATTTTTGTTGTTGTTGTATTGAAAATAGTAGGTAAGTATTATAAAGTCTTAATGAATACTAATGTTAAATAATAATAATTCGAAATGGAATTGACATATTCGTAATTATTTGGATTATCTCATCGAAGTTCTATTTGTCCATCTGTGTATATATAAACCTATTAATTTATGATTGATATAGTAGTAAGTTTATTTATGTAACCGGGTCTATTGATGTGATGATGTGTATTTGGCCTGAAATCTTCTATTCGTCATAAATTGGGTGCTAATTGAAAACTACGAGCAATTAAATGCACATTCTCTTTCATTTATTTGGGGAAAACAAACAATTATTGTGCCTCAATTGGGTCACAGTATACAGTATGGGAGTATGTCAAGTCAAGAAAGTCAGATAACAACTTTCATATTTGGCTACCCTTGGAAATTTGGGAATAAGAAATGTGCTGCCCCGCCCCTTCTATTTATTTCACACTGCTTTACTCAAGAATACCAAATCGTGAATACCCCTATCGATAAAGAACAAGTAGTGGAATTGTTTGCTGTAGCTCATTTCAAGAGAGTTGATATTTTCAATCATTCGCAGATACAAAAAAAAAAAAAACGGCATTTCATTTGGTTCAGCATCACAACAAAATCTTAACATGCTTGGAACAAATAAATGAGTTGGGACAAAAAATATCCAAGTTATGTTTGTCTTAATTACGTCTTAGAAAATGAATAAATCTCGTTTCTGTTAGAAATAAAGCTTTTACAAGACAAAAAACAAGAATATGCTATGTTTTGTTTTTATTATATATGAAAAAAACTTGAATCAATTACAAAAATTCGTAAATAGCTTTTATGCGGTATTGCTAAAATGCCACTAGGAATGCCCACAGGAATTATTAAATTTTTATCTAATATAGTACTATTACTTAATTGTGAAGTATTTCCAATCAATAATTTTTACTTTTTGACTGAAGCTCCATTGTATATAGGACTCAAGTCGTATTGTTTTTGAGGTGTCCCCGACAAGAAACGTGGGTGGGTTGAATAAATATTAATATCTAGATTGTTTAGGAAGTAAGCCCTAAGTACAATTTTCAGTTTGCAATGCTTCAAATGTTACTTTAATGGGTTAGATAAACACTGACTGTGAACCTTTAATGCATATCCTCATAGACGATTACTACTTAGTCTCTGACGAGATTCCTGAATGCTATCTAACTTTAATCGGTTAATAACGTCCCATGAATAATATGGCAGTCGGAGGCATTCGGCTATACAAAAAAAAAAGCCCACACGAAAGTAGTTTAATGAAACAATTGTGCAATAAGCCGATAACATATTAAGCTAGAAAACAGACTAAATTTACTTTTTTTGGTGTCGGGTCTTCTATTTAACAAATTTCCAGGTCACACTTTTAGTTTTCTTCTTCGGAAACAATTTTATTTCCCAACATACTTTAAGCCCAAAAGTATGCAACATATAATTTTTATATCAAAAGTGGTTGTTGTTAAAAAACTGTGAACGCTGTTCCATTTTGTAAAATTAAATCTGTGCTTGAGCCTTGAGACCTAACCAGAATTATATTAAAATTTCTTTACTCTTTTCTTAAATGAACCTTACTTACAGACTTTCAAATCACTGTCGAGGCTTCCAGACACTAAATCATGGCCATACAATAAGGTAAGATTCACACAAAATTCTCTACGAGATGGCTAAGTCAAATCTTTTCTACCTCTGCGGGGCTCCCAGTAATAAATGTATTCTGAAAAACTGCACGACTGATAAGCTAGTAAGTAATGGTAGACTTACAGTTGACAGGCTGAGAGGAAAAGCGGGCTAAAATTTATATAAGAGCAAAAGTGAAATAATTTAGAGTGTCAGTGTAAGAATGGCATAAGTAATACGGTTTAGAGTGAAAATAAAACGACTTAAAAGTAAGAGCAAAAATGGTATAACAATTCTTTCAAAGCAAGAACAGCATAGTTTTTTATTCCATTTTCGCTCTGAGCATATTTCGTTTCACTTTTGCTCTGAACATATTTCATTTTGCTTTTGCTCTTAAGTAAAATTATTCCATTTTTTGCTGAACGTAGAAGTTATACCACTTTTTTTCTCAGCCTCTCAGTTGAGGGTGACCTCTCTGTGTCAAGCACCATTGTAATATGCCCGAGATAGAAGCAGTAGAAGAAAGTAAAAAGACAGGAAATATATGTGAGGATTTAAATGGGAAGAAGAAATCTCGAATCTCGCACCTCGAACTTCTTTTTTCACTTATGAACCATAAAAGCTCAGGAAGAGGAAAAGTATTAATATTGTTAATACTCAAGACATCATTACCCAACAGGCTTTATTTAGTTCACTCTAACATTGGATAGCTACAGAGAAAATACTCAGAAGTATCAACTTATCTAGTAGGATCAGTATTGACGCCCATGTTGGACATGTGCTACCAGCAATATCACATACTTCCTTCTTAACTGACTCAGATTCGTTTCACAGACACGAAGTAATTTCTTTTAGAAACAAAAAAAAAAAACAAAAAAAAATATATTGGTTAACATGTTATTCTCTGACATGATCAATAAAAGCTATTCATAAAAGTTCCATGAACAATGAAAAACGTTCCTAAGATTTGCTATAATGATAGGTATACTAAAAGGACACTGAAGAAGAATTGGTCTATTGATCTACGAGAGTGAAATCGAATCAATTCCACATCTCCAATGCACCTGCATTAGGTCAATACTTTTCCTACAGTCTAGCAAAAGACAGAATTTTCAAACTACTGAGCTTGATGAAAAGCTCCGAAATATATGCAACCTAAAAAAAAGAAAGGGCCTAACCACAACAAAAGAAAAAAAAAACAGCCGGCACTTCATTTGAGACAATCGCTGGAACCTAACCTAAGCCTATTGTTTTCTTATATTTGTCCATATTTATTCGTTGCACAATGTTATCTAAGAAACTCACACTTTTAACCTGATATTTCTGGTCAGTTTCATTATGAAATTTTTACACATCATTAATTAAGAAATATAATTTTTGTTTTTGCCTAAAAAAGATAATTTAATAAAATCTTTTTTTTCTCATTCAGTGTATGTATAGTAAAGGCAGTGAGATAAATATAATTCTAATATGAATTACATACAAATTATAGTATGATTATTCTCCCACACATTAAATATTTTTTATAGTATTTCCCCCTTCTGCAGTCATTTATTCATTTAAATGCTCATTTCATTTCACTCTCCTCTCAGAAATTGAAATTATTCGTCATAGTCATCAGCATCTGTCGCTGCAACTGCAACCGCATCAGTGCATTTTCATTTATGAAGTTCAAAGTCAATAACGAACGACAAATGAATGCAAAAAAGTTCAGCAACAACAACAACAATATCAAAAACAATTGCAATAACAAAGTAACAACAATAATTTAAATATCATAATAATAATAATAAAGATGTGCATACGCATAGGAAGATAAAAAAAATAAATAAAAATAAAATCAAACATGACCAGCGATAACAAAATTTTTATTGTCACTAACTAAAATTTTACTATTAATTTTTATTTGCATATTTTTCTCTTTCACATAATTTCCGAGATTCACAGATTTTCATTGAATATATTTTGGAAGTGCAAACAAAACGTTGAATGTTGTTATTGCATTTATAGTAATAATAATTTCACTTGTAACACCATGAACTTTTCACCGGCTGAGGTTGAAGTACGACAAATGAGTTCATTGCCTATGGTGAGGGTGCATATTGTGTTGTTGGAGTACATACTATAAAGTAAAGTGTCCATAAATAGCGTTGATATTGTTACTGCGTATATTGAGAGGATTTTAGTCGCTCTTAAAGTAAAACAACAATTATGATTGGCCAATTAAAAGTATAGCATCTGCTACTTTCTCTCTTTGAACAAAAATGGCAAATATAAATTCTTTCATATGGAATTATTAAAGCTACTACTTGAGAAGCGAGTCATTCTTAGATTTTTCGAAAGTCTGTGAAAAAACGATGTTTTCCGAACTACTTTAAATTTGGAACACAGGTAATTCCCATGTCCAGTAGTAAACTTATATTCACGCCTACCTCTCATACGAATGAAATTTCACTTGTATAAAAGAAGCCACACCCACTTTATCAATTTTAATGAATTCGAAACATAACCAATGTCTGACTATAAGAAATGTCTGTACGAGATTCCAATGAGATTGCTCAAATTTGGTTTAAATTGTCCCTGACAAGTACAAATAAAAAAAAAAAATGAAATATGTTTTTACTTATTTTCAATCGCTCACAATTTTTGCAAGATAGGTCTGTTCCCTTACTTTTTGGACTAAAATTTGAAAAAGTGTCAAATACGAACAAATATATAACAAAGTGAATATTGGAAAATTGAAGAAATTACGGGAACGCGTAAAACCAAAAAGTCGTTTATGACAAATTTTGCTCAAAGAAACTTAAAAATTTTAAAGTAATTTGAATCAAAAAACCTTCAAAAAACCCATAGTATACATACAGTATGCCTAACGCTCGTATCTTTTTTCGGACCAAAAACTGTATATTTCTTACAAAAATGTTTAAAAAACTATAAATCGATTTCAAAAAAACTGTATATTTCGCGGTATCAATTTTTTCAATGAAAATTAACAAGGAAAGCAATTTATCCATCATCTAAATCGTCTTCGTTCTCCATTTTTATATCTCCTTCTGTAGTTGTGTTAAATTTGTTTTTTGAAGAAATTTGACGAAGCGATTCCGGCTTTGCTATGAGATATTTATAGAAATCAACGCATGGATATTTCAAGTTACATTTGACGACAAGAATCGCCTTCAATGTTTCCACTTCTTTCGAAAGTATACTCACAATGAGTTGCCACTGTTCTTTCAGACGTTTTGCATTGCGATTAATAAATTTGAATTTCGTAGCTCTAAAATTTTTTTTTTCTCTCAGTATAAACGCGGTATTTTGGTAAAAAACGCGGTATGCGGTTTTGGAGTTGAAAAAACGGTATACTACCGCGAAAAACTGTATAGATACGAGCGTTAAGTATGCCAGATAACAAAAGGTTCTGAAATATTCTGAGATTTGACAATTGACATGTATTTGCTCAATAAATTTGGCAAATAATTTTGTTTATAAATAAATAAGTAAATGAAATAAAAATATTATTAAAAAATATATCTAATGAAAATGTAAAGAAAAATCCCATTAAAAGTCATAGGGTCACCGACTTGAATTTTTTTCTTTTCAACCAAAAAATCTAAGAATAATCCCAACTTGAAAATTAAGATCACTGATTTATGATGGAATCATCAATTAATATCTAACTCAAACACTTAACAAGGACACGAGATTTGCTATAATAATAAATCGGTATAGTTCATGTTAATTATAACAGCTAGGTAGAAACCAAACCAATCAACCACACCCTAGGAATAAAGCTATAAATGGCCGAATGGTTAACACTTTCTAAAATGTGCTTGTCATGCTTGACTGTCATGCATAAAATATTCATGGGAAAAATATGCAGGAATTAATCATTTAAATTTTATTTTCTAAATAGTAAAAACAAAAAAAAAAAAATTAATTGCATTTCATAGGATAGTGTTGTAACGTCTCGTTTAAAATAAATTGACTGTGCAGCAGACATCGACCAGCAACTACTCTATAGCAACGAGATCGACTTTCTTATCGAACAGTATGATCAATGACACCGCGCATCAATTAATGAATAGACTATGAATTGTGTGAATGAAATTTATTTCAATCAAATAAAAAAAAAAAATTACTATTTGATGCTAAACACATGAGAGGGTCTTCGACATTGAGAAATTTTAGGGGAGTGTCATTATTGCGGAAGGAAAACGCACATTAATGAATTAAAAATAATAGAAACTTGAAAAAAGTTTACATTTTACTTACCTTTTGCTCGGTAAATCGTGAGTACCGCTTACTTTTTGAAATAGCTGGAAGACAACAGCATTCGTCTACAAATATAGAAGCATGATTTTTGATAGTAAATTTCTAGTAAAATATTTACGTTCTCCCGATTTTTTACTTTGTCCAGTTTTTATTGTACTTCGACTTGTTGTACTTGGAGCAACGCATCCATTCACACAGCATAAATTGCCCAGCAAACATGTTTCTATAATAAACAAAGTAGAGCACATAATTTTATTATTAGTATTATAAAATAAATAAAGCTAAATTTACTTTCATTTGATCTTGCATTAGATCTTGGATTAGATCTGGGTTTTGATCTTGACATTTTTTCGTTGTGTATATGTTAAATATTTTAAACTGTCATAATCATAATTTTATTTTTAAAATGAAAAATAAACAAAGCAAAAACATATTTTTATTGATTTTTAACAATAATTTCAAAGTAAGTAGAGAGTACAAATGTTAAAAATTATATCGCTTTGAGCAAAAGAAGCAGTTTCACCACTGCAAAACCACCGATTTTCATAGAAATGCAAATAAAGCCTGAATTACAATAGAGCATCGAGCATTGGCAGTAAAAAAAATCAGCTGTTCATTGACAGTGAATTACTGTCATGACAATGCTTCACTGCCATGATGCTGCTTTTGTAATTCAGGCTTTATGCCATCGCCAAATACTTACCCCGTGTCTCGATTGGCAATAATTTATGAAAAAATTATCAGCAGAAAGTATTCTGAAATATTCTGAGGTCTTCTGAGATTTGACAATCATGACTTATATTCACTTAATAAATTGCGAGAAATAATTTCTTGAGTTTTTCTCTCTACCCATTTTCGTCTAATGCACACAAATAAGTAAATGGATTAAAAACATCAAATTCAATTAAACCTTTGAATTTGTTGTTTTGTTTTCTTGAAAAACAAGCTCTCAAAATAAGTTGTAAACTGTGGTTCTATAAAGTATTTAAATAAGAAAAATAATTTAAATACATTTTTTTTTTAATACCTACTACGTTTTTAAAACGTACTAAAAAGTATAAAATAATTTCTCCTAGTCTCATAGCGACTTATAACCTTATACAGATTCCTAACCCCATACGATAGTGCTGAAAATTTGTAATTGTGAATTTTAGTAGGTATGAAAATACTTGCACGATTTTGAACGAAAAACGTGGGACGGGCATAGATAGAGATAAATTTGATAGCAAATTAGGTAAACTATTCATCCATCAATTTCCTATTGCATCCTCGACACAAACCATACACATCAGCTATGCCATCTGTTGGTTAAAGCCGCACTTTATATTTATACACTTACTAATTAGAGTGGCTGCCAAACTATAAACGGTTTAAATAGAGTGATGTAGTGCCAGTCAAACTTTCACACCAGCCTAAAAGTATGCTGTACTATAATTATTGCACCATAATAATATTTATACACCAGCCTGAAAATACGCTGTACTAAGATCACTGTGTCTATAAATAAATATACGCTAATATTTTATATTATATTAGGGTAATTCACAAGGTATCTTATTTGGTGTCGTATTTCTCATTTGTAGTAAATTCTCCCATTTTCCGTACAAAATTATACGACTTTGCAACTATACAATAGTATACGACAACTTGTGAAGAATCAAATTATATTAATATACATATATTTTAGATACTTTATATTGCATTGTCCCCCTGCTCTAAATTACGTTTAAATTTTCAAGTCCCTAGCTCATCGGGAAGTTAGTTTAAAATCGATTGTAAAATTCCACCCGAACAAACAGAGAGACAGACACCATTGCAATCGAGTTGATATAAATGTAGTAAAGTACATCACTTGTAGAATAATTTTCTGCCAAAGTTTTCTCTTTATAATCTAAAGAATCTTGCCGATTTCAAAAGACTGAATTAAATTTGGGAGTGGCAGATTTTTTAATTGAGTGGTGTAACAGAAACCTTAACATCTTGGTGTATATGTTTTCGAATTCTTTTTACAAAGATTTTCCTGGCTTTTTAAAATTTTCTGTAAAATATTTCTAAAATATTAATTTGTTTAATAATGTCGCAATTAAAACTTTACCAAACGCAATTTAAATATTTATTTAATTAATTTATATCAAGATTTTGAGTGAAAATCTTCGTGAACGAATTAATGAATATATTTTTTTCTCCATTGATAATGGACATCTCCATCTTTTAGTGGACTTGGTTGGGGAACATTTAAGTTGTCGGACTTTAAATTATGATAAAAGTTACTGCTTTTCAGTTTAATTGTGTGTGATGTTTTTCCGTTTGTACCCTCATAGATAAATATAAAGTTTTAGTGGGCGTTAACTGCAGCCAAAAGAACTACACTGAAAAACACCTTATAATCGTAAAAGTCTGAGCCAGAATTTTTGGGGGTGATTAATCTACATAAGGAATGCGCCCGAAAAAATTGTAACATAGTTGTTACTTCCTACTTTTTTTTAGAAGTGTCCGATAAAAAAATAGCATATCACCGTCTTTGGTTTTAATGACAGATGAAGCCAAAATAAATTATTTTCATTTCCACAGAAGTGTTTGCTACACATGGATACTCAAGCTGAAATTCGAAAAATCATTGTAAAGGTTTTCCAACAAAATCCGAAATGGAGTCACTTGAAAATTGCCAAAACTGTTAAAGTGTCCCGTCAAACTGTTAGCCGAGTTTTGAAAAACTTTGATGATAATCTAAACATTGATCGAAAGTGTAAGTCCGCAAAGTGATAAGGGAAGCTGGCCTTAAATCGTACAAAGTTCAGAAAATCCCAAATCGGAAAGCTACGAAAATATTATAAATAAATTGCAGGCAAACTTTGCAATAAATTTTTAGTGTTGCATCATGCTTTCAGGCAACAACTTTTACGTAGAAGATCAGCGGGGAAATGTGCCAGAAAAGTACACAACCCAAAAAAAAAAAAACAAAAAATCCAAATTCCCCAAGAAATTTCTCGTGTGGCAGGCCATATGCAGCTGCGGTAAAAAAGCCAGCCATATGTAACTTATCGGTAAATTAACACAGATTTTTATATTGATGAATACTTGCAAAAGATCATAACGTATCCCACTTCTTTTCGCTTGATTTCTGGCATCATGCCACTATGGAAAATAAGCGATAGTGTGGTACACCAGCAATAATATTAATATTGTACCTAAAGAGGCTAATCCACCAAACTGCCCAGAGCTGAGGTCAGTGAACTTGGGCTCTAAGTTAGCGCAAACTGAAGGACCCGAAAGGTATATCGAAGGACATCACACAATACTTCTGGTATGAAACTTGCCGGTGTAAAATATAATTTAAAAAATAAATAAACTGATAAATCTCGTGTCGTAAACGGTTGTATTAACCCTTATAGTTCTGTAAAGTGTTCTCTTCTTCATAGTTGTTGTAATATTTTGTTCTAGAAGTTCAGTGTAATCATGATTATAACACAAAAGTCATTTAACCCGATTAAAACGATGTATCGAAAAGGTACCAGTGACCGATTGCTGAACGTTACCATTTATATTTATGTTCTACTTCTCCCACTGAGAAGGAAGCTTTTATTCATATGTTACTACATTAAATTAAATTATATGTAACAAAAAAATCCCAACGGAAAAATTTGGAGTGCTACCAAAAAAAAGCTCTTTGAGAGTGCTCTCTGGATGCTAGTAAGGAAGCGCAGACATTAAGCTTTTTGGAAGCGCTTTCATGTATGAGAAAAACCACTTCCAAAGAAAGCTAGGGGAAGCACTCAAACGAATGAAAAGAGCACACAAGACTGTTCTTCCCAAAAGGTTTTCCAAAAGCGCTCATTTTGTGTTTTCTAGGAGCGCTCTTTCAGTGCTTCCAGGAAGCTTGATGTTAACACTTACTTCCTATGTATGCATGCAATGTAAAAAGTATATGAGCTGTACTATAAAGAGGGAGCGCTACTGCTGGCAGAGGAGCGCTTCAGTGTATGTAATAAAGCACTTTTGGAGCGCTTCTTTTCCCGTTGGGTTATTACCACAGCGTAATAATTCAAAGTGTCTTACAAATGATAATATTATTCAATTGAAATTTTTATTCGAAGAATTAAATTTCAATATACACGTATCATTTATCAATCGAAAGTATTGACGCAATTACTATCAGCTATATAAGTCAAACTTTTAAGCCGAAGCACCTAAAAGTGCTCGAAATTCTTTAGATTATTTTTATAATTGTCGAATAGATTTACTGAATTGGCAATTAAAACGATGACTTAAAAGTGAAATTTATTCAATTAGTAGAGATAAAGCATCCGTTGCAAATATTCACATTAGAATTTTCAATGATTGCTTGAAAGTGAATGAACTGTATTCAGGTAAATAAGAGCAAATTGATGCAAGCAAGCTTAAGGGGAGGTTGCTGTCGAAAGGTATGAAAAATGCATGAATTTCGGGAATTTTTTTAAAATATAACTTTTATTTTTAAATAAAAAAAAAAGACTTTTCCCACAATTCAATAAAAAAATTAAGCCCACAATCATGAATCAACTAAACTAAATTTGGTGCGCCTTATCGTTTTTCTTTTTTCGAAAAACCCCTTAATAACAAAATGGCTGCCTTTTGAAAAAAAACCCAATTTTTTGCCCTTTTTTTTCTTGCTTCAACAGACGAAAATATGTTTGACAAAAATTGCATTCTGATGGCCCCGAAAACTGAATTTCCGTTCAATTGCGCAGAGATTCATGTCAACCGGAGAGCACCCCGCTTTCTGTTCAACAGGCTGTAAATTATAAAATACTTTAGATATGAAAATGTTTTTTCACCCACGTTCTCGAAGCACTTTAAGACTGCAAATTATGTAAAAAAAACAAAAATCTAATTTTTGATCGTCATTAACTGTGCCCTCCTCTTAAAGTATTTCACAAACACTTTATAACCCAACAAATTACAAAGATATTGCAATCAGTTAAGACCTTATGATTTCTCCCTCATTTGCTCTTTCAACATCAACAAAATACCCTAGCATTCATATGAATACAGGGGCTTTGATATTGAGGTAGTATAAGTAAGCTGAAACCCCTAACTTAATCTAGAGTTTTAATAATCTCACCCGCACAAAGATTAAACAATTTGAATACTTATGCTAACCTAATCTATTGAAATTTTATAATTTCATAATCTTTTAAAACCATTTATGGCTTGTCAATATAACCAGTTATCAAACTTTGACTTATCAGTATTGCAAATCATACTTACCTACTACTAACTATTTATTTGGTAGGTATGTTATTATTTCATTGAATGCTTACGTCGGCAGATCATAAGATCAATTTTCACTTTTTGATTTAGCAAATCGAATTGGTGTTTGAAATGTTGTTGCCATCTGTTCCCACTTTCTTTCTCTCTCTCTCTCTTCCCCTCTCCCTCCTTGTATTTTTCAATTAATTTATAGACTTTTCAAGAAACTTAAACCATATGTAATTTGATTATTATGGTTACACTGTACAAGATCAAAACAATTTATGGGTTGTCGCATGGTTTCTCTGGAGTATTTTTGCAGATCACGGGTCTGTAAATCAAATCAATAAATATAAATTTTGCTTTTGACCTACTGTAGTTCTCAATGGACGATTAAATGCTTAAAAAAACAAATAAAAAGTCACAAACAAATTATGGAATTTTTGCAAATATTATTTTTTCTAAATTTGCGAAATACGCACGACATAATTGCATTCTATATATACATTTTTGAAGTGAAACTACTTTATCGAGGGTGAATCGAAAATTTTGCAACGGAAATCGCGTTTTTGTTGCACTCAAACGAACCTAATAAGAAACGAAGTTATGCAGTTGTTATTCGGCTACATACAATCAACCAGAGAGTCTACTTCCCGCAGTTTTATCTCATGTGCTATAGTGAGAGAGCCGACCTAGTTGCCTCTGCTTGATTGCATATAACGGAACTTTCCTCTCTTGTGTTATATACGTATACTACGTAGTGTTTGTGCCTACGAGTATAGAGAGTATGAAAGCAACAACAAAATAGAGAGAAGAAGAACTGCAGAAACTTCAATAGAATTTGTTATAAATATTTTCTAATAAGTTTCAAATAAACAAAAAAGTCAAAAATTTACTTCTACTGTGAGTGCCCGCAGAATATAATTTTTTTAAAATTTATTTGTTCAAAAAAATTGAAATTTTTTGAAAAAATTTTATACATCTAAATCTCTTAAAATTACAATTCGTGTGGAAAATCAAAAAGAAAACGGAAAAAAATTTCATCATTCAATCATTTCCTTATCAAATTTTCAAAAAGCCAAAATCCAAGTAAACTGACGTGGCCCGGAATAAAAATTTTTAGACATTCTTGATTAGTAAACCAAGAGCACCCCAAAAAAAAAAAGACGCTTGCCACAACCCATATACTGTTTTGAAGTCTTATTTTGTTACACAGTGTTATTAACTATTTTTTTCTGAGTAAGTAAAAGTGTCATACACATATTGGACATTTAATTTGGGTTTTTCCAAATATTGCTTTGAATAATTTATAGTCATTACTCATTGTAGATTAAAGTAATTTTAGTAGTTTATTATTAACAATATCACAGTAATCCATAAACAAACAAAAGTTGCCTTGAAGATTGAACTACGTAAATGGTAATGGATCGGCCATACAGAGCAAAACCAAAACAACAAAATCGGCGAATAGGTTCTAGAATGGAGTCCGTAAAGCAGTAAAAAACGAAGTAGGCAAAAACTAACTTTCAAACGCGCTCTGGAAATGAAACTATAACCATCTGGATCTTCATGAGCCGAAATAACTGACATTATGAGTGATTGAATTCAAGAGAAATGCTTTATCCAGTCTGTCTGCTAGAAGTGAAGAAGACAACAAAGGGTAGAGAGGGTGATAACTAACATTATTGAAATGGAGTGCAGTTGAGTGTAGCCAATGGAATGTGCCAAACAACAGATTTCGATCATGATGTAAACTCGAAAACCAGAAAACGGCTTTAAAACTTTTGGACAAATCCCTTTACAAAATATTATATTCAATCATTCCGAGGAGTGTAGCATTCCATTTACCTAAAACAAAATCCCGATATGACTCTTGAACCAAACAAATTTTATCTGAGGTCCTTAAAATCCATCTTCAAAATCTTTTTATTTTTTTTTTTTTTTTGTGTAGAACTGTGTAATTATTATTTCAATATCTCTTACAAAGTCGTTCTAGAAAGCTCAATATTAACTGATTCAGAATAATAGAGTCGTGCAAAAACTGGATTAGCTTTTCAGATTCATAAAGTAAGTTATTTTAATTGAACTTTTCAAAAATTTAAACCAGAGCTTATTTAATTGAGCTTTCAATTGCAATTACTTCCTAGATTCTTACCTCTGTACAAATATTACTAAGTCTATACTTAATTATTGTCATTATTATTTTATCTATTATAAAATCTATTCAATTAGATAAGATGCTAAATTAAAAATTATACAACATCATGATGTTGGTGCTGTAGACATTTTTGATTGCGGTATTTCATATCTAGAGAAATGATTGAAGGAATTTTTGTTTGTTTAATTTTTGTTGTCTCATTTGTAAAATTTAACAATTAAGTATAAACTACAAAAACAACAAAAACTGTAAACAACTTTTGTTTTAACCATCATTGGCGGCAGCTGATGATGTTTCTATTTCTGCTCCTACATAATAATATTGATAAAAAAGAAATAACATACTCATTTCGGCTGTGGGCAGTGGCGGATTCAAAGAAAATAACGTGGGTGGGTTATGATATTAGTCCCTCTCAAAAATATGTATGCTTTCAATCTTTTAAAATTAACCACAGTGGAACTGTTTATTATACAAATTTCAACTACAATAAATCTGAGATTTCAGGGTCAGGTTTTGGAAAACTTAATAATGATGTTGGTGTTTTTTTATTTCGTTTTTAGGTCTGATTTTATGATCTAGTTTTTAGTCTTATTTTATTGTTTTATTTGCTTTTTGGTCTGATTCTTGATTTGATTTTTCGCCTCCTTTTGCTTTGATTTTTGGTCCATATTCTGTACTGAATTTTATCTAAAATTTATATTTGTGTAGTTTTTGTTATAAATTATGGTCGAATTTTTGACGCTCTGAGTTTTGGTAATTATGTTCTTTTCTGAATTTCTTTTTGATTTTTTGTCTGGATTTGTTTTTGATCTGAAATTTGTCCGATTTTTAGTCCGTTTTTTTTTTTTTGTCCAAATTTGGCCACCTTTTAATCTAAAATTTGCCTTAAATTTTGGTCTGAATTTTAGTTTAAGTTTTGGTCTACTTTTTGAGCTAAGTTTTAATCTGAAAATCGATTTCAATTCGCTCTAATTTTTCGTTTAAATTGCGGACTAATTTTTGGTCTCAATTTGGTCAGGCAATCTGTCCGAATATTGATGGGGCTCTGAATTTTGGTTAATCTGATTTTTAGTCTGAATATCGTTTCTTAATTTTGGATAGAATTTGGTCCAATTTTTGTATGGAATTTTAATATGAATTTTGATCAGTTTTGGTCTCAATTTAAACCTTGGTTTTGGTTTTAATATCAATGTAAATTTAATTTGATTTTTTGTTTGAATTTTTGTGTTTTAGTCTGAGTTTTGGTCTGAATTTTGATCCTCTTTTTCGTCTGACTTCTGTTTTTAATTTTGGTCTGACTAGTTAGAATTTGAACCAATTTTTGATAAGGATTTCAGTGTGATCTGACTTCCATGAAATATTTTCTTAACTTTCTTTTTTGTTGCCATTTTTCTAGACCATTTATATTGGTCGTATTCAGAAAACGATCTCTGCTCAGCAACATGTTGAGCTGAAGTAACAGAAAAATGACACGCTTAATTAAATGGCGACCGCTGAAGATAATTTTTGTTGATCATAAAGTGATCAAGATTCAAGTTCTTTTATAAAACACGCAAGTAGCAGTGGTGGAGCAGAAGCGCATCATTCAGAAGACGCGACCATTGCTTCTGATATTAGTTATTATATTCATTATTTTAATTTAGTAAAATCTGACCCCTCTAATCCGAAATACTAAACACGCCACTGGTTATTGCCACTTCCTATTTTTATTAGTTCTGCTTGCGTAAAGAATATGATTGTGCAAATTAGGTTTGTTCACTATTTTTTTCAGTAAGTACTGGTAAAATGCACAATTTCAGCGAGTAGGCAAAAATTTTCTCAAAAATAGAATAACATTTTGGCAAGTAGATACAGGAAACAAAAAAATTTGTAAAAAGCTTATTAAAAAAAAGAAGAAAACACAAATCTCATTAACAAACATTTTTTAAAATCACTTTAGAAACTGACAACAACAAAAAAAGAAGACATTTGACAGTTGCTGAAAGGTTTCACAAATAAAAATTATATATAATTATAAATAACTTGTAATTTATTGGATTTCTAAATAATTCCGAATGACGTTTGGGTTTCTTAACCTTTTTACAAGCTGCCACCTCAGTTTTTAGAGAATTTTTGCTTGCTCTCTCAAGTTGTTTATCTTATGGGTTTTTTTTCTAGAATAGTAAGTGAACAGATCTATTACTTTTCATACCAACTGCTGATAACTTTACATGTAAATAAAGTAAATACTACAAACAAATAGCTACAAACAATTACAAGCACAAATCAAAACTCTAAATTAAATTGTGTTGCACTATTACGATTGTTTCACTTGGGCTGCTGTAAAGTAGAAGCACACATTCCCAATTCTGTATACCTTAACGCGCTCCGTCGAGTATTCTTAAGTACGTCGCGGTTTTGTGATTTTTTTTTATATTTTTTTATTTTATCACATTCACCGCCGCAGCAACAGCGCCACAGCAATAGCAACAAATATACACATGTTCTACGTTTAATTTCAAGCGATTTGCTGTTTTTTTTTCTTTTGTCTTAATCGCTTTGCCTCATAAATTCTTCAACGGCGATATCTCGTCGTTTGTCGCTTGTTATCACATCGATACGTTTTTTTGTATTAATTTTTTCTTTTCAGTTTTTTTTTTTCGCCTCATCGATGTTAAGTACCAAAATGTTTTATATTTCACCTTTTCTGATTGTGTGTGAAATACTTTCTGAATTCGATATTTCATTGTTGTTGGTGTTATTATTTTATGGTCTACCCGAATCGCGCAAGTTTTAGTTCAATTGCTGCAATATTTCCGATACAAGTTAGTTACTTTAACTATTGAATGTACGATTAGTCTGTTGATCGCCGTTGACGGACTTGGACGCGTTTTCGAAAGTCGCGTTTCAAAATCTAATATAAAAAATTGTTTTTTTCAGTTATCTTTTCAATGGTACATTTTTTAAAAGGATAAATTGTAATCTACAAAGGTGTTTTAAATTAACAAGAATGCAGTCAAATTAAAAGAACACATACAATTTCATATTTGGATTAAAGGATAAAAACATTTCATCGAACAATTAACGCGAAAGTGTAAAACAAAGTGCTCAAAATGGCGGATGAGAAGGGTAATAAAAATCTAAGATTTAAAAATGAATATTTTAAAAAAAAAACTCAAATTTCATAAACTTTGCAAGAGTATTTAATTTTTAAACAAATATGCTTAATACAGCATAGTTAGTGTGCTGGACTTCGAAACTTAAACTTTTTTTTTACAAAATTCAGTTATTTACCCTATTCCAAAATCCAGATTCCGTCGTTATCAAATTTTTCGAACTTGCAATAATGTATATATGGGAGATTTCGTCTCAAGTGAACCCATTCTTAAAATCGATCGGTCTCAAGCTTGTACAAAGTTTAACCTTATTTGGTAGTAGTTACCACAACGAGATCGGTCAAAAAGACGCGGAGTTGGAGAGGGTAGAATTTTGACATTTTGATCAAGCAGCCCCTGTTTCGGATCCATGTAACTAATCCCCTTTTGTATTTAGAAAATTTTGCCCAATAAGTTTTCGGCAGATTTTTATTTAATTTTTTGAATTTAAAAATTCAAAATGTGACCATTTTTTTTTCCGAAATCAAAAATTGTTTTGACTTTTTTTTCAAAAACGAACATTTTTTAGGTCAAACGATTTTTTCCTTTGAGAGTTTTCCTGTCCAAAAGCGAGCCTAATCGGATTTAAGAGTGGGTTAACTTTCTGCCTCATATAAATACAATTACGTACGATATCTTAACTGTGATTACCCTTTAAAACAACTTTCCTAAACTATTGAGGCATTTCGGTTACAGCAGAGTTTCATTGTGCATAATTATGAGCAATAATCTAATTAGCTAAATGACTAATAATTTAAATGATTTTTGTTTGTGTATTTATAAAAATTATTGGTCAATATCAGTCGTCGTCTTTGTAAAAATTAGAAATATGAAGCTTAGCTCATACTTATCCATCTTTAGACTATGTAATGTTTTTTTTTTGTTTATTATTTATGTTATTTAAAATAAGTACTTTAGTTTTCTCTTTTCGCGGAATAAAAATAACTTCAAGATCTTTTTTTTTTTTTTTTTTTTTTGGAACTGCAAACAAAGTATTCAAGAAATAGATCTTAAAGTTAAGTATCTATCTGGTAATTACCAATATAAGTTAGCTCTGTCTGGTGAGACAGAATGTCGCCTATGCATGAAGCATGATGAGATAATACATTAATTCTATGCGATTATCCAGTCTTGGCTCTACCCAAAAGTGATGTAATCAATAATTTGTTCCTATCAGATCTTCAGATCTTCTTCTGCGAAACACGATCTCAACTTCATTAAGGGGTTATATACCTTTCGCGCGCATATCAATTAAGGGATATTCATGATTTTTTTTTTAGGGCATGTTATAAAAATTGTATTAAAATAAAGTGCATAGTATCGATTAGTATATATTTTGTTTTTTTTTTTTGAAACTGTGGCCTTTTCCCTAAAACGACTTTTGTTTTCAGTCGCTTGCGGTAACCACGATACAGCGGGACAGCTCAACTGAAATCGCAAAAAACATGTAAATCTGTAAATGGCGACAAATTGGGGTTTTCGGCTAAAAGAAAATATAAGTTTTTGTCCAAATGAAAATTCTTTCATTCACGCACTAACTATTCTAATAACAAACAACGTCTAAAAAGTTTGGATTGATTAGTAAAGTAATACGACGACGATACTTTCACGATTCCGAGATAGTCGCATTTAAAGTTTCAGGTCTATGTTTTTTTGGTATAAAATTATTTTTTTTTTTTAGACTTACATAGAGAATAATTGCCTCCAAACTGTCTGACCTGTAAGACTCCAGATAAACTTTTTCTTGCTAGTGAATGTCTCATTTTCTTCTCAGTAAAAGCAGCAGTTGCTGTCTTGTCATATGCCTAGATTTTTCATGTGTTTCCCCAATTTACAATACCCTGAAAGCAAGCCCGTAATTATTTTGAGGTTGTTTTTACTTAGCTTGAGACATTTGAGGGGGTTACAGTTGATTGTAATTCTTTTGGTTAAATTACTATTGTGGTAATGTGGTTAAGCTTTGTAAGGAAAATGAGAGATAAGACGATTTACAATGAATGAGAGATACCACACCAGTTAACACGAAACTGGAATACACGAATTATTTTCTTGTTGTTCTCTTTTGGAGTAAAAATTCAGCTACTATAGCTGTCAAGATGAATTTATACCTGGTGAAGTTACCAGCAACTCATTCTTTTTCTTTCTTCATGGACAATACCATAGGTTGTCAAAATTATCGTTTACTTGTTATACAGCTGATTTTGACATTTAATTGCATCTGACGCAACCACAGAGATGTGTTTGCTATCACCATATACATTATCTCACCAAGGTAGAGGTGATTGTAATTCTTGTTCGCTTTACCATACCTTGTCTCCTATACTTACATTTGAGGTTAAAATGAGCACACAATATTATGGAGTCAGTCTTCTCCATGAGTCTGAGTGTCTGGTTTTCATTTCATATACCTCTGTATCCGTACCGTTGTCTATTATCGAACCGTCTATGTACCAGTTTAATGTACCCCTTTTTCTTGATTCTAAGTATAACTTTGAAGTATTCCTCGAAGTTATATTTTTTATTAATATCATCCCTGGGTAGGCTGGTTATGGGTGTTTTAGCAGAGATGGCCTCCAGCTCTCTGTTGCTAATAACTTTTCTATCATAGCACAGCGCTTTTAGTACTAATTTTGCACAAAATCTATCAGGCTGCAATATCCAGCTATTGAATTTATAATAAATAAATAAATTATGAAAAATAAAGAAAAAATAAAGAAAAAGTAATTAATTCAGTGGTTTCTGTGGCATAATGGTTATGTGCTGGACTGCTATTGAGAGTGACTAGGCTTGTTGAGCGGTACGGTCAAAAAATCAATAATAAAAAATTAAAATAAATTTTTTTTCCGCAAGGACATTATCTTCTGCGCGGTACTTGTTCATTGTTCGAGACTTACTAGAAGTCCTACAGATTAGATGCGTTCCTTGATTGGATGCCACCGAGGCTGTTGAATCTTGAATAAAAGCTTAACGCTACCTTTTATTAAAGATTTGCACACAATTCCCTACATTAATAAAAATATTAAGTACAAAAACTACTATAAATTCAAATGAAATTCATAATAAAAAACAGAAAAGTCTATTTTCTTTTTAAGTTTTTTTACTCGTGTTATAGTTATGCCATAAATGTGTCGCAAAAGTTAAGAGGGCAATATATTTGTACATAAATATGTACTCACTTATGTCAATGAGTTAAACAGAAATTGATAATCACCTGAAACAATAGTATCGCAAAACAATGAAAGTAATCATCATCCAACCATCAATATCAATACAAAATTCAATAAAAATCTACGATAAATGCAACGCGATTTGTTATCGTAAAAAAAAAATTATTATCATTTGTTAATGTGCCTACATACATATAAATAAATGTATATGTACTCCATACATGTATGTATGTGAAGGGGAGAGTATTGTACCTTGTTTCGGATTTTTATTTTCTTCATCCATCTGGAATACTACAAAAATTTTGGAAAGTTTTTTTCTTTTTAAGTAACCATCTTTGAAGTTTTGACTATTAAATTGCACAATTATTATTTTGCTATTACTTTGAAGTTTTGACTATTAAATTTTAAAATGATTTATTTTGGTATTGCTCACTATTAATCAAAACTCAAAATTTTTTTGGTTAACGTTAAACTATTCAATTATGCTATTGCACCAAAGTTTTTTTTTTTTTGTTCAAAAGCCAATAATATTTATTTTTCGTTCAAAAACAAATAATAGATATTACATTTTTCACAATGAATAATAATATTTCCTTAATCTCTGTGGTCACAAGCCATAACAACACAACTCGAGTTTTGTCGAATTCGAGTTATTATCATAATTGAAATCTTCATATCCGATTTCATATTTTATGAATATCTGTTCAGTAGTTTACGAAATATTAAAGAAAAAATAGCGCAACTCAACTTGATTACTATTAGCATTTGAATCTTTGAAATGCTCTATTATTATTATTTATTATATGTTTACGAGGGGAGCCCAAACAGGCAGGCACTGCGACGTAAAAGATCTTATGTGCCAACCACTTATGACAAAAGACGTTCAGCTTACCTAATGAAGACCAAAACGTCGTTTGCTGAACAGGATTTTATTTTGCTAATCGTAGGAAAAGATGTACCAAGAATTCCCCCTCTGAGCCTGTCTTAAACCTGGAATTGATTTCCAATAATCTAGCCATATTACCTTAGACCACTCCTCAACGATTGATTTCGTGGAGGCCCAGCCGACTCCATCGAACGGAGCGAGACCAATGTGCATAGTCGATGAACCTTTTCAAGCCAGTTCATCGGCAACCTCATTACCTTCAATGTTACAATGGCCAGGTACCCAACAAAGCGTAACTTTATTATGGGTAGACAAGCATTGGAGACTCTCAAAGCATTCTTTCACCAGTTTTGAGGAAAAGCTCCATGAAGATATCTGCACCTTTTAGCTCCTTATGAAGGTTTAAACTAGCACAAGTCTCAATAGCGTGTATTTCAGCTTGAAAAACACTGGGCCAAATACCCAGTGGGATTGAGATTCTAGTATTGGGTGCTGCAACGCCGGCACCAGAACCACAATCCATCTTCGACCCGTCTGTATACCAATTGAGAGCATAGGAACCGAAGTTAGGGCATTGGCCATCCCAATCGGACCTGGAAGGGAAAACAGTGTCGAATTTCGAAAACTTGCCGAAACTAAGATCCCTAATCATATAATCCGATACAGCACAGATTAGAGAGTTGGGAATTTCGTCAAGTATGCTAATATGACCAGAGTTGTCTTTTAACCGACTTGACGAGATTTGCAGCCTCAGGGCAGTATTTGCGGCTGTTTTCTTAATGAAAATGTGTAACGGCACCAGGCAAATAAATGCTTCTATAGCACATCATTGTATTTAAAAACTCAAATTCTAACTTTGACGCCATTTTGTAGGAGCTTCTACGTCATTATTAAGAGTTAATGTTAAAAAATTTTAATAAAAAATAATAGTCTGATAGTATAACCACTCAAACCAAGGTACACGCCTTTCTCCTATAAAAAAAAATTAATAATTTATTACAGAAACAAGTAAATCTGCACTCAATATGTCTACTCCACACTTCCAGCACACTTGAGAATTGTGGCATAAATAATCATAGAACAATTTAGTTGTTGTTCTTTAAAAAAAAGGGAAACTAATCGTAATTAATCTGCGCGACAGCAAGTGAGTGCACTAAATAAAAACACTCAACGTAAAATATTCATTAAAAACATTAAATAAACATTTATGTGTTTATAGTAGGTAGACACCAAGATTTTTCTTTTGTTTCACATTATTTACAAATTAGTCAGCATTTAATTTATCTATATGCGTTAGCGACAGTGTGCTGTAAATAGTCGCGAGCGATAATAAATGCTCTTCCTTTTTTTTTTTTCTCGCTGCAAGCGATTTTTATAATTTAAACTCGTGTTAATGGCTTGTAATACCGGTTGCGTATATTATTTCATTATTATCGCCTTGAAGGAGGTAATAAAAATGTGTGTACTATGTATAAATAGATATAAATTTATTTTCTTCTTTTATTTCTGATGAATTTTTTTTTTTTTTTTTTGAATAAGATTTTATGAATTTTGGCATTCAAAAAATAATTGATACAACCAACAGGCGTGGAATCTACAAATAAATATACATACTTACATCGATATACAATAGCTTATCATTTGAAGTAGCTTATCGCTTATTTATTTTAAAAATTATTGAGAAATGTCTGAAACTTATAATTAGAGATTAATTTAATATTGAGACGTGTGACTTCAAAGTTAAACGCAAAAAAGTGGAAAGGAAACTAATGTAGAAATAACTGAAGAAAATAGAGTTAAAATTGCGTTTTTTACTATAGCACACAGTAATTCATATTCAGACTTATTCGAAATGAAATTCCCGAGCAAACTTATTTCTTTTCCCCGATTTCGTATAGGAAAAGAATGAAAAAGAAAATATTTACCAGGAGATTTCATTTCGGGATCTTTAGAATAGAGCTGATTACAAAGTGCAACAAAATTTAAGATCGCTAATCACGACTGCGCACTTAGTTTTCTCCATTAGATCTGAAATGGAAAAATGGGGTCTTCAAGGTCAATCAAGAAATTTATTTTTATTAACAGCTATGAAATTGATGTCTGAAGTAATGATGTCAAGCACAAAGAGATAAACGATTTTTGTGGGTGCACTTTTCCTCCATTTTCTACCCTTCCTCTTCAAAATAAGTTTTTTTTTTCAATAAATAGCTGATTGAAAAAACCATTGAGAAAACTATTATACAGTTTTCCTTGTTAAAAAATATCGGAATAATCGGCGAGGCACACATTTCCCAGAATAATACAAAAACTGAGTTTTTTGCTTTGGAACCCAGCCACTCACACTACGCAAATAAATATTAGAAGCATCGTTTGCGGAATTTTCGTTAGTCTGAAATTTGACCAAAATGAAAAAAAATATACAAGATAAATCCAAATTTAACTAGCATCTTATTTATTAAATGCGATGTTGTGGAATTCAGGTTTTTGAAATTTGGCAACATTTTCGTTGTTAAATAAAATAAATAAATTAAAATAAAGAAATTTAACATTCCGACATTTTTCTGTTCCATCAGCAAAAGAAACAGCAGCGACATCTGACACCACCACTCCTCATGTCAACATAGCAGAACTGGCAAGCGGAGCGGAATCATCAGCTTACCCTAAATACTCAGGTAAGAATTCTACTAATTTTACTAATACAAATCTTCCAATTAATTGACACGCAATCTCTCAACTATTCTCTCAAAACACATTTAATGCCCTCGCGATGATCCTACAAACTCACACTGCCGTGAAGGAACGCCAACGCCCTGTAGGAAAATTTTAACAAATGCAAACCTAGACTCATTAGATCTTTTAATATTTTCCTCTAAAGCTTGCCTTAGTTGACAAGTTTTAGACACTAACGGATCTTGGCAGGGAAATAATTTCCTCACCGTTGGTCATAAAACAAACAAAAAGTTTAAGGGGATAAAGAAATTATAATCCCCCTTGAATTCTCTAGTGGTTCTGGAACTATACATTTTATAATCTTTTTAAAATTCAAGTAATTTGCTACTGTGACATAAATTCCATATTTCAACGTATAAAATTTTATAACCCCAAAAAAAAACGCACTACATATTTTAGTCTTTACAAAACGCTATCAGAAAAACTTTCAAGGTTATTAAAAAAAATGTTTGGAAAAATGCATATTGTAGTTCTAATCTGATTCCATAAATAAACTTCACTTTGACGTCATTAGTAAACGCTGCATTTATGATATTTTACTACGCACCAAGTACCTGCGATAGGTAATTAATTTTTCGATGTGACACATTTATCGATATACACAGCCAATATATATGTTTGCGATTGTTAGATAAGCTATTGTTTACAAAATTGTTTTATTATTGTGTATTCAAAATGAAAAAAAGAAAATTTATTACAAAATTTCGAACACTGCAACTGTTTCAATGAACGAGTGTACAGTGGTGAAAAAAAATTTGTAATTTCATTATTTGTGATTGATTTTTCGGAAAGTGGAAACGATATTATTATACGAAAAAGTTGTAACATTTGTCTGTCCTATATACACTGTTGTGACTTAGTCACTTTGACAATCGTTCATTATAAATATCAATCACACAAATTAAGACATAAACTTAACTATTTAATTGAATAACTAGATTAAATTTTCATACTATCCAAAAATATTGCCTTTTTGGGCATGACAGAAAGTCCATTTAGAAAAAAACATAGCATAATTCGTCCGGTATCAATATGTTCATACTTTTTTGCGTATGTAAAATGTTTAAAATATAAGTGTTCATACAGTGTTAAAGTGGTCACATTTAAATGCTTACGTCCCGAACATTGTTTATGTGTTTAGTGTGTGTTTCTGCTTGTTTGGTCAACTCTTGTACGTTTCGTGTGTATTTGACAGCACTCACCGTGTTTAGCCAGTTTGAGTAGAACACTTGATCTTTTTATACTTTTGTGCATGCTCATGCTTGAAAAAAACGAGTATGTTCAGAAGACGAGTGTTTAAATAACATGATAAAACTCCAAAGCCTTTTAAGTCAACTTTTTTTTAAAAATTCTGGAGATTTTTGTCTTGCTGATATTATTTCTTTGAATTTTATTATAGAATATGAGAGTCCACAAAGACGGAAGGGCAATTACACAAAAAAGCTCATTGTGCTCCATTCCGAAAGGAAACACTCTCTTTACTTAGTCAGGCTGCAAATATAGGTCTATGATGTAATGCCTAAAAACTGCAAGAAGCTTTCTGACATTTCTATTCTGACATTTATATTTTGATTTGCATACAACTTAATTAATATGAAAAAAAAATTTGTGGAGTGCGCGGAATGAGGAGCTCATTGCCGAGATATGGGCCGAAAATGTGGAGGATTTGCGTAAGGCAAAAAATGGCCATACATATAAACAAACGGCGTAGGAGCTGCGACATCAAGGCTGCATAGTGGTTGCGATTAAAGTGAAACAAGATACATAACAATTGACGCTTCTCCTATGCACTGCTATTTCGTTGCTAAATATTTCGTTTTGTTATTTTGATTTTCTTCGAATTCAAATAATTATGTTAGCCGCCGGCATTTTACAACAACAATAGCAAACGATTGTAGTTTCGTTCGAAACCATTTGTCCAAACTACGCAATTTCGGCTCAGCGGGAACATAGTATTAGACATTTTTGATTTTAAATCATTTAGTTCTCGAATTCCTCTCAGCTTTGCGATTGGAAAAACTGTCAAAATTTATTGATTTCTAATATTTCTTCCACCACTGTACGCAAGTCCATGAGAACTAAGCAAAAGTTAAAATAAAAAATTGTTTTTGTTAATACAAGTAGGTTTATCCGTTCTAGTTGGAAACACTATCATTATCGCTTATCTATCAGCGCAATTGTTTTTGTTATTCTATGGGATATTGTTATATTGATAGACATGAATTGAATGCCTAATAATGTAAGGTATACTTTAATTGCAAACATAAGTGAATATATTGTACTCTTCGTATTATAAAATATATACAATAAAAAAAAAAAACAATTTATTTATATTTTTATTTTGTTATATTTATTATAAAAATCCCAGACTATTTACCTTTTTAATAGAACACAAAAATATTTATTTATATTGTATTTACCTGAAATTGTTAATACAAATAAATCAAAATTTTATTTTATCTAATCCTATAAATCAATTTGCGTTGGACAATAGACATTAATATGTAATCGATGACCTATATAAAATATCAGAAATTTTAGATTAAAATTGGACTTGACTTAATTTGCTTCTTGTTTTATCTGTTGTAGAAACTACTAGTGACAAGGATGGCAAAGCCACAAAGTCATCAACAACGACCGAGGGTAATGGTGTCTCCGAATTTAAAGATATCAAAAGAAAGGACGATAAAGATGCACCAGACGATAAAATACATGAAGAGGGTAAAAGTATTTCGGAAGCAGAGGGACAAGTGAAGGTAATAACAAAAGAAATTTATTAACTATATTTATTATAGCCAATTTGACCGGATACTGCGTTCTATGCACGAGTACATACAATTCTATATTTGATAAGGTTTATTGGCACAACAAATATTGTGAAAATAAAATTATGCGGAAAGTACCTAGTTATTTTTATGATACAATATAATTTTAATACCATAGTTAGATAGGGATTAACTTTTACTCAATGGGAAATATTTGTGAGTCATAATTAAAAATGTTCTTATTCGTGCGGGCACACGAGAGTGTATTTCGTTGAAATTCTGAATTTTGATGGACCCTACCAGACAGTATAAAAGTATGGTTAATGAAGAACGACGACTTAGATATATATTAATATCCTTTATGAAATGTGGTGGTTTTAAACAAAAATGTGCGACCACAAAAAAATTACCAAAAATACTTAAAATGGTCAGAGGCTCATTTTTTCAAATGATTATAAGTGGGAATTCGGGCCATGATGAGGAATCCTGGTGAAGTTGGCATATATTCTCCAAATTCGCTCTGTCACAGCACTGAAAAATATCTTCCGCGTCAGGGTTTGTGCCCTAAAACTTTGGAGCTGATCTAATAATACTGCCCTACATGGGCTTTGCGAATAAAATGGTTCGAATAAAAATTCTTTTAACATTTTTATTTTTACTGTACTTAATGTAGTGCTTTCTCAATACTTTTTTTTGTACTTTCATATGGAAATTTGTTATAAAATGAAGTTGGTCTAAATCAGTTTTCAGAAAAAGTTGAGTTTTAATAAAATTCGAACAACATTTACTACAACAATACCATATCTTGTGGTTTTAGTACGAAAGTACAAGAAAATGTGGCGGAGGAGCACTACATTAAGTACTATATTCTTGCAACGTACTACGTAGCAATTAACTTGGTCTCCGACATTGATTCATCATATTATAAAGCATAAAATGAATGCACAAAATTAGACACATATTAAGCAACTTTTTGCTAGTACTTAAATTTTCTGAAAAAAAAATATTTCTTGATTTTGAAAAATTGTTAACTACAATTGTAGCATAAAAATAAAAGTTTATTAAATCTCTATGTAAAAACATAATTTTGTTTGCTCTCCGCGTAGTATTATGGAAGTTATGATCTCAGTGGAATTAGAAGATATTCCCTATACCTAGAAGAAATTTTTTTTCTCAAAACTAACCAGAGAATTACGTCTTAAAATTTTCTACAAAACAACCGGACCACCCTGTATGCTTACTTTTTCTGGAGCTTTTACCCACAACATTTTTTAAATAAAAAGCTTGCCAAGTAATACGAAAATTACCAACAACAGCGAAAACATATACAACAGAAATTACCATATGAGCGTGGCAACCTCCGATATTAGCCTAATTGGTATTTCTAATCCACTTGTCCAATGGTGTCAACATTGTTCTTAATAAAAAAACCTTTATAATTCTGTGGCAATAAGGAATAACAGCTAAACTCAAAAGTCGAATAAAAACCTGCTGTGTGTTTTTTAATATAAATCCCAAAATGTTAAAAGTTTTTCAAAAATTTTGTATTTTAGCAGTCTTCATAGTTTTTTATTAATTAAGCTTTAATAATTATGTAAGAAATTTTAATATTTTGAGTTTTATAATGAAAAATACGCAATAGGTTTTTAGTCTACTTTTAAGTTTAGCTGTTATTCCTTATTGCCACAGAATTATTTTATTTTGTGTTTGAGGTGCCATGCCAAAACACTATATACATTCCTTTTTACTCTGCGATGGTAAAACAATAATAAATGCAATACTATAATGGTAAAATAATTTAAAATAGCAACATTCATTACCTTATCTTCTATTCTTTTATTCTTGCCTGCCAGTACTACTTTTCAGTCGCATTAATACACACTTTTATTGAGCATTTGTATTAGAATGAAAGTTTTATAATTTATAAATTTTTATATCAAGAAAATGCACAAATATTCGCAAAATTTAACTAAAATGCAAAAAAATTACGCATTAAGGTTTGTTCGATTTTAAAAATAGCGGAAAATAACGCTATCTGTATGTCAGATTTCGCATTTGACATACAGATGGCGCACTCTTTCATATAAAGTACATCTTTCTTTCTGCTGTTATACCTTATTCATATTATCTTGTAATTTTGAACTTATACTATGCCTATCTTATGACCAGAGTCATAATACATTTTTGTACAAATTTTGTGCTGTGTTTTCGGTGTTATTTCGAGAAATACATACGATGAGAACCGGAATTAAAAGCTTTATCCTAGCCTGAGAAAGAAGTTACTAAAAAACATGCTGTTTTGGGCCAGGAGATTAAAAGTCTTAATAACCAAAAATGCTTCAAAAAGTTTCAGTCAATTGCTGGTAAAGGCGACTCAGTTCCATTACCAATTTTCCATTTCCGATTTCGAAATTGCACTCCTCCAAAAAAATTAATTCCTATTTCAGCTGACAATTACACAGTGCAACAAAAAATATAGTTCTTAAATTATCCAACGGTTTTAGAGTGATTCGAGGGTGGTGATCACAAATCTGAACTTAATTTTTCTCCATCACTTCTAGGATTCACACAATCTGGTCCTGGAGTCAGTAAATTGGGGCCTTCAAAAACTAAAGAAAAAATACTTATATTTATAGATACTAATTTAACGTCATAAGCAAAGTTGCTCATTACAATGAGATTACAAATTTTTGTAGTGACACCCTTTCACTATCCTTGAAAATTTCAGGGTTTTATACCCCTCTTTTCGAAGAATACCCGATAAGAAAACCCAGTTCAGAAAACTATTACACTGTCTTCGAAGAAAATGTTCCTTGTTAAAAATTTGGATTGGTCCTTCAACGTCAGAATTACCTCTTAGCCAAATATTTCCCACAGTAATGCTACTTGATACCGAATTTTAAAGTAAAATTTGAAATTTTGTTGCAATCCCGAAAAATACCTATTAACTATAAGGAAGCCATGGATCAAAAAAAAAAAAAATGGATGTTCTTCAAATTTTAAACTGTCCTCATGGTTTCATGGCAATTTTTGCCTCTTTGCTAATAAAGCTGCCTCAGGTCATAGTTCTTACCTTGGGTAGCCGGAAATCTTTATTTATTTTAAGAACTATTATTTTAAAAAATTGTATTTCTTTAATTTACATACTTTTCCTTTTTTATTAGAAACTTCCCTACCCGAAGTCGATATTTTTCATTATCAGTAACGAATTCTGCGAGCGTTTCAATTACTATGGCATGCGAAGTAAGTATAAATAAATATTTCAAACTCAAGATAAAATGCTTCAACTATTTACTTTTTTTTTTGTTTGTTTTAGCAATTCTCGTACTCTACCTAAATTATGAACTAGGCTATTCCAAAGACAGCGCTACCGTCATATTTCACATTTTCTCCATGTTCGTTTATTTCTTGTGTGTTTTTGGCGCTATTATCTCTGACAGTTGGCTTGGAAAATTTAAAACGATATTCTATTTATCGCTGGTATACGTATGTGGTTCTTTATTTATGACGCTGGGTGCAGTGCCGCCATTGAATCTTCCAGCAACAACATTCACCATCATTGGTTTATCATTGATTGCGCTCGGTTCGGGTGGTATCAAGCCCTGTGTATCTGCGTTTGGTGGTGATCAATTTAAGCTACCAGAACAAGTTAAACAAATGACAACATTCTTCTCGATCTTTTACTTTTCTATCAATTCCGGTTCATTGATATCGACAACGGTTACGCCCATTCTGCGTGAGGATGTACACTGTTTCGGTCAGAAGGAATGTTATTCGTTGGCATTTGGTGTGCCGGCAGTTTTGATGGTAGTGGCAATTGGTAAGTTAGAGATTACCAACAAATTTAGATGTCTTATGCTAAATTTAAATCTATGTACCTAAATTATAGTTGTGTTTATTTTGGGACGTCCGTTGTACATCAGTAAGCCTCCAGAGGGCAACATGGTCGTTTTGGTCAGCAAAACTATTGGTGTAAGTTTTTCTTGAGAAGTTAAGCCACTACAAAATACTTGCCTAAACTTCTAGTCTCTCTCTCTTTCTCTCTTTATAGAATGCGATTTCCACCAAGTGGTCCGAGAAGAAGACAAATCCCCGCGAACATTGGCTCGACTATGCGGATAAAAAATATGACAAATCGCTGATCGAAGATGTCAAAACACTGATGCGCGTATTGGTGTTGTATTTGCCATTGCCCCTATTCTGGGCGCTCTTCGATCAACAAGGTTCCCGTTGGACTTTCCAAGCTACACGCATGAATGGTGATATGGGCTCGTGGGTTATCAAGCCAGATCAATTGCAAGTCTTGAATCCTCTACTGATTTTGGCCTTCATTCCATTATATGATATTGCTTTCTATCCGGCATTAAGCTGGATTGGAATTCGTCGTCCATTGCAGAAATTGACAATGGGTGGCATCTTAGCGGGCGTGGCTTTTGTTATATCTGGAGTGGTGGAACTTGGATTGGAGGTAAGTGGAAAGACTGCCCAACAATCTCCTTGGTTCTATATCCAATTTTTGATTACTTTTAGAAAACTTATCCTGTACTGCCGTCAGCAAACTTTGCACAACTACGTGTCTTCAATGGTGAATCGTGTGATTATACTTTTAATACTAATTTACCAAATAATTTTAACTTCGACGTGGGTGCGGTAAATTACTTTGAATACAAATATGTGCCTGTGACCACGGATGGATTCCAGTTCCAATACACCATTAAATCAAATGGCCAAGGTAGGTCAATCCGATGTTTTCTCACATGTATTCAAACTATTAAAATTTCTCTCTTTTCCACAGGTTGCTTCGATTTTCCAGCAGGATCTTTTCTAATGAAGCCCTACACGGCTTACAGCTTATTCTTGGCCTCGAGAAATACAAGTTACCCCTTATCAGTGTATGAAGATGTGGTGGATAAACCTGATAGAGGCAAACCGGTGGTGCGTACGCTAACAAATGTACCACCTGAACGTACAATCAAATGGAAAAATTCCAAGGATAACATCGAATATGAAGAACCTGCGTATAAAAATAGCCTTACCGAATTTAATACCGGAACCTATACGATTTTGGTCGATAATGCTGAAACAATCAAAACTACGCTCGAAGGTGGTGCTGTCTATACATATATCATTGAAGAAACGAAAAATGGGGATTACCGAGTTCAAAAAGTGGAAGTTGCCGAACCAAATGTAGTGAACATTTTATGGTTAATACCACAATATGTTGTTATGACCCTGGGAGAGGTTATGTTCTCGGTGACAGGTCTCGAATTTTCGTATGCTCAAGCACCCTTATCGATGAAATCAGTATTACAGGCTTGCTGGCTGCTCACCGTTGCCTTTGGTAATGTTATTGTCGTCATCATTGCAGAAGCAAACATTTTTGAATCGCAAGCGTACGAGTTCTTCTTATTTGCTGGTCTCATGTTTTTGGATATGCTTATATTTATGGTTGTCGCATATTATTATAAACCAAATAATCCAGTGCACGATAGCGAAGCTGAACTTTTGACTGCTGAAGAGCACGTCGAGACTGAAAATAGATTGAGTTTATATAATAAGGGTATTGATGCATTTGAATAGCTAGAGGAGGAAATTCTATTAATATTGTATGTAATTTTTTTGTACACTTTATTTGTACGATTGATTATCTTTTTTTAGCAAGTACTTAAACGTAATCGTAATCGCATTAGAAATCATTCAGTTGTTTTGTACTTTTACTTACTTATTAACTACTTTTATTTTATAAAAACAAAACATTTTAAAAATCTTCAATACATTCATTGATACGACACTGAATATCTTGTACCTACTTATTAAAAATTAATAATAAAGTTAACCAAAGAAATAAAAATGCAATTGCTTTCATTTTTTCCTAATTATGGTAAGTTTAAGACATAAGTATACAGTAGATGGAACAAATAAGTTGTCAAAATGAAAACAAAACTTTAGCACCAAATATCTTCGAAATAATAAGCAGCTTTAAATTTATTTTTGCATCATTATAAACCTACATGAAATGTTGTTGATATAAAAATAAAACTATGAAGAAAGAAATTCAGTTCCGATTATCTTTTGAAGTTTAATATTACTAAGTGACAGTACGATAGTGTAAAAATAAGTTGTCAAAAGCTTCAGCATCCACAATGGCCAACTTTATCGTTAACAATTTTAGTGAATTGTTCTACCACAATGAAAACAATATTTCTTCATCTTTCTGGGGTATTTTTCCCCAAACAATCATTCACCGATTTCCTTTACTCCTTGTTAGTATGAAGAGTGTGCCCGGAAGCATACATTTTCAGTCCATCCCTGCATTACCGTTTGATGACGAATCGGGGCTGTGTGATAATCATTACAAAATATTTCTTTCATCATTGTTTAAAAAATTCCAGTACATTTCTAAGAATTTAGATTTGAGTTTTGTGATCTGAAATGATTAAAATATTAAATACTAAAATTTTCTTTTCAAGAACTTTTACGTTTTTTCGGGTTTCATAGAGTTTATAAGCATTTCACTTGGTTTCCAATGGCACAAATTTTATAAAACTATTCGTGCCCAAATATTTTGATACTTCCTACAAGATAGCAGATCACAATGCTCCATCAAAATTTCTAAAATGGCGTTAAAATATGCTCGTAATAATGAAGGAAGCATTTTCTAATATACAACACTAAACCCTGACTCGTCATCAAACGGTAACACAGGGACACATTGAAAATGCATTTTTATAAGCACGTTCCCTAAAGTATTATTGAATAAAGGAAAATGGTGAGTAATAATTTGGAGCGAAATACTCCAAAACGATGTATAAATCTTTTTTTCAATATAGAAGACCAATTGGGTAAAATTGTTGGCGAAAAGGGTAGCCATTTTGGATGCTGACGATTTTGACAACTTATTTTTACACCATCCTATTGTCACTTAGTAATATTAATCTTTAAAAGAAAATCAGAACTAAATTTCTATCCTCATAATATTATTGCCATTTCAACGTAGCTTGATAGTGATGTAAAAATAAATTTAAAGCTATCTATTATTGCGAAGATATTTGGTGCTAAAGTTTTGTTTTCATTTTGACTACTTATTTTTTTTCACCTACTGTATGTATTGGGGATTTCATTTCAAATGAATCCACTTTTGAAAGTGATCGGACACAAAGTTTATTCTTATTGAGTAGTAGGTACCACACCAAATTTAAAGGAGTTGGGTCAAAAACTCGCCGAGTTGGAAGGAGTAGAATTTTGATATTTTGCTCAAACAGCCCCCTTTTTGGATTCATGTAACTAATCACCTATTGCATTAAGAAAATTTTTTCAAAGATGTTTACGACAGATTTTCATTCAATATTTTGAAAGTAGAGAAAAAAAATTATACAAAACATCCAAAATTTGACCGATTTTTTCAAAATCAAAATGATTTTTAGTTTCGAGTTACTCGGCGTTCATTTTGATACATAAACAATTCTCAGGCCACTATGGACCACAAATTTCTCAAAGGAAAAGTCGTGAGCTTCTTTTTAAGCCAAAAACAAATCTTCCTTTGTGAATAAAAGGCCAAAAATATTTTTTATTTTTAAAGAAATTTTAAATTTTTTTGGAGTCAACTTAAAGACAAGTTCACACGGAAATTTATAATAACAATTTATTTCTAATGAAAATACTCCAACATACATATAAAGGTGGTAAAATAATACTACTTAAAGATCTTCAAAAAATGTAACTATATAAAATCGTTGCCACAAGACAAAAAAGGCTGCCAAACAATTTTGACTACAGATTTTCATTTTGATTAAAAATATTTTACTTCTTTTTAAATTTTTCCTTTCTGTAAATTTTCTACATTTAGGGCATAATCAGAACTAATTACTACTACTAACCGTCGGTTAAAGTTCGGATTAGTGCTTAAGTGGACATTGAGAAAACGGCCCTTAGATTATTAAAAAAAAATGTAATTTTTTCGACGAAAGTCCCTACAAGTAGGAAATTTCCCTACATGTACCAACACTGCTGCTGGTCAGCTTTATAAGGATAGACGTTTAAATTTGCTGGGGGGAAAGTTTGGACAAGTTTTTTTTTAACTCATATTGTCCCAAAGTTCGATTAATCGAACAGCAACTTTGAAAATTCGTAAAAAAAAAAAAAACGTTTATAAATTTTTCCCAAAAGTAATCACTATTTAATATTTCTATATATACTGACTTGAAAATTGTATTTAGATAATTTAAAAATATTATATTTCACCTGACATCAAGGCAAGATGAACAGATATTATTTTTTGGAAGGTGGTTTTGAAAATAAACAACAAATAGTAAAATTATTTATTTTGCATTGAAATGAGAAATTAGCCTAGATAAAATAACAAACTTGATGTGAAAATTATAACTTCACAGGTCCCCATATATTTTTCTGAGGCTACAGCTGACCAAACTTTTGTAAAAAAATGTATGGAGAAATAGGCAAAAATCAACAAAAGTACATATTTTCTTTTTTTAACTTATAATAACTTCTAAAATACTTGTTGCTCCTTATGTGGCGTAGAAATATTTTTAGTTGTTTTACACCTGGTCATCATATTTTCTTAAGGTAAGCCAACAACTACTATGCCCTTTAAAATTCAGACCCCATTTTTTTTTTTTTTTTTTTTAACGGGGACGATATGGGTTAACGTATAACATAAATTTATTTAACTTTGACTACATATTTTTTTTTATAGCTCTTATCATATTTTACAATATTTATTTTATATTTCAGACCGTTACTGCAAAAAATTGTGTTTCGGAAGATAAGTTTTAAAAGATATTGAAGCATAATTTTTTTTTTAGTTTGTAAAACATTTATTTTGCATTATTTAGTGTTATTCTCTTTATTTTTGTGAAAATATAAATAAAGTTTACTTTTTATATTTATTTTTATTTTAATTTTATATATTTAAAATTCTTCGATCTTTGGCTACGGCCGAAGGTTAGAGAATAGGCATGAATCAAAAAATCACATTCGCTCGGACACAAATATAGAGACAGGCAGATCAGACAGCTGTTTCTGAATCCGCCTTGATTCTCTATCTGTTATCTTAATGATAGTTCTTATAGGTGTTTCAAATCCCTTTATAAGTTACTCAATATCTGAAATTGTAACCCAGAATTACAAGATTTTATTGGCAAATATAGTCACATGAGCAACTTTGACAGAAATTTTTTAGATTGGGTTGGTAGGCACCAAATGAAACGCCAGGGAAAATTGAAACGCAATTCTTTTTTTTCAAAAATTTAATTTTTTTTAAATTTTTTTCTCAGGGTTTTGAAAAGTAGAAACCGCAGATTTAGATTTCTGAAAACCGGGTAGAATCTACCAAAAGCGAGTAAAATGCTCAAGTTAACCCGTCACTGTTTTTTTAGTTTTTTTTTTGCACTTCAATTTTTTGCGCTTTAATTATTATTAAAAAAGTCTTGAAATTTTTACTTAATTGACGGCACCAAAGTGACCTAAAATAAAAAAAAAATTACCTGTTTTCAATCGCTTATAATTTTAAAAATATTTGTCCAAATACCCCCAACTTGTAATATGTTATGGCAAAAAATATTTACTTAAACATATGGTAATTTCGAATTTTTTTAACCCAAAAGTCCTCAATAGAATCTTTTTAAAACCTTTTTACAATGAAATGCGGGTCAGCGAAGGCAACCCCGGATTCGGTTTTGCTCTGTCGCCTCTAGTTTCTGTATTCGAGAAAGGGTTAAGTGAAGAATTAATAGTAAAAGACTTTGTCTATCTTTAAAAAAATGTCGAATAAGAATGTACTCGAAGTCGAGAATACTATCTTCTCTGACTTCCTTACGGTCCTTACTCCCGAATGAGTTATATAATTATTTGACAAAATGTGTATTTAATGTTCATGGAAATTTTTAAATGACTCTGTTTCCAGGTAAACCCCGCAAGATTGCATTGCATATGTCAGCCGTTCACATTCTTCCTACAAAAAAAAAAAACAAAAAATTTCATGGTACAAACCTAGTATATAGTCAACTCTGTTTCTGTCTCTGTCTTTGACATTGCATTTTTCACTCTTTTGTACAACTGCTGATTTATTTACTGAAAACTTGCGAGCTTTTATGAGGACCACTACTATTGCAAGATAATACCGTATGACGATACAAAGATTGCACATTTTGTTGTACTCAACTGGTACTGATCAGTTTGATGAAATGTCTATATTCCTTGGAGAATATAAAAGCCATCCGAGGTTCTCAGATTCGTTTTGAAACATTAGTAACTTATTTAAATTGCTGAAATACTATATAAAGAAAATTACTAATGAAAACGTGGTGGGCTCCGAAATGGTTCCGCAATTACTACTGACAAATATCATTCATTATATTAAATCCATATTAAATCTCACATAAAAAACCCACCGAGTTATGGCGCTTGATTTGCTCTGTCCTTTTTCTCTACTAAGAGCTCCAGAGGCTGAAACTAGATGCCATATTCACCAACTTTCGTTAATTGCTGTCAGATTAGATCATTAATCTATTGCATAAATGTGTACATGGTATTCAAATCTCTCACATTTGTATCAAGAAGCTGATCCAAATTATTTATGAACTTTCTTTTTGATGAAAATATGATATAAAAGTGCAATTACAATAACTAGCGGATCCAGAGATTTCCTAAGTGAGTCTTTCAACCATTTCGTCACTTTAAAATTTTTTTGTTGAACTTGAGTGGGGTGAGGGGAAGGTCAACCCCAAGAACCACTCCTCCCCCCGATAGATCCACTTGTAGTCACAATCATATTAACAAGTATAAGCAACTAATTAAGTACTTGAAATCGTTTTATAATCATTGATAACTATACTCATCCTTCGATTTAATGGTACTAGATTTACTCCGATTTTTATTGAGAAACATTTGTTGTTTTTATATTATATTTTAGCCAATAAGAAAGAGAGCTTGGTAAATTTTTTTATTCTCAAAATCTGTTAGCCCAGCATCAACAGTATATACCTGGTACAACATCCCAGTCAATCGGAAACTGCATTAAGCTGAGAATTTGCGAGTGAACACAGATGAAATATATTACCAAGATTTACACAGGAACCCAAAGAAATAGTAAAAATGCCGTCTAAAAGCTTCTTGTCACATGATAAAACGGCTTGATAACATTAGAATATGATAGATATGTTTTATAGAGAACTTATGTATCTCCTATTGAAGGATACAGACACAGGTTAATGAAGATGATATTTTAGATCTACCGCCATATATTTGTATTAACCCTGCAATCTGATTATTCAATATAGGAACTGCACATTGAAATAGAAATTGATATTCTGCCAAAAGAAATTGGTTAACTTCCAAGACAACGACCAAGTTTTGTGCAAAAAATCCAAAACTTAAAGATGTAATTCGGTAATTTTTACTACGCCTACCTTCCATGCACGACAAAAGTTTTAAATTCCGAAAATCGAAAGTTTTAATATTTTTAGGTAAACTGTATGTGCACGTCTCTGCTCTTTTTAATTAAAAAAAAAATATTCTAACTTTTTTACGAATGTCTAAAAATTATTGAAACATCGTCCCTTTCTACACAGATTCTTAAATGAAGAAAGGCGAAAATCTTATTTGTTATTATAAGAAATGTTGCAACATGCCAAGCTAAAACACATTGTCCATTGACCAAAACCGATAACGCCTTATAGTCCAGTTAAACTTATACTCATTTTCTTTATGCAACGACTCGTTTTACTCTGTTTAGTTTTACACAATTATGCAGGAAAGTATCTATAGTGCAAATCGATACATGGGTGTATATTAATTTTTTCCCAATTTTATAGTTAGGGATAATTAAGTTTGCTTAATTTGTTGATAAACTTTTTTTGTGATACGATTTCAAATAATATAAACAGTCTTTCAACAGTTTTTGCCAGGTCCGGTCGTTTATTTACTTGAATTAATGGATACAAATGTTCCACGGAAGAGAACAATATGAAAATTGAATATGGTATTTAAATTCTATAGTTTTAAAGTATTATTTGCACTTCTCTTGCCACATTTTCTACATAAGTACATAATTTCGTATCATTGAAGTAATTAGTAATAAATGATAAAGTTTATTATCAATTAGATTAATCTTTATACCAACTAACTAATTAAATAACTAAGCAGATACAACAAGATAACAAAAATACAAAACTGTTGAATGGTTTGTATTGTTGTAGTTGACATTTTAAACATTTTTATCTTATATTTGCAGAAAATAAAATAAAAAATGACAAGTCTGAGGAAAAAAACGATGATGAGGAAAATTCAATGGACGCTGAAGAGTTCAAAACACTCTCAGATACTTCGAACAGCACAGATAATAAAGATATCAATGAGACTGAACAACAAGTGAAGGTATTTATAAATTAAAATAATAAAAAAAAACAATAGGATAGAGGGAAAGGTTTTGAAAACGACTTTTTAGAACCGTCGGAATGGTAACGAGTTGCGAAATGATCGCCTGATCTGCTTGTTCTATGACTTTTTTGTTATTCTTCTGGCATTGTTGTTCAAGTAAGCCTAGTTATATTATGAAAATATGTTTAATTACATATGTACCATATTCGACAACCACGATAGTCTAGTGGGTAGTACACTAGACTTTCATTCGGGATTTTGGGGAACCTTCTTATATTCACTATTAATATGAAGTGTTTGAGAATTATAAAAAAGTGTACAAGTATACATCTTGGTTGGTAATGGCAAGACCACCAAGCTGATAAAAAATTGCCACACCGCCGTTCGGAATCGGCGTTAAATTGTAGGTGCAACTATGTGGAGAGTATTTAATTGAAAAAAAAATATGATGAAATGCAAATGCTTTTACAAAAACATATCACTTCTCAATTTTCCGGGTAGAGCATAGTCGATTGAAGTTTTTCCAGAAGGAAATGATCTGTTCCGAAGGAGAGCAATTTTTAATTTTATGTGACAACTGTTTTTACGATTTCTTTAAAATTTTTTGCCAAAAGTCATTTCAAGTTTTTTCCACGTCAAAATATACCTTGAAATCGACTGTACTCCCTAGAACGACACCCGTCTCAAACAAAAAGTTGGCCGATGGCTGTCATGATTCCAGCTATTCTGCTTACTTAAAATCAAAAATTGTAACAGCATTTAAATTCGTTGGCCTGTGGCTACAGACGAAAGCAGAATTAACTCAAAATATTGAAAATTAAATTTTTGACAGAGTTTTGAAAATAAATAATTGATTTTTGTAATTTTTTCACAATTTCAACCTGAAACAAAAGAAAACAGTGACAGATATCACAATGATCCTGATTCGGGGTAGAACTAAAGATGCACTGAGGATTCCATTAAAAGCTGAGCTCATTCGGTTCTTTAGTTTTGTAGATATCATGCCAGCTATTTCGAAAAAATTAAGTTTTGAGAAATAGAGTTTGAAACTTTAAGTATGCATGACTGGTGTGTCATTGTCTGCCAAGTTTTACGCCTTGTAACTTTCGATCGACTGTGAATTTCGAAAAATTCGTCTACATACATATTCCAGAGACGTTATAGAACCTAATTAAGCAAAACAATAATTAAAAATTGTTTGGACCCATCACATAAGAAAATGTCCTACTTTCATTTGTATTTGAACATCTCATACTGTCAATAGAAGGTCCATATCAAAATCATGATTATAGTGTTTTGTTATATAAATTCTGTTCCACAAAAAAAAGGAGTTCTCTCCTTCTCTATCTATCCTTAAATTTAAATAGATAATCTCTTAAAATGATATAGGTACTAACATTCATTATTCTTTATTACAGAAACTTCCTTACCCCAGGTCTATATTCTTCATAATTAGCAATGAGTTCTGTGAGCGTTTTAATTACTATGGCATGCGCAGTAAGTTTCTGAACCATTTTAATTAGACATGATTGATTACCGAACAGAGCTGGGTAGTAATAATTACATTGGTAATTCTATTCTATTTCCATTACAATCTTCTTGGTAAAGGAATTGGAAAAGTTTTGAAAGAATCATATTGATTTTAAGGAATTGTAATCGAGAATTTGATTTAAAGAAACCAATCCAAGTTGGAGTTTAGTTTCATGAAAGTAATTGATAATTCTTGAAAAAAAAATCGTTTCTAGTCAATTACTCTTTCAATTTCTATAAAGAATTGTAAATTTTTTAATTACAAAGTAAAATTCTCAGTAATGGATTAAATTTGTTCAATTTTAAAAAGAAAATTTTAATTCAAAGAATTGAAACTTTTTTCAATTCAATTAATAAGGAATTGAAAACCAAAACTACCTAATACAAACCCCTTGGGATTCGGATTGCAATTGCAATGTAATTGAATTTACCCAACTCCGTCACCGATAACCAGTGGTTGTTTCATTCGTTGTTCCGATCTTGCTTTAAAACAACCATTTTAACTTTTATATTAACTTCCACCTATAGCTATACTGGTGCTTTATCTAACGCGTGAACTGGAATACGATGATGACACGGCGACCGTCATCTTTCATACGTTCTCGATGTTTGTCTATTTCTTGTGTATTTTTGGTGCTATTATGTCCGACAGTTGGCTCGGCAAATTCAAAACTATACTATATCTTTCATTAATTTACGTCTGTGGTTCAATATTAATTTCGGTTGGTGCAATACCTACATTACAACTACCGGTAATAACATTCACCATGATTGGTTTAGCATTAATTGCACTCGGTTCAGGTGGTATTAAGCCATGTGTATCGGCATTTGGTGGTGATCAATTTAAGTTGCCCGAACAAGCGAAGCAGGTAGCAACATTTTTTTCGCTCTTCTATTTTTCCATCAATTCTGGTGCTTTATTATCGACGACATTTACGCCAATTTTGCGTGAGGATGTACATTGTTTCGGTGAAAAGGATTGTTATTCATTGGCGTTTGGAGTGCCGGCAGTGTTGATGGCGATTTCAATTAGTAAGCTTTATAGTTGGCATGGAACTGAGATGAGTTGACTAAAAACAAATTTGATTACAGTAATCTTCATTTTGGGACGTCCGCTCTATAAAACCAAACCACCAGCTGGTAATATGTTTCTCTTGGTTAGCAAAACTATAGGCGTAAGTTTTGGTGGGCTCTTAAAAATACTTAATTATAACTCTTCATAATTGTACATTCTTTCTTTATATTTTTACAAAGAATGCAATCTCCACTAAGTGCGCTGAGCGGAAAACTAATCCACGCGAGCATTGGCTCGATTATGCTGACAAAAAATATGACAAGCAACTGATCGATGATGTTAAAGTCTTGATGCGTGTCTTGGTCTTGTATTTACCATTGCCCATTTTTTGGGCTTTATACGATCAGCAAGGATCACGTTGGACTTTTCAAGCTATACGCATGAATGGTTATATGAGCGACTCATGGACTATTAAGCCTGATCAAATGCAAATCCTGAGTCCATTATTGATTTTAGCATTTATTCCTTTATTTGATTTTATACTATATCCGGCTTTGAGTGTTGTTGGCATTCGGCGCCCATTGCAGAAGCTGGCTTTAGGTGGTATACTGGCAGGGCTAGCGTTTACCATATCAGGCATGCTGGAACGTGAGTTGGAGGTAAGTAGAAATTGAGGATTCAAAATTTTCACAGGAAGTAGGAATTTGATATGGCCTTGCCGATCTAGAATTTACAGAAGTTTCCTTAAAAAACTCTGCGTGTAGTATTAAATACGGCGGTATTGCATATTTTTTATACTAAATGTTAAATTTACTCAATTTTACTCAACCAATTATATTTATTAATTAATTATTAATCAAGTACTATTTTTATACATACTTATATTTTACATCGACATGTAAACGCCAAAATGCAATACCCTCAGCTACTCTTTGTTAGTCCTCCACAAAATCAAAAAAAAAAAAAGAGATGAGAGAAACCATCGTTGCATACTCGTAAGCGCAGCCAAGTAGCCAGAGCGAGAGATGCCAACTTTCCAAAGTAAAAACCCACTAAATCTTCCCAAAACACCCATTGTTTCTCATAAAATCCACCAAACATTTTTAAGCTGTTTTAATTATTTTTTACAACAAAAACAAAATATATAAACACGAACAAAAAATTAATACACATTCAAAAGTTTTTCAATTTTAAATTTATACAAAAGCACATAATCTATTACAAACAAAGTGCAATTGTACTTAAATGAGAGAGTATAAATTGAATAGGAAGAGATCAAGAGAAGAAAAAGGTCAGAGAAAATGTTGCCATTTTGAAATTCATAAATTGAACACATTGGTTAAAATAGTTCAATATCATTAAAATTAATAGGCTTTAAATGAACAATGATGCCAGAAGAATGTCAAAAAGTTCATTGAACTAGCAGATCAGACGATCATTTTGGAGCCGCTACGGTTCCTCATCAGTAATCTTTGTGATAGTTTTTATCAATTTTTGTCTTTATTTGAAAGAACATATACGAACTATAACATTGACTTGATATGTCAGTACTACATAGTTATTATATAAGTCGTTGAAAAAAAGTGGACTAAGTGAAATTTCATTTGAATATTAATTTATCGTAAATCGTAGTTCTATAACAGCATAACAAATCATCACTTAAGCAAAATTTCATTTAGACGACTTTTCTTTAAAGTTGAACATTCATTAAACATATTTAGAATATTTTTTTTCGAAATTTCCAGGAAAACTCCTGTTTGGTTTTCAAGCATTAGATTAAAAAATAAAAAGACATTACCTCATCATTAATAACAATCACCAGTTCTATTCGATAAACCTTGTTTGAATAAATGCAGTTGAAAATCTTATATCGAAATCTCTTAAAAATTTGCAACTTTTCAAGAAACAAAACTAATTTTTTGTACGAGGTCAACCATTGAATATTGAGTAAATAAAAGGAGCAGCATGATCTTATAGCAAAAGTTATGCAATGTAGTTGCCAAAGTGGCGAAATATCGTACATAAGTGTTGTGAATCGTTTAAATTGAAATTAAAAAATAAACTATTCAATAAAGCACTGGCCGCTATAAGTGAATCAATATAAATTGTCGAATATGAAAAAGTTCAAAAAAAGCACAAAAAATCAATTACACATAACATTTTTGAAAAGCACACATTCTGTGTAATTACACACAATTAAAAGGCAACACTGGTCAGAGAGCAAGTTTGTTTCTTTGATTTCGTTCTCTCGATTGTGTTTTTGCACGAAGAAGGGGAGACGAAAGCTTAATAGTAAAATGCTTATACGAATTTCATTCGTCTGAACCTTTGCAGCAGCTTAATCGGAAGGGCACTGATATTAAAAATACTTTAAATAACCCAAACAGAAATATTACGTTAGTATTAAAATTTCTGATTACCCTGAACTTATGGAAGCCCATTCCATGGATATACCATATTTTTGATTTTAATACTTTTTCAAATTACTTTTTTCATTTACAGAAAACTTATCCTGACTTGCCCATGGCACATCAAGCTCAATTACGTATTTTCAATGGTGAAACTTGTGAATATCATTTTGCCACCAATATGGCAGATAGTCAAAGCTTCGACATCTATTCCGTCGATTATTATGTAGTCAAAGATGTACCAATTCCAATGGATACTTTTGAGCTACAATATACCATTACAGCTAAGGGTTCTAGTAAGTCTCAAATCTTCATCATAAAAGATAAACTAATCATTCCACAAACATTTTCAACAGATTGCTTTCCATTTGGTTCGGGTAAATTTATAATGCACCCCAGCAAGGCTTACAGTTTATTCATGTCGTCTAGAAACCCGAATGCATCGCTGACTTGGTATGAAGATTTTGTAAATAAACCGCCAAAAGCTAAACCATTAGTACGTACACTAACCAATGTAAAGCCAGGACGCAACATTAAATGGGTCGATATGAAAAAAGGCACAACACAACACGAAGAAACAGCATATTTATATAATCTAACTGAGTTAAATGCAGGAAAATATTTAATTTTAGTCGATAATATTGAGACTTTTAAGGCCTATCTAGAAATTGGAGGCGTTTATACAATAATCATTGATGAGGTACCAGATGGTGAAAGTTTTGTTGCTAAACAAGTTGAAGTCACTGCACCTAATTCCATTAATATTTTATGGCAAATACCACAACATATTGTTCTAACACTCGGAGAGGTTATGTTCTCGGTGACAGGTTTGGAATTCTCATATGCGCAGGCTCCAGTTTCTATGAAGTCTGTACTGCAGGCTTGTTGGTTACTCACCATTGCCGTTGGTAATGTGATCGTGATAATTGTTGCAGAGGCAAACATTTTCGAATCGCAAGCGTATGAATTTTTCCTATTTGCGGTTCTCATGTTTGTCGATATGTTTGTTTTTATATTTGTAGCGCATTTTTATAAGCCAAATGATGCAATAGGAAAAGCTCAGATTGAAACAAAGCCGAAAGTTATGGAATTCGAAAATAGAATTGAAGAATATGAATAGATTTAAAAATTAGGTATGGATTTGAGTGTAATTGTCGTTGAAGAGATTAAAGTTAAATAAATGTTTCCTTCAAATTTTTAAATTTTTACACTTTTTATTTAAAATAATTTTGTCTCTCTTTGATTTAAGTAAACTTTACACACACAATTTAAACAATATAATTATAAGGTATATATATATTAATATTTCTAGTCTTAAAACTAATACAATGTCATTTCTTTTAATACTTATTATAAGGTCCCACAAAACAAACAAAAAAATACAAAAAAGTACAAGACAAATAAAATTTCGTTATATAATATTTATAAGTAAATGAGCACAGCTTCGGCAATTATGACGGCTTTGGCTTCCCATCATCAGATCTCATCCATCAAAACCCTCCTCCAAACCAAAAATGCTTAAAATAATAAAGACATCCCCAAATGAAAAAAAAAATAATAATGATATAAAATATAAGTATATGGAATAAAGCTAAAGCTACGCGCTTAGTATATTCCTATCATAAATATCATCAGAAAACCAAAACTAATTAACTTATCACAACTACCTACCATTTAACTAAAACTAAAGCTTAAAAGCTTTTAAAGCTTATGTATATACATATATAAGAAACCACTTGAGTGTTTTGGACAGTATGCAACTATAGTACTAGTTAAGACACAGCCTGCAAAATTTTTGTAATATTAGCTGCTTGCTTCAATATTTTCCAGAATACGTTTGTGTATAGCTAAACCTAAGAATTGTGATCGTGATTTCATGTTACAGTTTCCGTTTCAATATAACCATTATGTATATAACCCGTTGAAGGTGTCCCTGCTGGTGATAATCCTCCTGCGGGAACTATATGATTTGTATATCCATTGGTATGTGGTGGAGTAGGATTTTCACTAGAGTCAAGAATACGCTCAAAGACTGCATCCAACCGGCAACGATTCACTGCATAACGTAATGAACCATCATAATCCTGAGATAAGCTATTTAAGCCACGGAAAAGTTCGGATAAAGTGAGCGTTGGATCTTCATTATCAGGCGTGTAAGCTATGGGTATATCAATTCCGCTCTGAAATTTGAATAAAAAAATTAGTTTAAGTTAGGTTAAGATAATTTGAGGATATTTCACGCTGTGCTTTCAATGGGGCAATCATACTTGCTGATATACATTGACTGAGCATAAAATAATCTCAATTTTAAAATGACTTACTTCACGCTGCTTGCTATTTACTTTGGTACTATCGATTTTGATGCTAAACTTAATGGAATGCATATATACTTGGAGATCTGTGCATAGTGGGAACCGTTGACGAATAGCCTGTTTTAGAAAAATTTAAGAAATTTAATTAGAATTCGACAAAAATTAAACAATATATATGTATCGTATATAAAAATGAAAATGTATGTGTATGTATCGAAATAACACCGAAACCACAGCAAAGATTGATACAAAAATGTGTACAATGATGCATTATGTCTCTGGTCATAAGATAGTCTGAGCTCAAAATTACAAGTGGGTGTAAGAAAGATGTACTTTTTATGGGAGAGTGCGCCATCTGTATGTTAAATACAAAGTTTGATATACAGATGGCGTGATTTTCCGCTATTTTTAAAATCGAACAAACCTTGATGCGTAACTTTTTTGCATTTTAGTTAAATTTGGCGAATATTTGAGCATTTTCTTGATATAAAAATTTATAAATTATAAAACTTTCATGGGAAATATTTGTGCATTTTCTTAATTGCGATCACAACGTAAAAAGGAATGTGTATAGTGTTTTAGCATAGCACCTCAAACACAAAAGAAATGCTTGAGGTGAACCATATTGAAAAAATATAATGGTTTATATATTAAAAACTATTGGACAAGTAGATTAGAAATACCAATTAAATTGATATCAGAGGTTGCCACGCTGATGCTGACGACCTCGATAGCCTAGTGGATAGTGCACTAGACTTTCATCTGGGAGGTTCGGGTTCGATTCCCGTCTTCGTCTGGTGGTTAATTTTCATAACTTTCTTATATTCACTATCAATATGAAGTGTATGAGAATTATAAGATAGTGTACAAGTACACACATTGGTTGGTAATGGCAAAACCACCAAGCCGATAAAAAATTGCCACACCGCCGTTCGGAATCGGCGTTAAACTGTAGGTCCAACTATGTGGTATCACAATGGGCCGTTCAGGCCTAAGTGTGTCTATCGACAGCCACTCCAACCTAACCTAACCTAACCTTGCCACGCTGATATGGTGATTTCTGTTGTATATGCTTTTTGTAGTTATTGTAATTTTCAAGGCCCACTCAGCTAGTATAAAATATATTTTGCTTTATTCCAGAATCTGTCGTTGCAGCTACAAATTCGAACTTAATCCAAATCCAAAAAAAAAATCATATTCTATGGGGCAACACTAAATTAAAATCCAATTGAATTCTAGAATTGGATTTGTAAAATGCAGCTATGAACTCGTAATTGTTGCGATCACTAGCTGATTCAGAGATTTCCCAAGGAATTGCTTTCATTATTTTTTCTCTTAATTTTTTTTCCATTCCTTCCCAACTATCAAAATATATGAAAATTTCATCGGTAAGAGAGGGGTTAACCCCGCAGCAAGAACTTTTTGGCCAAATTAGATGGAAGCATTGAAAATCTGGTCTCTGAAACTTCAACTTTTAGGTAAAATTTATGAGATTTGTAAAACGATTCCGATAAATATTTAAGATCGAAAAGTAAACTTCGATTCTCGGGGCAAATAGTACCCATGCACAAATCTGTCATTAAACCTAAATTTTAAACCTTCTGGAGTGATTAGGCTGAATACATCGGTCGGTAAACCAAGGAATATCTTTTGGTTGTGATAACGGTATGAATAAGAAGGTTTTGAACATTGAATTTCTTCATTATGAACCAAAGTTTTTAATTTGCATACTTTTTGTAAATATTCTCTATAACTATTATCCTCCACTTACCTTTTCTACCTCGGTAATCTTTTCTTGATCACAAAATACCGCAACATTATAGTATCCACCATATTGTACTTTCAAACTTTCCGGACTGCTGCAAGTCAACATTTGACCATCCTTCAACACAGCAATACGATGACATATCTCATCGATTTCCGATATTGAATGTGATGTCAGCACAATTGCTCGTTGTTCCCTCAGTAAATCGTGTATCGTACGATAGACAATTGCACGTGTCACCGGATCCATATCACTCGTTGGCTCATCCATCAGGACCGCCGATGTACGGCCACAGCATGTGGTTGCCACTGTTAATTTCCGCCGGTTGCCGCCACTTAAATTCTTGACGAGCACATCACGATATGACTCCAGTTGATACGAATCGAGTATGCTGGCGACGAGCTGTTTTTCGGGGTTAGTCATAAGTTCAAATAAAAATTTGTCAAAATATACTACATAGTTTTTTTTTCTTTGTTTTTATAAAAATTTTAGTGTTTCATACTTAAATAATTTCAAAATTTGTCAAAGCACAATTTTTCTCGCATTTTTCGATTTCTACCATCAACACAAATCTCCCATACACACTCTTCCACCCATTCTTCCGCTCATCGTCATCATCAATTCAAGCATTTCAAGATTGAAGAAGATCAACTACCAGACACCAGACTAGAAGCTAACGTAACTAAATCATTTGCGAAATTTAAACGAAATTATGGCCAATTGCTGCAAAGATTGTGATCGTCTGCAGATGAAATCGGAGGGTAGCGCACCGACACGCCCCGAATTTCAACAGCCCACCATGTATGATCATTTCAATAATTTTCAAAAGTTCAAGCAAAACAAAAATGAAGAGCAGCAACTGAAGCAACGCAAGGAGGAGATAATAAAAATGAATGCCAACTTTACCGATTGGCATCCATCGAGTAGCAAGGATCTTTTCGAGCAGTATAGCAATCAGGAAACGGTACAATTGCGACAGAAGATGCGTTTGCTGCAGAATGCTCATGATAATTTGAATTCGGGTCATGGAACGCAACAGTCCGGCGACACTAGCACTGAAACAACAGTTGTAACTAAATCAAATCCACTCATCGCTGCTGACAAATCGCTGAAGAAGAAAGTTTCACTGCTGACAATATCACGCACCCCCGTTCAATGTCCGATTGGTGCATGTGAACGCACGATTGGTGTAACATCGGTATTATCGCATTATCTGCGCGATCACAACGAGGATTTCGGTGTACAGTGCCAAGAGATTTTCGGTGGGAAACGTTCAGTGCTGATTTTTGATGTGACAAGTTTGGAATTTCGCGAAAATGTTTGTTTGGGCGTGTTAGCATATGGTGGCGTCAAGGAGAAGGGGTAAGTCGAATCAACTATGTGTAAATAGATTTTATAATATTCTACGCTTAATTTTATTACAGTTCAAGCGCTCCAGCTGAACGTGGCATCTGCATGCATAATGCTTTTCTACCGAAACCACACGAGCACTTTGATGCTCATCTACCTATTTTGATTATGGCTTGTAAAACTTCATGGAGTGCTATGCTGGAGGATAAACAAATCGAAACGAAAATAACGAATGCCAATAATGAATCACAACATTTGCTGGTCATTTGGTTGGTGAGCGTACAAACAACGAAACCGATACATTGTACTCTCACCGTCTACGATAAAACGATGACTTCATCGCGTAGTATCATTACACAAGTGCGACATCTCAATCTATCACAAAATCCGAGTGAATTTCTACATAAAGATACAAATTGTTTACGCTTAAGTCGAGGTGAAGTAAATATACTGTCACGGGGAGGAAGTGAATGCATACATATGGAAGTTATGATCAACGAATACGATCAATAAAAAAAATTTACTAACTAGAATCGAACTAGTGATAAAAGGATACGATTTTTATAAAAAATTTAGGCAGGTAGATCTGTAGAATTATGCATAGAACTATGAATTAGAAAGATTATTGTTGTGAAATAGAGATATGTTAAGACAAGTTCGGCCTTGGCCCTCCAGGGGCTGTTATGCTATAATAGTAGTAGTAGTAGTAGTAAGACAGGGGAAGAAAGGAAACACTAATTTTACAAGATGAACTTCTTAAAGAAATATAATTAGTTTCCGCAAACCTTTTTTAGCACTTACAAGCATGTAAAAACTCGCGAATTTACAGCTTCTGAGTCTACAAACGCGGTATATAGATCCACAGGGTAAAAACAAATGGGATATATCCAATCATCAGCAGGTGCTAAGTCTACATGGGATGGATCAACTATGAGAGGAGCTACAACCACAGATCTATTGCAATAAAATCAATAGCTTTGTGATCTGAATTTGCGGAGTTTGAACCACTGGATATACTGATGTCTTTCCGAACCAAGTCTTTTTTCAGAAAAACTCTTTTTAGACTTCCAAAAAAAAAAAAAAATAATAAACTTACTTTTGGTATATCAATTACACGACGCAGATGACCATAGAAACGTATGCACTCTTCGACCGTTAGTAATGAATCCAAGGTATTTGTTTGAGGACAGTAAGATATTTCACTCTATAAAAAAAAAATAATAAAAGAAATTTGCTTCACAGTCTCTCAAATATTTAGATAATAAACAAAAATTCAAACTTACATTAAAATAATTGATAGCACCCAAATTCGGTTGCAATTGCCCAGAAAGCATTTTGAAGATTGTTGACTTTCCTGCACCATTCTTACCCAGCAAACCGAAACATTCGCCTGAGTTTACAGCAAATGTGACATTCCTGACAGCATATTGACCACGCCCATACGACTTGCATAGATTATCGACTTTCAATACTTGTGGTGCATCATATTTATCCATACGTTTCAATGAGTTTTGTATCGAAACGATCTTAAGTTCTTCCAAATGTTTACGTTCACTCTCAAACATACATTCGCAACGTTCCAATATAGCCTCCTTCCAACGATGTAGTATCCCACTTTCGATTAAAACATTCAAAATACCAAAGAATAAGCCCAAAACGAAAAGTGCGGTTAAATGTGGCATCAACAAATCACTGAAGACTGGATGCTTATACGAGTTGATATCATAACGATGGAATACTTGAGCAACCATGTAATTTTTACAAATTTCTAGCAGACCATCACCGAGTGCATGTTGTGGAAAGATGAGGAAAGCGCGATTCAGGAAATAACGCCATTCATCCCAAGTGGGGGAATCACCTATTACGCCAAGCAAGACAATGAGTGCCATGGTAAATAATGGTATAATAACGTTCATGCAGAAGATGGTAACAATAGCGACGCTGGAATCAGTGAAGCATTTCTCAAAAACGTGCACTGCGGGTATGCAAGCAAATCTATGGGAAAAGTTGAAGGTTTTTTAAATTTTCGCAAGTGGGTTACACAGTGCAACACAACTCATGATTCAACTATACGACGATAAGTAGGTGAAAACACTATCGTAACTGAGTAAACCCCTCATCGGGTTTTGCAGGTCGTGATTTTACAGTGGCTTGAAATTTCCAAATATTAGTTAAAAATAGTATGGAATTATTAATATGAAAAATCATGTGTAAGTTTAGGATGAAGCTTGCCTCCGAGAACTTACAATAAAATTTTACAGGGATTCTTTTCTTAGAACGTTTAATTCCATTAGCTTTAACCCATAGGGGTATTTCGGCCCTTTTTCTGAGAAATTCCAGGACAATTCTTTTTAAAAAGGTGTTCTAGGGTTAAGGAGTTCCATAAAAATATTTTTAAAAAAATTTCGCTAGGTGTCACTAAAGATAAGAAGCACTCACGGGCTAAAGGTAAGGCGTAAAACTCAACTTTTTCTGTTGTGTGGTGAAACACCTTACGTTTAACCTGTAAGTGCTTCTTGTCTTTAGTGAACCCTAGTAAAATTGTTTGTTAAATATTTGTGTGGAGCATTTTAATCTTTGAAAAAAATTTTAAAAGGAACTTTTTTTCTGGAGTTTCCTAATAAAAGAGTCAAAAATACCTATTTGTATTCAAGGGTTAAAGTTTTCCACACAAATATTTTAGGACAAATTTTACTACGGATTACTAAAGACAAAAAGCATCTACAGTTCCGAGGTAAGGCGTTTCACTTAAAAAAAAAGAACAAAGTTGAACTTTAAGCTTTAACTTTAACCCATAGATGCTTCTTGTCTTTGGTGATCCTAGTGAAATTTTGCTCAAAATAATTCTGTGAAACACTTAACCTTTTTAAACGCGATTTTTCAGTTATTTCTCAGAAATATTTCCAAACATACCCATTAAGGTTAGAATTAATGGGTTAAAATGTTCTAATAAAAGATTTCGCGCAAAATTTGACCATGGGTTCTCAAAGTCAAGATTCATTCTAAATGTTAATTTGCACATGAATTTTCATATATTCATGCGATTATCGATTCCAATTTGAAAATTTCAACCCTCTGTAAAAATACGAAGGTGAATAAACTTGCAAAACCTAGGGAGAGTTTTACTCGGCGTACCATGAAACTGTTTTAAAAATGTTGCACTGTGTTATTAGAGTTTTGTATACTAACCCAAAGAAAAGTGCCAGAACTATAACACCCCATAATTGTTGACGGGATACAAAAACGGGCATGCCGAAAGCCAAAATGATGGCAACACAAACCATTATGGCTAAAATAATGATCTGAAAACCGAATCGAATCGATTAGTTAAAACTTTTTGATTCATCATAAAACTATAAACTCACCAAAAAGTCCCAGACAAACGCCACACCCCAGTAAGTAGGAGCATCCACTCCGCAAAGTTTCTGCTGTAATTTTTCACCTTTCATGCGTTCATTGACTAAATATACTGAAGCGACAGCAACTACCAAGCTAAAGGCTATGAGAAGAATGAAAGCCATACAGGAATCACCAGCTTGACGTAAACTAAGTCAGAAAAAGAGAAAACAAAATTAGTTTAACTTAACTGTGAAGGGCTCAGTCTAGGCCCTCCCTGGGCTGTTATGCCATAAAATAAGGGTTTGTCAAACACGCAAATAAACAACTTTTTAAGCTTTCCATATATAAAAAGAATAGAATCTTAAAGCTAATTTAAATGAAAAGTTTGTCTGAAATGTAGACCAGTAACGATGTAAGTTTTAAACTTGATGTTTTACATATGGGCAACTCAAAAAGTCTTATTCACTTACATCGACGACGTTGTCAACTCAGTATAACCCAATTTCCATGGTTCATTGTAAGAAGTAATCGAGTAATCGGTATCATTCATCTCAGCTTGATAAAGATGTGTATTCAAATCATTTAGCCATGCCATCATAGCATGATATCCCTTGTTATTATACCAGACCACTGTCTTTGTATCATTAAAACTATAACCACCATAACGTTTGCCATGATAGTCTTTAAGACTTTCCAAAATCCAATAGAATGCCTTCTCCGAATTGCCGAATTCCTTGCAAGGCATATTGGTATCCGAACACTCTTGCTTCAAACTATCATAAACTTGTTGTGTGAAATTCCTTGATTTTTCCATGCTTAACATTTGCGTTGTCTGCGGATATAAATCACGATTGAAGCTTATAACCTTATCGTAATCATCCTCTAAACGGTAGGCGACAAACCACATTGCCAATAGCTCGAAAATAGCGGGAAGCACAATGACACACAATAGCATACGATAATTGCGGCTGAAATGGACTAAACGCTTCCAGAATAGCTGATGTATAGCTTCACAGCGTGTCAGTGGCTGCTCACGCACCAAATTCAAATCTATATCTTTAGTGAGTTCGACAGGTTTCATAATATCAATGGCTGCATGACCATTGCCAATCTTAATATCGTTTCGATTCAGATCTTTAAAAAGTTGCTCAAGATTTTGACTTTCAATACTGAGCTCGCTAATGAGTCCACGTGATTGTAAATCTTGCAAGTAGCTAAGAAATTCTGCAGAATTCATAGACTCTTGATCGTAAGCGACTTCCATACGCATATCAGTGGATTTAGAAGATTTAGAACTTTCGGCAGCTTTAAAATTAGTTAGTAGTGAGAGTGCAGTATCCTTAATTTCAGCGGATGTTTGTATATCACAGCACTGCAATGAAATCTCATAGCTGGCAGTACAATGCATTTTCAATGTATCGGGTGTGTGTTTGGCAATTATTTTACCCTGAAAGAAAGAGATAACTTAATACAAAATGATATACGAAATTGAGTCTAATTGTGAACAATAACGCTCATCCGGCTAGCCCCTTAGCGTTTCATGTCACAACCATTTAATTCGTTACAAAACTTACATTCTTCATTATAACAATTGCATCGCTCAAATATTCAGCTTCATCAAGAAAATGTGTAGCAAACACCACCGCACGTCCCTTACGCAAACGTTCAATTAGTTCCCAAATATCTTTGCGAGCCTTCGAATCGACACCGTTGCAAGGTTCATCCAGTATTACCACATTTGGAGATCCTGTAGAAGATAAAATAAGTATGCATTAAAAGGTAAGGCGTCAATTTTAAACCACTTTTCTACGCTACCTATAAAAGCTATTGCTACACATAAACGGCGCTGATAACCGCCAGACAATTGGCACGCCTGATAACTCTCGTACTTGCCGAATTTCAAATTCTTCAAAGTTTTATCCACCTCTAATTCATAGCCATGTTTCAGCTTAATCTTAGCATACATTTGCAAATGTTCGCGTGCAGTCAAATTCGGTATTAAAATGTTATCCTGTGAACATACACCAATTTTATCAAACTCATCACCACTAGTCATGGCTTGAGAGAGAATGACACGTCCAGTTGATTGTACTACTTGGCCGGTAAGCATTTTGCTGTAAGATACAAAAAGTTTTTGGAAATTAAGACTCTAGTAAAGTTATTGTTATAGAAAAAAAAGGACCTTACATGATGGTACTCTTGCCTGCACCATTTCTACCCAATAAACATGTTACTTTATTCTTTGGCAATGATAAATTTATGTTGCTTACAGCTATTTTATCATGATAAACTTTAGAAACATTAGTCATGGTTGCTCCGACGCTAGTGTCTAAATCTTCACGTTGCACTTCAATGAAACGGAACTCATCTGGAAAAAGGAAATAGAATTATAAGAGATTCTGAGTAAGATGCTTTTAATACGCTAGAACAGTGACGGCCATTTCTGAGTTGTTGAAAGCGTAAAAGACACTGAAAGCTTAAAACCTGATATACAGTTTTATGAGCTTTATCCGTAACTGTTCTAGAGCTTAATCGATAAATAAAAGCGACAATTGTCTTATTGAATAATGTAGTGCTTATAGCTCCTTCCACTATAACTCACCATCTTTAAAGCGATGATTTACATAACCAATTGTAATATAGATCAGCATATCCAATATAATCATGAAAACACCAAATCCATATTCTCCATGCAGGCCCTCATCAAATACTTGCTCAAATGTTAAACCGACCTGTTGTAGCTCCATGCGCATTATATGACTCCAGGCATGTGAGAAGGCAGTGGTAAACGATAGATTAATACCAAAGTTTTGTAAAGAATTTAATTTTGCATCGAATAATAATACGATAATGTAGGGGCAGAATGAGATAAAGAAGAAAATTGCTGTGGCAACAGCGCCAATGGTAGCCGAAGTAAAGAATGTTGAGCACATATAACTAGAAGATAGAAAAGTAGTTATTGCATTAATATAATCGTAGGAAGTATATTTAATCAATGAGACTTACCAAAATGATATTAAACAAGCGCCAAAAATAATTAAAAATATCATTACGAATAACCATTTTGTATACATTAATATGCCACCACTATAGAGTATAATGGTAACCGCAATGAATATAATCAATAGCTCAAAAAATGTAATCAGAGTCCATGAAGTCATTTCAGAGCAAGGTTTCAAGCCCATCGAACGCATAATCTAGAAGAATATTGAAATGAATTTGAAATTAAATTGTTTTTGAAATGAGAGTTCAAATAAAAGTTGTGAAAATCGCTATTAGGTACTTTTGCATAGTTTTCAGCAACGATTACTTTATTGGATTCAATTTCACTAAGACACAATTTGTTGTTAGCTTTATCCATGTCAGTAAAATCATTTGAAAAGTCGTTTCAACTCAGTTTTAATTATTCGGCCCTAACCCGATCAGTCGCAGTATCTCATCTTTTCAAAAGGCAACGAAAACTGCTTTCTAGAGGTTATTTTACTGAGTGCAATGTATTCAACAACCCAAATCGCCGCTAACCAATCCAAATATTATTTAAGTAACTCTTCTACTTGAGCCTTAACTATTGCTAATACAAACACCGCGATCTTCAAATATTTGTTCTCTGAGTTCAGGTCAGATTTTCGAGACAACTTAAATTGAATTTTATATCTTAGTACACAAAAAAATCAAATCTTTGTACCAATATTGATGCAGCAATTGGGACTGTTACTCAACTAAGTGGCAGATTTGACGAAAGGATCTTGATCTGGAAACATATAAAATACAGATCGTTGAAGAACTGAAGCCGAATGACCTGCCACTGTGTCGAGTTTCGGGTGAATGGGCCTTAGAAAAACTTGTGAAAGGTTCGTTTTCATCGAGCTGAATTTGGTCGACATATGGTTTCCCACAACACGAGGAACAATGAATCAATTGTATTGTATTTTATTGTATAGCTAAAGAGGTTTTTGTCGTTGTACCGCGACCTGCAAGATCTATTATACGTCCTTCTAGTCTAATCTGCCTAGAGTAATTCATCCAGCCCAGTTTCCCTCAAGAATTTGAGTATTGCACCCGGATCTATATCCGGCTGGATACTTGGTACATACCCAGACATTTCATTCTTTTGTGGAACAGTGCTCCACAATGAGCTAAAATATGTTCTGATGATTCATCTTCCTCATTACAAAACCTACATATTGAGCTTTCCTCAACCCTTATTTTACAGAGGTGTTCTCTGAGCCCACAAACTATTTTTATTGAGACCGGATGTGTATCTACTCTTATTATAGTTACCTAGAGCTGCTTTGGATTGCCTCAGTCCCGGAAGATTGGTAAAGAGTTCTTGCCTCTTGTTTCTCTCTTCTTGCCTAAGTAATTCCTTGATTACGATATCTCATATTCCACAGAAGGGTTCAGGCCCCACGAATGTAATCGCTGCCCTCTTTCTAGCAAGCGCGTCCTTACCCTTTATTCCTACTTGTCCAGAAACACGACTGTATTGCCCTTGCCCAGTTTATTGAGCTTGCTCGACACCAGTTTAGAAGTGATCTCAAAGGAGCATAGTGCTACAAAGCCTGTCTGGCTGTCCGACATGATAGCGATATCTTGCCATTTGTACTTCCAGCCCAGGTTAAATTGCACACATATATTGATTGCATGAATTTTAGCTTGAAAGATGTCAGGATATTCCCTCATCGGGACCTATCCTGCTTCAACAATGGACCTATTGAGAGATGAGTTCGGTGAACAATTTATCTCACGTTTCGGACCAGTGAGTTGGCTACCTAGATCGTGCGATTTGTCGCCTCTAGACAATTTTTTGTGGTGTTACGTAAAGTCGCAGCTTTGGAAAACAACATTATACGTTTTATTAGCGAAATACCAGCTGGTATGCGCGAAAAAGTGGTTCAGAAGTTGTCAACATTTACATTAAACAATCTTTAAAAAGTAAATGGCACGCATTGATTTATGGATTCAAATAAAAATTTCATACACTTTTGTACTTTTTCTGTGATTTTTTTTTTCAAAAATCAAAAACCAAACGCTTAACCAATCCCTCACTATTATTATGGCCATGGAGGGCATAGACCGAGCTATTCGCATTCATTCATATTGTGTGAGTTATATTTATACACGAATGTTGAGTTCGTGTATTCGTGTAACTCCAAAATTAGCATTAAAACTTACCATAGTATTACGACTTTCACGCATCCAAATACGATGACGCACACACGAGGCTATTTGTGCAACAAGACCCAAAAAGAAAGCGACCTGTATTGCCTGCGCTAGATAGAGACCAGTCTTGAAACTAAAATTAATAAATAAATTATTTAATTATAAGCTCAAAATTAGTATATCCAACAAATATATGGCTTACTCGTCATGCGTATATGCAGGATATGGAAATTGCTTTGTATAGAATTTCAAATTGTCCACCTCGTAATCACTTGATGCCTCATTGCTATTACCACCGAAAACCGAAAATAAATCTGAAAATCCTTGACGCCTTTGGCGGCTTAATATTTTTGGTTCAACATCATCCTCTCTAATAACATCTACATCATCATCAAGTGTTTGACGCCTTTGGCGGCTTAATATTTTTGGTTCAACGTCATCAATAATATCTGCAACAATATCACCAACAAAAGATTCGGTTGACATATCACTGGGTTCGGTGAATTTCAATGCGGTGATAGTCGATGAATCGGTAGTAGAATCAGTTGTTGTTGTGTCCATTACTATTTCGGTAGTTTCTTCATCATCTTCTAGTTGTATCTCAAGTTTGGGTTTTTTTGTAGTATTACCAGTCAAATCTGGACTACCAAAAAATCCTGATATTAAGTCTTGCCCAGATCTCAAAGTTGAATTTGAGTTAATAGTTTTATTATTTGCCCCATCACTACCACCACTCGTAAACCAATCATCATCATCCTCGTCTTCATCTTCGTCGTCATCCCCAGTGACCACACTTATCGAGAACGGGCTTCTATTGGTAGTGGTAGGTTTCTCTGTTACTGCTAGTAATTTACTCTTTTTATGCTTAATAATTCCCATATCCACAGCTTGTTTGATTTGCACAAATCCACGATGATATTTCAAATCACGTATCATGCTGCGTGATGGTCCGGGAAACCAAAAACGATTTTTATTCTCCATAGTCGCTTGTGTATTCTCTGTATCCATATGTAATTTGTAGACGACATTTTCATCGGTTTTATTAAAATACACCGCTCCATAGAATAGACGCTCCTTATTCAAATCATATGCGGTTTTTCGTAATTCTGTAGCAGTTTCCGCAGGTACAAAACGATCCACCGAGAAACATTCCAATATATTTTTAATTGTTTGTACGACATCATAAATTATAGGATCTGTACGTATGCGATGTATAACTGCTGCTATCTGATCGACATCGATTTCATCGCCCAGTAAACTTTTAACAAATTCAGTTTGTGCTAATTTTAGAAGACTATCGAAACCGCGCTGAAATTGCTCATCTACACGTAGTTTGGTAAGTATTTGTTCAATAGCGACTGAGAGCATTTTAAGGCGATTTAGTTCTTCGAATGTAGAATTACTCTGAAGAGAGAGAGAGAGAGAAGAATACGTTAGTTATTGTAATTTACAATGTTTTTAAAACTTACGAACTGCATTATCGACCTTGTTTCATCATTATCGGGTGCATACAATATTTTACCATGTATTATTGGTTTAATCGCGCTCCAAGTTAGTTTACCATGATTAGTGCTTGTAACATCCAAATATAAACGCTTACAGTATTTTGCTATTAAAAGACGATAAAGTTAGGCTCTTTCAAGTTAAGCGAGATGCTCATACTTACTTGGCATAACTTTCAATTCATCATCATTTACTTCACTAAAATCATCCGAATATAAAATATCATTAATCAGTGGTATTGTATCGGTGTTTGGAAATGGATGCCCGCACAGAAGATAACCACCTTTGACAAAAGTATGGCGATCTAGGTTTAAACAAAAATATTATAAATTATTAGATTTTAATACGGTTTCAGTTGACGGTCTAAAATTTACATTATCGATAGTGCAGGGAAAAACAAAACGGAAATCAAGTCCTCACTAATGATAATGCCATTATTAGCTTATTTATTAAAAGAAATTCAGGTTGACTTTTTCTTGATCTTTGAAAAATATTACTGAAAACTTACCCGAAAATAATTTTTTAATATCAAAAGTTCCATTTAGGTATTCCTCTACTTGAGGCACTAAATCCAAGACCTTTTCAACGCTATCTGTAAGTAAAAGAATGATATTTAAACAATCAAAAATACTATTGACATTAGTAGTTAAAATTTATAGCGCAAACCCCAATTTTGCTGCAAAGGCCGGGTTTACACTGCATCAATAGATACAAGAAGCAACATGCAAAAGATTTGCAACTTGTTTACATTATTATTTATGGTTAAAATCATAATACGGTTTGAATCTTTAGAACTTACGCCTAGTTTATTTATTTAATTTTATTTATTTGTTGCAATTTTTGTAAATTAAATAAAAATACCAATTTTGGTCATTTTCTATCATCTATAAAATCTATAAATAATTTTCCACAATTGTTTTACTAATTTCACTAGAATTTTATTCTATACTACCTGATTCATTCATTTTGCCATCAGCGAAAAGTGATCGGATCGGAATTACCAAAAAAAATATATTTGAACCGTGAATGAAACCAGTAGCAAAGCTCGAAAAATTGGAATATTAAGTTAGATTTTTTTCAAAATGTAATGAAATTCAAGATTGGATCAAAAACTTACCTAAATGGTTCAAAAACTAAATAATAGCAGTTTATGCCGAAGCCAATAGAATAAATTACAAAAATTGGTAGCTAGATTTAATAAACGGTAAAAATTACCAACATTTAAAATTCTTACATTTTTAAGTTACAATTTCTCAAATTCTAATGATTTTAATCATAAATGGACTTAGTTTTGAAATTTTATAGTACACAGAAAATGGCCCGCTTTTGGGTTGAAAAATTTAAAATTCTGACATGGTAGAAAAATTCTGCACCTCAATAGAAAAGTTAATTTTTGCAGTCCTAATTAATATTTTTAAATAGCTTTAACCTTGGCGGTACAATAAAATCTGAAGTTTTTTCTTAGCCACTCCAGGAATGTGAAATAGCATTGCAATCAGCATTGCCAACAACAGGAGTCTCCATCGAGTTGCCACCTGAATAGTGGATTAAAATCTCATACATTTCCATCGTTGTTTATGAATCCAAAACAATTTTTTAAGGGGAAAAATTAGACCTCTTAAGAAATCTCTGGATCCGATAGTAAAAGAGCGTATTCATTAAAAGTGCTTGAGGTTTAGAATATACAAGATATAAATTTTATAAAATAATTTGGGCTTTAACCCATAGTCCAAAAAAATGCTATAGAATCCTGCAGATTCTGCGGTAAACCAGTAAAGTTGGTAACCCTATTTGATAGCAGCTTGTCAGATTTAAAAATTTCTTTACAGTTTGAATTATTTCATCCTCTCGAAAAAAGAATGTTGCTTTTCCATTTTACTGGGGGAAATGATTGAAATGTAAACTGTCCCTAAAAGAGTTTAACGCTCGGCTGCTAAAAAATATATAAAATATTATAACAATAATTACACAAATGAGAATATATTATGCATTATTTTCTCATTGTAATTACATGATGAATACTTTTATACTGAACTTTAACGGTATTTGCTTAATACTATATATTTACGTCGTATCTCATCCAAATGTCCGCCTGTTACAAATGTCGTTACCGCACTTATGAAATTAGATTTTTCCGGTAATTCGACGATTGAATTAAACATGCGATCATCATTGATAAATATTTGCACGATATCGATTATTGGTTTCATGCTGAAAATAAAATAAAAATATATCATATGCTATCAATTTTTTAGGCTATTATTATACTTGATATACATATTTTAAAGTTAGTCATTTATTATACTTTTCTATTTTGCATTCTCTAATTACACTGTTTTTTAATCAGACTGTCAATTTCATATGCATTGTCTAGTAATTTAGGGTCGCTGAGCTTAAATCTAAATACCCTTTTGCTCCATCATGTCAGGTTCTCGAGGTAACGGTTGATGAAATCAGAAAAATGGGGCTAATAACACTCTGGTAAACATTTCTTATGAGGTTCATCGTTTTTGATGTGTATGGTCAGCTTATTTGGTATAAAGAGAAAACAATTTTTTATAGAAGCAAAAAATCCTCCATCTAGTCTCGATATCCTACATTTTGGGAGTTTTTTAAGTATAGTTTAGAACAATATTGCTAACGGTTAAAACGAAAACTAGTGATTAAGTTGTAATAGTATGATTGGGAAAAAGATTGCTTATCAAAAAATATTGGGGGGTTCAAGAACTTCAAAATACCTCCAAGCCCCCTAATTCTTGAATAAATATCCTCGCAAATCCAAATTTTATACTTTTCATATGCCGTTATCACGGAAACCAGACATGATGGAGGAAAAAAGTCTACAAAATGCAAGCTAAGCGACCCCAATTTACTCTAGAATATATGTAAAATAGCTAGTCCAATTTTTTTTTTTTTTTTTTTTTTTTTGGACAGTGTTATTATTTTTACAAAATACAAATACTTACGGTGCATTTTCCATTTTAGAATATTCTTCATATTCCTTTGTGCTCATACATTTATTCTCAATACTACAAATATACGAATAGAAACCGGGTAGTACATTATTTTTAGTGGGTAATAAGCGTGTTGGAAATTGACAGTCTTCTACTTCTTCGGGACCGAATTTCAGACGTATCAGGTAAAGTAGCATGAAGATTAAGCAAGGCCATAATAGCTGTACAACGCTCATCCACTGTAAAGAGAAGAAATGTGTCGTTGATTTACCGAAAAATATGAGGGAGTGTGATTAAAAGATTTTTACTTAATCAAAGATGAATTAATGATAAATGATTAATTGATTTTATGACTAATCAATTAAATAAAAAGATTGATGAAACTAAAAATTACGTTTATTCATTAAACAATTAACAGAAACTTTGTTAATGGATTAATCATGCTGTTAGCTTATATTTACAATATAAGCGCAACTGATTGTCGTTTCATCTAGCTTTTTAATCAATTCATTAATCTAGAAAGAAAATCGTCTCTCTGGGTTTCTTTACAATACAAAAACTTGATTAATTGTACTAATATTTCAATTATAAAACTTACCGGTTGACGCCATCGTACGAGCACATCCTTACGCAGTAACGCCTTTATTTGGCTAGGACTAAATTTCAAATTTAGGAACTTCATTCTAATGTTATGTGGATGATATTTTCCTTTCTTTTTTTTTAAATTTTTTCAAATTTTCTACTACACTTAGAAACAATTGAGCAGCATTTCATTGATTCATTGTCTTCGATTCACTAAATACTATGCCGTTTATCACACTCTGTATGTACGCTCCACTAGTAGATGATTAGTAGCTTGTAGAATACTAAAAAATAGTAAACAAAAAAATAAACAAAATTAAATTTAAATGAAAACAAAATTAAAACTATATAATATAGAAAACAAAACAAATTTCAAAACAAAAACAAAATTAAAATTCTAATAATAAGTAATAAAAAACGTTTTTAATTGCGTCTACTTATAAACTCATTACGTAGTTCTATGTATGATGATACATACAAACAGTGACCAGTCGTTATTTTTTTTCAGCAGGACAGCCCCCTTTTTGCGTTTTTTTTAAAGGGTACAGTATATTGTCCTTTTTTACAAAGCTATTCTATAAATTCCTATAAATCATTATTGGCTAAAAATTTTAATTTTTTTTTTATTTTAATCTTTGTTCTTTCTTTTCAGGAAAAAAAAATTGGTTCATGGTTAGAATGCCCTCTTAAAATTATCCTCTTTTACTTTTTTATAAATCATGGTCACCCTATACATATTTTTTAAATAAGTTCCTATGTATGTCGTATCTATTTGCAAATGGGTTGAAACTGATAAGAAAAATGATGAAACCATTTGAGGTCAACACATTCGTTTGATGACTGGTTATGCTTATTATTCCTTATACATAGACTAAACGCAAAATTTGTTCTGCTGCAAGTTCCAAGCTAGTACACGGGTTCATAATGATAACGAACTGTTACGGTTTAGGTTTAATCTTTTTTTATTTATATTTATTATATTTGATAATCTTATGAAAATTCTTTGCTCCCAGTAACGCGTGATGTTTTTTGTAATATGAATCAAGACATGTGTATTCGATGGGGACACACAATTATTGAAGTCTCTTTGTTGTTTATTTATTTACTTTTTACTTGAACATTTGGCATTATCAATTCATAATATGGTTTTGCATTTCTGTTGATTTTAAAAACGTCATTAGATTCCAATATATATTAAATACATAGTAACTATATAGAATTATTTAATGCATTTGTATACTATAAATGATTCCATTGTTAAAACAGAAAATTTAATTTTTTTTTAATGTGATTATCTATTTAGCAAACCAAATACACAATGTATTTGAGTAAATTTAAAAGTATTTCATTATTTTTGTAAGAACGCAGTTATAAAATATTTATATTAATTGAATTAAAGAAATTGAACATTTTTGGATCAGGGCCAGTTCTTACTTAAATAATTATAATACGAAATCAATGTTAGAACTTTACTTGATGGATGAAATGAACCCAAAATTTGGCTTTTCAAAATCAGACTTTTTTTATACTTAACAACTGAAAACAACCCCAATTTTTTGTTAGTCAATAATTTAAAAGTTCTATAAAAAAATTATAAGTTGTCTATGCTTGATTTTACTGACTATCCAAGCAATTAAATCGCATAAAAGGGAGGTTACCGTTCATGACAATGAAAAATTCGATTTATCTTTTAAATAATTAAGGTACGTTTTTAAAATACTTGGGTGAAAGGATAATATATCTTTTTTATAATTCACAACCTGTTGAGCGGAATCGTTAAAACGCTTTCGTACTAACTCGGTAAAAGCCCCAATTCTAAAATGCCGTTTTTTTATTTTAATTGGCCGAAATTGGGCAGTGATTGCAAACTCAAGAGCGATTTTTTTTGAGATGCGAACTTTGACGCGCTCTGCCCGAAAACGGATCGAAGAAAACAAAATATTAATATGTGAAAGATTTCAATTTGATATCTTATAAAATAAACGAGAAAAAAAAAATAAAGTTTTTAACTTTTCTGCTTCAAAAATTAGGAAAACTCCTTAAATAAAAATTCAGTTTTCGGGGCCGTCAGGAAGCGATTTTTGTTAAAAATTGATTCAGGAATTAATTTTTCGTTCATTGAACCAAAAAAAAAAAAAGGATTTTGTTTTCAAACTGCTACCATTTTGTTGTCCAGGGCTTTTCAGAAAATAAAAAACCCTTACGCCTGCGCCCCCAAATTAAGTTTAGTTTAATATTTTTTAACCCGTTTTTGTGTCAGATGAACAGACAAGGCTGTGAACCGCCACGCGCAGACCAAAACATAAGAGCTGGAGCTGCCATTTTCAACTCTTATTTATAAATAAAACTGGAATTTACTTTCCATTGACAGAAGAATTAAAAACGTTAAAACTAATTTCCGAAAAGAGTTTATTTTAAGTATTTATTCATTTTACATTTAAAAAAAGAATTCCCGAATTCAAGCATTTTTTATGTATCTCGACGGTAACCTCCCGTTAAGATGACGTAAAGGCACCAAAAAAATTAAAATAAAATATTAATTCTTATGCATAATTTGGTAAAGTTCTTATCTGAAAAAACAAATGCGAATCAATTTATCAAACTTGGGCCAAGAATTCTGGAAACCTCTAATACTGAGGAGTACAAAGTGCAAAGATAATATTTCTTGGAAATTTCTTTAAACCATGATGATGTCAAAAGTAACACTACCCGGTTATCTTGATTCATTTATATCGAGAATTAACCAGAAATTACTTACATCAAAGTAAGCATATTTCATATTACAAAAATTACATGCCGGTTCTTGAGATATGAATATTTACGATAGGGAATTTCTTAGATAACGAATAAATTAGTAAGGAAATATTTAATTATGGATAAATATATAAATGAAATAATATTGTGGTTTATGCGGGCAGAGTAATCTCATTAGACTATGGACTTGATTTTATAAAATAGCTGCACATTTAGGATAGTGTAAGCGAATCGCATGAAATATCCCATATGTATTAAGACAATGACAACACAAATCTAAGGTTTGTTTTATGCTGTTGTTTTATGGTATCGGTGCATGGTATTGAAAAATGCCCTTACTTTTTGTAATTTATTTTGTTCACAAGATGCACAGATTTATTTGATTGTTTTCCTTACTCCTTAATATTTTTTTCTCATCATTTCTACATAAGGAAATATTCTTTAAAGTCGATAATGGATAATGGATCAAGAAGTGGTTCAGCCCCCAGTACTAACCATTAAATTAATTTTCTTATCTCAACGAGAGCCCCGATTATCCCCTCTAGATCCGCCATTGATTAAAGTCAACAAATCCCAATTCTACTCCTATTCTTACCTGCTCATCAGTTTTCCTTCTCTAGAATATTATTAAATATGTTGAGTCACTTACTACGTAGCGTAAATAGCTTAAAATAAATAGAAAAGAAGACTGTAAACCTGGATGGATTGAAGTTCCTTTCATTCATGCTCCAAGCAGCTCTCTTTTTCAATTATAAGAACTTCTTTGTGAAAGAAGTCGTTTGCATTAATTGGGAAGATTGAAAGTATTCTCATATACTTTTCAAAGGAATACAAAAATCTAAACTTCCCCTCTCTCTTCACCATCTGTGAATCAGCTTAATAAATAATAATAATAAAAATAATAGGTGAGGCTACTAGATTTAAATATATTTTATTTAATTTAGATCCGTGTCGGGCAAACCATTACATAAACAAGAATTCTTGTATGTGAGTGTATCTACTCAGCACTTGCAAGCACTTTTTAAGCACTTGATTTTGAAGCACTTGGTTAAAAAACTGCTTGTCTAAAAATATTGGCTGAGCGAGCAACGAAGCGAGTTAGTTTTCAAGCAACAACGAAGTAAAGTGGTTGTGAAATTTTACGAAAAGTGTGTGTGTTTTATTTTATTTCTTTTTTGCAATTGTTTTATAAAAAATAAATGAAAATATATATATATGAATTTTGGTTTAAAACAAACAAAAAAGCAAAAGAAAAGAATAAAATAAAATGACGCAACAATGAAAAATTATGAATGCATGAATCGATACTCGATATTTTTTCACTCTCCTCTCTTTCTCAACTAAAGTAAGCTCGAAGCAGCGAATGAATGAATGAGCGGAAGTGCCTATCTAACGCATTCTTTCCTGCGCTTATTTAGCGCTAAAAGTACTGCACTAAACAAGTGATTGTCTCCTAAGACATGCAATGTTAAAATTTATATGGAACACATGTGCTTGTAGTGCACTTAAGTGCTTGCAATCAAGCACTTGTTTAGCGCTATTCTAGTGCTTCCATTTACCGCTGGGTAAGAGAGCGACTGTGCTCTGTTTTTATTTACACTATAAATGAAATGCTATCTTACTTTTTCTTATGCGAAGTGTATTTAGAAGTAGTTTTGTAAGAGCAAGACAATAATATTACCTGTGGTGCATCATCTTGTCAAAGTTACTAAAAAATCTCCCAGTAACTCGCTCTCATACTTCGACTTAATTTCACTGTTCGCCAATAGTTCATATGTTACACGCAGCAACTTATAGTGTACGTGTGACAGCATTGCGTTGGCAGCGAATATGCATTACATCAAACAATTAAGGGGTACGTGGATTGCCGTTGTTTTTAGTGTAGGCAGTCTTAGGTAAAGAGTATATTAATTCCCAAAAGGAAAAGCATCACTGCCACTATGATCTTCCAAGGCTGCGAGGTCACTAAAACCACTGGAAGCAATTGCGGACGAAATTGATATAATAATTTATAATCTCAGTTAAAAAATTTCCTTTTTAGCTTCTGTAGTTTCCACACAAATTGTCAAAAATCTAAACTGTCATTAGCAAAACCTCAAAAACGAGTAAAAATTGCCTAAAAAAAAACTTTCGCACACATTCTCAGCTATTTTCAAAAGAATATATGTATATTCTTTCACATAGATTTAACCTTCTTAGAGATCGTAGAATGATTCGCTGTAGATTGTTTTATACTATGTTCCCACTGAGCCGAAATTGCGTAGTTTCGGCAAATGATTTCGAACAAAACTGCAATCGTTCACCACGTTTCGTTTGACAGTTCATTTTTTGTTGTAAAAAGCCGGTGGCTAATACCATATATTTATTGGTAAATATTTCGGTCTTAACCATTTGAATACGAAGAGAATCAAAATAATAAACGAAATATTTAGCGAAACGAAATAAAAGTGCATAGGAGGAGCGTCAATATTTATATTTCTTGTTTCACTTCAACCGCAGCCACTATGCAACCTTGCTGCCGCAGCTCCTCCGCCTTTTCTGCCCATACCTCGGCTATGAGATCCTCTTCCCACGAACTCCACAATTTTCTTTTCTGTATTCTCGTTTCTCCATGTTACTCAAGTTGTAAGCAAAGTCAAATGTAAACGTTAGAATGGAAATGTCAGAGCAAATTCATTTCAGTGAACGCATTCAGGGTTGCATTAGATTTTTTTAACGGTTTCAATGCGATTTCGTTGAAACCACCTCATTTCCGTAGTTTCTTTTGACAAATTTTTATATGCCGAAATTGAGCATTCCAAAGAAGTGAGAATGATCGAAACTACACAACTTTGGCTCCTCAGTGTGAACACAGTATTGATCGATTTCAATCTAGCCTCTTTTTAACGAGCGATTCAATTTATATTTCGATTCCAGGAAAAACAAAATAATCTATGTAGAACTTTTCTAAATTAATTAAAACGGAATCTTTATATTTTCTCTCTGTTTAAATTTATTGAGTATATTGATTTACGTAAATAAATTATTGTTTACAATCATAGGCCTAACTATCTAAAATGTTCTTAAAAGAATAGTTTGGGGATTTCGATGGTCATTCTGGAGAAAATTTGCCTTTTATCTACGTGCAGGAAAGCCGAATTTTCGTTTTCAAATATTGGGTGTTGGATTTCTTCTCCTAGCTCCCTTCCCCAGTGTAGCGCGACTATTTTTTCTCTGTTTGAGATATCTTTAGATGCCATATTTATAGAAAAGTATTTAAAGAAAGTTTCAAAATTCAAAGTTATATTGAGCTAAAATACTTTTGATACATTTACTTAATTAAACTAAGGGAAATAGTATGCAATAATCTCTGCTTGAGTCAATGAAAATGTAATCAACCGAGAAACTGGATTTTTTTAAACAAAAAACTTAACATTTCTAGCGTAATTCAAGGTCGAAAAGCAATTAAGCGATCTTCAATTAACCAGAGAGTACTGTACCAGTAACTGTAGATAAATCTTGAAAAGGAAAGTAATTTCCATTTACTTTAATCAGATTATGCACATTTAAATAATAATAATTTTTAAACGTTTCCATGTTTAAATAAAGAATGCAAATTAAAAGATAAATTGATAGTTTTTTTCTATAATTTTTTAACATGACATTTCTTTTTTCTAATAAATTATTATGATTAGATATTTATTTATTATTGTTTAAAATTATAAATAGAAAATTTATAATAATTTGTAATTATAAAAGTATTAAAATAAAGTATTAGAAAGTATCTATATGTATGTTATTATTATTTTCATTTAATGCACATATTGAATTAACATATGTAAATACAATTTAATTAAATTAAATGATCAAGAATTAAAAAATTTATTGCAAAAAAAAAACACAAATCGCATCAAAATAACAAGTTAATAATTAAATTGTTAAAATTGACAGACACATTAAATATATACACATCCCCAGTAAACTTTGAAAAAAAAAATCAATTATCTACAATTTTGTATAGGTACCAAAACAATTTTCTAAATAAAAAACGATTTTACTACTTAAATTAAATTTAATTCAATTTGCTAAAAAAATGTTAAACTTAAAATAAAAAATTTCAAATATGGTTAAAGAAAAACAATTGCTTATTAAACAGGGAGGCCTAATTTAAATTTAAACTATATGGTTAAGTTTATTGCACAGTCATTCGTTAACTGCATTTAGTATGTGGCTCCCAAACTTTTACTGTAAGGCACGCTACTTGCTGCAAGTTGCACACTGCTGGCACTAACAGTTAATTGGAAATTAAGTAACCTTTTGTATTGTATTAACGTGGTCATTAAAACCAAAACCTGTGCACTAGTTAAATAAATTAAATTGTGTACGATATTTTGTAACAACAATAGCTACAACAACAATTGTTATTAACAATAGCAATAAAAATAACAACAACAACAGCAACAAAACAAAACAGCATTAACAATTACAAAAAACTATAATTTGTTACTATAATTTTACACATTGTTCAACTGTTTTATTTTATTTGAATTTAAAAAAAAAAAATAACAGAAAATTATAAATGTGTACATAGTTATGTATCTCTAATAAATCGTGCCCTAGCGACAGCAACAACAAAAATGTTAAGGATTTTTTTTTATTATTATTATTATTGTTATAAACTTTTACTATAATAATTTTTTAATTAATTAATTTATATACAATTTGTCAATCACAATTAAAATAATTTGAGAACGTGTCTCTCTTGTTTTCTTCCTTTTTGTAAATAGAAATTTTCCATACTGCAAAGAAATTTGGCTATGATGTCATTTAATTGTCACTTTTCTTTAAATATTTGTTTGTTATTATTATTATTTATATATGTAAATGTAAATTCGATTATACTTTTTATTTGTTTTATAGCATGTGCTTTGCAAATTTATTTTCTTTTTTTTATTATTTGTTTAGAAAATATGCGCCGCCATTCATTAATACTGACTTTTATTTATATTTTTATTTATATTTTTATTTTCATTTTAGCCTTTGTTACAACAAACATAACAGCGTAAAAAACTGGTTAATAAGGTCAGGAGCATCTTACAACAACAGCTACATACATACACAACTACGAGGATGACGATTAAGTAACCAGTTTAATTAATTTAATTCATTTACGTAAATCAATATACTCAATAAATTTAAACAAAGAGAAAATACAAAGATTGCGTTTTAATTAATTTAGAAAACTTCTACATAGATTATTTTTTTTTTCCTGGAATAGAAATATAATTTTTAGCGAGCAATTTAATGGATGGCCGTCCATATTGTACCTACATTAGGGTAGAGCGTGAAACTAAGTAGTTTAAATAAAGATCTATTATTCGCCTTTCCAATCAACTTTAGTTTGGTACAATCCGATTTTATTTGAATTTTACGACTTTTCAAAGTGAAAAAGTACATGTAACTCAGATTCTATATGAGATATAGGAATTTTTGTATAAGTTTCAATAGATCATACCCAAGCTAATAAAAAAAATTTGTCTTACAAGAAACCACTTTGTCTCAGATATCAAACCTTCAGCACTAGAAACCGTTTATTATTATTATTGGTTGGAGTGCACTGCGACCTATGAAATCTGTTGTGCCCCCTCGTGGACTTATAGCATTTCCATAAGTCCGGCCTCCGTCGGAAATTTTAGTATTAATCCTATTTCTATGAAGTTTAGATTAGCATCTTGTATTTGATGTTCACCCAGATTACTTTAACGGATATGCAAAAGTGCTAATACAGGCTTCGCAGTTTCCTTATCTTCCCTGCATGAGTCATTAGACTTAATTTCCAGTTTAGTTAGATGAGAGTTTAATCTACAATGACCTGTTAGAAATCCTATAATGATTCTAAAACTATTCTTAGACAAATTTAAACACTCTTTAAAGCATTTTGGGTTTTATGTCTCTATAACTGCGTTTTAATGTTCTAATCCTGGTCTATTATCCCAGTATAGTACCCTTTCCATTTCTTCCTCTTTTCGAACTAATGTATGTTAGAGAAAAGCCCAAAGTATCCAAACCAATAGAAATAATAATAAGCTAGACTTTAACTTACTTCAGCAAAATTCCTTAATAAAATTTTAATAAAACACTGTTGGACTGTGTTTGTTAATACGTAATGAATATAAAATTTAAATTTATTAAGAAATGAAAAAATTCTGCTATGAATCAAAGCATCTACCACTCGAGCAGATTGTTTTTTGTGTTCTAAAAGCTTGATACAAGTTACAGACTCCAAATCACCATAGGGTAGTCGGTGCTTTTTGTGCGCCTAGTGATATACAATAACCAGAACTTTTAATGGAATTTAATCTTTAACTAATCGCCACCCATTCGAAACTTAAATTCAATTTGTCCTATTTTCTATTTCCATATTTTGTACTTTTCTTCAGAGTAAGGTTATAACTTCTATTTTTAGATTTAAGAATTCTACAGAACAATTGAATCAATGGTGGATCCCAAACCAAACCTTTCCAAATGGAAAAAGCCCCCTTGCAGTAGACTTATAAATACAATAGATAATAAAAGGCCAGATTAGAGAAAACCATGGAAATGAGATTATAAATTAGACCAAATTCTATACCAAAATCCAGACCAAAAATCACACCAAAATTCTGACTAAAACGCAAACCAAAATTTTAATTCAATTTAATTCAATTTAGAACAAAATTCAGTCCAAAACTAAGACCAAAATTCTGTCTAAAATTCTGACCAAGAGTCATACTTAATTCAGACGAAATCACATGAGAGTTCAGATCGAAAATCAGACCAAATTCTGACCAAAACTCAAAAATCAGACAAAACTCTGACACAAATTTCAGACCAAAATTCTTACCAAAGATCTGACTAAAAATATGAGTAAAAACACTAATTTACTAAATGAAAATTTTTTCAAGTACCTAAATTTCATTAGAAGTGGATATTTTTTTTTATTGAATTTCTCCCGCTAAATCGAAACTTGAGATTAAATGATTAAATTTTTGAGATATTATAATTTTTTCGAATTTTTTTTCATTTTAACAATCAAATCGAAAGCTAGAAATGTCCGATTTGGTCCGTTTTAGTATCAAATAAAAGATATTGAGATAACAAATCCATTTTTGGCATTCGTATTTAAATTTTTTTCTGGATAATCTTAGTGCACAGCTTTTTGCTCTGATGTGTCTTTTTTCGACACCTTTACCATGGAACGCTACACCATTCAACGACGTGTCGAAATTGTTAAAATTTATTATAAAAATTCGTGTTCTGTTCGCCAACTTTTCGCGAACTACGAATTATACTGAAATTCGAGCAAAGCGGTTCGGTTGCCGATCGAGCAGTCTCTGTTCGACGCCGACACGCAAGGTCAAACGAAATTATAGCTTTTGCTGAAAGTATGGCTCAGACCTCCCGATTCCTTATCGTGCACAAGGAATTGGCATTGGAGTTGTTGCAAAAAAAGTTCCCAAAAAGCGTTATTTAAAACCCTTAGCCCCTTTCTCTGGGGCTACGTTAAGTCGCTGGTTTATGCCAACAAACCAACAATAAGTCATACAAAATTTAACCTCACGGATAGAGTCATTCATTCTTAAAACATAACGGCATTGAATGTACTTTCATTCACAATAAAGGTTTTCATCATATCTCACAACTCTTTTTATTCAAAAATCAATTTTTGGTCGATTATTTTTTGGTTGTTTTTATTTAAGTGAAACTTCTTTAGCGAGGATAAATCGAAAATTTTACAACGGAAATCGCATTGCTGTTGCACTCATACGAAGCTAGTAAGAAACGAATTTATGCAGTTGTTAGTGTTTCTCGCAGTTTTATCTGATCATTTGATACCAAGGACGTTTCCAGTGCGCAAAAAAACAAAAAATTAAAAATTACAATATCTTAAAAACTATTCCAAAAAAAAAAATTTAACCTTGATTTTCGAATTCAGTGGGTGAAAATTCATTAGAGTGCATTTTTAGTGTAAACTAGTGAAATTAGAAAAATTAAATTAAAAAAAAGACTAAAAATTCGACCAAAAATCAAACCGAAGGTCAGACAAAAATTCAGACCAATACCCAGAATAAATTCTAACCAGAGGTCAGAAAACATTGTGCAACAAAAAAAAATATGTGAGTTGGGACTAGGGAAAATATGTAGATAAAGTATGCAAAAAAAAAACGTGAATACGTGTTTCGTGTTTTTTTTTTGAGGTTCGTTTTTTCAGTTTCAGTTCACGGTTGCAATATAAAACTGAATTAAATCCTGTGCAATTTTTGCAGTTAAAAGTCAGCACATTATAGAAAAGGATCACATTTGGCCATAGCTGGGTGTAGTTTTAGTAATTTGGTCACTCCTAAATTTAATGACGTTCATTGTATTTTGTTAATGCTTCTACAAAATTCCAAGGTTATGTAAACAATAAGCTATTGCATTTTGAATTTGAACCCATACTGTGCTCTCCCACTTTAATTTAATTCTTTCCAGTTTTTAAAACATTAACTAAGAAAATAAAAATAAATAAAAATGATAAACAACGAAATCAATATCGGAATTTTAGAACTTTAAAAGCACTAATTAAAATTGTGATAATCAAAGACGCATGCATATAAAAGCAATTAAAATTTAACAACAACAATATTCTATCTCACAACTAAGTACGTATAATTTTTGTATGTAAATTTTTTCTTAAAACATCTTGTTTATTTTTTTTATTATTTATGTTCAAAGTTTAAAACTACTGGAATCAAGAATTAGCAATACTCGATCAATCAATTTTTAAGTTTCACATGTAGTTAGGCAAGAATTCGAATTTAAATAATAAAATGTTGCTCACAAATTAAATATTTACACGTGAAGTGCGTTTCAAATACAATATGCAAAGTATACAAATAACTACATATGAATATAAGTGCATACATATGTACATATATGTAGGTACATATATGTATGTATTTGTTTGGTAAATATAAATAAAAATAAATATTTATATTGATGAATCAAATCTATCGGCATTTCCTTAAAAATACACATAACAATATGAAATATTAAAGTCAAAGGGTGATTTGATCGTTGCTCATGAATTACAAAAAAAATTTAAGAGCAAAAAATTTAAACTCCGCTTTTGAAAATTTCTGGATCTGCCAGAGGTCTATAAATGAGAAATGATATTTTCATTATAATAAATGATCGCCATTTCTGTTGTCCACCATATTTTTATATTTCGAGGCTAAATCCGAATCTGATTTGCATCAAGTTGGGATTATAATAAAAGTATACAAATTTTGATTGTGTTCTGGAAAACTTAGACTTGTGTCATCAATAATATAACCATCAAATCTCACTGTGTTTGACTAGTTCCTAGGTTATTTATATTTATTAGATAGATATTATATAACGAACATTGAATTCCAAAAGAAGAAACTCTTCTCTCTCACTCTTTACTCTAATGTTCAATCCGTAAGTTAATCGCTCGCGGTATCAAGCTAATGATGTATGGAATGCCGTAAATGCTGACACTAAAAAAATCGTAAGATCTTTTAAACTAAAGTTAGCGATCATTCAATTGAAATAGTTAACAACAAAAACCATTATATTCAAAGTTTAAGCAGGTTTTAATCTGTTTTAAACAATAGTATAAATACAGAATTTGTTTTTGCAGAAATTCATTAAGGGTATTCACAATTCATTCATTTCATTTGTAAAAGACGAGGTAAGCTTGAAATTTTATGATAATCAAACATTTTTGTATCATTTTCAGAAGGATTTCCGCTGTAATACCTCAGCTTATTTCGTTGTATAAATTTCATGAAGAAACATTTTTCAATTTCTATAAAAATAACTAAGGAAATACTTTGATATTTATAAATAAAGTTGTATGTGCCAATGGAAGCGATAGTATAATATGTATTTAGAATGCACATAGATACGATGAGCTTATTCAAAACATAAATATTTATGTATTTATCGACAATAGGTAATTATATTTATAAATAGTTTTGTTCCAATCAAATTTTTAACTAACTATAAAATCATGCAATTCATGTCGGCGCAATAATTATAAAATAGTACAAAGTATTGATACAAATAAATAATTAACTAATATTATTAACCTTTTCTTATTGCAGAATTGACGTACATATAAATTCATGGTTTCAAAACCAATAAATAAATTGATCATTTATAAAGCATTTAACTTAATGGGGTGAATTTTTATGAGCTGTGGTGTACTTTGCTTAAATGGAAAAATAATTGCAAAAGAATGAGTCTAATGAGTAAAATCGGATACAAATATAAACATTTAGCTAAATTTTGGGTATCGATATTGGTGCCCAAAAAACCAAAACTTCTTTGAGTTTCAAGTCACATAAAAGTCAAACAAAATATAAGCATATTGGAATGAGAGTGATAAAGTTTTATAACAGCTCTTGATTCTTACCAGGAGCGCGGGAAGAAACTAAAAAAGGGATGAAAAAAGACCGAAAAGAACTTTCCACCTAGAAGGCAGAAAATTCCATTCCGAGACGAGAAGATCTGATCGGAATAGTCTGGATATATTTTGTGAGCAAATTATTATTATTATTATTATGTTTGGGGATGTGCACCGCGTCCTATAAGAACTATTGTGACCCTTTCCAAGATTATAGTATTCTTACAGGCCATATAATTCTTAAAGAGTTATAGTTTTTCTGTAAGTCCTATTTCTGTAATAAATTTTAGTATAAAGCCTATTTCCAGTCGTTTCAGCATGCCGTCTGGTATTTAGTAATCTTCCAGGTACCTTTTCCGGCTTTGCATTAGCTCTGGACATTGTCCTAAAATGTGTTTTGAAGTTTCGGTTTCCTCCCACATAATCTACATGACTCATTGTTGCATATTCTCAGTTTTGCTAGGTGATAATTCAGCCTGCAGTGCCCTGTCAGAATACCTGTTATGATTCTAAGATTCCCTTTTGTTAAATTCATACAATCATTAAATCTTTTTAGTTTATGCGTTCCTAAAAGAGTTTTTGATTGCTCCATCCCTGGTAGATTATCCCAGTATGATGCTCGTAGTTGTCCCTCTTCTTTATTTAACAGTATGGTTAGAGACCTTTTTCCCGTTCCACAGAAGGGTTCGGGTCCTACAAATGGGGTTTCTGCCCCCTTTTTTGCAAGCTCGTCTGCCTTCTCATTTCCTTTTGTTCCTACATGGCCTGGAACCCAGAGTATCCAGACCTTGTTCTGCAAGCCAAGCGTATTAAGTTTCTCAAGGCAGTCCCTAACCAGTTTAGAGTTTACCTGGTAGGATTCGAGTGCCTTGATAGCCGCTTGGCTGTCAGTTAGAATCGCAATGTTCTGATTACGATAGTTTCGCTTGAAGTTGAAGTAAACACACCTGTCTATGGCGTATATTTCCGCCTGAAAGATACTGGTGCATTTACCCATGAGCTCGAAGTATTTTATCCTTGGCCCATATACCCCCGCTTCTGCTCCTTTGTCAGTAAGAGACCCGTCTGTATACCAGGTTATCATTTGTTTGTTTATATTGTAGGTTTCAACCAAACCTTTCCAGTCCTTTTTATTACTTAGTTTTGTTTTAAACTTTTTAGTAAAACTAAACTGCGGTATCATGCTATCATGCGGTATCAATGTGAGCAAAAAAGAGTACAAAAAATGGGACCCCAAAGATCCCGGAAAAGTGACACATAAGCTGCCGAAATTTTAGATCAGCGGTTCCCGAACACTGGTGTTCTGTTTAAGAGAAAAAATAATTTTTTTTTTATGATTTTATTCTTTCTTTAACATTAACAAAAATAAGAAATATATGAAGGATTTCGTCTCAAGTGAGCCCACTCTTAAAATCGATCAGGTTCAAATTTCGTAAACCCCAACTACTTTTTGATTGGAAATATTTTTCTCAAAGACTGTTTGTTGCTTTTTTCAACGATAAGGGAATTGTACCAAAAAACAAAAGAGATCTTAGTCTGTCAAAGATTAATTTCTGGGGAAAAAGTCGGACTTAGGTGGTTTTGACCTTCAATGACTTAAACTATTTTTTGATGGAAAATATTTTTTCCGAAGAATATTTATTATTTTTTCCAACAATGAATCCAGTACAAATGGATTATAAAAAAAAAATTTTAAGGATTCATTTTTTAAAAAAAGTTGGACCTAGGAAATTTTGAACTTCAGTCACCCCAACTACTTTTCCATGAGGAACATTTTTCACCAAAACCTAATGATAGGTTTCGCGTTCATTTGCCCGTTATAGTCATATATTGAACTGTGGCTTCATATAACACATAAAAGTGTGGGTAAGGGGGGTTGGTGGAGTATTGCTGTCTTAGTAATTTGTTTTCTTCCTTCCATGATAAACAAATTTCTCTTAGCTATGAAACATGTACAAGGTAAGAAATAAAAAAAAAATTGTATTGGTAACATACCAAAATTATGGGTTTTAACCCCCATACCGGAGATCCCACACGTGATAGAGACATAAAATCGGAGTGCAGGGTCGGAATCAGCGACGACGAATTACTCTTAAAAAGTTATCCGTTCGATATTTGAAATTTCCTGTTGCATTGTGTTATTATTCCTACTATAAAAATCATTAGTGCTTGTGTGCCGAATTTGGTTGAATTTCTACATGAGTTCTAGCATTTCGTTTCAGACTCAAATCAAAAAAATCAATAAAAAAAAGTAATTATTCAATTGCCTCTTTATTTAATACAGTAATCCACTATAAATCAGTATCGGATTTATTATAAAATTTCTACGTATGTAACTGCGCGATAAATCATGATAATATTCGTAAGAACCAACGTCAGGTCAATTGATGGCAAAACTATGATTGTAATTCTTGAGAAATTGTTTATAATTAAAAAAAAAGACGACGAATAACGACAGCATTCGTAGTAAAAGTAATGGAAGGGGAAGAACTTAATTGGAAAATTACTCTCACACACACACTCACACACAAAGTAATTAGTAATTAATTCTAAAGTAAACGTGGAAAGAGATTGGAAATCGTTAAAAAGTTAAGTTTAATATAAAAGTAGTTCATAGCCGGCATATGCTTAAAATTAATATTGGTGCTTGATTGTGTTGTAATAAATAATTTGTTATTTATCTAGTATAAAATAATCAAAGGCATTTATAGTTAAACTTAGTACAAAAAAATGTGAAACGAGTATTATATCAATGACATTTGATGTAGTAATTTTGATGACATAAAACTTAGAACAATTTGTTTTGTTAGTAAATTATTTACGTTTGTTTATAATGAACTAATTGTTATAATTTTTTAAAATTTCTTTTATCATATTTTGTTATTATTATTAAATTATAAAAAAATTTATTTTTATTTTTAAAAATATGGTAGGTGCCGCTTTGTTTGCAAGGGGCATTGCCGCCTTCAATTTTAATTAGCATATGGTTAACAAAACAGCTGTGTTTAATTAATAATTTGTTTGACAATTTAAAAGACAATATCATGAAATGGCAATACCAATTGAACAAATATGATTTTCATAAGGTGTTGTTTTCAAATTCTGACCACATGCTAAAAAAATTCCGAATTAATTTCATAGTTCAGAACATTAAAATCGTTCGCTCTCTGCAAGACAGTCATAATCCAAAAATCCAAAAACAAATCGAGTTAAGTATATAACAATAACTGTTACTTCATCCTTTACCGTGTTTAAAAAAATCATAACGGCATCTTATGAACTTTTCTCGTGAGAAGAGTTTTTGTGGTTCTTGCGTTCTACCTAGTGGTAGTTCATTAAAATCTTTAAATGCGATTTTCTCGAAAAATTGTTTGTTATGCTGGGTTTTCACTATGTCATATTTGCCGTCAAAGAGAGAAAAAGAGAGAATTTCCCATATTTGACATAGTGAAAACCAGGCTTTAGACTTTTGACAGTCTTGCAGAAAGTGAAGAAAAGAACTTCAGAATAATCAAAAGAACCTTCTAAATTCTTTATTTGGGCATCGAATTTTTAATTAAAGAATGTGCACGAAAAAATTGTAACATAGTTTTTTACTTCCTACTTTTGTGGGAAAAGTGTCTTTGAAAAACTTTAATGACAACCTAAACATTAATCGAAAGGTGGGATCTGACAGATAATGTGGATCGGGAAAGCTACACAGAGCTAAACGTGTCAAGGATATTTTTCATAAAAATCCAGCAGTTGCTCTGAATCATTTGTTCACAAACTGAAAAGAAAAACTGGCCTTAAATCGTACAAAGTTCAGAAAGCACCAGCTCAAAATGCTACGAAAAACGTTGATGCAAGAAATAGAACAAAAACATTGCAGGCAAATTTTGTAACAAAATTTCAGTGTCGCATCTTGAATCACGAAACATATGTATTCATATTTTCATAGCCTCTAGGCAATCACTTTTACGTAGCGGAACAGCAGGGAAATGTGCCAGAAAAGTACAGCACAGAGGTCGAAGGGCCTAAGGGAATTTAAGACTAAGTGGACTGTAGTTTCCAAAAAAATTAATGAAAGCACCATAAAGACGTAGATGGAGGGAATTACTGAAAAAGTTGTTAACTTCTTTAAAAACGAAATATTGTAATTAATTTACATAAAATGAAGAATAATAAAAACAAATTTTTGCATAATTTGGATTCACGGCTTACTTGGCTTTTTTTTTCGTGAGCACTCCTTTTTCCATTTGTCCTTCTGAATTATTTATTTGGTTATAGAACTTTTAACTTCTAAACCTATTTTTCTAAAATACAAATGAAAATTTCTGAAATGTAAATTAAGTTCCTAAAAACAGTTTGGAATTTTCTGAAGCAGACTACTGGATGAAGAGGTATGTCAAAAAGGATTTATTTTGAATTATAAATCAAATTATAAAGCCAAATCAACTGTTTTATGAATTAGCAGATAAAAATTGATAAAAATATCAACCAATGACTTCATTGGCCAAAACCACCCTACAAAGAAGTCCAGTTCAGAAAAAGTCTATTGACTGCAGAGACTCTATCAGAAACAGACAGGCAATAAATTTTAAGCCTGCGATATCTCATAAAAAACTCTAAAACTATAAGAAACTAGTGACTTACGAATTCAAGCCAAAAAGAAAGAATTACTAAAGACAAGAGAAGCATGTTTGGCTACAGACAACTTTATTCAAAGTAGAACACGAATAGTTATCTTTACAGATATTTAAGCTGCTACCTAAAATCCTCTGTTTGATGATAACGTCTTATAAATTGATATGGAAAATAACTAGTTTCTCCAAATCTCAAGCTGAATATTAATCTTAAAAAAATACCCAGGCACAAGAACACTAACAGAAATGACAAGGCAAAAGAATTAACTATACTTGAATCTTCCCTAGACAATGCCCAGTCGCAATCGGATACTGAGAAAAGTATCCAATCAGGGATCATTTTTTGAAAGTAAATTCTCTTAGGGCCGTTTTCTCAATGTGCGTTTAAGAACTTACTACTACTACTAATCGTCGGTTCAAGTTCGGATTATTGCTTAGCCGGACATTGAGAAACGAAATGATTTTATATTTATCTCCCGTTTTCCGATATTTGATAATTCTACCCTATAAGGAAAAAACTTTAAAAATTATGAAAAATAAGTAATACATCATACTTTTCAAGGTTGCCACGTTTGTCTGGCATACATAATTATTTAAATTTTGTCATTATTATTAATATTATTAATTTTTTAATAGTGTTAAACTACTCTATGCAAATGCAAAAGAAATCCAAATTAGCTTTATAGAAAATATCACATAGTCGATTACTGCAAACGTCAATCGCAAAATCATTCAATTAAACTTTAATTTGAAAGTTGCAAATGTAATTAACAAAATTAACTCGTTGAGTAAAATAAATTTTGTAAAGTTATTATGAAATCAATGAAGCTAAAAAAAATTCTTCTTCATTATATTTATCGATAGTTTGATAGATAGATAGACGGATAGATGGATAGATGGATAATTATGAATTATTTAGAAGTACAATATACGTTAATATCGTGTGATTAACTATGAAGTAAACACGATTTATGTCAAGAATTTTTCTTTTTTTACTTACATACTGTGGATATTAAGCTAATAAATTTTGTTGTTGGCAAAAGACGTCAAGAAAATTGTAATGTTGCCATTAGCTGCTAACTGTCGTTTGAAGATACAATTGGTAATTTGCTACTAATTAGCAAAAGCTGTTGAAAAATTATATAGCTATTTGCATTTTTCTTTATTTATGACTTTTTTCATAAGTTTTTAGATAAAAGTTTTTTTTTTTTTTTTGTTGCTTACAATTAAGCACACAACCATGAAAATTATTTCAAAAGTAAAATTGTCCCAGAAAAAAGGCAACAATTGCAGCAATATAATCTTCTTCTTAATATTTCTTTATTGTGTTGTAATATTAACTTTATTTACAAGGTTGGTACCATATGTATATGTTTATTTAATCAATGCTCTGCCTCAATTCAATTACATATAAATATCCACATCTCGTTGCTTTTATCTAAATAATTAATGAGAATTACTGATTGCACATGAGCTTAAACAGAAATACATAATAAACATTGGAATCCGTTTTATTGACATCTTTGATAACAGAAACTCTGATTATAAAGTCAACAGCTATTCACAAGAAACTGCAAACAAAATGCACAGAGTCTAGGAATATCAAAAATTGAGTTCATTTGTTATTTTAATCCACTCTGCAGTCAACACACGACGAATAAGAAGTCTATAAATACCAGAGCATTGTGTTGACTCAGGAAGGAAGATAGTTTAATGGGTGAAGGGAATAGGATGAAGTATTTGTGAACGTTTGCTTTGAATTTGAAAAGGTTATAACCTTAGAAAACCGAGGTGCTTGGCTGTTTCTTTCAACACTCCAAATGTGTGATTTTTCCAACAAAAATCACATCAAATGGGCATGCCTAGAACATCAAGAGCCACTGATTCCGAAATATTCATCTCACTTATGACTATAATTACAAGTTTAATTGGAGATTGGGCAGCTCTTTTAAGGGGTCAGTATGGATTTATTTCTGTAAAAAATCGATCTTTTGAAAACAAAAATTACGTATACTGTAAGTAAACCTGTAGAAATAAGATAAAGACTGACATATAGGTCGAAGAGTCCAAGAAGACGCAGTGAGACCAAATGGCAAAAACGTGGCCAAAACCTGAAAATTTATTCAAAATTACTTAATACTTGTCACAGGGAGGTTTTTGGGGTCGCCGATTACTAATCTGATCTGATCTGGTCTGATCTTCAAAATTCAAAATGACGAACTCAAAATGGTGGATGAATTTAAAAAAAAATTATAGGATTTTCATACAAATTCTTATTCATCATACCAATTCGTTTTAGGGGTCGCTGATTATGAATCTAATGTCAGATTTTCGAAATTAAAATTGTAGATCCAATATGGAGGACAATTCTTTATGTTCCTCAGATTTGCTTGAGACTCATTACTCCGGGGCTTTCGGAATCATTGATTACGAATTACGAATGTTAGATTCGTAATCAGCGACCCCAAAAACTCTTGAGCAACGAGTTTCAAGTAAATTTGTTTAATTTTTAAAAATTCATCCGCCATATTGGATCCGGCATTTTGAATTTTATTTGACTTCAGATTAGTATTCAGTGATTTGAAAAACCCCTTGATACCAATATTCATAAAAATCCAAAAAAATTTCAAAAATGTATTCACTTGCTGAACGTTTTTCATTTTTCTCGAAACAACGTTTTTCATCCTGAAACTATTGGACCGATTGAGCTCTTCAGGGATTATTCTAAGCATGTGCCTCTTTAGCAGGAACAACGAAAATAAATATTTATTAATAGTTAACCTTATTTTTAAACAATTCAAATTGTAAAAAAAAAATCGATACAATACAAAATTCGCTATTTTGTTTTTTTTTTAGTTATATCAGGGATGAAAGTTCGTAGTTCGGGCGATAACTATAGATCTAATTTTTAAGAAAATAATTTATTGTTTGGTTTTAGATAATCCAAACTCCGGATTCAAAATCAGCCAGAAAAATGCAGGGATAACTTCAGGCAGATAACTGTTCATCAAAAATAAAAATTAAAATATTTTTGATCACTGTGAAATACCTACTTTCAAGTATAAAAAAACTGGGTTATAAAAATTTATTTTAAAATGAAAAATAAATTCTTGCAATTAGGTACAATAAATCCATACTTACCCCTTAAGGGATAACAAGCAACACATGGCATGGCATGGCCTAACATGGCATTTTTCTCTCAATATCCAAATTCGGGTCGGTTGTATGGATGACAGATGGAGCTGTTATCCATAAACGAGTAGATAGTGTTCTTTTTTAATAACAGAAGGTAGGTATTTGATGAAGAGGGGGAGAATGATTGCGAAAACGACTGAGCCCTGCGAAATTCCATCATTAGTTGAACGAGTTTTTGATGCAACACCGTCTATTAAAATACGGATATAACGGTCACTAAGAAAACTCATAATCCATCGAGTAAAGCTACAACCGATCCTCTAAGAAAAAAATGTCGTGTGAATATCCAAAGCCATGGGCACTATCCCTTCTAAATATTAAACTATATTTTACATGGTCTTGGATATTATTTTCCCCTAATATATTTTATATTATCTATTTCAGGTTGCTGTTCTTCATCAGAAAAAAATTTCTACAAAAAATATGAAATATTCTACTACAAAAGTAAATAAAACGAGGTTTCCCTGTATCTATCACCGAACCGTAACATCACAATCGAACTGGTTTATTTGTTATGGTAGTTAAATTACAATAATTCAAGAACAAATAAAAAGCACATTAACGTAATTTTATTGCAAGTGTATAAAATTACAACGATTAATATTAATGTTAAATTTTATACTTTTTAAAATTTATTTCTTATTTGAAGCATGCAGCAAAATTTTTAGTGAAATCTTTGTTTCGCATATATTTTTAGAAATTATATTATTTGAGGATTTTAGGTTCTATGCTCCAGTGGAAAATCCAAAAACTGATGATGCAGATGATTACTTATTCTATAAAATAAATTATTTTATAAATTATATTTAGGTACTTTTCTTTTAAGTGCTGATCAAATATATGAGATTACAAAGCAAAAATAAAAAATTTCCAACAAATTGCAGAACTTAATGATCTGTTAATAAAATTCATTTAACTTTATGGAAAATAGTTTTAAAAATATAATGAATATGTAATTCATACGAATACATATATTCCTTAATGTAGTAGCAAAATAATGTTTACTACTATTAAAGCGTAATTAACTTTGGTTTAAATGCAATGTGCCATTTATTTTCATCATGGCACAAACACTTTTAATTATTTTTTTTTTTTGTAGGTTAAAGAAAAAGTCAGAGAAAACAGTCTTTTTAAATATATGTATAAAGTAGGGAAGTCGAGTTGTTTGAATGTAATTTTTAAAAATAATGAATTAAAAACCTGCACCCAGAATAATTCATTATGTAAAATTTGATAAGGTTATATTACATGTCAGATTAGGTTAAAATAGCTGACTGCGGGTTCCACATACTTATGTTAAAAAGGCCCATGCGAAAAAAACCAGTTTCTGTTTGGTGGTTTTTAGGTAACTACATAAGTAAATGCCTAATCTGAATATCAGTCAGGTCACCGAGAGCATAGCCGGGCATTTGAATAAGGGATGAGTTACAGTTTCCTATTCTCCCATTTAATAATAAAAATATTTAAATTAACCTTGGAAAAAATTTAAATTTAAATGGCAAAGACTCAATTCTAATAAACGATATCACAATTCATACCTCCTTCTCCTTCTTTTGACCCTTTTCCCCTCCCTTTTTTCGACCTCTTTCCTTTATTCTAAACATGTTGAAAAAATTTTCAAAAGGTGTGTATTAATACTTTCCTTTACTAGTGACCAGAACTCACATTTTCATAGATTTTAAAATTTAAGTCAGCCTCGTCTTCAACTTGGCTTCTTTGGTAAAATTCAATGAATGAATATGGGAAATTACAATTAAAAGTAAAAATTTAACAACAGATTTAAAAGTCTTGTTGAAAACAACGGAATCATATCAATATTTCAATGTGATCTTATACTATGTTCCCACTGAGCCGAAATTGCGTGGTTTTGATCATTTCAGTGGTTTCGGCTGAAACTGCGTTGAAATGCTCAATTTCGGTATATAAAAATTTTTTAAACGAAACCACGGAAATGAGGTGGCTTTAACGAAACCCCATTCGGAACCAAGCAAAAATCTAATGCAACCCTGAATGTGCTCACTGAAATTAATATTGAAATGGATTTGGAGAAACGAAAACAAAAAAAAATGTGTGGGGTGTAAGGAAAGAGGAGCTCATAGCTCATGGGCAGAAAAGGTGGAGGAGCTGAGTAGTGCCAAAAAAAAAAAAAAAACCATACATATGAACATGAATGGCGGAGCTGCGACTGTACGGCTGCATAGTGCTTGGAGCTGAAGTGAAACAAGATACAAACCAATTGATGCTTTCTCTTTTGCACTTTTATCTCGTTGCTTAATATTTCGTTTATCATTTTGATTCTTTTCGTATTCAAACGATTAATTAGTAATTTTTGTAATTATATTATAATTAGCCGCCGGCATTTTAAAAACAAAGACTAAACAATGAACAGTTAAACCAGCTTCACAATGTGAACGATTGCAGTTTCGCTCAAAACCATTTGCCGAAACTTCGAAATTTCGGCTAAGTGGAAACATGGTTTTAGATAATTTCAAATTGATTTTAGAATATTTTAATGCTTAGTGCTTCAGAAAACTCCAGTTTCACATAAAACTTCTAAAATCACAAGGCTGAAAATGAAATATATATTATAAAAACTTATTAAAAAAAAACCAAAAACTTATACCCCAGCTAGTTTGGGTTTAGAGTTCTGAGGCCTAAAGGTTAAGCTGAGAAGGTATCGGCGTTTCAGTCTATATAAGACAATAAAAAAAAAATTCAGTTACCCTAAGACCTAACCTAGAACCATGCTTAACCCAGTAATGCTTAGCGGTGCCATATGGCACCTTGTCGCTGAGCCGTTCCTGAGCCAGGTTCAAAAACAATTTTTTTCTCAAGTTACTTTCTTGATCTATCTACTTCAGTTCCCGCTCCTCCTTAATGAGTTAACTTCACTAGGGGGTCCAGATATTTCTTAAGAGTGGCCGAGGGCTTTTAATTTTTGCTACCTTTAAATTTTTTTTTTTTGTTCTGAGTATCGATCAAAATGTATGAGATTTTCACCTGAAAGAGAGAGATTTTATCCCTAAACCAAAATCTGCTCTCCCCCTCCCTCCCTCCTAAGATACACCAAATCGTACCTTCAATCTTGAACTTAATCGGAGTAGTAAATTTTGTGTGAATATAGAACAAACCGGAAAGATAGTAAAATTTTTTTAAATATTAGTATAAAAAACTGTTTGGCCTTGTTGCAGGTATATATCTAGTATTTTTTTCTCAGAAAAAACTACCAAAATTTAAAAAAATCTTTGGTCCGTGGAAAAAAATGTAAAAAAAAAAAATGACTGTGAATGCTGAGGACCACGGCCACTACTTTGAGGCCTCGTAACACGAAACCCAGACATGCCAGCATATAAGTATAGAATAATTTGTTCGCAAAAGAATTGCAAAATTTAGTTGCATCCATTGTACTGCGCTGCCCTTACCGGGAATCGAAACCGGGACCGCAAACTTGAAAGTCTAATACTCTATCACTGGACTACCAGATCCGATTTTACTATTTACACAGTGTAGATAATTAAATCATTTGAAATCGAATTAATATATTTTTAAACTCATACATGAGTTTATTCTGAAGTACAAATTTAAAATATTCCAAAACCAATTTGAAAATTTTTGAAGTAGTTTTGAAAAAAGTGAAGACACCACGAATTTTCTGATTCACAAGATATCTTAAAAGAAGGAACAGAAACCAAGTGAATTTTTAAAAATCTTAAAGAAGAACATTTACTGTAGATGTACTGAGTAATGTCAAGAAACCTTTTTGCGTTCCAACTTTTTTCAAGGGTACATTTATTTGTAGCTTTTTGCATGAATCTGTGATATTTATGCGATATACGCACATCAATAAAAATCTCAAAATTTTAAAATGAAAAGTAAAACTGATGTTAACTTAGTTCATTTACATATCAGAAAATATTTAACCAAACTATTTGCATTTCATACAAACATACACAAAAATTATTAGAAAAAAAATATGATAAATATAAACACCAAATACTTAGGTGTGAAAAAATGCAAAAAAAAAATTACTTTTATTATACAAAATCATAGCTAGTTATGAATATTTTGAATATAAAAACCTTTATTATAATTTGAAGGTTAAGGTTTGACTAATAAATAAAAAAAATACAACAGCTGAAAAGGTTTTTGACATTTCTAAGATAAATGTAAACAATTAATTAGTAATTAGACAATAAATAAATTTTCGGTTTAGACTTAATAACAATTTAAAATTTATATTTTGTAATTATAATTACAAGTTCCAATTATTTTTTTGTATGTCTGTTCTTTTTTGGCAAGATAATTGTTTCGTATACTTGCACATGTTATATTAATTTTTCTTCAAAAAAAGTACAGAAATTCTTAAATTTAAAACATACCAGTTGAACAAGTCACAAGGAAACCTTGACAAGTTATTGTTTGTATGTGAATTGTGTGAATCTTAGCATTAAATATTGACATAATTTATTATTCTTGTTATTTTTTTTTTTTTCTTTTTCATATGAAAAATACAATTGAAATTTTAATATTCTTTTCAGTTTAGTACTTATTTCATATTTGTTTATTAATTTTTGAAAGGTTCGGTCACAAGAAAAAAAAAATACCATTTAAAACTATAAAGTCAATGAATGTTTTCAAACAATTTTTTTATTAAATAATTTTGCTAAATATCTACTAAAATTTGCATAAAATAAAGTAAGCAGTAAAGCCCTATTTACTTAACATATTTCGTTAATTCTGCTATTTTATTTAACTAATATTTACATACCAATTATTTTTATATTGGTTTTGCCTATTGTAATGTGTTTTCGTGCAGAAAAATATTTGTGCTATAAGAAAATTCAATTATAGAAATTAAATGCATGCAATATTTTATTGCATCTTCTTATACAATCATGACAATCAAAATTCAACTGCATTTGCATTTTATTTTGTATAATATTTCTGCAGTTATGAGAAGAAAAAAATCAAATATATTTGAAGGATAAAATTAAATACTTCCGAATGTTTCAAGTTTGTTGTTAAAGTCTTTCGATTTTTATCATTTGCAAATTTATTATAAAACTGTGAGTCAATGAGAATATTCAAATAGCAATGCATAAAACTTTGTGTGCCACAAAAGCAATATGCATTTGAAACTTGAGAAAACATTTTTGTTGAAAATAATGTTGAAGCAGATATGAGATTCAATAGCAATTATAATAAATTTGCTGATAAAAAGTAAGTTATACACAAAATTTAAATAGATTATCTTTAGATTACCGAGAAAAATATGAATATTGAAAGGTTAACTGAAAAAAGTAAAGAAAATCAACGTCTACTTCAAATGAAAGTACCAAATCTTTAAAGGTACTGAGAATAAATTAAAGAGACTGAGAATAAATTCAAAAATGAAACAAAAAAATATTCTTCTCTGTAACAGTACTGTTCATAAAAAATTCGAACATCAACAATGCGGTGTTGGGCAGATGTAGTGGACTAAGAGTAAGCAAGAGTAACCGAGACCATAATATTCAGTCAAAATGAATCCTATTACGAAATAAAAACCAACTAAAACAATTTTAATACCCCGAAGTAGAAATGACAGCAAACAAGATCAAAGATCAAAAATGCCAAAAAAAAAAAAAAAATAAGCCGTCAGCAAAACGGCTAGGAATTGTATACGAAGTCAAGCAATGAAAAACACACTTTAAATTTAACCACTGCTATCTCTAGTATGCAACACTGCTATTTCTAAAGCGGATTCCGAAACGGCCGTCTGATTTGCTCGTCTCTGTATACACTGTTGTTGTGATGACTACATATATACGTTCCTTAAGCCTGTTATACATTACAATCGAATTGGCAATCGAATCCAAAAAGAATGCTGAGACTAACTTGGATTCACTTGATGTCGTTAGCTCTCAAAAAAGGAGATGTTTTTACGCGAATAACATAAAATCACTAGCGGTCAATAGCGTTTCCTCTTTTCTACTTCTATACCGAAAAGTAACAGAGATTCGCATTAAGTTATCATGTCTCAAGAATAAAATATTTGATTTTTTTTTACAAATGCTTCAGTCAATATTTGTAAAGTAATTTTCTGAAATTCATTTGAATAAAATTTTTTGAATGCAACTTTTAAACAAATTCAGTTAAAATCAATTGAGGTAATATGAGTTCAGTCTTATGGTCCATACACATTGACGACAACAGCGAGACGAACACACGACTACGGAATTCTGTCGGCTACAACTGTCGCCGTGTAGTCAGCTACTAAACACAATGAAAGCGGCACTACCTGCAGCAAACACAGCCAAAGCAACAAAAGCAAATTCTCTCTCTGTCGCTTGTCAAATTAGAAATAGATTTATAATTGGCTACAGCCACAATTGTGGTCGGTGGTCATGTGGTCGTGTCGTCCCCAAAATAATCGTCTCCATAACATGTTGTTTTTATAATTTGACAGATGTAGTCGTGTAGCTGCCGTCGTCAATGTGTATGGTGCATTATCCGACCTAAACATGGATAACAGAGTACAAGAAGCAAGAAATTATGCGGCGATCCTAGGAAGTATACCTTTGAATATTTCTAGTTGCTGAAATAAAATCATAGCTTGTTTTCGAAATATTTTTATGCAATCATAAAATAATATTCATTCAATATGTATTCATACAACATTTGTGCACACTTCGTATAAGCAAATGTGAGCGAACATCAAAACATTCATAAACTTTCTTACATTTTGTACAATCGCATTCTTAATTCTATTCCTAATGTTCACAATTCACAAATGTTGCAGAATTATCAGGTTCTAACGAAATTTGTTTGGTTCCAGAATAGTAAATATACGCTGTTATTCAAATATAGATTGTCACAGTTTAGCTCGGACTCTTTCTACACCTTTGTGCAAATTAATGAGAACAACACAAGTTTTCATTGAAAATGGTTCAAAAATAAAATCAGTAACAAATCGGAAAAATTAAAATTTGGTGTGTCCACCCTTGGCTTCCAGCATCATCTTGAGGCATTTCGGCATAGATTCTATGAACAATTTGCAAGTGTTAAGGATTTTCTTATCTCGGTACCACACTTCATTCACTGTTCGAGTAGTTTGATTTCGTTTACGCAATCCATCTTTCTAAGTCTCGTCTGGCAGATGGACCACAAATTTTCGATTGAGTTGAAGTCCGGAAAATTACCAGGCCAATCCAAAAGGGTTCTGTCTTTTTTCAAGGCATGCTTCACCACTTTCTTCGTTAGTACGATGATGAGCAACCTTCAACAAGTCACATTCAGCAGTCATACAAACACCACAGGATCATTATAGGCACGAATGACAGATATTGAACACCTAAAATGACATAAAAGTTTTGCAAGATCGAATGCTATGAGAACTCTCAAAGATAAATTTGGCAAGCCCGACTTTTTTAACAAGATCTGACACTCTGCCATTCACTCAAGATTGTGAAAATATTCTTCGCTGACATCGGGGTAACCATTTTGGATTGGCTTGGTAATTCTCAATCAAATCGAGAATTTTTTGGTAAATCTACAATGCGTGACTCAGAAAGATAGATTGCACAAACAAAATCAAGTTAATCGAACAGTGAATGAAGTTTGTTTGGTAACAAGATGAGAAAATCTATGACACCTGCAAGTTGTTAGTAGAATCTATGCCAAAACGTATTCAGATGATGCTGGAAACCAAGGGTGGGCTCTGTTGATTACATGAACCTCATTGAGTTCGACTTAGCAACATTTATTGTATTTATTAATTTGTTCATATTTCATTTTATTGTATTTCTGAACTATGTATCTTTAAATTTCCGAAGTTTGGTCTCAATATTGTTCGTCCAATGTTGACTAGGTGAATATTGTACATTTTAGCTATATTTATCAACATTGGGCGCTTAACGCTATTTATTATTATATCGGTTTTGTAATATTAAATAAGATCAGATCATTTTCAACCCTCAACAAGGAAAGTCGCCGTGTGGCACTTCTCCACTACTCATATATCATCTCTCTATAACCCTCTCAGGATTTTCGTACACATATATGTGTACATGAATTTTTCCTGACTTCGATTTAAATGCAAACCAAACCATTTTGGAACTAACGTCTTAGTTGTTTTTACTCTTTCGTTTGAATTTTTATTACAATTAAAGCATTGCTATCGAAACTATTGTGACTTTTATGGGGCAACCTCATTTTTTTTTGTGCTCTCTTATTTTTTTGTGCCGTAATTTCAAAAAATAATTAAAAATACTAAATAATAAAAATATGTGTAAAAAACCAATTTCTTATGTAGATATAACCTTCCTCTGTCGATAGAGACTCATTTTGTGTAATTTTGTACACTTTTGTATATCTCGCGTACGGCTAAATAGGTAAAAATTCATGAATAGTTTCTTTTTTTACTATTTAAGGACTCCTAAATACGAAAATCAACATCTCGATTTTGTCCTACCACGGGAAGTACACATTTTCCTGACAGGTATAAAGTAGCTCGCCGATTCACACTTCATTATCGATTTTTAAACTATTTAAATTAATTAAGTTTCAATATAAAACAAACAAAAAATATTGTACCGAATTGATTTCACGTTCCTTTTAAAATCATTAAAAATATGTCAATGATTGTATTTTTTGTATGAATTAAACACATTTTCAAAGAAAAATTGCCTTGTCCATATTGATTTTTATTGATTTGCATAAGGTTATATCTTAAATTCATAATAAGTAAAATCTTTATTCAGTAAACTTCTTTTGAAATATAATTTTCCATAGTAGAGTAAAAAGTTCTAAAGAATTAAGACTTTGCCCATATCACAGGTGTCTCTTTAATCGTAAATACACGTGTTTAAATTTGATATTGTAATTAATATCGGTAACTTAAGCTTTTATTTTGCTTTAATTTATTTTATTTATTTTCTACTAACTTCAACTCACACTTTCACCTAATTTCAAGTATTTGTTTATATTTAAAGTTTAAAGAAAAAAAAAACATAAACAAAATATTGTGAAGCTAAATAAGTAAAATTATTTAATTATTTATCATACATGTGTGTAAACTAGCGGATTGAAGGGGGGAGTTGGGGTTAAAAACCCCTTTACAGATGAAAAATTCATATATTTGATAGTTGGTCATGAATAAAAGCAAAAAATTTATTTTAAGGGGTTACGTGCACTCAGAGTTATGGAAAATTAGACATTTTGAAGAATTTTTTTTTAACTTTGTATAGTGTTCTTACACTACATTTTAAGTAACTTTGCCGAAAATTTGAACAACAAAATATTAATTCGGGACCAAGTTGTCAGCCCCTCTGCCATAAGAGTGCTTTACGGTAGCCATCAGTATCAGTGCTGTCGCTGTCACTTCAATTGAAGTTTTTCACTTCACTTTCAAACCTGACACTTCGTCACCTCCTCTTTCATAAAAACACTTCGGTTTCCCAGTTTCAATGAAAGACTAAAATCGATAAAAAAAAAATCTAAATATGCTCATCTCTGTAATATTCTCCGACTGTAGCCAGATCGGTGTGTTTGAATTTATATCCCCTATAAAAAGTAAAAAGATACCATTTAGCATATTCTGAGACCTTTTGTGTTTATTCAAATACCTATGTAGCAACACTGATGACGCACTGTCATATAATTTATTAGAATTTGGTTGAAAATGAAAAGGTAGACGTAGAGGATTTTATTTCTAAATAATTTGATGCAAAAATGCGACAGTTTCGAAGAATTCTTCCATTTTGTTTTTGGCTTGAAAGATTCCCTAAAACAAATTATGTACCCTCATTCAAAAAGTTTTGTAGGAGCCTTATTGTGTCTGCCACACGGTAGCGCTCCACCAAAAGTTTTTTTTTCGCAAACTAAGCACATAAAACCAGATAAATTGTGAAAATATGTCAATTTCTTATTACGCATCAAAAAACACTTCACTTTTTTAAAAATCACTTAGATTTTTTAAGAATTTCACTTCACAAAAAAAATTTCAAAACGACAGCCCTGATCATTACTTCTTAGTGGTTCATCTAGGATCAATTAGAAAAAAAATTATCTTAAGCCTGATCTAAGGTTGTTGTCTTTTAAATTTCGAAAAGTTTTACTTTAAGAAATAAGAAATTTTTTTAAATTCTAAGAGCACGGAATTAAAAAATAAGAACCCCCCTTGAGAGATCTCTGGATCCGCTAGTGCGTAAGTATATGTATTTCATTCTTCAAAAATGCACATGCACTGTGTATTATCACATACATACATACTCGTATTTACATATACATAAATACTTACCTATTCACACATGTGATTAAAAAACATATGCGTAACCATGTTCGCATTTAAATTCAAAGTGTGACCAAACGGAAAGTAAACGTGATATTTATATTTAGTTATAATTATTTTTATTTCTTTATTGCATTATTATCAAATTTTTTGCTTCTTCTATTTTATTTATTATTTTTATTTACTTTTTTTGGTTTCTTTTACTGTTTGGTTCGTTTTTCTTCCGCATAGTGTTTTATTTTTATTTTTTGTTTCATTTTGCATTAACACATCATTAATATTTTTTTTTTTTTTTTTTTTTTTTTGCGCAACACGTTTTCATATTTTTCGTAAATTTTTTTTGTATTTTTTGAATATTTTAACCAATATTTGTGTTATTACCAATTATGTATGTATATCTTTTAGTACGAATGTAAATATTTATGAGTAACATATGTGCAAATAAATGTATAAGACACTACAAAATTGAAAAAAAAATTGAAAAAAAAAGTTAAAGCAATTTTAAAAATTTTACTTATTTTATGTAATGAAACATTTTGAGTTTACTGTCGTAAGGTCAAAATTTTAAAATAAATGCGAAATATAAAATATAATTTTTTTAAAACATTAAAGTCAAGGTATCACTGCCCTTGCGTCGCCATCAGCATTCATTAACATACAAAACTTGTCCTTTTTGCAGCAAAAGTTTAATGCTGAAAAGAAAATTCAGCAAATTGCAACTCAGTTGAGCACAATACAACATGTGCACTCACTTGATATACAAAAAATATTAATTTGCCTTAACATTGTCATCTTAAAGAAAAATCCTTTGAAGCGTATATAAGAACTCTAGTTTCACTGAATTTTATCACTTTTCGGAGTAAACTACTGGTTTCGCTATTGATATTTTTTATCAAGTACAATTAGATACTGCATGTTGTAAAAATGGAATATGCCAGCATAACACCCGTCACCGCGGAACGACCCATATGCATGTTGTAAATGGAGCACATGTGAATATTCAATGAAAACACCATAAAAAAGTGAATTTTGCAACAGCAAAAATCTTGAGAAAGAAAATTTTAAAAATAAGAATAAGCTATCTTGATTTTCATATATTTATATATACATACATATGTATTTTTTGTCATTTTAATCATGAGAATTTGCCGCACACATATATGCAATTAGTTGGTTAATTAGTTATTTTTCACATATAACATTTTTTATTTTTTATACGTGCATTAGAAAAAGTGAAATATGCACACGTTTTTCTCGCTATCAACGTATAAAAATTAATCACGTTGGGAAATTTTGTTTGTTTTTTTTTCAAAAATTTTAAGAATTTGAAGCTTTATTTTATCATCAACGCTATAATACATAAAGATTAAATACTTATACAATTTTTATTAAATGAAAGTTTCAGATAGTTCGTTTCATACAATACTAAGTCCATACGGAAGTCATACCATGCTTTTAATGATAATTGGCTCAACTTTTAATGTTCGGTTGTTGAAACGTTGTTCTATAAAACGCATAATTTATTGCGGAATAGTAAACTGTAGCAACTATTACACTCTACATGCTCCTCTACATCCCTTCATGGACTATTCAAAAAATTCACTGAAAGTTCAGTGAAAATTCAGTGAAAATTCTACTATAAAACTTCACCGATAAAATTTTTCTCAGACATCAATTTATAACACTTTTTGCACTTAGTATTCAGCTTCCTTCAACCAAAAAATTAAAACTTTAACCCACTGTAAAAAAAAACCGAGACGTGCTGAGCTATAAGGTTATTTTAAAAAAATGGTCCACACAACATACCCTTTCAGGATTATCAGGTGGCTATTCTGTTGCAAAAATGATGTTGGACTGTGTTCGTATTATTAGAAAATCGCATTTCGGTAAAATTTGAAATTATAGGATGTCACGTTTTGGCCGCAGGTCCTTTATCTAAAGACTCTGTCAGAAGAATAACACTAAGTGGGATCACAAGACTGAAACAACAAAAACGATCGAACCGATGATTCCGCACCGTAACTCGTTCGGACTTGGCTGCCCACCACTTATACTTCAAACAAGTCTGGAATGCCAATGTTTCGGGTCCGGCACTGGAACGCAATGCTTTTCCAATAATACCAACGTATTTTAATTTTTTTACGTTTACCACCACTGTCTGCTTATTTTCGAGCCATTAGTCTAGTACTGGAAATGAACAATGAAGAGTTCAATGCTGAAATTAGAAGCGAGCGCAGAAAACAATGTAAAGGAAGAGAGAATTTACCAGGAAAGTGTTTTTATAATATCAAAACAAAAAATTTATATTTGTTTATGTATATTCAATCCCTTACTAAAAACTAATCTACGACACATTAATATCTCAAGTCCACATAACCGTTTAAAATTCTAAATATAGACAAATATATCACTGACTTAGTATTCTGTTTCACTGGTGCCATGAATTCGGGCTTAAAGTCAATCCTGCCAAAGCAAAGGTTAGTGGCACCTCGCCTTGCCGTGGCAAACTCTTCAAATATTTAGGACTAGTTCTTGATTCCAAACTTCAATGGAAAGCTAACATAGCAGAGAGAATACGGAATGCCTTTTGAGCTCTCTGGAACAAGATGGGGACTACAACCTCGAGACACTTCCTGGTTCTATATGAATCCGTCTTCTGGTGGATAGCTACCGCGATCATCCTCAAACCACTAAATAAGGTTAGGAGAACTGCAACCATATTGATTACTGAGACTGTCCGTACTACCTCTACGAAAGCTCTCTTCGAAATCTTTCATTGATTCGAGTGGTTTTTTTTAACGATTCATTCGATACGAGTGTTCGCATTTACACGGACAGCCAAGCAGCAATCCAGACGATGTTTTCACTACTTCAAAGCGTGTTCTTGAATGCCGAATAAAGACTCAACTTTTTGTCGAGTCACTCGCAGGTCCACCTATATTGATTACCTGAAAACATGGATATTTCAGGTAACTGCAAGGCCGACGAGTTAACTAAAGGGAGATAGCGGCTTATCAATATATCACCTTTCTGCACCACTGGTGACTCTTTTGCGTCTATTAAATTGGTCATTAAGCAAAAATACCTTAAAGAAACAAAAAGATCCTGGGTATCAGACCATTTTTTCGATATTGCCAGTCTCGCATTAACCACTATGAACAATAAACGTACTAGACAGCTACTCAACTTTAGCGAAAACTTCACAAGTATTGAGCTTTGGCGCTCACGGAGCACTATTGCAAGACTAGGACTGCCATTCAATGGCTTCTGTATGGGCTGCGGCCCTGAAAAAGAAGATGAGACAGTCCTCTTTTTCATATGCGAATACCCATTTCTGGCCAGGAGGAAACTATATATTCTTGGGATTACCTTTCTTCACTAGTCTATCCGAGCTTTCTTTCATAAATATTAAAAACATACCTAGATTCATTACGGAATCTACATGGTTCTCCACTGCATAAATATGAGAGTCGCGCTGTACTGTGGTATCACAATGAGCTAAATGTGTGTTTAAGCGTGCTTACAAATAGATGGGTGTCACTCCAACCTATTATAACCTAAGGGCAAAGTACTGATAGGAGTAAAATTATCAATTACCAAGTATCGTTGGTATTAGAACCGAATTCAGAATGCATATATGATGAAAGCGTCTATACTTTGTTGGTGCTTTCGCTAGTCAACTGAAGTCTATCAATATTGTTAGTTATTAGCGGGATGGTAGCGTAATGTCTTATTGGGAAAAGTCTGACTACGCAGACCATCAAGAAAAGCTACTTCAAACGTTAGTTCGTATATTTCGGTTGACATGGCTTAGGCACTTGACAGATAACCTCGAATTATCGGATTTACTTTTCCGCATTTAAACTTAACAAGTGATTAAATGAGCAAAGTGAAACTGGTTCAACTTAATTGTCTGCCCCTACAACGAATCCACAATTGTGATCACTAATTCACATACTCATCACATTAATAATGATATGCATTACAATTACTTTGTAAATGGAAAAAAAGCAAACAATTCCAAGAAAATCTGACAATTACAAACGTATGCAAAAAAAAAAAAAATGAAGAATCTACAATGTATTAAAATTTTAATTGCAAATATAACAATTTTTAATTATTTCACACTAACAACAAGAGATTCTTATCAACATCAAAGCGAAAATTATGTAAAAAGTTTAAATTTACAACAAAATTAATTATAAATTTTCATTTGTACTTTGATATTTATTAAAAATTATCAAAATTGAATACAACAAAATATAAATAAAACAACTATTTATATTCTATCACTACGAAAAAAAAATTGATAGTTTTCCTTCGAGCCGGATTTGAACCAGCGACCTATGGATTTCTATATTTCAATGCGTTTATTGCATGATTGCACACTCTACAGTCCACCGCTCTACCAACTGAGCTATCGAAGGTCTCAAATTATCACAAGCGAAATCGTATAATAAAATAAAATCGAATGTATGCTTTAAGCTAAAAAATTTAGTTTTTTTCGATTATTTCGATTTTCTGTTTAACTAATTTATTTTTTATATTTATTTGAAATAACGAAATAACAACAAAAAACAAAAAATCATACAACAAAAATTGCAATGTGGGAAAAAATAACACACGTTTTGCGAAAAATCAAAACAAACTTAAAGATAATTGAATGCATATAAATAGCATTTACTTATTTAAGTAATCTGATTAAATTACTAAAATAAATTCAATTCAAAATGAATTGTTGTAAATTAAAGTGCCAATAAACTTTTAGAATTTATAAGAAAGATCATTTTAAAGCGCAAGTAATATAGAGAGGCATTAGTTTTAGGGGACCTTGCAATTTTTCGGCCCAAATTTTAACAATTTTCGTACGACTGATAGATTAATAAAAATGTACTTTCTGACCCTTTTTTAACATATATTTAAAGTCTTCAAGTATAAGAAAAAATAATGTAATAATTGTTAAAATAATGGAGGAAGTTTTGAAATTGGCATTCACGACTGCGGCTAACTGGAACGTCTGAGAAAAAAAAATTACTGCTACGGAAAAATTTTAGCCACGGTAATTTTGATTGACTATCAATTCAAAACCTTCAACCTTATACCACAGAAAATAATTCAAATTGCAAATATCGACATCTCTGACACTACAAGTGTGTCATGCTATTAGCATACGCTGATCATATTGATATCATTGGCACCAACGCGCGAGAAGTCAGTGCTGCATTCGCTAACTTGGAAAGGGAGTCTCGTCTAGTTGGTCTAGTGATGAACGAGGGCAAGACGAAATCTCTTGTCTCATTAAACAAGGACTCACGGCATCCTAGACAAAATGTTATCTCGACAATTGTAATTTTGAAGTCGCCAAGGATTTCGTCTACTTAGGATCCAGTATAAACAACAACAATTGAGATTAAGCGGAAATTAACTCTTGCCAATAGGTTTTGCTATGGGTTCCGTAAACAATTGAGAAGCAGAACCGTCTTTCAATGGACAAAAATAACGCTCTATAACTATAAGTCTCTCATCCTTCCCGTCCCGCGCTGAGGCGTGGATATTGAAAAGATGTTAGGCGCGTTCGAGAAGGAGATACTCTGCAAGATCTATGATTCAAAATGCATGGACTACACATACCAAATAAGATGCGTAAAAATTAAGTGTATTTGTATTTTTATTTATTTTAGATATAATATTAGTACAATAAGAAAGTATTTCTTTTGAAGTAAAACAATAAAGTATGGAAATATTTGAATAAAAATTTAAAGTTATAGACATAAAGACAAGTGTCCAATAGAAAAACACGCTCCGGTTAGGAAGGTGTTCTATTCGAGCCAAGGTGGTGAAACGTTAGAAAGACCAGGTAAAGGGGGGCCTAATTGTACTTGACCTTACCAACTAGCACGCATAGCAAAGGCGACTAGCCAAGCTTCATTAAGGCGGCCAAGACCGATCATCGGTTGTAGTGCCAACTAAGTGAGTAAGTAAGTAACAATTCACAAAATGGTGGACAGCTAAAATTGGTTCACTGAAAAAAGCAGAAGAGAATTTAATTTTTTTTTCTAGTATATTCTGGAGCCATTGTTTTGTAGAAGGAAATTTTTAAATTTCAGACCGATCCATTATTTGTTTTTTTTTTTAGTTGTCGTGCACGAAACCTTGTTTTGAGATAAACAGGTTCAAAATTTTGAGTATATAAAATATACTTATGTTGGGCGATATTATAGTCTATATCTTTGAAAGTACTGGAAGTTTCTCTCTGAAATTTTCGAAAAAATACTTTTGAAATTGGGGTTTAATGTACTGCGACCAGAAATATCTTATGTGCCTCTGTTTGTCGTTTCTAAGTTTTATAAGTTCACATCATATCAGCCTAACACCTCATCTTGTTTTAAGTTTAAGGATTTTTCGTTCCTTTAATTATAATCTTTGATTTTTTATAGATATTTCTCAGATCGAATTTTTAAATGCAACGATTTCCTCATTTAGTTAACAGGATTTTAAAAAACTTGTTCTTAATGATTTCACACTATCAGAGCAACATTTCAACTTGAAGTTTTTCTTTATCTTTTTTTTTTAATTAACACACAAATGAGATTCAATGCACCTCTGATGAAAGAAAGAATATCCGGAGACGAAGTTTTTCAAGTTTTTAACTACGTTGCAAAGCGCACAATTAGCTTGGATAGTAACTAAGCGAATAGACTATCTAAAAAAATAACAAAAGGTATATAAAGAAATATTATTTTTAGCAAAATATATGTACATAAAATAAATTAAACTGATATTTCTTAACATTCATTTCTAGTTTGTGTTTGTATTTTTTCCCCCCCTTTCTGTTTTTAATATTTGGATGAAGAAATATAAAATTTCTGTCAAATCATTCGCGATAATTTAAATATACCGAGATTTTGCTATTTTAATGCTTAATAACAATATGGTTAACAAATTCTTTTTTTTTTTTCTTTTTTTTTTTTTGTATCTCCCAACTCTATTTTATTTGAATTATTTGTTATTAATTAAACTTTGGGATTTCCAATTATAATTTGTGTTTGATTTTTATATTATTATCTACCTGTTTATTTCTAAACTTCTTTTAAAAGTTCAGGTTCTGCTAAATTTTATATACAAACCTATATATATGTATATACATATTTTTTTTTTAATACAGTATTGCATAACTAAATCCTTGAATTCATAACTTTTTAATACATATATAGTTATAAAAAAAGAAATCGAAAAGAACTGGTAAAAGTTATTTAATAATTCAGATAGAACTTTGATCTTTGGTTTTTAATAAAAAAACCCAAACTGACAGCAGATATTTTAATTTAATTGGATAGTAATTTGAAGCGTCGTATATGAATATTTTAATATTAACTAGGCGTATGCGATTTACAGCTCTCCTCGTGCTTAAACTATTCCGTGCTGAGAGCAAGTTTTGTGTGTATTTTGCTAATTTGTTATTAAATAGCTCGATTCAAATTAAAAATAAATCAGAATTCTTATTCTTTTATTTGTTTTTATAAGTTTTTGATTGTGCAACAAACCAAAAGGATTAAAATCTTACATAAGTTTCTCAATTCATATCAGAACTGAACTGAAATAATTTTATCTAAAGCAACTAGTTTTTCAGTGATTTCAGGACTTTAGGCGGGCAAAGATTGGCGAATCGAACACGATTCGTGTATGCTAGTTACAGCAAACGTAACTAGTGGACTTTATTCTGTGATATTAACACATCACATGTACTATGAATACCACTCCAGGTGATACTGTAAATGTTTTGCTTGATTTGCTTCCCCTTGATTAATATATTAGAGCCTGGATGAGAAGAATAGGTACTTTTTTGCTACATGAGAAATGGCAACTGTCTTCCAAACAGGGATCTTTGCTATTTTGAATGTAGCTTGCTGTATAATCGAAAGCGATTGGCGAGGAAAATGTATAGGAGTCTGCAGTGACAGTCAAACTGTACTAAAGTTCCTAGAAAACCCCTCCAAATTTTTAAAGATCGCAAGCGATTGTAGAGGAAAACTTAATGGTGACGCGGGACTAAATAAGTTATACCTTATATGAGTGCCATGACACTTCGGCATGCCTGGTAATAAAGTGGCTGATGAATAAGCCAACAGCGGCTCTACTGCAAATCCAATGGGACCGGAACCAATCATCGAGGCCAGTTTAGCAGAAACTGGAGTTCTGCTCACTCTGAGCTTCTTAAAGAGACCTAAAAATTTTGTGAGGTGTAAAATTTTTCTTTGCTTTTCCTCTTTTTTCTTCTCTTCTCCTTTTCCTCGATGGTCCAAAACACTGATTGCTATTGAAGGTCTATACCCTTCCATTCCAGCTCTAAAGTTAATCCAAGCTCAGCAATTTCGTACTCTAACCAGAGAGTTATGACGAAATACTGTATTATTTTTTACATATTTACATTTTGAGCATATTCATCGCAAATTTCATTTAATTTAATTCAAAAAGGGACAATTTGAAAATGAATTTAATTCAGAAAACAGTAATATGAAAACTGAATTAGATTTAGAGAGCGCCTATTTTAAATTCGCAAGTAGTTTGATTAATAATAGAAATCGTCAATCTGAATTCAGAACGTGCCAATTTGAATTGAGAAACTGTGGAATTTGAATTCAGAATATTTAAGTTTCAATTCAGAATATTAAAATTTGAATCGAAATGTGTAAATTTAATTTAAAAAATTATTTATTCAGAAACCGTCAATTTGAATTCAGAAAATGTTAAGTTGAATTAAAAAATCATCAATTTGAATTCAAAATTTCTTATTCTTAAATTTGAATTAAGAAATTATCCATTTGAATTCAAAAAGTGTGAAAAATGAATAACAAAACTAGATTTTCTTCATTTTGAATTCAGAATAATTAAATTCAATTCAGAAACCGTCAATTTGAATTCAGAAGCAACAAATACAATTCAAAAATTTACAATTGGCAAAATTGAATTCAAAATAGTCTATTTGAATTCAGAAATCGCCAGGAAGTGTCAATTTAAATTCAAAATAGTTAAATTAATATCAGAAATCATCGATTTGAATACAGAGTAATCAAATTCAATCCAAATAATGTGAATTTTCAATTTGAATTCATAATAGTCAATTTGAATACAGATATCGCCAATTTGAGTTCACAATAGTTCAATTGAATTCAGAAATTATCAGTATGAATTTAGAAACTGTTAATTTCAATTCAAAATAAGCAACTCGGATTCACATATTGCCAAACTTGAACTTGGGGAAAATTTAATTCATAAATCTACAACGTGAATTCACATAGTGTTAATTAAAATACAGAAATTGAATTCAAATTCTCACTTTGAATTCAAATATTTTAAAATTGAGTTAAGATTGAATTTGTTTACTGAAAAAATATTTTCCATTTCAAAAATAAAAAATAGCCAACTACAACAACAACTAATTGAGCAGGTGGCAGAAATAATTCGAATAATTTTTAAATTGTATGTTGCACTGATCTTTGCTATAGATCTCTTGAAACTTCCTATGGTCCCACATTCAGTCGGAACACAAAAACCGACAATTGGAGCCTTACTCTCCGATTTTATTATATTTCAAGTTATATAAATTATGTGTACATATAAAAAAACGGGTCATGTGTTTTGCTCAGACAAGAAGATTAAAATAAGATATCAGTTTAGAAGCAAAAATGTGAAAAAAATAAGTAAGAATAGTTTACATGGGACCCAAATGTAAAATAAAGACAAGTATAAACCTCAAAGGTAAGTTCCGCCTAATGTTGAAATCTGCACATAATTGTAATTGCAAATCACACGATCACAACAAGATGTAAATATTTAAGGTAGATACTGTATAAAATAAATATTTGTATAAATTACTATAAAGCTGTAACTAATGTTCCTATAATCCGCTTAATTTGTATTTCATTGTATGCTCATATCGTTCGGTCCAAGAAAAAAATATAAAATATAGAAAAAAATAAAAAGTAGATTTTTTAGTTTTTAGAGAAAGATTATTTAAAGCTTATTTATAGCATAACTTGAAATTGGTAACACATTTTGACAAGCCATAGATTTTATTTATGCCCAATCTTCAGAAATAAAAATCTCAAAAATGTAATAAATTTTTTTTGTAATATTTAAAAGAATTTTTCACATACCCACTGAGCTGAACTGAGCTGTTGACAATCAACTGTTTCTGCTGCTGCAAAATGTTTAAAGCCAAATAAATACTCGTGTGATCGTTAATCCAAAATAAATAATAAATTGTGCGTTTTGGGTTGTAGTTTTTTGAAATGCTGTGTATTAAATGAAATGTTGTAATTAAAAGTTAATGGATGTCCACAAAAAAAAAATACAGCACGAATTGATGATAATAAAAAAAAAGTTCTGTGATTTAAATCGATTTAAATTGACGACTGTTTTCTAGATTTTTTTTTTTTAAATTAAGTTTTGGTTTTTCTTCATTTATATTAACAATTAAATAAAATGCAATTAATCGCAGCACACCATTAATCAAACAAAAATGAAATAAGCTAAAGAAATGTGGAAATAGCAAAAGAAACAAAAATAGTTTTGTAAAAAAAAAAAACAAAACAGAAGAAGTATAAGTGTGAAAAAACAGAAACAAAAAGAAAACCAAAAAGAAAAAACAAAAACAAATCCGGTTTCACTTTTTTCTTTATTTTTTTTATATTTATTATTATTATTTTTATTATAATGTACTTGTACTTGCAGACACCGAGGGCGATGTAGAGCGGGTTAAGGTAAGCAACGCATATGAATTTACAACAACAACGTAACAACGCACAATAAAATCACTTTGCGTACCTAATTTTTTTGTTGTTGTTTTTCTTATTTTCGTTTATATGTAAATCAAATTTTTTTACCTAGTTAATTTTTGCGCGCTTCACTAAATCAAACTTGATTTTTCACTTGATTTTCCCTCCAACCACACACGCACTCAGGCACACACACAACGTTTGAGTTTTTCTTGTTCCGCAAATAAATAAAAACAACAACAATTTTACACACTGCTCCACTGACTTTAATTTAATTTTTTTGCTTTTAAGCCGGAAACTTTTTTTTTGGTTTGGTTTTCGATTTCAAAATTTACCATAAAAGAGTTTTAAAGAGAAAAAAATAAAAGTTATCCAAAAAAAGCGCGTTTTTTTCTATTTTGCTTGATGTAAAACTCCAAAGTCTTGAATCTTCCGCTTAACACGTCCGCCACCACAAGTTGCCGCAATCGAACTGAACTGAGCTCGCTTGAAGTCGCGCTCTTCGCTTTTAAGATCGATTTTAAACTGATCGTTTTTGATACTGTCTGTGCAATTATTGCTATTGTAGTTATTATTGTTAATGTTATTGCTGCTGCTACTGGTGTTATTGTTGTTGTGATTATTACACAAAGCAACATTTGCTTGACTGGCAACATGTTGATTAGTATTTGATTGTTTTGAAAATGTTGCTAAGCAGTCGGCAGTCAGTAATTTTGTTGCCAACATTGTTAGCACATTATCGTAAGGTAAAAACACATATACAAATTCAAAAATATATTTTTATTGTTGTTGTGGAAATCTCGCTACTGTTAATTAATTCATTTTCTTCCGACATGTAAAATTATAGGTAAAAACAACATCATTTATATGCGTTTAATATGCATATCAATAATTATTCTTGTTTTATTTATTTTATTAGAAGTGTATGATTTATAATTTGTAATATATTCCTATTGGTCATAATTTATTAGAAATATTTTACATAATTGTAAGCTCATTGTACTTTTAGTTTAGTAATTAAGAGAGACATTTTAATTAAAATTAGTTAGAATTAAAATATTTTATTTATAAAATGTTACTATTTATAAGTTTAATTAAAAAACACTTATGTGTCTATGGGTCTTCCCTCGTAATGAAAAAATCCATTCTGCAATTGGGGAAGTTGTGTGCAAAACCATATTCAAAGTAAACTTTGTTACCCAGCCACCCACCAAGTGTCAATGATTTATGGCTAGCTAGCTATAAAAGTTGTTCCCATAGTGTTAAAGTTTACCATATTTTATTGATATTAATCGGTAGTATTTCATTTTAATTCTCAAAGATTATAACGTAACGTTTCATAAATTCGAGATATTCTGATTTCCAGAACTTTAATTCCATTATTTATTAATTGAAATATAAAAGCATATGAATCACTTTGGTAAGTACAAAGTTAATTACATGGCTTAGCTTAAAAACATGTTTAATTTTGCTTACTGATATAAACTAATAACTCAAAAGAAACTCTTCGCCCATTTAGTTTAATTCTTGGTCTCCCCTACCTGTGCTGTACCTTAAAAATCTGAGTAATCGAAAATAAGAAAACGCTTAGTAAGAAATATGGTTTTCAACTTCAATGAACACAGTGTTGGTGGGTTGGTTTGTTGATTGCTTAAGGTAGCTCATCCACAGCAAATCTATTATGGATCACAATTAGCCCTATGACGTTGTTTTAAAACCATTGCCTCATCGAACACTGAATTAAAGCGGGTTCATACCAAACCCATTCCATTGAGTTTAGATATTCTAGCAGATCCTTTGGATTAACTGCCGAGCAATCAGAAAAATGATCGAGGGAATACCTGTCCTCTCAACCCGTGATCTTAAACAAAGCGGATCTTAAACTGCTAGTTGTCTTTCTTTCCAGCCTCTATTTTGTCAGTAAATTAGGTCTGTCAAACGAGACAGAGTGGCATCTTTGTATGTATTGAGCACAATGAGTCGACATCTCACATTCTGTCTGAATGTCCAGCCTTGATAGTAGGTGTTTGGCTTTACAAGAGTATCGTTCGTTAATCCGTTCCATATTTCAGATAGTTCTCTTATCTTGTTAAAGTATAGTTTGCCTATGGTTTCCATTCTGGTTCGTGTTAAAGCAGGGCATCCACGGAGAAAATAAAATAGAGTTTCCTTTTCATCTGGGTATGACAGTAGATGTTGTACGGGATTCCCACTTTGGTCACCTACTCACCAATAGTTCAGAAGCCAGTAATGACTGCAATCAATCTTAATTGTTGTTGATAAATTGTGATGATCTCCTTCCATTGTACTTTGGCTACAATTGTTCTACAATTACTTCTTACAAGAAGTTTTTATAAAATTTCACTTTGTGCTGAGCTCTACTGATCAGTTCACCTGTCTTTTTGTTACCGTCTGTATTCCGATGTCCTAGGACACATATTAGAGCAACGCTTTGCTGTCAGTCTAGTTTCATAGGACCTCCCTGCACTTAGATGGGATTAAATTGAAAAAAGAGCGGTATCTAGTTACTGAGGCCTAGGTTCTAGGTAATAATTTCCTAAATAACGAAGACCGGTCTATATTAGACATTTGCAATGATAAAATAAGAGTTCAGCTATTTTCTCTTCTTCGCATGATTGCAATCTGGATTTTCGATAGGAACTGCGATGTAGGTTTTAAAAGCATAATCTGCATCTAGTATCATGCACGCCTCCCTAATTGCTAGGTTACTTAGTTGGGTGAGGGAGGGAGGGGAGGCAGGGGTTTCATCGAATAATGCCCCGTTTCCCCAAGGGAATTCATCTTGGATCGGTCGAGCATACTGGGGTATTAAAGTTATTTTTAACATGCCGTTGCTTCAACCATACCGGGAACGTAAGTGCACCAAAAAGTTCTTATTGATATTCAAGGTTGGTATAATGCAGCCCATTTTGTTAGCTATTTAACGCCTATGAGATATGAGCAAGCTTCTTTTCCAGTCCAGTGACCCATTTCTCTCAACCTCAATGCGCTCATGGTTTCCTTTTTCTCGATGAAGAGATCTATTAAGTGTAGGTTCTTAAGAACATTGAGAGCCGACCTCAACTTTTTTAACCCAGAGATCATTAACAGATCCTAGACAGAAATCTGCAGCACGCACAACAAGTTTAGAATTTTAGAGGTGCGAAAACTAAGCAATGAATCTTCTATCCCAAGGGCCATTTTCTCAATGTCTGGTTAAGCACTAATCCGAGCTTTAACTTTCGGTTAGTAGCAATAGTTAGTTCTTAACCGTACATTGAGAAAACGGCTCTAAATGAAACCAAAAGGGTAGAAATGGATTAAACCAAGTGAGATCGCATTCCTCATAAATGGTTCCGAAAACTTATTGATTGCACAATTCGGCACAGTTCAAGTTTTGAGAAGCGAATCTGCATAAGGAACATAATTCTGTTTCTACCTGTTTACGTTAACCCAGAAAAAAAAGTCTATGTAGTTAAGTACTTGAAGCATATCTTAATTTAAAATGCAACCCTATTTTTTACTTTTTTCAGACCATGCTTTTATACAACGTCACGAGTCATCGCTATATTGGAAAACCATGCTCTACTCTTCTCCTTGGCAGTTTGAAAATAATTTCAAAGTTTTCTTACCATTAAGGTATGAGCACACACGCGATTTTGGTGTTGAGACAGACGCTGTAAAAACCCAACACATTAAGTTATATGAGCATCCGCACACAGTCGCGTTACTATCGCACAGCAGCACACCGCGTTTTTACTGCGATTTTTTTCTTCTTCTTCAACTTTTTTTTAATTTCTTTTGTGATAGGAAAGTTTTTAAAAAAAAAAATTTATTAAAAATGGTTCGATACGGAAAAGTTAATAGAAAATGTGCGGCAACATCGCATTTTATTTTATTTTTTAGAAAAGAAAACAATTTTTTAAATTTTTTACACAGAAGAAATAAGCAAAAAGTAAATCAGCTGTTGCGACTTCAGTGCTGCAAAATCGCGACAATTTGTGGTATCGTGCGATTTCGAAGTTTGAGAATTTGCAGCACCGAAAACGCTGCGACATCGATGCGACGAAATCGCGTGTGTGTGCGCATACCCTTATTTAATATAAAGTATTCAAAAATTAATTGTTAAGAGATAAAAAAGGAAAGCACATTTTTTTTAAAAGGAGCACTCTGGATTAAAATTGAAAAACGATTGAAACAAATTCACAAAAACTGATCAAAATATACTTTTTCTTGTTGTAGAAACATTTGTGCTGCTCGCCGTTTAATGCTGACATAAATATAAAGCTTCAAGTCGTTGATTTCTGATTTGTCGTTCATGGACGACATTTTTCAGGTGTCCCCTTAAACATTTATAAAATAATTCAATGGATTGAGACCTAGTGATTCCAGCGACCATTGGACGAACCCACCTTGACCACTTCAAAAAAAGTAATAGCACGTTTCTCATAAATTGAGAGCGTAAAAACTTACTATAAAAAAAAGAGTGCCGCACTCGGTTTGTGATTTCGCCTCTAGATTCTTATAAAATAGAAAAAGTTATTTTAGTCGCAATTTATTGTAGAAAATTTATTAAAATTATTATATTTTATTTCCGATAGTTTTATAGATAAGTAAGTATTATTTAATTTGTATGGTCAAAGTTGTGCATTGAACTTTCGTTGGACAATAGCAAAAACTATTATTAAAAAAAAAAAACAAAAATTTGTAAGCAAGAGCTGGTAAAAATATTATTTCTAACCACTATAGGTATACAATAATTACAACGCAAAACTTTGGCCTCATTGTGGCACTTTGTAAATCCACTTTAAAATTTTAGTTTGCTATTGTTATAAAATAATTCTGTTTTTTTTTTTTTTGTGTGTTGTGTGATGTATTTGAATGTTAGCCTACCATCATCATCGAATTTGAATTGTTCTAAACGCAAATTTTACACATGGCTGCATTTTGGAATCGCATAATTGTCAAAGCCATTATTATTAACAAATAAAATAACAAACAACACAAAAAAAAATATTAACAAAAAATATCTGCAATTATTTGCTATTCATAGAAAAAATGTTAAACAAAAAATTACAAAATACTTCTTTTTTTTTTTTTGCAATTGTTCTTTGTCACTTTTTTGTTATTTATTAAATTTGATTTTTTTATATATTTGTTTACTACTTCTTTTTTAATTACCATCAAACTTTCATAAGAAATAGTTCAAAGTTCATTTTTTTGACAAATTTAATTTCCGTATTTTATTATATGTGTTTTTTTTTTCCAAATTTAATTACAAGTTCTAAGCCATAAATTTTGCAATGCTTCATGATTTGACAAAAATATTTTTCAAAAAAGAAAGATTTTTATATAAACGTTAATAATAAAAAAGACATGCTTGATTGCACTTAAAAAATACTGTTGTTCTTACTGTTTATTATTATCATCTACTGTACTTATTTTTATTTACTTAATTTTTTTAAATACTTCCCTTTTTATTTCACAAAAAAAAAAAACAAGAGTTTAAAAATAAAAATTGTGCAAATCATTTTGAAAACAGCGTATGAGAAATATACATACATATAAATAATTTTTATCTTTGTAAACAAATTTATATGCAAAAAATGTAAAAATTAAAATTAATAAAAATGACAGCAAATGTTTAAATGTTATTTTATACTCTTTTTTAATTAGAATAATTAAAGAATGGGGATTTTGACCATTTCTGTCACGCCGACACATCATCATCATCATGTACTCGGACTTGTATATTTATTCTACGCGTGTTCTCGATCAACCGATGGCAGTTGGTGCTACTGCAATCTTCTCAAGCATACAGAATGAAATCTACCTTAAAAAAAAATTATAAAGTAAAACCACCATAAACTATCGTTTATTCAAATCACGTTTATTCATGTTGTTTCTGTGAAAATTTATGATTACAAATCTCTGAAATTGTATTTAATTAAAACAGAAAATTTATTTTTAATTTTTTAAGTGATTTACGAATGTTTAAAATCAAATTATGGTTATTTATTTGTATAAATAATATTATATATATATAAGTGCATATATATAGTAACTACTTCTATACAATTTTAGCCCTTGTTTTCGAGTTAAGATAATTTCGTTTGGAAGTTTGTGATTCCATTCCAATAGAAGATATGCCGAAATGCAACACTGCCCATAGAAAGCAAGTGTCCCATTCGAATCCAAATTCTTTTCTAAGAATATATCCTATATATCCTGCAGGCAGATTCTGTTTAACAAAGGGACACTGCAATTCTATCAGCAAATTGTTAACAACAAAATACCAAAACAATGGTGAACTCAATTTAAAATATTTTGAGTGCATTTCAAATCTAAAAATTGATTTTTTTTAACCATCTGTGGTGTTCGAGAATAGTATCATCGGATAAAACACAAACAAGTTTTATTAATTCTTGTCTGAATATTTTGAAGAATTAACTACCAGCAAACGATGCAAAATCAGCAAGCAAACGCTCTAGGAAGCTATTACCTCTCGGTAGAAATATATAAATCTGTGGCAGTAATAACTGGTAACTATCTTACACTAGTTTACAGCCGAAAAGTACCAAGATCAAAACATGTTTGGGTGAATAAATTGGGACCTCCTGAATACAAAAACATTTTTTTTTTCTATGGTAAGAATTTTTGCCGAGCAATAATTTTGTGTTTTTCGGGGTATAGTTTCACTCAAACCCTTGTGGAGTTCAAACAAAGAGTTCGATCATGATGAACTGCAAATTATTAAAAAAGTAATTAAATAAATAAAAGTAATACACTTTCAATCGATATGCTGTTTGGTTTGATCGAATAACAAATGGTTGAGTAATGTTTCCTCAGAATTCAAACTTTGGCAATTTTTCAAGTTTTTTTCAAATTTTCAATTTTCAATCCCATTTATTTTTAACTTAAATTTTTTGTACATTTTTTCGCGCCACCAATCGGTGACGGCGAAACATCGCTTGACTCACTATTGTCATGCCTCACTATTGGCTTCCTTGCCCTATTTAATTTAATGGAAAAAATCGACTTGTTCCAAATGTCGGAGAGCCCAGTTTAGTACACCAAAATGATACTGGTTGCATGCTTTAACTAAAGCCAGTAAAAATTTTTTTTTTATAAAACTAATTATTATTTATAGATTTTTATTTTTTTAATCTGGTATAAAAATTGTTGATTTTTATGTTTTTGCTAAACTAGAAAAATTATTTTTCATCTTTTATTTTCGTAAGAATAAAAATCATTTTTTAAGTTTAATTTTTTTGCTCAGAAGTAAAAATCCTTACTTGGCTGTTTTTTGAATTCGCTTAAGGTCTCTTCATCAAGTGAAGTATCCGGCGACGAGAGTCCTGAGATAAGAGAAATTTACTTATTATCGTGGTGACAATAACAAACCTTTTTTTTTTTACTTTTTTGCTTCGAAAAAAAATAATAAAGAGCAAAAAAATAAACTCAAGCTATAATTTTTATTCTCGAGAAAAAAAAATAAAAATCATAATTTGATTTTTCCGGTTGAGCAAAAACATAAAAATCAAATAATAATTTTTATAGCAGATTGAAGAAATAAAAATCTGACAATAATATTATAGTTTATCGGAAAAAATTAAAATCACAAAATAATTATTAAATTTCTTCTTTTTTTTTAATTGCTTATAATATTTACGGTTCCTGGTCTTAACAGATACCGCCATAGGATAACTCGTACTCAAAGAGTTGTAGAATCGATGAGTGGGAATGCATGCCTCTGCCAGTCTTTTTCTTTTTACTATTTTCTGCTACATGTACATTCGCTTCCGACTCTTCCATCAACTGGCAGCTATGACAAGCAAGACCCTTCTACTATTAATAATTTGGTTTGTTGCTTAATATTTGGAGGTCAGTGATGGAAGTATGGACTACGAGTTATTTTGTTGGTTGTATGTACAAGTACTAGTATATCTTGCCGTCAATATCTAGCTTAAATTTGATTGAAAAAATACCCCCTTACCTTTTTTGTGGCCGCATCCAAATAATTTCTACAAAACAAATAACTATCTCTAGCATCTCTTTTTAAGTCATCTAAAATGAATCCCAATTGATACCAGAATACAGTCAACTAGAATCTGAGTATACCATCTTGATCAAAAAGTTCCCGGAATAACCACTGTTTGGCGCTCCCATCGTTCCGATTTGAGTTCTGTTAAGTTGGTACATCTGTTGTTTATTTTTCTTCTAAATCTTAGCATCATAGTTTGACATTTGCAAAAGTTACGTAGCCAAGAGTACATCTATCTCTGTGTGCGTTGGCAATTTTTACAATTTTATTAAAGAAAACGGTAGTTTATCAGTGGCACGAGCGGTTCAAAAGTGGTCGTGAGTCAATCGAAGATGATGAACGCAGTGGCAGACCATCGACATCGAAAACCGACAAATACGTGGATAAAGTAAACGAAATTTTGGTCAATAACCGCAAATTAACCATCAGAGAGTATTATTTGGGCGTTATGAGGCGTTTGCGTGAAGCAATTTGCCGCAGGAGATCAGAATTATGGACAGAAAACTCGTGGATTTTGCATCGTGATAACGTACCGTCGCACAGTGCAATCATTATTCGTAATTTTTTGACGAAAAATGCAACAAATACCATCCAACAGCCACCGAATTCACCTGATTTGGCTCACTGTGACTTCTTTCTGTTCAATCGAGGTAGAAAACCATTACGGGGAACGCGTTTCAGCAGTCGAAAGGAAGTAATGGAAAAATAGCAGGAAGCACTGATGGACATACCGAAAACCGAATATAAAAAATGTTTCGAGGATTTGATCAAGCGCTGGCATAAGTGTGTTGCAGTCGATGGGGATTACTTTGAAGGGGACAATATAGATTTAAATGAATAAACTTGTATTTTTAGTTTTCTGAATGAATTCCGGGAACTTTTTGTTCAAGATGGTAGTTTGGAGCTTATTTGCCCTTCTCTAAAGAAATTCTATGGCTCACTTAATATCATAAGAAGCGAACACAAACCAAGTTTTGCTTTCTACTCTTTCTACTTGTAATAAGAAATTCGTTATTATTTTAAATCATTTTCAGTTAGAAGATTAAGCTTATGAAAACTAGTTTCTTCATCTCTAAAATATTTCCCCAACAGAATAAGAAGTTCCCACAAATTTCCATTAAACTTTTTTTCTGTTAGCAAGTATAGGCAAAACGTATCTGCATTCCTTATTTCTCCTTTTCAGCGATATTTGTAGTGAACTCATGCACGAATTAACATTTTCATATACAATACATATAAAATATTACAACAAAGAGCGCATTCATTTACCTTTTTATAACGAAAAATAGTGTAATTCTAAAAATACCTGTTTATATATATCTAGTTAAGTACAACATAAAGACTGAACCACTAGAAAAAAAGGCACAAAATTCCTGCCAGCAAATGAGCTACGCTAAATCATGCTGTTTCACGTAGAGAAAAAGATGACTATGTAGCTTAAGAAGCAACAACAACATCTATAAAACTTTACTACTTTTATACCGGTTTCTACGGCTACCTTTTAGATATCAATTCAATTGTACAACTTTGACTTTAGTATGCAAAGTGCGAAATTTAATTGTGCAGCACATTTAAATGTCGATTATAATCATCCAGATGTTGCTGCATCACGTTGCTACAACATGTTGCTAAGGTGAAATACTAAAGAAAAACAGACGTTTTTTTGGCTTGTCATATAAAGTTTACATTTATTGCATCATTGAAATATAGGATACAAATATTGACCTTTATAAAAAACATACAATTGTACATTTACAAGTTACATCATTGTTAAGAAAGACAGTGATTGATTTAAATTATTACATGCATGTAAATATGAACGAATATAAATTTTTTTTAAAATGGTAAAAAACAAGATATCATGCTTTCGACTTTATGCGTGTTTTGTTGTGTAATTTTGAATACATATCGATGGAATCAGGCAATAGTAAAAGTACTGAATCAGCTTAGAATGAGTTTCAAGTGAGTTGACATCTTAAATAAGTCAAAAGTTATATCCAAAAAATACTTAGAATATAGAATAAATGTTGAAAATGTGAATGCTTTCACTATAAAAGAGTATGACAAAAATTAACTTAGAATATTAATTGCTCAAACCCATCGATGTGTCAAAAAAATGTTCGTTGAATTATTTGCAATTCTCATTGTTCCAACAAACGTTGATAATCAGCAAGAATTTGTTCCTCTTGCACTAGCGGCAAATCCAAATAATCAAATTCATTATCGGTTATATCCTCGTTGAAACGTTTATACGCTTTCAATGATTCCTTGTCCTTTTTGACTTTTTTCACAACTTTTTGAATTAAGGTAGCAGCACCTCTGGAAGTAGATGGTCCGTCAGTGAGGACAGTTGCGCTATCAGCAGCCATGCGCTCCATTGTAGCTAGCAATTCATCTTCATTGCCGAAACTTTTTACCAAAAAGTCAATTGCCTTTTCAATGTCATTGCGTGAGATTTCGAGTGCGGTGCGAATCATTTGTTCATTGAAACCGAGATCTTGGAGCTAACAAAAAAAAAACAAGGATCAATGATAAATATAAGCTTAAAATATGAAGTACAAACCTGTGCTACTAATATATCACTCGCAATTATTTGTGTTTTTGGTAGATTCTTACGCAATTCATCGACACGTGTTTGCAGCATATCCAACTAGAAAATAAAAAAAAATCTCTATTTATTTGAATCTCTATAGCTTAGAGTCTCAACAAATTATACATACTGCAAGGGTCACATTATTCTTCGTTAGCTTCAACGCCTCCACAACCAATTCACGCTCGAACCCCATATCCACAAGTGTGCAAAGGCTACGTGGATTCACCCAATCTGCATCGTTTTCATTATCGCTGTGATGCTCTTCCTGAAGTTTTTGATTGGCTCTACGCTCTTTTTCCGAACGTTTACGTGATTCAACCAATTTTTGTTTGCGTTCAATGATAAAGTTGACAGCTTGCTCTACGTCTCCAGCACATGAGCGTAGTCCCAAACGTGCTTCAAACGGTTCATAGCCCATTTGCACAAGTGTAAGTACATCGGTTTCATCAACTTTCAACTGGCGCAATTCAGCAGATGCTGTTACCAGCTTCTCGTATGCTTCATTACGATTATTTTGATGAAAACATACGACGCCTTGTAACAGATGTAAACGCATGATGAGTGCACGTTCCGGGCAGCTATTTCCTTTGAGCGATAGCAAGCGTTCTAAGTTCTCACCATAACTGCGACGAAAGCTGCGCTCGCAAATATCCAAACGTCTGGCAGCATCTGGTAGTTGCGTGACGTTCTATAGTGAAGGAGAAAGGGGAAATTGGGAGAATGTAAAAGATATGAAGTTATTAAAATATCTAAAATAAGGAAATAAAATATCTAAGATTAAGATTATCACGTTTTTGCACCTCGTTAAACCTAAGCAACCTAAATAAATATTGGGTACCCAACTGCAGTAAGATTTTAGGTTTGAGCAAAAAATAAAAGGCGTTCTAGGGAAGCCACCTGATATCTTCAGTTTAAGGGCTCTTCAAAGTATAAAATAGAGTCTGGTACATAGTAAGCGCTGCAAACAGCATTTGTTTTCAAAGTTAGACCGTCTGAATCAATATGTGCCCTGTCATCAAACAAGAGGTAAACTAAACATTGTAGAGATCTACAAAATATGTAGTCAACCACATTATGAATCAAACCTATATAAGAAAAACTAACCCAAATGGTAACCGAATTTCATCAAATTCTTTTGCTTTACATTTAGGAACAAACTCATGTTCAATCGATTCTATACTCTACTAGGTGTTGGAATGGAACTGAAGATGTGATCCTCGTTGCTATTTCAACACGCTGATATTTTCTTGCCGTTTTTGTATTGGATCAGAACAAGAAGTTTAGATATGAAAATATATCGGCTACACAGTCAAGACAGATTTCATCCCCTTTGGTTTTGTTTCATCTGCCAACAATGAAAATCATCAGGTAAACATTTTGGTCTCCTAAATTCAGACTTAGCAAAAACAAATATATATTTAGCTACAAAATATTTGTAGGTTTCACTTTGATGACTCAGTCTTTAGTGATAAAATTATGCATAGCAGATAACTCAGATACCTTCTCTACAAAATAAATCTGTTCTTTTCCAATTTTGTGCACTGACGAGGGTGGATGACATTTTTTTCACCCTTACTCTGAACTACCTAAAAAACTACAGTTGCTACATTTACAGTTGCTAAATTTCAGGTAGCATTCTGAGAATTTTCTGAAAATATATTTACCTTCAAGCATAAGTAACACCAAACAATATCTAAATTGACAAGCGCATAATTGTCCACCGCTTCGAGAAATTTCGAATTGCATGTTGTAAATCGTTCATCAGCTTCGAGTAGCAAAATCAAAGCTTCATCATAATGCAGCCGTTTCATGGCAGCACGTGCTTTCTCGCACAGACCCATAGCTATCAAGAGAGCACGATTTTCATTTGGTGGCAGAAATACAGCATTACCATCTTGATCTTCCATCTAAAGAGAAGTAAAATTATAATAATTTCCTCAATTTTTCCTCTATTTAACCAAAAATTTACCTCGAAGAGCTGCTGTTTTGAGTCTACAATTTTCTCAACATCCATTTTGATTTTTCGGATGCGATCGTACATGGCTTCCTTAGTGTTTGATTGGTCCTTATCGACTTCGCTAATGATTACCATCAATTGTTGATTGTTATTGAGACCTGCGCATAGTTGAAATGAATATAAAACATTTAAAGGTATATAATTTAGGTATATACCTTGTACACTCAATGGCCTATCTGGATCAATAATTTTTCCCAAAGATATACATTTTATTCGATTAGCATCGTTCAAGTGCAATTTTTCAGCAATTTTGACTGCCAATTCTGAGCCTAATGCATTTAAGTCACATTTCACTTCCAGAATATTTTGTGTGCCTTCTTGATTGTTAATGCGACGAACACTAAAGGTGGCAATACCTGTAAATTTTACAAATTTACAATGTAATTTTGCAGGTATATAATATGGAAAATAATATTAATTTAATTTAATTAATTACCAGTTTCCTCGAATTGCTTTCGTGATTCCAACTTCCTTAGAGCGCCATCTTGTAGTTCTGTTAGCGCTAGTTTGCAGTTGGAGACGGATATACCCAGCTCATGGCTGAAATCTTCAGCTAGACGCTAAAAAAAAAACAAATGCATTGTTTCTTCAATATTTAAATCCGTTTTTTCTGGGTGCTGGTACTTACATCAATTTCTGATTCCACACTCCCAATTCCAGTAAAATAATACGGCTCCAGCCATAATTTTATAGCAAATTCCTGGAGGCGTGCGCGCACTTGTATAATAATATTATCGATGCGCGACATAATTCGTTATTTATAATAAATAATCTTGGAAATTCCGGATGTTGTTACCGGTATTTGAATTTGTTATTTTTTTCTATGAGGTTTATGTGGTTTTTCGCTGTTTATTATTGCTTGCTCAATTTGTACTGCTGATGTTCAATCTATTTCACAATATTCTCTGGTAAATTCTCTACTATTATTTATTGTTTCACTTGCATTCCTTTTTTTCTCTAGAATGACACGTTCAATTTCATTCCGTTTTTTGTTTTCTCGTTTTTATACTAACAAACAAAGAACGTAAAAATAAAAATAAAGTTACAAAAACAAACACAGATGATTTTGATTGCGACTCGCTTTTATTTTCTCTATCAGTTTTTTCTTTGTTCTTTTGTTTACCTGAAAGTAGCAGGTTTGCATTTTGGTGGATGATGCGCACGCGCTTGATAAGGTTGCCAGATGTGTGGTAATTTGCAGGTTATAAGTGTGGGTGGAATGTTTCGAATGTTTTCTTTAGTTATTCATTACTCATTGCGGTCTAGTGTTTCTAGTTTTCTGTAATTTTGTTAGGAATGTAATAGAATCAATATCTTAGTTAATTTATTTTTCATATTGCGCTCTTAGAGTTTCTATGCTCTAAAGCTGTAGGCTTATTGATCAAAGTGCTCACGGCTATCCAGTGAAAGATGAGAAGACAAGGTTGCCAGCCTGAATACTGAAAACGTGATGATTACAATTCAAGAACCACTACTATTGACTAAAATTCTTAGGGAAACCGATTTTAGAAACTATAGCTCTTTCTATGTATATACAAAGTTGGAATAAGGTGAAGAAACTTGCACAGAATAGATTCAAGCGGGGCCCATTAATTGTGTACTGGATCGAAAACATTTATTTTATAGGAACATCAATTTAAAGAGAATGGACTTGGAAAATAATTTGTAATAATGATCAAGGATATATTAAATCGGTTTTAACATGAAAAGAAAATTTCAATTCAATTCCACTTGCTTTCTCTGATTCATCAACTTACTAACATGTGTAGGAATTCAAGGATAACTGGTAATAAAACATTGGACTGAGGGTTAAATTGCATACCAATAATATCTCCTGCTGCCATGTATGGCCAATAGCTGTGACTTACTCAGTAAAAAATGTGGTAATAAAATCGAAGAGATGATGAATAATGAAAAATTGCCATTTTATATCACTTGTTTCGCTTGATTTGAAGGAGTGTTGGTTTTTGGCATGACTTTATGTAAGCCACTTCCTTTTTCTAAAACATTCAGAATTATATTGCTGACCAATTCACAAAATGTGCAAGCATGAACACCTGTCTGCATGAGAGAGGTAGAAAAAATAGTTAGTTCGAGGAAGACAGGAGAGTATCTTACACTTAATTACTACCTATTTCTTTCAGACAAGCGTTCATGCTTGCACCCGTGTTAACAACCACTTAGACCATGATCACACTAGCGCAAGTATGAACGCAAGCAAAAAGTAATGGTGTAAACTTTGTTACATAAAAGTATCGTATTATATTTCTACATTTCTTCGTCACAGAATAAAAAAAATTTGGTAAAAAATCGAGATAAAATAAATATTAGTAGTGTGTGCCATAGAAGACGCGTTATATATTTGTGGTGTTGCCTATTCAACTTTTAAAAAATTACGAGTCAATTACGAATGCCAATATTGAAACATTCATGCAACTCTGCTATCTCTTTCTAACTACCTTTTTTCTGCCTGTCTCTTTCACACAGCTGTTCATTCTTGCTTTAGTTATTCATGGTCTTGAGTTGCCCTAGACGATTAAATTTTTGCTTCAATAAATGTGTATACGTTAGTGGAAATTGGTTTGATTTTGATTGATGTAGCCTACTCGTTTTTTCTATCACTCAGCAAAATTTAATGAGAATAATTAATAATAAATTCCAAATTACTGTTTTAAATAACTAAATTACTGTTTTTTTGGTAAACAATGACACTAATCACTAATGATACTAATCAGGAAAATTACTACAAAAACCCCTTTTATAAAGCCGCTTAATGATTGGTAGGTATATCCACGTCACCAATTATTGGGCACAGCATCTGTAACGTTTGGTTTCCACTATGTCGTACTCAATGACAAAGAGAGAAAAAAAGAAAATTCCCTATGTAGAATTGCCAACATGTTGGCAAATTTAAATGAATTTGACATAGTGAAAACCAGGCATTACATACATAGCAAGAATTCTTATGCGCCCAAGGACTAATGAGTATGGGCAGTGTAATGGTGAAAAATGCCTAAATTTCATTTTCATTAAATCCTTGTGCTGTGGGTGGACTTATTTAAGGATCAGAGGTTTCTTCAAACCAGCGTTAAACTGTAGGTCTAACCATGTGGTATCACAATGGGCCGTGTGTCGCTAAACAGCCACTTATCCTAACATAACCTTACACATTTTGTTGACCCTTTTGAACTACCTCTATGGTAGAGGTGGGGGGTAGAGGAGGCCCGCCCATGTTGGTTGACTGACAGTCTCAACAAGGTAAAAGTAAAATGAGAAAAAATTATTTGTCCCCAGAGCTGTGGAAAAGAAAAAAATGTTCTAAAAAATCCAAAAAATTCACGTTTTCGTGCGTTTTGTTATTTTAGCCTTCACTGTGGAAAAGGGCTTACAATTCGACATAGTTTTCGTTGTCTTCATTTAGGTAAAAAAAAAAGGAAAAACTAAAATAGCATTATTATCATTGCATAATTTTAGGGTTAGTGTTTATTTCTGCATAACAAAGATTTATACAACAATTTTGATTTTTAAGAAGGAAAATTTGTTTAGAAACAAAATGTGAAAGTTTTCAAATATAAGACAAAAATATTAAACTCCCAGCTGATGAAGCCGCTTAAAAACAAAAAGCAAAAACGAAAAACAGCTGATACTAAAAGCAAACTTAAGATAAACAAAGGACAATTCCCCCTACAAACGAAGAAATGGCGTAGTTTCTATTCGCCTTGCATAGTACATTTAACGACTTTGTGTGGTTGTTATTGATAAATAGATAGAATAGATTACACCATCCATCAACTTCGTTAATTTGAATAGATTGAAAGATTTTCTTTGAAATAAGTACAAGTATACTACGCTCAACAAAGAGAAACGCAAATTACAAAGTAAATAAAAATAAACGTTTAATGTTGATTACTAACTAAAATAATAAATGCTCGTAGTTAACAGAAGGAGAAAGAGAAAGATAGAAGCCGAAGAAAAGGCAGTATTACATACAGTCAACTGAAAAAATCGATGTTTAATTATATTCATAACATTTTATTACTGCGTTCTATGCATAAAAAGCTCATAAACACCTAAATTACTTCAAATTCAATAAAAATCGAATTAATTTTGACAAACATAACAAGTATCTGCGAAAATAACTCAAGTAAAAAATCGAATATCTACGACTATTCTATATTTATGTGTCAAGGTCAATTGAAAAGAATCACGAAAAATAAAATACCAAAGGTTAAAGTAACGTTAAGCGGTAAAACAGTCGGCGACGAAGACGCAGTTTGAAATTTTAATCAATTATAATTGAATCAAATATGGCTACCGCCAACGACACCAAGAATGGTGGCAATGGTGTCTATGTAGGAGGAACACCAGCAAACGCAATTCTAATGGAAAATGTTACAGTATCACCACGCCACACAGAGTCTTCGTCGTATGACAAAAAAGATATATCACAGCAAATTAATTTTGTTAATAGTCATCATGTTAACAATGATGGTGACGATAAAATTGCACTCGTCACAAAAAATACTGAACAGCATCCGCATCCGGAAATGGAAATTGAAAGTTCAACACAAAAATCACGTTGGCTCTCATCACTGCACAGTGTCATATTTATAATTACGTGCGCTTTGGCAGTTCTAATTGTATTTCGAAATGTTTTGACATGGTAAGTATTATATGGAGAAGGAAGGTAGAGTTACTGCATATCTGCTATGAATGTAGTTTTATTTGTTTAACTTTATTTATAATTTTAGTGGTATTATATCATTTGCTTATTATATATTTGACATGATTTGAAACTAGAAAAAGGAGTAAGTGTAAATATTTGATTGATAGGAAGTATAACTATGTGAAATTTCGTAAGCTAATTAAGTTTAGAGTATAAGCCTTCTACCACTCAACGTTTTTACCTAGGGAACCATCCGTTGACTAATTTAATTTGTGAAATATATAACAAAAATTAATTAAAATTTTAACTCTTGGAGTCGTTAGCCCCGAAATATGGGGGCAAGTTTTTATCTCTTCTGAATCTCTATGAATCTCCACCTAATAGTTATATGTTGGACAGTGCTATCGCAGTAACTTTCGTCTACTGGAAAGTTTTCATGTAAGCAATTTTCACCTGGTCTGAGAAAGAGAAGTCGGTAAGAGGGAACAATTCTTTCTGAGCTGCCTGCTCTTGGAACCGGGCCAAGTTTAGTGGGTTTAGAACTGGCCTGGCCTGGTTGAGAGACCGTTGGCCACACAAGTTTTTAACGAAAGTTTTTCAACTGATGGAAAGTTTCTATGAGATATTTCTTCTCCAAGCCCCAACAACCGAACTTTTGTTCTAGTTACATTATATATCGAGTGAGTTTTAAGGGTTCAGTTAAAAAGAATGGAAGCTCATGTTGTCTATCGATGAACTCAAAAATCTGATTCATTGATTTTCACGTTAATAATCCAAATACTATTCTGGACTGTACTCAATACGTTAAGATAATTAACTATCACGATATGAAAAACTTTCGGGAATATATTCTGAAACATTATTCCATGTAATTGTGACCCTGATTTATGGCTTAAGCAGGTTTTCAATTCAATATTCTTTATTAAGCCATTGGGTTTAAAATATATGAATTTTCGGTATAGTAAATTTTATTCACTTTTGTGGTCGACCGAGTGCTGCACTCTATTTTATTTTTTTTGTATGAAGTTTTTCGCTCTCTTAAATTGAGAGCGTAAAAACTTCATATAAAAAACAAAGGTGAAGTTGCCAGCAACTGATTCTTCTTCTTTCTTTGCAGTCATCATTGTTTACTTTTGATTATTTACTTTTTTCTCCATTTTGATATTCACTACATGCCGCCATTACGCCCTCAACAATAAAAATGTGTTAGTTTTTTAGGAGACTATGAAAATTAAATCTAGAGGTTAATTTTCAAAGTCATGACTTAAGTTCATGTAAATTTCGTTATTTGAAGTTATATATAAACAGGTTAATGAACAAATGTAGTCATCACAACAACAATGTGTACAGAGACGGGCAAATCAGACGGCCGTTTCGGAGTCCGCCACAATTCCTCATCAGTGATCTTAGTGGTAGTTCTTAATCTTTCAATATCCTATATAAGCTACTAATATTTGAAATCATAACCCAGAATTATGGATTTGATTCCAAATATCTTCACTGAATAGAGATATTGAAAGAAACTACCACTACCGTTCTATACACTTATGTTGTTGTTTTTTTCCCATCGTAGCTAGTCTGCATAACAGTTCGTTATTTGAAAGTCTAGTACATGGGAGAGTGTGTGTGTGTGTGAGAAAATGATTCTAGGTGTCATTTTTTCTGAACGGTCCCCATTCGATCAGTTCATGATAGTTTTTTAGGAGACTATGAAAATTAAATCTAGAGGTTAATTTTCAAAGTCATGACTTAAGTTCATGTAAATTTCGTTATTTGAAGTTATATATAAACAGGTTAATGAACAAATGTAGTCATCACAACAACAATGTGTACAGAGACGGGCAAATCAGACGGCCGTTGTGTTGTTATTGTTTTTGTACGGCTGATTTTGGCATTTTATGGAAGCAACAACAAAATGGTGTTGTTTTTGCCAAGGTGAAATTGTTGTTGTAATCTTGCTATCACCCTATAGATGATTTCACAATATAAAAAATTAAAAGAGAGTGCGGCTCTCGCCCAGCGAATTCGCCTTAAACCATCAATTTCCCGCTACTTATTGATCGAGTGGAGTTTCAGGTTGAAGAACTATTTATTCAATAAGTAAAGAAGTAATCATGGTAAAATTATAACAGGTGATAGCAGCGTCAACTCTTTTTTTTTTTGGTCTCCATGTATTGGTTCTTATGTTTTTGACAACTACGATTTTTAGCAACAACAAAGGGGCGTGTTGTTATTGTTTTGTTGTAGTGCTGCTACCACCATGTTAAATCCGCCTTGGAAATAATTTACCATTACTTTTAATAAATAAATGCAGCACAAGTGTAGCGCACTTGAACTTAAGCAAGGTCGAATATATTATTGGCACTCGACGCCACTTAACTCATTTCTCTTTGACAAAGCTTCAGCAATAGTTCACTCTTCTCTTTTTTCATTGCGTGTGAGATTCTATATTTTGAGATTTTTTAATTTACAATTTTTTCCTCACTTTTTGTTTATAAATTCATTTTTACCATATATATGTACATACAATTAACACACGTACATGCAAATGCAAAAAGAAATTAACAAAATATACAAACAAATATACACAAAGAGACAGTATACAAGTTTCTAGCTCGCTAACCATCTATCTATCTAGCTGCTTATTTATATATGTGCATATATACATATTTGTATGTATCCAAATCGACGACTCTTTGTCGTAAGTTTGTATCTTGATCATTTTATTTTGAAGCTTATTTTCAACACGACAATAAGAAGAAGAGCAAGCGTTCAGCAACCAGTTCAGTTCAATTCAGTTTCATTTCGAACGATCAGTGGGAATGATCAATAATTGCGCGCTTTCTGTATTCGCTTTAAGTTTAACTTGAGTTTTTTTTTATTATTTTGTTTTTCATGCAATAAACAAAAATTCTTTTATTCGAAATATGGAGAAATTTAATGAATTTCCTATTTTCTTTCCCATAAGGCATTTACAAAGTTTTTGGGGTGCTTCTGGCGATTTCTGGCAATCACAATGGGACAAATTTATTGATAAAACAGGTAAGTAATCAGCTAAACAACAACAAAGAAAAGTTTCAAGTTTCAATAAATCATTTTTCAAGTATCTGTAACACAACAATAACTAAATAAAAGAGGAAATTAGCTGTTAAGTGGATTATTGTGTTGCCAATTTTTAACTATTGCAACTTTCGCACGTACCCACAAAATTTGTTTTTTACTCAGCTACCCAACGATTTAATTTATTACTTTATTTTGCATTATTTTTTAGTGTATGTAGTTAATTGATAACGCAATTACATACTCGAAATGTTTATTTACAAACGTACATGGAATAGTACCATAAGATCAAAGATCAAATTTCTCTTGAAAATTGAAAAAATGTTAAAGCTAAAGCTTCTGTTTGTTATGGTCGTGGTTAACAGTTTTTTTCTCTTACTGATATAAGCCGCTTTCCGTCGCTTACCGCTACTGAAAACTCGTGCGTCATCCCCCACACTGTATGCCTGCATATATTGCGCGATAATAGTTTTGTTTATGATAAATTCGTTTGTAGTTGTGTTCAGTATTTGTTTTGTTTTTCATTTAATTCATGTAAAATAAACTTTGTATTGTCAACAATTACTTGTGATATCAGTGCGATATCTCGCTTAGTCAGTCAGCTGGCATTCTTTTGTGAGCTTGTATGAATGTAAATTTTTATTGTCACTTAATGAAAAAATATAAAAGCACTGCACTCACTAATAATGTAAAATGCAGTCCTCCTTTTGTTTAATTAAAAAGTTCGTTGTAATGCATTTGTATTGCTAAAAATTAATTAGTTGCACAAAAATTGTACACATGAAATATTTCAGAAATTAAACAAGCTTAGTAGTTGAAGCTGCATTGAATTAAAGTCATAAGGATATTTTGGAAAGACAGGACGTGTATAGAGCACCAAAAATTTAAATAGTTATTACATTCGATCGTAATCAGCCATTTTTCATCTGATTTTGACGAAAAACTTGTAAATTTTTAGAGCATTCAGGTCAATGTAATGTTCGCAATCAAAAAACGATTTATGGCACTAAACTCATAATGATTTTTCCGCCCATCTAAATGAAAAATTAGAATGTTTTCCATTTCGTCGCCGCATGCCATTACGATGGCAACGGCTAGATTTCTGCAAATATTATCGGCTTGACTCATGACTATCACCGCCCAAGTTCTAATCGACTTAGAACTGTGAGGCGAAGCTATGTATTCTAAAAAAATTGTAAGTATAAAACACCAGAAAATTAAAAATGAGTTTTTTGGGTGAAATTAACAATCGGTCATAAATCAATCCTTTTCGATCTGTTTTTGACACTTAAGGTCTGATAATGTCTCAATAAGATCTGTCGATTGGCATCAAACTACCAACAAAACGTTTTCCCTGCAAAAGCTAGTTTTTGTCAAAAAACTTAAAATTTTTTAGCTCACTAGGAGACTGTGCAAATGAAAAACCATTTATTGCGCTGGACTCACATTGACCTAGTGTATCAATCGCGGAAGCAAAAATATGAACTTTTTTTCGACCACACATCTCCGCCCATCATAATGTATACATACATATTCCTGTAAAAATTTTCCGATTGGCAAATTTCTATAAGCATATCAACTCACCTCTTCTAGATAGTCTTTGGTCTACCACGCTTCTTGCTGCTTTGCGGATTCCAACCTTACTTACATATGTATATATATGCAGCACACGATTCACAATTATTTCAACATTTTATTAAAAAACATTCATATTTACTTAAAATTATCAAACAAGTTTCAATTCCTTCATCGACTTTTAAATTTCAGTTCCATTTATGGTTTTCAATTGTTTTTTAATTTTTAACTCTGCAATCTATATTTGCTGGTCAATATGCATTGGTTTAAACCTTCATCTTTAGATTAGTCAAACAAAATTTCGACTGGACTATATTCTGGAACATTTAAGGTTTAAGTTCTTCGACATATATTGAATTCCAAAGCGTTAGGATTTGTGTTGGCATAACATGAAGGCGTTAGGTTTGCCAAGCACCGTTAAGCACATTTTCCTGTAATTCTGAGAACTCACTGCCAAACCATATTTTAAAAATAAGGGATCACTGATTCCACGTTTGCTTAACTTTTTTGTGAGCGTGGTCTTATTGATAGATATATTTGTTCTTGTCTGGTACTTTCACATTCTTTGCCTTCAATGACAAAGTATGACTCATCATCCATTACACAAATTTACGAAGAATTGGGGTTGAAAAAAATTTCGAAATTTGATTTTGATGAGTTTTAATTATGTTTCTATAGTTTTTGAAACAATTTTTTTTTAACAAAATAGCAGTTAAATATCCAATAATTCCAAATACTTTTCATTTGTATTTTTAAAAACTTCGACATTTTTAGCAAACTGTCTATAAGACTTTGTTTTTCCACCCACTGTTTCTGCTTTCAGAAAAGTGCGAGCTGATGCTATTTATAAAGCCTAGCAAAAACTAAAACTTTTTTTAATAAATATGTATATATCTCATTAACCATAATAACCTGAATGAAATAACCTTTCAATATGGAAATTATTGTTTTTAAAACATATTTGTTCCAGCTGTAAAATAGCTTTCAATAGTCTCATCTACAAATCAACTGGAGCTTAAGGCCTCAACGAAACTTGAAACATTGTGTAATGGCATTCAGTTTCTACCAGCGTGTTTCCTAACATTTATAAGTATGTCAAGTAATTTCTTCCTGGTAGTTTTTGATGTTAAACAATTCCAACAAACGCTTAGCGACATATTACCAAATACAATGTAAGGAGAGTGTGTTCATTGAATTTCCTTTTAAGATGTTTAATTCAAATCGACTCCTACCTTTCAAATTTACCTAAGCTTTTAAAAATTTTAAGAAACCCATTACGGGCATGCTTATTTTTAAATATGTTAAATTGCTTGAAGTATTATTTTTGAGTCCTAGAAGATTTGCAAAAATATTTTTATTTACCATGGAAACCCCAATGCAGTAAATGAAACAACCTCCCATAATGAAGTTTACTAATTTATGAATAATTTCTTTCAGTTCGAATATATACTACAACTACCAGAATTAAATATAAACATAACAAGATAGATAAACCTATGACCAAATTCAAAGTTCAAGGTTTTTATCTGCAAAAAGCTATTTTTGGGTACTCATTAATTAATATTTTCTATCTTTAATGCCATTTGAACCCCCAGCAAATCGTTATCGCTCTTAAATCAAAACAAATAAACTATAAATCAAGTAGAGTGCAAACATATTCGCGAGATATTGATCGAATTTTTTATTAAGTTTGTTGACACCACTTCATTAATATAAAAGAAATTGCAAAAAAGTTTTTATCTAATCGAAGTAAAAGCAAAATTTATGCAATATCATATACATATAACATTATCGCGATTAAGAGTTAAAAATAAGTTAACCTTAGATTTCATAAAGAAAAGTATAAGTCCAAATCAAAGTAGAAAGTTTCTGATGATGATGAAAGACTAATCTCAAAGTTATGAGCAAACAATTAAACTCCTTCAACTGACTCTATTCGGGGTTGCCTTCATAAATTAAAATTAAGAACAAATTTTAAATTAACTAGGGTTGTTAATTGTTTATCATTTTGATTTACAAATATTTTCAGCTTAAGCCAGTTAAAACTGCAAATTTGGGATGTATTAGACCAATGTCTAGAGAATACTTTCCCGCAACCGCACAATAGATAGTTCCCCTGAAGATATAATCAACTTTCCTTCATGGAATGTTCTCATAAGGAAACTATAAACCCCATTAATGAATTCAATAAAAATTTTGAACTTAAGTATTTACCATATATATCTACTTTCAGGTGATGATCCCCTTATTCTTTGGGTATTCGGTACAACATTATTTACAATGTTTGTCTACTGGATGGTTGGTGGTATATACACCTTCATGGATTTAACAAATCGCCCCGGTTTTCTGCGCAAATATAAAATACAACCAGGCACAAATGAACCAGTCGAACGTGCACGTCTAATGAAAGTAATAAAATGTTCAACCTTCCTATACAAACTCAAATTTCTCCACTCATAACTTTATAAATTGTTCCCAAAATTTCAGGTCATATCCCGTGTAGTAAGCAATCAAATTTTCGTTGGCATTCCAATGGCATTTCTCAGCTACAAATTAATGACACTACGCGGCCTAAGTTCCATACGTGAACTACCAACATTTCATTGGGTTTGTGTTGAACTTACCGTTTGTATATTAATGGAAGAATTGTGTTTCTACTACTCGCATCGTTTGCTGCATCACAAACACATTTACAAATTCATACATAAGCAACATCACGAGTGGACAGCACCAATTGCAGTAACAGCAATCTATTGCCATCCAATTGAGCATGTTTTCAGTAATTTGGTACCACCATTTTTGGGTGTTTTTCTAATGGGCTGCCATGTGGCAACAGCATGGATGTGGTTTGCATTGGCAATACTTTCAACACTTAATGCACATTCCGGTTATCATTTACCATTCTTTCCAAGCCCGGAAGCGCATGATTTTCATCATTTGAAGTGAGTTGATTTGGATAAAGGAGATATCAATTTGGTTTTTTAAATATATAATTATTTTTCTTTAAAGATTCAATAACTGCTTTGGTGTATTGGGCGTATTGGATCGTTTGCATGGTACTGATTCATTATTCAGAGCAACCAAATCATATGCACGTCATATTATGATGTTAAGTTTTGTACCACCGCGTGAAGCTTTTCCTGATTCTACCATGAAATAAAATTAAGAGAAGAATGTGGGATAAGAAGAGAAGTCAAAGCTTTAACAGAATTTTCATTTGTTTAATTTTTATTTAAAATATGCGCAAAAAAAAGCAAGATGAATGTAATTTGTAATGGTACACAAAAAGGAAAGAAAAATCCCTATTTATATTTTATGTGATAGTAATAATTATGTCTTTATTTTTACTAATATTTAAGGAAGAGTAGTAATGAATGTAACTATGATTAAAGCAATAAATTGTGTGTGAAGTGTCGGTAATACTAATCAGGATTATGTATACATAAATACATACATACATACCTACAAATATGTACGAGTACTATTAAATGTCTATATATAAATATATATGCATTAGTAAGAGTCTATTCAATAAAAAGAGAAAGCATAATTTATATTTCAATTAAAATAATCGCATAACTTATTATTTTGCTTAAAATTTCGCTATTTAACACTTGTATTCCTACTTAAGTACAAAAGTACCACTGCCACATGATTTCAATAGTGTACTCAGTTTGTCATATCAGGTAAGATTCTTGAGACAATTGCAATTTGAATTTATACAATTTATTAATTGTAAATAATGCAATCAAAAACCGATATATAAAATATAAAAAAATTAGGTTTAATAAATAATGGACCTTTCGACTTTGTATCGTTTTGTATACTTTATATATCACAGGTCTAAATTGGTCTAAATTCTCTTTTAAATAACTCTAGGTTTTTGTCATTGCAAATGAGTACACGCGTACCATAATCTGCTAAATAATATATACTAATTCATAAAAGATTTATTGCAAAAAATATACATAAATGCAATACATATTTACCTACATATATAGGGAAGCTATTATCATGAATATAGATAAGCGCCGGCCACTACAACTTGAGTTCAAAAATAATAATATACAAATTACATACTTAGTACATATTCTACATAGTATTATTAATACATCCATAAAAAAGTTTAGCTCTCTAACAAAAGATTAACGTCAATCTAAATGTAATAAAATTTGGATTTTGTATGCTTTTAGTTTAGGTTTTGAATTCAATAGCAATGGATGTGGCACAACTCAGTCGCTTCGCTTTAAAATGGCGTATTCTTGGTGAGACCATAGAAGCAAAATGGAATGGTTTTTTAGATATAGTTGGTATGTTTAAAGTTTAAAAGAATTTTTCCATAAATTTTATCCCTAATTATATTTATTTCAATCGTATACAGGGGATGATCCACAAATGCTTTGGGTTATTGGTACATCCGCTGTGGTTATCATTACTTATTGGTTTTATGCTTCACTCTTTACATTTATGGATATAACAAATCGTCCGAAATTTCTTCGTAAATATAAAATTCAACCGGGACAAAATGAGCCAGTGGACAAAGAGAAATTGTTGCACGTAAGTCTTTTTTTTTTTGAAATTAGATGTTAGTTACCAAATCCTTTTGTTTAGACTTTGATTTTGACTTTTTTGGATAAAACATTTCAATTTTGATGATGAATCTTTGGTTTCTTAAATTTTTTCAATACAAGCTTACCCGAAATCGGTAAATTTTTTAACATTCAAATTCCCTTTCGGGTCATTTCATAACCCATACTATTTTCTACTTTTTGTTTCTTTCTTTGTTCTCTTATTAAAAAAAGGGACTTAACTCTAAGTTAGGGTTACGACCTCGCGTTATATATAAGAAAGTCGAAACTCAACGTTTACATATTTTTATTAACCGTAAAGAGCGATCTCCATTCTTGCTTTAGTTTCTCCAAATCAATGAATAACACATCAAAATAAGTTTTTTGTTAGCAAATGTCCTTCTTGGGTTTGTGACCTCTTTTAAAACAGTCATAATTCCAAATGAAAAATTTGGAATTATATCCCTTGAAGTTATGTCACGGCATCGTAATTTTTGTACAATTTATATTAATTAAAAAAAAAAAAATCGACATCCTATTTGAGCCTAAATTTGAGTCAAGACGTAGCGCACTTAGGCGAAATTCAAAAAAAAACTGGTCAAAACATGAAGGTCTCTATAAAAATACATAAAACTCAGAATTCTGCAAATGGCTGACGAATTTTGTTTAAAATAAAGTAAACAGGGTTGAAGTAGCAACACTGATTATTAACTTAGTGAACTATCCTTTCAACACAGTATGTACTAAAGCTCCCTCTAAAGATTTGTAGTACTACATGTTATTTTGGTACTTTCATTTTTGAGGTTTTGGCGAGCTTTTTGGATTTTCGCCATAGTTTAAACGGAAAATCTTAGTTTTTGGCAAACTTGTGAGAAATTAGCAGAAGCTTACCACCAAAAATTAAGCAGTAATTGTGGAGTCCACCAGTGAGAAAAAGGCATTTCTTTAACCCTCATGAAGAAAAATGGCTTTTGGGGAGATTAATAATTATTATTATGATGATGGGCAAAGAGGAGAAAGGATCATTGAACAGTGATACTAATCAAACATTTTGATGATTGAGATCGGTGAAATTTCCATACACCTTTTCATAAGTAAAAGTTTACTGATGAAGAATGAAAGTGGTCTATCAAATATTCATCTTTACCTACTGAGTGATCAGTATCAATGATCGCATTTACATTGTGAGTCTTTATGTTTTATTAACAAAAAGTCAAGATTAACATCAGATCAGAAAAATGTAGTATTATCCATTAAAAATCCAATTAAATAGTTAGGGATTGAAGTTCTCCTTTATATCAGAGATCAACAATAAGAAGCTCATACTTATGAAACACTTGAAAATCTTATGTTAAATGTTATCTTATTTTGTAAAAGAAAAAAAAAAAGATTGTGAATGACTTGGACAAAATATTTACTTGCAATTTTTTTGTTTATAATAATATTAATCTAAAATTTATAGGCTATTAAAGTCGTTCTCATCAATCAAATAATTGTCGGCATTCCAGCAACGTATATCATGTACCAGCTTCTTTTCCATAGTCGAAATACAACATCTATCCGTGAACTACCGAAATTTCATATAATTATAATTGACATTATAGTTTGTTCATTTCTGGAAGAGATTATGTTCTACTATGTTCATCGTGCATTACATCACAAATCGGTTTATAAGTATATACATAAAAAACATCACGAATGGACAGCACCAATTGCCGCCATTACCTTCTATTGTCATCCAGTAGAACATATGTTTAGTAATCTACTGCCCATTGGCATATCAATTGGATTAATGAAATCACATATAATAACTGCTTGGATATTCTTCGTTATTGCTATTGTAAATTCACAAAGTGATCATACTGGTTATTGTTTTCCATTTTCTGCAACTTCAGTACGTTTTCATGATTATCATCATGCAAAGTAAGTAAATAGTGGAACCGATTATTGAACCTGGATTGTCTGCCATTTACGGTTTGATACTCTATCGAGAACTTTCTAAAAAGAATAAAATTTAATTATAACAATCAGTAATACATAGCTCAAATCCGTAGCAAGCGATCTAGACATACGGATTCAATAATTGGTTTCAAAATATTAATGTAAATGATTAATTATTAATTCTTTTCTAATTAAATAACTTATACAACAGATTTAACTATAATTATGGTGTATTTGGTTGGTTGGACAAATTACATGGAACCTTTAGAGAACCAAAAGTAGTCGATAATTCATCAATGACATCATCATCAATGATAAAAAATGGCGCACAATTTTTAAATAAAAAGAAAAGTAAAGCTGGAAAATAGAAAAAGAAAATAAATTGTATATTTTTAATTAATTGATATTAGAGCTTTTTAGTGAGAATCTTGGTTAATCAATTATTCAAATAATCAGTTTCTGATTCAGGGTTTGGATTTTACAACAATCGTAGTAAATTTACTAATTTTTTCACAAAATTTTAAAATCTACTCCGTCACTTCGCTTGAATTAAAATCTATACGATTTTTTTCGTTGCGTACTACTTGAACAAAAAGGTATAATACCACTGTTTTTCAAAAATCTGGTAAAAATACTTATATTACTTCTAATACTTCTATTAACAAAAAATATTTATTTTCTTATGTTAAAGAAATTTCTAAATATATTACGAAAATTTTGGTTTTGCTAAGCTTTTTTCTATTATTTACTACGATATTTTATTTCCAATCTCCGAACCCTGATCTGATTGCTTAAATAAATTATTCGAAATTAGTTAATCGATCAAGTATCGACTAAGAATATTTTAGTTGAAACAATCCAAACCGTATGTATAAATGTTAGTGTGATTTATCCTCCTTTATAAAATAAACAAAGACATCTGCTCTCCAAACATTATAGGCGCCCACTTTGAGTCCTAACATATATTCACCAGCTGGTATTGGAAACAGTCGAAAATTTTCGTCTTTAAGTATAATCGGTGAAGCTATAATATCATGCTGTATATAAAGATTGATGTTGTATATAAAGAAAATGCACATTTTTAAAGATACACTTAACATTATAAGGGCATGAGTGATTTATATTTGTATCCTTAGCGATTACTTGATAGACGAGATAAATAAATGGTTGCCTCTTACGATTTCGCATAAATTCACAAAAATCTATAGTGTAATTATATAGAAATGGTCGGTAGCCACTGGCCTTCTTCAATATATAGATATTTAACTTAAATATATGAAAAAAAAAAATCTGTTAAAGTATGTATCATATTCGTTTATAACAAGCGCTGAAATCGTGGAAAGGTGTCTTTAAACTAGCTGATTTAATCAGATGACTTGTCACCTTGTTTAGTATTGTTGACAATATCTGTAAATTGCCTCGTATAGGCCACATAAGATCCATGATCATATTATTGTGAATATTTATATATATATAGGAAAATTAATCAGTTTGCAACTTTACTGACAAATCAACTGCGTAGCCATGTCAGTTGACAATATTGACAGGAATTTTTTGTATTTAGCAAACAGCTCGATTGGCTAAGTCCAGCTAGTTTAAATGCCCTTTTCGGTAACTAGCAGATTGTTACTTGTTTCGGCTTCAACCCTTGATTTAAAAATACTTACGCTGACATTATACACTGGTATGATATGCAATTCCACATGGATATTTAATGCGACTGTATCGCGTGACAACACCTTCAGTCTACATGTCCGAAAATCGGCAAAGGATTTATTCAACGTGGTACATTTTAGATTTGTGAACTTCACTAATGCTAGTGCTTCTTTATGTTTATAACACAAAATGTAAAATATTAAATAAAATATAATTGTAAAAATTGCGCAAGTTTGTGGTGTATGCATTTTGAATAAATGAGAACTGAATATGTTACTAAAAAATAAGTAAACAAGTTCCAAAATAAATGTTTAATTTGAATTTTAATCTGCTCCAAATAATCTAAAATAAAAGTACATAAATTACCTGTTTGTTTTCCCCACGTACAACTTACATTTACAGAAATTAAAAAAAAAAACGCTTTTTAATTATTTCGAGATTAGGATGACTGTTTATTTAAAAACGTTATGATTAAATATCTTATTTATACAGTGGTGGTTCAGTGCAACGATATATCGAACATTCGTAACATCGAAAACAAAAATAAAGTTAAACGAGGGACTTGTAGTAGGACTAGGAAAATATTAAGGTGATTCACAAGGTCTCATAAAGTCATAAGTCAAAGTTGAACAAAAGAAACGACACTTATGAACACGCCTTCATAAATATGTGATATATACATTTTAATGCACGACAACTTATCAATTTCTCAAGAGAAAAAAAAAATTTAAGTAGACAAAAAACAGTTGATAAATTACAAGCCAGAAACATGTACTCGAAGAACTTGCAACGGGGAAAAAACGAAAGCGTAAAAAAGCGAGAGAGGAAAAAGTAGATTCAAGTTTCCACTTGTAAAATTTTTACTTTTATTTTTAGCTGCGGAAAAAAAGAACTAGCAATAATCTAAACGTCAACAAAAACTGTGTTTTGTTAATTTTTGTTTAGAAATATTAATGATGTTGTTGAAGATGTGTAAGTATTGGTGAATACTGGTGTGTTGCAAGAAATTACTTCAACAAATCATAAACTCTAATTACAGCAGCAAGAGCAGCGGCACACAAAGAAACGTCCTCTGAATATAAAGTAGTTCACTAATTGCACAAATCAATGCTTTTTTAAATACATAACTGTTGTACTCGCTTGAAGATCTTTGGAGAGCACTTTACTTCCAGTAAATATTTTGTAACATAAAACCAAATCACACTTATAATAGTGTTGTTAAGGTCAGTATATCAGACCCATAATCTATAAGATATTGGAAAGCTAGGGAGCAAGTATTCCATCTCTTATTTCCTTCAAATTTGATCTCAATAATCAGCAATAAAACGATGAATAAAGATTACTGGTCTAATGTTGTCTTTCAGGGTTGCGCGCATTATTGGCTTAATCACATAGACCACTGATTCAATAACTCAAAGAAGAAATAAGAAATATATCTCGGGAACAAAAATATATAGAAGAAAATGGGTTGAAGATTCTGAAAATTTAGAGTTTGAAAGCCAAAATGCCATTCTTAACGCGAAAACACAAAAAAAAAAGGGTATACGCCAATTCAATTCTCAAATGCAACATGGGAGCTTCTTACAATAGCGTGATATCTTTTGCTTAAAACATTTCCATACCCTGAAATCATTTAGTACACAATTGTGCAACTCTGCTGGATATTGTCAAATCAACAACATTCTTACTGCACCGTTATCAGCTGTTGCCGCAATATGGAAAATCCGAAATAAAAAGCAACGTCAAAAATCTGATAATTTACGAAACAAGTAGAAAAAAATATCGAAAGAGAAATATGCGTTTTGTTTTTGCTACGCAAGCAAATTAAAAAATTCTTGGAAAAAATAGATAAAAACAAATAAAATGCAAGTGAATCTCTTAATTTGGATGTGCAGCGTTTTATTGCTGCTGCTATCCCGACAATGCACGACAAATTTGGTTGATGGAGAAAGTGAAACCATTAAAGCAGCAAATAAAACTAGCACCAACAACAATAGCAGCTCCAACACTAACTATACCATTTCCAACTTCCAAACAAAGACAGTAAACTCATCCAATTTACCTGAAGTACAACTGCAAGAAGCGAAAGATGCAGCGGGAAAGGAAAAATTTGAGTTGGAAGCAGACAAAGAATCAACCAAGAACGACAAAGGTAGCATCCATAATAGTGGAGAAAAATCACAAAGTCGCAAAATCACAAACACCGGAAATAACAATGTCACAACAAATAACACTGCTGAAAACCCACAAAAGCACGATGAGGCCCCAGAAATGGTAGCAGAAAATGTAGCATTAACTGATCTTAAAGGAATAGCGCAGCAAATGCCACAAAATCAAACATTAAAAGCAGCACCTATTACGAATGTTTCTACAAATAGCAACGCAGCCAACAGCACAGATGTATTTCCTGCGAAACCAATAACAATCACAACAAAAACAGATTTAAAAATTTTTCCAAATGTGATAAGCAACAATAGTAGCAATAAAACGTCCAATGCAACCGCATCTACTACAACAACCACTACTACTACAAAAACCACCACTACTACAACAACACCAAAACCGAAAAAACCCACCATTACTTATGGGATCGAAGATTTCAGTCACTTGGAAGGAGAAACACCGCTTAACACTTCTTCTTCTTCCTCCTCAAAACCACCAGCATCTTCAAAATTACCCACTGCACCGGAAACTGCACCCATACGTGAACCGCCCAATGCTGAACCATCGCAAGAAATGAATTCCAGTTCAAGTTTTCCATATAATAGTAGCCGTGATTATATTGTGCCCATATTAACAATCTTATTCACAGTGCCTCTAGCTATTGGCGTGGTCATAACCGCCTATCGGCGTTTTAAAGACTGTTGGTCAACGCGTCATTATCATCGTATGGATTTCTTGGTCGATGGCATGTACAATGACTGACAACTCCCCACAGTTGAAAGACGACGAAGACGTCGGAGAAGCAGGAGGCGAGCAAATAATAACGATGAAGATGCATGGTTTGATGATGATGAGGATGTGGAATATAATGATGTTAATGTAACAATTGCTTAGCAATTGTTATCATTAAAGACGTAAATTTGTTTAAAAAAAAACTTGCGATATGATAATGAGTGAGATTTGTTTCTACCTTTTTGTTTCTTTTTATTTAGTTTTGTTTTTATTTTATGCTTAGAATTAAGATTAGATTTAAAAAATATCAAATTTATTGTGTGCTAAAGTTTTGCATTTACACAAAAATAAAATGCGCAGTCAATTAAAAAAAAAACATTAAAAACAAAACGAGAAACAAACAAGTTTTGGAAACATCAAAACAAAACATGATGATTACGTGGCCAAATTTTTGTTATACTTGAAATATTTATACCTACTTATTTTGTTATTCTGTTCTGTATTTAAACTAATCTTAGAAATAATCGTCGATGTTCTGCAATTTGCTTTCGATCAGAAAAAAATCGAAACGTAAATATTTGAGTTTTTATCGAAAACGGATTGCTGAATCTGGCTGATTATATTCCATTTTTCTTCAAATTATTATTAAATTTATACTCGTAGCATATAAGAGAATTTGCACTTTTATTAATGAAAAAAAAAAAACTGAATTAAAAAAAAACTCTAAATTCTGCAAATCAAAATTTATATGTATTTATTTTTTTATTATTGCTAGCATACATTTTGCAAAAAATATTCCTACGTAATGAAGACAATAAACTGAAAAAAAATTAAGAATTACGTAAAAATTGTTGTTGAAAATTTTTAAAAGTGCCTTATAAATCTGTGTATTCTGTATTATTTCTTTGATTGGTTTTCTTCTGCCACAAACTTATGTCGTTAATATCATGATATGAAAAATTAACATAAGTATCCCTAAATATTCTCAAAAATTTAATTTACTTTGAACCGAAATGTTGTAAAAGTTAAACTATGAATTTATTACATTTAACAATCAACAAATGGCAACAAAATATGCTTATAAACAATTATGAGCATTTAATATTTGTGAAAATAGTATTTCTAATATTTATTTATGCAATAGCAATAACCACAAATTGAAAATAATAATCGATAGAAATACATAGACATAAACAAATATTGTAATTTCAAACATTTCAATAAAGTTAATGCTAACAAATCAAATTATTTGGATTTTGTGATATGTATCAGTCTCCGTTTTTGCCCGGGCAATGTAGTGTTTGGAAATAAGTAATCACGAAGTTAGGTTGGCGAATAAATAAGTATTATCACTTCTTATTTTATATTTGTCAAATATCAATTTATTTGATTGAAAGATGTCTCCAACGAAGTAATCACTTATGCTCAGTAAACGAGAGCGTAAAATTGTGAGCGAGAAAGAAGTAATTGAAAGTTTCTGAAAGGAAAATTTACTTCTAATTCGGACGGTTCCATTTCAATATTATTTAAAAATTGCTTAATTAAAAATTAATTGTCAAAATAATGGATAAGCTTATTGTATTTTTGTTTGCATTTTTAATTTTTTCTTGGTGAAACCACACATCGAAACTTAATTAAAAAAATAATGGATTTATCGTTTCAGTATTCCATTATACGTTCGCTTCTCATTTACTACTCAAACAATTTTATTGTCGATTAGTAATTATTTTTAATAGAAAATTAATTTTAAGTTTCTTATCCAGATTTTGAATTTAATTCTGGGAATTGCAGTCGAAGACGTATGGAACTAAGCGCTTTGCATTATGGTTCGAAAACTCAATTACTTGGAATAGCATAGCGTAATAGCCAGTTCGAGTATTTGCCCTCCATAGTTTAAGGCATTGATTTTAAAGCTGTTAATAAAAATCCCTAAGCATGGCGAGTAAAAAAGTGGAATGGAGGTTAAAGTAAAAACCAAAATAGTTTAACTTTTCATTAATGACAGCATTGTCTCAAACATCGAACTTTTAGCTCTTCAAATATATCATGTGAAATGCATATAGAAAAAAGCTATGACGAGACAAGACCATAACTCTCTTCAGAAAAAATGTTCAAAACATGTTCCACAACATCCTCTTTCAGTATTACTCTACAGGTAGATGCACTTCCTAGATGCTACCAATAGTTTCAAAACATTAATGAGTTTCTTCAAAGGGCCGAAGGTGAAATTTCCATATTATTTTTATAAATTAGGAGATTCAGAGAGGGTGGAGATGGTTTTTCGTTTTTTTTTTTTTGCTTCTATGCTGAGATGTTTATCAGAAGTAGACGTTTATCCAAAGTCCGCCGTTTTCGTTTCCTCTCCTTAGACATGCTAGTTTCTTTCATATAATTATAATGTACAGTACATTTGATTCGTTTAAACCGAAAGAAAAATATTCTACACAAATTGTTTACATTGAGAAATATTTCGTACGAGTAATATCAAATCATCCATGCCAGTATGCCACCAGGCAAATCATTGTTGCAGCTACATATTTACAAAGTCTTAGAACACATCCACATACAAGTATATGTAAATATATCTGTGGTAAAAATAAAAACAGCCTAACTCAACTTAAGATGAAAAATATTTTATCATACATTTTTGATTAGGACTATTAAACCAGTGCAAATTTTTAAACCATTTTTTAGAATTATATGCCGAATGGTCTTTGATTTGAGCACAAAGTCTTTTGAAATAGTATTTAGTTTCTTTAATATTTCTATTCAAATAGTTCAAACTTTGCTGACAAGAAAATAAACTTAAGCTGTTATTTCTTTTCATCACAGAAATATTGAAACCATATTAAAACAATAACATTACTACAAAATGATGGGAATCCAAACAAATGAGCCTTGCACATAGACACATACATTCATTCAACCGATTATGGAACGATGATCATCTTCATTCTAAACGCCATAAAGTATAAACTCTTTCGTAGCGTGTCAAAATGTTTATGTTTTTACCTTCGTATCAAAATAATCATCCTCAGCGTGTTTGTGTGAACTTCTGGAAGACGGAGGCTGACGCGGTGATACCTTGAAGAATAGTAAATTCACATGTTTAGAAAGAAAAAAAAAAATATTTTTTTTTGGTAGATTCATGAAAAATTACAAAAACAACAATGAAAATAATATGTATGTAAATATTTTAAACAAGCAGAAAAATCACTACAACTAGCTCAAAGTAGCAGCAGCATCAACAACATTAGCTAGAGCTGGAGCACATAGCACACGTTGGAACTCAACAACTCAATAGAAATGCCCAAAAATAAATTATGTTATGTTCTTTTTAACGTTTTCATTTCGAGCGTAACATTATTTTATATTATAAACAAAATACAACTGAAAAAAAAGGCAGAAAACTTTGAACAAAAAAAACCGCTGGAATATAATTTCCATTTAATTTCGAATATATACAATAGCAACGTGAAAATTTGAAAACTCTTAGCGCTTTTGTATTCAGTTGCCGTTTTCACTTCGTACTATTTAGAACAAATAATAAGTAATAACTTGGCTAATAAATTCTTTTTTTTTTTTTTATGTTCAATCAATTGTATCATTATAAAGAAATATTTCCACGAGATTATTTGATCATTCTTAATCAAAAACACAATTAAAAAAAAAAAATGAATCCTCCACAACAACGTGCCGCGTTACGAATTCCACCGCAAGCACCCGCGGATGCACCGCTCGGTAGTTATTCTACCGCCATTCATTCAACTGATGTACGCACCCATATGCTGACGCAAGGAGCGAGATCATATCAAGGATTAAAAACTTGTAGGTTGTGATATCGTGTTTTGAAGTAATTTATTACTTAGTTTCATTATTATCGAAGAGAAAGTGAAAATCAACTGTATTACATAATAGATATGTAATACAGTTTTCAAAATCATTCAAAAAACTATTGCGCCAAATGTGAGCTATGAGTGGATAACAGCGACAAAACCGCTTTGAAATAGAAAAATTCTAGTTACTCGTAAAGTTTTCAACGCTCGACATATGCCCCCTAGTTCTGACTTTGGGAAACTTTAAAAATTTCTTTATTAACTGCTTTTAAATCCAAGACACTTAAGTATTACTAAAATTGTGGAGTCAGTACTCTAAACACTGACATTTAAATCTAAAACGAATTTTCTAGAATTTTTCAAATAAAGAACTTATTCCAAATTCTCGATTTTGATGCTATAACTGTCATAAGTATTATTTATGGGCTTTTTTGCAATACATATTACCCTAAAGATATTAAATAATTTATATAAAAAACGCAAATATAAGACGAGAAGCAATTAAATACTGAAGCAATTCACTCTTAAAAAAAAAAAACTATAAGCTCGCAGGCTCAGTGCCCAGATCGGACATAAATCTCAAGTGGAAAAGTGTGTTTTTTTTTTACATGGCACCTTCCCCTAGTAGTAACTGTGACGGACCGCACCAGTTTGGCTGAATAATAAATTCCTGAACACTGTTTTTTTCATAGTAGTAAAGATGCTTTAAAGAAGGTGTATGAAGCAATAAAATTTACTGAGAAACAAACACTTGATTAAAGGCTTGATTTTAAATATTTATCTACTACTAATATTACAACCCAACCGCCCATTGATGGTCATCGCATGCAAGTTATATTTGTACTTGAATGGAATGGACCTATAGTTGTATATATATTAGAAGTTTGTCATTACCTGTCAATAGGTAGTACAGTGTAGAAATATTTGTATTTTCAATTTTTGAGTCTCGAACCCAGGCACTTCACTTCCCACGCTTTATATAAAATAAGAAATCCTAGCTGAGATCTGACATTGCTTCTAAGGGAGTTCATATTTTCAGCATCAGTTTCACTAGGGTACTTTTTGAATATTATTTTGAATTAATTACTAAGGTTAATATCTAAAAATATATTTATTTTAAAGGATACCAAATATTTGAATATTTTCTATGAATATTGTAGGCCTTTTCAATCAACATATACCATATTAGATTTTTGCTCAGAAAACTTTTTTAAAATTTATGTCCTATAATAAAATTAAATGATTACAATAAAAATTGCTGCTTGCTGACCACCAATAAAGTGCACAGTGTACACTCGTAAATACTGAATGAATGCACAGTATGTACCAAGCAATAACAAAACAAAAAACCAAAACAAAAATTAAGGTAAAGATAAACAAACTCAATTGAAAATGGTCAAAAATTTCAGCAGTTCGTTCAGAAGCTAGCATCAATTACGCGTTTGTGTATATAAATCCGAGTGTGGAGGAGCGTATTTTGCAATTAAACAATCTTTTAACGTAATATAAACAATTATTTTCAAATAAAGTGCATCGTTAGAATTCTCATTTATAAACCTTCATAAAGTAAAAATAAAAAATAATACAAAAGCCAAACAAACAAAATCGAAAAGTATTTCTATAACTAAATAATAAAACAAAAGAATGTTAGAATTTGTTAGAAATATAAACTTCATAAATATTGTATTGCCGGAAATCCTGTGAATGTGTTTTGAAAATTTTCATACATAATTTTGAAATGATTTATTCAGATCTTAACCTAATAAAATTTTGAAAATTGCATAAATATTTCAAGTTAAGAAAAAAAAATTTATAAAATTATATATTTATGTATAGATGTTGGTTTCATTTCCGTTTGAAATAGGAGATTATTGAAATTATAATTTTTATAATTCCATATTGCTCTAAATTTAGTGCACAATAGTAGAAAATCATTTCACAAAACACACACAACAAAAAAATATTACTCGATTCGTGCGATGTATGATGCGTGAAATGGAGCAAATCAGAAATTGATCTTTTACAAAAGATCAAAATCAAACGAAATATGAAATGTTTCTATTTATCTACATACACACACACACATATGTATGTCTTAATTTTCTTAAAATATTATACCCAGCAAAAGATTATGGTAATCAAAAGAAGAAGATTGTGCTAATCAAAAGAAGTAATGAGTTTTAAAAGACGTTTTCAAATTCATTATATGTATGTAAGTAATGAAGCCAACCGTTTCTTTCAAATGTCTCGAACTTCAAAGAATTCATTTAAAAGTAATGAATTTAAAGCATAAGCTTTAAACTTGTAGGTTATGCATCAACTGGTTTATCTATCTGCAACAGCATCGTCAAATTGTAGTACTTAAAATCAAAATTCCCTTTTTTAATTTCACTTGAGAGTTTAAAACTTACATTTTTCCATCTGATACAATTGGCTTAGTGATTTTCGAGATAATGTCATTCTTGAGGCGTTCTAGTATTCGATTACTGTGAGGGTTCCATTCGCGTGCAATTTTTGTATCCACTAAACCACCGAAGTAACTTACTTGAGATTATCGTTTCTATATTTATTATAACAATAATTCGCTATTTGGGAACCGAACCTGAGGAAGCTGGGACTCCAATCTAGCGCTTTATCACACATTCTTTTGATATTCGCAGAGTATGTCCGTTCCACTTCAATCCTCACATTTAAATTTTTACTTCTTTAAGTCGCTCGTTTTTAGTTCTCCACAAGTCTGTATTATTCTCAGGAATTCGTTTCTGAGCACTTGAAGAATTTGCATTAGCATTACCGATTTACTTCTCTTTTTTTTTTTAACAAAATTGAAAGCAGAGCGCAGCAACTTTTTCAAAAAATGCTCAAACATGATGAATCTTTTCAGTAGCGAATTTTCAAGACCATCCTATTTTTAAAAATCGGAATTACTCAAAATTTTTTACCCATACAATTTTCATAAAAAACAAATTCTTAGCTACGTCACTATCCAGAACATTTTTGTGCAAAGCTATGGCACAAAATATAGCTCAAATATCTTTCTCATTAAATCGATTTTTTTATGAAAGTATCTTCAAAATCTTACTAAAAATTGTTTCCTGAGCCCTATTTTCATTCAGTTTAAGTCGAACTTCAGAAATATTCAAGTAAGTTTCTATAAGATTTGGCTAAAAAATGCTTTGGAAAAGGTGCGTCACTACTCTGATCATATTCAGTTCTATTTATTTTTTTTTTTTTTGTACTTCCTTGCAGGTTAACTCAAATTTCAGATATTTTCATGTAAGTACATATTCACAAAAAAAAAAATTTTTAAAAAATGTTTTAGAACATGTTTTAGTACAAAATTCTCTAATTTGATCAAAAAACAGTAAAAAACAGTAAAAAAAAGGTTCTTATCTCTACTTTCTTTCTACTTCTTCTAAAAAATTATACAGAAAATAAAAAATATTATAATATGGCAGCATAATTTTTTTTGAAAAAAGGACTTTTTAGTATAAAATTCTCTATGATTAAAAAATAGTAAAAATGGGGTTCTTTTCCCTATTTTCTTCAAAATTAACAAACTACAGAAATATTCAAAAGAAATTTCTTTTAAAAACAAGCTTCAAAAGTTCTTTATTTTTGAAAGGGATATAGTTATTTCAAAACGTAGATTGGCATATTTTGCTGGGTACTCACACTTGTACTTTTTGTATTCACGTACATACCTCCAAGAAAAATGTTGAAATGTTGTAAATTTTCAATTATTCACAACTATGTATTGTTTAAATTTATTTACAATTTGTGAGCAACACCAACATATCGTTGGTAATTTATTGTTGTAAATATAGTAAGACTGTTTTATAATTAATTCTGTTCTTAATGGACAATTACTACGAAAAATTTGTTATAAAATTAAGTTTGGTGCATTCATGATCGATCACTTTTAAAATTAATCGCATTGTAAATATATTTATAAATTAATTAAATTCACTTCATTTGCTGCTAAAACAGATTGGGATTGTAGTTGCTTTTATTTTAAGAGCGTTCACTATGTTCAGTATTTTTAAATCTAAGAAACTGTTGTGTGTTTTTATATTCAATAAACCTCAAGTTTCCAAAATGTATTATGGTTTCAGATTTATCTATAAATTTTTTAAATCGATTTCTATTTTAATGTATGTGCTCGTATATATCCGCATAAAATATTTAGGCATATCTACACTTCACATATGAGAAATAAGTACTAATAATACGTAAATAAATCCCACAATTGATTTTTGACCAATTATTCTTTGATCATGAATAGCTTAATCTTTCTATGAATTATAAATTCAGATTGGTTTACATACTACATACATATTTGTAGAACATTACGGTTTAGTGATTAATTTCTTGAAAATGTTTATTAATTACTTTTAAAATACTTGTTTAGTTTTTAAATAGCATGCATATGTACATAAATATCTACATAAATAGTACATACATACATATATCTGTTGTATCAATTTTTCAGCGGAGAATGATGAAATGGGTTGCGTTGAGATTATTGCCACCGCTGTATCTGTGATAATAATGGTGCTCACATTCCCCATATCCGTATTTATATGCTTCAAAGTAGTTTCCGAATACGAGCGTGCTGTTATTTTTCGCATGGGACGTCTACGAAGTGGTGGTGCACGTGGACCTGGTGTTTTTTTTGTACTACCATGTGTTGATGATTATTGTAAAGTAGATTTACGTACTGTATCGTTTGATGTGCCCCCTCAAGAGGTGCTCTCAAAAGATTCGGTAACGGTGACAGTTGATGCAGTCGTCTACTATCGTATAAGTGATCCTTTGAAGGCAGTTATACAAGTTTCAAATTATAGTCATTCAACACGTTTGCTAGCAGCAACTACATTGCGAAATGTACTGGGTACACGTAATCTCTCCGAGTTACTAACGGAACGTGAAACTATATCGCATACAATGCAAATGTCCCTGGATGAAGCAACAGATCCATGGGGTGTCAAAGTGGAGCGAGTGGAAATGTAAGTTAAACATTGGAGAGGTAATTATAAATTTTAACTTGATTTTTTTTATTCTCCGTCATTACAGCAAAGATGTTTCTTTGCCAACCGCTCTACAACGCGCAATGGCTGCCGAAGCGGAGGCGGCACGTGAAGCACGTGCCAAAGTTATTGCCGCCGAAGGTGAAATGAAATCATCAAGAGCTTTGCGAGAGGCTTCTGAAATTTTATCATCTAGTCCTTCTGCTTTACAGGTATATTTTTATTCGAGTTCCTCTTTTTACTTTCATGTATTTAATAATTTAATTTTCTTTAAATCAGTTACGTTATTTGCAAACATTGAGCAGCATATCAGCTGAAAAAAACTCAACAATTATATTCCCATTGCCTATGGAACTTTTAACGCCTTTCTTAGCGGGTGCGAATCGTGGTCCGTGCAAACATTGTAACTGTGCTACACATTCGCTACCACAGTGACGGTCACCGCTACAGGGGTACTTAGCTGCTCTGAACTTATACGAAATTCCTTACAAGCAAGAAAAAGAAAACACAAAACTTTAATGTATAACATTTCTTATTGAAATATATAACCTACTGCCATCAAATGTATTTGCTAATGTATATGTGCATATGTACATAAAACAAAAGAAACAACAAATTACAAAACGCTTACAAGTTTCTTAAAATTAAAAAGGAAAAATGTTTTATATTAAACTATCAATTATCATTAAATAACATCAACCTTAGAGCTTCGACTTTCATCGGATTCTGTTTGGATTAGTGTTGTTAGCTCTCCTTCGTTATAAAATCTCATACATCACATTTTGTTTGGATTGGCTTGACATAGGATATTGAACTTTCGTGCATTGCTTCAATGATTTAAATAAGCTTCTTAAACCTCTCATATCATAAAAGTCTCAGAAGCTTACGCAGTTATACTATAGTAAATATATATTTTCATTTTTGATAACTATTTCTAATGCTTTAATTAATTCTACTATATAACTCTGAAATTCTCTTGAGCCAGCAATAATAAAAACATTTTCTTCTCCATTGACTGTGCGGCAAACATCTTCCAATTCTGCATCATTTAAACGTTGTGGCAATATCATTTCCTTATACTTTAAACTATTTATAAAAGTCTCACATTGCTGACTACAACCACCCATACGTGTGCACACCTCACTGCCACAATCTTGATGCGACAAATAAATACGTCCTTTATAGTTCCAAGACCGATTGAAAGCATACAAACGCTGACGAAAGTAAATATGCGTTAAATCAGTGAAGCAATTCAAATGAAATACGCGATTCATATCCTCATCATTACTAAGTATTTGCTCAACAATCGCCATCGTTGGTGCTATGGCCACACCTTGTGTTATTAAATATATACGTTTTGATACATCAGCATCACGGTTCATTTCATCATAATTATAAGTGCCAATAGGACCACGGAATTCCACTTCATCATTTACTCGCATATTTGAAATATAATGTGACATGACTCCTTGAGGTTTTAGATTAACTAAAATTTTAAATTCCATTTTTGTAACGTTTATCCAATAAGGTGAATACGGGCGCAAATATGTTTTGTTGTTGCCACTCTCGATTTCTTTATTTTTGCTCACTTCCGGTATTGACACACGCATCATTATATGATGGCCAGCTGGTATAAGTAATACATAATCATCTGTTTCTGACGTTGAACAGCTGAAATGTAAATCCAGTATATCAGGCAACTGTGGCGTATGAGCATTTTTATTTATTAATTTAAATTTTGTATAATTGTTTAAAATGTTTTTCCTGCCATCAGCATGCACTTTGTTGCAATTTTGTTTTGGTTTCACATCTAGTATACAATTAGCACAACCATTTCCACAACAATCACTTTGATCAACAACAAATTCATCTGCTTCAAGATGGGATACCATTTTCGTACTGAAGTAAAATAGTATTGCATTATTAGTATTTAGTATTAATCCAACATAAAATCTTGGAGTTGCTCACATCAGTGCAACCATGACGGACAAAATTTTCATTTTATCGCTATTTTTTTAACAAACTTAGTTTATTCTCTTTAGAGATTATTTTTTTTATTTTTAATTTAAGCACATAATTAATATTTATTTTGTATTTTTCGCGAGCAAAAGAACCTATCTTCACGAGCACAAGAAAAAGCCACAAAATTCCAATTCCACCGTTCCTTTTTGATTAGAAAAATTTCATCATGGTTGCACTCATGTGAGCACGACCGTGCATCAAAATTTTACAACCTAAATTATTTCCTCATACACTCACAAATCAACCCTACACTGCACACCACTCTTTTTTTTTGCTTGACATTTGTTTTTGTGGTTGTTTTTTGCTCTCACTTCTGTGTGTAATATGAAAAATTGCATTTTTTGTTGTATCAATAAAGGATTAACAAAAATGCAATTTATTGATAGAAAAATTCTCAAATTTTAAATTTGTAAAATATCGTAGATCCTAGTTAAATATAATTTAAAACTTAGAAAAGTGTAAAAAGAAACAAAATGAGCAACTAGTGGGCAGCTGTGGCAAACTAAAGAGACATTCTCCCATTGCATAAATCATCAAAAAGAGTTTTCCTCCAACTTCGTGATCGTTGGTTGCTTCAATAGTATTATAAATTTTGTTAAAGTTTTAACGAATTTTCCCACGTAAAATGAATTTTCAATCGTTATTTCGCGATTTTAATCCCAGGTGATTTTGTAAAACAAAAATTTCATATTGATTGAAAGAACTTACATTCTCCTTATTTTCCAGCAAATTTATTGTGCATACCAGTTTATTTACATTTGTGACCTTATTTGCATTGCGTTTAGATGGTTACATTGGTAAATTGATTGATTGATGATTATGGCAAAGTCGGCACGCTACAATTTTCTTTTACTGACGATTTTCAGATTGGTCTTACTGGGCCATATTCACACCACTATGGATTTGGAAGGGCATAGCAGCGCTGGGCGCAACAATTGGCGCTATTGTCTGGTGTCGTTATCCGCATTATAGGCATGTGGAACATGCATATTTTCTTTATATAGTTATACACACTAACATTAATTTTGTTTTTTACAGACTTGAAGGCGATTCCTATACGCAATTCAAGGCCATGCTCATTTCACTCTCACTACATTTAATTTTGCTCATGTTCGAGCTGCTCGCATGCGATAAACTCACCTCCGGACGAGTTGGACACTTGTGGGTTCTAGTATTCATCCCGCTTATATTCGGATCTGTGGCTAGTGTGGGTGCTTGCGTTTGGGCTGTGAAACATGATCGTTCCTTTGAACTTGAATTGTTCTTAGCAGTGAATGCTTTGCAATTTGTGTCATTACCATTAAAGCTAGACCAATTTGTGTATTGGAATTGGGAAGTGGTATTTGTGCCGATGTGGATTGTGATTTGCTTGAGCTTAGTTAGTAAGTATTACATTTACAGTTACATCTTTCAACTTTTTGTAAATATTTGTTTGTTTTAATTTCAGGTGTGCTTTACAATGTAATATTTTGTGGTATCATGATGCGCACACCAGAAATTTCACTGCAACAAAAAAAGGCTGCACTCAATGCTGCCGTTGGCAATATCTGCACAGTTTTGCCTTTACTATGCTTTCAAGTGAGTGCGGAGCTAAAAAAATTTTAAATTTAGTTTTTATTTTGCCTTCCACTTTTAGGTTGTAATTTGCGATAAACTAGAAGGCGAATTGAAATTCCCTTGGATTTTTGTCTTCTCCCCACTGCTTGTTTCAATTTTTGCTCTTGCCTTTCTTAGTTTTAGCGCGAAAGGTGGTAATAAATGGTGGTTTGGAATACGTAAATCATTCAGTCAATTTCTCTTATCGGCCATGCCTTTCCTACAAGAATATGGCAATATCTCATATCATCCAGATCATAGCGCTGCTGCGCAATCGGTGCCATTGGACGCTTCATCGACTACCGTGCATATGGGAGATTTTGATAAACACGATAAAAAGAGCAAAAAGAAAGCTAAAAATGATAGCATGAAGCCGGTAGTGCCAATTATCAGCATCGATTTGCCCGATTAAAAGCAAAAAAAAATTTAAATTCTATACACACATTGTGCACACCTTTTCTGTTGTGTATCTAAAAACTATATTACAAATTTTTTTAAGTTTAAGTATTTCTAATAGTCTGTAGTACGCGGGTATTTTTAATTGAATACATTTCGCTATTATGAATTTTTTCTCTTCACACGAGCACATTATTAACAAAAATCTTCCATCAAAAAAAAACATAGCAAATCCATTCAAATATAATTTGAAAATGTAGAATCTCTGTTGAAAATTTTTATACATATACTATACACACATTTATATTTAAAATCAAACTGAAGCTCACTATCCTTTCACACGTTTTATTATATTTATTAGAAATTTATATTATGTGGAAAAAGGAAACTACAAAATATTGATTGATTTTTTAATTAAGGTGTTTTCAAAAACAAAACAAAGTAATATTTAAAACATTTGTCATTTGTAAATTTATTACCTACAAAGAATATATAGAAAATTACACAAGTATAAATATTAAGTGCAGAATATATACACATAAATGTAGTAGATATCAACAAAACAAAATCCATTCATAAAATAAATAATTTACCTGAAAAACTTTTTTCGATTACTTTTATTTGAGAAGTTACAAAAAAAAATTTTATACGCCAAGCACGACGACTCTTAACCGCTGTTTTTGTTGATATATTTTAGGTTGCCCGAACCAAAACTATCAAGTGATTTATTGAAGAAAAATTGCAATATTTTTTTATTGCATTAAAAACAAATCGTTTTATTAGTTCATCGAACGACAGATAAAAGATTATCAAAAAAAAATTAAACAAAAAATTATCAAATTTAAAATCGTTTAAGCCAATTCTAAAATATTAGCGTCGGAAGTTTTTTAAAATTAGTTCATAGAGCAAAGCATTGCATTCATCGTTGTAGAAATCATTGCTTAAGCGGGAGTAAATAATAAATGAGAGAGAGAGAGAAAGAAGACATGAGTAACAGTGTGGCCTACTTTTGTTTTCAAAATCCGCTAAAATGAAGAAAAAACGCGTATTTTCTCAAAAAAAAGCTCTAAATTTTTTCCTTATAAAAGTGTTATATACAAATTTTTTATATATATGTATTAAAAAGAAAATTTTTAAAGTTTTTAATTCATAGCATTTCTAAATTATACAATCAAAGTCTATATTCTCTTTAATCTGAATTAAGAAACATTATAAACACTAGTTCTGTTTATACAAACATTTTTGCCAACTGGTATTTTGTAGTTTTCACAAAATGACTTTTCGTGTTTTAATCCATTTTTTATATGACTTACGGTTACGAATTTTGGTTTTAAATAAGTTAATTCGTCATTGGACGGTATTCAGTAACAAGATCTATGCCGTGTATTTCAAGCAAATCAAATAGTTAAAATAAAATATCTTGAAAATTGTGGTACTGCTAATAGAAAAGCTTATTCAGGTACTCAGGCATAATATAAGAGGCGTAAGACACATATAGCCAACGATACTTAAGATTCCAAGTCTAAAAATATATGACAGATAGAAATTTGGAATTTTGCAAACAACCTTGGTTTTTATTTCTCTACTTCCATAACATTCAACAAAATTCAAACAAAATATTTACAATCCAATACACCGATTTTTCTGTTTTTGACGCCATATATTCGAAAATTATAGGTGTTCACACGGCCGCAAGCATGAACGCCTGTCTAAAAGACAGAGGTAGGAAAAATAGTTAGTAAGAAAGAGATAGAAACTCGTCAGTCTTATATCCAATTTTTAATGAAAAATTAAAATATTTTCCATTTCGTCGCCGCATGCCATTACGATAGCAACGGCTAGAGTTCCATTATCGGCTTGGCGTTTCACCGCCACCGTTCAAATTCTAATCGACTTAGAACTATGTGGCGAAGCTGAAATTTTCACACATTTTTATTCTATCGAGGATATTTCATTTGTTTGTTATTTCATAAAAAGTTATAATTATTTGGCTAAAATAGTTCTATTATACATAAAACAAATAATAAAATTGTATTTAAACAAAATATAAAATTTAGACAACGAAATAAATGCTCATTTATATTCATATTTAAAGAAAAGGAAAGGGCGTCTGCAAAAAAGCCGAAGAAATATACGTACAAAGAAGAAAAGCAAATTAAAAGGAGCGCTGGAGCTCCCGCAAATATTGGTACTGTAATAAAATAAGTGTAAGTGAAAGGAAAATAAAATTTTCACATAATAACAAACAAAAATGAACATAATTCCTGGTGAGCCAGTTCCGCCTGGATTCGAAGACGAGGTTAATCGTGTACCGCAAATTCAGCAAGCTATTGACCAATACAAAGGCAATGCACTACTTGGTTTGGAATACACGCTGGAGTTGCATGAAGACGATCGACGAGAACCCGTGTACTTTTGCGTGCTGTGCGATAAACGTGGTGATCCACGTACCATAATGCAGCACTGGACATCTTTCAACCATCGAATGAAATACTTGGAGAAGCACTATCCTTCAGCCTGCCGCGAATTCAATCCTGTGAAGTATAAGCCCAACTCGCACAACATTATGATCATAATTGTGCAGAGTCTGGCTGAGGCTATAGAGGATCATCATGGCCGCCTAGGGCTAACAGTCTATAATGCCGACGATTTTCGCCGCTCAAAGACAAAAATTTGCAACGAAATCAGTGCAAAATTTCATATTGATGAACGTAGTGGACCCAACTTTTTGAATATAATCGATCGCACTCTGTGGGAAACACAGCCACCAAAAAAAATGGATCAAACACTTCAAATAACTATTAAAGCACCGAAACATCTAAAGAACGACGATGCACCAGGAAATTCTAATCGCGATAGCTTAGATGAGATTTCGAGTGACGAGGAAAATCACGATGCACTTAAGAAGCCGAGAAAACGTGAACAATCGCCAGCTTTTCGTGTTTTGCCTCGCGTACGCCGCTCTCCACCCTTCGAGGAGGATCGTGTAAACGAGGGTGAGAAAAAATTGCCCACCCCCAAAGAGTTATCATTGCAAGCTTCACATATTGCGCAAGAACGTTACAAGTGGGAAAAGTATCGCTGCATGTTGGAAATTCAGCTCAAACAAATGGAAAAGATACAACAAGACTACGAAAAAAATCCGGAAAAGCATCCACTCTATCCGGAGGAATGGAAAAAATTCTGGAATCGTCGCTACAAGGAATTGCAGGCTGAGAAGAAGACCGATCCCAACAAGTATGACTATAAGCCCGAATGGATTATATTCTGGACGAAACGTATGAAGGATCTCTTTAATGTCGAAGTAGAGAAAAAGAAAAAGGAAATCAAAGTGAAGCTGGGTTTACCAGAAGATGCTGAAGAAAAGGTTGATCAACTGAAGGAGAAATACAAAGTACAGGTATCACGTAATGCCGCCGGCGTGAGCGGTTCACATGTATTGGGCGCCAAAGTGGTCGAACGCATTCGAGATTCACCACCGCTAACAAAACGTCGCAGTCGTGAACATGAGAAAACTGCAGATGTCATCAACATAAGTGATGACGATTCACCGCGACGACGTCGTCGAACGCGATCTCGATCAAATTCACGTTCGCGTCGCGATTATAAACGTTTCCGTGATGCCACACGCTCGCGTTCTAAGTCTAGTCTAAGCCTTTCGGATGAATATGAACCTCAACATCATCATCATCACCATCGACGGCATGACAGTCGTGGAGCACCAGCGCCATTATCACGTACCAGCTATCCACCTTCAACCGTTGATATGGACTATTATGGAGCATTAGCTTCGGCAGCATTCTCACGTTCACGCTATTTACCATCAGGCCAATCATCCCATTACGGTGCTCCTACCGCACATTATCGTGTAATGGACTCGCATTCATATCCTAAGTATGAACGTTCTCCTACGCCGAATTCAAAGCTGTCTGCTGCTAAGGAAGAACCCGAACCAGAAGATGAGGGCCCATTAACTGTTGTAGCCGTTCTACGCTTGCTCACCGCTCTCGAAGAACATTTGGGTAGTTTGGGCCCGAAAGTGGTCGATTTATTAGGGAAAGCATTGGCTTTGGAAAAGGTTAAGGCCAACTCGGCTGATGATATGTTAATGAATGAAGATCATTGTGTTTTCTTTGAAACAATCAAAGAAAAATTAAAAGGTTTACTCATTGCCGATGTGCTCGATGATCAGCAAAAGGTTCGCGCAGTCAAAAGAGCTATTAAAAATATTGCTGCTATTGTATATCAAGTCAATACGAAAGGTAAGCATTTCATTCTTCAAAGCGTAAGTACACTTTTTTCATATTATTATTTATTTAACGTTAAAATTATAATCTAGTAATAGTTATAGTATTTGAGTCTATTATTAAAAGTGAACTTTGTAATAAAATCGTTTATCGAATTGTTATATTAATTATCATATATAATACTACTCTACATATCGGCGATATATTATTGAATTAACGTTTCTTATGTACGAAAGTTGAACGCAGTGATTTTGTGATCTTAAAATTGTGATATCTCGTAAATATGTTGATAATATTCATATTATACAAGTGAAAGTTGTATAGCACAATCTGTAAGAATTGCATTTATAATCGTTTGCCAGTTTTGAACATGATGAACATTCCTCACTTTGATTCACATTGGCTATAACGAAAATCATTATAAAAATGTTATGCAGCAATTTGTTTTGGTTTTCTATCTCGCGTTCTTCAAAGAAAATTTCGTTATTTTCTTTTACTATTATGGCATTGTTTAAAGTATTATTACATGACGAACCAAAAATTACAGAATTCGTTAAATAACTTAAGAATCATTATTTATTTTCCCCTCCATTGTGTATACTTTTTAACGTTATCAATTCGGTTTAGAGTAATCGGTTATTCTTAATACTATTTTAAATTATGTGCATGTTCTTCGAAATTTATAACGCCAGTTATGTTAACGTTATTAAATTTTATTAGAACGACATTGAAATTAAAGTGATACTTGTTGTGAGGCTTCTTAAAAAAGAGCTATTTTATATTAAATATATTTTAACCCAAAATATATTTAAACTCTGAATGAGATATTTAAATAAAATTGCAGTTACCTTAATCCCGAATGAAAATTCTTTCATTTCGATACTTGAAGTGATCTCAAAAGGCATTTTTTTTTTCTTTTTTTTTTTAAGTTGGAACTTCTGTGTACCTTAATTTAAAAACTTGAGAAATAATCGTATTCTCAAATTTTTCAGGAATTACTTTAAAATTAAGTGAGATTATTCTGTATTCTCGTTAATAAGTGCACGAGATAGTTTTTTCTTAGTTGGCGCTTTTTATACTAAAATTTCGTTTTTGTGGCTTGTCTTCTCATGTAAAGTACGTCAATCGTAGTCAAACGTTGTTTTCTTTTCAAGTATTCTTAAGTAAAGTTTCTTTTATTGAATCAGTGATACAAAAAAAAGAGTTTTGTGATTTATACGATGGTAATAACTAAAAACCAAAACCAAAAAAAAGATACAAAATGGCAAATGAGTAAAAGAAAGAATTATAAAATTATTTGTAAAGCTTTACCATTTTCCAAAAAAAAAGCACAAATTAACATATTTATTTTTACACACTCACCTTCTCAGGTAACAAGCCGGACAACAAAGATGACGATTCCCAAAAAACAAATAATGGTGACCTCAAGAAAAAATCCAATAATGCTGCAAACCTTAAAGATTTACCATTTGATCGTCAGGTGGTTGCGACTAAATTAGCTGCCGCATTAGTTATGCAGGGTCGTGAAGATGTCTCCACCGAGGATATGGATAAATTGATTTTTTTGTTTATACTTATGGTGAAATTATCTAAAGAGAAGTATGAAGCTGATAATAAGTCTTTGCATGTCAAAGATATTTTACCGGCATTAGGTATTTTAGTGCCGTTATCACCATCTGTCACTCAATTTGCTTCTTTGCCAGCTATTGTTGATGAACTGTTTGAAAATGAAGTAAGTGCACTGGTGCAAGAAGTCGAAGAGGAAATCTCAAATGATACATCCGAAAAAGATTCGAAACATGATACCAGCAGTAGCATGTTAGAATCACTCACCGATTCTGATTTACAAACGCTCTTGCAAAACTTTAAGCATCTTTCTACTGAGGAGCAACATCATTTGATTGCTCATCTTAAAAAGCTTGAGACTGCGGATCCGCAACGTGTTGAGAAACTTCGTAAATTTGTTAATCTTAGTGACTTATCGGATATAGCTTCAACTTCCGCTTCAGCTCCCAGTACAAGTAAACAAATCAAACAAAACGAAGCCTCAACGTCAACAACAGCCAATGCGGCTTCTTCGCAATTGAAGCGTTATGATAATTCGCCAGATGCAGCGGGTAGCAACAGTAAAGATCGTGATCGTTCAAATTGTTCCGATGATGAAATGAACGACCGACGACGTGGTATAAATGTTGCCAACCCGAACAAATTCAGTCTTGACGATGAAGACGAAGATGATGACTATAACTTTGATGATGTGTTTCGTGCAGTCTCAAGTAATGTTAATCGCTTATCTGGTGAGGATAACTCACGACATTCAAAACTCGAATCAAAATCTTTGGAACCTAGCACTTCTTCACGTGCAGGCGGTGGAGCTAAAGCAAAGGAGCCTGTGGTGCCCGTTGCTTCATCGCCAAGCGCTTTAACCTTTAATCCGGCTGGGCTGAATATATCACTCAGTGATACTCAAAATTTAATTGCTAATTTAATGGGTTCATTGCAGCAAAGTAACGCTAATCAAAAGACGGCAAATTCAAAGTCTGGTGGAGGGAGTGGTGGAGGTGGTGGTGCTCCAGCGAATGTAGCTCCAAGACCACCGGTTCCACCAATTTCAGCGCCACAGCAATCACACACACAGCAGCAACAGGCAAATATGCCCTACTTTCAGCATCAAATGCAGCAAGTACAACAACAACAACAGCAGCAGCCTTTTGCAGGTGGTACTTTTAATCAAATGGGTAACTCACAATCTACAGCTTACTATAATTCCATGGGTGGCTACAATAATGGTACTGTGGGCTATCCTGGATATCAAGACTGGGGTAATGGGCAACAAATGCAGAATATGCAACAATTTGGTATGCAAAACTTTATGACACCGCAACAGCAGCAACAACAACAACAGCAACAAATGGGCTATAATATGTATGGTCGTGGTGGACATTGAGATTTTACTTCTTCATACACATATATATATATATATATCCTTGAAATAAAGTTTCTTTAGTGTGCTTTATTTCATCTTATTATTTTATTTTTTTTATTTTTTTTTTTTAAGTATGATACTTACCTTTTTTGAGTTACTTATAAAACATTATAATTAGTATTAAACATTTTCTTTTCTTGATTTATTCCATTAATAAAAATTCATTTTAAAATGCTTCAAAGTAGATGACACAAATAAGTTTCATAAAAATATTTGATTGAACTTAAATGAAAAAGCTGACGTTGTAATATACATTACCTTGGCCACTATTAAAGTTCTCATTAAGATCACATATATTTTTTGCACACAGCCTGTAAACTACAAATATCGAAAATATAAGTTGACACATAAGTGTTTTTTAAAGAATTTCCCCAAATGTGTGCGAAAGCGCTATTCCTTGGTCAACGCCAGCTCATGGCATTGTGAAGTGAAGAGTGAAGTGGAATTGAAAATTAATTAGCTGTTGCTTCAACTATTAACGAAACAAATCTCAAAGCATTAAATTAAGCATGTAAGTATAAGTTTACTTTTCAGCATTTCAGCGCCCTTCTAGAATTTTCTTATGACTATCTCAAAAGAGATTTCTTTTGGCTTAAAGTATTAGATCTTCAAATGTCAAATGTAAGCTTTTAAATCAAAAGGTTGCTTTATTATATATCAAACAATTGTAGCTGAACTACCAAATTACTCGCCTGGACCACTAAACTAACACCAACCATCAGATTTTGGTGAATATGAATAAACTACAATAGTAAAATCATACAAACTATAAGCTATGTCCACTGGAATGTAAATTTCTTTAGTCATTTACATACGTTAGATATTCTATGGTAAACGATACCCTATCCCAGGAAATTTCATGTATGTGGGTCAACTTACATGGCACTATGCAGACGAAATGGCTGATGCCTGGTATAAAACATAAAGTGATGTGATCCTCTAGTAAAATTAGCGATGAGAAATAAATTCTACGCATGAAGAGAAAAATTTAAGGTCCTTAAGCCGTATGACTTGTAAAAGACTTTGATCAACCACATGTGTCATATTCTAGATCAAATCGATGGTTTTAAGTATTTTTAATCAGACGTAACTAGGTATCAGAGTATAAAGCCACGAAGACTCGGAAACCTTACAAGGCAAAACAATTTTAATTTGTACCAAAACTCGATATCTATCTAGCCTCAAGCTTTTCGCTTCCATACAAGTTGCACATATTACATTTGTACAGGAATGAGAAGGACTTGCCGTTTTAAGCTGAATATGAAAAGCGGAGTAATTTTTACTATTGGTGGCTTGCCATTGCCAGCTTTTCTTTTTGGAAATGTTTAAAAATGCATTTAAACCATAAACAGCGCTACGACAAGGAGTTTTGAAGCTGGAACAAGTGATATTCATATGTATCTATGTGCGCCGCCACGGTTATGAACATTATTATGTTCGCTGTCGCTCTTTAGTGATGGGTTAACTTGTCCACATGGCCGCTGTGTCATTACATTTTATATGCAAAGCTGGACAAAGCTTTTTTTTTATTGAATATTTGAAAAATGTTACTTTTTATCGTAACTGCGTGTTTATATTTAACAAACGTATGCCCAAAATAAATAAAGTATAAAATCGTTTATTATTTGTGTATTAAAAGTACCGACCAAAAATTGTTACCTTAGCCTTGTTTAAATTCATTTCCGACCAGAGACTTTCGAATTTTTAGTAGGTTAGCGGGAAATGGATATAAGTTAGCAAGCTGCTATTTTAAACAAAAATTATTTTTGGTTTGGGCCAGTCATGTTTTTTCTGTAGTCGCGTAAAAAGATTTTCACGGAATAAAAACAAACAAAAATTCTAAGGCTCGCGAAAAATTATTCCTTTGAATTTCAACTTGTATTAGAATTATAGTTTCCAAAAATAAACGCATTCCGTGGTTTATTTATTGGGACCAGTTGAGCGCAAAAAGCACTGGTCTAAGTTCTCTTTTCCACACGGTTTTCTTGTCGGTAAGTCGAGTTTGTAGGCAAGAGGAAAGACGAATACAGACTTGCTAGTAACGGCAAGTTTTCTTTGTGCTTTTGGCTCTTCGATTTTTATTTTTATCATTTTAAATTGGATGCGCATTTATTTTGGGTTCTTGGGAAAAATAAACATTTTTTATTTGAAATTCCACTTTTCATTTATTTTTTTCAAATGTTAGTAAAAAGTTTTTTACAACGTGAATAACAGACAAGTAAAAGCAGAATTGCTCAAAAAATCATGATGTGTTGAAATACAAATGGCAAATCCAAAAAACTTACCGACGACGACCTCGATAGCCTAGTGGATAGTTCACTAGACTTTCATCTGGGAGGTTCGGGTTCGATTCCCGTCTTCGTCTGGTGGTTAATTTTCACTACTTTCTTATTTTCACTGAATATGAAGTGTATGAGAATTGTAAAATAGTGTACAAGTACACACATTGGTTGGTAATGGCAGAACCACCAAGCCGATAAAAAATTGCTACACCGCCGTTCGGAATCGGCGTTAAACTGTAGGTCCAACTATGTGGTATCACAATGGGCCGTTCAGGCCTAAGTGTGTCTCTCGACAGCCACTCCAACCTAGCCTACCGACAACAAAGTTAAGTTGGCCATGTAGGAAAAGGAACTAAACAAATCTGAATTTAACCACAAAAATGCAACTTTGCTATTGTTTTGCAGGTGATGCCGCGATTTGTTTTGTTTACGAATTGTGTTAGTGTACATTTTAAATTAAAACAATCTACAAATAAATAAATAATGGAAACAAAAATTATTAGGCAACAAACAAAACAAATATCCTTAGATAAAGTGAATGGTATGTACAATAACAAGATTTCATCATTTAAAAAATTTGATCTACAATAAATATTCCTATTTCAGTTATAGGTCCAAAGCCCAACGATAAAGTAAGAGTTCAATACATAGAAAATAATCAGATTGTAGGACAAGTATTACAAATGCCGATGATACATATAGATGATACAGCGGAAGAGGTCGAAAATGTTGAGTACTTGGATGAGAGTATCGCCGAAGAATACACAGAAGCAATGAGCGCGATTGCACACAGCTCAGAAGTTGGCAGCAAAGAGGATACCAATAAACTGGTAGAAGAGTTTAAAGACACATTCTATCCGAATGCTATACATTGCCTGATTACACTGTATCGTGCCAAGTACGATGAAATGTGTGGCAAAAGCGTGCAAGAAATCAAAACGATGCATGTCTGGGATGAAATTTCTAGGGATATGAATGAAAGTTACTTCGACTTCAATAGTGTGCAAGTGCGTCAAAAGTTCAAACAGCTAAGACAACAATATTTCAATATAAGCAACGTAAATGCGATGATAGAATTTGAATATTTCATACATCTGCATGAAATATACAAGGATAAAGTGATTGACAGTTTAGAAACGGGAAGCAGTGTAGATGCAGCGTTGGTACAATTACAACGAGCATATCCGGATGAAGTTTTGTTTCAAGAGGAACCTACAGAAGGTAATGATGCAACAGCAGTAATAAGCTATCATAGCGGTGATGCTGCAGCACAGGAAATCGAAGTGGAAACGCAGCAAAATGAAATAGCACACAAAGAAAATGAATTTATTGATATGGTCGAGAAAGAATTGCAGGCAATGGAAGAAGGGAAAATAAATGCGGTTAATCAAACTCAAAAGATCACAGACGAGCACACGCATGACTTACAAGATGTTGGCTATGATGGGAAAGTGACGCATGTTTTGCCAGTAGAAATATGCTCAATCAAGCCAGTGTTTATAAAACGCGAAGTGGAAGTGGCAGATAGAATGCCGCAGCCGTTACCTGCTAAACGTTTTAAGTCTGACGTAAATGCACATATGAGCAATAGCACTACTACAACTATTTCTGGCACTGGCACAGAGCAACCAAATCGAATAGAAACACCAGCCATCGATGAATCAAAAGCAAATCACGAAGATTTGACTGCAGCTCAAACACTTTCAACCAATACAACAACAGCTTCTACTGTTCCTCCTGGTAAAAGTAAAGAAATGTCGCTGGCCAATTACAATACTGCACAACAGCAACGACATGAAGAGAAAATGGAGCTCCTACGTCACAGTCTTAAGTTGCAGGAGCGCTCTATCGAAATGCAACGACTACTAATGGAACAATTAATTCAACGTTTATGAATCTGTTTTAAAATTAACTTTTCTATTAAAAAATAAACACATCTTTACACCACACATGAACTTTTTTATATTAATTTTTAAAATAACTAACTTCCATATGGTAGTTTAGTAAAGTCTATTTTCTGATTCTTCAAAATCTGTAACATTTCCTCTTGCAACAAATCGTGAATCGATTCACCGGTATGTTTGTATATCCATTTACCACTCTCTCCTGATTTTGATCCTATGAAATCGAATCTCTTCGGACCGCTCGTTGGTGAACTGAGCCATATTTGTTTATTTGGCGTTTGTCGGTTGATAACATAAGTACCATAATGCTTTCCCAATTTTACAGTAAGTACTCCATCCTAAACAAAAGTAACCAAAAAATGAGTGATGTAATAGTGGCTGAGAATTTTTTTGCACTTGCCCCGTACGCTACATCACTACCCGCTGCTATGTCTACTGCATTTTCTACCAGCTCATCGAAGTAATCACTCAAAGCATCTAACGTTTCGCTGCAAACACGCTCATATGTGACACTGTCTAATGGTGATTCTTCCAAAGCTTCGCTACTGTTGTTTACGCTGACACATCTGCTAGTGAACTGTTGTGGGCTTTTGACATGTTCCAGTGAATTTATTTTTGTAGCCAACAATGGCTGCGTGTGCTTGCTTCTTTGTAAATTAAACATAATTCTTGAATTTTTTGTAAATCTTGATAATAAACGTAATCCTTTCACCGTAGTCATTTTCGCCGTTGAAAGTTTCACTAGTTGTCAAACGTGTTGACAATGAGTTGCGCCGACAATTTGTAGAGACGGCGATGCTAGCAGACATTATCGGCGACAGATGAGATACGGTCGACGCGTTAAATAAAATGTGTTAACGGCGTTGAAACCGCTTATCTTGTTAAAAGAGTTTGACACTCCTCTTTTGGATTTGATTACGTTTTTTAAATTCTGACCTTGTGCTTTCTTATAGTAGCATACTAATTCTTTCTTAATTCTTCATAAAATATAATTTTTTATAAATTCTGCAGGAAAGTTCATTGACTTATATATCGAATATATTTCTAAACAACGACGTCGAATTTCAGTAGCTCGGTACTACTTTCAAATTGTTTCAGTACACAGTTGCCTAACGATATAAGCAAAAAGTAGTAGAATTTGCATTTCACATTCAATCAACCCCAATCTGTTTATAAAATTATAGTAATAGATTACGTTTTAGCGTCACAAATTTGACACTAGCAATTTGTGATTGGCTTGTGGAAAAATTTTTCAGACACGACGCCATCATTCAATAACGAAAGTTAAAATACAGCAAGAAAATTGTGAATTAACTCTGAAACGTAAACATGTCTCTGCCAACCAATTACAAGCAGATTGCGGTTGGCGCATCTAACACTCCATCGACGCCTGCACCCAGTGGCGGTGCGGGCGGTGTACGGTCTCGTAATACCGGCGCTGGAGGTGGCTCAGATCGTAATAAGGATACTACACCCATTTTTACGCACAGCAATTATGGTAATCCAGCATTCACTCCACAAAAAGCGGGCAAGTCAAGCAGCTCTAAAAACCAATCCGAGTCTCGCGCACCTAAGCCACCAAAGCCCCCAGAGAAGCCAGTGCTACCGTACATGCGTTACTCGAAACGCATTTGGGATAGCGTTAAAGCACAACATCCTGACCTGAAATTATGGGAGTTGGGTAAAAAAATTGGCGCCATGTGGAAGCAGCTGGGTGAAACTGAAAAACAAGAGTATATCGATGAATACGAAGCCGATAAAGCGGAATATGAGAAATCATTAAAAGCCTATCATAACTCGCCACCGTATCTGGCATATATGGCAGCTAAGAGTAAAGTGAAGACCGATGCTGATGTGCATGAAACGCCTACTCGAGCTGGTGGTAAAAGTCAACAAGAACGTCGTATTGATATACAGCCTGCAGAGGACGAAGATGATCAGGATGAAGGCTATTCCTTTAAACATTTGGCATATGCACGGTACTTGCGTAATCATCGTCTCATTAATGAAATCTTTTCGGAGTCAGTGGTGCCAGATGTGCGTTCTGTGGTCACTACACAGCGTATGCAGGTGCTTAAGCGCCAGGTGAGTTCGTTAACTATGCATCAAACGAAACTTGAAGCGGAATTACAACAAATGGAGGAAAAATTCGAAGCGAAGAAGCAACGTATGATGGAGTCTAGTGAAGCATTCCAAGAAGAACTAAAGCGTCACTGCAAACCTGCGGTGGACGATGATACATTCCAGAAGATGGTACAGAAAATGTATGAAGAAATGAAGCATGATCGTCAGTGCATGGAAAATCGTCCTGGAGCAGCGGCAGCAGCAGCAATAGCAGCTGCAAATGCCGCGGCACATCATCGTGTAGAAGAGAAAACAGCGATTCCTCAAGTAGCAGCTGCTACTGCTGCTACACCCACTGCAATCGCACCTGTGACCGGTAAGTTTTTGTACTCTGTTTGCTTTAGTCGGTTCTTATAAGGCATTTCAATTTACAGCTAAAAAAGAACCTATACCTACACCAGTGGTTAAACCTCCACCACATGAGTCTGGCAGCAAAACTGATCCGGAACCAATGGATATAGAACCACCACCAAAACCTTCTGTTCCTTTGCCACCAAAACCAGAATCTCGTCATAACGAGCCACTCAAGCAACTAAAAGCGGTGAGTGAACAACTCAAGGAAGTGCCAAAACCTGCCATAAAATCGCCGCAAGCTAGTAAAGCGCCGACTCCAACACCCACGCCTCCACCCCCACCGGCACCAGCTCCACAACAAACAGCTATAGTCGAACAGCCCGCAATACCCACGGCAACTGTACCTACTATTCCCAATCCTCCTGCGGTAAGCACGCAGTCCACACCACCACCACCACCACAACAGCAGCAAGTTCCATCATCGTTGCCACCGATGCCGCATCCACATCATGGTCCACCACCACACTCACACCTACCACCCCACATGCCACCACACCAAGCAATGTCTGGAATACCGACACACGCTGGCTATGGCGGCAGTTATGGCACTCCAACGGGGCCCACACGCTCTCCCTACTATCAACCACAGTATGGTGCGCATCCTTCACAACCCTATGGACAGTATGCTCCGTATTCGCATTATCAACAGCCTTACGGCCCACCGCCAGGTTCTCATTACATAAGTACACGTCCCCCACCACAGCACAATGGTTCTCCCGTACACTATCCAGAACATGGTGCGCCAGTACCGGGGCAACCGCCCCAACAACAGCCACCACCAGGTCATATGCCGCCACATGATGTTTACGGGCAACCACCTCATAATCCAGTTGCACCACCACCACAACAACAACAGCAGCCAATGCCATCAGCTGGTTCGGTACCACCCCCACCACCACCATCAGCTGTGGCAGGCAATACACCACCACCAACATCAGCTGCCGCAGAAGCAGCGAAAATTGATGGGGAGAAAAAAGAGACGGAGTGAGTGGTGTGAGCCACTCACATTAAGTCGTCCTCATTTACTGATGCACTTCTTCCGTAAAACATTAATTTCTCATTAATCATGCAATTACTATAGTATCTATAAGAATTTCTTTTTAATATCATGATAGTGTATATCCCTTCTTCTTCCTCCTACCCCTTTTCAACTAAACATTGATGTGTGTAATTTTAATAAAGTTCAAACTAAAAAAAAAAAAAAAAAAAAAATGCTGTTGTAGCAGCCGGTTTGGACGGATTTATTAATACCCTTTATTCGGACCATGGGCCTTTGAAAATTCCCACAAATGGAGTTATTCCTATAAAGTTTGGCCACATACAATTAGTATAAAGTTCCAGTTGCATTATCTAAATTTATCAATGCTTTTCAGGAATTATATACAATGCCACCCCATTAGCGGAAATAAGTGTGCGGATGGCCAAAGAGACACCTTTAACCTTTTATGTTAGTCGGTATATAAGGTAAAGGTTTTCGAGAGGCCACTAATTGTTAATCTGTGGTCAACATAGGGAAACTCAAAATGGCTGAAAAAGGCAAAAAATTAATAAATTTATGTAAAAGTGGGAAAATCTGTCCTGTTAGATCTGCCATTTTGATTTTCATCATTAGCGTAGAATTACAAGCAGCGATCTCGAAAGACCTTGAGTTGTCATTTGATAACCTAGAAAACTTTATTTTGACAAAGCTTTCCCAGTTTTTTTTTATTATTACTATTAAAATATAATTTATTTTCATTTATAATGTCAGCTATAATGTACACGAAAGAAAACCTTTTCATTATTAAAATGATAAGCAAAAAAGGTGGTTAGTATTATTGACTACAACTATGGATGATATAAAGATTAAATAAAAAAAGCACAGAAATTAAAAAAAAAAAAAATCTATAAGAAATTTTTGTTGCTAAAAAGGTTGAAATAAGGACTTAAAAATTTTTTTAAAACTGTGGAATGAAGTGCTTAATAATTAAACGAACAATATTTGTATTAAAACATAAAGGGTTTAATTTTTTTAATATTATACATATGTATAAATAATATACAAATTAAATAAAAAATATATAACATAGATGCATGTAAAAAAAAGAGATAAAAGATTTGTTGAAGACTTAAAGTTATTTATATATAATTATAGGTATATTTTTATGAAAGAAAATAATTAAGCCCTTATTATTTATTACAGAAATTGTTTATTACACTTTTCTTTCTGCAATTTTAAAAAACTTTTTTAGTGTTTCCACTTTTTAGCAAACTAAACCCTATAACACTGTATGACAGTGGAAGTATGCTTTCCCCGAGACATAGTTTAAACTGTAGGTATAGTCAAGCAGAAAATCACTGCATACAAAATCTCAAAATCTGGACTCAGGGCCGAAAACCCCATTTTTGATAGGTTGAGACATATACTTGCTCGTAACTTTATTTTTATTTATCCAATGAGTAAGTTTTTATATGGTATGTCATTATATCTTAAGGAATACCAGAGTTAGAGGGTAAAATATGAGGAAAGATTAAAATTTTTTCATATTTTTTAATTTTAAATGGCGTCTTAAACGACTATAAAAGTATAAAAATAAGCTACATTCAATTCTGTTTCCAACGAGCTATACATTTTTAAATCCATTGAGGTTTGACTGAGATATTCGACTTCAAGTATCTTATACTGGAAAAAAATCATTCGTATTGAAATATTTTGTGTAGTCAATAAAATAGTTAAGTTAGCCATACCTCAATTTTTTTTTTTTTTGTCACACTAATTATATTATGTGGTAAAAATTAAAAACAGTCTAACTCGACTTAAGATGAAAAATATTTTCTCACATATTTTTAATTAATACATTACCTTTTCGCTTACTGTAGGATACAAGTTTTCGTCAATAGTCTTGTTATCAACAAATTCTTCAATTGATGGACATACTGCATTACTTACTTCTAACTGGGTCTAGTTAACAGCTCTTTGTGTTATCTATCTATTATATTATCTATAATTATCTGTTGTAATTATTTTATCATTCCATTAAAACTAGGCCCTAACTTCGATGGTTTTTTCAACCTTTCAAATAAGTGATCAAATCATAATTCAAATCATCCTCAATGGGTGTCATACCCTATACAAAGTGTTGCCCTTGCTGCGTACTTAATTTCATACGGCCGAAGCAACTCTGCTCCATGATTTTGTGCATTTTATGGAACATTTTTATACGTTGATACTTTTTCTTTTATCCACACTTTTATTCTTCGTTCCCTTGTGCGCGAGCAACTCGAACTAATTAATCAACCACAATTTCGATTTGTTTTTTGAGTTTTATTTTATTTTTCATTTCGTTTTTTTTCCGTTTAATTCATTTCAATTGAAATTTTTAAACAAGTGAAAAGTAGTTTTCGGTTTGGAGCATATTAAAAAAAACGATTACAGCCCCACATAGAACCAAAGTAAGTGAAAAAAGCCGCCTGGAAAATACATAATCTTGAAGAAAAAAAAAACCTTGCAAAAAAGCGCAACAAGACGAAAGACAATCATAAAGCAAGAGTGGAACAACGCGCCGCCTTTGCTTTTACACGCCATTCTTGCTCGCCTTGCTCGTTCGTTTTTTACGTCGTTGTCGTCGTCGCCGTTGTAGTTGTCGTTGTTTGCTTTTTTAACTTCGTCACCATCGGAATTTTTTGGATTTATTTTTTCAAATTGTTTAATTCCAGTATTTTTTATATTTTATTTTTTGGTTTTATTAACAATTTGAGAACTCCGTTGCAGGTGAGTTTATCATTGAATTACTAATAAGTCTAAAAGTTTACTGTTTTCTTTTAATTAAATATTTAAAAGTTATATTGCAAATAAGAAAGGCAGCAGCGGTAGCGGCTGCAGAGACGCATTCGTTCATGTGTTTGTGTGAAATTGAGTGCGTGTGTGAATAAGTGCCGGTAAAATGCGAACGAGCGTGAGTCATGGTGAAGAGATGTGTGTGGATGGACCAAGTGCCGGGTCATAAACGTCAACGTTGTTGGGCGGTGTTTGACAACTTTGACATTGAAGTAGGGCTGTGGCAGTCAGCCACAGTCACCAAAAATAACAAATTTCATTTCTTTGTTTTTGGCAAAGTGCATTTTTAAAACCTATGTTTTTTGTCCAATACTGAATTGCGGCTCAAGCAAAACGCAAATTATTTTGTTACCTTTGCATCAATTTTCTTTCAATTATAAAGAGAAAAGAAATTTAACTTCATTTACTATGTTTTGCAAAAAGTAATTGCTTTTGGTATATGAAAAAGTTTCATCTTGACGAGACAAGAAAATACATTTTTATTCTAATAAAAATCCAAGTGTTACAATGTTGCACCTTGGCACAATGAATGCACATTATCGCTAACAATTCAACCTCCATCAACATCATTCTTCTCCATTCATTCATGATGATGATGATGATGGAAACCACAGTAGCAGCAAAAATACAAAAAAGTGGTTGGCTTTTTGTGTTCTTTTATATTATTTGATTTCTGCTGACTAGTACATATTCCTCACTACTATTAAGTATACCTCTTTATTACTGCTACTTACATTTGAGTTTTTCCTACTTTTTATTCGCCCGTCCGTCTCGTCTTTCACATGCTGTTTTTTTTTTCGCTACTTCATCTTCATTGCTTTTTTTTTGTATGTACTTTATTGTTGCAAAGTACAACAATAAAAAATAGTAATACATATTCACAACAGCGGCATAAAGTAAAATTTGAGTTGTTATTTCTTCTATCTTTTTTCCGTCACATATTCTTTGTCACATTTTCCATTTTTTAACCACGTTGATAAAGAGGACAAAGGCAACTATACACTAACAACAAAAACAATAGCAATAACTACGTAGATGTCGAATTTTTCCCATTGCAATGTGGTCGTGGTGGGAATATATTTTATAATGGCAATTTATGCGACACAAATAAAGTCTCACTCACTCTCACTCACTCGCTCATGTTACGTCGATATTTTAATTTGTATTAGAAAAGGGCAAAATGTCATTTTAGTTAGTAGCTGAGGTTTTTATTTAAATATTTGTTTTTGGATGCATTTTAAAAGTTTATATGTAAAATTTGATGTTTTCCCCTTATAAAATATTTCCAATAACTTTGTATTGGAAATTGCAACTTAACTAATAAAAAATAAATAATTGCATCCCTATTGATAGTATCCAGTTTTTTTTAAAATAAATTTTCTGTGGAATAAATGACAATAGGTTTGTTCACGTCAGCGATGCCAACTTGCGGAGAATTCCCCGATTTGCGGTAATTTTACATAGTACGGGGAATCGGGGAATGAGCTGTTTTTTACGGGGAATTTGAAACCGTTTAGCTTTTAGTTATTGAAGTCAGTAGAATATTTTTTGTCAAATTTTATGTTATGTAAATCTTTTAGCTTTTGCAATATTTTATATTTTAGGTCTTAAAATCTTCATGTTTTCTTAAGTGGGCCCTTGGTTTGAAGAAATCGATTTTTCAAAAAGTTTGTGATTTGAAAGTCTTTCATTTCAAAAGCATTTTGTAAAAATTTCAGAGAGAAACTCAGAGTGCTTTCGTAGATATAGACGATTATAACGCCGACTCTTATTCAGGCAAAACAGTCGCCTTCCCTTTCAGCCGTTGAGAAAGGCTTAGCTATGCCTTGGTCCAGCACCTCCTGATTAAAACTCTTAATCCTTGCTGACTAATCTGTAAACTTACAAACTACGGTCAGCCATCTTAAAGAAGATGAAGTATATTTTAAATGTTAAAAACCGATAGTCAAAACTTTGAACCCGTTTTTCTTAAAACAAGGTTTTTGACATTTTTTATTTGAGCCAAAAGAAGTCCATGCCTCTTCTTTTGAGAACTTTGATGTCCAAAAGTAGGCTGAGGCTTGTTTATCTATCAAAATCAACGTCTAGTAACTCGAAAACCCCCATATCGTTCAAATTTGGTGTGGTAACTATTACCCAATGGGACTAATCTTTGTACAAGTATGAGCCCGATTGATTTTGAGAGTGGGTTCCCTTGAGATGAAATCACTCATGTGTCAAAAGAATTCCAAAGTCAGCAAGAACATTTCTATTAACCTACCAGTCCTATAAAAAATGGTTAAGTTTTAGACCGAGATATAGTGCAGGACCGCTTTAAAATAACAGCCACCTAAAACAATTTTAAACCAACGTTTTTATAAAATGTTTATATGGAAAGTGCGTATAGCTCTGTTATAATATAAAACTATACCGGTGCGGGGAATTTGATCGAAAATCGGGGAATTTCTCGAGGGCTATTTGGGAGACAGAACAAATGAGTTGGCATCCCTGGTTCACGTACAAAAAATTGTTAACAATTGTTAATAATTTTCACTGGAAAAGTGTTCACGTACTCGAAAAACTTTCAACGAGAGAGAAAAACGAGAACGTAAGAATGTGAGGAAGAAAAAGTACTTGAAAGTTTCTGAAAGTAAAATTTTTAAGCTGCCGAAAAAAAACAACTGTCAAATATAAAAATGTCAACAATAATTTTGGTTGTGTTAAATTTGTTAAAGTGAATTTGTGATTTTGAAAATGTAAATATTTGTGAATGAAAACAATGAATTCAAAAAATTCCTCTTAAATGATTAAATTAAATTATATGTAAACTGCACAATATTTTTTCGCGCTAAAAATGAACTCTCCAAACAACAGATCAGCTGTTTAGTTGAAAGTTTTTAATAGTTTTCTTTTCACGTACTTTTTCTGATAGTTTCTCTTTGTGACAATTTTTTTCTCAATCTTTCTTTTACTCTCTCTCTGAAAGTTTTTGATGGAAAAGTACATGGACAGAGCTAATATATACCGGGTGATTTTTTTAACCTGAAATATCTCAAGTAATAAGCATTCTACGAAAAAAAATGTCCTTAGACAAAATTTAATCATTCCCTAGAAGAAATACATTAGTGCCAAAAAATATTCCACCTCCTTGTAAGTGGGGCGGAGGTTAATAAAAAATAGGGTTTCCTATTTAAGATTTCAAAAGAGGAGAGGGACAAATTGTTGCATTATATTTTCTCCGCGGAATGATTAAATTTTAATTATGGACATTTTTATCATAGAGTGTTTATTACTCGAGCTATTTAAAAGATTCTGGTTAAAAAACACTCAAGTTTCAAATTAAAAAACTTATCCGGTAGTAAAAATAATGTCGACATTATTGTGTTATTGGTCAGCCCTACTAGTGGAGTTAAGCAGATGAATATATGCCATTAAATGGTAAACCGATATTAAAAACTCGCTTAGGTCCTTGGCTATGCTACCAACCATATTTCAGTTCAGTCTAGACTGTTATGTCTGGTTTTCACTATTTCACTATGCCAACATGTTGGCAAATTTTATATACGAAATCCTCTCTTTCACTCTTTTTGACAGGGAATATATATAGTGAACTAATTTGGGGATTGTAAAATGTGAAAAAAACTAAAAAAGAAAATCCCTTCATGGCAACTCTAGGGTTGAGTTAGAAGTTGCACTGAAGAGCACTACAAATTGAACTTACAACCAACCATAAAAATTCAGCAGATATTGTTCGCAACTTTTACGGTATTGTGGTTGTTGTGCTTTGCTGTTGGTTGTTGGCACCATTACCTTTGCTGTAAAATTAAAAAATTCTGTATAAACAAGAACCGACATAAAATTTCAGATACAATACACTCAAAAAGAGAATGCAAGTAAACTTGCAATAAAAAAAAGGCACACATACATACACGCAAGCACTCATAAACATACACATATACACTTTAATACAAATGAATGTTGATTGTGCATCAGGTAGATAAATTTGTTGAGCCTTATAGCGATATTACCCAGTAAACACATACATCCATCTATTTTCATATACAATACCTTCATAAAACAACAAAAACCATAGGGCAACAAAAAAGCGAAACTAATAGCAATAACAACAATAATGGAACAGTGTAAGGAATGACGAAATAGAGAATAAGATTATTTTGAATTAGTATGTAAAAAAATCAACAACAACTGTGAAACAAAATAAAGCAGCAGCCGCGAGGTAGTAGCGACAACAACAACATCAATAATTTAATAGTAGTAGATATCTCACATCACCCAAAGCGACGTTATTATTCACAACCAACTTTACATGCTTATATATGTATGTATATGATTCCAACGACGAATGCGACTAGAAATGAGCGGCTTTTCTCGGTCGCTTCTCTTCTCATACTTACATAGTATTTACTCTTAATGTTTTTACTGTTGTTGGAGTTTGTTGATGTATCGCGCAAAGTTAAATAAGTGAAATGCTGTTAAAAAATAAAAAATCACAGGTGAATTTTGAGATAAAATGATATTTGAGTTTTATTGTTCTTTCTTTTTTTTTTGGTACATAATTACATGTCTGCTTCTTCTTTTTTTCACCTTTCTTTTTTTGATGAGAACAACGAAATTTTAGAAGAGAGAGAATATAGCGTGTGAGAGGGCGGCTAGTAGGTACTGGACGACGTGTGTGGATGTACCCCGGCGGCAGTACATGCCGTGTATTCATTTCATTGATAGGTTTTCAATTACTTTTTACTTACTTAACGTTTCTATAGCTTTTTGAGCGCACACACACGAGCACAAAATTCGAATTCTCAAACTGATTTTGATCATGATTTGCTGTTGTTGTTTGCTCCTCTTTTAGCCAATTAGCACATTTATATTTTAGTTTTTGAATGTTTTTATTTTTTTTTTTTTTTGCTGTTTTTGTAGTGCTCTTTATTGTTGTTTCCTTTTGACGAACCAAGTTGATGTGAAAACCAGTTTTATTTAGAACTTTATTTTGTTGTTTTCTACATCATCGTCTCGTCGTTTTCGTCGCGTGTATGTTTTTTTCTTGAAGCTTTTACTTTGAGAGTTTTAAGAAGAATTTAGAATCTTTATATGTGTGTTTGTATGAATTTTAGATGCTTATGAGATGCTGCGCATTTATTAGCAAAAATTTTTAATACTAAATTAACTAAGCACACATACAGGTAAATATTGATGTTCGTGGAATTTTTTGATTAGGAATTAGATATATATATATACATATACACACATACTAAAGATATTTGTTTTAACAAAAATTCAACGAAATATTCTGTTTAATAAATAAATTACGTCATTTGATGTTTAAGCCTCTTTTCTACTCCGTTACCTTGAAATTCGTTCGTTTTATGTATGCCAATTTTTGAAAATCGGCTAATTTTCAAGACATTACTGATATTTTAACTCAAACCCACCTGTTAAATTTAAATTTTCAATACTACTCATAATTCGAAATCGAATTTATGCTCTTTGAGTGTAAACCATGCATTGGCGCAAAGTAGTGCTCTCTTTCTATCTTACTTTGCTCATTATACTCTTTTCTTTTTTTTTTTCTATTTTTTAATTGTGGCGGCGCAACAAGTGCTCAAAATTTTGTATTTTTTCAACCAACATATTTTGGTACTTCAAGCCACTCAGAGCAAACAACAGTGATACTTAAAATTTAACAAACTGTAGTGTAAGTACATAGTATTCGAAAAAGTAATTAAATAATATGTTATCAAATTGGTTGCGGAAACTATGTTTGCATTGCAGTGTTGCCTAATCAGCCCTATTCTAAATAATATTCCCAAAATGAAAATGTATTTCTTTCTTTCGTATTTTTATAGGGAAGAAGGAAAAACAAAAAAATTTTCCTGTGGATGTAATTCAGGAGTATTTAGAATTGAGCTGAATAATTTTTGTTTGCCATGTTGTCCAATTTGGAATTTCAAAATTCATCAAACCCGTTAAAAAAAAAAAAACAAACTAATTTAATAAATAAAAACAGTGTGTCCCGGTTTAAATCTACATAAATTCAGGACGTAATTTTCTGGTTAATTCCGAAAAAGAAGTTGTTCAGGCTTAAGGGCATATATTAATTTTCTACTGAGATGCGGGGGTTTAAGAAAATTCTTTAAGAAAAATATTTATCACCATATATTACATTATAACTTCCATAATATTAAGCGTAGAGTAAAGAAATTAAGCTTTTGGAACAGAAATTTGATATTAGGTTTGTTACTAAAAAATATACAAGGAACGCACAAAATCAGTCACATTATCATAAAACTTTTTGCCTAAAATTAATTTTGCTGAAAAAAAAGACAAATCCAAAGTATTTTTGTATTTAAGTAGCAAATACTTCCAACTTACCAAAGTTATTATTTATAAATGTTAAAAATCATTTTAACAATTTTATTTTATTTCTTTTATATTTATTATCATAAGGAAGTACATACATTATTTATCGAATTAATAGCTTAATTCCCTAATTTTTGGAAAATATTGAAACCTAACGCAACCTCGTAATTTTAACTTTTATCCTGTTCGAAACAAAAGAATTACCAACCAAAATGAGCACGCATAATTTTTTTAATTGTAAGGAAAATAATATTTAATTGAGCAACAATAAAAAGTGAGCTACTTTTTCAATATTTTTAAAAACTTTTAATATTCACTGTAGTATTCAAATTATTGACCATGATCATTCGTCCAAAACAAAATGCGACACCAAAACATTCACACACATCTACAGTCGTGAGCAAAATTCTTAGCCATTCCTTATAAATCACATTCTTTTATTGGAAATATTGAAAGAAAAAAACGTGTAGGGGCTAGTTTAACTTTTATAGATTTTTTTGTGGTTATCGGTAAATATAATTGTTTCTATGTTGAATATTGATACAATCGACTAAAATGGCAAAAAAAATATATAATCCAAACGGTCCAACACGCACAAACTTAAGTTTTAAGTGGGCTAGGGTCGGGCAAATTTTGAAGTGTTAACGTTGCTCGGTTCAACCTACATTAAAACGACATGCTGAGGCTGCTACCCACTTGAAATCTGCATGGCGGTGAGAGAGAGAGAGGTAATGTGAGAGAGTTGCATGAACAGCGAATACTACATTGAAGTCCTGGAAACCAGCCTAGATGCATGCGGGATGACAAATTTCAGTTCCAACATTTATGGAGTATCATAAAGAAAAGCATTCATCGGCATCTAAAGAGCCAGTTAAAGTTGGACTAGATTTAGAAGAATGGTGCGATTTAATCACATCCATGCCAAGAAGAGTGGCTGCTGCCATAAAAGCAAAACTTGGCCTCTCCGAATATTAATAATTATTTATTTAACCTGATTCTTTTTTATTACGTTATGATACGACATACTGAGATATTTTTTGAATAAAATTCTATAGTGGCGCCTAATACTTTTGTTCACTGCTGTACATACATGAGAGCATATTCTCATACAGAAAAATCTCTCATACAATCTCAGAAATAACAACAACAACTGGACAAACAGTAGGACGGATAGACAGACAGACGAATAAAAAAACGAACTTATGGATGAACTGACAAGTTTTTTTGTTGAGATATTCGAGTGATTGAGCATGTTGGTTGCTTTGCTGTTGTTGCTGCTGCTGCTGAGTTGAGTTGTACTCATTCGTTTGTTCATTTTGTTGTAATGTAATGTATGTGTGTGTTTTTGTTGTTGTGTGTTTTTTGGAGCTGCATGCATGATGAGATGGGAGCACAAGCAAGTTTCATTCATTTTTATATATTTTAGAGAAAATCATTTCGCATTTGACTTTCAATACGAGCAGTAGTAGTTTGTGTGTGTTGTCAATTTATTTTCGTTATATCGTCTACATATCATATATTTTTTTTTTTGTACATTTTCTTGTTTTTTTTTCTGTGTAGTGTATGTGTGAAATTATTTTTTAATATTACATTTAAAAAAAAAAATTAAAGTAAAAACTATTAATGCATTTATATATAAAGATAAAAAACAAAATAAATTCAAATTCGAAACGAATATTAACACTATAGACACCAAATAGCGGCAACAGCAGCAGTAATAGTGGCTGAAACAACAACAACATTATAAAAACAAGCAACAACAATCAATGTTATCCAACTCTCTGCGCTACTGCTTTGTCATTTGGTTGTTGGTTTTTTTTTTTTTGCCCCCCATTGCTCTCTCCCACTCGTCGTCGCAGTAAAAACTTGATTGTATTTGTGTGTTTTGTTGTTGTTTTTTTTTTGTACAATGCAATTTCCTTCGGTGTTTCTCCCGCCGCGTCGTATTTCAGTCTCTCTCTTTCGCTCTTCCGTATCCTCTTGGTGTTTAATTTTGTCATTGTTGTAATATAGTAAAATTGCAACGAATACAGATGCATTTGATGATTTTTGTAGTTGGCAGTTTTTTTTATTTTTGCTTTTTTTCCATTTTAAATTTTTTTAACTGACATTTTGCTTTACGCCGCTAGTAACTAACTAACTGCATACGAATCTAACTTTTGTTTAGATAGCTGCAAATAATTATTTGTAATTAGTTGCGAATGTGAATTTTAAACGGAAACATGCGTCGGTTTTTTTTTTTTCATTAATATTTTTTTTATTTGTTCACGTTGAATTTTAATAAAATTTAAATACGGTTTCATATGTGTCATTTACTTAAAAAAAAAATTGTATATTTTCAGAGCATTTAAAATAAATTTTAAAAAATATATATTATATGGATATATATTACTGTGATAAATTTACAACTTCAAATACTATTTCAAACAAATAAATCCCTAACAACAAAAAAATACTTCCACGCCTATTTGCATATTGAATTAAAAAAACTAAACTGACAAACAAAAAAAAAAAAACGTTAACGGATATTCGCATAAATTGAAATGTAAGTATTTAGAAAGATAGAATATCATCATCACCGCAAATACCACAAACAAAACTGTATGATAGTTTATTCGCTCTCACGTCGCTCACTCTCCTCTAGTCCTCTCACCTGTACCCTACTACTGACTTTTCGCACTGTGGATCGTCATCATTAGTGTATGAAAAAAATGAAATGTTTAAAAAAGAAATCGACCAACGCCTTAATTTCTTTTCTATTCCAATGATTATTTTATTTTTATTCATTATTTAATTTTTTTTTTTTATTATTTACACATATATTTTATTTACTTTTATCATCAACATCATTAACAGCAACAATGGCGCAAGCAACAGCAATAGTCGTCAGTAGCACAGCAGCAGCAAGCAACCCTCAATTTGTGCATATCTTATCGCATAGAAAAAAAAATAAATACTATAATGATAAAAATTTAATGATAAAAATTTGTTTGAAGACTGAGTGGGGGGAAAAGGAAGTAGCAGCAATATTCTTAATAATAGCGCAAAAATAGCACTTGTCATAATATTCAAACTCTGTATGTTCATGTTTCTTCTGCTGCTTTCTTCTTTTATTATTATTAACATTTTTTTTATTCTATTGTTTTACCACCATTCATAGCCCGAACAGTTAATAGGTGTCCTATCTAACTAATTGTAATTATCAGTACAAATAACGTTTTCTTGGGTTCATTTTATTTTTTTTTTATTTTTATTTCTCCTTTTTTAATTTTTTTGTTTTTTGTTTGCCTTTTATTTAATCTCAACATTTTTCTTCTTTATATGTACTGATATGATTACCTACCTCCATTTACTTACCGTATGTGTGATACAATTTTCTATTTTAATAATTTTAAATTATCTTGCGTCACAATTCTGATATGCGTTTATTATTTTTGTACATTTGTACTTTTTTCTTTCTTATTTTTTGTCTCATTTTTTAATTATAAATAATTTTTTTTTTTTTTTGTAAAAATTTTCTTCAATGTACATACGTACAGTAATTAATTTTAAGGTGGAAAACAGAAATGTTTAGAAATAATGGTTCTTTTATTATTTTATCAGCATAATCGTTTGATAATAATATTTAGTATACGGTATAAAACTATTAAGTTTTGTTCAATATAACTTAAGTTTTAGAAGAGTAGCGATTATTTTCATACAAATGTTTGCTACTTTAAAATCTGCTTATTAAAATCACTATCAAAATCTTCAAATTTTCAAAAAGTTTTGCCTCGATCGGTTTTTGCATTGAGTTCATACAAATTTAATTTAGAAAAGAGCTGCACTGATTGGAATTGATAGTGAATCTGTATTATCTATAATAATGTGGTAAAACTTTGTTTGGAAAAGAGGGAATTTACAACAAATGAGGTATATAAATTCAATTGACAGAAATTACATTTTAACTTTAGCCGAATGCGTTATCTATTGATGATAAAAAACAGCTTCCCTTCAATAAAATTTGTGAATGATAGTAATATATCAAAGAAATGGTTCTTTAAATACATCTCATTGAAAAAATATTATGGACCGTATAATACACGTTCTCTAGAAGTTTTATTCAAAAAAGCGAATCTCAATAAACTTGTTGGCTTACAAGTGTCGTTTATATAATGTTGAACTGTGAAATTATACAGATGGTAGAGTACCCTAACATAGGTGTATTAAAAACTATTCATTAGTGTGATATTTTGGCTGAAGTTCGGCCTTTTCTCTAGTCTTCGGCCTAAGGCTAAGTACAGGATAAATGAAGCCCTTATACATTCCCAAACATTTCATTCTTTTGTGGGGCAGTGCTCCACAATGAGCTAAAATATGTTCTAATGATGAACCTTCCTCATTGCAAAACCTACATATTGAGCTTTCCTCAACCCCTATTTTACAGAGGTGTTCTCTGTTCTCACAGTACCCAGTCAGAATACCAGCTAATATGCGTAAACTATTTTTGTTGAGACCAATGCAGAATGCGTATCTACTCTTATAGTTACCTAGAAGCGCTTTGGATTTCCTCAGTCCCCGAATATTGGCAAAGAGTTATTGCCTCTTGTTTTTTCTCTCCTGCCTAAATAATTCCTTGATTCAATAGTAAAAAACTCATGTAATCTAGTATCGTAGAATGAAGCGCTTCCTGTGGCTCAAAATATTAGACAAAAATTTTGCCAACAAATTAAAAAAAAAATATTAATTCATGGTCAAAATTTCGGGACTTCCAAGACCCTTTTGGAATATGTATTGAAAAAGCATATTAAATTTAAAGATAATTGGTTTAGTAGTTGTTGAATAAGCGTGGTCACCGACTTCAATAGCCACATTTTGAGAAGAACGTGTTGAACCCATATCGTTCCGGTACTAGATATCATGATCCAATTTCGAAAATTTTCAAAACGCGATTTTCATACGTCTTCAATAAGAAATTTTAGTACTTAAAAAAAATAAAAAAAAAAAATTTTCTGAATTTTAGAGGCTATAATAGTTTTTGGCTTACTCCAAGAAAATAAGGTGACCAGGTGTAAAAAAAATTAAAAATATTTCTACGCTACACCGTGAACAACAAGTATTCCCTGGGTTCAAATATATTTAACACATTATTTTAGAAGTTATTATAAGTTAAAAACAGAAAAAAATGCATTTTTGTTGAATTCTGTCTATTTTCCCATACATTTTTTTTACAAAAGTTTAGTCAGCTGTAGCCTCTGGAAATATATAAGGACCAGTGAAGTTGTAATTTTCACATCAAGTTTGCTGTTTTTTCTAGGCGAATTTGTCATTTCAATGCAAAATAATTAATTTTACTATTTTTGGTTGATTTTCAAACCCACCTTCCAAAAAAGGATGAACAGACATCTGGCCTTGAAGTCAGGTGAAAAACAATATTTTTAAATTATTTAAATGCAATTTTAAAGTCAGTATATATAAAAATATTATACAGTGATTACTTTTGGGAAACGTTGTAAATGTATTGTTGACGAATTTTCAAACTTGCTGTTCGATTAATCGAACGTTTCAACTTTAATGTCAGGAAGTTTTTTTTTAAATATTTTGTTCTTTGAAATGCAAAAAAAACCGATTTTTTAAAAGTTATAACTGGGGGTGCCCCTTAAAAACCTTCTAAAATAAATGTTTTTTTTTTTCAATAAATTTTGAACACCGATTGATTTAAACTTTTTATGCTTTTTCGAAAACAAAAAAGAAAAAATATTCCTAAAAAATAATTTTGGGTTAAAAATTGAAAAAAAAAAAAAAATTAATTAGGTGGGAAACAATATTGATACTCGGCAACAACGCAAAAAAAAGGAAACACATGTACCTGCATATTAAACGCAAAAAAACCATTCCTATGAAACTATATGCAGTCTCACTTGGCGGCACTCTATAACGATGTGAGAGAACCTAAGAAAAAAACACCAAGAGAGTGCATGGGAGAGAGTAAAAGCAAAATAACTGAGTGGTTTTGCTCTTTCTCTTTACTGCGACCGCCCGTACCCGAAACGAAAGCAACATATTTTGAAAAATTTTGAGAGATGCGCCTTCTATGTATTGTATATTATTTGATATAAGTGGCGCCAATTTGTACCAATAAAGCATACGAAAGTGTTGTTGCTTTGCTCTTTGGTATAGGCAAAGAGAGAGAGAGATGTGTGTAACTGTCATACTTAGCCTATTCTGTGAGTTTTGATACTCACTCTCTTTTTCGCAACTGGAAATTATAAACATTTAAGGCGAACAAACTCTTTTTTCGTTTTTTTTTTTTTTTTTTATGTGAAGTTTTTCGCTCTCTGAAGTTAAGAACGTACAAACTTCATATAAAAAAACGAAAAGAGAGTTGGTGAATCCGCCTTCAAGGACCATATGTAAATTTAGTACTCTCACTCGCTCTATCAAAAATGATAACCAAACATTCAAGGACCATATGCAAATTTAAATTATTTGTGAACTTCAATTTGATTGCATAAATTATTAAAAAAACCTTCCATTACTTTGTTTTTTCAATACAAAAAATCAAAAACGATTAGAGATAAATATTTTTGTAAATGTATAAAATTATATGATTCGCTTTATAGAAATGTGAAGTTTCGTGTGTATGTAGTTAAAACTCATGATTCATAATTAAAAGTTTGAACTGATTTTAAGCTATTATTCAAAAAAAAAAAAAAAAATTTAAGTGATTCAGTCCCTAAAAAATTTCAACTCAACTTTTTACTGCATTTCCGATGGAATAATAATAGTGAATATTCTGAATATATGAGATTGTGAAAGATTGAAAGTGAACTTTTTATTTTTTTATTATTATTATTAATTATACACATAGTATAATAATAATAATAATAATAATTACGAAGACGGTAAAATTTCAATATGTGTGCAGAGTGTGACGAAGATACTTTGAAATTTATTTTTTTTTTTTTATATGTGCATACCTTAGCATTATGCCACCCATATTTGCTGCTTTTCTTACTCCTTTTTTTTTTTTGTTGCTATTTTATTCCCAACTTTTTTTTTATTCGTTCTTTGTCAACGTCTTTTCTCTTATCTCATCTCTCAAGTGTTTACCGTATATGGTATATATTTTATTGTCTTCTTATTAGTTCACAGAGACGCATTCATCGTCTATAGAGTCGTAGCCCATATTCTCTATGTTCATATGTATTTAGTCACACTCACTCTTACTCTATACATACATACATACATACATATTGATATGCTCATATCTGTTGCGATATTTCCTGCTATCTTTAACATTTTTTTTTATATACTACATGCATATGTATATATATATATGTATATCTTTTTTAAGTTTGCGATACTGTCGTTGTTGTTCTTGCTCTTATTGTTGTTGCTGTTGTTATTGTATATTTTCTTTATAAGTTGGTTAAAGCTTCAAACAACACAGCTAGCTAGCTTGCTGCTAGGCCAAGCAAGCACTTAAAAATTATAAAAATTGCCATTTAGTCAGCAGAAAACTTGCTTTCGCGTATGATCGTCGGCGATTTGTTGCGTTATTAATATCTTCGTTGTCGTTGTTATCGTCAACGTTGCTGCTGTTGCTGGTAACTAAATTAAATTTTTTTTTGCTTTTCCGGAATTTATCGGTTTATAATATATTATTTTATTTTTGTTGAGGAATTAAAGCTGTTTAAAATTATTTTTGTGCGGTTAGTATAAATTCCATTATACATTTGTCCCTAATAATAAGTTGAAAAGATGTCAACAATTTGTTGTGCTATATATGAAAAAGTGTTAAAAAAAAAAAAAAAAATTTAAATTAAATTTCTCATGTGCTTCATGTTTTTGTTTTTGTAAAAATATTTGCTGCGTTTTATTAAAAGTCATTGTAACAGAAAAAAGTCTTTAAAAACACTACTCTTCTGTTACTTTCCGCTTTTTTTATATAATTTTTTTTTTCGTACTCCTCTTTTTGATCTCTTTTTATATCTTAGTGCAGAGATGTTGTGCTAATGAAAATGATAATCATCATTAGCAACAACAACGAAAACAACATCATTGTCGTTGTTGTTCATTACACACAAAAAATACACCTTACACTTCTTGCTTTTTCGCTCACTTACTCACTCTGTGTATATTCCAGCTCCCAACAACTAAACAATAAACACACTTGTCTCTTCCTTCTATATGCCTGCCTCTAGGTATATGGATGATATGAAAGAATGCTGCTGCGCGCGGCGGTGTTGCACGGTGCGGTGCGTTGTTTTTTCGCTTCACTTTGCGCTGTGCTGGTGTTGTGCGCCACCTTAAGTACCGGGCGCATTGATTTGAAGTTATTTGTCGAAGCAACAGCATTTTTTTTTTCTTCAGTTTGTTGTTCAGCATATTTTTCTGCTACATTGGCTTTTCTAAATTGACATACTTTCTAAAAAAAAAAAATACATACAAATACAAAAGAAAAAGAAGACGAAAAGGCAAAAATAAAAAGCAAATCTTTATATAAGCAAATATACAAGAAAACAGTCACTAAAACTTAAGTCAAGTCGAGAGTTGAAGACTTGGCAGCACCTATAGCAACAACAGCAGCTGGTCTGGCTAGTTGGTAGCCGCATAGTAGTATATCGAGTAGTAGTGACTAGTCAGCCAGTAACTTCGCTACCACCACTGATAAAATTTTTATTCGTTATCTTCAGGCGTCTCTTGGATGTTGTCGTCATCATATATATTTTTTTGTTGTCTGGTTTTTTGTAATTATATTTTTTCTCTTGACTTTTCATCAAGCGCAAACCATTTGGTTGCTTTGAATTTTCTGTTGTTAAATCAACTTAACAACTTACATTTTACTACTACTCTTCTAATCTATTACTTGTTGTACTACAACTTCTATTTATTACTGGTTCTCCTTTACCATTTTTAACTAACTTTGTGTCACCATTCAAGTATTCTTCTTTTTTTCTTTTCTTGTTTTATTTTTTCTTATTTTATTTTTGTATTTTCCATTGAATTTCAACTGGGCAAACTAGAATTATTCCAGCAGATTGTCCGGTGTTACTGGTTTATTTTTATACTTATTTATAAAAATTTAGTGTGTCACATTTTTAGTTGTTTTGGAATTTATTTTTAATTTTTATTTTATTTTTTTTTTTTGTGCCAATAAATTTACTACTACTTGAACTGTCTAACGGCTTAACGTTTTTCTTCAGTTTTTTACGATTGTGTTAATAGGTATAAAATATAGAAAAGTGTTAAATGGAAATGTGTGACATAGCTTTAGTCAGTTTTCGTTTGGCTAAATACTAGCGCTTGATAAATTTAAAGTGATTGTTAATAATCAGATTTAGATTGGAATAGATTTGTTTCACCTAGTGCACTGAGCTTGGCCATCCCAAAGTATACAGTGCTGACTCTCCCTCTCTATCTCTCTCTCTCTGTACAAAATGAGGTTATTCTATATTGTCTCTCTTTTATTTTCTTTTATGTCTAATATTTCTTAAAATATATTTGGAAAGTAAAACAAAAAATTCCCGTCCTTGTCTGACCAACTTTTGATAAGAATTGAAGCTATCTTTCGCTCTCTCTAATTAATTAATCTTACCCATAGATTAATAACAAAATAGAATGCATATTACCAATACCTATGTCATTCAAAAGGTTGTCGTTTCCTCTCTGAGTATATATATATTTTTTTAAATAAATGTTTCTCAATTTCTATGCTCTTAATTCCTTCAGTTTTGTTAGTAGTTTACTTCAATACATGTCGCCATGTTAGAAATGAGAGGAAAAAGTAGAGAATGTCAAAAAGCCGTTGAGCATATGACTGATGAAAAGGGACTGTTATTCTTGCGTTTTCAACTTTTTGTTTATTAACTTTTGACAAGAGGTGGAGCTTTCTCTCTCTCTTTCTTTCTTTGAAACATATCCCAGGACAACAACACCAAGAATTAGGCTCTTTTGTCTTTTGACAACTCTTTCTCTCTGTGCAGCATTTGTGATAGAAAAAGATGAAGTATAAATCTTTGATTGGCACTTGCTGACGTTTTAAAATTATTTCTCAAAAATGCAATAATTGTATTTTATACCTATATTTAATATAAATTAGCTGAAAACATAATAAAATGCTTCCTAATCATAAATTTTAGTAGAAAAAATATATTTTAATTTTTCATTCCATATTAAAGATTGACAAAATTTTCTTTTATACATAATATATAAATTTTAACTTTCCCGAACTATAACAAAAGTACAAGATATGTGCAAGCTTTTAATAAAGTAATTAAATCATATATTATGAATTATAAATAAACTTGAAATGCGAAATACTTTATATGCATTTTAACATTGCTTTATAAAGGAATGCTTTTGCGTAAAAATTCATTCACTTCGCATAATCAGTAGAGTGGATATTTAATATTTATATAGTGTACAAACAAACGAACAAACTTTAGTCATTCATTGTTACTTTTACATTTGTTTGCCATTGTATTTTCTATTTTTATTGCTGGCCAACCAGCCAGTTAGTCAGTCACTCATGTCTCCTTGTATATTTATACAATATAATAAACACAATAAACAAACGAAATAGACAAACAATTTGTTATTGTTGTGGCTATTATATTACATTTATTGTCACTTTGAGTTAAACTCAATTTCAATGTTTAAAATTGCAATTCATATTATGGATGAATGTGAATAAACAGTAGTTGGTAAGACAGACTTAGTGAACAAATGAAGACTATACAAGAAAAAGATAATGAATAAAATAGAAAATTGAAATATTGCATGCAGAAATATAATTATTGAAAATGTTTATGGAAATTAAAACGAGTAAATTACTATAAAAATAAATAAATATATAATAGAAACTAGATTAGATATGAAGTAATTTGTAATAATAATAGAATAAAATGTAAGTATTGAATTAATTTAACATAACAAAAATTAAAAAGAATATGAGGCAATTTTTGTAATTGAAATCTAAAACTTTTTGTATTCTTCATGATATAAATATAAACAAAGTTTCACTAAAGAAATTGAAGAGCAATGCAGCAATGGCTTTAAAATTGTATACACAGCGACATCTATTAGAAATTTCAAGCAAGCAGCTTAGATATGCTGATTTGCAATAATCCCTCTTTTTAAAATTAGCTAAACTCATATAGCAAACAATATTTGTTAAATGTTGGATTTTTAGTCTTTTTTATTTAACTATGTAGTATTTTGTATTAACATTGTGAGTTTTTATAATACATAGAAAAGCTAAAAACGATTTTCTTCTTTACATAATGTGCATCAAAATTATTATGAAATACTTAATTATGGTACAATGTCAAAAGTGTGGCATTTTAATTGCTAGTGTTAAAGCGCAATTATTATTATTTGATTTTTCATTTTGTTGTAAATTTAACTTTATAAACTTTAACTTTACACTACAGCATTTGACCATTTCATAGTTTTCATGAACTTACAGACCCAAACACATAGATATATACATACATGTCTGTATGTAGTTATATGCATTTATTTATGCATTCAAACACGCAAACTTTATATTTTTTATTTTTTCTTCGCTTCAATCATAGTTTTCGAAGAGTTTTTCATTGGCAAGCAAATTGGCAATCAATTACATGCAGGTGTACACTTAACTTGTTTTTCATAAATTTTTTGGTATTATGATTTCTGATATTTTGCAATAATCATAAATACATATATCTATGTATAAATACCGTCGTACAATATTCCAAAATATAATTTGTAAAACAAGTTATACCAATTGTTTTACGAATTACAATTTACAGTGTTGTGAGGCAAAAATCAATTCTTTGTACTTACTTAACTTTAGTGATCTTCAGAATTCTGCTTGTTTTTGTTTTTAAATAGGTAATTAAATTTGCATTTTGAAAACACTAATATGTAAGTTAAGTTAAGATAACGTTTTATAGTTAAATATATGTACCTATGTAAATGAAAAATGTTGCTTATCTTATGTCTGATTTTCACTAAGGAGTGAGATCGAAAAAATCTTAACATATATAAAATTCAATAATTTTTAAACGGTTGATCTTAGATTTTTTTTTTATTTAATTGATAATATTTTACAAATTACAGAAAAATATAACTTTTATAATTCTAACCACTATTTATGAACTCGTGGACCTTTTTTGGTAAGCCTTCTATTAGAGATTTGATAGTTGTTTCAGACGCGTTTTTGGAACAGTTTGTCCATCTCCTTTTAAAATCTTCGATATTTTGGGACACCTTTTTTGTGCTCTTTAAGTTTCTTTTCACAAGAGCCCAATGTCTATCCACTGGTCTTAGCTCTGGACAATTTGGAGGTTTGGCCTCTCTTGGTACAAAAACTATGTTATTACTTTGGTACCACTCCAGAGCTTTCTTGCTCTGGATTGGAGACACATTGTGCACTCTTATGAAAGGAAGAAATCTTTTTTTCAAACATTATTTGATGTATATTTCGGTATTTATAGAGCCCACTGTAACAAATGACTTGCTTCTTTTGCCGCAACTGCATATAGCTTGCCATACCAGGAATTTTTTAGGTAATTTTGGATTCTAAATTGTTCTTCGACATTTCCTCGAATGCATCAGCAACACAAAAATTTTGACCCGGAATTTTCACGTTTCGTCGTCCATTATACAACATGAATATTTTTGTATGAAATTCGATTTTAACTTCAGAGCCCTACTTTTGGCGTGCAAATTTTTTGCAGCATTCCTGTTTGGAACTTTTTGGACTTTGTATGTTTTCAAACCTGCATTGGCTTTAACTTTTCGCACCAAATAGTCAGAGCACTGGGCTAACCGGGCAGCTTTTCTACCAGATGTGTTAGGAGATCTTTTCAATATGCTTTCTATTTTCTTGGCTTTCCCAATATCATGTGGACCTTGTTTACTTCCCGAACCAGGTTTCCTATCGATGGTTAAATTCTCCTGAAACTGTTTAATAACATTGGAAACAGTTTGACGGTAGAACTTCAATTCTTTGGCCAATTTTTTGTAGAACCAATTTGGATTTTTTTGAAAATTTTTAATAATTTTAAGACGTACTTCTATTTCTTCACTCATTTTGATCAAACTCACAATGAATCAACATGTTTTTCATTAAAAATAACAACTGACATATTTTTCCAAGATAACTAGATCAAAGAAATTTTTTAAATTTACACCCAAAAAAAATTATTAGGTAAAACGTGTGTTAAGATTTTTTCAGTCTCACTCCTTATGTCAAATTCAATCAATTTTGCCAGAATGTTGGCGAATTTCATATAAGAAATTCTCTCTTTCTCTCTCTCTCTCTCTCTGACAGGGAATATGACATAGTAAAAACCAGACATTACATGCTATGTTTATTGTTTTGAGTGTATCTAAAATTAAGGTATGTTGAGACGAATTTAATGATGACTACGATTCTATTATTAAAAACAAGAATAAAAAGTGTGCCGCATTTAAATTAAGTTTAATTTTAGTGAATTTTATACATTTTTTATTTATTTCACATGCGCTCAACTCAAATCACCTTGCATTTTACACACTATCAACAACATCACCAACACAACAACAATAACAGCAACATTATCATTTTTATACATATTTATCTATTATTCAAAAAAAAACTATCTATGAGATGATGGGGTCTATGTTTAAAGTTCAAGGCATAAATAAAAAATACATGCTAGCACTGGCTGCTAAAAGGTTCCATATTAATATGTTAGCGCGCGCATGTGTATGTGTGTGTTGAGTGTGGAGACATGCGCATGTTTTTGTTGTATGTCTATTCGAGTTACTAAGGTGAATTTGACGTGCAAATGTTGAATTTATATGTAAGCTTTAAAATAAAAAATTATAGATGTTTATTTTATGATGATGTGGATGAAGCTGATGATTTGATCATGAATATTATGGTGATGCATGCACTCTATCTCCTAAACATTTTCTCACTAAGCGCATGCTTACTTTGTCTGTGTGTTAATACCTACGCGCTCTCTCTCTCTCTCTCTCTCTCTACAACTTCTATTTAAAAACTGTTATTCATCTTTCTTTACTCATGACTCAATTCTCTCTTTGTCTAAGTAAACAATGACGTCCATTTTGGTTTTTTTTTTTTTGCTAAAAACGTTTTCTTGAGAAAAACAAACACATTTGAAATATTTCATTTATTAAATCATCATTTTTATATTGTTGTTTTATAAAAATAGAAATTAACAAACTGCTGTACTGCTGCATAACTGTGATTAGATTCAAGGTACCCATAACAAATTGGCAATTTAACAAATGTGTAAGAGTGAATCACATAACACCAAGCAGCAGGTTGCTGATTGTATGATTGTTGTGCTGTTGTTAATTGCTGTTGCTGCAATGCATCATGCATTCATAGTTTTAACCTACAATAAAACGTGTAAAAATTGTTTGTTTTCATTTAAAAAATATTTGTTCGTATCTAGAAAAAAAGCTTCAAAAATGATAAGCTTCCCTTATATGTGTATAAAGCAGTAGTGGTACCATTAAGACAACCAACCAACAGCCGCTAGTCAATAACGCCAGCCAGTCAATGTCATCTAAGTAATAATAATAAATACAGCTGCTTCTCTGCTGTTACATTTCCTCTTCTCTCTCCCTTTTTTTTGTGCCTGCCCGCTCATTAATATTTTTGTTAATTGTCACATGCTGCTGCTGTTGTTGCTGTGGTATTTATTATTACTATTGTCGTTGCTGTTACGCTACTAAACAAACATTTCCATTTCATTGAATTTTCAAACAAAAAACGTACCTACAATAAAAATGTATGTAGAAAGAAAACTTATCGCAAAAAGAACACGTTCTAAATTGCAAAAATATTCCTGCAGTTATTAAAGCAAGCTTTTATTGCTTTTTTTTTTTTCTAAATCAGAAGCAAACAAAAACAAAATGTTAAAAATTTCATTTAACAATAGCTAATTCGAAAAAGTTACTCTAGTTTTAAAGAATTTTTAAAAAGTGTGTCTGTATTGTATTGTATTGTATTATAGAGGTTTCTGTCGTTGTACCGCGACCTATAAGATCTATTGTACGTCCCTCTTTTCTATCTAGTCTAATCTGCCTAGAGTACCTCATCCAGTCCAGTCTCCCTCAAGAATTTGAGTATTGCGCCCGGAGCTATGGATGCTAGTTCTGTACTTGGTGCATGCCCAGACATTTCCTTCTTTTGTGGATCAGTGCTCCACATTGAGCTAAAATATGTACTGATGATTCGTCTTCCTTATTACAAAACCTACAAATTGAGCTTTGCTCAACCCCTATCTTGCAAAGGTGTTCTCTGAGCCCGCAATGCCCAGTCAGAATACCAGCCAATATGCGCAAACTGTTTTTGTTGAGACCAATGCAGAATGCGTATCTACTCTTATTATAATTACATAAAAGCGCTTTGGATTGCCTCAGTCCCGTAAGATTGGTAAAGAGTTCTTGCCTCTTGTTCCTCTCTTCTTGCCTGAGTAATTCCCTGATTACGCTATCTCCTATTCCATAGAAGGGTTCAGGTCCCACGAAAGTGGTTGCTGCCCCCTTTCTTGCAAGCTCGTCTGCCTGCTCATTACCCTCAATTCCTGCGTGTCCAGGGACCCAACATAGAGCGACTTTGTTGTTATTGCCCAGTTGATTGAGCTTGCTCAAACAGTCCCACACCAACTTAGAGGTGATCTCAAAGGAACATAATGCTCGAATGGCTGCTTGGCTGTCCGACATGATAGCGATATCTTGCCGTTTGTACTGTCTATCCAGGTTGAATTGCACTCATGTGCTAATTGCATGAATTTCAGCTTGGAAGATGCTAGGATACTTTCCCATCGGCTCAGAGTGTTTGATTCTTGGCCCAAATACTCCTGCCCCAGTTCCATCCTCGGTACGTGACCCATCTGTATACCACTTAATCGTGTGTTCTTTGAGTGTGTAGTTATACTCTACACCCTCCCATTCGTTCTTACTACTAAGTTTTGCAACGAAGTGTTTCTCAAAACTATACTGTTTGTCCATTCTGTCCTGGGGACGGTCCAAGAGATAGTTGTCTTTCGCCGGGTTATCTCGGTCTCCAAGCCCTATAGATCTCCTCGTCAACCTTTTATTTCTTGTTCCTCTTACGATTGCTGCCTTGGAGGCATTCTCTATCACGAGGTGTAATGGAGTGAGCTCCAATAGTACCTCTAGTGCAGCAGTCGGACATGTTCTCATCGCTCCTGTTATACAGATACATGCCAACCTTTGAACTTTCCCCAATTTAGCTTTTAAGTGTATCAGTTCATGTACTCGCATAAATTTCTTTCGTAATTTATTTTTGTAAAATGAATTCAAGCGTTATTTTAAGGAGGAATACTCCAATGAGGGAGGAGAAAAGAACTGAGCATAAGCACTCAAATCCGAATGAAAGACTAAAAGAGACTAACAGATGAGAGAGAAAGTGTACTCAACATCCGTCGTCTTGTTTTAGGTAGTTGCTTCATCTTAATATTCTGCTAGGCATAGGCTCAAATGAGAGAAGAAATTCAAATCATAGAGTCGAATGTAAGAGAAAAGAAAGGAGGCGTAAACTAAAATGAGAGGTTGAAGTAAATCAGCTTTTGCAAACACCGATTTCTCTCACCGATTTTCTGTTTGTTGGCTAGCGAGGGAAGACGAAAGTGAATGAATCAAAATCGGGTGTATCAACGATTTTATACCGATTTTTGACGTTTGCTCTTTACAAGTTTTGCATCTCTGTTCCACTCATGTAAAACGAAAAACAAAGAAACAATGGAACTACAAAATCAATCGGTCGAATTCGTTGTAAAAGCTCTCGACGATGAAACAAGATAACAAAAGGGAATATGTAAAAATCGGTGAGAAATATCGATGTTTGTAAAAGCAGGCTAAGTCCGAATATTATTCAGCCTTATCGTAAAATTCACGATTTCATTTCGCCCAAAATGAGTTGCACCCGAAATATTTTGAATGTTCGAAAAATTTCAGTTTTTAAATTTTTGCATTTTTTTTTACACAGCTGTCAAAATTATTTGATCGAATGTGTACAACTGATTCGAGGTGAAATTTATTTTGGGCGAAACCTTCAATAGGTATTTATATTTCGGGCGGAAACAAAAATGCGAGGTGAAATATATTCTAGGTGAAATTCGCGATAAAGCTTATGAAAGGGGAAGGGAATCATAGACTTAAATGGAAAAAAGGAAGGCAGGATGGTCTCAAAAGAGAGAGATGAGAAAAGAATCATAAACTGATTTAGGAATAAAGATGAGCTTGTCAGATGACTGTTGTTTTTTTTTCAGTTCCAAGTCGTAGGCGGAAATTGCCTAAGGTATTAGTTTTATTTAAAAAGTTTTATGGTTAAAAGACAGCAAGGAATTCGCCTAGCCATTCATCAAAATTTTAAATTCTTATAGCCCAGAGCATTTATATATATGAAGACGGCATGGTTGTCAATGGGCAACTCAAAAACGGTTACAGTTTTTTTTTTTTTGCTCCGATGTGTTTCTTCTTCACTACAATATATGTGGCGCATCACAGTGTGGATAATGAACTCCTTAAACTCCTGATGCTCTCCCTCTTCCCCCTCACTAGACCCTATATCCTTCATCCAGGCCGTACGTGCTCAAGTGCAGATCCCTAACCTAAACCACTGACTAATACAAAGTGGGAGGGTGGGCTGGGAATACAAAATTTCTTATAAATTCTAACAAAATAATAAACTAGCTAAACTTATTAATGCTCATATAATTTCATCTATTACAAAATTGAGTTGCAATTTCATATTTTACGTTAAACAAAATATTGTGCTTTTAAAATACTTGTTGGGGTTTTTAGTAATTAGATTTTTGTCATGTGGTTTCCAGTTAACAAAAACCAAAATTTGCTGCTAATAATTTTGTAATTTTGTTTCTGAAGCATATCTATGATATCGCCTGACAAAATAATTGTTCTGTTTTTATTTAGCTTTATTCATTTCGATGCTAATTACATTAGTCAACACGAATTCAACGTCAGGCACCTCGTACATCATTTCTATATGCCTCCGTGATCAGAGCCCGCGAGCTATATAAAAATGATGTATGAATTGCATGGCGCAAAAAAAAAAAAAAAAAAAAATATTACAATTTGTTGAGTAGTGTTATTTCACTTTTTTCGCAAATGATATACATAATCATTAGCTCTAAGTATACATACGATAATGAGAACACAATGTGTTTGTACATTCCATTTGTTGTCAAATCAATTTTATTTTTGTAAAGCTTCTAATTCATCATTTGTATGAATAAAAAAATTAATTTTTTTTTGTACTCATATATATGGCGAGTACTATACATATATATATATATATATATATCTTTTATCAGTGTTATCTGTTTACGTGATTTATCTGTCTACTGGATTACGAGGAAGCACATGAGTACTTTCCAAAAATAGATGAATACCTACAAGTTTGAGAAAGTATATTATCCTATTAGAAATTTTATACAATTATAGCATTACTAGTTGCTCTCATGTTAATATTTCTAAGAGAGAGAGAGAGAGAAAGAGGACTCTTTTTTTTATTGTTGCAATCACGAATATAAAAGAGAATTGCTCATGGCGAAATTATAACAGGTGACCAGGGATGCCAACTAATTTTTTCTCTCTCCCCGATAACCTTCGAGAAATTCCCCGATTTTCGATCGAATTCCACCCCATTGGTATAATTTCATATTATAACAGCGCTACACGCACTTTCCATATAAAAATTTTACATAAACGAAATTGATCTCAGTGAGTGTTATTTTAAGGCTACCCTAAACTTTCTCGGTCCAAAATTTAACCAATTGTTATGGGACTGGTAGATTAATAGAAACGCATTTTCTGACTCCGGAATTCTTAACATATAAGCTTTAGCACACTTTAGGACATCAAAGTTCTCAACAGACATGGGATTTCTTTTGACTCAAATAAAAAATGTCAAAAAGTTTGTTTTGAGAAAAATGGATTCAAAGTTTTGACTATCGGTTTTTAACATATAAAATGTACTTCATCTTCTTTATTATGGCTGACCATAATTTGTAAGTTTACAAATTAGTCAGCAATGATAAAGAGTTATTAATCAGGAGGTGCTGGTCGAAGGCATAGCTAAGCCTTTCTGAACGGCCGAAAGGGAAGTCGAAGCGCCTCGCGACTGTTTTGGCATGACTGACACTCGGCGCTAAAATCGTTTGTATCTACGAAAGCACTCTGCGTTCTCTGAAATTTTTACAAAATACTTTCAAATAGCACACTTTTTTAGAAATCGATCTCTCCAAACCAATAAATTATATTGGTATATAATAAATTGACGACCTCGATAGTCTAGTGGATAGTGCACTAGACTTTCATCCAGAAGGTTGCGGGTTCGATTCCCGTCTTGGTCTGGTGGTTAATTCTCATAAACTTCTTATATTCACTATCGATATGAAGTGGATGAGAATTATAAGAATGTGTACAAGTACACACCTTGGTTGGTAATGGCAAGATCACCGAGCTGATAAAAAATTGCCACATAGCCGTTCGGAATCGGCGTTAAACTGTAGGTCCTACCATCGCCACTGTGGTCTAGTGGAAGAGTGCCAGACTCTTGTTTCTGGAGACCCGAGTTCGATTCTCGGCTTGGGTATGTTTCTTATCTATCTTTATTTCTCCCTTCCTTTCTTTCTTGGGGCTTTGGTACAAAAGATCTTATAGGTCGCAGTGCCTGACTTTCGAGTCGTCCTTCCTTAAAATAATAGTAAACCAATAAATTGCAGGGCCTGCTTAAGATGAAGATTTTAAGACCCAAAATATGAAATATTTCATAAGTTAAACATTTTACATTACATACAATTTGATAAATAATATTCTACAGACTTTAATTACCAAAAGCTGAAAGACTTCAAATTCCCCGCAGAAAACAGCTCATTCCCCATACCAAGTAAAATTCCCCGCAAATCGGGGAATTCCTCGCAAGTTGGCATCGCTGCAGGTGACCATCAACTCTCTCTTCTTCTTTCATTCTCTTTTTATATGAAGAGACTCAGAAATGTCAAAATCTTTGTTTTGGTTTTGTCTCCTACACATGCATTTGTTTTTGCAACAAATAAGTGTGTTGGTATTGTCTTGTTGTATTTGTTGTAATGCTGCTACCACCTGGTGTAATTCTGCCATAGAATTGCTCTTATTATTAATTCATTTTTGGGAGTGTAAGTTGAGTTGTGAGATTACATCACCATCTAATTCTCTCATTGTTCTTCTTCCGCTCGATGCTTTCAATTTTAATTTGTGATTTTTAGAGGTTCAAGGGAGTTTATTAATTTTAAATAATTTATAAAATTTTTGGAATTCTTATATTGAAAACATCACAACTAAATATTTAATATCATCAGCAATTCAGCACAACTGCTTTTTATTTGCGAACATTTCAATGTCACTCCCAAACATATAAATTATTTTTTTTTTTTTTTATAAATTTTTCTCTCTTTGCGCAATAATTTCATGAGTAATTGTTCAAATAAATTGTTACTAACATTTTTTGTTTTTGCCAAAAAAAAAAAAAAAGAAGAAAACAAATACTATTATATACCTACATAGAAATTTCATTACTGTTTTTCGGCTTTTGTTGTTGCGACATACATAGATACAATAAAACAAACTTATTCACAACATTCCCAAAGTTTAACACACAACAGAATAACTCGACAGCGTGTGTAATTTCTGATTTCGTAATATTTCTTCTTTTTTTTTCGTTGTTTCTGGCTTTTTTGTGTTTTCTATAGTATTTTTCTGTGAATTATTTGCATTACGAATTAATAAGTTGCAAATATATTATTATCGACAGTGCTGTATTTAGGTGGGTGGAGGAAATCGTAAAACACTAAAAAAAAATACCATCAAATTATTAAATAGAAATATTTGCATACCTATGAATATAAAAAAATTTGTAAAAAAAAAGATAGAGGGGGAAAGGGACTTCAGAAAATATTGCATAGATATTGTTCATTTATTTTAACGTATCTATGTAATTTAAAATTTGGCTACGATAACAAAATTATGGGTTAGGTTAAAATGGAATATGTATTATTTTTTCACTTACTGCTCGCTCTCTCTCTCTCTCTCATAAAAGAGATAGAGATGGCAAGTGTAAAGCAAATCTAACATAATTTTTCTCTCTAAAAGAAGCTTGATCTTAATACCCTCAAAACTGCATCTCTGATTATTTTTGACTTGGGAATTTCCTGTTTCAATAGAAAAAAAAATCTGAAATATGATTTTGAATTATATATATATAAATCTTGATTCTGGTAATATTTTTTTTTTCTATTAAAAAGTACTCAACTTTTGTCTTAAATTGAAGAAGTTGAACATTTTAATCTTTGTCGGCACAAAAGAAATTATCTGCAATGTTTTTATTATTATTTTTGTGATTTCTTTTCGTTTTTGCACTTTGATGCTATTATTTTTATTTATTTTTTTTTTGTTTTTTTGAAGCTTATCAATTTAAAGCGTTCAATAAACTTTTCAAAATTGTTGTTTTGTCTTTAAAAAAAAATTTCGTTCTTTTAATTTATTTATATTTTAACACATTCATTGTCATAAAAATAACAAATTGCTATGCTACAAATATTAAACTGTATAATATAATCCTACACAAATCTAAATTTAATTTGAACATAAATTATATACCGACAATACTGATATTTATATTTTTATATTCCTGTTTTATTATTGAGAGGGTCAAGTGAATGTGACCAGCTGTTGTTTAGAATTTAGTTGAGAGAGTAGAGAGGTGCTTAGAGAATATGTTAGAAAGGTAATGGAATTATATGGAAAGTCATTGTTTCAAATTGTGTCTTATTGTACAAGAAGAGCATGCAACTGGTTCTGTATGCTGAGTGTATGCATACTTTATCCTCTCTCTCTCTTTCTCTCTGATATAAATCTGTTTACCCAAAATGGCGCTAAATAAAAAAAAAAAAACAACTTAAAAAATTTGTGAGAGTGAACGCTCACTTTCTCTTCTTGTTTTTTTTTTCCACATACAATAAAAATGCTGCCTTGCTGCTCTCTTCACATTTCCTTAAAATGGCGCCTAATTAATATAAGAAGAGCTTTAATTAGTCCCATGACAAGGAAGAATAACAGAAATTTGTGTGAGTGAATGTTCACTTACTCCTTTTTCTCTCTTATTTAAATCCAAGTTTTCTGCTCTTCTAAAAATGGCGCTTTTAAAATTGAACTGAACTCTTCCTCATTTTTCTCTCTTTCTTTATTTATTCTTTTTTTATTCATTTGTTGTAGTTTCACGGTCTTCGTCATTTTATATTTATTTGTTGCATTATTATTAAATCATTTTTGAGTTGAATTATTTTCGTTTATTTTCAAAAACATTTTCAAATAATATGGTCGACAAATGGGACATAAATAGACAGCCATAGACAGTGTGTATATAAGAACATTTAAAATGAAATTAACTAATCGAGTATGTATGCATGATTGTTGTTTGTGTATTATAATTATATTTTTTATATTGTTCTTTTGCTCTCTGTCGATATTTTTTTTTTTGTATTCATTCATGAAAACTTCAATGTTTTTGTTTTTCGAATTTATTCTACGCCAACGTCCATTTCACTTTGGTTTACTTTTGACAGCACTCTTCCTTCCGCGCTCTGCTCTTTCACTCTCTTAGTTATTATATTTTTATAAAATACGTTTGCTTATAGTATAATTTAAATATATATATTTGTATGTATGTATACGCACTAAAAACGTTTCGTGTTTTTTTTTATTCACTTTAAACACGAAACGCGTGGCTTTTTTTTTTATTTTCTTTCTTATTCACTTTGTCACGTTACATTCACACGTTGAATGAAAACAAAAAAAAACGATATTATAAAATTGATGATGCCAGTGAATTTTACCAAATATTTATGTATGTTTTTAAGTTTTTTGCAATTTTTATTTGCTTGTAATTTTTTTTTTTTTGAATAAAAACTTGCCACTTTAATTTATTTTATACTCGTGTATTCAATTGTAATGCAGTGATGTGGTTTAAATATTATTTTAATGGCCTCCACCTACAATGGTTTTCTCTGCACCTCAAATTTCATTGAATCATAATTTTTATTTTGTCGACTGTTTGCGAATATTAATTATTTGCAAAAAATAAGTTTTCTATAAATATTTTAAATAGATAATATTTATCTAAGGCTGAAAGGCGTGCAAGAAACTCAATGATTTGAATAAGAATTTACTTCGTGTGATTTTTGCTTTTAGTTGAAGCTTTATATCTTTTGAAAGAAATAATTATTCCAATGCCTTTAAAACTTAACACTTAACGACATCTATTGCTTGTCATCTGTTATTGTTTGCTGTTTTTTTGTTTTTAATCTACAGTTTCAATGTTTTTTTTCACATGATTCATAAGTTTTAGTTGTATTTTTGTTTTGACAATATTCAGTTTGCAAAAACAAAAAATATACTTCAAACATAATAAAAAGATACAATCTTAAATAAGTACATTTAACCTATAAAATTAAAGATTAAAAACCAAAAAAAAAATTAAATTACTCATCTTTAAAATTTCAACGCAAATATGTTCAAGGTTTTATTTTTGTCTTATTTTATTTCTGATAAAAAATAATAATAAATAAAAAATGTGAAATGCACAAATATAGATATGCACGATTGCCGTCATTTTCCCCCAACTAACCGCCTAACTCGATTACTAAAAACCTTAATCGTTTACCCACAAATCGAGAAATTATAACAAACAATAAAGTAAAAATTCCCAAAAATATCACGTAAGCACTTTTACTTACTATTATTCAAAAATAAAACAAAAAGAAAAAAACAACATTCCTCTAAAAACAAAAAATATGAATACAAATCTTCACTCTCTTCGAAAGGGGTAGATTGGTTTGGTAGGTATGCAAAAAAAAAAAAAAAACAAAAAAAAACAAAAAAAATATGTGAAAACCTCGATTTCATTTGATTTTTTTTTTTTATTTAATTTATTCGTTCGTTGATTGCTAATTTAAATACGTGCATTATTGTCTCTGTTGTCTGTATGTAGAGTGGATATGAAGGTACTAAAACTCACTCAAATCGTGATTATTTATTTCATATGCCGGTATGACGGCAATGGGGATTTATTGCCAATAATTGATTTTTTTTTTGTTTATTTTATATAATATTTACATCAAGTATAACAATGTCCCAGTCTCAGTGTACCTAAAATTACATTCATGAACGTTTCAGTATTTTTGTTTTGCATGATTTTTGTAACTGCTTGCCACCACTGTGTCGTTATTTATTGTTTTTGGTAATTATTTAATTTCAGCGTTTCAATTGCCACATACGCGATTTACTTTTTGTTTTTGTCTTTTATATGCTCTCTTTTTTTTAATTTCTGTGATAAGATAAAAAAGTTCATTTTCTACGCACACACACTCACTCACCTATGTAGAGAGAGAGAGAGAGTCATGTTTTATTTTTGTTTACTCTCTTTATTTTAGTATTTGTAAATTTGCACGTTAATTTTCGTTTTCATTGTTTTACTAGAAAATATCATAAACGTATACGTTTTATAAATAAATTTTTTGTATTATGTATAAGCCCAGTGGATAAATGAAAGGATAGGTATAAATTTGTTATATGATTGAATGTTTGTTTTTACACAAACCGATTTTTCCATATTCCTTTTTGGTATTTTGTTCCATCGTCGACGATTTCAATCGACCGATTTTGTATTTCCATTGCTTCTTTGTTTGATATTCATTTTACATGAGTAGAACAGAGATGCAAAACTTGTAAAAGAAAAATGTCAAAGATCGGTGGTACAGCCGATTTTGACTCGTATACTTTCGTCTCGGTGTGTGTAAAAGCAGACAATACGAATATGTTCTCCATTAAAAGAGAGACATTTAAACCGATTAAATGTGTCTCTCTGTTGACATACTCGTGTATATATAAGTGAGCACTAAAAAATGCAGAGAGAAGAGCGGGAAACAGGGAGACCAGCGGAGTCATCATAATCGTTGTTCCGAAGCTCCAAAACATATACCCCTCGTTTTTTTCACAACTTCTTTATTTGGTAGTGTATGAAAGAGCAGATCAATTAAGTTTTATTACTACTACTTCGGTTTCTCTCTTTTTGGTGAAAAAGGCCCTCTTTTATAAAGTTTCGTGAGTTTTTTTTTTCTCTTTGTGTTTCAACGGTAGTCTTTTATAAATCTTTTGTGTGGGGTAATTGTTTCAAACCAGAGCGTTTGAGGAAATTTGTCAACATACAATTGCCATTAATGCAGCAAACTCTCTCAGCTTTATTCGATTAATAAAGTCATTTAAATCGAGTGATTTTATTTCCAACTGGGGTATCGAATACACTGTGTACATTCATAAAATTAATAAGCATATTTTTGTTACCTTTATTTTTTAATTATACCATTTTGTCTAATTTACACTTATTTTTTTTTTTTTTTTTTTTGTTTTAAGTAAGTTTAAAGTATAATTTTAATGTTGAAGTCATTTAAACGAAATCGAAATTATTAATTTCTTCTTTCTTTGAAATTCATATCTTTCTCTATCACTCTTTCGGTTGTGTTAACAATTTAATTAAGAATCAGAATCTTTTTGTATGTGTCTAATTGCATAATAATAGAATTTGATAAGCGCAAACCTCCGATAACTACCATATAATGATGTTAATAATAATAAAGTAATGAATATTCTCTAGGAATGTAGGAATTTATTATTGTTTAATCTTTTCAAGATTTTTTAATCTTTTTTTAATCAATGTTTAGCATAATTATCATACATTTTTGTTTGCAGCGGTGTAACAATGACTTTAAAAATAAAAAAATATTTACATTAAAACATGGTTTTATCAACTACTAAAACCAACAGAAAAATGCCTCTGAAATTAAAATCTCTATTTTTAACAACTTTTACATTAGACAAACTAACATATTTTCAAGAGAAGTAAATCTTCCTAGTGTCAAAAACTATTTTATTTATGACATTCACCAATGTTTTTTTTTTTTTCTTTTTTTTTTTTTTTGTGAACTTGATTTATAAGCATGACAATAACTCATAAACAAATAATACATAAGTTCTAAGTTTCCGGTTAGATAAAAAAAATTAATGTGTATACAATAAACTTCCGATTAAATTGGCAGTAAGCAGACATTCTTCCATAGAAGAATTCAAACCCAAGGGGGGCATTAATCAGCCGTTGTGTTGAGAAAAAGAGAAGTGTTGGAAATGACGCATTCACTATGGCGTTACGTATATTTTCCGGCAAATCAAAAAATAACAAAAACAAATAAAATATTTATAGAGAGCGAAAAGATCGGCAAAAGAATAAAATATAAAATTTAAACTAAAACTGAAGTCAAAGTAAAAAAAAATTGTGTCAAGTGCGGATGTCATTGACAGACGCCACAGGATGAATTAATTAAATGTAAACACAAAAACACATACATATCTACATATATTTATGCTCTCACATACAGCGGTGGCCATATTACATGCAACTGAAAACTATTTTCGCATTCTTTTTAAATATCGATTTATTTATCCACCATTATATTTAGCCTGCATTGATCTTAAAATAATTTCAAAAGCTTGTTATGTTTTTTTTTTCCTTGCTATATTTGATGTTTTAAAGATTATTTGGAAAAATAAGTTTCAGTTCCACAAGATACGGCCACCACTGTATATAGTATTGGCAGATAGTCAAGAAAGAGAGGAAGAAAGAGCAAGTCAGATCCAGACTGACAGATGAGTATACATTAATGCATTGTGATATGCACAATATAAGATGAGATGTTGTGTGGGGTGAAAGAGTAAGGCGGAGGGAGGAGCAGTGACACAAATAATTGAGATTCAATTTAAAGTGCAGTCGTCGTTCTGGCTATACACAATAAATGTATGAGGATGCAGGGAGACAGTCTAGCTGTCTGATATCAAATCTTGATTAATCGAAGAATAATAAAGCAAAAGTAATTTATGTGCTTAATTTCGATATTGACATTTTGTTAAATACAGAAACTACACACACACACACAGAACAAAGGAGAGAATGAGTATGTAGTGTGTGTGTATATACGAGTGAGTATTCGCAATTAAATCGGAGCACGTAAATGTGTCAAGTTCAAAACGGCGATGAATGATTCAATTATTTACATTATCTTAAATTCATCAAAGCAAAAAACAAACAACAACAACTTTAGCTTAAAAAAAGAGCAAGCGCCCAAAGATAATATAAAACTAAAATTGGTTGAATCTGCTTCAGCTGTTCCTGCTGCTGGCAGCTAATACAACAAGAATTCATTTACTTTGAATTAAAATTACAATTTTGTTGGTTTCTTTTTATATAAAAAAAAACCAGCCCCAGCGTAAATAACCACATGATCTCATAATGAGCGAAAATTAATAATTCAAATTTTGATAAAAAAAAAAAAATAAATAAAAAAGCAAAGAATTTGTCGTCAATTCCACAAATGTTTTGATGAACACGTTGCTGTTATTATAGCCGCCCGGGCCCGTTCGTTGTTGTCGTCTTGAAAAAATCGTCGATATGCGAATGAAAGAAAAACAACAGTTAAAAGTTAAATAAAAAAGCGATAGTAACGAACGAATATATTGTGACTCGCCTGCCTTTGCCGCCCTATTATCATCATTCATACACTACTCGAAATTAAACGATTCTACGAGCAACACACCACAACACAACAATATGAATGACATCATAATTTGTGTAACGAAAAAAAAAAGAAAAAAAAACGCCGACAACAGCGACATCAAATAAAGAGCAGCAATAAATCATATAAGGTGGCTTGACTTGCCTGGCTTAAAGTGTTTTTTCTGATGAAATGATCACAAGAGCTTTTCAAGTGCTGTTAGAAACGTTAAATTTGAATTTGAAATCACTTTGTGTTATAAAACGAACAAAAAAAAAATAGACTTTGAAGTCATCAATAAAAAAGCAAATAAGAAGAAGAAAGTAGTAGATAGATAGAAGTAAGAATCGAATGAGAGAATAATAAGTAGTTTGGAAACACAAAAAAGTAATAATATCGCTGACACACTACTGTCAAAAGATTTATTTTTCAGCTCTTTTTTTTTTTTTTTTTTGAGAGCTTAGCATTGGAAGGAGTTTCATATGGAATAAGAATTCATTGTGATTAAATACTCTCGTTATCCAAAATCCATTTAAAAACGAATGATGACAAAGGGTTGCGTTTTTCAGACCCAAGAACTAAAGTGACCAATCCACATGCAGTTTTGGACACTGACCAAATTTATGAATTACTTCAGTGTTCAAAAAAACTCTAACCTAGATAGATAACTGAAAATTGAAAAATGTATGTGAATGAACCTTTATTGCATTAGAGTAAGGTGGCATTGTTGTTGTGTTCACTGGCAAAAAAAGAGAGAACTTTCAATTTTTGGTTTAAACACTAGATTCCAACATAAAGTGCCATTACTCCCATTTTTACAAAAACACAAATGCATGGCAATTAGTATGAGAGGCCCCTCTCCCCTCCTTGGAACCTTAGAAATATTAATAAATTAAAAGGTTAAGTTGAGTGGTTACTTCTTAAGCGAAGAGAAACCCTAATATGGCGCTAGCGCGGGTTTTTGATACCACCATCTCTTTTGTAATATATTACAGAAAGAAAGATAAAAGAAAGCTTCATTGTTTTAACAGTAAAAGGCTCAAAAATCATTTATTCAGATCACAAAACTTCAAAAGAGTAATTTGAATAATAACTAATAAAAACAAATTAATTTTTCCACATGAGAGAAAAATTTCCATTTATTAATTTTATGTGTATAATCCGACTCAAATTTGGGTTTTGGGTACCCGATTTTAATATTAAATGGCATTTCTAAAATCAAAAATGTATGTTAATGATTCTTTAATGCATGAGAGTACGATGACCAGAATTGTTGTTGTGCTCCCATACAAACTAAACAAAAAGAAACAATGAGAGCACTCTCAATTTTTAATATTGGTTATCCGATTGCAATATAAAATGGCGCCTGCACTTATTTCTTACAAAAACAAAAATGTATGTGAATGGGTGTGAGTAGTGCTTCGTCTATTCGGGCAACGCAATCAAATAAATCACTCTCTCGCTCTCTTTTCTTTCAGACCAGTACTCTCATGGCAGAATAATCGAGGTAGCCGCATTCAACATGTCGCTCTCTTTTTCATTCTGAACTTTGCTTTAAAACAAAAGAGCAAATTTGTCAATTTGAGAGAAAATTCGTTTTTTAATCGAATTGGTAAAATAAAATCTAACTGCTTCAGAGCAATCAATAACTGGGAATCTTAAGAACTAATATATCGGGTGTCATACGTTGATCCCTCATAAGTACTTTTTCAAATTTCTATAAACAATATCTAAAAAAATAATTTAAAATTAGACAAAATAATTCCAAAAACTTTTTTTTTTCTTATTTGAAGTTTTTTTAAATCCAATTTGTACATATTGTTTATATGCATTCACTGCTTTTTTGTCGTCTCTTCCAAAAGTGGTGAAAAACTACTTGCGAGGTGTCAACGGATACTCATCGATATATGAATTTGTTTTCTCTACTCTATTTAAAATTCAACCAAAGAAATATGGGAGAAAAATTTTCTTTGGTTAAATTTTATATAGTAACTAATTTTTTTTTTTAGTAACAGTAACAGTAATTTCTAAATCAAATCGGGCTCCTAAACTTCTCTACTAACATTATAAATATTTTCAAAAGCAATTAACAGACTAATGCCAAATTGTAGACGGCGACACATGTCAAAATGCTAAAATAAATATTCTCGTATATACAAAAGCGAAAATGAGTTCACATAAAATATTTAAGCTTTTTATTTTTTTTGCATTTAAAATTGAAATCATGGCTAAATGAAAACATCATACGCGCGGGTACAAAGCAACGTGACAATTTTCGTTGTTGCTATTGTCACAGATGTGATGGTGAATAAAAAAACTTTTAATACAAATAATTATTACTTAAAAAAAAAAGTTAATTTAGATATTTAATTTCGCAGCAAAATGTTGTTTCCGCAACATGCAAAATACAAAGTTCGTTTCGTTTGTTTACTTAATTTTATTTGTTTGTTCGTTTATTTATTTGCTTCCTCATTAGGTCTCAATATTTTTAGCGACCCTTAGCAGCAGAAGGCCTGGCTTTTCATCTCCCTCCGAGTTTGAAGTATTATACTCAACTGAAAACTTAATAAGTCGTGCTTAAAACACATATTTTTTTAAGTGTTTTTGGTGTATTTCTTTAATTTTTTTTTTTTTGAATTGAAATAATTTTTATTATTTTATTGTTATTATTTCTTCAACGCTCTGCGATTATAATTGTCAACAACATGAATTGTTAAGTGGAGTGTGCGTGCGGGCTGTTTAAAAACCGAAAAAACGCCTGACATTAAAGTGGTGCATACATAAATCCATTAAAATAAAAGCAAAAGGTCGCTCATTTTTGTTTTGTTTTTTAAGAAAATTAATGGTGATCGTTTTTTAAAACTTTTATGTAATAGTTTTTAATTTCTATATACTCTACATGTGGTATGCTAGTTTATTGCATGATTTGTGACAGATCAAATGCATAATAGCATAGATCAAGCTCAGATATACATGATCTTGATCTGTACTCTGTGAATTGTGACAACTAATATCAAATGAATTTGAATAAAGAGTGATTAACATAATGCAAGATCACAAATACTTATATTTCAATCTCATAGAAATTTAAAACAATCACTGATCAAAAGCTGCAGCTACTCTGCTGAGAGCTTAAGCATCTAAACTTCGTTTTATCAAAGATCAATGTTTAATCATAGTATGGGTATTCACGCGTTGATGCAAAAGTGCGAAATTGCGAAAGTACGACTTAAAGCACTAAGATGTGAGCGTTCAATGCAAATGTTGGAGATGCTAAATAGTTTAACTGTCAAAATATTAGGTTAGGTTGGAGTGGCTGTCAAGAGACACACTTAGGCCTGAACGGCCCATTGTGATACCACATAGTCAAAATATTACAATCTCATTAAAAAATAATGGATATATTTTGGATTCTTCTTACGAATTTAAAGGTAGAAAGGTGTCAAACTTCCGCAATCCGCACTTTCGCAACGTCGCAAAGGCATGTTGCATCAACCCGTGAATACCCATAGTATATCGAACAATTCATTTAAGATACTCACACATTTTATAGACAATAAAAAATATCAGGCTTTTACTTTTGTTGCTAAATTAAAAACTATCTATCTATATACTCGAAACATTTTATATTTTTGCCTTTCGTCTCTTTCTATTTCATCCATTAACTCGTATAATGATTTGTTGTTATTTTAATTTCACTTTTAGTTATTTCTATTGCTGTAGCTATGTAGCTGTGTATATCTGTGTTTTTTTTTTTTTAGAGTAATAGTAACAAATAGCACACAAAATTATAATGACTAAAGAAATCTCCCCTAAAACACAACAACTGATAATTGCCCAGTAGTAAATATAAATATAGTAAGCAAAGCAGTCGTGCTGTAGCTGCTGACCACTACCACTAACCCATTAATGCCCGCAGTATAGTTATACAAATTTAAACTCTTTTGAACTACAACGTATAAATGTGTAAATATATCAAAACTAAATTTGAATGAATCTCTTTTTCATTGTCGTCGTCGTCGTTGTCGTCATCATCGTCAGCATTTAAAAATTGAGGTTTTTAATATTTTTTTAATTTTTTTCCATTTAGTGATGCTTCTTTATTATCTATCTACGATTTTGTCCCCCAGTAACAATATCGTTTTTGTTGTTGTTTCTGCTTTGTTTATTGGTAGCTGCTGCCGCTGTGCTTCATGCAGCGTTGATTTCATGCTTGCGGTCAATAATTAAAATGATGTTTAACGTTAGTTAATATTTCTTCTTTTTTTTTATTTCTTTTATTGTTAATTTTTTTTTTTTTTTTTTGTTTCTCCAGTTTTGTTTTTATATTTTTCTTTGTGGAATTTCATTGAATATATTTGGTTGTGTCTGTATCTGGTTGTTGTTTTAAAATTTTCACTTTCTTTTCAACGGTATTTTTTGGAATTTTAAACTTGTTGATTTTTTCAATAAGTATATTCACATGTTAGTTAGTGCCCTTTTCCAATGACCAACTTTTTTTTGCCGATAAGTTGGCTTTGTAGAGCAGAGAGGAAAGACGAAAACGGATGGGTAAGGACTTGCTTGTACTAGCAAGTTTTTTTTTCTTTTCTTTTATTTACGATTTTTTTCCTCTTATAAAATGTGTTTCGATTACCAAACAAAAAAACGCAAATGTCAGAAATAAAAACCAAAAATAAAATCGCTCAATAAATCTTGCTTTGTGAAAATCCCAAAAAAAAGAACAGATAATAATCAAGCAAGACATTTTATCTAAAGCTTAACGAAAAAATTATCCGTCTATTCCAGCTAGAAGTGTGAGAACTGGGTCCGGTTGGTCATCTTTCTTTAGTAACTACTCTTGATGTACACTCTCTCTCTCTCTGTCTACATTTATTATCATTTAAATGACTTCCAAGGTGAATTTATATAAAAGGTGATGGCAGCAGTACAAAAAATTTACCACAGCAACAACAACAGGGCTTTGTTGCGGCCATAATGGCGGATCGCTCTGAATGTCAAAATCAGCTGACGAAAGTAGTAGTAAAACACGGCAATGCCAATGCATCTTCTGACATGAAAGCTAGGCTTACTTTGGCGTGTGTCAAATCAAATTATTTGCATACACTCTGACAGCAGACCGGCTCTCCCCACTTGCGGCTTAAGAAATTCTCTTCAAACTAGTTTGAAACCGCCTTCAAGTTCTAATCAATGTTGCTTCTAACAAAAAATTAAAGACTATTTGTCGAATATGTAGGAAGGAAGAATAAACAGAATATCATATCCTACCTATGTCTGGGCTTTATTGCTTACGAAATTCAATCCTACAACCGCAGTGCGTTACGGATAGTTCCCCTAGGAAGATAAAACAAATTAGGTCGACAGCGACGATGATAAATTTTTTAATCACATAATCTTATAGAAGAAAGAAAAAAACATAATCGTTACCGAAATAGAATCTTTTCTATATTTTGACGTCATTATAATGACATTCTCATTTTTCTCTCAATTAAATTGATTTTGTTGTCATATTTTTGTGAATTCTCTTTATAGCATAAATGGACTGTTAACGGCTATGCACAACCATTTTTGCATTCCCCTTCTTTAGTCTATAATTTTGTTTTTGTAGAAAGGGAGAGAGAGAATTACATGCAATACAACCAGTGTTGCATTGCCCATCTTTTGTCTATGTTTTTTTTTTTTTTTTTTTTTGAGAGATACAGTAACTTGCACACAATCAATTTGCTTGCAAAACACATACACGTATACTCAGAAATAAGTTGCTTCACTTTATTAATATCGCTATAATGAAAGTAAATCAAGTTACTATTGTATTAGTTTTTTCAATCAGATAAGAAATTTGTGTCCAGATTTGAAACAATAAGGATACTGATTTTACAGCAACTAAAGTAAACTAAAAATTTCTATATTATTCGCTTTTACGCTTTTTTTTGCTTTATTTCAATATAATAGATATACATCTAATTATCATATGCTTGTAAAATTTTTCTAACTTTAATAGTTTTTGTCTATTATTAATTTTTTACATGACAAAGTACTAACTTAAATCCTTCGCTACACTAGAAACAATCAGAATAAACTTTTGTCCACAACATTCTGTGCATACACGAATATCACAACAACAAAAAAACACAAGCTAATGATTACCTCATGTAAATACAACAATAACGACTACAAAAAGTTAATTTTAAAATAAGCACTTAATTTTTAAATAATATTTAAATACTTGTCGTTTTGTCAGAGACGAAACAAACAACAACGATACTCGTTGTACTCATGTGGTGTAGTGTTTTCAATGAATTCAATAACTTCATGAACGCAGATATTAATGACCATTTAAAATACTTCAAAACCCACTTCGCCCCTCTTTTAACCCCTTTGCGACTTTAGACTCGTTTGATTATTAGCGATTATCTGCTACTGCCGTTACTTCGAACAGCAACAACGACATTTCTATGCACACATTAGGCATACAAGTGAAATTTTTAAGTAGATATTAAAAAATAAAAGTTGAAGAAAAAATACAAAAAAAAAAAAAAATTGTAAAAATAAACAAGTTTAGAAAAACAAGTAATAAATAGTCATCATCATATCGTAATAATATTAGTGAAATTCACTATAAGTAAATACAAATCAACAATAACAAAAATGTTCAAAATAATTAAAGATCAAGACATGAAATACATGTGTAAAAAAAACCTACACAGTAATGTTTAAATGTTCAGGTGGAAATCTATTAAAATAACAGCAGCATCAACGTCGAGTACAACGACGCCTAACCAAATCTGAAACTAACCACTGACTATTTAATAAACATCGGAAGTACGAGTACTCGACTCGATTTTTTCTATACTCGCCAATGAATTTTCTTACGTCAGCGTCAGCGCACTGAAAGACACTGAAAACGAAAGCTGTTTTTGGATGAAAAGCCACAAATATGTAGCCATGCCAGCAATAACAAAATTTTTAGTTAGGAAAATAAAATTTAATTAAATAATACCTAAATACATTGAAATAAAACAGAAATAAAACACAAACATTCAAATTTATGGCAATAAAATAAAAGCTAAGAGGACGAACCAAAACGAAAAATATGTTAATGACATTCGTATTGAGACAGAGAGAGAGAGAAAAAGAGAAGAGAAAAAATGCAATGGCTAATGTACAGATCTATGTGTGTGTGTGTGTTATTAAAATGTATGGGGGAAAAACTGTAGGTGTTCATTGTGGCAGAGGTAGCAGATAAGTTATTCGAACTAGATTTAATTCCTAATCCAATCCCCTGGCTTAACTGTTCGTATTCTCGGGGTCCAATTCTCGGGTCCAAGTAATCGGAATCGGTCTTAGGTGAAATTTATTCTATAAATAACAAAACTATTTTAGAATCTTTCAGAGAATAACACAAATCATTTCATTGCACTAAAATCGTACATACCAAAATAATGAGGATTCGTAAAATTTCCATTTTAATTTCAAATTCATATGTTTAGTTTTTCAATACATTTCCTTTCAATCTTACAAAGTTATTGTATACCAAAATTTACGAGATGTTCTGCTTTTTTTGTTTTTTTTTTTTGTACATATTTGCACCTCTCAAAAACTTTTTTTCAAGTTGTAACATACATATATAGCACTTTTATTTGAAAGAGCCACCAAAAAAAAAAAAAAAAAAAAAAAAAAAAAAGAGATCATTAGCTTTTAAATAAATCTTGCCTTGAACTTGATTTCATTTCATATTTTTTTTTGTGTGCGAGTATTGTATATGGTATACAATATTTTATTTGGCATTATACCATAATTTTGTTCAAAGAAGATGCATATGTAGTTACTTTAGCCAGACACACAGACAATAATGTGAAGCATACGTATTTAAAAATACTTATGAAAAGCAATAACAAGTATGAATAACAGTGATAAAAGATGCGACTGAATGAAAGAAAAAAAAAATTGGTGAGAAATATTTTATAGCCTGAGGTTGTATTTTGCTAAATTATTTTAAATTTTTTATTATTATAATTTAGTAGTGTTGATGAAGAAGCCTCGAAAATTATTAAGAAAAAAAAAGCTTTAAATTTGATGAATATTTCTTAAGAGATGTGCGAAAAATAATATCTCAGAGTATCATTGCATAATTGACATTTGAATTTTGAAATGAATATTTGCATTTAAAGTGATTAAAAGATTTTTTAGTTTAGTCCCACTTGATTTCAATCAAAAAATTCAATGGAAAGCATTAACTAAATTGAATTGGTATTTGAATTGAATCATCCAATTATTATTGTTGGTCTCTAGTATGTTTCGGTTAAAAATAAATGCATAATAACTACATAGCAACAGTAGATTACTTCTCAAGTAATAAAAATGGAAAGATACCGCGCGAACGTATCACCGGCTCTAAAATTGTACTAAATATCACGGAGTCATACAAATTCTTTTATTACTGTATTGCTTTACAAGTAACCTCGACCTTTCAAGGATTACTATCATTGTAAACCATTAAGTGGAAACCGAAGTACTGGTTCAAAACACTTAAAGCAGCCCTGAATTGCTTGTGTCCCCGAACATGGGCAATATTGAAGGGAACGATAAAGAAATACCTAGCGGGTATAGTCTAAGGTCGTGAAAATGAATTATTGTCGATAACTTGACAGCAAACGAAGTGACTAGAAAGCAAAGGAAACAACCAATATATCCAGACAAACCAGAAGAAAACTTTTAGGACCTCTCTTGTTGAGAAGAAACAAGCTCAAATTCGAACTACAATACTAACAGGTTTTGGAGCCATTAGTTTGATGTTGTTAAGGATTGAAATTGCTGCATCTAGTTTACTTCTGATTAAGCTACACTCAGAATGGAAACCATTTATCACTTCTGAAAATGCCCTAAAATTCAGATTTTTTAGTCGGGTCAATAAATTTCGGCAAACCATTAAACTTTAGATGTTGGAATACCCTATTCCACCGAGAAATAATTTGCCAAAGGTTTTGATTAAATATCTTATTAGAAACAAGCGTTAATGCAGGAAGTGTTGAGAGTTTATTCTTGGTATGGGCCTCCAGTATCCCATACATCATATTGTTATTCGTGCGCTTTCCGCCATGGAAAATGATAAAAGTAGTTTTGTTTTGGAAAGGTTATATCTTGATATGATACACTTTGTTAAGCACCTCTATCTAAGATTAGATTTTCGTAAAAAGTGAGGGAAAATTACTTCCTTAATTAAACTTAAAAGTGCTGGAACTTGTTCCTTGGATGTGGGCGTAATAATTAAATTCTGGATTGTTCTGCAGGATGCCTGAGTTCGATGCTCGGCACAGTCAAAAAAATTTAATTAAATTTTTCCCGCACACATCATTTAATGACCTGATCGAATTGTCAAAGAAAAGCTTTTGACTTGGCAATTCGGAATAAAACTGTAGGTTCAAGGTCAAATACAACTTCCATAACACGAATGTAAACAGAACACATTAGTAAAGTCTAAGTTTTTTTTCTATCTTTTACGATCTCAATTTAAAAGAGCGACATCTCACGTAACCCCCCGTCGCCATGAGCAATAATTCATCGCATGAAATTAAAAATTTGTTGTTGTTTCCCATATAAAATACAAAAATGTTTGCTGTTGTTTTTTTTTTTTTTTTCATTTTATATGGGAAACAACAAATTTCTAATTTCTTGCAATAAGAGAAACATTTTGTATGTGAGCTGAACTTGCAGACATTTTACTCAGAGCGAATTACTGTTAAATGGTTCTCTCTTTCGTTCTCACGCACATACTCATATAACTCACAACTCTAAATTGGAGTGTCAGCGTTTATTTTGACAGATAACGTTGATTTCCTCTCACCATTTGATTTTCTCATTGTTCCTTTTTTAAGTTTTTAATTTTATATCCTCAAATAAAACTTCACTTTTATGGATTAGAAAAATTTATTTGTGTGAATGTTTTTTGTTTTTATGATATATTCTACAGATAGTTAATTCATGCTTCTTTTCTTCAAGTTTAAAGTATTTTTTATATATTAATACAATAAAAAATTATTATTATTTGTTTTTTTTTGTTTGTATTTTAAGTTGAATCACAGCAGAATTTGCTTAATTTTTTTGGAGCTGCTTACAAGGTTTTAAATAGAATCATAAAAATGCAATTTATTTCAACTATAAATCAATTACTGATTCATCTTGAAACCAGTTTCTCAATAAATCGTAAATACGAGTTGTGTCGTAAAAACCTTTAAAAGTGTGTAAAATGAAATTAAAAAAGTGATTATATATTTTCTAAAACAGAATATGACGATGACAGTGACGGCGATTTCTTTTGAATGAATTAAACTGAACGTTTTATAAGCTCATGACTAACATGTGTACGGTCGTATACAATCTGTCTGTCTGTCGATCTGATTTATTTATTTTCATTGACATCTCAATAAAATTACAATTTTATTTTTTATTATTTTAATTTATATTTATTTTAATTTTTGTAAACAATATATTAATTCAAACTTTGTTTTCTATTTTTAATTACAGATTTTTTCTACTAAACTCTGTTGACCCATCATTGAACTGATCAGAAGAGAAAATCAATCAAAATGTCGCGAAAATCGGTGAGTGGTAAACAAACATAAAGTCACATGCGGCGAATATGAAATGAAATTAAATGAAATCAACTACAATTAAATAAAATAAAGTTGAAATTATGTAATCGGTAATTATGCAATTGAGGCAATCGAACATGTACACAATTAAGCTATATCACACATACACATGTATTATTTTATAGTTTTTCGTTTTTATTACCTACCGACTAGAAAACGCCCAATGTTTTGCTGTTGGTATTTGGAATGCAAAGTGTGGCGCGCAAACGCATTTAACAAAAATCCCCGATAGTAGCAGTGATTCAAACACAATTCAGTAGGAATTTCTAAATTCAATTAACGTTTTTACCGATAAAGTTACGGCTGTTAATGTGATATCGCTCGCTCGCTCAATCTTGTCCTCCTCCTCCTCCTCATTCCCTATACCGTGTATGTGATATATACTTATAATGAATTGATTTTGATTTTTATTGCATTGTGTATTGCATGCGCAGGCAATTGACATGTGACTTATTCTCATTTTTGATGTCATATCTGATACACATACAGAAAAAAGTGCCGCCTTCATATATACCGAATTGAATAAAATTTAATTTAATTTCTATATTTATTTTAATTGAATTATTTATACAATTGAATATTTTATATTATCTCTCGTTACTACTGTCAAAAACATAACGCCGCACTGCTGTATACATACGTCATTATATTGACGTCATTTCGAAATTTCTTTTTAATTTGACCACAGCGATTTGGTTAGTTTGGTTTTGGCCACATGTCAAATTTTCTGCCAAAATGTTATACACGGTTTTTTCATGTTGTTTTTCTAGCCATTTGTTGTATATACTATAACACAATTTGATATTTTTTTCTGTTTATACTATCTGCATAATCTTTTTTCCCCCCTATACAATTGCGTCAGTCATACAAATAAAGAAATGAAAATGAAATATGAGTACTCTCGTATATATACTTTTTAATCTCGATTTGTTTGGTTTGCCTGCTGATTTGACTTGCCTGCTGATTTGAATTGCCTGCTATCTTTTGAAGTGATTGCAGAATTTCATAAATTTGTCATGTGTATAGCTGCATAATAATTGTTTATACTTAGATACTTGTATCCTTTTTGATTTACAATCAACGAGCGTATTGTTATTGATTTCATGTGTCAATTTCAGTAGCGTCACATTATACTTTGATTTTTGCAGACTAGACATTAATGTTGTGACGTGTGTGAAAAAGTGTGAAGCACCCCAAACCATCAAGTTGAAAATCAGTTAATAGCCAAGAGAAAAAAAATCAATCAAAGCAGTTCGTTAATTCAATAAAATTTGCAAAAATAACTCATGCATTTTACGTGGACACTGCATTACAAAAGATAGTTTTTCTGTTGTATTGCTTGTGTGTGGAATAAGCTTCTTGTGTATAATTTTTCAATACGAAATGAAAAAACGTTCATAGTTGCTTCTCCTCTTCCCACTATCCTCCTATCAATCGTTCATTTAATAAACCAACAGCGCTTTGCACTAATAAAGGTATCCCCTGAGTAGAGACTGCTTATGAAAAAAAAAACTCTGGGTAAAATAATTTTTAAATATGTCTTCTCTCGATCCACTCTAAGTGGATCGTGCTGATTCAGTCCAACTTGTAAATTGTTTCTTACTATAAAATAAACTTTAGATGACTTTATAATCAGAAACTTTTATTGTTGCTTTATATTTTGAATCAACATTTATTTTCCTTAAAGAAAAAAGTATTTTGATTAGTATATTCAACAGAAGAGAAGAACAATTAGCTATAATAATCGTGAGAGAGTAAATTGATTTGTGGTCTCAAAACCAGTGAACAAGAACAATGAGAAAACCAAGGTGAATTTATACAAGGTGAAGTTACCAGTAACTCATATTTACTTTTGATTTTGTTTGTTTACGTATTTTCTCCATTTTGACATTCACTGCATGTCGCCATTATGCTGCAACAACAAAGATGCGTTGTTATTCTCTTGTTGTACGGCTAATTGGTATCCGACACAACAACCAAGATGTGTGATTTGCCAAAATGAAATTGTTGTAAACTTGCTATCACCTTATACATGATTTCACCATGGAGAGAACTAAATGCTAAGAGAGTAACTTAATTTTACACTTTGAAAGACCAAACTAAAGTTACGTAATCGTTTTTGTATGGGTATCTGCCAAGAATGATAGAATACAAGATTACGCCAATAAGTGGATCAAAATTGCCTCTCGCTGCGCATGTCGTCACAAGCCAAATTTTTAAAGAGAGAGTGATGGAGACTACATACATTTTATACGTGAACAATTTAAACATTGGTATGAAATGTGGAAATAAATGATATTTATTAATTTTAACTCGGTTATTTGCAGACACAAATATAAAATGAAATATTAATAGTTATTTAACTTCATTATAAGTTAAAATATTTAACTTTTCATTCATAACATGTGCCACAAATGTAGCGATCACGTTGCTTCATAAAACGCAGTAATAAAAATCCAAAGAATTAAATATAGTAATATAAAACATAGAAATCAAATAACATTTTTGTTATAATTTTTTGAAACAGGTCGGATAAAAAAAAATTAAAAAAATTAATGTTAATACTACCGAGACGATATTGCAACTTTCGACGCTCTTACAATCCGATAATTTGCATAATTAGGATATCCTTAGTGTGAAATTTAATGAGGGACCTATGAAGAGTAAGATATTTACTTTTGGATTCAAACCGAGATTAGATTTTTTTAATTTGGCCAACAAAATTTTCCAGCGGCCTCATAATGCACCGTTTAAATGTAAATGCAAATAAAGAAAATGACAATCTACGTCACAGACACAAAAGCTTTCGCTCAATTTTGTGAGAGCCAAATAACGGAGATGCGCGTGGCGTAATCTTGTATTCTATCATTCTTGGGTATCTGCTACACTATTCGGTTCTCTCTCTCAGGAGGTACCGCCTATAAAATGTTAATAGGAGCTGAGTTGTCAGATGTCTTAGAAGCCCTGAGCTCCTTCAATTCCATCTCACTTCGCAGCATTATGGTGTAATTATTTTTGCGTTTTTCCATGTGAAATTTTTTGCTGATAGTACTTGAAGAATTTGATGTGATACAATCAGAAAAATTTGTCATTTCTTTGTTATTGGTCTTGAGCATTTTGTATCCGTCTTTATTTTCTATTCGCTCTTTATCATGCGCAGACTTCTATGAACCCATTATGAAGGGAAGTTGATTCATTTCTACTCAATTCGCCGATTTCTTTGATAGATAAAAGGTGATAACTAAAGTTCTTTGTCACTTCTACAGATCTGGACAGAAAGCTTTTCCTAGATTCTCAAACTTTCCCATCTCTGCAATAGAAAAAGCTCTACAGATTTTACAATTTCTTCATCTCTCTTCGCAGTATATTTCTGTTATTTACGGAAATGAAAAGTACCATTGTGTGTCATGCAGAAAAACCATTACAAATAAAGCATTTACTCTAGTCCGGTGTTACCCACTAAGCAGGTATAGATTTCTAGACGTTCGGGTCTTTGGCGTTCTCTCAGACTAGTTAATATATTTATGGTTCTGGATTAGGTACATAAAATAATACAACTATAATTCTACTCATTGTGGAATAGAAACCTGTTAAATGACAATTCTCTTTTTCTCTCTCTCTTGTGACTCTTATTTCAGATGAAACTAAAAAGCAGGGCTGCATTTTTCTTATTTCGGATTGTTTCCTCTCATTCAGATATATGAAAATATGCAATTAAACTTGTTTAACCCACCATATATATAGTAAATCTTTACATCATCCGATATTGCATAAAATGCTTCATTTTATATGCACAGATATGCTTATTAATAAGTGGGAAGTAGATGAAATACATGTCTATCTGCACATGTATATATCAATCAATATGCCTTAAATTTAACCTTGTGTATTTCCTTTTTTCCTTGTCATAAGTGAAAAAAAAAAATAAATTTTATCAATATTTATTTTCTCCCCGCCTACAAACAATTAAATTCCGAAAATAAACCGTTCGGTATTAATGGCAATATTCAAAAATGTAATTTTAGCGCCAAAAACAACAACTAAAAATTCAAACATGAATAGACACATTGACTTCCATTCACCCTCATTCCACTGCATGCAGGTATTTGCGTATGAGTCACAATCGATTCAAACTAAAATTTAAATCACCTACAATTGAGGAGATTGTGGGCTTGGCTGCATCAACACCCAAAAATTTTACAATAAACAATAACTATGACGAAAAACTATTTATGACAAACAAAGGCGGTGAAGAGTAAGCGTCAGTTCGAAAAAGAGAGGTGGAGAGTAAGAAGAAGCTACAAGTATCTAATTTGTATACAGGTGTAACCGAAAAGATGAGGGCCGTTGCGTAAATTGTTTTTGTTATGTTATTGCTGTGTTCCACTGCTCTAAAAAGATAACCAAATACTCGTACTTACTTACTACATATTTATTGTTGTAGGCCTTATTAGTGTTGTTGGGAGATTTAATAAAGAGAGGAAGAGAGAGAACAAATACTGCTAACTACATTACAAAAACAATAATAAGACGGTGTGAGTTAGTTATTTTTAACATGATACATTTACGCACTTTTGCATAGTTAATTCTTTTACATGCTTTTGTTGTTGTTGCTATTTTTATTTGAAAATTTTCTTGGAATTTCTAGGGTTTTGCTGCTGCTGCTTGCTGGCCTGGCTTTGCTTACTTACTTGTATTTACTATCGTTTGCTAGTCTAAACAGGGGGTGGTATCATTTCTTTTACATAATGAAAAATGCTAGAAACTATTAGAAACAACACGTTAAAGGAAAATTTCCAAATGCACAGGCGCCAATTGTTTTTGTTATTTCTTTCTATTTCTATATTTCCCCCTAGCAAATATTTTCGTTTGCTTTACTTGTTCTCTATGGTGTATGTTGAATTTGAATGCCAATGGGCATAGATATTTGGGGGTTGTTAGTTTGCTTAAAAAACTAAAATTAAGTTATATTTGAAATCACTGTTTAAAAATATTTCAGTTGCTTTTAAACAGTCATAAAAAGTGGTGGTCGAAAAAAAAAAAAAAAAATAAAATTAAAAATTTAAATAAAATTAAACTTTACAAAATTATTATTTGTAAAAGTGCAGCATAAAGTTTTTGTAATTGTACTGTGTTAAACTAAAAAAAAAAAATTGTAGCAATTAATAAGCTAATAAAAACAACATTTGGCCAAATGGTTGTGTCTGACAGTCGCGTGCGACTGCCACGTTACATTGGCAGTCTTAAACATAAAACGGTTGGTTGGAATAACATTTCTTGAAAATATTTTAAAGCGCGGCAGCTTAAACGTTATTAATACATATATGTAAAAAAAAAATGCAACTATATAGAAAATTAATACCCTAAATTAAATTTGAGCTACAAATACCTGCAACTAAAGTTTTTTGGTTAATGATTACAATATTCTATCAATTACATTGAAAATTAACTATAGCTTCATTTTAAAAAATCAAGCTACTACCAAAGCACATGTGATTTGAAATTCAGCTCTGGGAGGGAAAGAGAAGTTAGTTATTCCTTTTGTTCTATGTAATTTAATAAGTTCTGACCTGTTTCTGTTTTCTGCGTTGATCGGTCCTTGGTCGATATAAATCGAAAAATTCCGGAATAAAGGCAGTTTTTAGAACTGGCTATTACAACAACAAGCTGAGTTCCCTAACTGATAGTTCCAACAAAAAAAATAGCTCTGCTTTGCAAAGGTGTGCGAAGCTCGTCGACATACAAAGATAAGACTTAGAACAAGTCTTTAGCAAGCGTATCTTATATCGTATATATTGTTAAATTATAGAAGCTCCAAAAAAGAAGGATTTATGTAGACTGCAATAAATATTTCTAGAAAGATTTCATCAGCTTAGAAGATAACAAAACTTACTAATTTATTCCATATTAGTTTTTTAATCTTCTATACAAATTACTTACCCTACTTATTTACTATGTTTTTTCCGCATACTATATGAATATATTATGTAGCTGCTTCAATTTCAACTTAAATACTTTGAAACTTTTGCAATATAAAGTCAAAATTATTTATATGTGCAACAAACAACACAATTTTATGGCTTCATTGTGTTTTGCATTTTCTTTTTTTTCGGTTTCATTTCCCCGCACTTCTCCCGCTCTCTATCTTCCTCTCTCTCTCTCTGTCTGTCAGTCTTTAAATGTTATATTTTTGACGCTATGAACATATTTTTTATAGCATGCGATAATTTATATGAAATATATTGTCGTTAGTGTTGTTGTATGAAGTGCAAACTTTTCACAATACTTACAGTAAAAGAAAAAAAAAATCGTAGTTGTTGTTGCTGTTGTGTTTGCTGTCTATATATTGTTGGTCTCACATTTTTCACATTCAATACATGTATGTATGTTTGTATGCATGCATGTATATTCATATGAATGCATTAACCTAAAAAACGTTAATTGGATTTGGACATTTGACTTGACACTACTCTCTATTGTTTTGTTGTTAATTTTTAGTTTGATCTTTGTTGTTTTTGTAAGTTTGAGACTCTTTTTTACTCTCTTGAAATCGCGTGGATTTGAAGTTAGGTTATGTGCATTCTACTTTTGTAATATTGAAGATGGATAGTGAAGATGACATAGTTCAGGCATATGTATGTGAATATAAATGAAGGAAAATGGTGGAAATAAAAAATTGCTGGGCACATTTACTTCACCACTTTCTACTAGCTTTAAGTCCCTTATTATTTCTCAAATTTTTATGAGAGTCTTTTATTGTCTCTCAAATTTATAACAGGAAACTTGGTTGTATTTTTTGTATCGTGTTGTATTTTAGGGTATATTAACTATCTACGGACCTATGGGAATATACAAAATTTAAAAGTGCCTCTATATTTACTAAAATTAGACTTGAAAAGTTTCTGCTATATTCTATGCAATCCTTCCTAAGTAAGGTTTTTGATTTTGCTTTCTTAAGGAATCATAATTTACTCTGACGATATCTCCGTGAAAATCAATTTTACAACAAAATTATTGAAATTCGAATACTATATTTCTATCTTCTTCAATCATTCCCTCACTTCTAGGATAGCAATTATATATTTAAATCTTAGTTCAGATATAATGTTTTCTTTGAAGAGTACTTAATTAAATTTATTGATAAATATTCGAATAATAGAAAAATTTCTTGGACTGCCGGCAAACACCAACGCTGTTGTTCTTGCTTGCTTTTCTCTGCACCTACCTTTGTTAATTTAGTATTTAAATTTTCTAAATTTAAACTTTCTTCTACTTATGTTTAATAGTCAAAATTTGCATTTTATTACAAAATTCCATTGAAGACTCACAATGTGTTAACAATTAAGTGCATATGCACTGTAAAGAAAACTCATTCAACTGTGTACTATTTCACATACCAATAAACGTATGTACCTTGTACATATATATATGTGTGTATTTAAACCATGTATAAATTCTCACTCCATCTCTGATCTCTTGACCACAGCATAACACACAGAAATCGTTTTAGTTTATTTATTTATATTTTATTGCTTACAATTCGTTGCGTTACATAGCGTTATTGTTATGCAAATAATCAACAAGAAATCTATACTATGCGACTGATATACTTTAGTTTAGACAGACAGATAGACAAGCAAATACACTCTTTAATAGCCACTACAAATACACGGCTATACATGTCTGATGCGTGGAATACGCTCTCGTTTTCTATATGTACATCTGTCCGGACTGTCTGTTATTTTGCATTTAGCTTTTTGTTGTTTTATCTTTCCCTTACTCTTCTTGTGTATTTTACGTTGTCCACTATTACACGAGCTACATAACTCTGATGTCGATGTGACATCACGTGCAAGTAAGCGTGACCTATGTTCAACTTTCTAATGTTTTGTAGTGCAATAATCATATCATGCGCCTTCATTCAAGCTTTCAGTCACAGTCTCACTCATTTAACACTTGCTTCCTTCCTCTCTTTCTTTCCACCTACTCCCTCTTCTTTCCTTCCGACAAGTGTTTTATATTTAATGACTGTTTCTTGGACTCTATTAGTGATACCTTTTAATTTGCATAATTGTCGATTATTCTTATTATTAGTTTTTTAACTTATTCTTATTAAAATTAATTTCTTTCTATAATTTTTCTTCTAGCTAAATGTACGCGTCACCACTATGGATGCCGAATTGGAGTTTGCCATACAGCAAACTACCACCGGCAAACAGCTTTTTGATCAAGTCGTCAAGACAATCGGTCTACGTGAAGTTTGGTTCTTTGGTTTGCAGTATACCGATTCCAAAGGCGATTCCACATGGATTAAATTATATAAAAAGGTAAGAAAAACATAAGTGATGTGGTTTTATACATGCAATTTCATCATATATAAATAAATATTATTTATTTAATTATTATTGTGTGTTATTTTAATGCACAATATTTTTATTATATTTTAAGTTTTTAAAATAGAAAAGTGTGTTTTTCTCTCTCGCTTTCTCTCTCTCTCTCTCTCTCATTTGGGGGTTTTGTTTTTTTTTATGTACACAAGTGGTTTTTAGCTTTAATACATCAATCATTTGTGGGAAATACAAAATATTATTTTAGTAAGGTAGAAATTTATTTAAATCCAGCTCGATCACAATTATTGCAGTAGAAAATATATGAATAACATAATTTTTCGTTGAATCGAACTATCCTATCTGTTCTTAAGAATCAATGATTAAGAATTAACTCTATCTGTAATTAGAACTCGGTTTAAAATGAGATCATTAACCTTTTAGTTTGCAAAATTTGCGTGTACTTTGCTTTTTAAAAATCTAAATAAATAGTTTTCTATCGTTGATCTAGGAATTGATTTTTATTTCTTGTTTTCCATAAAATTTTATAATATTAAATTTATTTATAACAGCTTTTAGTCGCAACAAAAGAAATAAATATTTATTATTATAATATATACTATTGTTATGGCATAGGGTCATAGACCGAGTTTTTTATGTAAAAACAAATAGCATCATTTGGTATACCAAGATTAATAAATTGGCAGTGCAACCGATCATCTTTAGATCGCACTAAAAAATTACAGCCTTAGTTGTTATCACATCGTAGTTTATCAGATAGTAAATTAACGATTGAATTAAGCAAGTCATAAGACTGGAATATGCTTTTGAAAAAAATTCTGCTTTTCAGTTAATTGCAAAAAAGGTCCTTGACCGAGACGTTCTTAATTTATTTTGGATTTATGATTGGTATAAGCAAAGTCCATCGTATGAAGTTTGTTAAAGCCAAACATTCTGATGGAAACGGTTTTCTCTGTCAATTTTTACACAGGTTGGGTTTAAGGTACTTTTTTTTAGGTTAAATCAGATTTGATACATTAGCACTCAGTCCATTATTTTCCCCACAAATAAAGTGAGAGGAAAATTATGTTAAACAGAAGAGGAAAAGTATAGAGAAGGTAAAATATTTATCTTAAAAGGAATAGGGATTTTTACGAACCCTTTTTCCCCTCAAAGTTCTTTAAGGAACCACATCTAGTTTTGACTATTTGAAGTTTGCTAATGTCTGCCAAGAGGTGATGTTGTGAAGAAAAATTTGTAAATCAAATTTTTTATCTTATTTTTTTCGATTATATCAACTATAGAACCTAGTGGTTCAACACATACCATCTCCCCACGGCAGTGGTGGACACAAGGGGAATAGGAGAAATTTTGCTTCCCAAGCAACCAAGTTCAACTTAGCTCTCTCTTAAATTTCTTGTCCATTTAAAGTTTATTACAAGCGCTTATGCCTGCTAAAGACCTTCCCAGTGTACTTTTTATGGACCCAGTTTAAAATCAGTTTAAGTCCAATTGGTTTTGTAATCCGGTCAGCTCTTGCTTACAAACTATTTGATCCTAAGAATATGGAAGCACTGTATGATGAAACTTAAGGTTAAGGAACAGAATTTTAGTGGTTTGAGAGCGATATTACTATCGGAAAGTATGGCCATATACCATATGAGATTTTTAAAGCTTTAGATCAATGCTAACGCCAAAAAAGGTTTCTATGTTAATGATGATATTATTATTACATTATTTCGGGGACCCTATTCTCTCACCATCAAACCACCGATTTGGTCGGAACACATATATTTTAATTAGCAAAATATCGTTCAGTCCGGAACTTTTGATATATTATATATTTGAGACAAATTTCCAAAGGTGAGTTTTTATATATTTTTTGAGAAATGCTCGGAAAAACTTTATTGTATATGCATCTGCGAAGCTTAACCTGCAAAAGAACCATTGAAAATTCTTTAAGAAGAAATATTCCGAATAAAATTTTTACCGGTCAGGGTCAGGGCATTATTTTTATAAAAAAAATGTTTTTTTATACTATCAAAAGTTCTTTTAAAGGAAACATGCCGGGTGGAGTTTTTACTTCAAAGAGATCGTATTGTTGAAATTCAATAAATTATGGAATTGGTATGAATTTTTCTAAATTATTGTTTTTTCGATTTGTCCACGCTCATACCCCGCCATATCAATTTGTAATTCGAATTTATAGGATCGTAAAATTTAATTTCAATACACTAAGAAGGTTTTAAAATATTAGAATGGTAGTTTATGTCATGAATTATTAACTCATTCAATTCAAAGATTTTAATAATCATTAAATTAAATTGCAAATGACAACAGCCTGAATCGCCGGCCATCAAAACGATAAAATATCTGAAACGTGTTAAGAAATATGTTGATAAAAAGACAGCAGACGGTGGACAACATCAAGATGATGTTAGCGATGAAGATGATGATGCCGATGATATGGTGAGCTAACAAGCTCCTCTTCTCCTGAACAAAATAGTAGTGTATAAAGTTGAATATTAAAAATATCTGACATTTAGTTGCAGCGCTAGTTGAAGTAGTTCAAAATTTCGATCGGAATTGTTTTACAGAACCCAGACACTTTTGCTGTATTCATATTAATTTCGATCGAAAGTGAATTTCATATCTTAAAATAAACATAAAGCTTTAACATTTTTTTTTTTAATTTTTCGCTGTATATTTGGTTTGTTTTCTTTGCTTTTTAATTAGTGTATTTGAGTTCTCCTTTGTTTAATTAACTATTGTATAAATCACAAATGTTTTAAATGTGTTCACTTTATTCTAATTTTGAAAAATGCACACAAACGCAAAACGAAAAAAAAAAACAACTACAGACTGGATCAATGCCGTTTTCCACATGGGTAATTTCTTCTATTGAAATGTTATATTGAGTATTTAAATATATTGAGTATTTAAATTGAAAAGCTTTAAGTTTCTTTTAAATTTACTTATGTATGTATACATATCTCACATTTTTAACTTTTAACACTAATGTATTCATGTTTTCTTCCTCTGCTCCCGCCTAGGTGATGAATCAAGATGTGAAAAAAGAAAATCCACTACAATTCAGATTCCGCGCTAAATTCTATCCTGAAGATGTCGCGGAAGAGATCATTCAAGACATAACGCTGCGTCTGTTCTATTTGCAAGTAAAGAATGCCATATTATCTGATGAAATCTATTGCCCACCCGAAACGTCTGTGCTGCTGGCGTCATACGCTGTACAGGCGCGCCATGGTGATTTCAATAAAGCCACACATACCGCTGGTTTTCTGGCCAATGATCGCCTATTGCCGCAGCGTGTCATCGATCAGCACAAGATGTCCAAGGATGATTGGGAACAATCGATAATGAATTGGTGGCTCGAACATCGTGGCATGTTGCGTGAAGATGCAATGATGGAATATCTGAAGATTGCGCAAGATCTGGAAATGTACGGTGTCAATTACTTTGAAATTCGTAATAAGAAGGGTACGGATTTGTGGTTGGGCGTTGATGCGCTCGGCTTGAACATCTACGAACAAGATGATAAACTAACGCCCAAGATTGGTTTCCCCTGGTCAGAAATTCGTAACATTTCCTTTTCCGATAAGAAATTCATTATCAAACCGATCGATAAGAAAGCGCCCGACTTTGTGTTCTTTGCGCCGCGCGTAAGGATTAATAAGCGTATCTTGGCATTGTGCATGGGTAATCATGAGTTATATATGCGTCGTCGCAAGCCCGATACCATCGATGTGCAACAAATGAAGGCGCAAGCACGCGAAGAGAAGAATGCCAAGCAGCAAGAACGGTAAGAAAGAGAGGGAACTAAATTTACATTTTTTTTATATTAATATATTTTCTTTACTTTATAGTGAAAAACTGCAACTCGCTTTGGCTGCACGTGAACGTGCCGAAAAGAAACAGCAAGAGTATGAAGATCGTCTCAAGCAAATGCAAGAAGAAATGGAACGTTCGCAAAAGGATTTAATGGAAGCTCAAGAGATGATACGACGTCTCGAAGAACAACTACGACAGCTGCAAGCAGCCAAGGATGAACTTGAGTTACATCAAAAGGAACTGCAATCTATGTTGCAGCGTCTCGAAGAGGCAAAGAATATGGAGGCCGTGGAAAAGCAGAAATTAGAAGACGAAATCATGGCCAAACAATTGGAAGTGCAGCGCATCCAAGACGAAGTCAATATCAAGGATGAGGAAACGAAACGTCTGCAAGATGAGGTCGAAGAAGCCAGACGCAAGCAGGTAAATATGAGGATATTTATTGAGAAGAGTATGTTGCGAGCTTAACTAGTATAATTACTAAATTCGAAGGGTTTTTATCTTTTGTAGGGGATTGAATAAGGTACACAGATTTGAGTGGCTGTTGTTAGCAGGGGCACTCAGAACAGCACCAACCTTAGAAACCATGTTGCATATACTTTCTATAGGTCTGGCAAACAAACAAATAGCAAAAACTGCAACATGAGCATCGTTTTGTGCATCATAAGCTCACTGTAGCTGCGGGTACTCCAGTATTTTTGGAATCTAAAGAGCGTAGTACTCAAAGATATCGAGTACATTTTATCAAGATGCTCCCTTTTGGTATCACGCATTTCTCACCAATAAGAATATAAGCCTTTGCAGATAGTCTAGATATTTAAAATATCTACTGCTGCGCCAAATCATCCTGTGGCATTAATAGCTTTATTGATATTTAAGCAGACATCAAATTATTAGTTCAAGTATCTATTGTCTCCAAAGTAGTATCTAATTTCCGCCTGCTATCTCTTCAGAGATATTAGCGAGGTATTATATACCAGGGCATGTCTAATACCCATGCATGCTTTGGCCTGTTTGTAGGTAAATAATTCATACAAAGTCATATCAAAAAAATATGTACCTCACAATAAATGGAAACAAACGCATACGTTGATATCACTATCCTATAATCCTAGCAATTCAAAAATTCTCATTTTTAGCCAACTCTCCTTCAGCAATTAATCTACTAATAACAGAGACTAAGACAAAACTACGAAACTGTTCGCAAATGATTAGGGGAAATTGTAAAAACAGTTCATCTAGTAGCGCAATTGCTGTTTTAACGCTGCATTCTCATAGTTTGTTCTAGTATGTGAATATTTTTAACCACCTAATGTGGTTTAAGTATGAGAACAATCTCTCTAACTGAGTGCAAAGAGCAAAGTCTAGCTCTAGGTAGAATTGGAGCGATTCATAAGTAGTAAGGCGGGGTTTCTATTTCGGCCAAGTCTTTGCAGCTGCGGAACATACAGAGCCTTGTCACTCGTATACCTATTGGCAAGTCCCCCTTTATGACTGTGGATACACATATCACTCGCACACCACTAATGGATGCAAAAGGTTGGCCTAGGCCCTCCATAATTGTAGTAGTAGCTTAGATCCAAGCCTCCAAGGGAACACACAAAAATGTAATATCCAGCCTAAGAGTTAAGGCAGGTAATTTATGTTAAAGTGATGGTTACAGTAGCTAACAAGTTCTGCTATGATAGTAGGTTTTTTGTTTTAGCCTAAGACTAAAAACTAAAAATCACAACCGCTTCAATCTAACAAACTGAATTAGCGAAAATGTCGATAATAAAGTATTTACCATTTTGTGCAGTGCCGGAAAAGTCCAATAAAAATTTATTATATTTTGGTAGAATTTATCTAAACTTGCCAGCAATCTACACTCTTAAAATTATGCTTATTTATTTATTCTAATTCTCTCTCTCCCTTCCTCTTTAGGCTGAAGCTGCTGCTGCTTTATTGGCCGCTTCCACTACGCCGCAACATCATCATGTCGCCGAAGATGAGAATGAAAATGAAGAAGAGCTCACAAATGGTGAGAGTGGCGGTGATGTATCACGTGATTTAGACACTGATGAACATATCAAGGATCCAATTGAAGATAGACGCACATTAGCCGAACGTAACGAGCGTCTGCACGATCAGTTGAAGGTAAGTTTGAATTTTACATTAAATTTTGTATACATATTTTAATTGTATTCTACTTTCCTCTATCTATAGGCCTTGAAACAAGACTTGGCACAATCACGTGACGAAACAAAAGAAACACAAAACGATAAAATTCATCGTGAGAATGTGCGTCAAGGGCGTGACAAATACAAGACGCTACGTGAAATTCGAAAGGGCAACACAAAACGTCGTGTCGATCAATTTGAAAATATGTAAAGTGGTTTCGTTTCTTTTTTTTTTTCATTAAGGATACATATATTGAAAGGCCTTGTATAGCAAAAAAAAAAAAAATTTTAAAACACCACCAACAAATTAATAACAACAACAACACTACCAACACACTCCTATTATTATTACAATTATCGATCGACCGACAGCAAAAACAACAAGGAAAACACCAACAAAGTATAAGGAAAGTCTTTTAATAAGTGTCGCAAAAAAGGCAAATAAAATAACAACAAAAACACACAACACACGCTTACAAAAAAAAAAAACAATCATTTGCATTTCCTTTTTTTGTAGCAAAAAAATTGTATTTTAGTAATTTAAATGTAAAAAATTTATTTTCTGTTTTTTTTTTTTTTTTGTATTTATCTACAATTTTTTTTTTAAATTTTTGTTGTTATAAATTTTGAAATTCAAAGCGAAAACAAAACAATTTAAATTTTCAAGTGAGTTCGTTCGGTTTGTTTTTAGGAGAAGCGTTTTTCAAGTGTTATAGCAAACTACACCTACTTACTCTCCTACACCTTCAGCTCCGTTTCCGCTCTTACTCCTGCAACTCCAACAAATCCTATACATTATTATTCCTACCACAAATTTGCGGAAAATTTTTTTGACCGTTCCGTCTTCTTAATTATTTTATTATTAACATGAAAACAAAAAAAAACTTTATATATATACATATATTTTTTTTTAAATTCTTTAATTATATACTTTAAGGTATAGTTGATGTTTCTTTATTATTATAATTATTAAATTACAATTACAACCATTTAAATTTAACAAAAAAAAAGTTAAACATTGAAAAACAAAAATCCATTTACATAAATATTAATAAATAATTATGTTATTATTTACTTTGAAATAATAATAATAATAATAAAAATTAATAATGCATTATAATAATTACAAAAAAAAAATTTAAACTATTGTATTATTAAAAAGTAAACAAACAAGAAAACAAAAGCAAAAAACGCGTTCGAAAGTTAATTAAAAATTATGATGTCCTTTTTATTTCTTTCTTTTTTTACACATACCATAAAGAAAACAAAAAAAAAAAAAAAACGTTTGAAACTTCTTGTGTAAACATATAGTATATTTTTATAAAATATTGCAAAAAAAAAAAACAAAAAAAGAAAATATAGTTACAAGGAATTAATAAAAAACAAACGCCGCCCGCCACTATAACAAACAACAACAACTACATGTCATTATGGCCCCCGTGGCACATATAAACTATTATTATTTTTTTTTTTTTTTTAATTTTAAAACCGTAATATTTGTTATTTTTTTAAAAAAATTACGCATTTTTGTGCATTAAAATGGGATTCGATTTATGAAATAAAAATACAACAACAAACAAGTAAAATTTGATATATACATTTAATAAGCAAAACATTTTTAAAGAAAGAAAAACAAACAAAACAAAAAATGAATGAAGAAAAAATATACTTTGCATTTGTGCAAAGTTAGTTTCTTTTTTTTTTTTTTTTTGATAAAAATACAATTCATGTATGTATTTTAGCAACGAGTTTTAATGGAACAATAAAAATTTATAAGAAAAAAACACAAGGTGTACACGTGGAGTTTTCTTTGCAGTTCCGGAGAAAGAAATCAAAAAGCAACAAAAGCAACAATTTTATGATATTCCTTATTTACATTCATTGTTTCACATCTGCGAGGCATTGACTTTGTCAGCTTGATGAATGCCCTCTAGGGTGCCATTTCCCACTTTTATTTCAAATCTATCTCAGCTCATGCCTGATTTGGAAGTGGTACCCTCCCACTCTATGTTTCCAGGTTCCGAAGTAGGTTTCAAGGAGTTAAGCTCGGATGGTAGTGACAACCCATGAGAGAAATGAACCCTTCTCCATGCTAATCGATGTTAAAACTACTATAATGTGCGTTTCTAGTAGATTTCATGTCTAAATATTTAACAAAGTGGCAATTTCCACAGTGGCTGATGAAGCATTTGGGTTTCCGGAGATTCCCTATGGATTTGGTGGTGGATTTTGTTTTACACAGTACTGTACATAATTGGCAGTGGTAGTGGAGTTGATGTGATAGAAGAATTCTACTGCTATATTTGGTTTCCGCAGTCTAATATATTCCAAGATTTCTCAGGCCTGTGTTATTTATACATTAACTCTGTTGAAACTCAACTAAAAGTAAGCATCGGCAAAACAATATTTACTAGCATAAGAATAAACTCTTAGGGTAAGCAGTAAATTATATTCGACAGCCGAGTCGCTTTGTCCCCTTTTCCACACGGCAAGTTTTCTTGTCAAATAGTCGAGTTTTTTAGGGAAGACGAGAGAATACGGGTAGTACAGACTTGCTCGTACCGGCAAGTTTTCTTTTGTAGTGTTCTTTCTTTGACATTTCTTTTTATTTCATATGCCAATTTAAGTTGGTTGCACATTGATTTTGGATTTTTATGGGGGAGAAAAAAACATTTTTCAAATGAAATTTCAATTTTCTTCTATTCTACTTATTTTTGTTCAATAAACTGATTTTACTTTTCTCTTATTTATTTTTATTGAATAAACTCTTAATAAAAAGTTTTTCACAACACGAATATATGACAAAGTAAAAGCAAAATTGCCCAAGAAATCTTCCTGCATGGAAAAGCAAGTGGCAAGAACAAAAGATAATTAGAAACTTGACGTGTGGAAAAGGGGACTTTGTATGCATCCAATAGATGTTGGTGGATTCTTGGGCCTTAACTTCAAATAAGATGACGCACAGCTCAGCGACAACAACGATAACAATAGCCACATATTCTCTTCTTATATGGCACAACAGTCCACGGGGAGCCTTTACCAAGTTTTTCATATTCATTCATGTGGTGTGAGTTATATTCATACATATATTCTTCTACACTAGTCATATTTGTTACACTACTGCCCAGAAAGTAAGAACATATTACTTCTAAAACCACAGCTCATCTTAAAACTAAGTAGAAAAATTGTACAGTAAATAACTTAAAGCTAATTACAATGGAATGGTATTACTATATTCCTATTTAATGGAAGTTTATTATCACTCTTATTTGAATCAGTCGATGTATCAGACTGGATGGTTTTTCATATAAAATTTGTATTCCGTCCGTTTATTACATTGAAAGAACGTAGGAGAGAATTCAGCACTACATAGGCCTTATTTATAATTTCATTCATATTGCCTCGATTAATTCTAAATTAAATTAACTTTAGAGCTATTACATTGTACACCTCAATATGTTCTCAATATCTGAATAGTGAAACCTGCTACAAAACACACTATCAGTGTAGAACATTAGGAATTAGACTCTTTCCTTTAAATAACTCAAGCATTTTCTATAGTTCGATCGTTTTAAAAAGCGATTTTGAAATTGGAAATACGATTTTAACTTTGCTTTCCATTAATATCGAAATGGAGTATGTATATGATGCACAGACTATTCGGAACTATGCACATATATATCTGTTAGAAGTTTTCCAATTTTTCATTACGAAGTTAGTATAATTATTAGTATAAAAGCGAAGCGGTATAATTGCAGTATTTTACTGAACCGTTTATTTTTTTGTTTGTTTTCTGATTGCAAGGTCAAGTGTAAGCATCGCTGATTCGTGAAATATTTCAAAGCACGGTATGTATTTCTTATTTATTTATCGTAGTACAAGAAATTTGCTAGCTATTATAATATAAGCGAAAATTATTAGCAAATACAATATTTGGAAAAACTTCTTCAACAGCGATTCATATATTCATGTAAATTACTGTTCCAGTTTCCAGTGACTTTCCAGATGAAGAATTCCTACAATAATACGAAAAGAACTAAGTAAATTTAAACATGAAAGTTATTAATTTTAGAATAAAACATAATTATTTATAAATTTTCATTTTATTATAAATAAAAAGTATTTTAACAAAAAACAGAATAAATATCATGGCGACTTTCTTTTAGATATTTTTGCTCATACGAAATGTATTTGTGCCAAGTTCTTTTTATAACAATAGTATTGAACTGATGATCACAAAATATAACAATTTTGATTATAAATAAGGCCACACATTTGATATATAGTACAATATATATAAATAAATAAATAAATAAACATAAGTAAACAAATTCGATTCCTTTTATTAAAGATGATGTAATAAGCTATTCGTACAATAGATACATTTCTTTACTCTATTCTACAATTTCACCAGTTGGCCGCACTCTGCCCTCACTCGGGTTAAGCAGTACTTTTATTAAATACTCCACTGTGGGGCGTTCGGCAGTAGCCAACACTGTCAAACCCTTTTCTTCAAGCGCTTTACGCGTACTTGGACCAATAGCAATTAATTTAAACGCATCAAACGATAAATTATGCGCTTTAAAATATTCATACGCACAATTGACGCCCGATGGTGAAAAGAACGCTAAAAATTCAATATTCTCCTCCTTCAGAGCACGATCTAAATTCTCTGCTAATTCGGGATTACATTTTGTTTCATACACTTCGCAAGCATCAATGTTAAATCCATTCGCAGTCAAACGCGTCAATATAGTATCGGTGGCTAGATTACTGCATGGCAAGAGTAATGGGAAATCTCGGGACCCATCAAAAGTGTCCACTATAAAATCAGCCAGATTACGCGCAGTTCCTGTTTGTTTGCCATGCGTGAAGAGCTGCTGTAGCGATGACAAGGCCAAATTGTGTGTGACCTCGCCTACGGCATAGTTATGTAACATTTTCCAACCACCTGGCATTTCGGAGTATTGTAGCGCTTCGCCCACGGCTTCGACACATCGTGGACTTGTGAAGATAATTCCAGCATAGCTATCGGGCTGATGCAGTTTCGAACGTAGCTTGTCTAGGTTCTTAAATCCAAAACTAAGCGTTGGTATAAAAATCGGATTGAATAAATTGTGGTGCAATTCTTCAGCATAACGATCGCTACTCTCCGATTCCGATTTAAATATTATCACAGATCGTCGTTTACTCATTTTTACTTAATTGTATTACTGCCTACTGTGTATCGCATCCTCAGGTTGTTTTTGCTTTGCTTTTTTCTTTGGATTTTCTGAATATTCACAATGGTGCGTAAAGAACAGGTGTCGGCTGTTGATAATGGATGGCGATAAAAGCAAGAACAAAAATGAGACAGGGTTGCATTTAAGAGCATTATTCAAACTTTTTGAATATTGTTTGATTTATTTCGTGAAAACTAAAGTTGAGTTAGTTCACCTTTCCCTACGATCTTGCTTACAACCAATAGCGACCAGACTAGGAATGACGAATCGTCAGTAGAGACGCGTTTGGTACAAGCATGTTGGGACTTGGATATTATCCTGAGGTAAAGAGTGCCTCTAATGAATGCATGAAGATAAACTAATCAGTTGGAAGTTATTTGTTTCAGTCTGTAATTTACAAAAATAGTTGCTAGTAACAGCTGCTGATAGCTAACTGTTAATGATAGAGAATAAAAATTATAGAGGTCGTCTGTGGCACAGCTTGTATGCTACGATCAGGACCATCTTACTTTTGAGGATTTTGGGGAGAGAGAGTTATTGGGTGAGATTATTGCCGATTTACTGATTATAGCTTTAGAGTTACTGGGAAAATGAATATCGATAAAAAGTTCAAGAGTTCCGAGACTCGACTTTAAATGAAGCGAGGAGTTGCGAAACAAATTCTGACAATTCTCTCCAGGATCCAAGTGTTCAAACCTAACCTCATAAGTAAATTATTAATTAAACAATCATTTCTGGCAGTAAATTTATTCAAGTTTATTTTCTTAAAATATTTAAAATTGTTAAGTTAATAAGAAAAAACATTGTCAAAATTGTAAAAATCCCTTTCTTAATCGAAGAGCTTGGCAGTGAGTTTACAATTCCATTTTCAACCATATATATAAAAAAGTTAATAACTTCAACCAAAAATGTTAAATTTTAGAATAAATAAATTTTTTTTTATAATCCATATTTAAATACAATTTTAAATAACAATTTTTGCAATTATAAGTGTGAAACGCTTATACAAACAGTAAAAACAGCAGTAGTTTACTTTTTATGCGTATAACTTATTTACAATTTAAAATTAAGTAGGTATATTAATTTGTTAAATTACATTTGTAAAATAATAGAAGCTAGATAATAAATGTCTTAACAAAAATGAAGTGACTTTGAAAATATAATTCAACTACATAGTCTTATAGGCTCCAAAATGGATTGAGGGCGAACGGTTACGATACCGCCTGCCCCTCCTTCCATTTCCTGAGCAGATCACCGCTTTGTATGGTGGGTAGTTCTTCATTGATTTTTCGTAAATTGAATGAATCACGTCCGGTGATATTCCGACGCATTGGTATCGGTGCTTTCCACAATGGCTCTGCGTTGCAATGCACACTTAAAGGTTTCGCTAGCTGTGGGTTAGACAGCACCGATGGACGTGGTGTAAAGGCACGACTGTGGACTGTGTATGAGGAGTCAATTGGCTGAAAAGATTTATCGAGCCCCTTTGTCCGTTGCAAGAGATCGGCAGCATCAGTGCAGAAAGAATTTTCACGTGATATATTCAAGCGACCGTTTTGTGATTCAAACCCCGAAGATTGTGAGGAGGCGCGTGAGAGATTCTCATCGATGGCAGTCATGCCAGCAGCACCATTTCGATGCTGTTCATACATTATGTTGGCAGTGTAATGATGAAGCGGTGGACGTTGATTGAAGTAACCACCGGAGAGCCATGAAGTGGTGGCAGATGCATTGCTGGCAAGACAATTTGTGCCAAAGCGTGATGGTGTTAGTAGATTTGCAGTACGCATCTGATCAATAGCACTGGAGGACACAGTGGAAAATGGTGAATGGAAATTATGTGAATCATAATGAGTCATGGGTGAGAATAGTGAACTTTCATCGCTTTTCTGCGGATAATGTAATGTATGCTGTTTTGACATGTGTGTCGCTGCGTCCGAAAATGTTGAATTAGCGAATGATGCATTGGCAGAGCTAGACTGCTGTGTGTTAGGCATGCCAAAAATTGTTGATTGTGAACGATTTCCACGAGAATTCAATTCTGTATTTGAAGTGAATAGCGAAGAGCGTGGCATATTGGATGAGTTGATCGCGGAAGTGGTATTAGTTGTAGGGAAATTACACATTGACGCAGCATAGCAAGTGTTAAAGCTTGAATTTGGTGATATTTGTGAGCGTGGCATATTATTTAGCAAAGGCACAGATGAAATTAATGGAGCCTTAGTATATCGTGACATATTTCCTTTATGTCGAATGGTGGGGGAAATAGTGGGAGCGGCGGCACTGAATGTAGAAGGGGCTGCACCAAATGATTGATTGTTTTTACTTAGATAGCTGTTGTGCGTAGAGTTATTGCTACAGTTGAACTGCTGACTCAAAAGGCTTATGGTGTCTTCATCGCTTAAATAGTCTTCCGAGTAAATTTTATGAAAACTAGATGCGGTGTTATCATGCAATTTGTGTGAAGTATCAATTTTGCTAGTGCCAGTAAGGAAAATTGTAATGAATGAAGCAAGAAGCTGTAAAAGAAGAAAATAAATCATAAATATGACATTTAAAACTTCAATCTCAATCAACTGCTCACCATCAAAGTATTCTCCGACAACAATAGCCACTGCTGCTCAATTAATCCACCGGCAAACATGCTCCACAACACAAGCAAGCCCGTATACCGTGTCAGCTTAAATCCATCAGCAATATTATAACCAAATGTCAAACCCAATAGCACGAAAGGATATGCCAGAACGTGTAGAGCTGCAAAATTAAATTTTACAATCTGTGGCATTTTCAAGCCCATTGTGTACATCATCATCATGAAGAGTGTACGCAGAAAGAGTATGCACTTTTTGACAACATTATAGCTACAGATTGTCTCAAAATATGTGCCAACAACACGTCCAAATGCAATAATATGTGAGCATATAACAAAAAGTTCTTCGCCCACAATTTCACCAAAATAATTTGTCAAATGTTCACGCGTTAGTGTTGGCAATAAACTTAAGAGACAACACAAATTGATCACTGTAAAGATGCTAATAGTTAGCATGATTCGGCGTTTCCATTGTTGTTGATTAAACTGGCGAATTTGATTGAAGTGTGGTTGTTTCAGGTTTTCAGCTCCTTTTATAATGAAATCAAGAAATTTCGAACCCAAAACCATTTTCTTCTTTTCACGCAGCACTTTATTCAAATGACGATCGCAAGTGGCGCACAAACGATATTGGTCCTCGAGTTGAGCTCTGTGAAGGGAGAGTAGTGGTGATATTAAAAAGACAGAATATAGATATTTAAAACATTTTAATTTTACTTTTCGGAACAGTTTAAATGAGTTTTTGAAAGTTTATTACCTGTTGACTATTTAATTTAGTGCAAGCATCAACATTTTTGGTTCTACTTATTGTTCAGGTGCATAACTAATCATGAAACCTGAAGCTTTTTTCGATCTTCCACCGAGTTTTTTTTAGGTAATTGAGGAATAGTTTTAAAAAGTTATAGATTAAACCCCTTAGATGCTTCAACGCCTTATTTGCATGGGCGTCTTTATATCTTTACCGACGATTTTAAATCCAAATTAAATGCGTTAAGAGACTTCAAACTCCTAACCAATGCCTACACTGATGGCTCCAAAACTAATGATAGTGTTCTTTGCATCTAACACTAATATAAAAAAAAAATTCCCGCAACTCAAGTTTTCAATAGCACAATTAAGCAGAAACCAGCCAAAAATGAAACAAAAATCATATTGAAGTTCTGACCAAAACTACAGACTAAGCTCAAACAAAATTTTTGTTCAAATTAAATTGTTATCAAAAGAAATCCAGACCGAAAACCAGCTTAAAAACCAATAAAAAAAACCTGATGAATTTATACTAAAATTAAGACCTTTGCAGAGCAACATTAAATTCACAAAAAAAAAAAATTAAGACCAAAATTTAAGCAAAAGTCAAACAAAAATTCACACCAAAAATGTGTAGAAGATTCATACCAAAGTTCAGATAAAAATAAGACTTCTTAAAATTGGACCTAAAAGCAGGTCAGAAACTACACCAAATCCATTACCAAATACTCCAAAAGTAGGACGTCTGCAATCTGGCTCTTTATTTTTTTCATTCTTTGGGTTAATATTGCTCCAATTTTCTCTCCTCAGCCCTTAACCAAACGTCTAAAGATTTCGAATCGAAACAGCCTGCAGAGTTATGAAGACAGATATATTAATTAATCTAAAACTTACTTGTATGCCTTCAGTTCTTGATCGAAATGTGATTCATTTTTAGGTTCGAATTGTGCCAACATCTCCACCTTCAAACGTTGTGCTTCATTGCAGACATTACAAAACCCATTACGCGGCGGCGCCAAGCTTCTCCTAAACAGATCCGATGAATGATCCGAGTAATCATGTTTACTTGTATTATTGCTGCAGTCCAATTGCTGAAAGATTTCACGATTGTAATCGCCATCCTTAGTGAATCCGTTATATTGCTCACAATGTGGGCATGTCCAGGAGTTTGTTTCTACATACGGCACCTTGGCATTTTGATTACAAAACCAACAATTGACAGTCGCATTGAACTTTGAGCTAAAAATAGAAATTGGGCACATACATTAATTAGTATTGAGCGCCAAAAATAAGTGTGAACAATATGTAGAAAGCACAAAGCACATGCAAATTTTAAGCATTTAACCAAAAAAAAAAAAAAAATATATATATATTTTATAAATGAATATGCTTTAATAGAAAGAAAACCGGTTAAAATATAATCCACCCGTTTATGTCACCAATCGGAAAACTATTGCGGCTGAGGTGCAAGACGGGAGGTTGTCTGTGTGCGAAATTCCTTACCGTATTTTCACATATATTTTATGCACAAGCAAAATGCCGACAAACCCTAACGCTAGCACCGGAATTATGCTTACGGCAAGCGATAGTAAAAATGTATTATTCATTTTACACAAAATTATTATTTGCACTTTTCACTTATTTTTGCATTACTTTTTGTGGAATTCAACTAGTTTATTTATTCAATTTTCTAAATTAAAATTTGTCAGCAAAGAAAAATTTGAGCGCCTTCAACGTCGCTCTGCTGCTGCTGTCAAATTGAGAAAAAAAAAATGTGTGCGTTCATATGTAGGGTTGCCTTTAATGCTAATTTTCACAGAGTAGTTAGAAAAAAGTAGTACTGATTGTGGGATTTGCATACCAAGTTATTAAAATTTTGTATAAAGACTAATGGCAATCCTTGCTTGTCATCTACTGATCTTGTTCACATAATCGAGAGTGAAGCCAGTAGTAGAATTGATCCACAATTCGGTGACATCTCTTTTCTCCAAATATTTTTATAAATCTTAAACTAAATTACTAGTACAAAATGCCTTCTTATAATTAAGGCTTACGCTTAGAGATTGTACTTAGATTTTTCAAGTTAACTTATCGGAGGAAGATTTTTGAGTCAATGTCTACAGAAGCATCCCCATAGCTTTATATCCACCTTAAGCATTTCTTCATATCTCAATGTCTTTTTTGAATTCATCTGCGCATTTTGTTATACAAACTGTAGATTTAGTTAGTGCATAAAAGCGAAGCTTAAAATTTTCCCCAGTTTTTTCTAATAAAATGAAATTTGCATTTCATAGTCTATAATAACGGTATGCACTGCAGAACAAAAGGGAAAAAATCAAACCCATTATGAGTGCCTTAATTTTTTATTGTTGCTCATAACAATTACCACAATCAAAATATTTTTTTGGTCATCCAACACAAATATTGTTTTGGCAAGACTTGACCATCTCCAAGGTATATTCATATAATAATGGTTGTATCCCAAAACTCTTCGTTTTTTGTAAGATCGGTTAACAACATCGGCATCTGATATTAACCAATTTTCACACATGAAAAGCACATGTTTTAAAGCTTAAATATTTTCTAGGTTTTTTGGCTAGAGTATTTTCACATTTTGGCTATCGGCATTAATTTAATTTTTAGGATGTGGCAACATTTCATTCTTTGAAATAGAGGAGAGCTGTCAGATTTTGACAATCGAAAATTCTCTTTAAGCGGTTGCTGCACGTGTTTACCACATCAATTTTGATTTTGTGGGCAATATTTAAGTAATTTGTATATTAATTTAACAAATAAAGCAAACAAAATGCAGCATGACGATGTAAGTATAGAAAGCAGAAATCAAATGAAAACTATGTGCAAGTAAAATTAATGAAAATAACTTGTTTACAGGTTGTTTGGAGCATCATAAACAAAACTTTCTGTTCGCACAAAGTCAAGTAAGTTTTACTTATTGAATACCAATATTTTTCACATTTATAAGTCAACTCTTCTCTCTATTCATCGCAGAACTGATACACGTACCTTTTGCCGTCATGAATACAATTTAACGGGCCTGTGCACGCGTCGCACATGTCCTTTGGCCAACTCACAATATGCCACTGTTCGTGAGGAGAAAGGCATAATTTATCTATTCATGAAGACCGCTGAACGTTCCCATATGCCCAGCAAAATGTGGGAACGTGTTAAACTGTCGCGTAACTTCGAAAAAGCCATTACACAAATCAATGAAAATCTTGTTTTCTGGCCGAAATATATGATTGCCAAGAACAAACAACGTTTCCTCAAAATTACACAATATTTAATACGTATGCGTAAATTGAAGTTGCGTCGCCAGAAGCTAATAGTGCCACTGTCACGAAAAATTGAGCGACGTGAAACGCGTCGTGAACAGAAGGCGCTCATTGCAGCGAAAATTGATAATCATATTGAAAAAGAATTGATGGAACGTTTGAAACGTGGCACATATCAAGATATTTACAACTTCCCACAAACAGCATTCAATAAGGCTCTCGAAGCAGAAGAGATTGAAGATGAAGAGCAGGAAGCCGAAGGAGATGAGGAAGAAGTAGAGAAAGAACTGGAAATGGAAATGGATGATGAGGTACGTCGTGAATTGCTGGCTGAAGAATTTGTTGAAGCAGAATCAGATGTAGAAGACGATGATGAGGAGGAATATAGCGACGATGAAGATGCTTTGGATAGTGATTCAGGTCAAAAGGAAGAAGTCGAAATGGATAGTGATTTTGGTTCGACAGATGATGAAGGTGCAGGCTCTGATATTGAGGTGAGTTCCACTTGAAATTTTTTTCAGTTAACTAAAGCAAACAATTGATTAGTAGTTGCTGTTTAAAAATTTGTAAATTCTGTTATTAAACTATTAAAAGTTAGTAAAAAGTGGTAGTTAGTTCAGAGAGGGGAGGAGAGGTTAATTATATTGCAATATTCGTGCATGCTACAAATAGTAATTTTTGTTTTATTCTAGTAATTAAAAGCATGTTATTTATTAAACTTCAAACTATTGAAACTTTTGTCTAAAGTGGGGATTCTCAAACATTTACAAATCGAGGCTAATGTAGTGTATGCCTTACAAAAAATGTAAAATATTTTTTCCTGAAGCTTCTAAAACTGTATATTTCTAAACTATATATCAAAATCCACAAACCTTTACAGAAGCTTTAGAATGTGTAGACTTCAAGAAAATCCCAAAAAAAATCTTCCAGAAGTTTCAAACTTTCGTCATTTTAATTTTGAAAAGTGCAAACGTCTTCAAAGGTGAACAAATTTTTAAAAGCCTTAGAAAAACAATCTTCCAAAAGCCTTACAAAACTTTTTTTTTTTTTGTAAAGTATAGACGTTTTCAAAACAATCGAAAACATATCTTCTAGAAACCTTAAATCTTTCTAAAATCTTAATCTTTTTTTTTTTATTTTATTTTTTCAAAGTATAAACGTTTAAAAAAATAGAAAACATGTCTTTAGAAAACGTTTGAAAATAATGACCTTCGAAAATAGAAAGTATAGACCTCAGAAAAATTGGAAATATATGTTTCATAACCCTCAGAATTGTGAATATTTTTTTATAAAAAGTAAAAAATTTACTTTAAAGTTATAAAATATTACCTTAGTTCAACAAATTTTCTGAGTTTTTTAGTTTGAGTTGATAATCTTTTTAAACCCAAAGAAGATTTAGAAAGAGGCTTTTCCATTTAATCGTAGAAATATAAATCAGTAATACTAAAGTAGAGATCAATAAAACAAAAGTACATCCCAATAATGCAGAAATGTATGTCAATAATATAAAAGCACAGGTAAATCATTTATAAAAAGAGGTAAATAATGCAGAAATAGAGATAAAAAATACTGTGGTAAAGAAGTAGAGATCAGTAAAACAATTAGATATTACTAATGCAGCAGTAGGAATCAATATTTCCGAAGTAGAAGTACATAATATAGAAGTAAAAAGTATAAGTATAAGACAACACACAAATAAAACTAATTAATTCACCGCGTCAATTAGCATAATCTTACAGAACGACAGCATACTACAAGAAAGGTCTACAATAGCTATTAATTTAAAATAAAACTGCAATAATTTCCAGTTTATTTGACCATCTGGTGGCTTAATGAGTGTTAAATTAAATTCCCAGTTGCCGCGAGTTCGATTCCCAGATAGAAAACGAATGTTAAATACAAATCAGTCAGCATAATTTTATATAAATTCAAATCCGTCCAAAACGATTTCAACACCCGTACACACTTTTTATACCATTCCTCATACCGCTGCTATCGTAAAAACTTCACATGTAGACAAGAATTTTATCTCAACCTGTTACTCTTTACCTTAACTAACTTAATGTCTGCCTACATTTTTCTAACTAACTCAAATTTAATTTCAAACAGATCGTTTGTGTACTGAGATTTAAAAATTAGTTTATTATTGAGCGTCTCTGGCGGTGTCTGTCTCGTACTTGTTGTGACGGTGTGTTATTACTCGTCGTGGTCGTTTTAGCAAACTGAATGAATCGTGATATATTGTTTTGTTTATAAAATAAATTTTTTTATTATATTGTTTTGCAATCTTCAACTAATGTGTGAAATGATTTAACAACTGATTAAATCGTGTTGAAAGTTATTCCAAAAAAAAGTAAATCTAATAGATAAAGATAGTAATGTACGTGTGTTGATGATCATCAACTCAAGCATAAAACAAACGTAACTCAACGCAGTGATAATGACTCTAACGATTATGACAATAACGACAATGTGACAATGATTTTATGCTTTTTTCCTTTTAATATCTAAAATAGTTACACACATACATCGTTTTCTTTTCTTCTCAAATATAATGATAAATGGTTATGCTTGAATAGAGAGCGAGAGTTTTTTTTTTTTTTTTTTTTGGTATTGTGTTTGAATATTGTAAACCAAAATAAATGAAAAATTGTGCGGCGTTTTTTTTTTAAGTCATGAATATAAAACTAACAAGTGTTTGCTTTAATTTACAAAATAAATTTATTTTAAATTCAAATAATATATATATAACTTAATTATAAACATAGGACACTCATACTCCCGGTGCATTTGTACGCGCTCCGAAAGACCTTAAATCTAGTAAAGCAACCGCAGCAGCTGCCGCCTCCAGCAGTAGTAGCAGCAGTAAAACGAAACGTCGCCTTCGGAAACCCAAAGTTCAAATTGAATATGAAGTGGAAACTGAAACTGCTCCAGAGAGGCAAAGGATATATAAGTGAGGTATATGCGCATATGAAATTTACATTTTTGTTTATAAATTTTTTTTATATATTTAAAGTGTAAAATAAAATAGTTTTAAATTTTAAAATAACAATAAAAGAAAATAAATGTTGATAATAATCTTTTTTTTGTGATTTGTTGTTTTTTGCAATCGTAAAAAATATATTTATAATTTTTAATTTATCGTTATAAAAGTGCAAAAAAATTATACAATTTCATTTATTACTGCAGCATGAACGCCATTGCAAATAAACGAACCGGTTTTTAAATCATCTAAATCTTTCATTTTACTTTTACAATGTTTTGTAAATGTATTTTTAGCACTCTTATTCCATAATTGTTTAGAATGAAATATCTACACATTTGTTGCAAATCTCAAATAAATAAACATCAACAAAAGCGGTTAACCATGAACTTAGTATTTTTGATTTTTTTACTTATTATTTTTTTTTATTTTTGTTATTGAAAATTTCATTGATATCAGTTCAAAAACCTATTAATACATATATCTGTATAAACAAAAATAACAATAATTATGGTTTAATTTTTTGAAAACTTGATTTGAAATTTTTTGCCATTGCGTTATTATATGATTGTTCCTAAAGTTTGCAATATTTAAATGAGAATTTTTCCCAGTAGTAAAATAAATGCGAACTTGATACTGCACGTGTGTTTGACGTATGACGTTTTCGATTCTGCCATGAAAAAATTAAAGTTACTGCTTTTACCATTCTTCCTATCAGTGCTAATCCTTCAAATCATTTTTGGTTTTTTTCCGATCTGATTTTATCGCTGAGTTAAGGTTGATTCATATTAAACCGGCATGACCGGAATGGCAATCTGCTACAATATTTAAATTGAGTATTGTTCCCAGTAGCGAAAAAAAATTAAAACTCGCTCCTAGTAGTTAAATAAGTAACGGCTTGTTGCTACAGCAATTTATTTTGGTTGACCTTATTATCCATCAGAAAATGTTATGACTGAAATGGAAAGTTGATATAAAAACAATTGAAATAGCTATAAAATGATATTTCCATTCACACCCACTGGCACACACTGGTCTGAAATGCGATTCTAGCTGGATATAGGTAGAAGGAGTTGACAATCATTCTGGCGGCCCATAGAGTTTGGCAAAAAATGGGGAAAATTGGAAAAAAAATATATAAAAAAAATATTGTAGTTGAAAATGTAGAATTTTTTTGGTACCCTCTACAAAATGGAGAAGATTTAAAAATTTAGGCGTGGCAGCTCCCATACAAAAATAATAAAAGAAATTATGATTTAAATGTGTTTCAATACAACAATTTTTAAAAAACTTTTGTTAACCTACTACATCTCGAGAGGCTGGATAAAAAATCACCTGCAACATAACCTCAAATTAATGACAAAAATGAAATATATTTGGCCGAATCACAAACTGCCACATACTGTCGTATAATTTTATATGAAAAATGAGAGAATTTATGATAAATGAGACGATACGACACCGAATGAGACAGCTTATGAATCGGCCAATTATATAATTATTCATTTACTATATATGAATTTTTATTTTTTTTGCTAATATTGGAGTAAAGTAAATTTTGAGAAAATTAAAAGAAAATTAAGAAAAGGAACCGTTACACCTCACGCTTTCAAATGAGTCCATAATTTCGGAAATCCATAGCCTGATTTCATCGCTATGCAATGTTAAAAATTGGGTTCCTAAAAAAAAAAAAAACAATTTTGCAGATTTTTTCATATGAGTAAGGGAGTGTTCCCGGGTATGAGACGGGTTCTGTTTTTGAGCCATAAATTTTCACTGGTTACACCAAATCGGTGTGGGGAAGGTAATGAAAATACGCAGTTTATCAGAAAAAAGGGTAGTGATTCTATTGGCATGCAAAATTTTATGACCAATTTTCTGAGGATGTGAATTTTTGACACCTAAAAACTGGGAAATATTAAGTAAAAAACACAATAACTATTTATAAATATAAATTTATTTATTTTGTAGGCCTTTAGTGGCTAAGATAAACAGAAATGACAGTTTTTATTCGTCACTTCCATCTTAGTCATCGTCTTCTCTATACAAATCGCTATCGCAATGTTTGCACACTTCAAATGAACAGGCCGCTTTCATGGTTGACATGCCTTAAAATAAAAAAAAAAAATTTGATCAAAACAGAAGTTAAGTGACGTCTCCTACCCGATAATATCCTGTGCCTCATACCCGGAAAATAATCTCATTACGAGAAGAACAAAAAAAATTGTTTCCAACAATAGATTAACATTCAAAATTTGATCGCAAAATACAAGTATATGTAAAACAATGAATGCTAATGCTAATGCATTCATTGTTGTACATTAAGGTGAGTACCTTTTTCAATTATTTCACTCGAAAATATATCACTTTGAAAAACATCAAAAAAGTTTTCGTGATCGATTTTCACATAAGATGTTTGCAGCTGATACAAGCAATAAGTCTATTCATTGCGGTGTTTCCACAAAAACTGGCTCATGTCAAAAGGAAAGTTTGAAACTAGTTAGATCTGCAATATTGACATTGCATGATGTAAAGAATCGACTGTCTCATACCCGGGTACTCTCTCCTACAATTAAATAATAATTTTCATCCATTTTGGAATCTGTTTCTGAGCTTTGTCCAGCTAGAATGGTTTTTCAGATCAGTGAGTGGCATGATAAAATTCTACTGAGAATCTACATTAATACCTCTTCAGATTCAGGATTCACCACGAAACTCCATAAGAAATACTTAAGTACACTGGTTTCTTTCAACACATTTTCGACGGTTCGACGAATGAATCATTTTAAATATAGACACATATATAAACAACGAGATTAGCATACAAAATAATCCAATAATCAGGACTCGGATTTTGTTGACTTGTCGTCTTTTTTGTTTGCTTTATCGGAGAAAGCTCTACGTTGCAAACAAACTCCGGTTATGACCTAGGAATTCGAAATTATCTAAAAACTTAGGTAATTTTTTCGTCTATTTTTTGGTAAATTTTTTATATTTTTGGGGCGTTTATTAGGCAATTTTATCCATTTATATTAAATTTTCTTTTTTGCATTTTGAAAGTGGATTCTGCTGTGAAAATGTAACTATTTCATAAATTTTGAATCTTTGTAATTTCAAAACGCTTTTAGAATTGAACTTTATTTACACAACTGAGATTTATGCTTTAACACAACCAAAGCAACCGACTTTTTCAGAGAGAATAAACACAATAACAGCGTCAACCTCTAGCGTCAAGAATAAGCTTTTGTTTTTATTCATGTTGCCAATTGTAAAAAAATTAAAGGAGAAATTCAAGATTCTGCAATTTGAAACAACTGTTGCATAAACAAAACGTCGGTTTTGAAAAAAAAAATCAAAAGTTCTTTCAGATGAAAATTTTAATGCGTTACAACTCGTCGTTGAATTAAGCTTCAACGATATAACTTTATTAAAATTTGCCCCCCTTGTCATTGTCGATATTAAGTGAAGTTTCTAATTGTACAAAATGTTCGGGCTGAAAATCGGGGATCATTTTTATTTGCTAATTTACGAATATACTATATGGTAATTTATTGCAATGCAATGGAATTAAAATAGTATATAAAAATTTGTTCTTAAAGTTTATATGAATTTTAATCATTTTTTAGGAAATTTTCAGTAATTAGTAATTTTTTGGAGCATTTTATTGTTTTTTTAAGTTTTTTTAGGTCAGCAAAATCCAAGCCCTGTTTATCATCTTAAGTAAGTCTCACCTAATCTAAAAACTCTAGCTCTGTTTTATTCAATTTATTGTTTTTGTATGCAAGTCCTTCCCGCTTGGATTTAAGACCATCATGCAACTATCGTTATCGTTGGTTTCGTGATTGGTTGGTTTAACTAATGGCAGGTTTCCTTTCTACTTGGTTAGCTACTAGTTTACGTTTTAGTGCCATTGTTATGGATTGAATTATTGGCGCCTCTTCATGTGTTTCAAGAAGGATGGCAGTTTCTCAAACGTAATGTAGACTTGGCTAGTATGACTCTGGTTAGAGAAGGACATTCGGAAGGAGGGGCCTTCGTATTGTTGATGGAAATTTGAAATTAGTAGAGTATCTCAATTATTAAATATATGCCCCCAATTCATATTTAAAAACTCGGACTTACAGGACTGTCCCTCCGGCTTTTTGACAACTGATTGCTACTGAAATTATGATATTTTATTTTCACTTAGTTTTCATATCCGTATTCTTCTTCAAATATGACACGGAAAAAGCAAAGTGCTAGGTTATTATTTTTGGGGACTCCGGTTCGATTCACACCTAGGGCAAGGCTTCTTATTTATCTTCCTTTCTTTCATAATCACCACAATGCTTTGCATTTACAGATTTATCCCTTGAGTATTTATACAAATACTACATTTTTTAAAATATTATTAAATACTTAATTGTCATTGCGGTGAGTTTTCTCATTATCGCCGGTTAGTATCATTATTCAATGTATGAATCCGACACAGCGACATTCCACAATTGAAGTGAGTAAGTAGTTTTTAGATAAAATTTTACGCGAATAATTTTCATGTTTTTTGTTTACGTATTATTCATAAAAGCATCTTTAAATTCAGATATTGATTTGCAAATGTAACCAACTGAAATAGCTAATATTTGTGAATATGTGCGCTAAAATCAACAAAATACATATGCATGTTGAATGTAAAAGGTATTTGAGATTTGATCAGATAGCTGCAAAATCAACACAGTCGAAAATTAAATCAATTCAACTTTTTTATTAGCAAGAATTAAACATTTTTATTAATCTGAATGAATATAAAATAAAAACAAATTATAAATCTGATGTGCATATTAGGGTATGTTATGTTGTTGTTGCTGCTGTGTCTGTTAGTCTTCATAAATTTATGCAATCACATGAAAACAACAACAACAGAAATTAAATTGCAAAAATAGCAACAACAAAAAACAGAAAAATTATTTCTCAAATTACTACATATGTATATTGTTGCTGACGTCAAAAAACCAATCGAAGATGAAAAGCGTCAATAAAAAAATCACATAGAATAAACATCGTATATAATAGGCTTTGAATAATTTTTTTTTCCAAGATACAAATGAAATGAGAAATCTGATTGCTCTTCTGTGGATGCGGCTAATCTCTTCGTGGAGTTTTTTTTTAATCTAATTTGATGGTGTTAGTGAACTAGATGGTAGTTTCGTATATAACTCAGTTGACTTTGGATCTCTTGTATTATCAGATGATGATATTATTAATGGTATTCTAGTTCTTTAGTTATCAACTCAACCTGATATTGATGGCCTCTCCGCTATTCTTTAACAACTGCCTATCTTCTATCTTCCAACTATTGAGACTCCTCTTCAATAAATCTTTATCTTCTTGTGTGTTTGTTGATGATTGGAAAATCACTGCCATAGGTTAGGTTAAGTTAGGATTAGATTAGCATGGCAAGTCTCTAAACTTCTTGAAAGTATAGTAATAGCTTCGTTTCGAGTCCCTCAACAATTCTGTGATAAAAAGAAGAAACAGCTTTGAAGAAACTATAGCACTGTTTCAAACGGCTCTACACTCAAATTAAAGATCATTCGTGAGGCGATTTATAATTCTAATTTTTTTTTTTAAATTCGCACCAGTTTAATATTTATAATAAAAAAAAAGTCGAGTTAGGTTACTAATCTTTCAGTTTTGACCGAAGACTGTATTTATTATCGCCAATGTCTCTCAGAACTTACTGACTTTTAAATAAGCAATTTTGGGTTTTCACTCTGTGTTTTTAGAATGGATCAGATGTTACTTAACAAATAGGGTTTCTTTTGTAGTTATCAACAATGTTGAATCAAATCCCTTTAAGGCCACTTCGGGTGTTCCTCAATGTAATATTTTAGGTCCACAATTATTAGTCTTATTTATTAATAATATCAGTAATGGCTTTTCAAATTCAACATTTTTATTGTATGCTGATGACTTGAAGCTTTATTCAGTCATAAAACATTCCTCTAAATCCTTGATGTCACAATATGACTTGGATAAGGTTCCAGATTGGTGCTGTAAAAATCGCGTATTGTTAAATTCTAATAAGTGTTTCCACATGACATTTGCCAAATTAAATAATACTATCTCTACCTCATATCAAATTAGTCCTTCAAATCCAAAATTTATTAGTGGAATAAAAAATTTGGGCAATATTTTTGACAGGAAGCTCTATTTTGTGCCTCACTTGAACTATATATTCCGAAAGCCCACCCATACACAATCGAAGTATTGTTTACTTGCTTCGTAAGATCAATCCTTGAGAATGCAGCTTTCATTTGGAGGCCAAATTATCAATACCATAACAACCGTCTTGAATGGATTCAAAAATTTTGCTACGTTACGCTTTGTAGATACTACTTCATCCTATAAGGCTCACTTTAGACTGATTAATTTAGCAGAGTCGAAGATCTATGCTGTCCCTAATGTTTTTATATGCTATTATCGGTGGATCTATGGATTGTCAAGCTTTTTTTAAGTTGATCTACTTTAATATTCCAGGTAGAAGTCTTCGTCATTTATTTTATTCTGGGGTATATAGGGCAAATGATGTTTTCTTTGCTCCTATCCAAAGAACTTTAAAAGAGTTTAATTTTATCTCAAATTATTTAGCTTTAAACTTCACAGTCTCTAAATCTGTATTTAAAAACATGCTTAATTCTTTTTATTCATAAATTCATTTTAGTTTTATGTTATTCTTACTTAAGTACTACAAATCTGCAAAAAAGTAACCAAACCTAAGTTACAGCGACTTAAGTATTTCTTATATATACGAAGTGCCTTCGAGTTGTGATTTTGATATCTACCAATCCAAGTGAAGAAAGCGCATTCTAACTATTTGATGGCTCTTGTCGAAGTACCAGGAAGATGGGCTTTAAAATGTAATTCGTTTATGTACTTACTTAGACTTTGAATTGTAGCGCTAATTTCATAAATTTTATATAATCCTGAAGAGAAACACTAGACTTCCCAAGAAATTTAATTTCGGTTTTCCATATAATTTACAAAATTTGCAAGCTGACTTATCGATGAATGGAATTAAGCCATTAATATGTATGCACCTAATTTATTGATATGTTTGCCTATAAACTCTCACAATCATTTATTTTAATCGAAATCTTGTGTTTAAAGATGCAAAAGTTGAAGACCAATGTGAAAAACTCAATCAGTTGAGAAACTGTTTGAAGTAGTTACTTTTTTACAAAAATTGGAAATAAATGGAAACATTTGAGATACGTGGAGAAATTATTAAATAGAAAAAAAAATTACAATTTTATTAAAGGTTTTATTAAAAATCTTAACTGTCAAAGTAATTTAATGCTACATAGAAATATTTCAGACGTATGTAAGAACCTAATATCTACATATTTAAGAAAAGTATTAAAGTTTTCTACATGTGAGTTAGATTTCAAAATTATGAATCGCTGTTTATTAGTTTGGTTTTCGTGTAGAAAGAATTTAAGACAAAAAAAAAAAAAAAAAATTTAAAAAAAATTATAATTGTAAATGTTTAAATTCAATTTGATTCATAATTAAGAATTTAAAATTCGAATTCAGAACAAAACATAAGTGAAGAACGTTGCGAAGACAACACTTGAAATAAAGACAAACAGAAAATAATCTAAGTTCAATTGAATAACTGATAAAAATAAAAAATGAACAATTGATTCGCTTTATAAACTTTATCGTAAATTAGCTTACTGCATATTTTACAATACAAAAACACAAATTTTAATATTTTACTTCTTCTTTTTTCATCATTATCAACTTCTGTGACTGCTATTCATCGTCACCCTCCTGCGTTTCTTGTCCTATTTTCCTCCCGCAAACTGCATTCATATTCGCATCAGTCTGTACTACCGGCCGCTTGTCGTAGCAATACATAAATTTTCTCCTTAATCCATTCCTTGTTGTATGGGGCATAAGTATTTGTGGATTTTTGATAAACTAGACAACTTATATCCGCCAGTTGATCTACAAAATCAAAAAGTTGACTTATGTCGTAGGTGATGGTCGGTGTATTTGGATTACGGCGCTTCAAATGCTCTTCGTAGATTTTGCAGACACCTTCCATACATTCGTTTACACTTTCATAGTCACTATAGGTGCGCGTCTCAGGTCGTGATGCCGGCTGCACTAGCAGAATTGTGTGAGACATTATTGTGTCGGGTTTGGTGGTGGTGAATGGGGCAGTGTTTGAGAAATATGATTGCTGGTGTATGAAATATTCTTATTTCTAGAATATTACAAACACATGAAAGCAATCCCCGTTAATAGCTAAACAATCAGCGAGGCGGCTCTTCCAAGTGCCAACAAATGTTGTTCGTTTTCTTTGCTAGTTGCTGTAAATTAATTTGTGCTATTAATATATTCCACTTTATTTGATAAGTATTCGATTACTATTCATACTTACACGTAGTTTTCAATGTAAAAATATTTAACTTGATGTTTTTAATATTTTATTTCAGAATTTATGAGAATTAGCGTTTTCGCAGTATGTTTTTTTCAGCGCTGTCAAATCAAATCGGCATTTTATATTATATCGGTTTCATTTACTCTTACGGGCTAATCGCTTATTTTATTCCACCATGTATAGCTTTCTCATTTTGGTTAACTCCGCTTCAGTATTGTAGGAATACAGTGCTGCCATGTTGAATACTAGCTTCTCTAATTTTACAGGATTTTTAGCAAAATGTACATTCTTTTTGAACAAATTTTCATGGAACTGCTCATGTGAGTAAAACATTTGCAACAGAATATCTTGGGATAAATGAAAATTCTATTGATGGAATTTATTTATTTATTTATTTATTTATTTGTTAACGTCTACGGATACAATGATCTTACAGACTAATGACAATTTTGGTATAAAAATAACTTACATACTAAATATAACAACATAATAAAATTAATTAATTAAATAAAATAAATAAATTAAGACGAAAGCGCGATTCATTAACAGTAAAGTCAAGTACATTATTATAACGATTACATATACGAATACATCTTGTAATTGGTTCATTTAAGGCTGATTGGTTTTGTGAGTGGACTCCTCAAACATGCGGTTGAACCTTAAGCTTCTGTTGGGGACGTAAATATTTAATAGGTTAGACAACTCAGGATGGACAATAAGACCTGATAAAACTTTGTAGACAAACATGAGCGAAAAATATATTCTTCTATCGTGCAGTGATTGTAAGCCGAGCAGCTTGCGTCTGGCAGTATAAGATGGAAGACCGTCAGGCCAATGCATTTTACGAAGGGCGTATTTAGTGCACAATCTTTGAACTTTTTCAATACGAAATGAGTGGACATTATAAAAAGGATCCCAGATGATGGAACAATATTCTAAGTGACTCCGAACTAAGGACACATATAGTGCTTTAATGGTTAGTGGGTCTCTAAAATCATGAGAATTTCTTTTGATAAACCCAAACATAGAGTAAGCTTTTGATATAATATAATCAAAGTGATTTGAAAAACTTAATTTAGAATTAAATATGATCCCCAAGTCTTTAATTTCTTGTTACGGGGGTTTTGAAATATATTCAATAAATGGACGTGCAAATTTCGTATTTACTCATGTTGTGCGAGATATATTTGTACATGAATGGGTGGGGGGACTAACGGTTTTATGCCGAATGCTAAAGGTGAAATGACAAGCTCTTCAAGGCAATTCTAAATAATTTTTTTCAATAAAGATGGGCCATGGGCGTTAAACTATTATTAGTTTTTATCGTGCCAAGATTTGAAGATGGGACCACTATGTGGTAGTCCAGCATACAAACCCTTACGTCACGTCAATCACAGATTCATAAATTCGCGGACAGAATTTAAATGTGGGTAAATCTGCATCGAAGTTAAGAAAAATGTCGAATATAATATTGGCACCTTATAGGCTGACTAAGATTTGAGCCTGTATTCACCGCTCAGAAAATGGTAGATTTTGAAAAGCAAGCTCTCATTGTTACACAAAACAGAACAGAGAAGTGTATAACAACCACAATTGTTTAATTATCATATAATATCAGTTATCCGTTTATTTTCTTTTGTGCTGTGATTAGAAAATTATATTAACATCTGGTAGCACTATACAAATTTCGCAACGAGTTGCATTTGCTAACGAGTAAATTAGAGATGTGCACAAGTGAAGTAATTCATACGTTAAAAGTTGGTTTTATTTTGAATCAATGTTTATTTCCTTGAAACTATTTATTTAAAGAAACTACTCGTTTGGAATTAATCCACATACTTATTATTTAGTTTCGCTAAGTTACTAATGAAATCAAAGCAGCTCGATCACTACCAGCACCAGCCGTTGGCAACTCTGCGAGCACTTGTAAACTCAAAACAAAGCACAACAAAATTAGTTAATCTGTTTTCTCGCTCTCGCACCAACAGGTGAAAGATAAAGAGAGATAAAAACGAAAGATAAGACGAAGGCAAAAAAGATCGTGTCGTTGTTGAGAATGACAGCTCAACCAACAACACAACACACACAGCTGATTAATATTGTCAAATGTCAATTTATATGGACCATTTTGGCAGGCAACAAATAAACAAGAAAAATCTTATATGTTTGTGTGAAATTGTGTTTATTTCTTAATTTTTGTGTTAATAATATTTTCAATGTTTACGCATACGGTTTTGCCAAAGGTCTTTCATTAAATTAAATGCTTAAATTCAAAATTCATTGTTAATTCGATAATTTGTTATTAAATTTAAATTTCGATTAGAGTGCAATTTATAACTTATAACGAAAATCAAAAAAAAAATTCAAAGCAAATAATCTTGAAATCAATAACAAGTAAATAACTTTGTGGTTCGATAACAAAAAACCACAACACAAAAATTTAAGCAAACTAAACTCAAATATAAATTGCAATATTTTCAATTCACGTGCGGCGATCAAGTATCGACAGACGGTTGTGGGCGTGCGGTGTGCGCCATCAAATGCAACGGTAACAGAGCAAGAAGGCCTTTAATCGAAAGAATCGCAAGCGGTATCGCTTGAAGAATCATTGCTCACTTGTGTTTTGTATGTTTACATTTCGTTTGCTCTTGACGAGTATACAAAAATAATTTCTTTGGTATATTTACGTCCTCGTTGTGATCGTCGTTTTGGTCATCGTACGCGTGATTTGTTTTAGTTTTTCCCGCCTCTTGTGAGTTTTCTCTAGAATCAATCTAATCTCTCTCCCGGTGTGCTTTGAGTGTGTGTTTTCTTTATAATTTTCTTGAAAAATTTGCCCTCTTTTGTTTATGCTTACAAATAATGCAAATTTCCAATGTTTCCCTCTACAAATGCTAAAACTAAGGTATTTATCATTTCATTAACTAAGTTTCATTCATGTTCATTTAGCGGTGTTTGTGTGAAATAAATTTGTTTTGTTTAATTTCTGTGCATTTTTCCAGTTGCCCAATGTGTCTTCTACTCCTACTTTGCGTTGCCTTCTAAATGGTGGCCCATTTCGTGATCTACACTTTAATGCCTCCGACCATCGTATAACACCATTACATGATATCGTCTTCTTGGATGAAGTCGATCCACATGTTAAACCACTCAATTATCGTCCAATGCCTGCAGTAACCTCATCACCAGAATTATCATCAACATCAGCGGGAGGTAGAGGTGATGAGTTGACGGAGGAGTTTAGTAAAGGGTGAGTTTTTTTTATAACCTTAAATTTCAGTGTTTTTTACTGTCGATATTCACATAAAAATGTAACATTCAAAAAAATTTGTGGGTTGGGTTTAGAAGAATTTAATGTGAAAAATGTGTCATCATTCATGAACAAAAAATTAATCTGTGTATCATCAAAATTAATTTAAATGACAAATATGGAAAGTTTGAAATTTCAGTCGATCTATACCGGAGTGCTAATACCCTACACTTAAGCCCAAAACAGAAAAACAAAAATATTTAATTGCAAGTTTTGGTTCTGAATATTGGAGGTATAAGATAAAAAGGATATATCATTTGTTAGAAAGTTATGCATAAAGACGTGAAACTCAAAGTAGAAAGAGGAAAAGGAAGCTCTTCTTTCATTATTTATTTTTGTACTAGGAGAAGGCATGGCGGCCCCTTATTACTTAGCTCAAAAAAGTTTTTCATCAAATATTAATTCCTTAAGTTGTTTCTCATATCAGATACTACGTGAATATTAAAACAACACCTCTTCCTCCTTTTTTAATTTTATAAATTATTATACCTTAATCTGAACCTAAACTACAGGTCTGTGTTATCGAAATCCCGCCAATAGACCTTGTAAGGTTCATCAGGAGTATTGAGTGGTTTCAAGATAGATAGGCGTTTGAGGAGATCTGTTTCGTGGGTGTATAGGAATATCATAATAAAAAATATTTGGCTCCCGTAGGAGTTCAGTTTTTCTGAGCGTTTCCCTTTAAGCCTTCGGCCTTAGACCGTAAAGAAACCAGAGAAAATTGCGCGAAATTCGTATTCTCTACCCCCATTTCTTGTTACAATTTTTTATCAAAACAGAATCCGGATTCACCTTCGTGACCCATTTTTCAATTGCAAAAAGATTTTAAAAAGTTTCCATTGAGGACTTAAAGTTCACTGGTGACCAATAGCCAAAGAAAGTAAGCAAAAATTTATAAAAATGGGAAATCGTGTTTGAGTAAATAGTTTTTACCATAGTAGAAGTATTTAGAGGTAGATACATTTTTTCAAAAAGTAGACATTTTGAATTTTTGGCAGGTAAGAAAAACATTTTAGAGATGCATTTTACAAAATGTGAGTATTTGGATGAATTTTGTCAAAATTGTGAATTACTTTAATTTTTTTTAGTCTAGGTTACTCTTGTAGTGTCAATTAGTTAAAAGTGTCAAAACTTTTTTAATAATAACAGGAAAAATAAATTTATTTTATAGAAAAAATAAAGTAAGATTTAAGTGAGAAAATATTTAAAAAAAGAAAGTAAAGTAAGAATCTTTAAAAAAATTAAAAAAAAAAGGGTAGAGAAATTGAATGAGCAGAACTCATTTCCTTCTCCTTGTGAAGGTTGTATAATAATAGAAATAATGTTATATTATTAAATAGGTTACATATTTTTCGTTCCTAAAATAATACCCACCCTCCTTAGATCCGCTAGTGCTGTGTAGTGTCACTTGCCTTCTTAAAATAGGATCCACAAGTTAGATCAACGATGATCCCCACGTTAGTCACTGTTGCAATGTATTGCAATCAAAGAGAATATAAAATTAATTTTTCAACTTCACAATCAAGTAAATATAAACTCCACCTAAGACACATACAAATTTACGGGCCTCGTCTGTTCTTACAAAGGTTTTTGGTGCTCTCAATTGCTTAATTTTTTATTTTGTTCTGCTAGTTCTTTTTCCTTGAATACCGAATAAAATGAGCGTGAATCCTTTTATGCATGAATTACCTAAAAGAAATTAGCGTTAATTCACAAGCAAAGCATTTTCCTCTCTTATTCTTCTGGCATTCTTTTATTTCCATTTATTATTTAAGAAATATGTTAAAAAATTCATGCTTTAAAATTCCCCCAAAAGCAATATCAACTCTTTTGAATATCTTTAAAAGTAAACCAAATAAATTTTTTGTTAAGCACACACTTTTAACCTCATTTCAAGCACAATACATCTTCTTTTATCTACTTTTCTTTTTCTACTTCTTATACACGAAAATCACAATACTCGTTTCATAGATTAGTCAAAACTTTCACTTTTTATTGTTAGCTTAATTTTTAATCATTAAACTAACTAAAAAGCAACAACAGCAAAAAACAAAGCAGAATTTAAGTAAGTATAAATAATTTAGCAAAAACATTTTCTTCCTCAAATTCAAACACCGATGAATTCACTTCACTTTCTTTGCATATGCGGCGTTGTGCGAAGCGGTCATTGAACTCTACGCTTCTCTTCTCATCTTTTCGATTTGAATTTTATGCTATTTTGTTATTTTTCTTAAATATTCGAGGAATTCCCACTATGAAATTCCATTTTAATTCATAAATAAAACACATCCAGTATCGTCGTCTTCTTTGTCATTTGTCAAAAAGGCTGAGCAAATAACGGTTCTGTGTGTGTCAAAGTCAATTTGTGGAAGCTAACCAAGCAATTATGATATATCGACATTTAATTATGTATGTATGTATGTACGCATGAATTATTCTTCTTCCTCACTGTTGATAATGAAAATAAAAATCTTGAATGGTATGCCAACCAAAAATACTACGATGTAGGTATGAGTAAAATAAAATTTTTTTTGTCAATTTTTACTTAAAATTTTTTGATAAGAAAAATTCTTGAATCAAATTTTAATGTTGCTTTGTTTTAGTATATTTATTTATAATTTTTTAGACACAAGTACATACAAAAACGTGTGCCTGCTGATGACGTCATATTTAGTTAGTTCCTACTTAGTTCATGCCATACTAATTTATGTACATAGTTACCTACCTACGTATGTATCCGTGCTGCTTGTTTTGCATGACTGCGTCATTATCTCTTCTGATTCAATTTGTATAAAATAAGTAAATATAAATAAAAATTAAAAAAAAATAAAAATACAAAAACCTTTCAATTCGTGATTTGTTTATAAATTTTTTATATAACTAAGTACCTACATACACACACATTTTTATTTGATTTTCTTTCTTTCTTTTATATTTTTATCATTTATTTTTAACATTTAAATCACACAATGCTCGTATGTATGAAAATAATGCCGGCTCTTATTTTTTGTTGTTAATATATTATTTATATTATTATTTCTCTATTGTTTACTAAAAATAATTGTTTGTTTGTATTTAAGTAGATGCGCACCACAAGGTCATGCACAATTTGTTTTAGATTGCGCAAGGGGCATGGATGGATGCTCTTTTTTTTGGTTTTTTTTTTTTTGCTATAGTGATAAGATTCACACATATCAAACATATGGGAAATTTTGTGGGTATGTACATACTTGTCATATATTAGTGTGAAGTCTTTCACTTGTGCTTATAATTTTTGTTTTACATTTTAATTGTTTTTTAATAGTAAATATCACACAATGTGTGCTACATACCGCTACGAGTTGTATTGTTTTTGTTGTTTTTCATTAAGTGAAGAGAGTGAGAAAATTGAGTGAAAATGCGCAGTAGAAATATCAACTCTGTGTATAGAAACTGAAACTGTAGAGAGGAAAAGCATAATATTGTGAATAACAACAACAAAAATCGGGAAGCTGAGAGCATAAATAATGTGTTTTTTTTTTTTTTGGTTAAAAGTAGCACTACAAAAAAATAGAAGAAAAAAGGAAAATCCAGTAGAGTGATCAAAACCGACTCCGGGTAACCGGCTTGAAATGAAATGTAACCGAACCGGCTTTTTAAAAAACTTAATTATTTGTACTATTCGAATTACGAATTTTTATTGATTTGCATTCTAATAAAACGAAGAAAAAATTAGTCTTTTTCGATTTTTTTTCTCAACAGAAACCCTCGGCAGCTCGTTTGGTTGCTGGTTATTAAGCAATTTAGGTCTTCTAGAACGTGTTAGAAAAGTAAATTCATGTAACATACAATGCAAGAGCAAATCTATAACTTTCCACTTGGTGCCCGAAAAGTTTGTGCAATTCTGACAAATGTCGATTTCTTATCATGTTTTAACGTTATTTAACATTGGAATTTAAGATAAAAAAGCTTTAACGCTTTGTGTGACGAAGAAGGATCGAAACCCGATTTAAGTAGGTATTCGGAAAGCGGTTTTTGAATAATCGCATTATTTGATAGCCGGTTAATTGATAATGCCGAATAGTTGGATACCCTAGTAATCCAGTCAGATGACATCTCTCTTTAAGAACTCTTTTTTATATGAAACTAAGCAAGTTCCTCCATACTTTCTCGCTAACGTTACTTTATTTTTTTCGCTTTGGAATGCTCACACCAATTTTGAATTAATTTTATAAGAGCTCAAGAGTATCAGAATGATTCGTAACCTCTTGACAGAGATACTATTTACAAAATTTAGATTATATTAAGTGTTTTTGTAGTGTCGCATATTTCTGCATGGATTATCTTATTGTATTTTACTTGAAATGTTTCATCTTAGGATCAAAAACCCCCGGCACATTCATTGGTTCAAGCCGATCTGTGAACCATTTATCGCTGGTTAATTTTTTCAGTTCTTTTGTTTGGCAATCTAGTTAGTTTGAAAGCTTAGGTAAAAACCTTACCTACTTACAGTAGTGTCTCTTTGAAACTCAAGAATTTGGGTGCCGTTAAGCTTGAAATTTAATATTACAGAGTTTATTCCAAGACCAGCATCTTCATTAGTTCTCGAGCCATCTGTGTACCGCATTTAATTATTTTCTCTTTAAATGAATATATCTCAGATCATTGGCCAATCCAGATATTATGGATGGGAGATTAATTTTTTCGTACCTTTAAAAAATGTTTTCATTCAGTGGGTACTTTCTAAGATTGATTGATTTTATCATTTACTTGTGTTTCAAAGTTTTTATCAAAACATGTAGTAGTTTCGGTTAAGTGGCTGTCCATTGCACACTTAGGGTAGAACGACCCATTGTGATACTATATGGTTGGGCATATAGTTTAACACCAGTTCGGAACAGCGATACATAAAGTAAAGTCATAGAAATAAAGTTGATTTCAGTTATGTCCACAATGGAATTCTTTGTAATTAGGGTCTACCTTCTCTCCAGTAGTATAACAAAACAAAGTAACTAGTTTTTTGAAAATTGTGAGAATTTAAGTTTTTGTATAACTCATTTTCACCAATTTGAGTTATTTGTATTTTTATTATTCAGTTTTAAACAAATAGGAAAAAAATGGAGGAAGTCCCTAAAGACGGATTCACCGACCGTACTGCATTCTCTTTTCTCTGTTGTCATATGAGGTTCATACAATTTATATTTAAAAGACCGAAAAATTTCATATAAAAAAACAGAAAGAGAGTGTGGCACTCGATCGGTGAATCCGCGTTAATAATAGTTAATTGGTTCAATTTAATAAAAAATATCACAGGAGTTCTCTAAGTATTTCCCTCTTATCACTTCGCGCAATAATCAAATCACATTGAGAGCCTATCTTGAGATATTTCCACTCTCCTCCAAAAAAAAAATTTTTAAAAAGAGGGAAAATAAATTTGCAATCTTGCATTGCTCACTCATCTCAATGGAAAATTATAACCAGCTAATCGACCTGACGGTCAAATATGGAATACTAAATGGAAAAAATCAATAAATATTTTTCTTTTTCAGAAAATCCGTTCTTGAAAAATCTACGCGACCATAGATGGGGAAATTTTTTCGGGCTCCACGGCAACGCCCATATCTTTAAAACTATTCAATATTTTTTAATAGAAATGTATGGAAATATTGTTGGAAGTGCACTTAATAAAATGAATATAAAACGATCCCCATATTCCTTTATTTGACAGATAAAAAAAAATTCCCGAAAATCACTTATTTTTCCAGCTGTCAAAGTGGCTTTCCCCCTTAAGCAACAGGCCCCACTGTACACTCGTGCTCAAAAAAAAAAAAGCCGACCTAAAATTTTTTTCGGTGATTTTCATTTACTGCTGTTTACTGTTATTCTTCGATTCTGTTGATTTTCTGACTGCGCAACTCAATTTCTGATTTACATATAAGATTTATATCGATGAGTATAGTTCGGTCTTAAAATATTTGAAGGTTAAGTGAATGTTAAAAAATAAGTTGAATAAGTTAATTGAAATTATTAGATATAAGCGGCAAAACTTAGCAAATGTTTCAATATCGAAAAAAATGGGGTGTCACGAATCTTCAGTAAGAAGATTCTGGAAGAAATTTTTGGAAACCGGGAGTCTGACACGCCTATCTGGCAGTGGACGTCCAAGAAAAACAAATGGACATGAGGACAAAGATATAGTGGGTATAAGTTTAAAAAATCCAAATAAACTTCACCAGAAATCTCTTCAGAGTTAAGAGAGATCCATAAAGTAAAAAAAGTTAAGAAATAAAATAAACGAAAATGATCTGGATGCACAAAGAGCTGCGAAAAAGCCACTGCTAACAGCAAAGATGCGTTTAAATCGTTTAAATTGATGCAGGGAAAAGAGAAATTGGTTGTCTAATGATTGGGTTCCAGTCATATTCTCTGACGAAAGTAAAATAAATCTTGTTGGTTCAGTTTCAGGAGTCATGGTGCGCCGCAGACCAAACGAAAGATACAGTGATGAATGCACCCAAAGTACTGTAAAGCACAGACGGCACATTATGGTCTGGGGTGCAATTACCAGCTGTGATGTTGGAGAAATTATTCATCTGGAAGGTTCTTTGAACTCTTCAGTCTACATACACATTATAAATAGAAGCGTAATACCTTCTATGGATATATTATTCGAGCACAAATCCAAAGTAATATTTCAAGACGATTCTGCACCATGTCATCTTTCAAATCGGCAATTACCCCTGTTGAATGAACATCTTTTTAGAAATTATTTTTACAAATTTTGTGTTATTACTTATTTTTCTTTTCATAGGTAGCGGAATATATAAAAGTTTTGGAGATACAGTCGTTACCATGGCCCGGAAACAGCCCAGATATAAATCCAATTGAAAATGTTTGGGCAATTATTAAACGGAAAATTCGTCAAAATAATAATCTTTGTGATAGTATGTCTTCTCGGGTGGGAAGTCCCACCAAGGCGAAAGGGGGTATACTCGTTACTAAAAGCCTTTCCATTGTTCAAAAAAATTTACAAATATCTTATTTATACATAAATAAGTTTTCACTCATTATAAACTCTTTTTTTTTATCAAATTTGTGAATTTAACTTTATTTGTTTAAACTTTATAAAAACCTAAAGAAATGTTTTTAATAACATAATTCTAATAAACCTAAACAAAAAAAAAGAATATTTTATCAAATCTAAAAATCGGCTTTTTTTTTGAGCGCGAGTGTAGATTAAGTTTTAAACTCAACACCCAGCTGTAATATCATGATATCATATTTTCAAATTGAAAATTTGTTATATCTAACAACAACAGCAAGAACAATTCATCCTTGACATTGTCATCATATTAAATTGACACTGAAATAATTATTCTCACTTAGTTACGTATATTTATTAATCAACTTAACGTTGAATAAACAAAAGCACCAACAATAACCACAACAGAAAAAATAGCAATAGTAAAAATAAATAATTGACATTAATTTGATTGTCACAAATGACTACAATTTCTTCTAGCATGCTGCTACTGTCACTACTATTCTCCTCCTCTATTTGAAACCGTTAAATGTAGTGCACAAAATAAACCACCACGTTGGCGGCCAAGAGAATACATGAGAGTAAAGAGCAAAAGAGACAAAGTATCAATTAAATTTTACTGCCAGTCTGTGACTTAATCAATGTTTATTAAAGGGTTATAATGTCAAAGCGTACTATGTACTACTATGACAACCACAACAACTATAACAAATATGTAGTAACATTTACAAATTATATTTGCTTTCCCGCCTAAATGTTGTGACGCCTCTTGAAAGTATCTATCTAACTGTCAATGTATTTATTATTTGTTGTTGCTGTTGTATTCTGCTATTTTGTGAATGAATTTCTATATTGAGCAATAGCCGGATATGCAGGAGGAATGAGGAAAAGGTCTCGAGTTTGATTTTTCTTATCAGCATAAGTGCTAGATTTAGTTGGATTCAAGTATTGTAGTTATTTCTTTGTTTTATCTAAACTGGAATATTACGGTATAAATGGGAGAGAACGACAAAACAGAATAACTTGAGTTATGTTAAAAAAATGTATTTAGGGTACTTTTGAATTACACATAACTTTCAAACTTATTGAGGGTTCCTAATTTCAAGCATAGTCTTCAATATGTTCTTATAGTCCATTAAAATGTGGTTTCAGTTGGTTAAATGATTCGATACAAAGTTGTGCAAATCTATAGTATAAAAAATACACTTACTCTGTATTGCTTGAGTTATCTTCTTCACTTTATTTGTTTATGTATTTAAGGCTTTTTATTTATTTTTATTATTTATATCAACAGTTGGTAGTTAGGTATTTATGTACGTAATTCGGAACATTAGTAAATAAATATATATTTATGTCATATCAATGTCACAATTTAATTGCATAATTTTCTTATCAATTGATAAATACGAGTAGTTGAGTTCAAATTGTGATAAATGTGCCTTTTCATTGCTGTTTTGGTTTAATGATAAGCTTCTGAAGGTGTGAGAAAATTGAGTCGATAATTATTAAGTACTTATGGAATCAATATTTAACATAAGAGTTTGATCAAATCTCGATCATAAAGTGAAAATTAATTTGATTGATTTTGTAGCTGTCTATAGTTCGTTTAAAAATAAGCACAGGGTAACAGTAAATTTTAAACAGTGAATGAATAACCTTTTAAGGGTAATTTGGGTCATTTTGACCCTGGATTTAAATTTTCTGAGATTCCCGCTATAGAATCCCTAAACCTATAGTTTTAAAATTTAATTCTTTTTTTTTATTTTAAGTCCTACATAAAACATGCAGCCTAAAAAAAATTTGTTTTTTTCATGAAAGAAAAAAAATGACCTTCCTCACCCCCTCTGTCGGATTTTTTATGAAGTCATTACTATAGATATGACCATGGCCGGCAAATGGTTGCGACATCTATTACAGAGTGTTTGAAAAAAGATTCCATGTAAAAAAGGTCAAAACCACTTGGATTCTACTTTTATTAAGAACTTAACCCTTGGAAAAAAAATTAAAAAAAAAAACAAACAACCCTCAAAGGAAAATATTCCCCATCGAAAAGTAGTAGTTGACCCAAGTCAAACTTGTTTTTAGGAAATATACGTTCACTAGATATTCATACAGATCTCATATTTTACCAAATATAATAATACAGAATGAAACGCAAGAAATAACAACAAACAACCTTTAGAGAAAATATTTCTCATGGAAAATTACTATACTATGGGATCACTGAAGCTCAAAACCGGCTAAGCCCAATGTGTTTAAGAAAAAGATTAACAATATGGCCCTAGGCAATGCTCAAGAAACGATATCCCTGATAGTCCACGTGACTTTAGAACAATACTTTCCTTTGCCATGAACACCACTTTATATTCAACTCCTCTCTTTATGAGGAATAGTGTATCAAGTTAAACTCATTCCAACCCTGCCCTAAACCTTTTCTTTATTTACCTCCATATCCAAACACTTAAACTACACTATCCCTAGAAACCCTTTCGCCAGGTTCAATTGGAATGCCCAATTCTTCAACTTCTGTCCTTACGACCTCAATAGGTGCACTGACGGTTCGAAAACGGATTGTGTTTCTGGTGCTGGTGTCGTTGGACCTAACACTGGGCACTTGGCCTAGTGTCTTTCAAACCGAAATATACTCAATTGAAATGTGCGCCAGAATTAATCTTAATAAAGGGCTGAAAGGTGCCAAGATTATGATTTTCTCTGACAGCCAAGCGATTCTCAAAGTACTTCTATCGTGGAGCTTCTCTTCGAAATTGGTGAAGGAGTGTTTAGACAGTTTGCAGCAGTTGCCTACCCATAATAAAATTACGCTTTGTTGGGTACCGGGAAACTGTGACATTGCAGGCGATATAGCTGCTGACGAACGAAGGCCGGGCTCATCGGCTCTATATACAGACTTCGATCCATTTAGTAGAATCGACTGGACTAGTTCCACATTAATCATAGAGACGTGAGCGAGGCATCTTGTTTCAGGTCTTAGACAGACCAAGAAGCTTGCTCCTATTCTCGCTCTCACCCAATCCCTGATTTTATATAAAATGGATTTCAGATTACGTATGGGCTTTCTATCAGATATCACCTAAGTAAATTAGTCCTGTCAAACGAGACAGTGGAGGAGTATTTATGGAGGACGGAGAGACGGCATCTCACACAAAAAAAGTGGATGTTTCTAACAGGTAATGAAATTAAAACCCCTTCAACAAAAATGTTCCAGCTTTCATCAGTATAGCAGATCGTCTTTTGTCTTTATTTGGGACCTTGGTATAACAAAATTTCTTCAAGGTCGCAGTGCCTAACTTTCGGCTCGTCCTAACCGTATCAATAAAAATAATCCCCATACAATTCTTCGGCAATAACTTTAGCACTTCCGGTGCCTCAAAGCAGAAGGTATTTAAGAAATTTGATAAAAGAGTAGATGAAACCGCCTTCTCTAATCATTTATTGGGAGTATGAATGCATAAACTCGTAATTGTGACTAACTTCATATCTATCATACGCGCCATTTTTTGACATTGACAGCTATTCTATCTCGAAGAGCGCCAAAAATACTATAAGAATTGATCTGTCAAATAATTTTCATAATTTTACAAAAGTGTTTTACTATAGCTGAAAATGTCGAATTTCGTGCCAACAAAACAACATTTGCGGGAAGTTTTAATTTGCTTCTTCCATTTAAAGAAAAACGAAACTGAAGCACATCGTTTACTCACTGAAGCTTATCCTGACTGTGCTATAGACGATAGAATGTGTCAGGTGTGGTATGCCCGTTTCAAAAGAGGTGATTTTGATGTTGAAGACAGGGAACGTTCAGGCTGCCCGAAAAAGTTCGAAGATGAAGAATTGAAGGCATTACAAACGCAACAAGAACTTGCAGAATCTTTAGGAGTTGATCAATCAACCATGTCTAAACGATTAAAAGCATTGGGAATGATTCAAAAGCAAGGAAATTGGGTGCCGTACGAATTGAAGCCGAGAGACGTCGAACGACGATTCTTCACATGTGAACTGCTGATTGAACGACAGAAAAGAAAGAGTTTTCTGCATCGTATTGTGACTGGCGATGAAAAGTGGATACGTTACGATAACCCAAAGCGTAAAAAATCATGGGGACCGCCCGAACATACATCAACATCAACGGCAAAGCCGAACATCCATGGATCCAAGCTCATGCTGTGTATTTGGTGGGATATGAAAGGTGTCGTGTATTATGAGCTGTTGAAACCGAATGAAACGATCACTGGCGACCGCTACCGACTACAATGGATGCGTTTGAGCCGAGCATTAAAGGATAAGAGGCCAGAATATGAGAATAGGCACGACGAAGTTATTCTTCAGCACGACAATACTCGGCCGCATGTTGTAAGGCAAGTAGAAACATACTTGGAAACGCTGAAATGGGAAGTGCTACCCCACCCGCCGTATTCTCCAGACATTGCTCCTTCTGATTACCACTTGTTCCGATCGATGACACATGGCCTGGATGAACAGCACTTCCGTTCTTTCGAAGAACTCAAAAAATGGGTCGATTCGTGGATAGCCTCAAAAGATGAGGAGTTCTTCGGAATCCGTATGCTACCAGAAAGTTGGGAAAAGGTTGTGGCTAACGATGGACAATACTTTAAAGAATAAATTTATAATCACTTTTTCACAATAAATGTCCAAATTACGAAAAAAATACGAGTTTACACATTCATACTCCCAATAGGTTTCGACTTTTCATTTTGTCTCCCTGATCATTGTAATATCTTTTAAGTCAAAGTAATGGATATATAAGAAGATTGAACTATCTAGATACCAATACCACTTCGTAAAGTTTTCATTTCCAGTGACAATCAACTTCCGACTAGTAGTCGGTATCCGCTAAAAGAGATAATCTGTCATCCAAGGTACATGAGACCAATGAAACTCATTCTCAAAAAGAAATGCCTTTGCCTTAGAATCCATGGTTTGCAGGAATGGCGTTAGTTTTGGGACACCTTGTATTTTATATATATAATACAGTCGAATTTCCCTAGAGCAAATTCGGAACGGACCAGAAAATTATTTCGTTATATAGAAAATTCGCTATACAGAAATGATAACATTTTTTATTTTTTAATTAGTAATTTTTAATTTGACCACTGAAAACAGCCAACTGATGTCAAAATTGTTAGTGATGCCATTTTATTTTTTTATTGCAATTGTTAATTTCAACGTTTGGGGATCCCCTAAATATGTTTTAATTTTTTTCGGTACGAATATTTATTAATATGCGTAACGAAAAAGGATTTGAAAAAATTCGTTATATGGAGATCAAAAATGCATGGGAGTTTAACTTACAGCTGCAAAAATTGTTCGTTGTAAAGAAAAATTCGCTATATGGAAATTTGTTACAAGAAAATCAAAACTTATTAAATGTAAAACGAAAAAGCTGCGTTCTTGAAATTAATTCGCAATAGAGAAAACTTCGTTGTATAGAAGTTCGGTATAGAGAAGTTTGACTGTACAAGAAAACTAATCCATACTTAGATTTTTTAGATTTAGATTTTATTAATATTATTAAACAATTGACAATACATTGGTGCTTAAATATAATAATAACATGGAACGTGATGAATAAAAAGGAAATTGTTTAACAATATGTATCTGCATTCTATAATTCAAAATGAACTAGAGTCGAATACAGATTTCTTAAGACTATGAGCATAGAAATAATTTTTCGCAATTTGTTTCTGGCTGTTTCGAAAGATATCTATTTACAATCATGCATAGAGAGAAAATATCCCATGCTGCGGTTTCAATAGATCAATCAAAATCGTTGGTTTTTATTGAGTAAGAGTAAGTTGTTCTCAATCAGCGATGCCAACTTGTGGGGATTTCCCCGATTTTCACTTAGTACAGAGAATCGGGGAATGAGCTGTTTTTTTGCGGGGAATTTGAAACCGTTCAGCTTTTAATTACTAAAGTCTGTAGAATATTTTATGTCAAATTTTATGTACTGCAAATCGTTTAACTTTTACAATACTTCATATTTTAGGTCTTATAACCTTCATCTCTTCTTAAGAGGGCCTTGCACTTTCTTGGTTTGGAGAAATCGATTTTTAAAAAAGTGTGTAATTCGAAAGTATTATATTTTGTATTTTGTAAAAATTTCAGAGAGAAACTCGAAGTACTTTCGTAGATATAGAACATTATAGCGGCGAGTGTCAGTCAGGCCAAAACAGTCGCTCAGCGCTTCGGCATCCCTTTCGGTCGTTCAGAAAGACAAAGCTATGCCTTCGTTCAGTACCTCCTGGTCGTATTGAGCGGGAGGAAGGTCCGTTGGGATTCAACGGTATATTTAAAAACCGACAGCCAAAATTTTGAACCCGTTCTTTTTAAAACAAGGTTTTTGCCATTGGCATGTACGATCTAAAAGTTAAACATGTTTTTCTATAAAATAATGGCCCCACGACATAATAGAAAAAAAGTTTGGTTAATTTTTTGTTCAATTTGCAACGTTGTACTTTCAAAAAAAGTCAAATTTTTGAGAAAATTAATTTTGGCTGTCAGCCATTTCGTGAATTATCGGTCAAACGAAATAATAGTAGTATGTCTTAAGACCATAGTCATAATTTTTCTAAGGGTATTTTTAGTCCTTCCAATGTGCCGCATTCGTGCGATGATGATTTTTAAAATGTATCCATGTAACTAATCACCTATTGCATTTGGAAATTTTTATCGAACACGTTTTTTATTTAATCTTTCGAAAAATGAAAAAAAATCTTTAGAATTCAAAATGTGACCATTTTTTTTTTCAAAATCAAAAATAGTTTTGACTTTTTTTTCAAAAGGAAACATTTTTCGTTTTTATCTGGGTAAAAAGAAAGCCCATGTATTTTCCTTTGAGAACTTTGAGTGTTTATCTATCAAAATGAACGTCGAGTAACTCGGTACACCGGATTTATTTGAGCTCAATCGATTCCAAGAGTGGGTTCCCTTGAGATGAAATCTCTCATGTGTGTACTTTCTGGAGTCAGAAAGTACCTTACTATTAACCTACCAGTTCTGGACCGCATTAAAATAACATTAACCTTGATCAATTTTAAACGTGTCTCTCTGATATAATAAAAAATTATACCGGTGCGGGGAATTTGATTGAAAATCGGGGAATTTCTCGAGTGCTATCGGGGAGACAGAAAAAATGAGTTGGCATCCCTGTTCTCAACACACATACGCAGTTGAAATGTCAACAGAGTTGAAAAGAGCTCTGCATTTGTGTGAGATTAAAATACACTCGCTCTCTCTGAGCAAAGTGTCTATAGAGCAGGTTTTGCTGATACAAATCGCTTTATGCCACATGGACTCTAACTACATAAGTATAGCAATTGTGTATACTTAATTTGCATTTTAAAATTTCGTAATTTGTTTAAACTTTTCACTTGTAAATACTAAGTATTACACCCATATAAACAAATTAGCAAATATATTTCACATATGTATATATCTACATATGTATGTAGCTGCATACATGGATTATGTACCTACCTATACTTAATGGGAGAAGAAAAGAAGAAGCGCAGAAAAAACCTAAATACGTATCAAGTCAGCAATATTCCATTCGATAGCACAACAACAAAACAACCAAAAACCACCAATTGGCATCAACTCAAATAGAAGAAGAAGAAGAATTAATGGCACATTTGAGGTTTCCGCTACATTGACATTTATTCTTGCGAGTATGGAGCAGCAGCAGTGCAAAATACTCGTTGTAATTTTTCTTTTGTATGTTTTCTGTGATGCATGGTGTGTGTATTTTTTATTTTTTGCACTCAAAGGCACGTGATACAATTGCCCCATATATGTATATACCCACACTTAAATAAACTGAAATTATTTGCTCTAATTGAGTCTAGCAAATATTTTTCATTTTTCTTATTATTTTTTTTAAACACTTGTATGAAATTTAATAATACTTACCACAGAAAAAAAGCAAGACAAATATATTAAAATTCTATTATGGGTCAATAGTCTCAACTTAAAATAGCATATAATAAAAAAAAATCAATATTGATTGCAATATAATAAAATGAAATAATAAAAATAAATGTTTATTCTTGAGCTGTTTACGTCGTGTACTGTAAAGAATTTTCTATTTTTTTTTATTTTTAGCCATAAATAAAAGTTTTTACTATTTTTACGATTATATTTTATGTTTCTCTATGAGAAATAAATTTGTATTCTAGAAATAGTTAACAAAGAACTATTTAAAACAATGAAAGATTTCTTTAAAAGAGAAAAATCTGTAACATGCGTTTTTAAACAATTTTTTGAAGAGAAAAAAAGAACAAGAGTAAGAGAGAAAGTTTAGAAAAGAGAGTTTATCTTAGTTTTTGAAGCATGCATAGTTTTTATGTTTTCAGCTAGTTTCAACAAATGAAAATCTTTAGGATGTAAGGAAGTATTCTACCCGAGATGGTGCGAAATATCGATGTTTTCAAATCGTTGTAAATGAAAAGCTTTTCAATATTTTTATTCGAGGTTTTTTGCAAGATTTTCTACAAGTTTTGAACAATAATTTTCGTTTTTAATGTTTAAAATATCTTTGTTAATAATGGTTCATTCGACGCCTCGAACTTGAGCCTGCCGAAAATAGTTGCTCCATGGTGGACATGATATCTCCGGTTTAAATATTCAGAAACACAAAATGTAACCCATTTTGTAATCGTCAGACTTCCTGCTATCGCCTCATCTAGGGAAAAAGAAAATCACACGTTTGAAAAAAATGACGATTTTTTGCCCTGTTTTTGTTTATATTTTGCACTAAAAACATTAGTTAAACAAATGCTTTCGCCATAATCCTAGATAAGGCCATACCTATACATTTGCTTAGTAGCCTTGTAAAATTTCAAGCCAATTGGACAAGCGGTTTTTTGTGAATCGTGTTCACCGTCCCGAAAAAAATGGTTTCGAGAAAAACGAGTTTAAAGATTTACAAACATGGTACTTACAAATGATGTAACTTACGGATAATCAGCGATTCCGGGACCATACATTGCCCCCTCTTCTTACTCATAAAACTCGTTGTCTACATCAAAAATATTAAACAAAAAAAATCGATTTTTCGGACCATCTCGGGTAGAATACCCCCTTAAAATATTATTTTATATTAAATTTTATTTTAATAATAATAATTTAATATAAATATTAAAATGGGGTCATATATTTGAGTCAATTCTGATTAGCCGCCATGCTGGACGGATGCCAATAGAATGCACCTTACAGTGCAACTGGTTATTAAATACATTCAGACTACATTGAATCTATAATTTCAATGCCTGCATATAAATACTTTACTTTTAGAAAGCTTGATAATAGTCTAGTTTTTGGATTGCATTTTTTACTGAATTTTAGTCTGATATTGGTTTAACTTTTCCGTTTTTGCCCGTTTTTGATCTGAAATCTGGTTTGATTGTAAGTCAGAATTTTGTTTTATTTTAGTTTGAATTTTAATCTGAATTTGATTTGAGTTTTAATCCATGTTTGGTCTAAATTTTGATTTGCTTTCCAGCGTTTGCAGACCAGCTGACTTCTGGTCTAAATTTTGGTTTGCTTTATTTTGTATTTGGCGTCTTTTTAGCCTCAGTTTTAATCTAACTATTAGTTTGAGTTGTTGTTAATATTTTCGTGTGAATTGGCTTGATTTTGATACTATTTTGGTATGAATTTCGATCCGAAATTTTTGTTTTAAAATTTGGTCTGAATTCGTCTGGAGTATTGGTTTAGTTTTTGTTTAATTTAAGTTAAAATTTGTTGATGTAAATATTTATCAGATATTCCCACTAGTTTTTGGTCTGAGTTTTGGGTTACTTTCGTTCGGTATTTGGTGTCCTTTTGGCCTAAAGTTTTGTCTAACTATTGGTCTGAGTTGTGGTCTAAATTTTTTTTTGAATTTTGAAATGAATTTTAAAACTGATTTTGGTTTTGATTCGGTCTGAATTTTGGGTTTTTAGTCTGAGTTTTGGCCTGAATTTAATCTCCGATTCCGGTTCGTGATCTGAACATTGTTTTTTGTTTTGTTCAACCGGTTGTTGCCCGGTACCCGAAAGCGTGTACGGATCTCGTTAAAGTTTAAAATGTATTGGTTTTTTGGTCAAATTAAGATATATTTACATTTTAAGTAATGTTTATCAGGCTTAAAGAACGTATTTAGTTTTTTATAAAAATTAAGTACTTGGTTATGGAGTTGTGAGATCGTAAACTCACCACCAGACCGATATTAATAGTGATGTCGATGCTAAGAGTGATATGAATATATATTTTAAAAATTCGTTTAAAATACTTATCTTAATTTAATTTTTTTCGGGTTTTTGTTTCGACCAAAACTGACTCAAAAAATAGAGATGTATCAAAATTTTTTCTCAAAGGAAATTAAAATTTCCTTCAAATTGTTTTCTCAAAATAGTTAACATCTGAAAAGTCATAATCAAGATTCTGGTTTGAGTTTGGTCTCATTTTGATCTAGATTTTTGATCTGAATTTGGTTCTTTTCTTGGTTTGAACTTCGATCTGAAAAAAGTATTTGAATTTTAGTTTGAAATTTGGTCAAAATTTCCGCCTAAATTTCTATCCCATTTTAGTTTGAATTTTGGTCTCAGTTTTGTTCCAGTAATCTTTTAATTTTTAACCTGTATTTGATAAAATGTTTGTACCAGTTTTTGGTCTAGGTCTGGGTTTTGGTCGATAGTGAGTCTGATATTTATCTTTTAATTTAGTAAAATCCGTTTTTTCCACTTTTAGGTTAGGATATCTCAAAAACCTGACATAATGGAGCAATTCTGAGATTTGGATTCAGAGCATCAAAAGCCTCCAGAAAAGTATAGTTTGGTGTCTGGTTAAATTCGGAATTCGAGCCAGGAAGGCCAGACCCAGTTTATAGAGTGGGCTCTTCACAATATTTGTATTGATTAGTAAAATTTTAAAATATGACTGAAGTCGCAGAAAAGGTAAATAATTGCCTCAAGCCACCCTATTTTAAAAAGCTCATGACTGATACCATCGCTTCCTAAGTGCTGCAGTTTTGATTCATTATAAAAAACTTTTCGACATTTGGTAAATAAAAAACGCAAAGCCTCATTCTTACTAGTTACATCATAAAAAAAATGTTACTTATTGTTATTGCGAAATTCTAAAATATTCCATTTACAAATAAATAAATACCTACTTTGAATGACACGTCGCAACGACGACAAACTGTCAGTAGTAAGTTTTGTATGTTTAGTTTTGGCGTGCGCTAATTAAATTAAAGGTAATTTTTAACCTTAAAGGGAAGCCCTAGAAAAAATGGTTTGTTTCTGGGCTACGAGGTGAAATGGTAAGGTATTTTCATTGCACAAATTCAGTTAACGTTTTGAAGTGCGTTTGTTTCGTTCGGGAGATTCGGAAAAAATTATTTACGAGTTTTTGGAATACATTTAAAAAAAAAATTGTGAAGTTAAGAAAAAAAAAACGGGTAAAAAAAGTTTTTAAAAATCTTTCACTTGAATTTGTAAGATATTGTGCCAAAAAAATTAAGGTTTTTGAAACTTCCCATCGAAATTTTGGCAAGATTTTCTTCGACTTTTGCGAAATATTGTGTTGAAAAATTGTATGTTCACTTGAGTTTCTTAGATATCACATCATCAAATTTCGGTTTTTGAAACTTTTCGCTTCAGTTTTGCGAGACGTTGTGTTGAAAAGTGGATGACGAAAAAAAAAAAAAGTTTTTAAAAAAAATATTTCAGTTGAATTTGGGAGAAATAGTGCCAAAAAAAAAGGTTTTTGAAACATCTCGTTTGTATTTTGCGAGATATTGTGTTATAAATTTGATGTTTTGAAAAATTTCGTTTCAGTTTTGTGAGATACTGTGCTGAATATTTGATGTTCTCTTAAAATTCTGAAAAATTGAATTTTTTGCAACTTTTTGCTTCAATTCCGCGAAACTTTAATGTGAAAATTGAAAAATCTATAAAAAATACCAAATTTTCAAAAAAGTTTTTGAAAAGTATAAATCAACTAAAAACAAAACAAAAAATTTTTAAGGATATAAGCAAATGCTTGTTGAAAGTGTAACAATTTCGAAAAAAAAATTAAGTATTAAAATTTCAAAATTTTAAAATATTAAAATAAAAATAAAAAAATAATAAAATTTCAAGACAAATTCTCATTGAAAGTCTAACAGTTTTCGGCTATTATTGCACTTTTTTGAGTTTTCAAAAAAGTCAGCCAACTAATAAAAGCATAAAGTCAAATTTAATTAGAAAACAGTCTTCAAAGTAGTTCAGAATCTGAATTGAAGCAAAATGCCTGAACGACGCGGAAAACCACGTGATGTCGATGAAATCGAAATCGAAAGCGATGAAGAGGAAGACGAGATGCAAGGGGTCGGCATACGCGTACCACCTCCAAAATCTGATCGACGTCCTAGCATTAAGGATTTTGAGGATATGGTCGATGAGGATGAAGAAGATGATGATGATATAGAAATGGTGGATTTGTAAGTGTTGCTGTCTTTAGAGATATTGTTTGTTTGTTGGATTGTTGCAACTGTAAAATTTAATTGCGTTTGAGGTGGAATTTAAATTATTATTGCTCATGTGCCTATGTAATTTAACATTCTACATTTCCGAGCACTACAATTGAACTAATTTAATTAACGCACAAAACATACCAAAACTAAAACACAAATTCAAGTAAATACACACACATACACGATTTGATATAAATTCCTATACATACACAAAATAATGTTTGCGAAAGTTTCATTGTTTTTCGGTTTTTTTTTTGCATTCTTTGCCTTTTGCGACTTTTATTTATTTAGTAGAAAATTTTATTAAGGCGAATTTTAATTGGATTATTAAAATTTCATAAGTAAGAATAATGAAAGTTAAATACAGGGTATTTCATTTAAAGTGTAATGGAGTAAAAATCAATGCTCTTTAGAAATACTAAACATTTCTATTCGATTTGACTTTAAAAATGTTTGGCCACAAATTTCTTTTCAAAACGCTTTGAACAAGATTACTGTATCTAATCTGTTCCATTCACAGACCAGTGTAAGTTGTTTTATTATTTTACAGACCTTATTTTCCAAAATACCTCATACGGCGAAGTCCATTCCGCTGGTAAAATAAAGACTGGAACATTGTTTTGAAGCTAGGTCTACGTTGTTTTAGCTTTGTGAGTGGGTACAGAGACTTGTTGAAAAACCCAGCAGCTTTTCGAATTTGTTTGACTGTCCACGGTTATACAAAACCTTCCGCCACCAATTCTTAATAAGACGAGGCAGTAGTTTTCACTCCTTCTAATACAAAAACAAACGGAGTGCTTCAATTTTTTAGTTTCCTCGACACAAACCATTATTAGCGTAGGGTTTTGACGTCGGTATTCCTGTAGATTATCCACAGGGTTAGCAAAACTTTCGACCAAACAAAATCCATTATTTTGGTTTCGCGTCAGTGAGAACCTCTAGTTTTTCAAGTTGCCGCAAACGAGCCACTGGTTTGGAGCTGAATTGGCATAGGTAAATGCTTGAATCTTATAAATTTTAATAAGCTTGACCATCATATTTTTCTGTAAAATGATAAACGATGAGTCGATAACTTTTTTAATTAAGTGCTTTCGCTGCGACATGGGTTTCTGGCAATTTGCTACTCATCCTCTTCACGTTCGGAGCTGACGTCGCTGCCATTCGACAGTTACCTCCATTTTTCTATCAAACCAGTGCCCCTATAACGTTTGATTGACTTCAAAATGCTGTCTAAAGAAAATATTGTTTCCATTACCACAACCATGCATTGCAAAGCATCCATAATGGTATCAGCAGTTGCTATCAATCAACCAGTATCAGCGATATCGCCAAAATGGACAAAGTAATAGAATTTTTGTATTTAAAAAACAAAACACCATCACAAACTAAAGCCAAATTAAGTGAAGTTTACCAGAACTTTGCTCCGTCGTATCCCATCGTAAAAAGTGAGCTTAAACGTTGTCGTGTTAGCTTGGTCGAACTTACGGAGCGGTCAAAAACAATAACCATATAGAGAGCTTTCTGAATATGTCGTATTTAGAAATTTTTGGACATGTTTCACATTCGCATGAACACTTTCAAAGACTCCCTTGGAGCATTTTAAGCGAAACGAGTAAAAGTTTTTGCTCAAATTCATCACAGTGAATGAAACTTAGGTCCATCACGACACTTCTAAGACAAACTAACAATTAAAACAGTAGACTAATAATGGTTTACTTGCTCCAAAGATGGTGAAAACCGTGCTTTCGACCAGAAAGATTATGGTAACTGGAGTAAACTGTTCAGCATTATTCCTAAAACGAAAAACTTCCTAGTTTGTAAAGGGGGGAAAAATTGCACCGAATCGAACTTAAGGAGTGAGATCGAAAAAATCTTAACATATATAAAATTCAATAATTATTAAACGGTTGATTTTAGAGTTTTGATTTTATTTAATTGATAATATTTTACAAATAACAGAAAAATATAACTTTTATAGTTCTAACCATTATTTATGAACTCGTGGACCTTTTTTTGGTAAGATTCGATAGTTGTTTCAGACACCTTTTTGGAACAGTTTTCCCATCTCCTTTTAAAATCTTCAATATTTTGGGACACATTTTTTGTGCTCTTTAAGTTTCTTTTCACAAGAGCCCAATATTTCTCCACTGGTCTTAGCTTCGGACAATTTAGAGGATTGGCCTCTCTTGGTACAAAAACTATATTATTACTTTGGTACTACTCCAGAGCTTTCTTGCCGTAGTGACATGATGCCAAATCGGGCCATAAATATGCGGACACATTGTGCTCTCTTATGAAAGGAAGAAGTCTTTTTTTCAAACATTCTTTGATGTATATTTCGTAACAAATTACTTGCTTCTTTTGCCGCAACTGCATATAGCTTGCCATACCAGGAATTTTTTAGGAAATTTTGTCTGCTTTTGGATTCTAAATTGTTCTTCGACATTTCCTCGAATGCATCAGCAACACAAAAATTTTGACCCGGAAGCTGCGTAAAAACTGCCAGTACATACGTTTCGTCGTCCATTATACAACATGAATATTTTTATATGAAATTCGATTTTAACTTTTTGGCGTCTAAATTTTTTTGCAGCATTCCTGTCTGGAACTTTCTGGACTTTGTATGTTTTCAAACCTGCATTGGCTTTAACTTTTCGCACCAAATAGTCAGAGCACTAGGCTAACCGGGCAGCATTTCTACTAGATGTGTTTGGAGATCTTTTCAATATGCTTTATATTTTCTTGGCTTTCCTAATATCATGTGGTCCTTGTTTCTTCCCGAACCAGGTTTCCTATTGATGGTCAAATTCTTCTGAAACTGTTTAATAACAATGGAAACAGTTTGACGGCAGACCTTCAATTCTTTGGCCAATTTTTTGTAGGACCAATTTGGATTTTTTTGAAAATTTTGAATAATTTTAAGACGTACTTCTATTTCTTCACTGATTGTGATCAAACTCACAATAAATAAATTTGTTTGTCATTAAAAATAACAACTGACATATTTTTCAAAGATAACTTGATCAAAGAAATTTTTAAATTTTACACCCAAAAAAAATTGTTAGGTAAAACGTGTGTTAAGATTTTTTCAATCTCACTCTTAATAATATTTTGATTTACCAGATTTGGTCCCCAGTTCTATAAAATTTGTTTTTCTATGCTAAGTGGAACCATAAAAGGCATAAGTCATAGCTTAAGCCAGCTAAGCCAAGAATGCGAACACATGGAAATCATCTCATCATGCTCATAATTTGAATAGCCGAGATTTTCATTAAGTTTCATTAACACGCTGTTCGACTCTCTCTCTTTCGTAGTTTATTTTTATGTGCATATAACTAACATTTCACAGTGCTGACAGTTATGCTCACTTAAGTGTAATATGGGTGACTTAAGAAATTGACAGAACTTAAGTTGGCTTTTTGTTCACTTTTGACATTAGCTTAAACCAACTTGAGCCTTTATGCTCAAAACTTTTTATTCGCCCTCGTAGTTGTACCCAGAAAGTTTTGTAAAATTCGGTTTTCAAGTCAGAAAAGGTTCGATTACAGAATAACGTTTCGACTGCAAGTCCACGATGTTTATTGCTGTTGTTTATTTATGAAATTATTATGCTCGTTTGACAGAAAATTGAATGGCATACAAACGCCAAAGATAATTTAACCCTTTGACGCCTGAATTATAATAGGGCTTGATAGAACGTTTTGTTTTGAAATTATGGTTATTCAAAACCTCCACAATCATGACACCAACTTTCAGCTTTCTACACTGATTTGTTTGTCTTTTATTAAACATTCAAAAAAAAATAGCTATGGAGCTGTAGGCAACCACTGGATAATACGATTCCTCCAATTTTTTGATTTTTATATTCCCTTATCTATTATAAACATATTTGAAAAAGAAAATTTCCGCTTAGTAATAATTAAACGCATTTTTTTTTTTTTAATAGTGAAAAGATTTTACTACAAACTTTTGCACTTAGGTTTTTTGCTGAACTTTAAAGATAAAACATTAAAAAAAAATTACTTAAGAAGGAAATTCCAAATGTTCGGCAATAAGTAAACACAGAACCGAATGCATATAGCGTTAATGGTAAAATTGGTTAAACACTTTAATTATGGCATAAAAAACTGAATGCTGCATATAGGCAACATTGGGTATGAAAGAGTTAATAGTTGGTTACATTTCAATTGAAATACCCTGTAATTTGTTAAATATTTATATATTTATCTATACAAATTTATAAATTACTATTTAGTTTATTTGATAATAATTGGTTTAATTTGTTAGTTTGAGTTTCCTTGAAATATATGAGTTATATTTGAAAGAGTTGCTTATTACTTTCAAAATTACTTATATACAATGTCAAAGTTCAAAATAAAATCTAATAAACACTTACATAAGCATATAAAATCCATTAGACATTTGATATTTGCTTCTAATTCATTACATTTTTTCCGCTTATAAGGAAGTACATTCATATATGCACGTAGGCGTAGGAAATATTTTTATTAATATTTATGCACTATAAATTTCTTGGTGAGTGTCTAGCTGTGATTCCCTTATACTTTGTGCGGTTAGGCGCATTAATTATAGGCAGTGTTAAGGTTTTTTTTTTGCCTTGAAATCAAACTGACATAGATTTGATTCAATATATTAACCCTAGTATGCATGCCTAAAAACCGAATTGTATTGTCTGTCGCTTAGTTCTTGCACTCGATGTGTCAAAAAATGATTTGTGAAGCCATCTCTCTGGAATTTATCACTTATGGTTGTGAAATGTTCGGTCTTGGTCGCCTCAAAAAACCGCTACAAGTGGTCGTCAGGTTCCCCTAAAACTGTTAGTCTCTGAAAAAATTAAGTCGTATCATCAACTTGCCTCAAATAGAATAAAACATTCCTAAATCTTACGACTTATAGTGTGTCAAAAAATTGATCGCTAAAAGTAGCATTTTTGGGACACGATAAATAGCCATTAAATCGAAAAGTAACAAAGCAGAAAAGTTTTTACTCATCAAGACGAACACAAGAAAAAAATCATTTTTGAAATCATGGAATAATATCAGGCTCTTAAAAGGTCCTGAAAGCTCCGAAATTTTGACCAATATGGCCTATTTTGCTACTTACCCCATACATTTTTTTTTATCAGTTCTCAATCTTTTTGAAAACTTAAACAGCTTTTCTGGATCTCTAATATCAACAGATTCTAGATGAGAAATATGTGCCCTAAATATGTCAGCTTTGGATTAAAAAGCGCTTAGTAAGTACAGAGAAGGTACAAATTTGTTTATTTTTTTCCTTTTCATTAAATACAAAGATTCCTGCAAAAATCATTCTTATTTCAATTTTGTTTTTATGAAGTACAACGTTTAAGCTTCAGGTTGATCTCTTTTGAAAGTCTCTAAATTGTCAATCGTCTTTGATGATCTTCGGAATCCATTTTCTGCAAGACCCTAGCGTTATAGATTGTTTCTGATTCAGCAAACGGTGTATTTGGAGAAAAGATTTAGTAGCGATCGTTATGGGATCTATTTTCTCGAGGCTCCAGCATGGTTTATCATTTTTGAATCGAAAAAGATGTGGAAGAACCGATTCTTGATCCGAACCGAATTTCACAAAAAATCATGCATGTGGTTATGAGTCTCTAAGACCAATGGAATGCATCTTAGGGTTAAGCAAAGTCTATGAATGAAGTGTCCTATTTTGAGGTGCGCAAATTTTATGAATGAAATATATTAATTTGCAGTGCCTCATTTTATAGATTAAATTAAGTTTAAAAATGTATGTTCGGAATCTAATCCCATGCCCGTATTTTGGTTAAATTATTGAGCGATTTATTGGCGAATAAAATTTGCTCTGTTTAGAAAATATATAAAAATTCCACCAAAAAGAGCTGCTATCATTTATTTATACCACGCGCACCCACCATATCCTAGCTCATTTAAAAATAATTAACATAATACTTACAAAAAACAAAAAAAAAAAAAACTCATGGCCTAGACGAGTTTAAATTGCTGCTTCACCTTGAGTTTGTTAATTCTAGATGTGCTAATTTTAAAGCATTCATGCACTTGTGCAGGTGTATGTGAGCACCTCCATATTAAGAAAAATAGAAAAAATAATCAAGGCCGTTTTTAATAATTTGAAAATCACACGCACTCATACATTCGAAATTCTTCCATTTTCTTTCTAATTTGTGGGGAGGCAGGGATATGTATGCATTTTGTGTCACCAGAACTGCGGGGGTGCATAATTAAAATTAATGAACTTCGCTTTTATCCTTTTGATGGAATGTTCTTTCCATATACCATCAACAATCAACAGCACCAAAACCAACATCATCAACGCCATCATCTTTATTGTGCCAGCGGTATCAGCACCAATACCAACTACCATGAATATGGTATATCATTTCAAAGTGATTTTGCTATATGTGTTTAAAGCCCACTAGGAAAAAATGCGAGACTATGCTAATCAAAACAGCTTTTAATTTCGAGCCTGAAATTTGAACTTTTCTTTTTGGGCTTTCGAGATAAGTTGTGCTTGAAATAACAAAATTGAGATATGTGATTTAGAAAAAAAAGTCTTCCAAATAAGTTTAAAACTTTTATATTATATCTGGAAGTGAAATGAAAGAGAAAGAAAAAGCTAGTAGAATATATTTTAGCTCGTTTCTCAATAATTATGTTTAAACAAAGTGAAGGTAATGCAACGGTAATCGCTTCCGTTTCATTGTTTACTTGACTGCATACGCATAATTTCTTCCGTGAACAACTTACCGCTGGGTCTTTTTGCTCATATGCAAGTGTAAACAGTGAAGGCCATTTTCACACTCGTATATCTGCCTGTCTGTCCACGTGTATGTCTTTTTATGATAGGATTAGTATTAAGTGAAAAGCATGTGACTGTTGTGTTTTAAGTTTTGGCTTAGTTAAAGCATTTTCGCACATTTTTCTGCTACTTCTTTATTGTCTTTCGTAGCATTTTCTTTAAGAAAATTTAATTTTTCATTTTGTTGAAAGTGAGATTTCATAAAATGAATAAATGAATATTTTAAAGCTCACGCCAAATGCCATTCTTCAAATTTCACAACTGGTTTTTTGACAGCAGCGCATGTCCTTTTTAAATTTATATGTTTTTTTTTTTCAATTCATTTATTGTTGATATTAAATTCTTCGAAATTTTTTGTTTGGCTTCTGTACTTCATTCAAATTCACACTCAAAATTACGCGTATTGTGTATGAATTTAATCCTTTAATTCCAGGGAATATCTTTCTTTCTTTTTTACTCAAAACGCTTTATTGCTGTTGCTATTGAATCCAACATGAGCTGATTTGAAGGGCGCGCGTTCGTTAAAAGCAAACGAAAGAAGGAAGGGAAAGTTCTTGCTTGACCTTTTAGTTTCATTTCAATCGAGACTGAGAATTTTTATGGAAATGTATTATTAATTTTGTAAATTTTTTTCCAACGTCTTTTGCATTTTGTTTTTACGTTAACGCACATTTTTTTTGTTTCTACTTCTCCGACAATTCTTCCAAAGTAATTAATCATAACAATTTTTTTGCAGTTTATTTTATGCCAAATGTTGCAGAAAAATGTTTGTTTCATTTGAAGCGTGAAGCAGTCTTTCTTGCCTTTTAACCTTGACATTGAATTTTATTACTCAGCTGGTTGTTGTTGTTGTTGTTGGGTGTTCTTGGTAGAGTTAGTTGCTGTTGTTATGGTTGTTGTTGTTACTTTAATTAAGCATAAATAAAATTTAAACGTCTGGTGCTATTCACCTTCAATAATGTGCTGGTTGTTGTTTTCATTTTTTGGTTTTGCAGTTTTAATGTTTTAAAAATTGCAATTTGCGCTTCAAATGATTTTGATGATGTTGAAGAAACCGCAAAATTAACATCAATAAATTATACGAATTTGTTTTTTTTTTTTAAATATATTCTGTTTCATTTGATTTTAACCCTTGACTTTGGCCCACTCACTAGTGGCTTTAGAGATTAGGGTAGGAAATATTTAGAAATTTGTTTGCTTTCACTGACAAATCTTTTATATTAAATTCTGTTTCATTTTCATTATTAAGAAAGGGAGAAGGAGGAGGAAAGAGATCTTAGAAAGAGGTGTAAAAGTGTCGAGTCCAGGTCAGCATATAGAATCCTATACATTCTTAAATCGCTTTTGATTTTCATATTTTCCATTCGTATTCAAAATATAATTGCACATCCAATAAATATGAAGATCACAGGGTTTTTAGGTTATAAGATATTGCTCAGAAAATACCATGCCTTGCCGGTTGATTCTGTGAATTATTGTATTTTGTCCCATTATAAACGAACTTGTTTCAACACAGACCGTGTTTCTATATAAATCTGAAATCATAACACTGATCAATTTGCTTATTTTATTCTTAGAAGAGCTTGTCAAACATCTGACCAGTGACAGTCAACAAATAGCGACTCTTATAATCAGTATTGCGGTTGGTCCGAGTTGGCCATGGCTCGAAATTTAGAGTTTTAGAACATATATTTTCGTAGCCTCCGTCTGCATCAAAAAGAAAACTTTTCGTAATTTTGAGAATTGGTCAAGAAGAACTTTAGAGCTTTAATATTTCGTTAGTATAAAGAATGCCCACTACTGATGGTTTGTAGAATATAATAACATTTGATTTCCTAGTAGTTTCAAGAATACTGTCCTAAAATATTAGTGAAAAATACGAAGTAAAACGAAAGTAATACATACAAAGAGATCTAACGTCCAAAAATAAGTTTTTGAGAAAACAGCTTCAAAATTGTTATTTAGGAGTTTTAAAGGTCGCTAATTACGAATCTGATATAAGATTGTCAAAATGGCGGATCCAATATGACCAATATTTTTTTAGAAATTAATCGGATTCGAATGAGTTTCAATCATTAGTCGAAGGTTTCTGAAGACGTTAATGAGGACTCTGACATCAGATTTTCAAAACTTAAAATGGCGGATCCAATGGCCGACTATTTTTAAAGTTCATCGGATTCACTCGAAACTCGTTACTCGGGGGTTTTCAGTGCCGCTGATTACAAAGCTGACATTAAATTCGTAATCAATGATCCTAAAAATCCTCTATGTACTAGTTTCAACCGAAACCGATAAATTTTTCAAAATTCTGCCACCATATTGAATCCGTCATTCTGTATTTTCAAAATCTGATGTCTGATTCGTAATCAGCAAACCCGAAAACCACCAAGTAACGGATTTTAAGTTAATCATTTCAATTTTTGAAAAATCGTCCGCCATATTGGATACGCCATTTTGAATTTTGAAAAACTGAAATTCAATGTGTTTCCGGATGTTGAAAATCGACGAAACTCGCATAGCTCAAGCCAATAGAAGGAGCGGAGAACATAGTGAAAAAGCACGTACAGCGAGAAAAAAGGCCCAATCAGACCATCAAGAGAAGTTTTGGCAGAACTTGAAGACCTTCGGTATGCATTAGAGATGGTAAAATAGAAGTAATTTTCATATAAAAAATAATGTTTTTAATTTTTAAACGTAAAAATTGGTTTAAAAAAAACTTCAAACGCGTTTTTCTTAAAATTATGTTTCTAAACTGAACTGATTTTGAAAGATTTATGTGTTTGATTTGCTATCATCATGACTATAAGTGAAATCTCAAAAATGGAAATATTCCCTCCCTCAAAAAGTCAATTCTTTTTCCAATTTTAAACTGCAATGTCTCCTTAAACGAATTTGTGTTTCCTTGCACTAATGCACCACACACATTGACGACGGCAGCTACACGACTACATCTGTCAAATTATAAAAACAACATGTTCTTATGGAGACGATTATTTTGGCGACGACACGACCACATGACCACCGAACACAATATTGTGGCTGTAGCCAATTTTAAATCTATTTCTAATTTGACAAGCGACAGAGAGAGAAGAGAGTTTGCTTTGTTTGAACCGTTTATGATAAATAAATGTTCGTTCATGGCAACCGAATAGAAACGTTTGTGGAAAACGTTTTTCGGTTATTGTGAAAGAATTGAACCGTTTATGATGAATAAATCTTCGTTCATGGCAACCGAATACAGTCGTTTATGATAAATAAATGTTCGTTCATCATGAAAACATTCCATGAACGAAGTTCGTTTAATGAAAATTTCGTTTCTGAGAAACGAATTTTTTCTTTGCGTGTAAGACACCATCACATTTTCTAATAACTCCTTGTAGGTTTCGGAGTTTATTTTTGCTGTGATGTGTTCCCCAAAACATTACAGTTCCTCCACTGAAATAGCATTTTGACCGTACAACGCAGTGTTTGTTCAAATTATGCCAATATAAACTGTAACAGTTCGGCCCTTGTACATTAAACTTTTTTCATCCAAAAAAATAACATTTAGCTATTCTTAACGCCAGGGACATGAATCTACATGCAAACTCCAATCGCTTGGCCTTATGAGCATCAGTCGAGCGTGATTTTCCCTTTTGTTTTGTTGAGTTTTTGAACTTAAAACTCGTGGAAAATGTCGGGAAGTGACAAAGACCCAATTTGCCCTTGATTTGTCGCAAAGATAACAGATTTTGGGTTCCTTCGTGACGGATTTGTCCATTATGGCGCTATGTTAGCTTCGTGTTTCCCCTGGTTGGAGTTTTAGCGCCATATTTTTTGCCTTTCTTCAAAAAATTTCATATTACTCCCTCACTCCTGCCGATTCTGTTCGCAATTTGCCTGTTGGAATAATTCGCGTCTTTCAAAATTCTGATTATTTGCTGTTCAGAATAAGTCAGGTTTTTCACCCTTACACATGGCTATAAAATCTATGAGCTTAACGTATTTGAATTATATGGAAAATTATATCATATCTTTTTTAGGTACAATCGGGCTCGAAAAAGTAAAATTTTTACATAATTTAGGCCCTTTCAAAAAACTTGAAATATCAACACTGGTGCATACTCCTTAAACTAACTACTATTTCTGAGTCATTCAGAAGCATTTTTAAGGTAATTTATAAAATCATGAAATATTTTCAATTAAATTTGTTATTTATACGGGTGCATGAAAATCAATTTTTAGTGTCATGGTCAAAAATAATTTTTTGGCATTCAAATTAAAAAATACTAAAACAAAAAGAAGAAAAAGTCACATATGCAATTTGTGATTTGAAATTAGTATTGAAAGAGAAATGAAAAGAGAAACAGAAAGTGAGCGAAAACGAAGAAGCGAAGAGAGAGGGTAGACAAATCAAAAACATAAAATGCAGTGAACCGAATAAATGCAATTTAAGCCAAAAACAAATGAAAAATGAACGAATAAATATAAATTTTCATAAAGAAAACTATTGTGAGTCTTCATTTTATATGCAACAGAAAAAAAAAAACGAAAAAAACAAAAAATAGAAAAAATATAGAAATGCTAATAAAAAATGAGTCACACATACCGAAAAGTAGCAATTTCATAAATACACACCTGCTCAAAATAATAGTTACACATTAGAATTCTAACTTCAAAAAAACAGAAAATTACTTTTATTTAACATTTTCAAAACAAAACAAACACACATTATTTCTTTGATTTTATACATATAAAAAAAAAAATAGTTTCTTTAATATATAGTGTAAAGTACAAAAGTTGAGATCGATAAATATTTATTTTGCCTAAATCAGCCTGCTCATAAAAATAACTACACTTATGCTTTATAGAAAAGTACAAAAAAATTAACAACGGTAAGAATAGTTTTGTATATATTTTTAATTATTTATCTAATAACCTGTATATCCACCTCCATGTTGGACTACTTTCACGATTTTTTCGGCATGCTGTTGATTAAAGTCTGACAGGATTGCTTGAGTATGTCAAATAACATTTTTCGAGCAAATTGTCACAACTGCTGCTTGTTTTAAAAAAGTTTGCTTGGACAATTTGTTTTTAAACTCTCCCCACAGGTTTTCTATCGATTTCAAGTCCGGGGACTCAACAACAAATCGACTTAATGGTCGTCAAAGTATTTTTTTTTACCAGCATGGGATGTGCTTTGGGTCGTTATATTGCTAAAGGACTCAATGCAAAGGCATGTTTTTCTCAGAATAGGTTAGCATCACATTTTCCAATTGTTCCTTGTATTCGGCGACAGTTATTTTATTTGTTGTCAGGTATATAGGACATATCCATGAAAGGTAACACCCCACATCGTAATACTTCTACCTCCATGCTTCATTGTTTTTTTTTTTTTGTTAAACAAACATGAAACATCTTTGCCTTTCAGGCGTCGAACATTCCTTTCTTCATCGCTTCCAAAGAGATTTACCTTAGTTTCGTCACTCCATAAAATATTTCTTCATTTTTTTTTTTGCTTTCAGGTCCTTACCAATTTTCGCGGTCCTTTTTTTATAGTTTAGCTTCATATACAATATTTTTTTTGCATTAAGGGAACTTTTTTGGCTATTCATCCTGGTGGGTTGACTTTTTATAGCCGTTACCAAATTATTTCAGCACTATCCTCGTTTCCAATTTTTACTGCAATCGCCTTTAATGATTTAAATGGGTCCTTTCTGCTTTAAGTGACTATATGTCGATCAAGCGTTGTGTTCGTTTTTGAAGGCCTACCTTCGATTTTCTCTTTTTTATCACATTTCTGACAAAATTATGAGATATGTTAGTAAGTTCACCATTGCACCGAAGAAATTTCCCATATTTTCTCAAGTTGGAAACCGATCGGGGGTTTTTCGTCAGTACGATGTAATTTACGACCCATATGAATAAGAATTTCCATTATCAATTCATGTCGTTTTGCAAAAAATATTAGAGAAAGCTTACCGTTCTTTAAAAAAAAAATCAGAAAAAATGTAATATTAACTTTTATTAAAATGTATTAAATTACACTATTATTTTGAGCCGGCCAATTTGTAGTTCATTCACAGAAAGTTCAAGTAAATCATATATTGAGGATTTACACTTTCTATTTTGTTGACAACAGCGTTGCTAGATTATGCTGTTTATATTTTTTTCTCCACAATTTACCGTTTAAATTTCCAAAAAAGTTGTGCAGAGGAGTTAAAATGAATAGTTATGAAGTGTAACTATTATTTTGAGCAGGTGTGTATGTGTGAGTGTGAAAGACAAAGCAATGAATGCAAAGAGTAAATACTAACGATATACTTTATAGTAGAAAATTCAAATAACTAGTTGTCATATACGAGTGTATACAATAAATATTTTTTGTAAAAATGTGTACAAATAAAATTTGAATTCCTTTTTGGCACATAAATTGGATTATAAATATGCATGATATGTACATGTAAGCACACAATTCCACACATACATACATATGAATTTAAATGCGACAATGAAAAAAGACAATACTAAATTGCTACAAATAAAAACGCCAGAATGCAATGCAATAATGCAGCACATAAAAGTTTGTGGTGGAAAATAAAACAAAAAGGATATTTATATTCATTTGTACTTTAATATGTGTGATAAAAGATACACACATACATGGATATGTATGTATACATATTTCTACGAGTAGGTACCTCCTCTTCTCGATTACAGTTTACAATAAATGACAGTTAAATAAATATAAGTACCTACATAAAAAAATATATTTATTATTTATGCATCACTTACTAGTAAATTTATCATCATTTTATATACATCATTCGTAACTACTCATATATTAATTTATATTAAAAAATATATGATGCAAGTTTTTTCTTATAGCTTTCAATATTTTTATTAATGCAATTTACTATAAAAATATTGTTGACATTTAATCTCTTAAGTTTACACCCTATAGAACAAAACAAAATGTGCATACAAATTTATACTATCATACTTCAAATTACATCGAAATTGATATGTATTTTTATTATTTTTATTTTTTATTACTTATAGCATTCACCGAGTTTTACAAGTAGCACTGTACATATACCATTACAGAGAGAAAATATCCCACGTTATGCTTTCAATTGACCAATCGTTAACATAGGCTTCCATTAGCTGAGAAGTAATACTCTCAATATGCGCGTGAGAGTAAAAAGTTAAGAGCAGAATAGTGTTGATTCCTTGCCCACATAGCATCGATACTTTTACTCATTACTTGTATCGCCCTTATCTCTTCCCACCATAAATGATACAATAAATATCTTCGAACTGCTCACTAAGGAATGTGTTTCAGAATTCGGAATATATAAAAATACAAAGACAAATATCAAAAAACAAAATTTAGGCCTCGGGCACGTCTGCAAAATATCTTCACGATTGATAGATGATTAACCCGATAAATAATTTTCATGGTTTGTAATTCAATTTTCAGACGCATACCACGCAAAGAAAAAATTCGTTTCTCAGAAACGAAATTCATTCATGGAATGTTTTCCTGATGAACGAACATTTATTTATCATAAACGACTGTATTCGGTTGCCATGAACGAAGATTTATTCATCATAAACGGTTCAATTCTTTTACGATGAACTAAAAACGTTTGCAATAAAATGCAATATTTCTATGAAAAATATAAAAATGAAAGCAAAAACAATTTTCATATATACATTGGCATTTTATTGTGGTTTTTGTTTAAATAAAATTTTCTGATTAAAAACTGGAAAAAGTATATGAAATTTACATAAAATTATATTATTACAATTTTTGTATTATTTATTATAAATCACACACTTTTATTAGTTTTTTATAAGCACCACGCACTTTTTTATAGAGAAAAAGAAATGTGATGAAATAATTTCAATGCACAACTAAAATTCTTCAATAATGCTTTGACAAATAATACTCCGTTATGTTGTGTTGATTTGTTGTTGTGTGGAGTTTTAATGAAAGCGTCGCTGCTGCTTTTTTTTGAGACGAGAGCGAGATGAGAGGAAAACGAAAATAAAAAGAGAAGAGACTTGTGGACTTTCGTTTAGCAGAAACGTTTTTTTTTTATTTGCCAGAAAAGAAAATTGCCTTAATTTTATCGTGAACGAATTTTCGTTCATCATAAAATTGTTAATCTTTTGCAGAAAACGGTTTTGGTTTCTGCAAACACTGCAACGTTCCTCAGACACGTTTTTGTTCAGTGTTAAAGTAATATATTCTCCACAAACGGGCGATAAACGTTTTTTTTCTTGTATCGTGTACTGGGTGAAAACTGAAAGTAACAGACAGGCTAAATTCTTCCTACCAAAAATGTCTTACCAAAGGACTAGGAAAATACTTCAGCTTAAAAGATATCACATAAGGGTGGTTACGGGCTTCCTTACAGGACACTGCCAAGCAAGGAAGCAACTCTCCAACATAGGCATAACCAGGGAGAGTATCTGTAGGAATTGTAACGAAGAAGACGAAACAGCAGACAGAACACATATTGTGCCGCTGTGAAACTTAAGCTTGAACTAGACAGGCTCACTTCGGTTACCCTTACTTAGAATCGAAGGATATTGCTGAAATTGCAATTAATTCGCCTAAAGAGATAGCCACTTATGTGGAGAAAACTAAAATCATGGGTGATTTTTAATTTTAGAGGTTTATCACAAAAGACCCAGTGTCTGGTCGATGTGACCAGGTGACTGGGTCCCTACTCAACTAACAATCTAATCTATCGTCCCAAGAGACTCAATCCAAATGGAAGTACTTATTGAGAACTATTGGATATATTTCCAACAGCTCAAAACATGTTCGCAGAGCATGGCTTACTATCGCATAATAATTAGAGATTTCAAAATACAAGCTAAAATCTTGATGTGCTTTTTACATATTTCTTTAACATCCTACCTTTTACTATTTTATGAAAACTCTCTCTTTTCATTTTTCCTTGCCTTCCTTGCATTTTCATATTTTTCACGTACATATTTACGTTGTTTTTGTTATGTTAAAACAAAAAACATCAAAAGTTTACTATGGAATTTTTAATTTTCTTGTTTCGTTAGAAAGAATCGCGTTTATTTTCTCAAATATTTATTTTGCTTATTTGCTGCAGTTTTACTTGTTTATCTTGTAATTTGTTATGATATTCTGTTGTTGTTTTTGCTGATACTGTTGATGCTGTCTCAGTAGAAATACAATTTTAAGACATTTAAATACATAGTTAACTTTAACGTTGCTGCTGCTCGTATGCAAATGTTGCAGAGTTTCATCTTCATCTTCTGCAACTTTTTTTTATTATATTTTCTTAAATTAGAAATTTTACTATTATGCAAATATTGCCATTTATAATTGTATAAAATGAACTTACATAATAAATTTGGAAATTGCATAATTATATTAATATTCATTCGTATTTCTTCTGCTTGTAAATTATGAGTTATGAAAGTAGAAAGATATAATTTGAACTATTACAAGTATTACAATATTGTATGCTATATAAAATTGCTTGTACTAGAGAATAAGTTATTCACTTATTTTCGTTTCAAATTAAAATTAAAATTCTCAATTATCATTTGCTTCTTTAAGTAATTTCATAATTTCTATAAACTAATTTCTTTGGATTAGTTTCTAATAGACAGAATCGATTGCACATAAATTGAATATAAATAATTGTTGTTCATTGCATTTAAATATAGAGTATAAACTAATGTACGATACAGCAATTTTGAAATTCTTTTTAAACTAAGTAAATAATTGAAAAGTGTAATTCATAAAGTTTTCTGCTAATGAATTAAATTAAAAAAAAAAAAAATGTAATTTGCTCATTTATTGAAGTTAAAATCCTAGTCTAAAACTAGCACTAGTTCTTGCAATTAAATTAATGGACTAAGAAATAATATCATCAATATATAAGGAGAAAAAAAAAACGTAGGTAAAAGGGAAGAATAAAAAAAAAAATGGATGTGTGCAAGGCACGCAAGATATTTGATGTGTAAACAGTTAAGCTAACTGAATGTCATATACATAAGCTCACATGTGTATAGCCATATATAGGGATTTAATGTATAATTTATATGCTTAGGTAATTCAAATTAAAACAATTATTTTATAAACTTAAAAACTTATTAGATATCATTATCTTTTATATATATAATAACCCAATTCACCATAAATTGCAAATGGTCTTGCATCATTGCAAATGCAAATTTTTATTCCATATCACATATATTTGTTGTTGTGTTAGCATAAATATTTTGCAATTGCACCAAATCGTGAATAGGGCTGATATGTTGTAGTTGCATTATTTTTCTTTTACTCAATGCATCGGGATCTATATGCTCGCATATACGCAGCTGCAATCAAATTTTTTTTTCGCGCTTTAAGTTTTTCTTCCTGTCGATTTGAAATTTTATTAGATATGAAAATTTTACATAACGTCGCCTGAGAATTGATTTGGCGTATAGGTATATGAATTTGTACACACATACGTCAAATCAATCCACAGGCGACGATAAGTGCTTTCCACATTTAACCTTAGGAAGGCAACAGGGATGACTAGTCACCCCACTACTTTTTAAAAGCACCGCAAAGAGAGTTGTCTTAACTGCATTTAATAAAAATAAAAAAGAATGTATTTTTATTGAAGTAAATAAGTGATTTTATAATAAATAAGTCTGATTTTTTCTGTTTAACATATTTGCTATTTACATAGATAAAAAAAAGTGTTGTCTTTTATAATGCCGTGATTTGCTATCATTATCACTACGTTTTGTTTATACATTTATTGAAACCTAGATTCCTTATTACTTCTCATTTTGTATTGTTTTTGTATTTTAAAAAATATTTAATTTTAATGCAATCTAACTAACCGAATGCAAAACCTATCAAACGCCTGTGTTTGCTACGGCGACTTCTCTGTTTGTATGGTATAGTCGATCTCCATACGTTTAACACCAACAAATAATTCTGCCACGAATAAATGTACACACACATTTTGTTTTCGTATGTACATATATGTGTGAGTAAATTGATCGGAACATAAACAAACAAACTCCGCTCGTATTTTAATTTCTCCCTCTCTTCTTCTCTTTGTTGTTTAGAGTAGCACAGTCATGCCGCGCAGTAGTGTGAGCGAGAAGGGAACTGGACGTTACAGTTATCTTACATCGTACGATACAGTTATTGTTACATTTTACAAATTTGAAATTTTGCCCATACCGTGAGCTAAAATGTTTACACATCAAAAAAAAATTAGAAAACGAACATCGCAAATAAAGAAAATTTTTGTAGGTCGGGCATTAACACCACAACTTAAACCCGGTGCATTTTATGAAATGGGTACAAAAAAGATTGTTAATAGTACATTATTAACACTACTTTTATTACTTAGTACTAATTATAATTTTTATTTTGTTATATTTTATTTACAATAAAAAATATAAGTAATATTATTTAATATGTTTTCTTTATTAGCAAATACCTTGAACATGTTAGGAGTTAATAAATAATATAAAAAGCAGAAACTAATTCTTCCTATGTATATGCAATACTATGCAAATTATTTTCTTATAAATTCTCACTTAAAAATTGATCCATGAAAATACAACGTTGTTGTATCAAAACAAATGATTGCCCAATTGTCAAAGTTCCTCTTACTTGTCAAAATGCATCTACCATCTTATTTCTTCTGCCATGGGATAACCTATGGATGTGTGAAGTATAATAATACACAGTAGGCTAAAGAGGGACACTATTTTAGAACTATTTCAAAATAAAATATCAAAAATTACTAGTACATAAAGCTGCACATGCATGTACTACAAATCCACAGTTGGAAAATTTTTGTAAAATTTAAAATAAATGTGAGAACTGAATTGGTAGTTTTAAAAAAATTTTACACTATTGGCAAATCAATGTGTTATCGAAATTATGTCCTTCACGATAAAAATGCATTGAATAATATTTATTTAAAAAAATTTAAATTGTTCAGTAAATTTTTTGTCATTTTCAGCCATTTTTTTTAAGTTTAGATAAAAAAATTTCAAAAACAAAAATTTTTCCTAAAGCTTTAATACATTTATCCACTTTTGTCCTTAGTCTGAAAATGAATCGCAATTATTAACATAGGAAAAAAAGTTCCCCAATATGGAGATTGGTCTCATTTCCTCTGATATTTTTATTTAAAACTACCATATTTCATAAAAGATATTATCACATCTAAGTCGTCGTTCTTCATTAACCATAATCTGTTAGTTGTTAGGGTCATCATATTTTCTTCGAATGAAAACCCCCCGCCTCCCCCCCCAAAAAAATAATCCTGGCTACGGCCCTGTATAAATATTTACTTAAAACTGAAATTAACAAAGAAGATAAACTATTAGTGTCGCCATGCAACAATTTTAATTCGAATTTAAAGATTAAATTTTTAAATAATAATTCAACAAAAATAGTAAATTTATTAGTAAATATTAATGAGTCCTTAACAGTTTGCATACATTTGTCTGTCTGTACATAAATCTCTTTATCATTAAAATTTAATAAGCTTTCAGATTTTTCTGCTCTCATGTCTCACAAAATCATATATAAAAATAATTCTAAATAAATCTTGGATTTCTTAAAAAATAATAACAATTAAAAGGTATTATTAGGTATTATTATTTTTATTTCTCTTTTTTTTTCTTCTCTCTCTTTACAAGAATTAATGATTAATAAATTTCTTTTTCTCTTTCTCTTTACAGCGAAACGTAAGTGCATAATGAAGATATTTTTATATTTTTCTGATTATTATTTCTACGTAAATTTTAATTCTATAAAATAAAAGAATGCAATGTGGGTAACTTGGGAAACAAACTTTTAAGTATATGATATGCTGAAGGATAATACCTGCAGATATTTACATACTATATATTGCATTTTAATAATATAAATGCAATCAATGTAGATGCAAGTGTGTACGTATATAAATACTTCAAGTGCTGTGAGAAAAAGCTAATAGATTAAATTCAATATCCAGTGAGTGAGTTCAGCTTGATATTCCACATGCTCTACATATATACATACAAATATTTCAAAAGAATAAATGAATACGCCAAGCAAAAACCAAACAAATCAAAATGAATTGAAATTCCTTTATAAATTTTTATATATGATATTTTAAGCTGCTATTATTTTCCGCTATTACTAACGTGTTTCTCAATGCATTATGTCTGTGTATTTGTGTTGTTTTTACGCGTTTCCTCCTCACTACAACCTGCGTGCTGCATGCCATGCCGTCGCCACAGCATTTTCATATCATATTTTCCACATTCCATCCCCTCTATTCGTAGGTATGAAGAAGAAAACGCAAACAAAAAGAATCTCGGAAGCATGCATTTCTCTATCAACAACAATTTCCTAATATGACTTCAGGTATAGACAACTAGAAATTGGTACGTACGTTCATACGTTGAGTGTGTACGACGACGATGATGATGACTATTGAAATTGGTATGGCAAGCATGAAAAGCCCGTAAGCCGTAAGCGCGTTTATCTATTTCAGCAGTTGTTATAGAACCTAGAAAAATAGAAAAAAGTAGGTACTATAACATATATATATATAAAATAAAACGGAAAAGGAAACAAAATTATATACCATATATGTATATATGTAACTATACAAACACATACACGCACGCACACACACGTCTCTCACTTATGCTGAAAGTATTTTGAAACGCACTCATATACACACTTATATACACTAGCGAATCTAGATATTTTTTTTTGTTTTATGACCAACCAATGTATGAGAATGGGAAGAGGTTTCCCCAAAACACCCTCCTTGGATCCGCTAGTGTATACATACATATGCACTTAGCGATGAGAGCGAAACAAACATCAATTTTATTATTATTTTATATTCAATACGGCAATGTTTTTTTCTTTTTCACGAACCTGCCGCTATAGTCTCCATGCTAGCGCTGGTAGCTTAACGCAGCAGCTACGTGGAAGGTAACAATTGTACAGGTAATATAAGGTATAACCACCAAATTTCAGATATTCACCTAATAAAATTTAACCAATTCAGTTTTGAAAATTTTTACAACTCAATTTCAAGAATTTTGCTTTTGAATTTTAGAGGGTGTTGTAGTTTTTGGCTCACTCCGAGAAAATAAGGTGACCAGATTTAAATAAAAATTAAAAATATTTCTATGCCACATCAAGCGCAATTCATTATGAGTATTCCATGAGTTGTAGAATTTATTATAAGTTAAATGTAAAATGTGCATTTTTTTTTAATTTTTCTAATTTCTCCATGTTTTTTTTTTTACAAAAGCTTAGTAAAAAAATAAAAATTTAATATTAGATCATAAAAAAAAAGTATTTTCGGTTTTTCTGCCAATGTTTAAACAAAAATCTTCTTTGTTAAAAATCAATTTTAATCAAATACATATTAATCATTATTATGTATGATCTTCCGCCATTTTTCCGGTTGCTTAATAATTTCTTCGGTGTAAAACTTCTGTGGTTTATCGGCGAAAAACTTGCCCAAGTGATTTTCGGCTGTTCTTCTGTCGGCCAATTTTTTTTCATTAAGAGAGTTTTGCAGAGACCGAAACAAATGGTACAATATCCGAGCCATACGATAGGTGCAACGAAAATTCTTATCCAAGCGCAGTCAATTTTTGGTGGGTCACCAAAGATGTATGTAGCCTGGCATTATCATGGTGGAACACAACACCTTTCGTTCAAACGGTCGAGTTGTGAGCGGTAGAGATCAAAATTGACTGTTTGGCCAGATTGTAACAGCTCATAATAAACAATTCCTTTCCAATCCCACCAAACACTCAACATAACCTTGTTTGCCGTCAATCCAGGCTTTGAAGTCGGTCACCGGCCTTTGAACATGATTTTTTTCGTTTAATATTCTCGTATTTAATCCATTTTTCATCGCCCGTAATGATTTGCTTAAAAAATGGTTCGATTTCGTTGCGTTTTAGCAGCGTTTGACTGTTGGTAATTCGGCCAATCAAATTTCTTTATGTTAATTCATGTCGCACCCAAACATCGAGCTTCTTTGAGTAGCCAGTCTTTTTTAAGTGATTCAAAACTGTCATGTGGTTGATGTTTAGTGCATCCGCTATCTCCTGACAGTCTTGCTCCACCTGTTGCAAAGCTTCATCTACTTTTTCAGTGATTGGCTGGCCAGAGCAAAGGTGCATCTTTGAGATCGTAATTTCCGGAACGGAATCGCGCAAAACAAAGTTGCACGGTACGTTCAATCATAGCATCCTCACCGTAAACAGAACAAGTTTTTTGGCATTTTTTTACAGCGTTTTTATCTTTTTTTATAGTAAAAAAGCATCACGTAGCGTATTTCTTAAAAAATTTCACTCATTTTCAAATCAATGCAACTTTTTACAAAAATGACGAACTACAAAACTGTTTTCGCAAAAAATGTAACTTGAAATGTCACCTTTCAAACGCGTGTTTCGTTTGACAGAATCGGATCAATTGTGTCAGATGTATAGCCATTAACACAATCTTGTGACAAAAACCGAATATATTTTTTATATGACCCACAATTTCTACATCAAGCTTGTTACTTTATCTGGTTAGATTTCTCATTTCAAATGAAAAATAATTAATTTTACTATTTTTTGCTGATTTTCAAAACCACTTCCCAAAATAATAGGTATGTCTCTTCACCTGGCCTGTAAGTCAGGTGAAATACAATATTTTAAAATAATGTAAATGCAATTTTAAAGTCAAAATATATGGAAATGCTAAACAGTGATTACTTTTGAAAAGAAATTACTTTTGAAAAAAAATCCGGCAATAATAGGTTGAGAGAATTTAATCCACGTGATTCAATATAAGTGTTCAAAATGGGGTACCGAAAAAACTGGCATAATATGGAAAAAAAGTTCGAACTGAATAGTAAAGACCACACAATTCAGCATGAGCTTTCGGAGTCTGCATTGGAAAAATCGATACCATCCTTGTTTAAAATTCAGAGATTTTTCTGAATGGTGAGTGAGAAATTCACATGAGTTGGCATGATTTCTTTCATTATAAATGTGAGCCCAATCCAAACAATTTGGCTTGAATTTTGTTGTTTTTTTTTTAACGGCATTTTATGTAAAATAAGTTAACATATCTTCAGATTAGGATTGAATTTTCTTTTTAATAACAGAAATACTTTTTTTTCTTAGTTTGTATTGTGTGGGGAGAAAGTGCAGATAATTTGGTTTAGTGTGAGGGCCACATCTACACGATTCGGTTTGAGTTTCCTCAGTAAAAGTCGAGATGTATTTTTGCTTGTTTGTTATTTAATTGGTACATATTACATATAAGAATAAAAAACCAAAATAATTGTCTGAGTAGTAGAGAGCCCAATCCACACGATTCAGCATATATAATTTAATATTTCAATCGTTTTTTTAATTAAAATGTTTACGTTTCTGTAGTTTATAAGAATGAAAGTGAAAGGTGTACAATATTTGCTACTTACACCTTATACATATTAGAAAAAAAAAGATTGAATTTCGTACTGTCACATCACATGCTTGTATGTCATGCACCTACATATATATATATTTATGTTTGTATGTAGTAGTGATACCGAAATCTACAGCTTGGCATATACCTGTGTATGTACGTAAAACAATAAAGGCATTTTTATTATTTTTCCGCCAAAAGCAAAATGTTATGATAACATTTATAAAAATATAGACAAAAAAATAAATAGCAACAACCACAACTACAACAATAACAATATCACAAAAGTAAATATACACAGACAATATAAAAATCACGGCATGATATACTATTGCTATTTATGTATTTGTTTTTGCTTTCAACGTTTTACGTTTATGTCGGCTTTGAAATCTCAGCAACGGAATCACCGACGACGTTATCGAAATTGTTTTGTACTACTGAGTATTGACAATTTACATGCAGCAATGAAATGAAAGCAACCAACTCTTTCCGTTTCCGTGTTTTCCACGCGCAACTTCCTTCACTTTCTCTCTATACTTGAATATCTATTGCCTGAACATTATATATTTATACTTAGTCATTCTCATCATTATCATCGTCATCATATCAACATCAACAACAGTGAGACTGTCTGACATCAATTTGAAAAAACACCTTCAACGAAGACGTGAATACTTTGATGATTTAGAAATGAATGAATGACTGATATTCATTCTGATACCGTTACTGACATCTTATGTCAAAATCATATCGTATTTTGTGCACCTTGAATGACTTTAACATTGTACGTTGCTGTGGTTGTTGTCGTTGTTGTTGTTACTGTTGTTGTCTATTTGTTGTTGCTGCTTATTGTTAGGTTCTTATGATGAGCCACGCACAAAATGCGCCCGTCAAATTCTTTTGATAAGTATTTATTTTATGTGAAATTGATTTGTTGATGAACGCTATAAATATGAGAGATACTTTGATTTGATTTTATGGCACACAAACTTATAGGTTCGTGTTTGCTATATAAATTTTCTTACTTATTGTTTAAAATGTTATTATCTTTTTTGCAATTTTTAAAGGGAATTACTTTTGGAATAGAGTCAGTAATTGAGCGGAAATTTAACCTTTAGCTATAAAATTGAGGTGTCATTTCGATTAGTGGTTGCGTAAATATTTTTAGAACAGAATGTTCCAATTCAGATTACCGTTTTTTAATTCGGTTTTTAGATAAATTTGCACGTTTTCAATAAATATATTGAATCATATGATTTAATCATAAATTTCTCTCAAGAAAATTCGCACTAAACAATGAGACCTAATCCAATACGGAGGCATGTTTTTCAGTATTAAATTTAATAAAAAAAGAGATCTAAATCGGAACAAATCTTGGGTTTGTATATCAATCAAAAGAGAAGGATGTAACGAATGTTAAAAAATCTGTCATATTCCAAATTCTGTAAGAAAATATTTAGATTAATTTAGAAAATAAAGTTTACATTCAAAAATTGGCAAAGCCAAACAAAGTTGCATAAAAAAGTGATCTGGATCCGAATAAGAATATCAAAATTTAGTGAATGTTTCGTTTGTAGCGATTGCGAAAGCTGAAATCTGTTACATCACTAATTTTCAACATCAGATGTGATGAAAAGAGTAGCTCTGAATTAGAACATGGAATGATTTTCAATATAAGATACCATAAAAAGGGGAAGCATGATTTTAAATATAGTCTCAAGAAAAGAAGCCTGAATCGGAATTGGTAAGTTACTATCAGACGAAACAAACTGAAAATGTTTTTCAACATCAACTGCAATAAAAAAGGAGGTCTGAATTGGAACAAAGCATACATATTGTTCAATACATGATGCAATAAAAGAGGAGGTCTAAATTGGAACAAGATTAGGTTAGGTAGGAGCAGCAGCCTTCTGCTTGAAAGCATACTTAAAGACACGTTAGGTTCATTGTGATAACATAGTACGGCGCGACTCCCCCATTTATAGAGTGGAGAACCACGAGGATTCCATAATGAATCTAGCTATGCACTTAATATTTATGATAGCTCGGGCAGACTATTAAAAAATAGAAGGAGTTTTAGAGTCCTCCTCACTAAAGATGGGTATTCGCATATGAAGTAGAGGGCTGTCTCTTGTTTCTCGGAGCCGCAGCCTCTATATAAATCAGTGAATGGTAGTCCTAGTCTTGCAACATGTTTTGCTATTACGCAGTGTCCCGTAAGCACCGAAGCCATAATGATGATGGAGTTTCTGCTAAGATTGAATAGTTGTCTACTCCGTCTATTATCCATAGTGGTCCATGTTAGCCTGTTAGTACCACAAGTATGTTCCGCTACCCAGGATCTTTTTGCTTTATTCAGATAGTTTTGCTTAACCCAAGAAGAATACCAGTAGTGTAGGAAGGTTATTTAACGATAACCAGCGAACCTCGTCTAGCTTCGCAATTACCTGAAATATCCATTTGTCTAGGTACCCAATATAAGTAGAACTGCGAGTGACTCGACAAAAAGTTTAGTGAAGATTAGCGATTAAGAACAAGCTTTGATGCTTGTAAAAACACCGGCAAAGTGCTTGATTGCTGCTTGGCTTGGTTGTCTATGCCACAGACGACTCTTTCCTCCAGTTTGGACCCATCTGTATAGATGTCAATTGAATTGTCAGTCAGCACTTTGTCATTAATCCATTCCTCTCTACTAGGGATGTGTGAGAAAAACATGTGGTTTAAATTAGGGATAGAGCAAATATGGTCTATGTTAGTTGGTACAGATGTATCATGGATAAGAATCTTGGCATTGCCCAGGTACGACCTAGTCTGTCGAGTTAAGGCACTGAGTCTGGCAACAGAACACTTAGTTTGTTGCTTAACCAGAAGTCAAGTTGGCGACCAATGAAGGATTGTGAAGAGAGCTTTTGCAGAAGCAGTACGGAGAGCCCCAATAATCAATATGGCTGCCGTTCTTCGAACCTTATCCAGTGGGTTAAGGTTGACCGCCTTTGCAGCAGCTGGCCACCAGAAAACCGATTCTTAAAGATTAGGCTCGACCAATGATGTATAGAGGCAGGAAATGACTCGAAGTTGTAGTCCCTATCTTGTTCCTAAAGCCTTTTTATAGTAGTAGAGAGTAATGTGTTTGTGTACCTTCTGGACCACGGAGCCGTGGAGCCAATGTTATTGACCCCACCACTGCTGTTTTCACACCCCTTTTCACACCTTTTTATCACCCCCTGCTGTTTTTCCCATCCTTTTTCACACCTTTTTATCACACCCTGCTGTTTTTCCCACCCTTTTTCACACCTTTTTTATCACCCCTACTGTTTTTCCCACCCTTTTTCACACCTTTTTATCACACCCCGCTGTTTTTCAGACCTCACAATTAATGTTTTTGCACCTGTTTTACCACCCCCTTAAGTCTTTCTTACACCTTTTTACCACGTGCTGTTTCGGACCTTTTTACACCTGCTGATCTCTGGTAATTACCACCTAACTAAAAAAAGCACTGATGAAGGCAAGACATATTCGTTGAAAACTCGTCAAATATTAGATATGGCTCCACAAGGTACACAACACACTACTGTAGAGAGCACAAGAGTCCTTTCGTACACTCTCTGCTATGTATTGAAGATTGGGATCAAGAGCTAGTCCTAGATATTTGACGCTCTTGCCAAGGCAAAGCTAGGTGCCATTAATTTTGGGTAGAGCAAATGTTGGCATTTTATATTTTTTAGCGAAGAGAGTTGACATTTAAAGCGAATTCACTGCACCTATGTGACAGAATTCTAAATAAGGGATTTAGCCATTCTGAAAAAGTAGAAACGTATGTGCCGGATTACAATAAAAATGCCGCCCGCATAAGCTATTATTTTGTAGCTAATCTGTTAGGAGTGTGTTCATTGCAAGATTCCATTGCAAGAGGGGTGTGGTGCGCCCCTATTGACGTTATCGTTTCCTAAAGAGGAACTGATGATACGTGTTTTAAGTAGTTGTCCTATAAATCTAACCAGATTAACGTCAAGATTAAGATTTATTGAAGCATTAACGACAACGTTGGGTCAGACGTTGTTCAAAGCTCCCTGAAACATTGCAAACGTGTACTCTTTATTAAAAAACGATTTCTCAACTTCCTCAATAAGCACGTGCACCGCTGTTTCTACGTGCGTAGAATAGGCATGTTGTGATTTGGATATAAGAGAGAAATTGATAATGCTTCTGAAATGAAAATCAACACCCCTTCCTAATGTTTTTTTTAGAAGAATTCGGTCTGAATTCCTTTTGCTTGGTATGGGACGCCTTTTCTGCTTTGGATATGAAGACTACATGAACCTCTCCCCACCTTTGGAGAATATACGATAATTTTAGACAAGCATTATCGATTTTCAGTAGCCAGGGGGTAACGCGTTCAGCCGCTTGCTGAATGTTCGCGGGAACGATATCCTCTAGCCCAGAAGATTTAAAGTAGCTGAATAAATTGTAACAAGGTATGGTTTTAAATATTGTATCAAACAAAATTAAGACAGAGTTCTGAATCGAAACAAAAGATAGCTTTGCAAATAAGATACAATAACGAAAGAAATTGCAAAAAGAAATGTTTTTCAATATCTGAATTAGAATAAAGCATGAGTTTGAATATTAGACCAAATATAAGATGTTTGAATTCGAAGACTACATGTTTTTTGATACTTGATGCTTGCCTTGCACGATTTTTAATATGATGTATTGAAAAAGCAGGTCTTCCTGAATATTAAGCCAAGTTTAGGCCAGATAAAAGTTAACGCCTCATACATTTTGGAAATCAAGTGAATTTAATTTCAAAAGTTGAAAATTGTTTATTGAATATTGATTTTTTTATCAGTTTGGGGGTCTTATTATTTGACAGAAATACCCTTTACTTCAAGAAAACGCGTTTTACATTTTTTTAGGTCAATTTTAAAGCAAAGATCCCAATTTCCAACAGTGCGTATGAGTAACATTAAATTATGTAATTGTAAAAAAATTTATATTTTAATTACATTTATTTTAATGTGATATAATAAAAAGTAAAAAATTTTATGATTGACATATCCACCTCATGCTTATGAAACAGGCGTGGCATTGTTTTTATTAAGCCTCAGCAGTGTTCGACCTTAATAGTGCTTTTTCAAGCTTCTGTTACTTTTGGCTTCTTCTCAAATTTGTTTTTTGAGTTCTTCTTTACCATATAATTTTTTTGAGCTACTCAAAAGTTTTCAATACGGTTCAAATCTCTGCTGTTTCCTATCTATTGAAACTATTGTTGAACATTCGAAAGATGCTGAAAACATCTTCACAACTGATAATAGCCTTTAAAAATAGAAGGAGTCGATCAGTCTTATATTCTCCCATTTCTGGCAATTAGTTAGGGTTGAAACACATTTTTAGTTGCAATAGGATTCTCTACCTCTTCATGACTTAGTGGCAGAATCTTAGCTTCAGATTCAGAAATTTTGTTAGTTTCCGCAAACGAAAAAAGCTCTCTCGATTATGTACTAAGCTTCTTTAGCTTCAACACTTTTCCACGTGGCTGTGTTGTTAAAAATTCCTATGAGAGAAAATTGACCTAAAATCAAGAGATTTTTTTATGCTTGCAATGTCTTAGACTCAACTCGCGGATTATCAGAAGACCTTGCCTTGACCTCTCGACCTTACCTTGAGTATCTTCAGTTTAAAGTTCGAATCGTTGATACTACAAATGATTCACGCTATTCTAAAACCTAAACTGAACGCTTAAGCATATCCTAAAAAAGGTATTTCTATTTTTATCACTATCAGTTGAACATTAATATATATTGAACTTAAAGTTCACCTAAACATCTCCTCGCATACGTACATTAAACTTTACTGTTTACAATTGTTCCTTCAAATTACAATTTCCACAATCGAATAACCGCAAATTCAACAATTTTCTAATGTAAATAGAAAATCGAAAAAACCACAAAAATAAAATGCAATGATTTCAACCAACAACTACCGGAATATTGTGTCACACAACATTTTTTATGTTGACTCTTGGGATTTGTTTAAAATGCCAAGAGTTTGTGCTTTTATTTATTTTTTTTTTGTCCTTCTCATCGCCTTTGTCGTAGTCACACATTCACTTCTTATAATAGAATCCTCAAATCCTTGAAAGTAAACGAGTTCAACAAAAACTGAAACTAAAAAAAAAAAAAAAAAAAAAACAAAAATGGAAAAATGTAGCAAGCAAAACGCTGAGAATGTTGAAGGAAATTATCACATTACATTGAACTCTTTCTATGTAGGTACATTGCTGCATCAAGCAGCCAGCCAGCAGCAACCAGCAACATGCTACTATAGAAAAATGTGACAACATAAGCCACAAGCCAGACAGATAGACACATGCTGTAGATATAGAGAAAGGCATATGCACATGTACTATATATGTACATATTGTTTGCTGTATAGTTGTAAGTGCATATGTGTGCTATGTACATATGTAGGTATGTGTTTGTGCATATCTCTTTGCTAAGTTTTTTTTATTTTTTTTTATGAGTTGTAAGTAAGTAATGTTAAAAATCTTTGCTCATTCCTTTTTGGCATTCAAGTTAGAAACCGAAAAAAAGATAAATATATTTTGCTTTTAAATTGTGTTATTTTCGTTTTTTCGGCAGGCTTTTTATAAACACGTTGTACTTGAAGCTTAAAGGTTTGTTGCTACCTTGCTACCTAAATAAAATTAAAAAAAAAGAAAATAAATGAGTTAGTAACAGTTACTTTGTCACTGCTTCTCACAATTACTAATTACAAGCTGCTACTATTAGCAGGAAAGTAAACAGTTTTAATTTATTTCCAATATTTTCAAGTTTATTTGCGCGAAATATAGTGATTTTTGAAGTTATATATAAACAGGTTAATGAACAAATGTAGTCATCACAACAACAATGTATATAGAGACGGGCAAATAGGGATTTTTGTTGAGTAGCATAGTGAAAATCATTTATCTAATATTCACTTGAGCAGCAAAATGTAAGTAACTGCATAAAAATTTTGTCAATATTACAAATGATAACGAAAAAGTTAGCAGCGGATGTGAAGTAGCTTCTTACATGGCATGACTGATAGTTTAATAAAACAAAATTTTGCTTAGCAAGCTTCGATGTTTTTTCACAATCACTGTGAATAATTTTAAAATAAAACAGAATGAAAATAATATATTTGTTAAGATAAAAGTCACTTTGATTGCAGTCACCTCGATTTTTCACTGTGATTTGGAAGTTACTGTTAGTAGAAGTACCTTGTTCTTTTCACTACGATTTAGAAGCTTATAACAGTGATTGAAAAATAGCTGATTTGCCCTTCCCTAGTCATCTCTACGTCTTTTGCCTATGAAGAAAAAACCACCATTACATTTTTTAATTGCGCTTTGAAAGTAATAGTTGACAGTGAGTCTAAAACTAAGCAATTGAGTGACCCTACTCTTTCATTATGTTTTTACAGTAATTTTAAATTACCTTCTATTCGAAAGCAAGAATTTCGCTCTTTACTAGCAATTTTAATCTCTCTATGCTATGAAAAAAAAATCACTGAATTCAACCAATTATTTTTTTTACAGCATTTGGAATTGTGACAGTGATTGAAAAGTAGCAAGTTTTAGTTATCACCAGCTAGAATCTGTTCATCTCTGAGGAGTAAAAAATCACAGAATTCAGTGAATTGGTTTTTCACTATCCTTTGACAGTGATTCAAAAGAAGCAGTTATTCACAAGTTGCAGCGATTCGAAAATAGCAATGATTCAAAAGTAACAGTTTTGCCTTTCACTAGCCATCTTTATCAATTTATGCTATGCGACGAAAATTGTTAAATTCAGTCATTGTATTTTTTTAATAGGTTTTGAATGTTATAGTTGAGAGTGATTTAAAAGTAACAGTGATTCAAAAATACCAGTTTCATCCAATACAAGCCAGAATATATTTACATTTGGTGAATCAAAAATCAAGCTTTTTCATTATGCTTTGGCAGTGTTTCAAAAGAGGCAGCGATTTAAAAATTGCAACTTTGCTTTTTATCAGTTATCTTAATCTCTCTATGCTATGAAGCGAAAATCACAGGACTCAACTGTTCTATTTGTACACTGTGCATTGATAGTTGTAGTTGATATTGATTCAAAAGTAACAGCGATTCAAAAGTCACAGTGATCCAAAAGTGGCAATGATTCAAAAGTAATAGTGATTCAAAAGTAATAGTGATGTAAAGGTAGCAGCGATGCAAAATTAACAGTGGTTCGAAAGTAATAGTAGTTGAACAGTAACAGTGATTCAAAAAAAAAACCAGTGATTCAAAAGTAACTGTGATTTGAATGTAACAGTTATTCAAAGGCAGCAGTCTAGCCAGAATCTGTTTGTCTCTGCTAAATCAGAAATCACGAAATTCAGTCATCGTACTTTTTCACTATTCACTGGCAGTGACTCAAAAGTAGCAGTTTTGCCCTTTACTAATCATCTAATGCAAAGTTAAAAGTGGTTCAAAAGTGATGGTGATTCAACAGTAACAGTGATTTAAAAGTAACAGTGATTCAATAGTATCAGCGATTTGAATGTAACAATGATTCAAAGGTAGAAGTTTTTCCTTTCTCTAGCCAGAATCTGTTTGTCTCTGCTGAATCGAAAATCACAAAATTCTGCCATCGTACTTTTTCATTATGCTGCAAAAAAGTAGCAGTTTTGCCCTTCACTACTAAAATTAATAGTGGTTCGAAAGTAATGGTAATTCAAAAGTAACAGTGATTTGAATGTAATAGTAATTCAAAAAAAGCGGTTTTTCTTGTTTCTAGCCAAAATCTGTTTGTCTCTGCTGAATCAAAAATCACGAAATTCACATTGTTTTCACAGTGACTCAAAAGTAGCAGCGACAGAAAAGAAGCTGTTTCACCCTGCACTACTCATCTAATGCAAAATTAACAGTGATTCGTTTGAAAGTAATGGTGATTCAAAAGTAACAGTTATTCAAGAGCAACAGTGATTTGAATGTAACAGTGATTCAAAGGTAGAAGTTTTGTCTATCCCTAGCCAAAATCTGTTTGTCTCTGCTGAATCAAAAATTTGGAAATTCAGCCATCGAACTTCTCCGCTATGCTTTGATAGTGACTCAAAAGTAGCAGCAATTGAAAATTACTCATCTTAATCTCTTTATGCTATAAGATAAAAACTACTAAAGTTAATTATCATATTTATTTCACTATGCTTTAAAAGTTATAGTGAGAAGTGCTTTAAAAGTAGCAATTTCGCTCAAAACTAGCAGCAGCTTTGAAATTTAAGTGAATTAAAAATCTTCGAAATACATTGAAAAAAACTTCACCAGCCACAATTATCAGCAGATCCAAAGAATATAACAGGTTAAATGATAAAACCTCCTCCTCGACAAAATACCATTGATTTAAAATATTTCTTGAAGCAAAGAAACCCCCACAATCTTTGGATTCACTAGTGGTCTCAACAAATAAATTTGAAATACTTTTAAATTGTTGTGAAAAATTTAATCCACTATTAAAAAACTTTTTAAACAAAAAATTGGTTTAACCTAGGAATGCCTAGCTGTGCCATATGGCACCTTCTTGCTGAGCCGTTCCTGAACCAGGTTCAAAAACAATTTTTTTCTTAACTTACTTTCTTCATCTGTCTACTTTGGTTCTCGCTTCTCGTCCTTAATGGGTTAAAGCAAAAGATAATCAAAGAATTCAGCAAAAAATATGGGTGTGGCAATATGCCTTTTTTTTTACTCTATCATATTATCACATATTCTATATAGGTTTTCTACATGTTTCTCATATTATTTTTTTCCTCAATGACATTTCTTTTTTCAATGTCTTCCACGTCGTATGAGCAACATACAATTATATTCATAGAAATGTATAAAAGAAAGTTGCTGCATATTTTACGGTAACTGACATTGTACATACATTTTGTGGAATGTTCATTTCACATTTTACATTCCATTTTTGTTGGTTTTTATGCCCATAACTGTAACTACACACATTCACACATATTTTTACTTATGTACGTAAAGCCAAGTTCCTAAATTGCAAATATTTCTTCATCGTATATACTTATTGAGCTTCATCGCCGCATTCTCAATGCCTTATATGAAATTATCACTACTGCTATTTTATTATTGACATTGTCTCTACACCTTTTCCCTTTTAAACATACATACCTACAGATATATAAGTAGTATCTGCTACTTAGTCGGGATGTGTTGCCTTATGCATCATAAAATGTCATACCTGTGCTGACATTTGGAATATCCTTTTGTCATTGCCATTTTGAGGATTATACATTGACATGTACTTGTTAATGGTTGCCGATTTGATGCTCTATTTTTTTTTTTTAAATTGCTGTTGATGTTTGTTGCTTTAGTTGTGAAGTTATATATTTTCTATGCCAAAGTTTCTATTTAATGAAGACCATTGTTTCTTTCTATACTTATATCGTTTACGATATCTTTGACTTTTAAAATTCTTAAGCTTAACTATAAACTATTCTCTTGTCTATATTATTTCTATGGCCGTTGCGATGTTGTTTTTCTTATTGTTGTTGTTGTTCTTCTGTTTGCTGTTGCTTCTTTCTGTGTGTGGCATTGTATTGTCTTCACAATGATATTGTATCATCTATGATTTCTTTATCTAATCTTAAAGAAAATTATACAAGTGCAAATACGCTTTTGTATATAAATTCAAAGAAAATTCGAACTTTCTTTCTATATGCCTGGATAAGTAAGTGTGTGTGTGTTTCTAGCTTATTGTAGTGATAGTGATAGTAATTCCAATAACTGATGCTGGAGTATTGTGGCCTTTTGTTCCTTTGTGTTTCTTATTGTATTGTTGTCTTTGTGGACATGACTTGTATATTTAAAATAAATTTTAATAGTTTTTAAAATATGTGTATGAGGTGATTATTTCTCTTCTGCTAACATATTTCCAATTTTATTTAATACTTTTGAATGAGAATGATATAAAAATACATTTAATCCCCTATCTCCAGTCAAAATTTAAATTCATATGTGGTATCACAATGGGTCGTTCAGGCTTAAGTGTGTCCCTAGACAGCCACTCCAATCTAACCGTATGTATGCAGCAGGAATTTCTACCAATTTACTTAAATACGTTTATTTGAAATTTGTAAATTTTTTTTTGAAAACTTTTGAAGAAATTTAATATTCCAAATAAATAACACACACGTTGAAAACAAAAAACTTACACGCATAATAAGTAAAACTAATTAAGAATATATAATAGATACAGAAATGCTTGCACATATTTATTACAATCTCATCAAAATTACATACACTAAAAATTGTAGATTAAGATTTATATAAAATGAAAAAAAAAAAAAAAAAAATTAAACCTCATCATCAATGTAAAAAACATTATCATGCCTTGAGTTATTATGTAAAATATAATAGTGGAAAGTGCATGAAGCATGAACTCAACACAATAGAGACCAAATAATTATTGTATGGAGAGTTCACAAACCGAAGTGATTAACTCGACTTTTCTTGATTTATTTGTGACTTTATGCCCAGCCATTGATTGTCAGAAAAGTTAGAAATCGTTTTAAAACTCATGCCTTTATCTTTTAAATCAGTCTGTTTAGTGAACTGGCTAAAAATTCCGCTCACTTGCCTTCCAAGATTTCGTCTCTGAGTAGATTTTTTAGATAGGACTTTCACCAATGCAAAATTAGTTATAACGTTATGCCTCAATAATTTCAAGAGCTGGAAATCATCTATCATCGCTTTTGTAACTATTCAAAAACCCCAGGTTCACGATAAAAGAAACAGACTGTTTTGAGAACTGGAAGAAGAAGAAAAAACTCTGCTGATAATTAATAGTAGGGATTTCCCTTTTAGTATTTGATTTAGATATGTTCGTTCTTTATCAAATAAGTAGCAATCAAATTAACCAGAAATCTCCCTTATTGTTTTATCAGCTTATGTGCTCTTCCACCTAATCTATCTAATTCCATCTAATTTAATTTAATATATATTGCTGTAATTAACGTTTAACGGCCCTCACGATGATCGGCTCTATAAACCAGTTCCTCTTAAAGCCCATATTTCTCCCAAAGATAGTTACAACAACACAAATTCAAAACATTTAAATAAACAAGAAGGCTTAAATGTCCTGCAACAACAACCAATCAAAACTTAACCTTTTATCAATGTTAAGGTATAAAACGCGTAGTTCCCATGTTTGACGAGCGTTCCTCTCTTTCCGAACCGAAATAGAAATTAGCTTTTCTGATCGGATAAAATTTTCGTTCTCGAAATGGTTCTCGAAACTTATGCCATTTTCTTTTTAAGAAATTTTAAAAACTTTCATTTTAGTTTGAAACAAGTTGAATCCCTATGAGTTTTTGATGATTAATTTTGCTGGAAAGAAAGAAAAAATTAAAATTATTGGTTAGTTTTCTAAGGCACCTATTGAAAGATTTTTTTTTAGAAAAGTTTCCGATTGGAACGATAAATTTACAATTTTCAAATTTTTGGAACAAATTATTCTTACAAATGAAGCAGCTGTGGAATGGAAAAAGGAGGTCGGGTATAGGTCGCTCGGTTCCTTCAAAGTTTGAAGGATCGTAGGTATGCAGATAAGTATCGTGATTACTCTCTTTGCTTGCGAGAGAGAACGCTTTAGCTTCTTTTTATGTATTAGAAACTCAATATGGTATTATTTGCTCACTAGGACATTATTTGCTCACTAGGATATTATTTGTTTAAAGCCTCCCTGCCAAATAGAGAAACTAGAATTGTAGACAAGACGGGTTTGCAAAGTGTAGTAAGCTTGATTATGGCAAGTGCTGGGCCATGTTATAGGGAATCGGGGACTGTTTCCTGTTCAGTAATTGTGGCTACGTTAGAACGCGTATGTGTTTTTTTGGTTGCAAGGCATGTGCGAAATGTTAGAATGGGAAAGTTAGAGAGTTTGTTCGCTCTTACATAAGTTGTTCAAAGGCATTGCTACTGATTTCAATTGAATAATGTTTAGAGCTGAAACTCGCCCTGCTAGATCATAGATCTTTTCATTGATCTTATGACCAATGTGAAGCCTGTCGCTTAAAGAGATGAACAGCTTATAAATTTAGAAGATCCTTCCTACCCAGGGGAGAAGGAGATTATGTATATAATAATGTCTCATGTAGAGTACGAGAATTCCTAAAACAGAACCTAGCTTCGCTAATACATCGACCTTTTCATTGCTTTCAATGACCTGAAACCTAGATAGACACTTAATAAACCTGTGACTTTGAAAATCAAGTAATTCTCTTTACTGACTTATATAGTTAGTTAGAGGATCTTAACTCCCCCGTGAAGAGAAAAGAGTTATATATATTTTAAATCTCACCTTCTCGATTTATCTACGCAAACACATCTTTCTTCTAATTATCAATTATAGAGTTTCCTCAATTATAAGTTAAAATATGTAGGTGGAAGGGAAAAAAATGATAATATTTTTTGGAATAAATTACATTTGAACGATTTGCGATAAGTAACTATATAAATAAAGAATGGAATGAAAAAGTAAAAATTTTCTGATTCTTTGACTAATTAAATCTGGTAAAAAACGTTTGAAAATTCCTTAAAAATTAAATTACTATAAAAACCAGTGTTGCCAGAAAGTATTACGCGACATTCCATTTGCACAAATTTTTTCAAAAAATATCCAAAGGAATTTGGTTTTTTTTAAGATGCAAGTATTTCTAAAACTTTCAGAAATATTGACAAAAATTTTCAACCATTTTTTGTAAGCCTCTTAATAAACATTTATTATCTAATGGTAAATATATATTCAAATCAAATATTTTATAAAATAAAATGGAAATAAAAAACATGTTAACGTCTAGTTTTATTTGTTATACAAATCAAGTTAATTTCACCTTGATTTAAGTATTTTTATTCTAGGTTTATCAAAACATATCCAGCGAAATTTCACTTAAATGAAGAAATTTTTTTTCTAGTTCATCAAAAATTAACGAGTCAAGTTTAACTTGAATCAAGACATTTTTTTCTGGATTATCCAAAAATATCGAGTGAAATTTCACTTGAAGCTAGAAATTTTTTCTAGTTCGTCAAAAAATAACAAGTGAAATCTTACTTAAATTAAGAAATTTTTTCTAGTTTATCAAAAACTATCGAGTGAAGTCTCACTTAAACCAAGAAATTTTTTTCTAGTTTATCAAAAAATATCAAGTAAACTCTAGCTCGATTTAAGCAATTTTTTTATTGTTTATTTTTTTGATAAACTAGAAAATTGTTGACTTGATATCAAGACAATGTTGGCTATACGCCAAATCAGTCCTACATTGCATTGATATTCACTTAAATTTAGTGAATTTTCCTCTCCGTGTAGATATTCAAAAATTATTCGCATTTTATTTTTTAATTTTTTTGCTGGTTACTGAATTTATTTTTAAAGATTTTAAAAAGATTTTCTGACTGCTTAAAAATACTTTTCTCCCGAAAACGTGACGTCATAGAGAAATTCTGTAATTCCAGTTGGAATCAGTGTATTCGAATTATATAGAAGAGATATATTATAATGCTTGTAAGAATTTTTCGGTTGACGAGAGAGATTTCTAATTTTACAAGAACTACTAGGGTCTATTTGCGGGAGTCCGAATTTATATGCAAAAGAAACTTTTCATGCCCGGCCTTCGAATATCTAAGAGACTGTTATGGTTCCTCCAGGTAGTTATGAATGACACTTTTGGTTTAGCGTATGAAGTTGTACACTGCGTAATATACTCCTATGCTCACATATATTATTCCATCAAAGAGCTGCCAAAGAAGCTAGATATTTGAAGCTTCCTTTCTCTTCATACTTTGCACCATTTTTTTCTTTACATCTCTGTTTTCTACCTTTATTTACGCGTATTTGACGCCGGAATGTAAAAAACTTAATAAATTCTTAATTAATGGGTAAATTTATTTTTTTGTTCTCGTTTTCATAAAAGAAATTTCTTTCTTCTTTTTTTGTTTGTTTTTGATATAATTCAATTTTCTGCATGTTTTGTATGGCGTAGTTAATCGTTTTGGCAAATTGTGCAGCTCATCTTTTAATATTAGTTTGTACATGGAGTAGTGGTAAATGTATGTATATTAACAGACAAGCAATTTATACGCACTTGTAGTTTGTGTATTAAAAGAATTTACGAAATTTTCTTTGCTGTTACTCTCGAACAAATTGTGAGAAATAAATGAATTTTTTTTTTTTTATTAAGTTTTTGAATTAGAAAAAGCTTAAGGAAAGATCTGCAAACTAAAAGATGTGAAGATAAAAATTAAGTAACAAAAAAATAGGAAAAAAGCAAAAGAAAAAGAAAAAAAAACCTTGAGATTTGCGTTTCAAAGAAAAGAGAATGCTTTAAGCACAACACTATAAAACAAAACTACAAAAACAACAATTTGATTTAGCTTAATTGCCAAGGAAAGAAGAAAAGGAACATATCAATTTCGTCTTTGTGAGAATAAAGACTTTAAGCGTATTCTTCAGGTCTTGGTATTTCTTTTCTTTATTCATTATAATATGTCAGCGCCAGGAATGTCATAAGCCACAAAAATAAAAATTCAATAATATAAACGTAAAAAACAAAAGAAACTTCAATGAAATATTCATAAAAAAAAGAAAAAAATACAAACAGGATGAGCAAAAAGGAAGAAGGGAATTGGTTGTGGATCGTTGTTCCCAATAGTAACCATCATCAAGTCAGTAAAATTAAAAATTAAAGGAAATAACATTGGAAATGAAATGAGACCGGAAAGGAAAATGGCATTAAATATTGTAATATGTAATATAAAAAAGAAAAATTTAGCACCACAACAAAATGAAACACACACACACACATACAATCCCCAGCAGCAGCAACAGGCTGGTTGGAAATAACCAGAAGAAAAGAGCTTACACCCTTAATAAATGAAAGTGTGTGAATGTATGTGCGTGTGCGGGTAAAAATAGTTGTGTTACAAGATATGAAGCTGAGTGAAAGTTAGTATAAAATTGGGGAAAAGTAAAATTTAAAAATCAACACATAAAACGTCTACAAATTAGAAAATGGCAACAAAGTAGCCATCAAAAAGTAGCAAACAGTAACAGTAGTAACAGTCCTAGTAGTAGTAGCTGCAAAGTAACTAGCTATAAGCTGAATAAAGAAAGAAAAAAAAAACACGCTCATATAGAAATGAAAATGAAAATAAAAATAAAATTAGATGATGGCATGGTGGGAAACTAAAGGCAACAAAGGAAGTTAACAAACAAACACACACACACACGCACACGCATTGCATATACACAAAATTACATTACACATGCATGCATGCACACACGCACACAAAGCGAATAGTGTCAAGAATGAAAGGATATATTCATTCATTCGCTCAGTAAGAGAGTCAGAGAGACAACCAGCCTGACAGACAAGTGAGTGAGACTGTAATTGCCACAGGACAATTTCCTCCTAGCAAACGCATTCTCATGGTTAGTTCGGTGTGGGTGTGTGGGTGTAAATAAAAACCCCATTTCACCTGAGCTACAAACTTAAGTTTACCTACACTACCACTTTAACTTCCGTTTACATAAAAACGTACATACACACATATTGTACGTGTGCGTGTGTATATGTGTGGAAGCTTATACTTTCTTATATTACCCTCAATTCTTAGGCCGTTGTATGTGTGTAAAAAGTGAAAAAAAAACGCTTTTACATTGTCTTCATTGTCGCCACACATTCTCGGTGCTGCGAAGCAGCGTAGGAAATAATAAAAATGAAAATAATAATAAAACTAATATTTTTCTTGTGGTATATTGTCATTTTTTTTTAGGTTAACATGTCTGTAGCAATGTAAGTGTGTGTGTGCTTGCTGGATATATAAAAATGTATGCATATGTATGTATTAAAGTGAAGTAACTGAATGAAACATACAAACTGAACTAAAGTGTGATGTAATGCTCTTTAAGCTATGATTTTGCTAATAAATTTAAATTTCTTTAATTACCAAGAAAAGCTTAGAGGGGTTGGTTGTGGGTGTTAAATTCTCCCACTTGGGAATGAAAGTTCATCCTTTACTATGTATCAACAAAGAAATATCAGTAAATGAAAAAAAAAAAAATTTATTTAAACTTCCTACATTCATGGAAAAATCCTGCGACCGGACCTGAGTAGATCAACCCTCAATTAATCCTACAAGCAAAAAAAAAAAAAGAAGAGTATCCGGCCAAAATAGATTAGAAAACTTACTATCTGTTTCCAGTTTTTGCTAGAACCATATTCTGTTTCTAAACTAAGCTATCATATGAACTTTATCAGGTTTCCTAGATTTGATCTAAATGGTAAAGCTTAATCTAAACAAATATCAGTTTTCGTAAAGATTGATGCTATCAAAATGCCACTCCTTGTTACCAAACAAAAATGCGAACAAAATCCAGACCAAACCAAAAACTAGTTCAACAAGCTAATAAAAATTCGGACAATAATTTTGATCAAAAGCGGTAAAAAATACTGATCAAATTCAGAAAAAATATGACCAAAAATCAAACTAAAACTTGGAATAAAAGGAATCCGAAATTCCGGTCAGATTCAGCCCAAAAGTTAGACCGGAGTTTTGACTAAAAATCAAATCGAAAGTTAAAGTAAAACTTAGACCAGAATTCAGATCAAAAACTAGGCGACAAATCCAGAAAGAAATTCATACCAAAAAACGGGCCAAAAATTAAATCATAATTCAAATCACAATCTAGATTAAAATTTAGAGTAAAAAGAGACTAAATTCATACCAAAAATCAGACCAAAGTTAAGTCATAACGCAGATCAAAAACTAGGCCAAAAGTTAGATCAAAGTTTAAACCAAAATTCAAATAAAAGTTCAAACCAAAAACTATAAGTACCATAAAATCAGCCTTAAGAGCAGGATATCAATAAACCGTCTGAATTTTCAAGTTAACCTCTTCGGTGTCTAAGGTCACATACTTCTTAAAAGTTTTTGCGTATTTCTTTTAATTTTTGAATTTATTCTAGTTACTTTTCCTTAACTATAATGGAATTAAGATAAAACATAATTTTTATTTAATTTCCTTATTTTACTAGAACTCGTATAAATTTTATTAGAACTCATAATAAATTAAAAAAATTAAATAATACGCAAAAAAAAAACGTGTACTTTTTCAGCGAAATGTAGTTTAAGTGTATGTATTAAACAATTACGCTTTAAAAGATTAGTTTTAAAATTTTTGTCGGTGACTATAGCACCCATATATATCCGCCACTATCCCACACTAAACTTTCAATTAAGCAATCACAGCCGAGTTGTTCGACATGCAGTCATTTTTTTTTTACCTCAGGCTGACTACCAATTTCGATCATAATTTGCATACCCGGTTTTTTCGAGCTGAGAATTCCAACACAAATAAGTTGAAGTAATACATTGGGCATGTCAATCGTTTGGCTTAAACCCAATTAAAAAATCTGGGCTGATGTTAAGAGCGGTTGTTGTTCAGAAATCGAGAAAATCGATTACAATACAAACAAAAAACTAAAATGAGTCCCTTCTGCACTCTTCACATGATGTGATAACATACTTTACGCATTGTTGTTTACTTTATTATAAAAGTTTTCGTTTGCTCTTTTCAATGCACTTTCCTCAGTTTTTGCGCACTACATTGATTAATGTTGATATTATTTTGAGGAAAAAATAAAATATAAACTAAAATAAACTATGCAATAAAACAATACAGTAAATAAAAATATTTTTTATATGCTGCACTATTTCATTGATATGTAGGGGAAAGGCATGCAAGTTCAGACGGGTTTTGTTTTTATGTTCAAAATTTTTTACTAAAAAAAATATCAGAGAAAGCTTGGGCTACACCTTTGCTGCAGAAAATTGTTGCATGGTTTGAAAAATTGAAAAGTTGTGACCAATTTTCCGAATTTCCCAATTTTGGAACAAAAAAAATTATGACGATTGATTTTAAAGTACCTACTATTGCTTATTTATTTATCATAAAGGCCTCAGCTATAATAAAGATAAGAATTTTCATTAATTTTCGTCTGAAAAATAGGCATCAGAGACGGAATTTCGGCCCGTGAAATAAGTTCGCGTTATGGCACACTTTAAATGGAATGGTTGTTGACACTTGCTGCATTCCTCGGAATTTGGTAAATTCTTCATACATATCAAACAGAAATCAAAATCTTCATTTGAAGACGATGTTTTCTTTTTTACGACTGCCCGTGTTAGCTTTTTATAAAAGTTCAATAGCAATTCCGAACATAAGCATTAAAATGAGGACTCTGACGTATTCCCTCCAAAACATATTGTATTTGTCAATATCAGCGTAGAGCTCGTACAGTTCGTGGTTCATCCGAATGCGATAGTCGTCGCCGACACGAACAGGACCGAAGATTTTAAGAAGAATTTTTCTCTCGAACACCCCAAGAGCGGCTGCATCAGTCTGCGACACGACCCATGCATCTGTGCCATAGAGCAGCACGGGCAGGATGAGCGTCTTGTAGAGCGTTAGTTTTGTTGATCGAGAGAGGTCCCTGCTACACATTTGTTTACTGAGCCCATAGTAACACCTATTAGCTAGTGTGGTCCTTCGTTTGATCTGCAGGCTGACTTCATTTTTGGTGTTGATGGCGGTGCCAAGGTATGTAAATTCCTTGACAACTTCGAAAGCATAGGTGTCCGCTGTAACATGGGAGCCTAAACGCCGCCCGTCCCTGCTTGTGGACAGCATATACTTTGTCTTACCCTCGTTCACTGTCATACCCACTTTCGCTGAGTCTTTTTCGATAGCGAAAAATGCAGCAGTAACATCTCGCTTGCAACGTCCAATGATGCCGCTGTAACATCCGCATATGCGAGGAGCTGGACACTTTTGTTGAAAATAGTGCCATTCCGATGTACACCGGCCTTCCGCAGTACCCCTTGCATGGCAAAATTGAAGAGGTCGCACGATAATGGATCGCCCTGTCTGAAACCTCGCACGGTATTGAAAGGCTCGGAGAGGTCTGTTCCTACCTTGACAGAGCTGGACGTACTGCTCAATGTCATTCTGCAGAGCCGTATTAGCTTTGCAGGAATACCGAACTCAGACTAGTGATGATTCGATACAAGTAAATACAAGTAAAAACTCGATACTTTTCATTCGATTCAAGTACTTTTTTTACTCGATGCTATAACATTAAGTATTTTACTTGGTATCGGAAGAAAGGGTCAGGGAAAGGATACTCGATACTTTTGGAAAATATTTATTTAAAAAACTGAAATATTGCTATACAATATTTAAAATTGTGGATCATTTTACAATATTTTACAGCAATCAATAATATATTTCAAAATTCTACTGCAGAATTATTCAAAATATTTCAGTCCATATTGCAATATTTAAATGTATGACAATATTGCAGTACAGTATTGAAGTTCTAGAAGATATTTCCGGCCATGCATGTAGAACATAATGTTTATTGAAACCTTTTCATTAAAATAAAATATTTTTAACAAGCTTTAATCTGTTGATTAGTTTTTTTTCTATTAAAAATTTTATAGCGATTTGCTAAATTAAATTAACATCATTTCTATATGGTTCACGTGTTTCCAGTGAAAATATCTCAAAACCATGATTTATTGGCGAAAAACTCGTGTTGAGTAGTGTAAACTGTAGGCTCAACCATGTTGTATCACAATGGGCCGTTCTGGCCTGAATGTTTTCCTTGACAACCACTTAAAAAAGAGTAATTTGTCTCTTTAAACGAGTATTCGATACAAGTACACATTCGATACTTTTTTCCGATATTTTCGGTAGCATCGATACTTTTATGACCTTATATGAGATGGCTATGAGACTGATTCCCCGATAGTTGGCGCATATCGTCGGGTCACCTTTCTTCAGTACAGAACGAAGGACACTGAGGTTCCAATCTGCATGCATGCTTTCTGCTAGCCAAATTTTGCAGAGGAGTTGATGCATGTACCCTATCAACTCATCGTCGCCGGCCTTGAACAGTTCCGCAGGCAGCCCATCAGCGCCAGCTGCTTTATTGTTCTTGAGTCGCTGGATCGCAACTCGGACTTCGTCATGGCTAGGTGGTGGAATATTTACACCGTCGTCGTCGATTGGTGGTATCGGGTTGTTTTCTCCAGAAGCGGCATTTTTGTGGTCTTCGCCTGCAAGCAGTTTAGAGAAATGCTCCCTCCATAATCCCAGTACACATTGCGTATCCGTAACCAGATTCCCGCTTTCATCTCTACAGGTAGCTGCTTCGGGCTTGAAATCTTAGGTCAGACGGTTGACCTGTTGATAGAATTTTCGAGCACCATTTCTGTCCCGGTACATCTCGAGTTCCTCAATTGATTCTGACATACATTTCTTTTTCTCTAATCACAATTTCTAGAGATTAGAAGGTTTAGATACATTGCAGGCACCTGATGTAGGCTGCTCTGGGTCTAGAATCTAAATTGTAGAACACCTCAAAGTCCATCCTAAAAAAAATCTAAATTTTTATCGGTTTTCTCTTTTGTATTTATCTTTTTATTTTCCCGCATTTTTAAAGCAATTTGTGGTTTATGTTATGAACATGAATGTTGGAATAAAAATTACCAAATAAATATACCAGAATAAATGCCAAAACCAGTACGAAATGTTGTATTATTCCTCTCTCTCCTTTCTCTACGAAACCATATTTTGAAATAAATAAACCATTGTGTGCAAACTCGGACTTATATTAGTCTTGATGTGAAAACACTTAAACTAAAACATTAAAATAAAATAACTCAAATACATACACAACACTTCATTATCAAATGCAGCAGGTAAGAAAAATCAAAAAAAAAAAAAAAAGTTAAACTGACAGCATTGATAAATGTAGTAAAATTCTCTATTTTTAACATTCTTAAGCATTTTTATTACAATTGATAGAATAGAAAAATAAGAAAAAAAAAACAAGAACAAAAAATGCAATAAATTTATCTATAAAATTACCAAGAGGATTTTACAATATTTTCCACACTTCTGTAGCCAAAAGCTTTTATTGTGTAGTACATATTTCTTATTTCAATCTTTTTATTTGTTTTTTTTTTTTTTTTTGCAATTTTTACGAGTTAAAATAACAGCAGCAAAACAATGCAAGATAAAATAAAACATTTTTGGAAAAAAAATTGATAGATAGACTAAAATAAATAAAATACATGCTAAAGCAAATACAACAAGGTACTAGAAACTAAAGTGAGGAAAAAAACAAACAAACTAAAAAAGAAGCTGCTAAAAATTTGAAGATGTTTTCAATGATGAAGATGATGTTGCTGCAAGCGGCGACAAGTTGCTGCTGAGAACTATAATAAAAATTGAAGAAAATTAAAAAAAAATAAACTGTAAATGTACATGAAATTGAATGTTTTATGTTTTCGTTATTATGATAGAATTTTTTTTTTTTTTTGGTGCAGTTTTTGTTTGGAAAGAAAATAATGAAATAATGCAATGCAACTTTATTGCACTAATTAGTTAAATAGAAAGTAGTAAAATAGTAAAAATAAAGTTAATATTTATAAGTAATGTAGAAGTTATTGTTATAATTCTTGGACCTATTAATAGAAAACATATTTCTATTTTGTAGGTGTGTATGTCTGCCAGCATAAATCATATAACTTGTTATTTTTCTTAATTAATTTTAAAACCGAATGCTTAAAATAAAAGTACATCTTTTCAACGCCCACTTCTATTTCACACTCACTTCTTTTAATATAATTTTAATTTTAGTATTTATTGATAATCAAAAAACAAAAAAAAAGTTGTGCTTGGTTTGATCTCATTCAAATAAATCTAAAAAAATTTGAATTTTCATTTCTGAGTTTTGGGGAAATTCACAAATTAACATAATTTACGTAAAAATTTTCTAAATATAAAAATTTCCGTCTTATTTTTTATTTAATTTCATTTGCGAAAAAATGACGTGAATACGAAAATCTGTTAATTTGATTTTTTTTCTTTCAAATACCGCAGAAAAAGAAAGTGTGGCATAAATTTTCCAGGAAAAATTCACAATGTGAAAATTATTCTGAAATTTTTTTTACGTAAAACTTTTTATTATTATTATTTTTGCTTTGTTTTTTTTATATTTTTTTTTATTTTTTATGTGTGTATTTAAATCATAATGTTGTTTTTGGCAATAAATTTACTAATTAGCAGAACCCTTGTATTTTTGTTTCTTTTTTTTTTGGGTTTTTCTTTTAAAGAAAAAAATAAAAATAAATTATTATTATATTTTTTTTTTATTTAATAATATTTATATAACAAAATTTAATAACAAAATATATGTATTTTTTTTTAATGTCTATGTGTGTATGTGCATGTAGGAAATTCCATATTTGTTGTATATATACAGTGTCGGACAAAACTAAAGCACGGATTCTTCCTTGTTTGCATATTTTGTTCAGTAATATTGAAGGACATGTTTGGACTGAAAGTATTTTTATGAATGTAGTAAAAATATGTGTTCGCTGTAACCTAGTGGTTAGTGTGTTGGACTGCTACGCAGAGGTGCCCGGGTTCATATCTCGGCACGCTCAAAAATCAAAAATAGAAAATAAAAATTTTTCTACATGGCACCACCTCTTGGCTGGCAATGGCAAACCTCCAAAAGTAAAAAAATGCATATGAAAAGCTTTTCACTTTGCCGTTCGGATTCGGCATAAAACTGTAGGTCCCTTCCATTCGTGTATAAATATAACTCACACAACATTAATGGATGCGAAAAGCTCGGTCTTGGCCCTCCATGGGCTGTTGTGCCATAATAGTAGTAGTAGTAGTAGTAAGAATATACACTCGTTGTAATAAAATATAAGAAATATAATATTATTTTTCAAATAAAATAAAAATATTAACTCAAAAGTAACAACATGCATAAAACTGGCGCGACAAAACTAAAGCACATAATGGAAAAGTTCGATTTCTCCACTTTTTTTTTCGTATCCATTATTTTTCAGAGCTATTCTTCATTTTCGTGACATGGACTCAGTAAAATGGCTCAAAACGTTCGCAGAAATGTTATTCCACGCCATCTCCGATTGGTAGAAAATGGAATCCTTGTTTTTATAATTTATGGGCTGAATTTTCCGATCTACAATTTCCTATATATTTTTTGAGATTGAGATTGAGTGAATGGGTGTTCTATCAAATTCGGATGTTTTTGGCAACAAACAACTCTTTTACGCACCGTGCTGGGATCGTCATCGTGCTGGTAGACATGCTTTAACAGCAGATCTTCCTCTGTTTAAGGTAACATAACATTCTGGGGAATATCTTTACACATCAGACGGTTCATTATAGCTCTTATTTTATGAATTGGACCGATTCCAAGGCCGAAAAAAATCACCAGACCATTACGTTGCCTCCCACGCATCATACGGCGCTTTTCGAAAAACGCGGATTTCATCGTTGCCCTTTTGGTCTGCACAGTAGCTTCAATCCGTCGCAACCTTTCATATTAAATATAGATTCATGAGTAGAAAGCTCGGTCTTTCATTTAGCAGTAGCCCAGCTTAAGTGCGCGGTTACAAATTCGAACCTTTACTCTCGATTCTTTCGAGAAATAAATGGCTTTTTCATGCTTTGGTATGTTGCTAAGCCACGCTCTACAGTTTTTCGATGGATAAACCTGTGTGAAATGTTTAAACGCAATTTATTTCCAAAATATAAAAGAGGATATTTTTTTTATAATCCGAATGATGGCCTGATCCTCACGTTTGGTTGTGCCCCGCGATATTTAGTATTTAAAAAATGGGAAGCCCGAAAACGGCTTATAGCTCGGGAATCAACGCAATAGCGAATACAAAATTTTTTTACAATGCATGTCACTGATACAGCTTTAATTAAATTTGCTTAGAATATTTTCTCTAAATTGTGCTGAATATTATTTCGAGCCGGTGACGGTGAATGATAACCAACAACTTATACATGCTTCCAATTTTTTTTAAAACCTGCTTTCGGTTTTCCAAAATAACGGGTTTCTAGTTTAAAGATGGTGGTTGTTGTTTATTTTTAACAATTGATTGTAATTGTAAGCGAAAGAGATTATGTGCTTTAGTTTTGTCGCGGCAGGTTTAGGCATATTGCGCAATGTCAGCAAAAAAAAAGAAAAACATTTCTTAATTTCCATATTTTTAAATTTTATTGAACTAAATGTTGAAAAGACGACCTCGATAGCCTACTGGATAGTGCACTAGACTTTCATCTGGGAGGTTCGGGTTCGATTCCCGTCTTCGTCTGGTGGTTAATTTTCATAACTTTTTTATATTCAATATGAAGTGTATGAGAATTATAAGATAGTGTACAAGTACACACATTGGTTGGTAATGGCAAAACCACCAAACCGATAAAAAATTGCCACACCGCCGTTCGGAATCGGCGTTAAACTGTAGGTCCAACTATGTGGTATCACAATGGGCCGTTCAGGCCTAAGTGTGTCTCTCGACAGCCACTCCAACCTAACCTAACCTAAATGTTGAAAAGGAAGAGTTCGTGCTTTAGTTTTGTCCGACACTGTATACTTATAGAAAAAAAAAGTTAATATGATTTAACATAAAAGCAAACGTTTTTTGTTTTTATTTTTTTTCAATGAAAATATTTGCGCATAATGCAATATAAATGTTTTATTTGGTATAATAATATTTGCATATAAAATGTTTAATTAAAAAAAGATGTTTGAGATAATTTTTAAAAATATTTTTGTTTGATAATGCTATAAAAAAACAAATGAAAGCTGATTACACATTCAATATAAAAAATATAATATTCTAGAAAAGAATAAATGTGATCATCAAACGTCCCTCTGGGCCACCTGCACCTGTGGGTCACTACTGACTCCTCCAACAACAATTGCCTTCATAAAACTGCGGTATCCGTGTAGTACACGACAAAAAAAATTGCTGGTTACAACCGCTCTCACTATTCAATTTTGTGCTGAGATCTTTAAAACGCAATTATTTTGAAGTTGACACATGCCGCTAAGCGAATTCGCAAAGAAATGAGCATAGATCAAGTTACTCTCACTATAAAATTCTCTCTCGTTTTTTGAGGGCTGAGTAATCTGTGAATTACAATACTAAGGTGCCAGTGCCTCTCAACTAAAGATAGGTTCGTTATTTGAAGTTATATATAAACAAGTTAATGAACAAATGTAGTCATCACAACAATGTATATAGAGACGGGCAAATCAGACGGCCGTTTCGGAATCCTCCACAATTCCTTCGTTAAAATTTCTTTTTTTCACAAGACTGGTTGTTTATGTCATAAGTTAATAAACATATTTTCAGCAGAATAAATACTTATTTACACTATTCTTAATTTTTTAAAACCTCAATCCTTCAAATCAGTAAAACCAATTCGCTAGACATACCAACTCATATTAAAAAACTAAAATGAGTCCCTTCTGCACTCGTCACTAGGGTTTAGCAAAAATATGAAAATATTATAAAAAAAGCATTGGTTATGGCAATAACCTTTGCAGGATGATCCAATGATCACGAATTAACCAAATAAACGGTTTTTAAATGACGGTAACCACTGTCAGTATGACAAAAAAGATTTTTTGGTTACAAGTATGAATGGGAAAAACATAAAAAGTTCCCTATAAAAATTCAAAAGTAAATAAAATTACGTAAATTTGAGCCATATTTGATTTCTATATTAGTGAAGTGGTTCTCTTGCAATTACCACTCAAACTTTGAAAATTTTGACTTTTCTCAATTTTTTAATTTAAAATTTTCTCTGATATCAACCAAATAAGATTGCCTTCCTGTACTCCTGTACTTCCTTCCTGAAGTTTTGGAATTTTCTAGCAATTCTTTTGTGGCTGATGATGACAATAGTTGAATGCTGCCAATCGTTGAATTTTCAATCGTTGTCGCAATAGATTTAAAAATTGCATTCAAATTTAATTTCATTCATACTAGCCACCAAAAAGTTTTTATTGTCATACTGGCACTGATTGCAGTCATTGAAAAATCGTTTCTGAAGTTAATTCGTGATCATTTTGCAAAAGGTTGTGGCTAACGCTCGTATTTAAAAAGTTTTTCGCGGTAGTATACCGTTTTTTAAACTTACTTTTGAAAGAAGTGGAAACAGTAAAGGCGATTATTATCGTCAAATGTAACTTGAAATAAGCATGCGTTTATTTCTATAAATACCTCATAGCAAAGCCGGAATCACTTCTTCGAATTTCTTCCAAGCACAAATTCAATACAACTACAGAAGGAGATATGAAAATGAAGAACAAAGACGATTTAGATGATGGATAAATTGCTTTCCTTGTTAATTTTCATTGAAAAAAATTCATACCGCGAAATATACAGTTTTTTTCAAATTGATTTACGTTTTTTTTTGAAAATTTTTGGTAGAAATATACAGTTTTTGGTCCGAAAAAAGATACGAGCGTTAGTTATGCCCATAGTCAATGTTTTTTTTTTCCAAAAATGCTACACCCTACTCGTCACATGATGTAATAACAAACTTTACGCATTGTTGTTTAGCTCATTATAACAGTTTTCGTTTTTATGTTACAAAAAGTGCAGCCATGGGCTTTTAAAATTTTTAATTTTTACAAGTCTACATCGCCTAATGTTGATATCATTTTACAGTTTCAATTAGGAAAGAATAAACTATAAACTAAAATTAACTGTGCAGTAAAACAATATAATAAATAACAACAATTTTTGTTATATGTTCCGCTATTCCATTGATATGTAACTATATTCCACAACCGTTTTTGATATAGAAATTATGTGTTACATACTTTTAGGCTTAAAGTATATTATATAAAAAACACACACTAATAAATTCACACATACTATGAAATCTCACATGACACCGACGTGACATTTGATTCACTCCAATATAAATTTTCCTTTAGCCCCGATTAAAGATGTTATCACATTAAAATTATTTTATTAAGTGAAACCGAGCCTTTATAACTCTCTCTCATATACACTCATAATAATAAGTATAATCAGAATAATCAGTATATAATCAGAAAGATTTATTTGTAAGATTTTTATTTATTCCAAATTTATTTTATAATAATTAGCAAGTACGAAGTTTAATCCAATTAATATGAATGTAATAAAAACATCCCTGTTACTAGAATGCGTTTAATTCAAAACTTTAAAAAGCTTCATTGGAAATAATTATACTTCCATTTTTAAAAATAACAAGAAAAAATAAAATTTAAAGGTCAGAAGTACTAAAGTATTGTAAGTTTCTGAATGGGACTATCACAAATTTAGTAATATATGTGACTATCTTAATTCCTTATATTTTCTTCTATTCTATTTTTAGTTGAGGTCATGAGATTTCTTAGCTCTGATGCTGATATTTCCTTCTAATTCTTTTTTATTTCTGCTCGTAATTATTTTAAACTGGAAATCTGAATGCCACGTGAATAAATCTGATTAAAAAAAAAAAAACACTTCCAAGATTTTCCATGGGGTTCAAGTCCAGGCTTGAAGCGGGTTACCTCATTATTTCAAAATTTTTCTCCGTGAAACATTCAGTTGCGACTGTTGCTTGATAGATAAAAGTGTTGTCTTATTGAATGTTATGTTGCACTTATTAATTTTAACATGAACATTGAAAAGCACCTCTTCCAGAAGAGGTAGATAGTCATAGAGTTCATTTTATTTCAGACGAAAAATGTTAATATTTTGTTTGAGAACAAATCGAACTCGTATCATCAGACTACCCTCTTTGTAATTTCTGACTAATTCTTTTTAGATATATAGTACCAAATGACTTGTGGCGGAATGTTTAAATATCACGATTGTATCGTTTGGAAGTATAATTATTTCCTTCTGAAAAGGAAGTGAAGTATATTTATTACCATTTTCATAAAGCTGAACAATTTTTGAAAACTATAGTTCTAAAGCCGAAGCTGAGGAATAAGTGTTTTCGTTTTCATGTTTAAAATTTGCATAAGAACTGCTGTTGTTGTTGTTGTAGCATGTAACAACTAGTCAATAAATTTATCAATATGTTTGAATTGGTGTCAGGTTTTGTCTGTGATATCCAGACCCAAGAAGCGGGCCGTGTTAATAGGGTTCGTCCAGAGGGAGAGTGTGGTCAGGTTTGTTGGGTGTTGTGGGCATGAGAAGAGGTGAGCCGTGTCATGTGGGCCGCTGCCACAGTCTGGGCAGCTGTTCGTGGCTGTATCGTCAAGTCTACACATGTAACAGTTCAGCATGCGGCTCCAGCCGGATCGTAGTTGGGCAAGGGTGCGCCGAGTTTCCCTTGGGAGCTCTCTCTCTTCGTCATTTAGGTGTATATGCAGCCCAGGCTTAGGTTACAGCCTCCGTGTGTAGTAAGTTACTGTCAGTAGAACTGCTGAGGTTGAACGGTGTTATGCCAAGTTTAAAAAGAAAATAATAAATGGAAAAAAATCAAAATGCTTGCGTTTATTGTCATAAAAATGCATAGCTAACCTAATATTATAAATTTTTAGAATATCAAGTTGATTTTTGATCTTTTAATCGGATAAAATGGCTACGTTAGCAATGCGTTTCTATGCACTTTCCTTTTTGTTATTTTAGACTCTTATTCTCTGCCCCCCGCCCCCTCTTTCTCTGTCTCTCTATCTCTCAGAATACCTTCCATGTTCATACATATATGTAAACAGAAATTTTTTGAAATTATACACACTGAATTTTATATACCAACTGTTGAACTTCTTTCCGTTTCCGTTAGTGCTTCATAAGAAAACATTTTCATTTCATGCTTTAAAATGATACAACAACCACACACACACACACGCACACGTATCTATACGCTTTCTCTCTCTTTTATATTACATTGTAAAAACAAAAAAAATTATGCTCTTCAACTATAATTTATGTGCGCTCTCTCTCTCATTGCCACATATAGACATATAATTATGCTCCAAAAAAATAATAGTAAATGCTTTTGCTTTTATATACGCTCATTTAGAACTAAAAAAGCCGAGTAAATCAGAGAGCAAAAAAAATAATTTGCCGGCATTATAGAAGAAAAGCCAGTGTGCTTACAGGTGTTTTGAATGAATTATATGTGTGTGAGTGTTTATTATTATGGCCGGAAGCAGCGAATGGACGTCGTCGTTGTCGTGCATTCGTATGAGCATAAATTACTGTGGAAAGGATTTCGGCTCTTTCTCTCTCTCACTCTTTAATAAGTAAAAGCAAAAAGCTTTCATAGTTTAAAGCTTTTTTGTGCCATGTCTACATTGAAAGCGAGAGAGAAACTCTTGGTTTCTTGTTGTGTTTAGCATGGCCTGGTATTTTTGTTGCTTTTGTTTTTTTTTTCCTTCGTACATAAGAAAAACAATTTGTTTTAGAATTTTCCCTTTGTGGAAATAACAATTTTCAGAATTCAGTTTACTTTGAACGTTCGCCGCGCACAGTTCTTTGCGAAAAATAACAACAGAAAATTACGCGATAAAAGAAGAAAATTTAAAACTATAAAAACAACAACAAACAAACAAAAAAAAAGAAACAACTAAATTTTTTTTTTCGGCTTTTCTAAATATCAAAAAAAAAAAAGAAATAAATAAATTAAAGTGACAATTAACCAGCAAACTAAAAACAAAAGTCCCAAACAGAAGCGCCTTAGAATTTAAATTAAATCACATATCTTAAAGTTCATCAACATGTAAAGTTTTTAAAATTTTTGTCGAAAATGTTACAAAAACTTGTGCTTGATATTTGCGAGCTCGACTCGAAGGATTGAGTAAACAAAAGAATTTTAAATATTAAAGGTTTTAATTCATTTTACTAGAGTATATCTTATTCATCATCGTGTCCATGTAGCAATAATTAATCATTTTCAAAAATACTCAAATTTCTGAGTTCGAGCCACTTCTTTGTTTTTAATTTGATTTTCTTTTTCAATTTGATTTTTTTCTTTTTTTAATTTGACGTACTTGAAATCAAAAAAAAGAAAATCTACAATTACTTTTGTCGAAAAAGAAGAAGCTTTACGTTATTTTCTTTTATTTTTTGTTTTTTTTCTTATACTTATATTTTTCTTTTATATTATTTTATAATTTCTCTTTACAAGAAAAATCTACGTTTATTTGCTGTAGCTTTAATAAACTGCTGTTCACGCTTCCTTCATACCTACGCTCAGTCATTCAACAGCAACTTCTTGGCTGCCACTGCCTGCTACTTCATGTTAATATCGCTGACGACCGCCAGACTATGTTACATTGCACTGCGTTGTTGTGCGGTGTGGTGCCCACTGTTTCCACCTTATTGCTGTTGTTGTTTTTGGCACTTTATTATAACACACAAATTTGTTGTTGTTTTCTTTTTGATTACTTTGTGCGGCTACTTGACTTTCGGATTACTCGGAGTATTCCTTGCCTCCATGTCGTTTTTTTTTTACCTGTTTTCATTTTCATTCTCTTTATTCCCCATTTGAAAAAGAAAAAAAAAAAATAAATTCACTGTTTTTCACTGTTATGGTCTTTTTTAATTTTTCACCAATAAACATCACCTTTGTTTGTCGATCTACCGTTACCTTGCTCCTGTTTTTCTCGGCCTCACTCTCTCTCTCTCTATCTTTCTGTGTCTACTTGGTGCAGGTTATCTTCACAGTTTCACTCATATTGCTGAACAAATTGTTTACGTTTGGGAAAATTGGATTCCTTGCCACAGTAAAGCCACTAGTGCCAGTTTATGCCCACATTGTATCGTCGTCATAGTAGTTTCATATTTACATTCCTATGCTTTTTCTCCTGTGGCTATCAGTTCAGTTATTGTTTTTGTTATGTTATTGCTATATTTTTGCGGTCTGCCGCCCCATTTTGTATATTTCTGTATGTGTGTGTGTGCGGTGATATCAAATTGTTTTCATTTCATCATCATCAATTGTGTTTTCTCCTATGTGTTGTGCTGTGATGGACTTATGTATGTGTATGTATATATACAAGTATCACTGAATTTATGTCCTTTCCAACTGTTTTTATAGCGCGTTCATGTGCATTCTATACTTGTATGTAGGTATGTATTTTGTAGTAGTATATTTTTTCTTTACTTTACTTTACTTACTTACTGGCGGCTCTGGCTCCGCTTGTCAATTTTACGTGTTTTATACGGTTGTACGTGTTATTTTGTTAATCGCCGTACAATATGATTATGTTTGAATTTAATACCCTACATACGACTACTACATACAATCAAGCTCTGAGAAATTTCTAGTAAAAAAAAAAATATATATAAATTTTTTAAGCTGTGTAAACATATTCTACTTTATAGCTGATTTAAAAAAGAGTTTTGTTCAGTGATTTGCAGATTATATCAAGTTTTAATACGGTCTCATCTAGTTGGTACTGCTACCACAAAATTGACTACCTTCTTTAATGTAGACCCATACGGTACTGAATTAAACACATTTTACACCGATACAATAGTGTACTTAAAAATTATTTAGAGATCTCTATATATTTTCGAAGGTTGTTCAATCTTTTACAATTGTTAGTGAAAGTTCTGCCAAGACACCATCAAATATGTAGTGCTGAAATTTAAGCATTTTTGTATAGATTCTCATAGTACTAAATTGAGCACAGTTTATCTGCGAAACATCTAGTTTCTTATTAAAAATCACCCAGTAATTACTATGTATTTTCGAAGGTTCAGTATTCCGCAGTGAATATACCGAATTTTGTTAATAGGGTCTTATCGAATTAGTCTTGCTACCATAAATTTTACCATCATTGTATGTGAACCAGTATGCAATTTTAACAGAATTAAATATAATAAAACAACAATGAGAGATCTTCCTGATTCAGAAAGAAATGAGCTTAAATTAAGTCACTCCCACCATTTGCCATTCTGAAAAAATTTAGAATTTAGAGTATTTTAAGTTATTTATTCAAATTTTTGCTAGAATTGTTCAACCAAATACTGAATAAGCTTTTTTTGCCTACATAAAAACTCAAGAAAATCAAGTTTAAACAATGGATGGAAAAAATATGTTAAATGCCTTTAAAAATGCACCCTCTCTCTCTCTCTCTCTTTTGAGTACAGCTAGGGAGAGCGGGTGCTACTGATATAACGCGCATTTACTTGTACGATATTTGATTTCTATAAATAGTGGATGGCTCTAAAGCAGCATTAAGTTTATATTTAATACTTCCTCGTTTTTACAAGAATTGCTCAACAAATTTTAGAAAGGTAATCTCTATTAAATAATGGAAAAAATATCTTTACGCTATTGCTCTTAAGATCCGTATCTATCAAATGAACAAATAAACTTCTCTCTTGGGTGCTATTGATATTTCTTATTGATTTTTGAAAACATTTTCTTGATTCGATTGGGAATAAGTTTTAATTTTGCATGCTTTCGATCAAAGTTCTACTTAACTTACTCGATCGACTTCGCTTACTTTCTGTCAGATAGTTTTCTTCCGAGTTGCCAATTCTTTTACTATTCACAAAGTAAAGTCCTAGGCCACCATATTTACATGCTCTATTTACATCTTCGATTCATGTAGATTCAATAATCGAAGACTCAATTATTTAATAAATTGATATTTTACCTGATTAAGAAAGCAATCAGTACTTTTTTCTCTCATCTTTGTTATGATTGGAAAAGGGAAAATGATATTTATAATTTTCAAATATTTTTTGATGTGATAACTCAAAGGGGCTGAAAGAAAATTTATAGTAAAGTGAATAGATAGAAATTAAAATCAAAACCACGTCTGTGTCGTGTGAGATTTCATAGTATGTGTGAGTTTATAAGTGAGTGTTTTATTATATATTTTACTTTAAGTCTAAAAGTATGCAACACATAATTTCTATATCAAAAACAGTAGTAGAATATACTTAGATATCAATGGAATTATCATAAATTGTTTTTATTTATTGTATTGTTTTTTTTTTTTATTTTTGCATAGTTTAGTTTATAGTTTATTCTTTCCTAATTAAAATTGTGAAATAATGTCGAAGTTAGACGATGTAGACATGCAAAGACGAGTGAAAAAAGTGCATTGAGAATTTAAAAAACCGATGGTTGCATTTTTTGGAGCATAAAAACGAAAAGTTTTATAATGAAGTAACAACAATGCGTAAAGTATGTTATTATGTGACGAGTGCAGAAGGTACTCACTTTAGTTTATTTTTATCTTTTTCTTTGTTATAAGTCAGAAATATGAAAATCTTGAGTTTAAATTTTATAAAAAACTTATGTACATACCTTCACCACGCAATTTACTTGGATTTCTGCCAGCAGCATATCTTTAGACTTCGATCTCTCTCTCTTTATTTTGCGTTCTATTTCATACCGATTTGACATGGCACCTGCTAAGACTGATAATCGTTCTCTCTCTTTCTCTCTCCCTCTCTCTTCCTCTCTCTCTCCCTCTCTCTCTCTCCCTCTCTCTCCCTCTCTCTCCCTCTCTCTCCCTCTCTCTCCCTCTCTCTCCCTCTCTCTCTCTCCCTCTCTCTCCCCCTCTCTCTCTCTCTCACTCTCTCTCTCTCCCTCTCTCCTTCTCTCTCCCTCTCTCTCTCCCTCTCTCTCTCACTCTCTCCCCTCTGTCTCTCTATTCAACACAATTCATTTACTTTTACATTTACAACTTCATATAGGTACATTTTGAGATTGTTTATTACAAATACACTGCACTGTGTAAAAATACACTGCAATGTGTAAAATACATATTTTTAATGAAAAATTGTGTATTTTTTAAATGCAATTTTTATATAGATTGTAAAAAATTGGAAGGCACATAGTTAGTGTATAATTTTCAGCATATGCTTTTAAATTTTTTGTCAAATCACATCTGTTAATTTCCTTTTCTTGTATGTAATTTTATACATTGCACAAAAATTATTTGCCTTGTTAAATAGAGTAAATTTGTTTTTCCATTTTCTCAATTTTCACTTGTTATTAAGTAATTCATGAAGGGGAGAATAACCATTAAATATAGCATACATTTTAGTTCGTTATCGTCTACATAAAACTAATTTTGTGTTACATTTTCTATTTTTATTTGTTTGCGGTCTACGTCAAAGTACTTGCTTAAAAATTTCTAAACATTTTTCTCCTCCTCCTTTTTACTTTTCTCCTGTGTTATTACCGACTTTTTTCTATGAACGCAACGCGAACGCGCGCGTGACTTGGTTAACCATTTCCAAAAAACATAAACATTTTCACCAACCTAAGTTATAACCAAAGTATATAATATAAAAAATAAAGAAATCACTGCTTTTAAATAGCTTTACAATTTTGTTGGAAATTTATTATGTGGTAAACAGAAGCTCCTTCCATAACATAATTCAACTTATATGACCGTACTGTAAGCATGTTTTCTAGATGGTTGGTATAAAAGTGTCGATAGAAAAATTCATAGAATACAAAATGTGTAACTTTGTACACACACATACACGTGCCACTTTATCACTTTCATTTAAAGTGAACTAAAAAAAAATCAGGTGTTTCCATCGTAATTTTTCTTCTTATTTCTTTGTCTATAAGGGTTCGGTTTGCTTTGTGGTTTCGCTCTTTTTCGGGGTTTGGTTAAAAACAAAGTAAAATTTTCCACGAAATACAAGTTAAATTTTTTGTTTTTTTTTGTTTTTTGCATACTTTTTTTCGTTCACTGCGTCCTTTCACCTCCTACCTGCGCTATTAAAAAGGCATTATTTTATCGCTAATAAACTTATTTATTATTTTTTATTTTTTTATTTGCTTTCCAACTTTTCCGCACATTCTAAATTCCCTGTTTGCTCTCTAATAATGGTTAGGCACACCACTTGTTTCTTATGCCACACCTACATTTACATTTTGTGTGTCTGTGTGTGTGTGTGTGTATTTAATGCAATTTATATTTATTTCTTTTACATTGTCGTCGAGTCGTCGTCGCAAACATTGCGGCAACGTGCTTTTTACCTTTTACCTACTACTTTTTTTCGGATTTTTTGTTTTTTTTTTTATTTATTTGCAGTTTTTTTTATACTTTTTTTCGACAAAAGTTTTTACATTAAACTTCCCTTTTCTCTCCTTTCTATCTAGGTGTGTAAAAAATGGTACTTAAAAATGCAAAAATACAGTCAAAGTCATTATAGTTATTTAAAATTTTAAATACTATTGGCGCAGTTCCGTTTTCATTTCACAGAAAATTTAAATTAGCGAAGCAATGAAAAGAAAACTTTGTAACTTCGTTTGTGTGTGTAAAAATGTCAACAGTTTGTGTAAAATATTTTAAAAATTTTAAGTGAAAATTTCCGAAAAATAAAATTTATAATAAAAATGGAACAAGAATTTCTGAAATATACAAAAATTTAAGAAATTTCAAAGGTGAGTTTTCATTATTTAATATTCATATTTTTATTACATACATTCAAAAGTGCAAAATAAAATAATTTTCCAAGAAAAATTTCTTAATACCAGGAAAGTTTTTCATTATAGAATTATTATAAAATTGAATGCAAAGTTAAAAAAATTCAAAGAATTTCCATAATGAGGAAAAGCTCATAAAAATTTTATGATATTTTTTGGCTTTACAAAAAAAAAAAAAAAAAAAAAATAAATAAAATCGCATTAACTGAGGTTGAATTGATCAAAATTTTAATGTTATAAATGAAATGTTCTAGGAAATTTACTGAAGTAGTTTTAATTAAATGATTTATTAAATAGGTGCTGAAATTTTAATAATAATATTTACTAAATGTTTGATTAGGAAACTTTTTTATGAGAGATTTTAAACTGAAATTTATTAATTTATTTTTAAAATTGCAATGAACCTTATTTGTCAATGCGAATACAAAAAAAAAAAAAAAAATAGTATTCTACTTGTGCAGAACAGTCAGATCATATAAACGTTTCGGAAAGCACCACAATTTCTTTCTGTGATTTTAGTGATAGTTTTGTTTTCATACATTTGAGTAATAAGGAAAACAACCTTTTCTCTTCATGATAAGAATGCAAAAAATACTCTAGATTAATTTTGAGTTGTTGATTAAATGCAGCTGAAATTTTTTGGCAAATCAATTCGTACACTAGTGAATCCAGATATTTCCGAAAGGGGCGTTTTTATTTTTTTTTGTGTAGCTATTAATAACTTATGATTAAAATGTATATGATTTTTATCTGTAGTGATCCTATAAAATAACAATTTTAAGTCTTACATGTTTGATATCTGAATGAAAATTTTTCATTATGTTATTCTGATAATTTTTACCCCTACTCCATTTTCTCTTATTTTTTTTGTTTTTTTAAGTACATTTTTTTTCACATCACCTTACAGAACAAACAATTGAACATAATTTCCCCAAATAAAAAGTCTATTCCAGCCCAACCATTATAGGGTAAACGACTCCAGTAGTAGATTTTACAACAAAAATAAACTTTTTTCATCCAAAGAATTGTTCTAAATTAATTTTGGGTCGTTGTTTCTCGCATTTTCAAAATTTTATTAAAGCTATACGCAAAGTCTTTTCAACAAGAGCGTGTTCGTGCCCAAAAAAAAAAACAAAAAACAAAAATTCCACATGATTTTTAAACGTTTGTTTGTCTCATGCGCTGACATATCGTCGCCTGAGGATTGATTTGGCGTATCGGTATATGAATTTGTACACACATACGCCAAATCAATTCTCAGGCGACGATATCAATATACTGTCCAGTTACCAAAATTTTGAGTAATTTCGTGGTAATGCGAGTTCATATTTTCTCTAGCTTTTCGGCGTACGATTGCGCCATTGACTTTGATGTTTAGGGTCCTGCCCTCTTAAAGCACTCAATTTCGATTTCATTTCCCAAACCACTTATTGGCAGAAGATAAGAGTCTATTCTGGTATAAATGGATTATGTACTGGATATCCAAATTTCTCGTAAACATGATTATCCTGTCGAAACTCTGTTTTCAAAAGCATCTCCAAACATGAGCTTTTCCTCGATGCTTAGCTAATCTGAGAACCATTTTACTACCCTTAATGGACAATGCACGTTTTATGGTACCTGCCGTCCATAAAACAGATTTGTCTGTAAAGGCCACATCGTTCCATTCATTATCCATATGTTTCGACAGCCCATTCCTGCCATTTTTTTTGTTTGTTTTGCCGTCAGTAAGAGTTTGGTTATGGTAGCTCCGAATTCAATTTTAAATTCATTTAAACGACTTTGGATTATACTGAGGGATATATTAGTGACCTTCTGCGCTAGTTTTTGTTAAGTTGATTCAAGCGCAATGGTAAAATTGGCTTCAAAAACTCATGCTATCGCTGAATCCTGCTGCTGTGATGTTCCTCTAGAAGCACAATGATTTGGTAAGTCATAAACATTTTGGTGTCTTAAAAAAAGTTGGTTCCATTTCTTAATGAATGCCTTTAACTTCTCAAGATATTTGCTGCACCTTCCTGTTACATTTTGGATTCCTTTGGATGTGAGCAAAAAATGGCAGCTTAAAAACGTTTTGCATACACGGAGTACGGTTTGAAAAATTGCTTAAAAAACGCAATTTTAATAGCGATTGTTTGAAAGGTTATACAGCGCCATTTGCAATGAAATTTTGAATGTTGAAAATAAAGTACAATTTGATACTTAAAGATGTTCTTACAATTAAGCCAAACACGCTCTTGTTGAAAAGACTGTAACTGGGAAACAAGATCGTTCTAAATTCATATTTATTTTAAACATGACTAAATGTTTTTTACCCCTACATATATCACTGACCCAACTCTCTGCTCTTCCCCTCACTTTTTGCTTTTTTAAAATTTTTGTTTTTTTTTAGCATTTGTTACAATTTGAAATATGAATAAACATTCTTCGGGGAAAATAGTCCTTGTAAAAAAAGAGGATCCTCCTCTGCCTTTTCTTTTCGCAAACAACAGACCCTACTATTTTGAAATATATTACAAGAAAATATGGATAAGGATTTAAAAAGTATTATAGATTACTTTTGCATTGTTAATCTGTGGTTCACACGTTTTTAAAATTGTGTACGGATAACAAAATTGCCATAAAATTTTAAGCATTACCATGTTTAAGGACTAGGATAAAGTAGTTTGTTATGAAATTCAAATCTAGGGGTTCTGTTGGCCTCACTCGTCTCTCCTCCTTTTGGAAGATGTTTAAAAAGCAAGTAATAAATATTCTTCAGGAAAAGTAGCCTTTATCAAATTAGGGAGAGAAAGAAGTTCCCAAAAAACAGAACTGTTTCAGATCTGGTGTTTCAAACTAAATGACTCCTATAGTAATAAACGTTCAATATTTTTTCTATAAATTTTACAAATAAAATGTATTAACCCTTCATTAGGCACATGCTTCGATAATCACATTTGTTTCCAATGTGCCTGGCTAGACCCCAAATACATGTTCATGTATTAGTATGTAAATATTGGGTTTTGGTGGTGCTTATTTATATGTCATGCATTTTCTATTTTTTAGGATGTATTAGGAAGCTAAACGAAATTTCAAGTCGCTAGAATAATTTGTAATATATTTAAACTACAATTAAAATCGAAAAAGGTCTAGCCAGACTCATTTGCCTAATAGAGGGTTATCAAAACTAAATTTTTCTCATGCATATAAAGATTTTAAAAGAATTTGTGGTCGATTATTTGCAACTCCTCGTCTTCAAAATACCGCTAAATTGGATATATCCGAAAAACAAAATTGCTTTAAAATAATATTAATTATATGTTTGAGGACCAGGGTCAGGATTTTGTTTTTTTTGGGGGGGGGGGGGGGAGGGAGGGGAGGGGTTTGGTTTCATTTGAAGAAAATATTCATAAATAATTTTTATGAAACTGATTAAGCAATAAATTAAATACGATGATGCACTTGATGGATGAGGTTGGCATATAAATACCATATTCTCTAAATTCGTGCAGTTACAGCATTGAAAAAGATCTTCCGAGTCGGGATGCTCTGAGCAATAATGGGTTAAAGAGTTAATTACATTTTAAGATTGTCTCCTAAAATTTTGGAGCAGATTCGCAAACACTGCCCTGCATAGGTTTGGCGAATAAAATGGTTCGTAGTGTTTTCAAATGAATATTTCATGCTGAACACGATACAGAGGTCAAAAACGTTCCATCACAACACGTTCTAGATAAAAATGGGGTTGAAACCCCCTAAAAATAACATTTTTGGCCATTTTTGAAAAATTGTAAAGCTAAACCCTGACGTGCTAAAAAATTCGAAATTTAGAAATTAAAGACTGAATTTAATAATAAAATATTGCTTTTTATTACCTTTCAAATAAAACTAATTTTTCAAGGGTCTGATATTTTTTTCTATTTTTTAAACTTTTCAAACTGTTTCAGGGATGAAACTTCAAATCAAAAACAGTTAAAAGTCGAGCCTCATGTCAAAGAAAATAAATCGGATTTGGTCGTATAGTGTAACTAAGGTTTCAAATTATTTTTTTTTAAATTTGACTTTTTAGAAAGAAACCGATGGAAGTAAAAAATATTTAAAAATCGTGCAATAGATTTTATTTTCCTTTTTTCCATGGCCTCTGGCAATTAATATCAAAGATTAGAAAAAAGCTTCACCAATTGCGGGGGAAGGGGGAGGTCACAACCGCCCTCCCTCCCCCATAAAACCACGCCCATTAAATTTTGTCGGGTTTTTTAGATCAGATTTAGGCTTTTTACATCAAAATTTATCAATCCTATTTTTTTTTAAATCAACAAAAAATTTGGGAACTATAGGGTTAAATACTTGTAATTATTTTTTTGTAGATATTAGTGCTATTTTTTTAGCCCTTACCCTCGTAAATGGGCTTTACAGTCTCAGAAAAGTTTTGTCGCCCTTTTTTTAATACTTGCCATCTTTCTTCTTTAAGAAGAAGTTGCACACTTTTTACATCGATTCTTAAAAAGAACGATGAAACCTAATCATTTTGGATTAAGTTTTTAAATGTATTATTGTTGCTAAAAGAAAAATCGTATATATATTTAAAACGGGTTAAGTTCGAATTCAATTCCCATACAAGAAGGCAATCAATTCATTTTAGATATTATCCTAATTAAAATTAACATGTACGAAGATATGAAAATATTTTGAGTTACAATATCAAAACCACAACTTCAAAACCAATTTCTTAGTTATAGTTAACAGTTCAACAAATTTTGCAAACCAATTATCACAGCTTGGTGTAATATGCAAAACTGAAATGAAAATGTATGATACATAAATACAATAAACTTTTCTTTCAATACTTTTTACTCTTATTCCCTGGATCATCTGTGATTTTCTCGAAACAATATTCCATTAAATAAATTTTCCATCGTAGGCTTTTGACATTTGAAATGAAATGTGTGCAATTGTAAAATGTAATTCTCTGAAAATATCTGAGAAAAATATTAGTTACATAGTTAGTTGCAAGTATTGGTTTCTGTTTTTAGAAACACTTTTTATATGTAAATAAATTTTTTGCATTTCTTTGTTATTTGTCATAATTTTCAAAATAAATTTCAATACCGAATGTTATTGTTCTTTGTTGTATTTTTATTTCTTTTGTTCTGTGAAATTTTTTTCATCAATCAATTATATGTATATTTTGCCATAAACAAAAGTGCAAAAAAAATTATAAAAAAAAAAAATATTTTATTTTTGTAAAATATAATCAATTTATTTTATACAATACATGAGCAGCTAGTGAATACAAAATCTCGTATTTCATGTATTCTATGTATATATTTTTTGTGGCTATAAACACTCAGATTGAAAAGTTTGTTAAATGTTTTAATTTTCATAATTTTATAATTTCTATATAATCTACAGTAAATTGACCCGAGAAATTTTTACATTTTGAGTTTCAAATTTAAAAGAAATGAAATCAAATTTACTCTCTTTGTTTCATAGGAAAGTGCTAATTAAAAAAAAAAAAAAAACTAAATTGAGTTCCTTCTGCACTCGTCACATGATATGGCTTACAATACTTATACGTATTGTTGTTTACTTCATCATTAAAGTTTTTGTTTTTATATTCCAAAAAATATTTCATTTAATCGTATCGAAATAAAAGTTCAACACGAATAACACAGGCTGGCCTAGACTGCTTTCCCCCTGGCTTTGACTCTTCACTACTTTGTTTACATATAATAATAATACAGCATAATTTCGGGATGCAATTCATCATCCTTCACTTGGTGGATTGAATGCTTAACTTGACAGTCATTATATATACATCTTTTTTTAATATTAAAAATTCACCTTTCCTAATGATAAGACAGCATACTTGCGGGGTCCAATTCACCACCATTCACCTGGTACGCAAATTTAACATAACCGCCACAATATTTAGATACAAGATAATAAAAAATCATCTCCTAGGGTCATATTTCTAATATTATAAGTACAAAATGACATAGCCACAAACTAAAAAAAACACATACTATGAAACCTTACACGACACCGACTTGACATTCGTTTTTAATTTCCATCAATTCACTCTACTATAAGTTTTCCTTCAGCTCCGAAAAAAGATGTTATCACATCAAAAAAATTTCACAAATTGTTTGCTTTCCTAAATATGAAATTAATTTGAACCAAAACATTTACAAATTTCATTTTTAAATCTCATATTGCAATATGCTCAAAATCTTCCTCTATTTTTCAAGTCGCTAATGCTCAACATTCGCAATATTAGTATAATCTTATTTAAAATTTGAGAAAGTCTATTCAGTCCAAAGTTTCTGCTTGTATTTTTGAAATAATGAAATATTTATGACTCTATCTCAGTGCATAATTTTTCCATTTTGTTATTCATTCGCAGATCTCTGTAAATTTTAACATTCAAGTTCAAGTGTTTTATTTCAAACGTTAGCCAAAGATTTTCTGCATCTGCTATAAAGTTCGTAGGTTTCAGAAAAAACACCATGGTTCAGATTTTGAAATCTTTTGAAGTGAAATTCTTAAAACTAACTTCGTTGAAGCTGAAATTTATTCTTAATTTCTCATCATTTTAGCATTTATTCCCCGTCTAAGAATTGATCCTCAGGCAGCTGGAACTCCAGTCCGGCACTCATTCGTCAGGCCACCAAGAAATTTACTCCAAACTAGTTGGGTACTGCCTAAACCCTTTCGAGACCATTGGTCACTGGTGGCCCAGAAAGAATTGCACAGATTTGAATTGATTTATAACCGTTTAAAAAAGAATTGATTACGCTTTAGTTATTATTTTGTTATTTTTAATTTAAAAAAATAATATTTTTGTACCTATTTTGTTTATCTGCTATCTTAAGAAATTTAAGTTTTGCTATAGATCGCCGGTAATTTTAATATCTTCAATATAAACTTTTTAAGAACTTTTTACAATGAAATAAGAACCAGCATATGAATCCGGACTCAGTTTCTCTCTATCTCTTCTAATTTTCTTACGGTCAAGAAAGGATTAAGTAATACTAAAAAACTTTGTCTATTTTTAAAAATTTAACAAAACAAAAATGTACTGTAAAAATTTAAGAAAAAATCACCGGTGAACCTTGAAAGTTTTAGGCCTTCAGAGACGAGACAGTTCTGTTTGGTTGAAAATGTGTAACAAAAAATGGGAGCCTGCTAATACGAATTCGGGCTCTGTTTTCCTCTGGAATCCTAACATTAACATCGTTATGTTTGCATTTACTAAGTTTATGTTCGTAGAGTGTTTGTTCATAATCTGACCTTTTTCTGGCATAACCAGCGGGATAGTAGGAAGTGTATGATAATGTCAATCGATTAATTCTTCAATCATAAATAATATATTCTAAAATTGATTCTCAAAATATATGTATGAAAATTTAATAAAAAAGAACGATTTCCATATATCATTTCTCTTTACAAAGACATAAAATCAAAACTACTTTAGTAATTAAAAAAGGAATCTTCTTCTATTTCTTTTTACATTATATTGTAATCGAAAAAAACGCACTTCTTTCCAAAAGACCAATTTTTTTTTTGCACTCACTACGTTTTACATTTTCTCTTTGGAAAAATGGGAAATGCGAAGAGAAAACTTTACTTGTCATAACGACATCAGCGTGATTAATTTCAATCTATTTTGGAATACATAAAGCCCGGAAATGATGATTTTTTTTCGCTTATAACACATTATACTTAACCCGTTGGTTATAAACTAATACACATATTTTTCTTTGGGTATGTCTACATGTTTCTGTCTGCTTGAATACCTGTCATATTTTTTTGCAGGATACTAAATAACCAGCAAAAATTTCATCAAATCAAACATTTGATAACATATTTACGCTTAATTAGGTCATCTACAAGGTGGCACAAAAGTAATCACCCTATTTGATTTACATATAACTTTTTTTTTCTAAATTAAAAAATTGAAAAACGATGATTTTAGTTTAAAACATTTTGTTTTGAACCACTCTTCCACTGGATTCCAATTATTTCACATTGTTGACAAGCATAGCGATCCATTATTGGTCTACGTTTATCTCTTGCGATGACATAAGACGCTATAACCTTTGCGCCACCTTGTATTTGTAATAAATATAGAGCAAACACTTTTACCACATAACATATATTGATACTAAAAATAGCGAAAATGTTTTTCATAGTATTTTCATACATAGATGGTTGTAGTTTTGACAACCGTTGAGTTTGTTATTGTATAAACAAAAATGTGGAAAAAAACCACAATAAAATAAATTGATTATGTATGCCACGTGTTTTCTATCTTCCTATTGTTCTTTTTTTTTTTGTTTGTAAAGTAACTTCTAAATGCTATTATTTTTAATTATAACAATTTGATGGACAAAAAATAAAAATAAAATAAAAACCAAAAAAATTTAGCTACGAAATGAATAAAATTAGTAAAATTTTTAGTTAGCTTTACAAAACTATAACATATTGAAACAGATTTTAAGCGCTTGAGCACTTAGGGTGGGGGTTGATGTCGATAAATTAATATTTAGTTATTTTTTCCCTAAACCCTCCGCTAGGGGCGCCATGATTTTTGTTCCAAGATCACAATAATCTAACTATAATGACAAGCAAAAAGAAAATTGTTTATAAATTGAAATTAATTCTAAAATGTAGTCTACTTTGTGGCGCACTAAAATGAATTAATGAATGAATATGAAACTTTTCAGAGTTAAAATTGCTTTCTGCATCTTTCTGTTGATAGTTCCGTTTGTTTGAAATCTGTTTCAGGCATAAAATCGTCTTCAGTATTTGATTATCTCTTATATTCACGTCTCGTTTTAGCCAATAACCCAAAGATCATTACTTACTTACTTAGTTCGCTCTACAACCAATGATCGGTCTTGGCCGCCTCTATAAAGCCAGTTGCTTTTGCAAAGCGGGCCTTATCACAAGTATGCTTTCACTAATTCAAGAAAGATTGTCTGCAGAGAGCTGCGATTTTTCAAGTTTTTTCCATTTTTCCCTGAAACCAATAATAAAAATTATACCAATAATATGCCAATAACAGTCCACAAGATCCTTGTTCATGGCACCGACATAGTAGACCACTACAGTTTGTCAATTGGAGCCCTATCTGAGGAAGCCTTAGGATCGCGCCACAAAGATATAAGAAAATGTTGATTAAATTTTACAAGAAAGACTTCCCCTGAAGCATCAAATCGTGATCTGATGGTTTCTCTTCTCATGTTATGAGAGCAAATCACCAAGGTAAAAAATACAAGATTACCATTTAGATGAAATTTTGTCTGGAGATCAGTATCAAGTATTGAATATCGAAAAATATTGATGATAGCGACTAAGCGAAAAAATGTCTTGCGCTTTCTTAATAACACTGTGTCACAAAATTGAGTTTTTTTCCATCGGACTGGTGATTTGACATGTAGTTTAAAGTAATTTAGGGCCGCTGAGCTCGAATCTGAAGAATATTTTGCTCCTTCACGTCAGGTCTTTGATATAACGGTACATGAAATCATGCAAATGGCTTTATTAAGACTGTACCAGGGCATCGTTTTTGGTGTCTATAAAAAAGTTGCTTAGAATCTTTTGAGTGTTTTAAGTGGCAAGTGGCAGCTTTATTATATTGAAATTGATTTATAAATTAAAATGTTCAGTTTCATTCTTATGGGGCTTCTTTTTCTGACATTTAAGCAATTTTATTAAGTAGGCGTGGCAGCACACCCATTTTTTCTTCATTGAACAAGGAAGCTCTTCTGTACATCAAATTCCGTCATTATGCTACAGATATTAAAGTTATTGCAATTTAAGTGTTTGAATTATATGGGAGGTGGGCGTGGCAGTAGTCCAATCGGTACCATTTTCGGCATACGACTTTACTTTAATTAGACTATCTCGACTACCAAATATTAGTAATATTAAACAACGCTTACTATTTTTGGCCGCGGTTTATATGGGATCGTTATACTGTGCGCCGCACAGTGTAGCGTCTCCATACAACCGGTGGACAAAAATATAAGGAGTTGGGGTAAGCCAATGAAGTCTTGCACAGATATTTTTTAGGTAAATATTAGGAAATATTGTGAATTTCAACTAAATCGGTTAACGGACACGCCCACTTCCCATATAAGCTGAATCAAAAAATTACAATATCTCAAAAACTTTTGAAGTAATAAAGTTGAATTTTTGTGCAGTGGCTACTGATACTGTAAGAATTTCTTAAAGCAAAGATAGTCATGATTGGAAATATGGGCGTGGCACGTCCCATACAAAGCAAGCACCTAAATCAGTTTTGTTGGCTCCAAATTGTCGTAGAACCCAATTTCATGCCTTGAAAATTGGAATACGATAACAATTTATAAAAATTATCTAAATCAAAAAAGTAGGCGTGGCATCTCCAATATAGTCAAAGTATTTTACAGTATATATTAAAGCTGCAATGATTATCTATATTTTTAATGATTTTTGTGTAATTCATTCAATTGATGGTAATATACATAAATAATTAGGTATTGACTTTCAATACGTTTTTTAAACTCCTTTTCAAGCTTATATAATTGAAGTATTTACAATTGAGCTGCATTCAAATATCAATATTCGAACTTGACTTTTTTGAATTGTTTCCACCTTCGTTACACTGTGCGCCGTGGCGAAAGTGTTAGGAGAAAATAAATATCAAAAATGAATTTCTCAACTCCGAAACACCCTCGATTACAACTTTGTACTTCTGTTCCTGTACCTCATATGTCAAAAATATGACAATTTACAACCTAACCAGAAGTTTTTCCGTGTTCACGGATTTTTTTTTTCATTTTTGTTTTTTTTTAGGAGTTATTCTGATACTATTTCTCACTCCTCATAATAGCCTACAGTGTAATCATTACCTATTTTCTACTGATTATTTACACATATGTAACTAAAATGTTGAAAATACTAACATTAAATAATAGATAAGTATGTATGCAATTTAATAAAACATCTATTATTATGTTATTAACTAAGTTAAGCAACAGCAAGACATTGTTTTTCGATTTTAATGCTCAACTTTGTTACGAAAGAAACTTTTTTACTTTATTTCCGTGAACTTCAGATTTACACAAATGCACATATGTTTTACCATACTTGCTAAAGCATTCCACACAACACATTAACTTGTGCCTTTACGTTTATTCTTTTTTTCTACCTCTCTTTCTCTATTTTTCTTTGTCTTGCTTTACCTGATTTAGCTTTAACTTTTTCGCCCGCACATCTATGTGCACATAAGCCAAAATACTATCATTAAATATAATTTAAATAACAGATGTTACTAATAGATAACCAAAATACCATGTAAATGTGTAATCAAGAAATAGCAAGGTAAATAGAACAATACCACACAATCCGAATTGGAGCAAACTAGCCACTAGTTTTCTCTCATTTATTGTTTGTGGGTGTCTGTGTGTGTGTGTGTGTGTGCTTCAAATTAAAGGTAGTTATACTAATTAGTTTTTTTTTTTTCTTTTTTTTTCTCTGGTTACATTACAAAGCCTGTCAAAAGAAAAAATCCAAGCATTGTTAAGGGCGCATATAACCTTGAGTCTGCTCTACATTCTCAAGTGTTTAAAGGTATCCTACAAATATAAAATATGCGCAACTTAAATGTCTACTTTTTCTCCCTCTCTCTCCCATTAAATTTCAAGTAAATAAATTTAGCTTATTACCATGCCCTACTGTGACACACTAAATAGAACTGAGTCTAGGGTATGGTGCTAAGTGCGTGCATGACTGAACTAATAAACATTTTTGTCTGTTTTATATTAAATTTTGCACACTACTTTAATTTTTCACACACATACATAGGTAGATTTTATGAAAAAATTTAACACTTTTCGGAATCTCGTAAATAGAGTAAAAAGAAATATAGTGAAAAGCATAAAACTTTGGGTTAAGAACACACTGACAACTGCTACTCACTAAAAACTAAACCAAACATGTTTGCATAGGAAATGCGTATACTTGTGCAGGTTTTCTAAGTGTCTATGTATATGTTAAAGGGTATATGCGTATAAAAATGAGGTGAGTGACGTTGGCATATGTCCTTACACATATACGAATATACATACATATGTATGCATACTTAAAAAAAAAAATCATATAAATAACTCATGTAAATGTGAATATGTATAAAAGAAAAAGATAAACATGTGCATATATGTACATATGTGACATCCAACCTACACATAAGCAAATAAATAAACACATATTTATATACAAGTACATACTAGTTGAACAGAAAGAGTGTGAGTGTGAGAGCGAGAGAGAGTTTCATAGATGAAAACGCATTTTTTGTTATTTTTCTTTATCTATTTTTGAAATGTGTTAAAAGAAACAACATCCCTAAAGAATTTAAGCAATATTTTTATGTTTCTAATTGAGAAGGAGGTAACTCACTGACTATTTTGTTTTATTACACTATGCGACATGAAAAATGGGATCGGGGGGACTAATAGTTCAGTGGTGTATCCCCCTAGTTGAGGTTTTAGGGAAAAATAAATATGACAAAATGAATTTCTCGACCCCAATTCCACCTCTGTGCCTCATTTCCTATACCTCATCAAAAATATTTGACCTTGTCAAATAACAACCTTCCCATGGTCATATCTCAAAAAGAGTATACTTGTTGGATAGCGAAAATGTTCCAGAGTACTGTGGTTAACTTCGTTTTAGGCTTCAACTTGAATTTTCTTTATACAGTTCTAACGTTTGCCCATTTCTGAATATGCTGGTATAATAAAACTGAAGACAGTTATATTTGCATCTGAGAACGTTTATGAATTCTTCACATTTTTTTTTTAAGTGTTAACCCACTATCTCCATCGCTTATGGGTCTTTTGTGCCGTTTTCAGAGGAAATTGGTCTTTAAAGTAATGAGTTACGAAGGTCCACAAAAAGTTAAATCGTTCTAAAAAAAATGCTGCTCATAAAATTTTACTATGGGTTACTAGAATTCAGAAATGTGTAAATTTGGTTTGAGAATTACCACGAGCAAAAAACATGCAAGCAAATTGAAAAACTAAAATGTTTTTTAAAAAATACTTTAAAATTTTATGGGTTGAATTTTTCTTATATTTTATTGCTTGCCCATCTCATTTATTTAATTTTTTTAAATTTTAAAACCAATTTTACACGTTTCTAGTGCTTAGTAGTTTAATTTTATAAGCAATATTTTTCTAGAATCTTATAACCCTCTGTGGACCTTCTTAATGGGGTAAAAAGCCACTTTTTCTGAAAAGGGCAAAAAATACCCATAAGAGAAGGAAATAAGGCGTTAATACTTTCAAAAAATATTTTCTTCGTAAGATTTTACTATAAGGAGTTGAACTCTTAAACGTTCTCAGGTGGAAAAATAACCAAGATGCGTTATGGTTTATTATAGTAACATGTTCAGAAATAGTTAAATTTTTATATCGGGTAAAAAAAAATTTGACGTTGATGTTAATATCGGAGTTAATCACAATACTCTGGTGTAGATATGGGCGCGTGACATTAATTTTACGTGACACGCGTGAACATGCACGCACTTGACTTAATGTCTACGTGAGCATACGTGAGTGTGATTTGATTTCCATAATTCCTACGTGAACATGCGTTAGCGTGACATAATTTCGACGTGAAAATGCGTGAGTATAAGTAACTTTTAACCATGACGTCTTTATAATTCACAATTTCGTAAGTACTTAGTTTTGGTGGTTAAAAAATCAATCCTGTGTTTTTCTTTACCTAAGGATCTTCCAAATTCAAAATCTGGTATCACTATGTAACCTATAGTACATGCATATTATTTATATAAGTACTTTATCTTTTATTTATATAAATACATAAAAATATAACAACAAAAAGACTACGTGCGTGAATATGCGTGAATTTTTTTGGAAAAATTTCAACGTGCGTGAACATTCGAGGAGAATTTTTTTTTTTTTGGAAAATGCCAGCGTTATTAGTATTTTCAAAGCCGTGAGCGTGAGTCAAAAAGTACTCACGAACCTATCTCTACTCTGGAGTATTTTCTGATTCTGATCACTTTTGGTCGTCCTCAATTTGTCGCACAGTGTTATTTGCATATACGCAGTTGAAATGAAAAAGCCTGAAAAAAACCAAGAATTAAAAATAAAAAAACGCCTTACTAAAAACATATTCCCATATTCCTTTGTGTGACAGTGTGTGAAATTGCTTTAAAAACACAGAAAGAGGGAAATTTTTAAACCACAAGTGTGATTTAGTATAATGAAGTAAAGTTGCTGTATTAGAGATTATGTAAGTTTAAAAAACTTTCTAAATCGAATTTAAAAATTTTAAAATTTTAGTTTTTGATCAAATCAAATTTGCTAATTTTGAGAGTGAAAAATTTTGAAGTTTCCAGTTGTAGCATCTTTCTAACTATAAAAGTTATATATAACATATAAACAGATTAATGAACAAATGTAGTCATCACAACAACAATGTATATAGAGACGGGCAAATCAGACGGCCGTTTCGGAATCCGCCACAATTCCTCATCAGTGATCTTAGTGATAGTTCTTAATCTTTCAATATCCTATATAAGCTACTGGTGTTTGAAATCGTAACCCAGAATTACGGATTTGATTTGAAGTTATGTTCTTACATTTTTCTATTAAAAATTGTAAAATTAGGTTTGATGTGATTTTTGAAAAATGGTCGAAGTTAACGCAGTGGTTTAAAAAGTTTAAGGAGTTTTGTCCATTTTCTAAATTTTTAAGTGTATTATTTTTCAATTTTACGACTATTTATCTCAATGATTTTAAATGTTGTATACATCAATTCTTCTAGTTTTCAATTTATAAATATTTCTCTGTTCATTGCTGAAAACATTGCCTCAGCCGATCTAATAGTTTAAAAATCTTAAAATTTTGTCCATTTCTGAAATTTTGTCCATTTTTTTAAGTTATATAAATAACTGTGAAAAATATTCTTAATCATTTCAGTTTCTTATTATTTATAAAGTTTTCAAGTATCTGACTACACTTTGTTTTTTAAGGTGGTAAAAATGCTGAAAAAAATCAGTTGATTCCAATTTTTGTTAAAATACAGAAATTTAAAAAATGTTTCTATTTTATTAAGGAAAAAATTTAATATTTACACATAGACGCATCTAGAAACTGCTACGTTTTGTCCATTTCTGAAATTTTATCCATTACTAAATAGTTTTTTTTAATCAGTGGTTCTTTTGTCTTTCTAATCTATGAAAAACTTTAAAATGCTTCTTTCAAACCAGTTGACTCGAATTTGCCGTCGAATTTATCTGGTTTATTATAAAAGTTAAACTCCTAATTTTTACAAGTTTTTAATCAATAAACATTTCGCTGCCTATCACTAAAAATATTTTATAAATCGGCTCAAAAGTTTAGAAATTGCGATGTTTTGTTCATTTTTGAGATTTTGTCCTTAATGGAAAAAAATTTTAAATTAGTATAATGGTTTAAAAATTATCAAATTTTAGAATTTTTATACTTTTTATACCTTTCAATCCAAAAAAAGATTAGAAAAATGCTGAAGATATTCTTGCGAAGCTTCAGAAATATTTCAGATCAATTGATTCCGACACGTTTGTAATAAAATTTTTAAACTTTGTGTCACTATATCTCGTTAAGTATAAAAGGTATACGCATGGTTTTTTAAAATTGTCAGTCTATAAAAATTTCTCTGTCCATTGCTGAGAAAGTGCATTTATTCATTTTTTTTTTAACTCTATCCATTTTAAAATAATTTATACACCTTACTGACAAAATAATTTAATCTAAGTCCACTAGACGAAAAATGTAATATATTTCAAAAGTGTTTTTGGACACATTGTACATTCCAATGTAGAATAAAATATGAAAATAAAATGTGAAAAAATGCTAAAAACATTTATTGTCTACTACTAACTAAAACAGAAGCTCATATGGGAGACAAATCTCTTAAATTATTAAAACAAAAAAGAAAAACTGTGGAATTTTATATGCAGTCTTGTCTATTTTCATTTATTTATCTTGACTGCTTGTCTGTCTGTCTCTTTATCTAGTAATTGACTATATATTTTATCATTTTTCTTTGCGGTGATTTTCTTCTACGATGATCATCATCATTGAGCTTGACTTGACAAAACGATTCGCCTTTCATATATGCAGAATGTTGATGTGGACGTGCAAATAATGCTGCTACTTATAGTTTTGGCCATTTATTATTGGTCAATGTTTGTCTAACACAAACATAAATGCAAACACATACACTCATATCCAAAATTAATACAAAAATAATCAAAAGCAAAAAAAAAAAAAAACAACAAATCACATCAATTCTTTAAGGAAAATTGCGTACAAACAAAGCAATTTTCTTTTTCTGTTGAAAGCATTGAATCCTTTGCGATATTTCTTTCTTCTGCTATTTATTATTTTTTGTGCTGTGCTTTTGGCACATCATTTAGTGTTAGTATTTGTAAACAGCTATTATGATATAAAATTTGTTTGACAATAAATACAGAACTATGTCAATAATTTTAGCTTCTTTTTTCGTTTCGACAATTTCGATTTGGCGTACGTTCACTTGTATTTGTTTGTTTTTTTTTTCGTATTGTTCTTTCTATTTTACTATATATTATTTAAACGCTTCGACTCGTTCTTCTTCTGCGCTCAAATATTGAAGTATACATAGTACTGAAAAGAATTCAATGAATGAAAAATTTTTTAAGAATAGTAAAGAACACTGGCATCAAAATAAATATTCGTACAATGACTTCAAAACATGTTTGAGTTAGGTGTCATTGTTCTGTATTGTTGTACTACAGTGCGTATACTTAACGTTGAAATCGTTGCTGTCGTTGTTTTCATTGTGCTTGTTATTTGTGTTATTATTTTTTGTTGTTGCTATTGCACTAGTTTTTGTTGTTTTTGTTTTGGATAGTTGTAAGTGGTAGCTACTTACACACACACACACACACACGTATACATTAATATTGTGTTAAAGGACATTGACATTGAAAATTAAAATGATTCTAACGCATTATAGTTTCTATCTATGCTTACATACACAAACACTCACACATACAATAGTAGTAGACACAGCAAAACATGTACACACGTTTTCCAGATTGTGTGCCATACATACATAAGCTTTTAGCACAGCACATGACCTTACACAATAAATTTATATTAGATACTTATTACAGTACGAATTGTTTTTTTATATTCATGTGTGTAGGTTGTATGGGCATTGCAATGTTTTCAAAGATAATAACTTGCTGATTTGATTTTTATATATTTTTTATTTATTTTTTTAAGATGTTATAGTCACTTTTGGTACTAAAGTATGCTGTAAAATTCCATATGCTTTTTATTTTGCAAAACAAAAAAGGAGATGAAAACACTGATTGAAGTCTTAGATAATTTGATTTATTCTGCTTGTAGGAATTAATAATGATTGAGTGAATCTTCGAGTTCAATGTACAATATTTTTCTTTTTTGAAAAGGGTTAAACCTGATTCCAGGATTTTTCAAACATATTTGAACTATTCCCAATCGATTTAAGAATAATGTTAAGATCCAAATTGATTCAAAATTTATTTTAGAGTATTCCAAGCTGATTTCAGAATATTCAAAGTTTATTTCAGAATATTCCAAATTTATTTCAAAATATTCCAAATCGACTTCATAGTATTTTAAATGGATTTTAGAATATTACAAATAAATTTCAAAATATTGCAAAATGATTTAAAAATTTTCCTAGTTAATTTCGAAATATTCCAAACTGATTTCAGAATTTTCCAAATTAATTTCAGGATTTTCCACATTAATGTCAGAATTTTCCTAGTTGATTTCACAATATTCATAATTTGTTTCAGAATATTCTAAATGATTTTCAGAATTTTCCAAATTGATTTCAAAATGATTTCAGAATATTCTAAAATGATTTGAAAATATTCCAATTTAATTTCAGAATTTTCCAAATTATTTTTAGAGTTTCCCAAATTAATTTTTGAATTTTCCAAGTTTATTTTAGAATTTTCCAAATTAATTTCAGAATTTTCCAAGTTGATTTCAGAATTTTAGAATATTACAATTATTATATGGTTCAAAATATTGCAAATTGATTTCAAAAATTTCCTAGTTGATTTCGAAATATTCCAAACTGATTTCAAAACATTTTAAATTGATTTCAGTTTTTTCCAAGTTGAATTCAGAATATTTCAAAATGATTTCAGAATATACTAAAATGATTTCAGAATATTCTAAAATGATTTCAAAATTTTCCAAATTAATTTCAGAATTTTCCAAATTAATTTCAGAGTTTTCCAAATTAATTTCAGAATTTTCCAACTTGATTTCAGAATTTTCCAAATTAATTTCAGAATTTTCCAAATTGATTTCAGAATTTTAGAATAACACAAATATATTTCAAAATATTGCAAATTGATTTCAAAATTTTCCTAGTTGATTTCGAAATATTCTAAATTAATTTCTGAGTTTTCCAAATTAATTTCAGATTTTTCCTAGTTGATTTCAGAATATTCTAAAGTGATTTCAGAATATTCTAAAATGATTTTAAAATATTCCAAATTAATTTCAGAATTTTTCAAATTAATTTCAAAATTTTCCAAATTAATTTAAAAATTTTCCAAGTTGATTTCACAATATTCATAATTTGCTTCAGAATATTCTAAATGAATTGCAGAATTTTTCAAATTGATTTCAAAATATTCCAATTTAATTTCAGAATTTTCCAAATTAATTTCAAAGTTTTCAGAATATTCCAAATAAAGCTCAAAATATTCAAAATTGATTTCAAAATAATTCAAATTGAATTTAGAATATTCCAAATTGATTTTGGAATTTTCCTAGTTGATTTCAGTATATTTCAAATTGGTTTCAGAATATTCCAAATTGATTTCTAAATACTCCAAATTGACTTCAGAATATTCCACATTAATTTCGGAATTTTCCTAGTTGATTTCAGAGTTTTTCAAATTTATTTTATTAGAAAATTCTAAATTAAATTCAAATTGATATCCTCCAGAAATTTTCAAAATATACTCCAAAATATTTTTCCAATTTCTGCCTTCACGTAATTTTTAAATATGGAAAATTGTTGAATAATTTTTAAGCTCAAACGATGAATTTTCACTAACTTCTTCTCCCATTATCGTTTATGCACCTGGCAATGGAAATGTTCCCGCAAAGCACCACTTTAACACTAAAGACTTGAAGGCCATTAGTAAGCAGCACTAAAACCTTTTAGGTTTAAACTCAATTGCTAATATTTTATTAATAATATAACATAGTTTTATACTCTTCGAATTTCTACTCTAGCTAAGGCGCTTTCAGCGAAAGTACAACTATCTCCATCAAAAGTTTATAAAAAATTAATACTAATAATAATTGCATTCTCTGTACAACCTAGCAAACGTGTTGTTTTAAGCTATAATATCACAAAAACATAAAATATAAAAAGCAGCTTTAATAACAACAACAATCACTTCCGTTTCTTCTATTTGCACAAAATAAAATTAATTTCCAAAACACACACCCCAAATAGCATATTGGCCTACAGTGATGTTATCCTGGCAACACGTGTTGCACATACTTTAGCTATGATAATCCACGATAGCAAAAGCAGCGGCATTAACAGCAGCACGAGTAGCATTAGAAACACCATGACATCATTGAACGCCAACCAAACAAAAAGGAAAATATTATATAAAAATAAATATATATATAACAGATGATGCCACTTTATTAAACACTAAAAGCGAAACTATTGCCATAGTTCAGAGTAAAAATGTGGGCGTTAGATTTACGAAATAATTTGTACTAAGTATTTAAATCTACATGCATAGCAAAGAGTAAATAAAGGAAGCCCTACAAACACGCACACACACACACAGACTCACATGTATTAAATAAACACTTGATTTTCCCACAGTACTTGAATTACTAGAGTTGACTGACTCTATTTTCATTTGAATATTTCTATGCCACTGAACTTTTGTATACACACTTGACCTTTTGCAAACTGAAAACCCTAAAAAAATATGAAGATGCGTGGAATAATAAAATTTATATCACTTCAATTTCTGCTGATAGATACACTATCTACGCAAATAGACATGCATACATATTTATTTATGCATATGTATCAGTATAATAAAAATATTATACTTATTTGATGAGAAGGTTTTGAAAAAACATAAATCCATGAAACATACATTCATATAATAGATTCATGTAAATATTTATTTAGAAAAGAGTTCACCAACTGACGCTCTGTTTGGCTGGCTGCAGCAGCAGCTTCATTTTACAATCATTAATCATTTGCATAAATATTTAGGCAACACGTGGCAACATCTGCTGTTGAGTCTATTGCCATTTTCATGTTTATAGCATACTCGTGGCTACTGAACTCAACTGTTGTTGTATAAAAATGTTTCAACCAAATTTTATTTTTAGAGTAAAACATTATTTCGCGATATTTTTGTTTTGTTTGTTTTTTTTTCTATATATAGCGTTTACAATCATAATTGTTTTTCTTGTTATCCCCCGCAACTGCAGAAAAACAAACACAAAAAACCATAAAAAAAAAATTATATTTGCATGTGGATGAAAATCATTGAAGTGTTGCAAATTTTGTTGAAGTGGGACATTTTTTCTAACTTTCAATTCTAAATTCCTTTTAGGAAATAATAAAACGTTAAATGTTGTAGTGAAATTCTAAAAAAAATTAACGAATTACATGAAGGATTTTTCGGGCCTATATAATAGCGATAGCTTGCTTGGAATGCGCACTTAAAAACAATGCGTGAAGTTGGTTCAAAAGACTCATTGGCTCCCAATTGTGTGCTGCAAGATTAAAATCAATTTAGCTAGTCTTAAACTTTACTGAGATGCATATTAAGCCCTGACTGCAGATATTCCACATTTTAAAACGCTCTAAATTTATTTCAGAATTTTCTAAATTTATTTCAAAATAATTAAAATTAATTTTAGAGTACTAGAAATTTCAAAGTACTTGGAATATTCAAATATTTAACAATAATTTCAGATTATTTCAAAATGATTTCAGCTTATTCCGAATCAAGTTCCTTATATTCCAATTTGATTTCAGAATTTAGAATTCAGAAATTAAATTTCAAATCGATTACGGAATGTTCAAATTCGTTTTTAGAAGATTCGAAACTGATTTAAATATTATCAAAATTGATTTCAAAATATTTCACATTGATTTTAGATATATCAAATCGATTTAAGAATATTCCAAAACGATTTTAAATTGTTTCTAATATATTCCAAATCGATTTCAGAATGCTTAGAATCGATTTTAGAATATTTGACGAATATTTCAAAACAATTACAGATTATTCCCAAGTATATTCCAAATTAATTTCCGTTTATTTGAAATTGTTTTCTGAATATCCTAAGTTGCTTCTGAATGTGGCAAAATGATTTCAGATTTTTCCAAATAGTTTTCAGAATATTCAAAATTGATTTCTGAATTTTTCAAATTGCTTTTAAAATATTTAAAATAGATTTAAAAAATATTTTATTTTTTTTAGTTGTCAGAATATTCAAAATTGATTTTTGAATTTTGCAAAATATTTTTTTTTTTTCAGAATATTTCAGGCTAATTTAGAATATTGAAAATTCTTTCAGAATATTCTACATTGATCAAATGATTTCTAGGTTTCAAGAGGGAGGAGTTAAATGAGGCTGTAGAGATAAATCCTTCTTCTCTTCCCGACAAATATCTCAATTGTTATAGTAGTTTGATCCTAAATATGCTCTTAACCCTTTCTTGCTTCTTATATAACGGTTACTATTTTTCCAAACTTGTTGAAGAAATTGAATACCTCCGGAATTTTCAAGTTCGTTGTCTTCAGAATTTCGGTCTAAAGAGTAACTTGATTCCCCATAAAAAAAACGTTTCGTTAAAAAATAATTACATAATGAGGGAAAAATCATGGGAAAAGTAACGGAGAGGACAGCCAATACTAACGGAGAGGACAAGTACGATCGCTCTCTTACATTTTTATGTTAAATGGAGAATCGGCTCAGCAAATGTTTAATATCTGAAAATTGTAAATGTTTCTAAGTAATTACATAAGAAAATAAAGTTAATAGATATTTATTTAAAGCAAAGTAGCCGACTTCTCTGGTTTCGATTTTCTTGGAATGGCCGCTCTATAGTTTACGTGGTAGTCTCAAATCCCTTTAAGCTGAATTCTTCCAGAATATAAGTTGTTTAAATAGTCCTAAATAATGTAAATTTAACTTTTGGCTGTGATATGTAAACTGGTTCCTTAGATAGGGCATGTGTCTATATGAACATGCTAGGGAATTCGTGTTAATATAAACTTGGTTTCAAAACATTAACATGTGCAATTAAAAAATCTGGCAAGGCTGTGAAGACGCGTTAAATCTAAAATTAAATGGGATTTTTTTTGACTCAGGTAAAAATTCTGTATTTCAGGTGTCGAAGTTTATAAATGCTAGCGAGAAAGAATTTGATGTTACTAATTATATCGAAGATTTTAATCTTAAGATATGTAAATCGTTCTAAAATGAACTTCGGGCATAAGAACTGTTGCATAATTTTAGGCTGAAAATGTGAAGAATTTTGCTATAAGTAAATGCGTAGATATTCAAATTACAGATAATTTTTTACAGACTCACAAATTTCTAGTTATTGTAAGGTAAATTTAGTATTTCGTGGGCACTGCACTTTTCAATATCTGGAACCTGAGCTTGTTGCGATGTTGAGCGGTATAAAGTCCTTCCAGATTCGTTTTACTGAATAATTTTCCTTAGAAAGTCAAGTATTTATTTTTCCGCCTCAATATTAACAACTCTCCTTAGAGACGTTAGAATATAAATTAAATTCAGCATCAATACCGAAAGTCAATGGACTTACTTTCTGATTGTCTAAGTCTATTTTTGATTTTTTGTCACCTTAAATTGTATAATTTTCAAAGCCAATAACAGTGCAATTAATTTGAATTGGGTTTTAAAAACTCTACGAGTTACAGCATGTTTAGTGATTCTGAAGTGTTTTAATTATTATTTTGGATAACGTCATCATTTCCTATTGGGTATTTTTATCCTATCAAAAACAACGTATGTCTTTCTGTCTGTTTGAATTTAAATGTCTGCTTGTTTTTCATACATTGTATACACAATATATAAATCATTTTTATTGTTTTGTCTGCACTCAAAAATTTTTTATAACATGACATAAAAGTTGATTGATTTCGATTATTCAAATCTTCTACTCAATTCATTTTTGGTGAGAGCTTTAAGTGGCTTTCAAAAAATAATAAGTACGATATTTTGGAAATATTAAAATACAAATTTTTACATCGATTTTCTATAATAAAAAAGAAAAGAACATAAAAAATGATTTTTATATATTTATCAAAAAAAAAAAAATAGAAACAAGAAAAAAAATTGAATTTTCATGTGCACATACAACAAATGAAGCTATTAACAATATTATGTGGCACATGTATTACTCAGGCGTTTGATTTTATGATAAACCAGAGAAATATATTATTGGTTAGAAAATTTATATGCAAAACTCATATAAAACTAGAGAAAATTCATTACTCGAAGAGCAAAAATACATGCAACATATTATTACCAATGGCACCTTATTCTACATATCTACATTGATTGAATTGCACAAGCACGTAGCTGTTTTTATTAAGAATTTTTACCTTTTTTTTTAATTTTAATATGTGTGTGGTAGTAAATTCAATTACCCATACATAGATTGTAAATAGTCGGGTGACTTTTATGTAAATGCGTCTGATATATGACGCGCTCAGAGGAAAAGTGAAGCATAAAATTTACTAGAGAAAAGAGTTGTTGCTGTTATTTGCGGGCTACATCAATATAGCCGAGTACGCATGAAGAGTTGTTACTTACGCACACATACAAAATCAAATAGGCAAAGCAGAATGAGACTTCGTTTTGGGTTTATGAAATTTTCTATTTCACCTTTCCGCTAGTAAATTTTATGCTTCACTTTTCCTCTGAGTGCGTCATATCAAATGTTAACATATAATAGTAAAGCTAAAAGCAATAAATAAAATAAATATAAAACCGAAGAGATTTGTAAAACAGATTTGTTTATTTGACCTGTATATGTATTACACCACAGAAATTTTGATTTTGATTGAATGTGCAGTAATGGTCCAGCATAACAAATGATGTAAGGTCCAGGGTCGTTCGTTATATCGAATATTTCTTCACCTCTATAATTATAAGAACATTCATTATTTTATAATTATAATATATAATATATAATTTCAAGGTCAGATTAACTCATTTATTTAAAAAAAAAATCAAACCAAAACCTGAGAATCGAATAGAAAAAAAAACAAAAAGTGCAGTTACACAGGAATTTTGTAAAAAGGCTGGGAAAATATTAAGGTGATTCACATAATCTCATAAAATCATAAGTTAAAGTTGAACGAAACATACGACACTAGTGAACAGCCCTTCATAATTGTGTATGTTATATTTATTTTTATGGACAAGAATAGCGATTTAATTTATATAAATATTTTTTATTTTTTATACACAAATTAATATTTCTCCAAAGAAAGAAAAATTAAGGTATAATCTCACTTTACAATTTTCAAAAAATCAATTTTTCTTTTACATAATTTTATTCCTTGGTATGTTTAGAATATACTCCTATTTTTTTTTTTTTTAATATCTAATATTTTTTGAGTTGAACCGCACCACTTGCAATACTGCTGCAATTTCGGTGATATTTTTTAACTTTGCCCAAATTCTTCTTCTTTCGTAAAGGAGATTCCCTTGTTTATGTTTTAAGAATGTATTTAAGCGGAATGTTCCATTTTTTATTGCGCTTGTTTGACGAGAAGAAAAATTTTTGAAAAAGTGCCGAAAACAACTACAAAGTATAAACAATTGCCGCACCACCAAAACGTCGAAATTTTTGTTCTTAGGTATCAGGGAGTATCATAAATCTAAGTATCTGAAGAAATCTGAAGCCTACATTCCACTGCTATTTGAGTGATCCAGAAAAAAAGCAATTTGTAGCCGCTTGAAAGGACATAAAGATCAAAAAGACTATGCCAGCGAAAATGGCATAACCTGAAAGAGAACCAAAAATTATCGATTCAAAAGTGTAGTCATAATAAGGACTGAGCTAAACAGCTATTACAACGTGAATATAAATGTCGAAAACTTATGCAGAAAGAAAAAAAGTTCGGTCTGTATGGGAGACGATCAGCCAAAAAGTCGTTCTTGACGAAATAGTTGGAAACAAACCGCCTGGCATGGACTAAAAACTACAGCAATTGAACTCTGGCAGACTCGAGAAAAGTTATATGATCGGGCAAATGAAACTCAAGTTTTTATGTGCATTTAATCTTCGGTACTTGCGTTGCTCAGATATAGAGCAAGAGAAGGTGCACTGTGTAGTGAAAATAGTCAAATTCCCACAAAGTTAAGTAGTTTGGATGGGTTCTTTATACTATATTGTGAATGCACAAAAATATGGCTAAAAATTTATGGAGCAATTGCTGTACGCCAATTGTGGTACGCGTGCGCTCATTAATGACGTTATTTTTCCGGACGACTTCTGTGGCATATTATCACGTCAAATTGGCAAGGTTTAGTTGGTAATTAATGCCTGATGTTTGATTACTTTAGAAATAGTAAAAAAGTTAGATAAGTTATTCTTATTTGTTTGCAGATTCAAAATGTTTTTGTTGATATTAGAATTTACTGGTGGGAATGATCAGGTAGCTCGCGCGGTTTAAGTCCGATAAAGCACCTCTGTCATATAATGAAACGGAATGTTGCTCAAAACATGCCAAAGAATAAAAATATCTTTGTTGGAGTTCTGAAAAAAGTTTAGTATTAGAAAAATAACGAATGAAATCCTTACAGTCCTTGTCGACTCTATGCCATTCAAGATAACGGCCATAAGAAAGGCTAAGAGACGGGCACCATCAAACTAAACAATTTTGCTTATGACTCTATTATAAAACAAATTAATCTTAGTTTACACCTTCAAAAAATAACAAATATTTTTATTTTTACATATTTTTATTTTAAATACCCTCAAAAACGTGAAATTTCTTCCATATTTTTGTTTTAATTAAAAAGTAATAAAATTTGTGTATATGAGGCATTCTTTTACAAATCGAACACTTTTATTGGTCAACATTGTTGATTTGCTTCAAATTTTTTTTACGCCTTTCCTATTCAAAATAAGCGGATTTGTAGTCCGCCATTTTTTTTTCTATCACTATTTTCGAAAATATAGAGAGGTAAAGTTTACGTGATTCGCCAATTTTAGCATTTTTCAATTTTCGATAACTCCACTTCTGTTCATCGCATCGAGTAAAATGAACAACAATTTTAAAGGTATTGAAAATCTCTATATTTGTGTATTATTAGTTGTAAAAATTGTTTCAGAAAAATATTTGTTATTAACAATTAAATAATTGAAATTCAGTTTACTATTCGTTCGCGATGGAATAAAAAATTAAAAAAAATACTATTGTATTCCTTGGAAAATTTCTTATAGAAAACATATTTTTTCAGAGTGGTAGATTCATATTGGCTATATGAAATTCATTAATTACGACGGAAGAATACGCTTCGCGACGAGTAACGTGGCATTGAGAGAATTTAGAATACATTCAATCACTACGCATCACAAATCACAAAGTTGCGGAGGCTAAGAAGTAAATACAATGAAAATATAACATTCGGAAAAATGCTATAATCGGCGAATCACGTAAACTTTACCTTGCTATATTTTCGAAAATAATGATAGAAAAAAAATGGCGGACTACGAATCCGCTTATTTTGAATAGGAAAGGCGTAAAAAAAATTGAAGTGTTCGATTTGTAAAAGAATGTCTCATATACACTGAAATTCTGATGATCAATTTAAAAGGCGGTGATAGAGGACCCTGCATTTGTCTTAAGCTCCTCTATCACCCTGTATACTTTTTTCTGTAAAAACAAACATTCGTTATTTAGAGTCATAAAAGCACTTTAAAAAAGTGTTTGCTTAAGCGAAAATTCGGTACACTAGACTTCCACTGTATTCTCAGTTAATCAAAAACATTTCTAAAGTGTATTGCATACCTATAGAGCATAGGTAAGTAGAGTTAAAACGCAAAATAAAATTGAGGATATACTAAAAAAATTTATTATACCAAAAAAAAAAAAAAAAAAATGAAAAAAAAAAAAATTACCAAAATTCCTTCGAGCCGGATTTGAACCAGCGACCTATGGATGTCTGCAACGAATGATATTGACGAGAGTCAATTGTACAAACGTAGCTTGGCAATGCTGATTGAATGCACCACATATAAACTACTACAGTCCACCGCTCTACCAACTGAGCTATCGAAGGCTGATGCTTGCGTGTGCGTTATTATTTATTTGTTTGTTTTCTTTCACATTTCTGTTTTTTCCATTCATTCATTCATTCATACTTTTTTTCATTCATTTTTTCTTTCTTTCATTCATTCCAGTTTTTAATCACAATCATAAACACACATCACATATTTATATAGATACTTTTGTATCTCTTTGTATACACATATATTTTGAATAATAATTAAGTTTCATTGTTGCTGTTGTTGCTGCTGCTACCGCTCGTGTTTAATTACTCTCTGCTATGTGACTAAGTTAAAAAAGCTTAACAGTTTACTTTATTCATTTCATAATATATTTTTGACGTTACTTGTAAATCGTTTTCGTTGTCGCATTGGTAACGTGTGTGTGTGTGTGTGTGTGACGATTGTCTGTCAGCTTATCTATGGGGAATTTTTAAGTTGCGAGTTCAAATCTCAAACGCTAAATATAATTTTTTTTTTTTTTTTAGTTTTTTTTTTTATATGTTTTAAAATTTTAGAAAATTTCTAGTTGGATTTAAAGTATAATTTGATTTTCCTGATTCATAAGTCCTTATAGAAATAATATTTTTTCTAACCCCTTTCACTTATCTGAGTCATCTTTTCGTTATCTTTTGTTGAGCAAATTGTCTTCTATGAATAAGAAATATCTTCTAATATATGAATAAGAATTATCTTCTGTGAATAAGAAAATGCTGATTACTGAGCAGGTACGGAGCCTAAATTTTTGTCATATCATATAAATAAGATAATTTGGGGGAAACCATAACTTTTCTCGATAAAACGCGTATCTAACTTACCATTTGTTGTTGTCATAAATCAAAAGATCATACAAAAAAAGTCGATCAATCAAAATTGTGATAGCTTATTAAGCCCAGTGCTAGTGCTAGTGCCTTTAAAACAAAAATTAGCAGAAAAAATTTGATTTTCATGCCTAAAATTGACACTGATAATTTCAACCCTGTAACGACCTCGATAGTCTAGTGGGTAGCAGTGATGAAATTTCCAAATTGTACCTAATTTACCGAAAAAGTTGTATCTAAATGAGCATGAATGTACCTAAAAAGTATACTTCAATTAGTTCATCGTTTTTGTAAGATATTTAATTTTCATTTAAAAGTTAACAATTCAAAAAAGTAAACAAAACATAAAAACGATATTCGTGTTTTACTATTGCAATTCATTCTAATTAATTTATTCATACAGCATTCATATTCCATAAAATAAATAAAATTGCTAATATTGAAACAACAGCTGTTGGTTTCTTTATATCTGATTAGTTAAACTTGGTTAAAATGTACAGTGAGTCACAAAATTGATCACAAAAAATAACATAGGGCGCAACAAATCGGTAACTTACAGAGGAGAAAAGTTTTTAGTCATCTAGATAAACATAAGGAGAAAACAAATTTTTAAATCTGATAATATCTAATAGCCCCACATTGGTCATGAAAGTTCCGAAATTTTTATCATAAATTTCGACTTTTCAGATATGATTTTTTTCTTATTACTTTTTATAAAAGCAAACATACATAATGCAAAAAAAATTTAGAAATCAAATAATGCTTATTAGTAGGTTCAAAGTCATAAGAAGTTTACATTTCATAAAATTTTTGCTAAATTTTAAAAATCTTATGACGCTGACTACCTTCTGGCCAATGACAAATTGTACCTAAAATGTGGCAATTGTACCTAATGTGCCTTGTAGTTTGGAAAAGTCGGAAAAAGGTACAATTGTACCTACTTTTTCATCACTGGTGGGTAGTGCACTAGACTTTCATTCACGAGGTTCAGGTACGATTCCCGTCTTCGTCTGAAAGTATATGAGAATTATATGATAGTGTACAAGTACATACCTTGGTTGGTAATGGCAAAACCACTAAGGCGATAAAAAATTTAAACTGTAGGTTCAACTATGTGGTATCACAATGGGCCGTTTAGGCCTAAGTGTGTCTCTCGACAGCCACTCCAATCTAACCTAACCAAACCCCAATAAAACAGCTAAATTGAAGACTTTTTTGTTCCTCTTGTGTTAAAGAATATTTCAGAAAAATAAAATATTAAAAATTAGGCATTTGTAAAAATTTAAATAGAAATATAAATAAAACTAAAATATAAAAAATAGTCTCAATTCTTTGTAGTTAAAAAAATTACGTTTTTCCAGCCAAAAGTTGAGCCAGGGGAGAGCTGTTGTTGAACGTGAGCCTTCTCCTTTCTTAATCTTATATAAGGCTTACTAAAAGTTTTAATTTCAGTTTAAGGAAAATACTTTTTGAATTTTTAAAGTGCCCCCCGCATTGAAGATTTTTCGATCCATACTTTTTCGTCTTTTCCAGAGCCCTATATGTAAGAGAATCAGAGCTCACTCTGGATTAAAAATATGTTCTACTTTTTGCGGGAATTTTGATGACTAAGAGAAATCAAAAACGACCTCAAGTTACTCAGTTAATATTAAGTTTTGGATTTGAGCATGAACAGCTCGTACACTCATGTCCGTATACATTTATGTCAGTTATATTGTGCACAAATCGTACTAAGGTTCACCTCTGAAACTTAAGAATATTTTATACATAAATTTAACTGTTCACGTAGTGAAGATTTCTGACCTCTTTTCAACTGTAAATGAACATGAGTGTTTATGCATGCATCTGATCATACCTCATCTTTTTCAAACTGTAAATGTTGAAGAACATGAGTATTTATGCAATTACCATTTTTAATTTTTTAAATATTTAATTTACATAAATATATGATCGAGGAAAAAATGTTCATACTTGTTCGGTCGACTTTCGCCGGTGTAAACTGCCGCACTTAGCGTAAATTGTTCAACTGCTTATGTTAGATGAGTAAGTTATGCAAAGTACGATTTAGTACAGTTGATAGCACACAATATATTCGACTAGCCTAAATATAATACTTGATTTCTTACTCTCGAACAAAAGCAAAACTTTTCAATCTCATGGTCAAAATTTTAACTTTTCCTGGGATAATTACAAAAAAATGAAATGAAAAAAGTACTCGTTGTTTTTTAATATGTTCCATTGTAGGGTAAAATTCGAATTTTATTTATAATAAAAGTAGCGGTATCAGAAAATATATAATTTATCATTGGTCATTTCCATTAGTTTCCAGGATTTCCTGAATACTGAAGGACTGACACCTCGATTTGACTGGTAAAATTTTAACCCTGTGCTTGAGGCCTGTTATTGCCATTACCATTACGCTTCCTTATGATCCTAACTTTTCTGGGTTGTCTATTTCTTCTTCTTCTTCTACGTTGACGTTGACGACGTCTTCTCTGTCTCTGCATTCTGCGTCTTCTCATCATTCTTCTTCTGCGAAGAGCAGCTTGTCTTCTTCTTCTTCTTATTGCAGCAGGACTATTATTTCCAGGACGTCTTGTGGTTCCACCAGGACGCTTAGTAGTTCCAGCAGGTGGTTTAGTAGTTACAGGAGTTGCAACAGTTGTATCATCTTCTGGCAGTGTAGTGTCATCTACTGGCAATGTGGTGTCATCTACTGGCAGTGTCGTGTCATCCACTGGCAGTGTAGTGTCATCTACTGGCAGTGTAGTGTCATCTACTGGAAGCGTTGTATTTGCTGCATTAACTGTGCTAAACAGTAGTAATGCTGCGAAAATAGCAAGCGGTAGTAAATTGAAAACTTTCATTTTTACTTTCAGTTGTTGGTGAACCTTAACTGTGAATTTTATCTGCTAATCAATCACCTTTATATAGCAAAGTTTTTTTTGGATCAAATCTGATATCTACCCAATCAAATTTTTTTTTTGTTTTCTCTGAATAAAGACTATTTGTTTTTAAGAACACGTATGTATATGTTTTGTTTTTAAAATAATTTGTGATATTGTGAATATTTGATTGTCAATATAAAACAGTTGAATTAAGTTAGGAAATATAGTTATGACGCATTTCGATTGTTAAATTACATGCGCACAAGTAGGTAAAAGAAAATAGACAAATAAAGAACAGAAATACTTGTTGATTTGGGGTTTTTTTTATATATTTTTCTACAAAAACCAAGTTCGGGTCACTTTAAAGTGACTGTTCATTTTCATTCTCATACTTTGTCCGTACGTCAATAGTTCTACGCTGACTAAGCACGGCTAAAATCAGAAGTTTTCTCACTAACAATTTTTTTTCCACACTTTAGATTTCTTAAAAATATTGAGGCATGATTGCCCAATTACTGAAAGCGACGTAAATTCAAAAATCATTTTATATTACGCTATATGGGGAACTAAAAGTTCCAAACTGATGTTCTCCAGAATTGCTAATAATGTTCATAAATATGTTTGTAGAAAACTAATTTAACGATCATGACTCGATAAAATCTACTGCTGACACTTAGCGGACGATGTATCCTAAGCACCCAATACATGAAAGTCAGCAAAGTTTAACAGTCTGAATTCTACGAGTTCTGCTTAAAATTTCTGTCATGACAGCCAAATGTTTCAAGGCCAGTAAACTTTATAAGTTCTTCATCATTCTTCCATTAGTTTTATTTTATATTAATATACAAATTTATACTTCTAGGTCAGTGAATTTTGAATTTCGGTGCTGCAGGACTTACCTGATTTCATCTATCGAATTCAATGAAAATTAAAAAAAGCTCAAATTGACGAGCTTTTAACTCGTCTCCTCAACTGTTATAAGATTTTATATGCATACAACACAACTGTAAATCATCCAAATGTCAGCCTTGGCACAAATCGAATGCAGTTGATGAAAAACGCTGATCCTGAGCAACGTCAAAAGATGGCAGCCCCATCAGCTCAGGATTATCTGCGATAGGCCCATCACGCGTCCCGATGATAATAAAATTACTAATAATGAAACTAATATTAGGCACGATGCTTTGTAGAAGCCCTGAGTTCCCAAAAGGAGTAAAAGGGGGGGAACAACAAAGTTTAGGTTATAAAAATGTGCCTTTATATAAGTTTAGTATTACATACTTTTAAATTTTCATCTCTTCTACTTTCCTACTTAATATGAATAATCCATATGAACAATCCTTTGAGATTTCTATATATTGTCTTCGAAATTCCACAGCTCTTTGATTTCTATTAAATATTGAATTACATTTTTGAAAGTTCTATGACTTTAACTTTAATGCAGTGCCACTTAAAATTGTGATTGAGATTTAAACTTTACGTTTGTTTTTTTTTTTTTCAAGAGTAAATTTTAATTTAAATTTTCATGTATTAAACATGAATGATTTTTTCGCATATAAACATGTTCAAGACATCAGGGTTCATATTTGAACATGTATATTAGGTCGGAGTGTCTGTCTAGAGGCACACATAGGCCAGAACAGCCCATTGTAAAGCCACATGGTTGGACCTACAGCTAAACGCCGGTTCACTTGGTGGTTTTTCCATTGTCTACCAAGATGTTTATGTGTTCTTGTACACTACCCTGCCTGCAGCTCAGCTAACTTTTGATGCACTTTAATCTAACCATTTCGCAACTAAAGGTGGTTGATACTTGGATTATTTTTAATGGAGCCAACTAACTATTTTAATATTGCAGTAGTCAATTGTCCGACTCTGCATGACTTTTCAACTAATTTATAGTTAGTTGCTTAGAAGTTAGCTAAAAGTTATCTAACTTATAATTAGCCATAAACTTATTATTATATTATAGCTACATAAGTTTATTAGCTTATAAGGAGTGAGATTGAAAAAATCTTAACACACGTTTTACCTACTAATTTTTTTTGGATGTAAAATTTAAAAATTTCGTTGATCTAGTTATCTTTGAAAAATATGTCAGTTGTTATTTTTAATGACAAATATGTTGATTTATTGTGAGTTTGATCAAAATGAGCGAAGAAAAAGAAATACGTCTTAAAATTATTCAAAATTTTCAAAAAAATCCGAATTGGTCCTACAAAAAATTGGCCAAAGAATTGAAGGTCTGCCGTCAAACTGTTTCCAATGTTATTAAACAGTTTCAGGAGAATTTGACCATCGATAGGAAACCTGGTTCAGGAAGAAAACAAGGACCACATGATATTGGGAAAGCCAAGAAAATATAAAGCATATTGAAAAGATCTCCAAACACATCTGGTAGAAAAGCTGCCCAGTTAGCCCAAATCTCTGACTATTTGGTGCGAAAAGATAAAACCAATGCAGGTTTGAAAACATACAAAGTTCGAAAAGTTCCAGACAGGAATGCTGCAAAAAATTTAGACGCCAAAAGTAGGGCTCGGAAATTAAAATCGAATTTCATACAAAAATATTCATGTTGTATAATGAACGACAAAACGCATGTACTGGCAGATTTTACGCAGCTTCCGGGTCAAAATTTTTGTGTTGCTGATGCTCGAGGAAATGTCGAAGAACAATTTAGAATCCAAAAGCAGACAAAATTTCCTAAAAAATTTCTGGTATGGCAAGCTATATGCAGTTGCGGCGAAAAAAAGCAAGTCATTTGTTACAGTGGGCTCTACTAATACCGAAATATACATCAAAGAACTACTTCCTTTCATAAGAGAGCACAATGTGTCTACATATTTTTGACCTGATTTGGCATCATGTCACTATGGCAAGAAAGCTCTGGAGTGGTACCAAAGTAATAACATAGTTTTTGTACCAAGAGAGGCCAATCTCAATCCTCCAAATTGTCCAGAGCTAAGACCAGTGGAGAGATATTGGGCTCTTGTGAAAAGAAACTTAAAGAGCACAAAAAAGGTGTCCCAAAATATTGAAGATTTTAAAAGGAGATGGGCAAACTGTTCCAAAAAGGTGTCTGAAACAACTATCAAATCTCTAATGGAAGGCTTACCAAAAAAGGTCCACGAGTTCATAAATAGTGGTTAGAACTATAAAAGTTAAATTTGTCTGTAATTTGTAAAATATTATCAATTAAATAAAAAAAAAATCAAAACTCTAATATCAACCGTTTAAAAATTATTGAATTATATATATGTTAAGTTTTTTTCGATCTCACTCCTTATAGGTTTGTTTTACAAAAATGGTCTACACAACATACTCTTCAGGATTAAAGGGTAATTGCAAAAATGCTGTTGGACTGTGTTATTTATTTTTTTAACTTCTTTGAACTGAGATATTCATGATAAAATTCGCATATTTTGTTTTAAAATTGAAATAAATGAAAAACGTGAACTTCAATGGTAAAAAACCGCCTAACTTTATATATATATATATATAACTCTATATATCTTCTTTCTTTTTTATATACTTTATAAAAAGAAAATAAGTTTCCTTAGAGTATTCATTAGTACATATGTACATTAAAGATTCACATCTAACTTTTCTTCAATTTGCTGCTAAAATATTACAGTGTACATTTCAAAGTAATCAGAAATTGAAGATAAAATGTGGGTTTATTTATTTACATACAGCAGTTGCTAAAATAAATAAATATAACTTATATTTCTGCTTACGAATATCTTTTCTCATTTTTGTGTATTTCTATCACGATTCAAAGAAATCCCTCATGTAAAAACTATTTAATATTTTAAAGTGGAATTTAAAAGAAAAACAAAAAAATTAAAAACAAAAGAAAAAAAAATTTTTTAGAAAATATAAAAAATAAAATTTACAAGTAACAGGAATTTTTTCATCAGTTACCACAACGACCTACCCACACAGACAGAGAGAGAGAGTGAGTGATACATGCTCACTCCCCCACACACACACACACACACATTGACACTTACATAAATGTACGCATATAATAATATTTAAATATTTTGTGACATGTTGCCATACATGTTCTCTGGGTTTCTTTGTGTCTTTCTTGTTTTTTTTTTTTTGCTTTTGTAGGTTGACTCGTGTTTAGCAAAATAAACAAACATGTCAAAAACGACAAAGAAAAAGATAATTCTGAAAAGTAAAGCAAGGAATAAAAAACGAAAAAAGAAGGAAAGGTTAAGATGGAGAAGATTACCAGAGAATGTTGGTGAAAAAGAGAAAAGATACCCGTATTTATTTGAGAGGGGATGGATATACAGTACTAGGACTACTATCACTACCGGTACTTGTGATGTATTGTATGTATGTATGTGTTTTACATGTGAAGTTGAACTGTTGTTAAAATAAAATTAAGTTATCTACATTTATGTGTATTTATAAATGATGGTAGCGGCATGGAAACAAAAACATCATGCCCTCATAACACAAATACACACATACTTTATGTCATTGACAAAATTTGTCAGCAAATAGATAGAAAATTTCATTTAGTAGCTGTTGGTTAGTGGTGATGTTGAGCTAAACTTACAGGTTAAGGTTCGTCGTTTATTATGTAGTTATGAGGAGTGAGTGTTCACCCTGTGAATTTAAGTTGCTGTAACATGTTTGAGTGTAAACGGCGCAAATGTGGGAGGAACTTTATAAGTGAGTAACTAGGTACAGAAAAAGGTACTCATTTTTTGTTTCATGATATGGAGCAAGGAAAGTGTTAGAAGGCATAAAACTATTTCCTCTGGTATGAATCTGAGTATTATTGGTTTCATAAATATTCATGTTCATGTTCGTGAACATACTATTTTTTACTATTATTTAGTTGATTCTCGTTAATGTGCATGTAAAAAATGCTGGGTTTCAATATGAACATTCATGTGGTTATCATTCTTGTTTTTTTTTGCACATGAACATGTTGAAGAACATCAAACTTAGTATATGAACACTAACGCAAGTGTTCAATATCATTTTAACACTTATGTATTGAAAATTTTTGATCTTTTCATTCATGTACAAATTCTAGAATATTAGGGTTTGTATTTTAACTCTCGTGAACATCTTCGAGAACATCAGAATTCATATATGAACATATTTTATTTTTTCGCGAATTAACATGTTTGTTCAAAAACATAAGAGCTCATATTTGAGCCTTCATTTAAATGTACTTGTTCAAGATAATCGGGGTTTGTGTATTTGTATACGCATTTACTGAAACTTGTTGTTCTTTTCACACATGCACAGGTTCAGGAACGTCAAGTTTCATATTTGAGCACACATTTGCATGTTCAAGAACATCAGGGTCTGAATTTGAACATCCCTGTACTGATAGTTTTGTATTTTTTCCACATATTAGCATGTTCGTTTAAAAACATCATGGTTCATATTTGAACACTGATTTACATTTATGCAAATGTTCAAGATAATCAGTGTTTATATTTGAACACGTGTTTACTGAGATCTGTTGTTCTTTTCTCACATGCTCATATTCAGGAACATCGAAATTCATATTTGGACACTTATTTGCATGTTCGAAAACATCACGGTCCGAATTCCAACACTCATGTACTGAACATTTTGTATTTGTTCGCTTTTTAGCATGTTTGCTTAAAAACATCAGGGTTCGTATTTGAACACTCACGTAAATGTTGTTGATCAAGCTAATCGGTGTCTGTGTATTTGAACACACGTTTACCGAAATTTGTCGTTCTTTTTTCGTATGCCCATGGTCATCAAAGTTCATATTTGAGCACTTATTTGCATGTTCAAGAACATCGGGCTTTCCGATTTGAACACTCATGCTCTGCATATTATTGAAGAATGGCAGAGCATTTACATGAGTGCATAGATCATAAACTTTTTTATTTATGATATTTGCATTGGGAACATGCTTATTAGTGTTCCGTGGAACTCTGGTAAATATTTTTCGTATTCTCATTGGAAGCAGAACGTATGCAACTGGTTGTTATCTACAGCTGCAGAAGGAGAAATCATTCAACCCCAGCATTCCAAAATTTGTGATTTTATTCCTCGGGTTTTTATTGCCCATATACGTAGCAATCACACTATATTTTCTACATGTACTAATTTTTGTTTAACATTGAATTTCATTTCAAATAAAAATCTGACTGAATTTTTGCTACAAAAAAATTTCTAATGAAAATAAGGAATTTTGAAATTATTTTTAAAAATTTTAAACTGTAACAATAATAAAAAGAAAAACCTTTCTCCCTGCTAACGTTTACTTGCACCCTACCCCCCAACAAACATTTTTTTTTTTTGTGATGCTGCTCTAAGGCATTTTAAATTTTGCGCAAATAATTTGAAAGTAAAATAAGGCAGAAGTAAAGTATAATATATGTGGTAAAAAGGAATAACAGCTTAAGTTTATTTTCTTGTTAGCCGAGTTTAATAGCTTTCAAAAGAAATATTAAAGTAACTATAGCATTATTTCATAAACCTCTATGCTCAAAACAAAGACCATTCTTGAGACGATATGCAATTCTAAAAATTATTTAAAAATTCACACTAATTTAATACGTATTTAAAAATATATGATAAAATATTTTCGATCTTAAGTCGAGTTAGACTATTTTTAATTTTCACCACAGATATATAACATGAAATTTGAAATGCATTATTATTAATTATGTATGCACATTACAAATACAATAACAATGCAAAATAAACAACAATAAAAATAGCAATAAATGAATTAAATAAATATATAAACAAATGAAATGAAAATAACAAAAGATTTTAATTGAAAAATATTAAAAAATTTTTACGCGATTTTGTTTTGCCTCGTAGATTTTTATGATTTGCTACAGCCTGCTCTATTTTTCCTATATATTATATATACACACACACACACATATATATATCTTGTTATATTGTTTTTCTATTTTTGAAGATTTATTATTCAAAAAAATTAAAAGTGAAAATTTGTGAAAAAACTCACCCCAAATATTACCAACAATAAAATTAATTATTTGAAATTTCAAATACGCTATAGAATAAAAAACTTGTACTGAAAATGCTTAGTCCGCAGTTTGTTAATGATATATATTTTTTTTCTAAGTTTTTGGTTTAGTATTTTGTTTCGTTTTCGTGGTTTCTTTTTTATTTTTTAATTATGTACATACAAAAATATTTGCGAGATTATTTTTCATTTAATTCTTCTGCAGCTGAAACAAATTTCTATTTAATCTGTAATTAGTATAAATAAATAGAATTAAAAAAAAGAGCTTATTGATTTATTGGTAGGTACTAATTTGAAAATTAAATCTTATGAAATAAATGAATTGGTTTAAAGAAGAAATACAGCACACAATATTTTATTTAATTTTTATTAATTGCATACACTGTGTAACAATTTGATACCTTGATCTCTATCACGTCTGGGATCCTCACTATGGATCCCCAAAGCCCATGATATATTATTTCTGATGGTCAAAACTATAAGTGGAACTTTTTCCAGAGATTAACTCTTGTAAAAATTATAAAAATAGATTCAGGTTAGAATTAATTGATGAAGTGAGTTTTGTTGTTTTTGTAATTTTTACATTTTAGGGTAAATTTATTTTTGAAAAATTGGTCAAGGATGATTTTGACCTTCGATGACCGTAACTAAAGAGTGAGTAACATATATAAAATTCAATAATTTTTAAACGGTTGATCTTAGGGTTTTGATTTTTTTTTAATTGATAGTATTTTACAAATTACAGAAAATATAACTTTTATAGTTCTAACCACTATTTATGAACTCGTAGACCTATTTTGGTAAGTCTTCCATTAGAGATTTGGTAGTTGTTTCAGACACCTTTTTGGAACAGTTTGCCCATCTCCTTTTAAAATCTTCGATATTTTGGGACACCTTTTTTGTGCTCTTTAAGTTTCTTTTCACAAGACCCCAATATCTATCCACTGGTCTTAGCTCCGGACAATTTGGAGGATTGGCCTCTCTTGGTACAAAAACTATGTTATTACTTTGGTACCACTCCAGAGCTTTCTTGCCGTAGTGACATGATGCCGAATCGGGTCAAAAATACGTGGACACATTGTGCTCTCTTATTAAAGGAAGAAGTTCGGTATTTATAGAGCCCACTGTAACAAATGACTTGCTTATTTTGCCGCAACTGCATATAGCTTGCCATACCAGGAATTTTTTAGAAAATTTTGTCTGCTTTTGGATTCTAAATTGTTCTTCGACATTTCCTCGAGCATCAGCAACATAAAAATTTTGACCCGGAAGCTGCGTAAAATCTGCCAGTACATGCGTTTCGTCGTTCATTATACAACATGAATATTTTTGTATGAAATTCGATTTTAATTTCCGAGCCCTACTTTTGGCGTCTAAATTTTTTGCAGCATTCCTGTCTGGAACTTTTCGAACTTTGTATGTTTTCAAACCTGCATTGGTTTTATCTTTTCGCACCAAATAGTCAGAGATTTGGGCTAACTGGGCAGCTTTTCTACCAGATGTGTTTGGAGATTTTTTCAATATGCTTTCTATTTTCTTGGCTTTCCCAATATCATGTGGTCCTTGTTTTCTTCCCAAACTAATTTTTGTTAATCAACATGTTTGTCATTAAAAATAACAACTGACATATTTTTCAAAGATAACTAGATCAAAAAAATTTTTTAAATTTTACACCCAAAAAAATTATTAGGTAAAACGTGTGTTAAGATTTTTTCAATCTCACTCCTTATTTTTTAATAATAAATACCAATATACAGAGATGGTTGCAAAAGCATATAAATGTTTCCTTTCAAGGGTTAATTTCTAAAAAGAAAAAAACTGTGTGTGTGCAGGCACTCACGGTAGAAGTAAAACTTTGTTATTTATTTGAATATTATTAGAAAAAATTTATTGAAAGTAATCTCTCATTCTGTGTTTCCAGTTTCTATAAACGACACGAGTGGCTAATTTACTGCAGTTGAAGCATTATCTTCCATATTCAACGAATTATTTCCCATATTACTTTTTCAATACTTTTTGCCGCGCACGAAATGACGTAACACACGTATGTAACATATGACAGGAAAGTTCAGTTATATGCAAAAAAAAAGAAGAGACGTCGGCTCTCACGAAAGAACCTGAGATAAAACTGAGAGAATTCGACTCTCTGCTTGATTGTATGTAACCAATCCCCATATCACTTCGTTAGCTAAACACTAACAACAGCATAACTTCGTTTCTTATTAGTTCGTATGAGTGCAACAACAACGCGATTCCCGTTGCAAAGTTTTCGATTGACCTTCGCTAAAGAAGTTTCATTTTAAAAATTGGATTTTGGTAGTCTTCAGTAAGTGATCTTCAGTAAGTATATTTCGATGTGGAATATTTTTTCCGAAAGTAATTTGTGTTTTTTTCTAGCGGTTCATTTTATATTAAGACAGCATTAAAAGATTCGTAATTTTTACTATTTTTGGATATATTTCTTAAAAAAATTAGACTTCTTATCTTCGGCATTCCTAACCACTTTTTGATAGGGAATAGTTTTTTGAAAAACGTTGTACTTAGGTAGTTTTGACCTTCAGTGACCCCAACTACTTTTCGGGAATACTTTTTATTTTATTCTTTAACGGACACGTAAAAAAGTTAAATGTTTGGAGTGCTGAATGATTTTTACGACATTGGTGTCAGAACTGAAGTTTTTCACACCATCTCCAACGAATATTTTCAATTAGTTTGTGCACCAGATTGAGTTCAATTGATCTAATTGTTCCAAAAACATAAATTTCTGATCTATAACTTTAAGTTCGAGTGAAATGATTTGCTGGAAAGAAAACTTTTTTCCAGATGTATTTAAAATTTGAAAATATTCTCTCTCCGCTCTTCATCTTCATCTATCTTTATCTCCCTCTTTGAGTAAAATCTATTGAGTATGTCATGGAAGTGGAACCAACCATAAAATAAACTTAGGAAGGAGCCCGTAAGCAGAACTGATCGGGATCGCACTAACAACAGCCCACATTTTCAATTCAATATACTAGATTAAGTTTTTAGAGTTCACCAAATGGCCACTATTTGTTTTTACAGTTTCAAAAAACCACGGATATGTGATCCGAATCATATCTGCTTGTCTCTATATATTCTATATTGTTATTACGTTCATTAAGCTTTTTTAAATATCATTCAAAACTGATTAAAAAGGCATAAACTAAATTATAACTATGAAAAATGAGCACTTAGATTTCATTTTCTTAGTCGCAAAAAAAAGTTTAAAAAACATGTTCCGTCGCTTCCCTTCACATATCTGGAGAGTGGGCCATACTGATTTAAACAGTCAAAAAAAAGAATGGATTAATTTCGCACCGTCATACTTTCGAAGGCGTAAATCAGAACTGATTGTGTCCACGCCTTCCGATCGATCCGATTATTTGCTTCTACTGTGTTAAAATTAAATATTTATGATCCATAAGCCCAAGATCGAGTGTAGCAATTTGCTGAGAGGAACAATTTCTTGCAAATATTACTTGGCAATAAGTTCGACGTCGAGTAGTTCATTTTGCCGGAAGCTAAAATTATTATATTATAATTAAATAAATCCAAATAAATTCAGATATTCTCTGAATTCTTTTCCTTAGGTTCTCTTTGAGTTGCTCACCATATGTGAGCTATTTTTGGATATATTCTACTTATTCGGTCAGTCATAAAATATTGGTCTGAAAAGACACCTCAGAATGAAACTTTCCCCAAGGTCTCCCATACAGCTTCTAGTTTTCAACCATATCTTTTATGAATGAAGAATTTTTGATCAATCCACCATTTGTTCTTATTGTTTCAAAAATTCAGGTTTCTCAACCATATGCACGAGTTCTACTGGAGTTATTTTTTGGGAAAAAAGTTAATTTTGAGCAATATTGCTGGAGAGCGGGTTGTAGTGATTACAGTTCTCAGTGACTACAGAATAACCAACATTTACTCACGCTATTCCTAATGGCTAATGAAAGCTTAAAAAAAGTTGATTCCAAATACAATGAATTAAAAGAAAAACACTTGTTTACCACTCTCTTTATGCAAACTATCTGGAGAGCGGGTCGTACTGATACAGTAATTCATATTAAATTTGAGCTCAAACCAATTAGAAAAAATTATTTGACTAGCTTTCGATTATTTTACTATTTTCACTAATATTTCTAATCGTATTTGTAAATAGAAATGTTTACAAAGCATTTGTGTAATAAAAAAAATATATAATTAATTTACAAGTGAATTGCATAAAAATTTCTTAAATAGCTTGTATAAATATTTAAAATTTTCTTATATAAAAAAAAAAATCAAATTACATCAATAGGCAACCAAAAAGCAGCACGAAAATTAAAGAGCAATATGCCAGCAGGTGTGTTTCTTAAGTTAATGACGTCATTGAAGCGCATCAAATAAAAATTAACTATAAACAAAAATGCTGCAACTATTTTTAAACATTTTATAAAATAAATAAAATACAAGGAAAAAACATCAATTCATCAAAATTGAAAAACATCAACAGCGTCAATATCGGGAAAATCACCTTCACGCTACATGAATTTTTAACAAATAGCAATAACAATTTGCTAGCTGTTTTACAGCTATGAAAATCTAATCGTTGAAGAGCATTAACACATTGACAGGCACATTTAAGTATCTACGTACCACTAATATATACATAAACAAAAAATATCTGTGCTTTTTTTTTTTTTTTTTTTTTTTTGTGAACTTGCAATAATTTTTATCATTTAATATTTATTATTTATGCTTTTTTTTTAATTTTTTTCTTTTATTTCTACGCACATTTTGTTCTTGAGCGTTGCTTGTTTCTACTTTCCACTTAGACAGTCTGGCATTTTATGCTATTTTGGTTGGTTTTGTTTAATTTTTAAAAATAAACAATAAAGTTTTAAAAATACAAAAGTTAAGTGTTTTTTGCTTGCTGCAGCAATATAAATAAAATGTTTTTTTAATTATACACAATAAAAAAAAAAAAAAATTATTTTCGCTGTCAATCCGAAATTGATCTACAACATAATTTCTTATCTTTATGTCTGTGTTTTGCAAAATTAATTATTTATTCATAATGTTTTGTTCTATTATAGTTAAATTAAGCTGTTGAATAAGAAAACAAAACTGTAAAGCATTTTTTTTATGTTTACATTTGGCATTTAAAATTTAAGCGTTTATTTTTTTAAGTAGTTTAAATCAAAAATATTATAAATAAAAATTGAAATCAATTAAAAAATAATAATCATTAAATTTCTAAGTATTTTTTAAACAATTTTAATTGGAAATTCTGTAAAAATTAATGCGTTCTCATTTGCACTCCGATAAAATAGAAACGCTCTTTCTCTATGACCTCATTTCTACTTCAAGCCAGGGATGCCAACTCATTTTTTCTTTCTCCCCGATAACTCTAAAGAAATTCCCCGATTTTCGACCAAATTCCCCGCACCGGTATATTTTCATATTATAACAGTACGATACGCACTTTTTTTATAAACTTTTTTGACAAACGAAAAATACCCTTCACGTAGTCTTAGAGTTACTCTCGGTCAGAGCTATTTTAAGGAACCCTGCACTTTCTTGGTTAAAATTTTTTTATCAATTTTTTTTGGATTGATAAATTAAAATTTGTTTATCGGATTAAATTATATAAAAAAAAATTGATTAAAAAAATTTTTCTGACATATATTTAAAGACTTCAAGTACAAGAAAAAAATGTGTAATAATTAAAAAAAAAATTATATAAAGGGTTTTTTTGCAGCTTCATTGAAGACGTTTTGAAAATAGTCAAACGCAATAGCGTGCGTGATTGCGGCTTACTGAAGAATTTAAAAAATACCATTAGAAAAATTATAACTGTATTCTCAGGACATTCTAAGATTTTGTTTGACCAACAATTCACAAAATGGCAGACCGCAAAAATTAGTTTTCTCAAAAATTCCCCACACTAAGTAAAATTTCCCGCAAATCGGGGATTTCCCCGCAAGTTGGCATCGCTGCTTTAAGCTTATGCTTGAATGCAGCAACAACCAATCAGAATCATCCAATTCAACTCGCTCTCTCAGAGAAAAAAGTTATGTTACCATCTAAAATACTACTTTGTATAATACTAGAAAAACTGAAAGGAATTTGTAAAAGTATCAAATAAAATTCTGAAACTTCTTTACCTCAAATATTAAACTTTCGTTATTTTTCAAGCAAAGCAATATACCTAGATTTCTTTGTTATCCACTTTTGTTATCCATCGTTCTTGCGAAAAATTGCAAAACCAAATTATGTTGCTTTTGTTTTTGCTTTCCTGCTAAAATAACTCAAATGCATTTGTGTGCTTTACTGTTTGAAGTCATTTCCTCATCATCACTCTTTATTTAATCACATCTCATTTTTTAAACATGAAAACATTCTGAAGGAAAAGTGCTAATGAGTGTAATTTGAATCGCTCGTACTGTGTATTTATGCTTGAATACAATCATGGTGAAATTATAATAGGTGATAGCAGCGTCAGCTCTGTCTTCTTCTTCTCTAATTTTTTTTATATGAAGATAATCTTAACTGTCAAAATCTTTGTTTTTTTTTTTTTTTTCCATGCATTTGTTCTTGTGCTTTTGACAATTACGATTTTTAGCAACCACAAAGTAGTGTGTTGTTTTTGTTACGTTGTACTTGTTGTAATGCTGCTACCACCATGTTAAATCCGCCTTGAATACAATCAAATGCATATTTTGAAAAGAGAGACTCGTTCTCTCAGAGAAGTTGAAGCAGCGTTGCCACATAAAATATTTTTTTTTTATACAATTTTTGGAAAACTGAAAGAGGCCATAAATGCCATAAGTATTTTTGATTACATATTTTCATTATGAGCTCATTTAGTAAACTTTATACACTTTGTCGTCATCTCCTGCTTAAACGCTAGAACCTTTGAAATTCCCAAATGAAGTGATAGTGCGTGAGTGTAATTTGATTCGCTTGATTCTTAAGGCATACTGTGTTTGCTTGAATGCAACAGCCACTTAACGATGCTTATGGGAAAAAGAGCTACTCGATTGTAAATCGCTGTCTTAAAATAAACTTTTTATAGATGTAGTGCAAAGCGTTGCCACACAAAATATTATTTGATGTAATACTTTATAAACTGAAAGAAATCTATAAAGCTATAAAGTTTTCGAAAGTTTGGTAATACAAAAAAAAAAAAATTCTTTTTAAATCAAATAACTTATTCTTGGAAAATCAGTTTTTATTGCTTTCATATTTGCTTTACTATTTCAAAAAACGCTATTTTCACATTTCGAAAATACTACACTGAATTGGTAACAAACTGTAAAAAAGTTTAATACTTCAATTACCTGCTTTGATGCTGCACTCTTTGTCTAGTTCATTCTTTCTTTCTCGCGCTTTTTATGCTATTTTATGCTCTCCTCCCTACACTTCTATTCAATGCACACGAAAGTGACACAAAAACGCGCGACAACGATGGCAACAATCCGTTTTTATGCTATCAGCTATTATTGTTGATGCATGGAGTATTGGCGCTGAACTACTCTCGTTGGTTGGTTACTGTGTGTTGATTGCTATTTCCAATTGAAATTTATTTTGCTTTGTATCTCGAGACCGATGCATTTGCGCGGTTTAGCTGCCAGGTTTTATGCATCATCATCATCAACGTCATTATGGTGTATAGTTTTTGTTGTTATTCCGTGCACTTGCAATAAATATGTTGATCACTATACCAAAGGAAAAAATGAAAAAAAAGAAATTGCAGAATCAGCACAATATGAAAATGTAATGAATCATGTACCAAACATACATGTATAGTATTTATAGCAAGTAGCATAAAATTGCAACATTGTTTTGCAAGAGTGAGTGTTTTTATTAGTAACTATTATTATACACATATTTTTACGTTTTTACATACTGTTGCTACTACATCTCCTTCTTCTGTTACTTTTATTCCATTTACCTTACTGCATTGTGTATGTGTGAAATGTTTTTGATGTTGCTGCATTTCCTGGTGTTGTTGTTGTCATGTTCATTCATTTATCCGTGTTACAGTAGTAACAAGTGCAATTTTGCAATGTCAACAAAACACTATGCAACATTAAAGTTTTAACTTTAGTAATAAAGTAGAAAAAAAGTTACGAAACGATTAAGCTACATACCATTGCAACATTGTTCGTACAACTTACTACCCAAAGGGAAAAAAGCACTCTAAAAGGCCTTCCGGAGTGCTGAAAAGTCAGCTGTAGGCGTTTCCTCTCCGTATGACACACCATTACGTTTTTAACATTGCATGTCATTGGAAAAAAGCACTCCGTTTTACGCTCTTTATGAAGTGCTTCGAAAGACCTCTCACGAAATCTTTGCGTCAGCAGTTTTGTTATTTTAAATTACGATGATCTTGTCATTGTTTGATTCCAAAACGACTGCTTTTCGGCAGCAAGTGTTCGTTAACAACAAGTGCTGACCTTATACTCCTCAGGCGAGCTGCTGACAATCGGGCCCGTTGGGTATTCACTATGCTCGCTACGCGTTACTTTCGCTGACTCCCAACTCGTTCTTCGTTCAACTCTCTCTCTTTATCTCTCTCTGCTTCTTTGATTTTCAACGTGCTCATTTGGACTTTAATAGAAAATTTAAAATTTCTTCTTTTTTATTTTGTTACCCCAAGGCGGTAAATGTGCAAACTGTCGCAATATTTTGTATTTGCAGTATAAAATCTTTGTTGCTGCTCTTCATGCTCCCTTTTTGTGTTTTTTTCTTTGGTTTTTCGTTTTCCGTTTGTTTTTTTTTATTTTTCTAGTGTAAGCACGGTTGCCACATCAAAACTTTTTTTGGGGCCAAAAACAAAAGCAAAAAGGACCAAAATGGAAAAAAATGGACCAAATTTTTTTTAAATTATTTTGTTTATTTAACAAGTAAATATAGCAAATTATAAAATGTGTATAACAATTTTATAATATTTTTTTTAGCGATTGCTAGAGAATACATTCATATATCACATCAAACTAAAACAAAAAAACAAAAAAAAAGTGCTCAGAAATTCATATAGCACATATGTAATGAAAGGTATATAAAAATTACTTATACATAATATTTTAAGTGATTATTATATAGTACAAACATAAGTATATTATCACATTATATATTAGCAGAAAAAACAAAAAAAGAAGTGCTTACAAGTTCATATAGCATATATGTATTAAAAAGTGTATAAAATGTAAAAACTACTTATAATATTTTAAGAGATTGTTATATAGTAAAAACATATATCACATTAAACAATATCAAAAACAACAACAAAAAAATGGTTAGCAATTCAGATACAAAGAACATTTTTGGGACTGGAAATAAATCAAGTATATCGACAAATCAAAAAATAACAAGGCAGAAAGTATATTCTTTTATAGATGAATACAAATGTAAAGTCATTTTTGAAATTAGATATCAAAGAAAAAATTTAGAAAAAAACGGTATTCAAAACCAAAAAACAGTGCCATATACTCCTCAACAGAATGGCGTTGCTAAATCTTTACTACTCAGTAGTATCGAAACCAAAGTAGACATCGACCGGGTCTGTGTTTACATCTTTATTAGAAGCATGCAAAGACTTGGTGTGACTTCGGCGAATTTTGAGTGGATTTAATCAACAAATGAGCGCATCAAAGTTGTACGAAGACAAAGTTGCTTGAGACCGATTGAAGGAGAGAAGTTTTCAGGTTTCTGGCCAATAAAAGCACAAAGACGCGCGAGTTTGTTTTCAAAAGGACTAAGTAGATAAAAAGTTGCACTTACTGTCCGACCGAAAACATGATGGCAGACTTACTGATGAAGCTATTGCCAGCAAGACGGATTCAATTAGGCAGGCGTATTGAAAAAAAGTTATTTTATTGCTTTCAAATTATTGGTAAATGTTCTAAATGTTCAGATTACACTTTTGATTGGGATTAAAAATCACTTTTTGACTCAAATTTTGTTAATATGAATTGGGGCGTGCCGCCCTTTCCCGGTTCGGGTTCTTGTCGCTAAAATTTTTTCAAAAAATAGTACAAATAACTAAAAAAAAAGATATGACTAAAAATGAATACATCATGCATAAATTGCACTTGTGTCGCCCAAATTAAAAGGTCAAGGTATTTGTATTCAAATCATACTTAAAAAAAGTAAAAAGGACCAAAATGGCCACCGAATTTAGTGCGTCATGTATCCATTTAGTTGCTCTCCCTAATTCAAATAAACAAAATTTGGGTCAAAAAAGTGATTTTTAAAAAAATTCTCATCAAGTGTGTTCTGAAAAATTCCAAATAATTTTACTGCATTAGACACTAGTTTGCTTAATATAACATTTCATTACTACAACTTTCTTACACTGATTTTTTTAACATTACATTTTTTTAGTCACAGAGTGACTCATACATTACATATGAAAGTTAATTACTTAATATTTTTGAAAAAGGACCAATTCAGAAAAAAAAGGACCAGCGGACCAAACGAAAATAAAAGGACCACTTTTGGTCCAAAAGGACCAAAGTGGCAACCGTGAGTGTAAGAACTTTACTCGTTATTGTCGTCGTCGTCATCGTCGTTGCCATGGTGTAAAAAGAAATCATTGTTGCCAGATTAGAGTGAATTTACCAAAAAGGGATAATTTTTGACCAATTTTTTTTTTTGGAAGTGGTAAAAAAGATTATTTGGAAGGAAAATTGGTTAAATTTGCATAAAAAATTATTTTTTATATTCCGAGTGTCAACATTAAATGTTAAAGTCATAAGTTCTATTTTTATTTAATTATAAGCAAAGAGCCTTATCTATATCTATAGTGCACTATGGGGCCAAATCCATATTTAGTTGGCCAAAATTCTGAAATCCGGTTAACTTGCTCACGGGGTCATTAGCAATCACTGCGTGGAAAATTATAACAATCGGAATATTACCACGCCTACCTCCCATAAAAATGAAACCGCGAAAAGAGTATTATTATTTGTTATTTAGGGAAGCCCAACCAGGCAGGTACTGCGACCTAAAAGATCTTTTGTGCCATTCCCCATTTTATGACAAAAGACGTTCAGCTGACCTAATAAAAGTCTAGACATCTTTTGTAGAAGAAGATTTTATTTGATTAGCCGTCAGAAAAGGAACACCAAAAATTCTTCCTCTGAGCCGAGCCAAGGCCGGACATTCACACAGAATATGAGGTGTCGATTCGTCATCTTCCAGACATAGACGACACTCTGTCTCATTAGACAGACCTATTTTGCTTAGGTGATATCTGAGCCCATAGTGTCCAGACATGTAGCCCACCAGTTGCCTAAGATCAGATTTGGGGCGAAAAGAGTATAACTTGGTATATATTATATATCATTGCAAAAATGGGATAGATCGGGTTATTACCACGCCCACCTCCCATATATGTGAAATTTTTAAAACTCTATAACTTGGAACTCGTTGCAGATATAGTGGTGAAATTGCATATGCTGGTAAATAATAGCATATTTATGTATCCAGGTAAAAATGATCACGATTGAAATCTTGTTGCGCCTACTTCTCATACATTTGAGACTTTAAAAGTACATAATATAAAAAATAAAAATAAAATATCAGTATTTTGTGATTATATTCATATGAAAGGTATGCGTGATAATAGTCCGATAGTTCTAATTTTTAACATGGCATATGTCCAAGACAATATATATTAGCACATGTAATTAAATGATTATATCTGTAATGGATTCAAAGTTATTGCATTTTTAAAATTTAATATATATTTATATTGGTGGTAGGGGTTGGAATTGCCTGATTTAACAGTTTTCATACAGAGTCAATGAGGCCTAAGACAGATTTCATATACCAATTTTCGCCTGATTACCATTTAAAATGGATTATATATAACACCTTAAATAACTACCTATGATTAATTTTTGCATTGACATACTTTTGCTTGTTATTAAAGCTTTGGCAAAAAATTGCAAAGCACTCTTACCTTATTCCAAAGTAGATGCTTCACATAATATGATAGTTTTTATTTTCGCTCGGATCAAATCGGAGCTTTTTTTTCTCATCCATTAAAAAATAGAATGTAAAAAAAAGAAATTATTATTTTCCCATAACATTTTTATTAATAGTGTAAAGTTTTTTCTTTAATATGAGGTTCGCTAAGTTGTGACACTTTATGTACAACACATTTTCAACAATATTAAAACTATCGACAGGATATTGCCAGATCCTTCGCCTAATTAGAATATCCTGTGTGTGGTTTATGATGAGGGATCTATGGAGATTAATCCCATATACTTTTGGATTCAAACCGAGATAGATAGTCGATTTTTCGAATTTTGGCCAGCTAGATTTTTCATAGGCCCCATAATGTAGTGTTAGTTAGTGCTATGTCTCATAAGCGACAGAAAGAAAAAGATAGAAAAAAAATATTTAAAACATCCTATAGATTATAAATTTTATTTTTCCTCTTTTCTCTGCTTGTATGAAATGAATATTACATACAAATTTTTGTAGTCTAAAGCAACCCAAAATTTATGGATTTTTACGATTATTGCACATATTTAATCATTTGTACATATCATAAATTTTGTAATTATATTGACAAAAGATTGAAATAAGATTAAAAAATTATTTTGTTAGAAATTTTCTGAAAATTAGCTCAAAAGTATATTTTTCTATTAAAGAATGGCCAGTTCATTTAACAAAAAAGTAATTTTAAAAGAAATGTCTAAATGCCAGTCATTGCATTGTATATGGCATTACTGATGAAATTCAAATGTGGCAAAATTTTTTTATTCAAAAAGGAAAATTTTAGAAAATTTGTCTGGCAACACTGCAAGAAACTTATTCTCCACATTTATCGTGTGAGTTGTGATTTAACTTAAGAAGAGTATTTACTTAAAAACATACTGTTGCTGCTGCTGTTGTTGTTGTCTGATACTATTGCATTTGCAACGAAATGAAACGCATACATAGTTGCTGCATAGCGAAACATTGTTGGTAAAACAAAATACAGTGGTACGACACTAGTTGAACGACAGCTGATTTATAAGTAGTAATTTATCTTCAGTTTCATCTGAGCATATAATTTGCTAACGCTCTTTGGTTGAGAGAATGAGAAATGAGAGAAAGAAAAAGGAGAGAAAAGGTCATATGAGTTGTTTAATTAGACATTTCATAGTTTTTTATTTCCTATAGAGTTGCAATCATCTGTGAATTTAACTTATTAATGTTTCAATTGAGCTTAATAGTTTTTGTAATAGGAGTTATGAAGACCTGTTATTGAAGCTACGATTAGACTAATGCCCCTACATTTCTTCATATGGAAAAAAGCTGCGTTTAGTGCTTAGAGCATAATCATAGTGGGATTTATATTAAGAATTTATGTTTTGGTAAGCATTACTTTTCCTTCCAAGTCCAAATGGAATAGTTTATTTTCGGTCACTACTACTACTACCATTATGGCACAACAGCCCCTTTCACATCCATTCTTGTTGTGTGAGTTATATTTATACATGAATGGAAGGAACCTACAGTTTTATGCCGAATCCGAACAATTATTTTCGGTCCCACCGCTCTAAATTAGTATAAAACACTAGAACAACACTAGAATCCACATATTTTGTAAACCAAAATCAAAAATTTTTAACACAAAACCAAATTTTGGGTTGAAAATTAATCTTAAGAAGGTGTTAAAAGGCGTAGCTGATACTGCAGCCTACTGAGTCTTAAGTAATTTCTTGAAAATAATGAGGGCAGGTTTAAATAGCGCCCGAGCATTTGTTTATTTGTAGAACCTCAGGTAATCAGGGTGCCAAACTACTTTATGAGGGTTAGGTTGGAATGGCAGCCTTCTGCTTGAAAGCACACTTAAGCACATTTAGGCTCATTGTGATACTACACTTCATGAGGGTTAGTGGTCCATATATTTTGGTTCCGCGTGTTTCTGAGGAATTACTTGGGTCTCCTCCAGATTGATCATTGCGTGATGCCGGTTCCTTGGTTTTGGCAAGAAGTGGATACTACATATATGCTCAGAATGCTGGCGAGGCGATAGCTGACATTGTGTCCAGCTGTAATAGAGAAAGGCTGTTCTTATCGCCTTCATTAGAAAGAGTTTTATCCTAATTGGGGGCTGGCTTTCAAGTCGTAGTACTTAAGAGTCTTTCCAATACCGGTTCGCAGTCAAATAACTTTCTTTTTCATAAAAATTTATTTGATTTTTGGATTCAAACATACACAGTGTGGCATGAGAGAAGGAATTATATTATTCTTACTGTCATTTCATTTCCCAAAGGGTGAATATGCTGACTCAAGGTCGAGAGAGTAAAGTGTACTGTGAAAATGAGCTCCAACAGAAAATGCGGCATACCATAATCAGTATCAAAAGCAAAAACTAAAGCAATAGAAATTCATTTTTCTGTTATTTCTTAAACAGAACATAAATTAAACTTTTACTTTTCAAGGAAATTTTAAAAAACTTTGCACATAATTTCAGTTTTCTAAGAATTGTATAAAGTAGCATTTTATATATGGCAACGTTGCTTGCACAGCTTTCAAAGAGCGAGTGGAAATCGAATGGCTCTCTTTTTTTATAAATATTTATTTTATTGGCTGTTACGTTTAACAGACACAGTATGATTTGAAAAACAAAAAAATTACTCGCAGTATAAATTAAGAATACGAACGCAGTTGAGAGAGTCACACACAATCAAAAGGAAGGCGATAGGCGATTGTGTTGCAAGGTTTATGAATACAAAAACAATAGATGTGATACATGTCAATTTTTTTCTACTGAAGACTTGACAGTTTTTTTAAAATTACGCAATCTATTCAACTGAGAGAAAATTATAGGGGCATGATGTAAAGAAATCTGTCGTCAGGATCGCCGTCGCTTTTATTTGAGAATTCTAAAGTTTTTAATTCTTAAAAATTAGATGAGATCAATACGAAAGAGAGAGTATTTACACCATCTCATTTGCTCTCTAAAGTGTTTAAATGAGCAACAACTACGAGCTTTGCATTTGTGCGCCACTGTCGCCTATTAATCAACTATATGCACGTATATTACGTAAATCTATATTTGTATGTATATACCTGCATATTGCTGCTGCTGTTGCACCCTCATTCAAACTTTTGCAAAATCTGCAAAATATTTCAAACGTTCATTTGCGCTGTGCTTGACTGACAAATGATTTTAGATGAGAGTTTTTTTCTACATACAAAATGCATTCGTTCATTATGTTGCAGCAGCAGTGATCCTAATGCTCCCTTGCACCCTAATTTAGCAACTGTACATTTATCAAGTGTTTACAAATAAATTTAAATGCTTGAGAGTTTGATGAGCGAAAAAACCGCTTCGCTTTTTCTTCTCCCTTTTATTATTTTCTTCTTACTTACGCGCAACTTTTTCACTTTAAGTTGGTTGCGCTGCAATAAAGTTTTTATTTTTCATTATACTTTAAGCAAATTGTGCAGGGGAATTGACATTCGGAGAAGAGTGTGGCATTAATAATTAAAAGCAATAGTTATATATGCCAGGGGGATACACACATGTAAAGCTTAAAATGCAGTTTAAACTTAAATACTTAGTTACGAAAGGAAGTAATGGAATGTGACTCTGGCTTGTGTCAAGGCAAATGTAACTAACTATTTGTATGATAATCTGATTAAGTGAGATATTTGTCACTGGAATGACGTGTTGCAAAATACCAAAACAGCAGCCCCTTCTCTTGCATTTGTTATTGATTATATATGTCTTCTTGAGGATATAAACTGTAGAATAGATATAAATTTCTATAATAGAAAATCGTAGAAACTTGTGTAACTATCTATACAATGTAATTTTTGCACATGTGTGTACATAGTTTAATTAATGAAATTTTGTAGATTTTTCATGAGAAATGTAATGAATGGAAGTACGCATTACTCTATTACTCACTTGCATATAAACTCTTTTCACTGTTTTCTACTTTATTATAGCAATCATTTTCTTTTTTTTCTTTTCCTCTCTTTTCACATTTTACTTTACTTTTACAAATGAAATGAAAACATTTTTGTGACAACTGACATATTTTATGGAAATGCTAAGTACAAATAAAGTATTATTTTTTATGTTACCTAAAAGTATGCAAAATTAAATTTAGTAACTACTAAAATTAACTATCTACTTTTTACTTAAACAACAAATTGCTTTACAAAATTGTTAACAAATTGCATACTAAAAATAAAACAACGAAAGCATTAAAATGCATGCATAAATTCAAATATACACACGAAATATATTTATATATGCCTTAAAATATGCAAAAGGTTAGATATTTATATAAAATACGTTAGCTTGAATATGTGAGTTCAATGAAATTCATCTGTTACTGTTTGGTTGGGTTTATTTTTGTTTATATTATACCAAGTAGACTAAAATATTTTCGTTCAGAAAAAACGTCATTGCTATTTTTGGAATTTGAATGACTGTAAATTCTGTCACTTCAAATCGTTATCAAATGCAGAGCAGATATTTTTAAATACATTTTTATGTATGCATGTTACTTTGTAGCAGATGTTTGTATGTGTAAGTAACTTTGCATATATATAAATTCCATAAATAACTTAGAGTTTTGCTACACTTTGAATGTTAGTTGCAATGTAGCAGTAGTAAAACAAAATGCATAATTAATAAGTATTTTACCGATATAGTGAAAGAGAAAAGGATGTTGATGCCTACAGTTAGGCTACGAAAAAGAGGAACGAAATTAGAAATATGTTGAAATATGTATATGATAAAGTATTAGTTAGCTTATGAGATTAAAGCTCATTCAAAAAAGAAAACCAATAATGCTTTACAGAGACTATAAAATTTTCAATTTCCCAGTAGTGCATAAAGGTATGTTGCACATAGTTTATCGTAAATTATTTACGTTTTATGCTGTTTTAGAATTTTGACCTGAAATTGCAATTTTATCAATACAGCAAAGTCAAAATTGATTATCAAAATACGAAGAATAAAGTTTATTTATTTGTCTACTTGTTTTGTAAAAGCCTCAAATTGAGTAATACGCTTAAAACTATACTACAAAATATGAACTATGATGAATTTTATGTATAGAAATGTGATTGAACTTTTTACGTTAAAAAAAATTTATAATTTGTAAAACTTTTGCTATCAAAAAACACCTAAAAATATGCTATACAAATTTATATAATACAAGTTTTAAATTTTACCATGATGCTAATTTTCCACGAAATATAAATAAGGAGATATGTTAGTTTTATTACAGAATCCTAAAGTATTATACTGATCCTGGAAATATGCTAAGCAATTGTATGTATGTGTGTGAAAATAATATGCAAAATGGAAAAATTAAAAGTTTAAAAATGTTTTTTGTAGAAAAATTACCTAAAAATATGCTTTAAAAAAAGTGTATTTCTAAGCGAAATATTTTCGAATATTTAGTTCATTCAGTGAAGAAACATTTGATATTTGTATCAAAAATTTTGAAAAAATATGTAAATCTTAGGTGCAACATAAAATTAAGCGGCTTCAATATGCCTGAAAGTATGTTAAAAAATTTTGATTTTTTAAAGAAAATTAAGTAAAGTATGTTTTCTAATTCCCATGAGTACAACAAAAAAAAAACATTAAGTTAATTAAATTGGCAAACATTTTTAGTTCCGTTAAAATTTAGGGCCCTAAAAGTATCCTACAAATGATAAGAAAAATAACTCAACCACAATCTCTATAATCATAAATCTGAAATAATGAAATAAGGATATTTATTTATTCATTATAAAAATTTTAAATTAAAAATCGTTTCGTGGATGTGGAGGATTCCATATTGTATATAAACATTGTAACCAAATTTTTGGCATTTGGATGCTCAGTCTTCTTCCTTCCCTTTAATCTAACCTAAAAAATTATTTGAAATTTATGAATTTGTAGTTAAAGTAAGTTATGCAAATTCAACTCGATTTCAAAGTTTAGTATTTTCAAAAATATCTTAAATTTTTTTTTAAAAATATTCTTGCTTATTTTAACTAACAGTATAGAAATTAATTCACTTTATTTGAAAGTTTAGTATTTAAAATAACACCTAAAAGTATACAAAATATTTAGAGCTCGTAAAACTATTTAAATACAAAAATTATTCCATGTTTATATACTTCCTTTTAAAGTTTAAAATTTTAAACTAAATAAGTAATTTAACGCTTATTGCTATTTTTGTAATAATAAACGCCTAAGAGTATGCTATATCCAAAAATAACATATTTTAATAAAGAATTAATTACAGACATGCATGCATAAAAATAAACATACAATGTAAAATTATTCAAGTAGAAAAATAACTAATTAAGTGCTAAATCATGCTGAAAATATGCCTTCTTGACAGCATTTCAAGCAAGACGGGCAGGATATCTTTCTTAGAGATAAAAAGAGATAGATTGAGAAAGAAAAAAAAAAAAAAGAAAAGAGAAACGAAAGTCCTTAGAGAAAATATGTTTGTTTTATTATAATAAAAAAGGTTTTCTTTGTTCTCTTTTACTGTGAGAGCGTCAGCAAAAATTTTTAAGATTTTTAATTACACAGCCGCACACTTTCCAGCCCATTTAAATTTAATAAGTAAGCAGACAGATATATATTTACATACACTTATATATTATGTAAAATAAAATTTGCTCATATATACACACACAGACACACACGAATATGCATATTTTACTACTTAAGAAATCGGCTTATTTTGTGCGGTTGCTTTTGCTGCTTCTTCTACACTTCCGATTCTTCTTCGTCTTCATCTCATTTTAACACATAAGATTACATTTATGTTAAGTGAAACCTACTAAAAACACACACACACATATACAACCATTTATGTATGTATGTTTATGTGTATACATTTCACTGAACTCTCATACATTCTACAATTTCCTCTTCATTAGCAACGACAACATTTTCATTTTAACAACATCATTCGTCGTCCTTATTTTATTACTTTGTTCCTTCTCGTTTTATACCCGGTTGCTACTGTGTACTATTACTTACAATTGCTGGTGCTGCTGCTATTATTGTTGTTGGTGATGCTTTTTGCTTCAGAAAATCCTTTCAAACCAAACCAACTCATGCCCAAAATACTCGAAACAAAACAACCAAAAGAGAAAAAAAAAGGAGTAAAAAACTCAAAAAATTTGTGAATATTTAATTTTTGGTTTCCTTTTTTTGTTTCAAGGATACTATTCTTTTACATGCTTGAATGAATTTGACTTTTTGTGCTAAAAATTTTACAGTGCGCTTGGGGAGAAAAGCGATTCTTACATTCCGAAACTGCTTTCTTAAAACGTTTGCAGAGCTTGTAAAAGGATGCAATCATTTTACTTCAATGAATGCAGCTGGAAATTATTGAAGTCACTGCAAATGAATGGAAAATTTTCTGATTGCAGGGTTTTATTTCATTCGAAATCTATGATTTTTAAAAATGATGCTGCCATCCTTTCTGAAATTATTGACTGTTGACTTATTTCAATCAGCTATGATTTCAATCAAAGTCGCAGTCATTACTTAAAATTTTATTGATAGCTTGCAGCTAATTCTGAGGTTCTTTTCAGTAATTCAAGTTTGTTAAATTTTCAATCAGATACAAAAATACATTTTTTTTTAAATTTCACACGATTGCATTCAAGTGCATTTGAATAATTTCAACTTATTGAAATTAGCTGCAATTTATTCAATAGATTTCAATGAATTCAAATGACTTTAATAATTTCAATTGACTTCAATAATTCCAATTGACTTAAATATATTGAATTAATTTCACTTAATTTCAAGAGACTTTTATTTACTTCAATGAATTTAATTGACTTCTATTTTCAATTGTTTCTATTGTCTTCAATGAATTTAATTGAATTCAAGTAATTCAGGCTTTAATGGACCCAGTTGAGTTCAATAAGTTGAATTTTTTTCAATGATCTCAATTAACTTCAATGAATTCAGTTGGTCTCAATGAATTCAATTTATTTCATTCGATTGGCATCAAGGAATACGATTCACTTCAATGAATTTAAAGTAAAATAAATTAAATTAGCTACAATGAATTCAACTTACTTTAATGAATTCTTCTTACTTCTATGAATTTAATTGACTTCATTGAATCCAATTAACTTCAATGAATTCAATAAACTTCAATGAATACAAACTTCAGTAAGTTGAATTAAGTTCAATGAATTCAACCAACTCAAATAAATTCGGTTGACTTCAATGAATTCAGTAATTTCATTGAATTCAATTGATTTCAATGAATACGATTGACTTCAATGAATTTAGCTACAATGAATTTAATTTACTTTAATTAATTCTACTAACTTCAATGAATTCAAATGACTTCAATGAATTTCATTGACTTCAATTAACTTCAATGAATCCAATTGATTTCAATGAATTCAGTTAACCTCAATGAGTTAAATTAATTTAAATGAATTCAATTGATTTCAATGAACTCTGTTCACTACAATTAGTTCAATTGAGTTCCACGAATTCGATTGACTTCAATAAATACAAACTTCAGTAAATTGAATTAGGTTCAATGAATTCAACTGACTTAAATGAAGTAAAATGAAGTCAACTTCAATGCATTCAGTTGACTTCAATGAATTTAGTTAACTTCATTTAATTTGATTGATTTCAACTTCAATAAATTGAATTAGCTTCAATGAATTGTACTGTCTTTAATGAATTCTACTGGCTTCAATGGACTCAATTTCTTTCAATGGATTCAATTGATATAAATGAATTCAATCGACTTCACAAAATTAAATCAATTTTAATTCACTTCAACTGACTTCAAAGGATCAATTGATTTCAGGTGAATGACTTTAGGTCAATCAAAAAATTGGTTGACTGTGTATTCATGTTAACAAAAAAACTGATTTCACAAATGAACGATCAGTCATTAACTTCGAATTGAATTGTGACTTCATGATCTTAATTCACATCCACAAAAAAAAAACAATTCAACTATTTCAAAAATAGTCTCAAATGGCTGCATTCTTTTCCAGCTCCATTTCTGATACTGATTTTTGGAATTTTGAACTGATTTTGTGAAATTTGGAACTCCTTTCTTGCAATTTTGAGTACCCACTTTAAAACTTTGAATTAAATTTCCTATCTGTTTTTGTGATCTTCCTCAAAAACCGTTTTGCATTTTCTATAGATCACTTTATCATCAAGTTTTTTCTCGTATATCTGACGTATTCTGCTACTTACTTTAAAATAAATTGCGCAACTATTTCCGGCAACCATTTCCGCGAAACACACTGTAGCTACAATAGAATTCAATATTTTTATGTTGCTGCTATAGCGCAAAATATAAAAAAAAAAAAACGGAAAGAAAATATTTGTGGGTGTTACTTTTCGGGTTTGCCTTGTCTTTTCTGTTGGTGTTATATTTTAGCAAAGCATATTTTAAGGCGCATATATTTTGTGTTTTTCGCCCTCGTTTCAAGAGGGGATGAGCTTTCAATCAGTTTAGCATTTAGTTAGTGAAAAGTGTAGTAACTTCCTTCCGGCACTCTTTCATTCTCATTTGTGTGGGTAATTGTCTGTTTTGTTATTTTGGGTTTTTGCTGTTGTTGCCACAATTAGATTGTTGGTATCCTTAACACATACAATAACAACAACCAGATAACAGATGCAATATGTTACAACCATACCAACAATACAATAAATAGGTAAACAATCAGCAAATGTTGGCAAATAATAAGTGCTAAAAAATAAACAAAAACGAAAAAAAAAAGAAAGAACGGAAAACGATAATGAAAAAACAAGCCAAAAATAAATGAAAGCAACTTTTAGGGAAATTTTTTGTGTTGTGAAAATGGAAAAGCGTAGGTGAATTGTTTTTACCTTGGATTTGGTATAGCAATAATCCTGCTGTAATTTTTTTTTTGTGCTTGTTTTGTATATGTGTAAGTAAAACGCTTTAAAAGCTTAGCACAATTTTTTATTTTGTTTTTGTGTAGTTAATATCATTTATGTTGGTTAAAAGCATTTACTTAAAAGCAGAAATCATTTAAAGCAAAAAAGAGGGCGGTAGTCTCTCAACTTTGAATAATTGCTATATTTTTGAAGAGGCTTAATTGCGTCGAAAGTGGTGTTTGTGTTAATTTGCAATGCACGGATTCGGTAGAAAAGTGTGGAGGTCAAATTTGTATGCCATTTGTATGCATAAAAGCTGGCAAATCTATTGACTGAAGTTTGAAACTTCTGATTTGAAACTTGATAATCTTTTTGTGAAACTCGGGAGTCGGGTTTCGAGATCTGAACTTCTCTTATTGGTAATTAAAACTCTCATCTGAAAATTCAACCTTTTTTCGTGAAATTTTAAACTCCTTTTTGAAACCTTGATTTCTTTTTTTGAAATTTGTATCTTTTTCCTTGGAACTGAGAACTTTTTTTGTTGAAATATTGAAATTCTTTCTTGGCACTTGTAGCGGCTTCCTTGAAATCGGGAATTTTAGAGCTCTTTTCTTGAAACTTTGAAGTCTCTTCGTGAAACTTTTAACTCCTTTCCTAAAATTTGGAACCTCCTTTTTGAAACTTGACACGTTTTTCTTAAAACTTGGAAGTCGTTCTTTGTAACTTAGAACGCTCTATTTAGAATCCTCTCTTTGAAACTTGGAACTTTTTTGGTGAAAATTGAATTTCTTTTCTTGAAATTTGAAAGTCCCTTCTTTAAACAAGGAACTTCTTTCTTGAAACTCGTAGGTATTTTCTTAAAATTTACAACTCTTTTCTTAAAACTTGAAACACTTTTCTTGAAGCCCAGAAATTCTTTCTTGTAACTTTAAAACTCCTTTAAACTATTTTTCAAAATTTTAGACACTTTTCTTGAAATTTTCTACTACTTTCTTGAAACTTTAAATTCTTTTTCAAGAACTTCTTTATGAAACTTGAAACTCCTTTCCTAATTATTGAAACTTCTTTCTGTAAACTTTGAATTCTTTTCTTGAAATCTAGAACTCCTTTCTTGAAATTTAAATCTTTTTTCTTGTAATTTGGAACCCCGTTCTTAAAACTTAAAGCTTCTTTTTCAAACCTTGAGCTCTTTTTTTTTTAAATCTGGAACTCCTTTCTTGAAATTTTAAGTTTATTTTTTGCAATTTGGAACTCCCTTCTTGAAACTTATAGCTTCTTCTTTAAACCTTCAACTCTTTTTTTTAAATCTGAAACTCCTTTTTTGACCTTTGAAGCTTCTTTTTTGCAATTTGGACCCACTTTCTTGAAACTTAGAGCTTTTTCTTTTAATTTTTAACTCTTTTCTTTTAATTTTTAACTCTCTTCTTTCTTGAAATTTGAAACTTCTTTTTTGCAATTTGGAAAACCATTACTGAAACTTAGAGCTTCTTCTTCAAACCTTTTTCTTGAAATCTGGAACTCATTTCTTGAAATTTGAGGGTTCTTTTTTGCAATTTGGAAGTCCATTATTGAAACTTAGAGCTTCTTCTTCTAACTTTGAATTCTTTTTCTTTGAACTTCTTTCTTGAAATGTGAAGCTTAATTTTGCAACCTGGACCTCCATTATTAAAACTTAGAGCTTCTTCTTTAAACTTTGAACTCTTTTCTTGAAATCTGGAACTCCTTTCTTGAAAATTGAATCTTCTTTCTTGTAATTTGGAGCCCCGTTCTTAAAACTTAGAGCTTCTTTTCCAAACCTTGAACTCTTTTTTTTTAAATCTGGAACTCCTTTCTTGAAATTTGAAGCTACTTTCTTGCAATTTAGAGCTACCGTCTTGAAATTTAAAGCTTCTTTTTCTAACTTTGAACTCTTTTCTTTAAATCTGGAACTCTTTTCTAGAAACTTTAACCTACTTTCTTGCAATTTGGGACTCCATTATTGAAACTTAGAGCTTGTTCCTCAACTTTTGAACTCTTTTGTTGAAATCTGGAACTCCGTTCTAGAACCTTAGAGTTTCTTCTTCAAACTTTGAACTTTTTTTTTTAAATTTGGAGCTTCTTTCTTGAAATTTGAAGCTACTTTCTTGCAATTTGAAGTCCCCTTGAAATTTAAAGCTTCTTCTTCTAACTTTTAACTCTTTTCTTCAGATCTAGAACTTCTTTCTTGAAATTTTAAGCTTCTTTTTTACAATTTGGAACCCCCTTATTGAAACTTAAAACTGTTTTTTTGCAGTTCGCAGATCTTTTCTTAAATTTTTCCTTCTAAGAAAACAGGTCGCAACATTGATGTAACAAGTCATACGCTACTTATTCAAGTATTTCTCATAACTTTAAGTACGCCTCTCTGGCAGTTCAAAACTTTGTGGCAGGTTATTTGAAATTTGTGAAAGCTTTAAAAATCAGTTTAAAAGTACCAACATTTTTAAAAGAAAAGTTTCCGATTCCGTTTAAATTCAACTCACATCATTTACATTATATTCTTGCTTAGCTTTTGTATTACTTTGCCGTAAACCTTTTATACAAAGAAAAAAAAAATATTTTAATTAATTGAAATTATTAGCATTAATAGCATTTTCAATTAGCAAACAGCAGCAGCAAAGCAAAGATTGCCAGTATAGCAAAAAGCAGAACAGCAAAAAAAATAAAAATTAAAATAAAGTAGCCTAAAACGCAGAAAACAGAGAGAGAGAGAGAGGGAGAGAAAAAAAAAAGGAAAAAGAGAAAAGTAAACCTTCACTAAAAATCAGCAATCAGCACTTGTTGTTTGTAAAATCTCTTTTTTGGATACTGTTGATGGCTGTTGTTGCTCCTTACACTACTGCACTCACCTGCTGCTCAATTGCCTCGTTGTGTAATTAACATTTTCGAAAGCTTTTGTATTATGCTTTAGGTTGAGTTATAAATATGTAAACAGCAATTTTATTTCTTTTTTTTTTTGCTTTGTTTCTTTAACCAAATTGAACTGCCTGGCTGCCTGCTTGCCTGATATGTCCAAGTTGCTTTTAAAGTTTATTTTGGCTATGAAGGTAAAATATAAAGCTATGGCTATATACAGAGATATACAATTATAAATGTGTATATTGCCTACTGGCTGGCTTTTGTATTAAGTACTATAAGTTGCTTGACTGTCTGCCTATTCATTGCCCAAAAACATCATAACAATTTAAATTTATCAATTTGCTTAATTACATTAAATTTTTGAGACGATATTATGTCTATTAGGTAAATTTTGGGATGGAAATCAAATAACATATTTTCCTATATTAATATTGTTGGTAAAAGTTCGTTTGAAAAGTTGAAACTTAATCTTGGCATCAGTAAATCAAAAATCAAAATTAATTGACAATTTTTAATTGCTTGTTTTAAATCATCAGGCTTAGTAATGTCTGCGAATTACTATTTGAGAAAAGTGATAGATGAGAAATCCAAAGGTTTATGAAAGAATTTCTAAAAATAAAAATAAATTCCAGGAAGATAAGTTTCTTTATTTTTATAAAATAAAAGGATCTCTGAGTCTCACATCTGTAATGGAATTATTACAAACCGTTTTTAATGAGTTATTCATGAAAAATCAAGAATTTTCTTTGAGACAGACCAAGCCAGCTCAAAAAAATTCCAATTGTTAAGAAAAAAGTTCCAGAGAAGATAACGGTATGTTTAATAAAGACGAACAAAATTTTTCAAGAAAAAAGTTTGCGTTTAGACTAGCCAAGAAAACAAAAGTATTTTCAAAAAAATAAATTCATAAATTCAGATAAAATAGGAATTCATGCTTCAATCATTATCAATTATTTTCGGTGAGTTGTTCACTAAAAATCGGACATTTTCTTTGAGACAGGCCAAATAATTCCAATAATAATAATTCCAAGTTTTAGAGAAAAAATTCCGAAAGAGATAGTAAAATTAAAATGAAAATAGAAAGAAAAAATTAAAAGTTCCAGGATTTTCTGGAAAAAAATATTTTTAGATGTAAGAAAGTTGCTCCAAAAATAAGGTCTTCCAGGTCCCAGTCCGAGTAATATAAGTCTTATAAAAAAATCAAACAAAAGAATGGCATAATGAAACCCCTTCAGCACCCCTTCCCCCTCAAAAAAAAAAAAAAAAAGAAAAAAAGATTTCATGAAAAGTTTTTCAAAATTATGGGAAGTTTCAGAAAAGAAAAAATAAAGTTCCAAAAAGATAAGTTCCAAGTTATAAAAAAAAAAGAACTACAAGTTTTAAAAACGAATTTTCTGCAAAATAATGGATTCTGGGAAAACTAAACTTACAAAAAGCAATTAAAAAAATAAAGAAACAGAGTTTTAATAAAAAATTACAAAGAGTTTTATACTTGTGTCACTATAATTTAACGAAATCACTGGTGGGCTAGTGGTAGCATGTTTTCACATCATCTCAGAAGTTTTAAGTTTGATTACCGCCCAGGTCAGGACCCTAGTATTGTTTATCTGTAATAGCTTTTAGACATCAAAAAATCTGTTTTCAAGTACACAGTTAGTGGCTAAATCGAATTTTCTACTTCGAAGACATCTTCAGATAATTTCATTAACCCATTAAGGAAGGGACGGCCACAATTTCAAAGCTCATTTAAGTGGCTCCCTTAACTATGAAAACGAACTTAACAAAAATTTGAGCCATACCATTTTTTATGCAGAAATTTTATGAACTTTCGAAATCTGCAGTCAAAATAAAAAAAAAAAATTTAAATTCAAAAAGTTATACTCAGTTTTTCATCAAAAAACATGATTTTTAAATTAAAAATTGTTTTTTTTTTAAATTATTTTCGGAATGAAATCATCTATTTGATGAAATTCGGGGAACTTTTTGATCAAGGTGGTACATATTAACTGTATGCTGACATTAAGCAAACTTTTCGGTATGAATATTAATGAAGAAACTTTTTTATGATTTTCATATATGTATTGTATGTATGGAAGTATGTGTCTGTATAATTTATGCATGTATGCATAACTATAATTTTATTATTTTAGTTACTCTTTTTTTTTTGTATAGCGCTTGTATAATTATATTGAAATTTAAGTTGAATTATGTGTGCGCACAAAAATTACGCAAAGAACAATTGACTTAGATATGTACGTACCCAGCGGTTTTTCAGACAAGTGCTTGAAAATTAAGTGCTTAAAAAATGCTTGCAAGTGCACCATTTCAACCGGAAATTGCAAAGCAACCATGCGAACAACAAATTTAGTTTTCTATTGAGTAATAAAAACGAGTATCGTTCAGCGAGACGCTATGAAATACTGATTGAGCGAGAAACGAAGCGAGTTAGTTTTCACGCAACAACGAAGTAAAGTGGTTGTGAAATTTCCCGAAATGTGTGTGTGTTTTATTTTATTTTTTTTTTGCAATTGTTTTATAAAAAATAAATAAAAATATAATTATATATGTATATATATATATATTTTGGTTTAAAACAAACAAAAAAGCAAAAGAAAAGAATAAAATAAAATGAATCAGCAATGAAAAATTATGAATGCATGAATCGATACTTTTTTCTCTCTCCTCTCTTTCTCTACTAAAGTAAGCACGAATCAGCGAATGAATGAGCGGAAGTGCTTATCTAACACATTCTTTGTTGCGCTTGTTTAGCGCTAAAAGTACTGCACTAAACAAGTGCTTGTCTCCTAGGACATGCAATGTTAAAATTTATATGGAACACATGTGCTTGTAGTGCACTTAAGTGCTTGCAATCAAACACTTGTTTAGCGCTATTCTAGTGCTTCCATTTACCGCTGGGTAAATTAATCTTTAAACATATAAAAGTGATATACATAAACACAAACAGGCACTTGGATACATATTTATATACATATGTATGTATGTCTGCATATTTAAAGCAGACTAACTCATACAAACATATTATAATATCAGCAGATGTGTGATATGTGCTGATGATGTATGTGTGCATAAACGTTGGCAATTTTCCTAAAATTATGTAAGTAATATATTAAAAGTACTTTTTATCAGTGGAAATGCAGACACACATACACACCAAAATATAATAAAAGCAGCTGCTGCTCGTAGTGGTGATGGTTTGTACAAGTATGAAAGTCAGTATGCAGCAGTAGGTGAATGCGCTTTTTGACCTACTGAGATTTACTACCTTGGATAATAACACTGTGCAACAATTTGAAATTTTACAAAATCAAATGGTAAATGGATAAATTTTTAAGTGTAAATTAAAGTCGTCTTGATAACGTCTGTGTACTTAGATTTCACGTCTGGAATCCACACAATTTTTTTTTTTTTTTTTTTGGGTTGAGGGAAATTTTTTTTATCATGAAAGTATGTAGATCAAAACCATCTAACTCCAACTTCTTTCAAGAAATAAACGCTTGAATGACTAATTTTTTCGTCGAAACATTGATTTCTGTTATTCATTTACGCTTGACCAGCGATGATTTATGCAAAATTTAAACGCTTCGTTCTCAAACGGATGCTTATACGGATGGTATTGGCTTGACAATTTCAGGGAAATTTCCAAACACTCTTTCTGATGTTTTAAATATCGCCTTCCAAATTCTGACCAAATTGTGCGCCAAAAACCGAACTCGTCCTTTTCACTAATAAGCACAAAATCCTCACCTTTAGTACTCCAACTCTTAGCGGTGTCGCTCTATGGTTAGCGAAACAGGTGAAATATTTTGGGACTCATTCTAGATAGAAAACTAAACTGGAAAGCCAATACTCTTGTTAGAGTTCAAAAAACCAATGTCGCCTTTTTCGCATGTTAAAAAGCAGTGGTCAAAAGAAGTTGGGGTATGGAACCTCCGATTGTTCACTGGCTTTATACGGCAGTCACTAGACCAATTTTATTTTGAGGTGCTATGGTGTGGTGGACAGCTCTTCAAGAAGAAGTCCACCTTAAGGCTTTGAAGAAAGCTCAAAGAACTGCATCATTGTTAATCATATGTGCCTTAACCTCTGTTGACTTTTTTGGAAGCAGGCCGCGGCCAACTAGGCTATAAGGTTAAATTCAGTCAGGCTCTGGTCTGAACCATTTGTATTATTATTTATTATTTAGGGGAGCCCAACCAGGCAGGCACTGCCACCTAAAAGATCTTTTGTGCCATTCCCCATTTTATGACAAAAGACGTTCAGCTGACCTAATAAAAGTCAAGACATCTTTTGTAGATGAAGATTTTATGTGATTAGCCGTCTGAAAAGGAATACCAAAAATTCTTCCTCTGAACCGAGCCAAGGCTCTCATTAGACAGACCTATTTTGTATAGGTGATATCTGAGCCCATAGTGTCCAGACATTTAGCCCACCAGTAGCCTAAGGTCAGATTTGGGATAAGAGAGATGGGCTTATTTTGGGCAAGCGGAATGATAAGTGCTTTTGCCTGTCTTAAACCTGGGATAGAGTTCCAATACTCTAGCGATTTTGCCTTAGACCACTCCTAACGATAGATTTCGTAGAGGTCCAGCCGACTCCGCAGAACGGATCGGGGCCAATGTGCTTGGTAGATGAACCTTGTCTAGCCAGTTCGTTGGAGGCCTCATTACCAACAATGTCACAGTGGCCGGGTACCCAACAAAGCGTTACGGGTAGACAGGCGCTGGAGACTCTCAAAACACTCTTTCACCAGTTTAGAGGAAAAACTCCATGAAGAGAGTGCTATTGAGAGCCGCCTGGCTGTCTGAAAAAATTACAATATTTGCGCCTTTAAGACCTTTATACAGGTTTATATGAGCGCAGGTCTCAATTGCGTATATTTCGGCTTGAAATACATTGGGCCAAATACCCAGAGGGATTGTGATTCTAGCATTGGGTCCTACAACACCGGCACCAGAACCGCAGTCCATTTTCGAGGCGTCTGTATACCAATTGAGAGCAGAGGGACCGAAATCGGGACACTGGCCATCCCATTCGGACCTGGAAGGAAGAATGATGTTGAATTTCCTACCGAAACACAGATCCCTAACCATATAATCCGATACAGTACATATTGGAGTGTTAGGAATTTCGTCAAGAATGCTCAGGTGACCATGGTTGCCTTTTATTAAGCTTGACGATATACGCAGCCGCAAAGCAGTATTTGCGGCTGTTTTCTTGATGAAAATGTGTAATGGCACCAGGCCAATCAACGCTTCAAAGCCATTTGTAGGACATTCCAAAATTCTTTTGGTAGGGGGAGGGGTTTTCTCTGAGCAGTTAGGGTTAAGCTTATCCTTTCGTCTGCCTGACCACTGCAGCGTCTTCCAAGCTGAAGTCATGGATATGCAGGTAGTAACGAACTGGCTGAAATGCAATAAAGTACCAGCCCATATTTTCATTTTTAGCGACAGCCTACCTGCTATCATATCCCTAGTATATCATTGACCTCCAAGGTACCTTTTGATAGTTGGCGGTTACTCAACGAAGAAGCCGATGAACTTAACGTACACCTTGTATGGGTTCTAGGTCACAGTGACATAATTGGAAATAGTAAAGCTGATAAACTAGCTAGATTAGCCACAAAAATGCCGTTCTTACAATTTAAAAGCTACCCGGGTATTCCACTGGCAGCATACAAGCTTAATCTTTAAACTGAGTTCTTTAATCAGGCGAAGATGATATGACAGACAGCTATAGCCAAAGTACAATCCCAAACGTTCTAAAAACCTATCTTTTAGTAGAAGACAAATTTACAAAGTCGTGGCAGTTTTAAATGACCACTGCCTTATAGGTGCACACGCAGCGAGATTGGATGCTCCCTCAAATAACTTTTCCAAAAGTTGTAGAGATGAAGAAGAAGAGGAATCTCTTTCAAACTTGTTATGCTTTTGCCCAGCCTTGGTTATCTGTAGGAAAAATGGCATGGGTCAATATTTCCTTGACTCAACTGCCCTAGGGTAGCTGCTACTTAATTATATAACAAAGCCCAAGTGGTTTGATTAATCTCGGTTTTCAGTGTTAAAGGGGTTGGATAGATATTAGCACTCAAGTAGTAACACAACGGGCCGTTTTTGGCCTAAACCTAACCTAACATTAGCATTCATGATAACTAAAAAACTAATAAATCAATCGATGTCAAATTTTGTTAACATTTTTATAGCTTCTGTACCTTCTAGATGAAGTAAATTTGTTTTGCCAAATGAATGAAGAAAAATTGTATCGTTTTTCGTTTGGGAGCTTTTTCATCCAGAATAAAAATTATGGAAACCTCTTAAATTTTTTGCGTCTAATTGGGAATACCCCAGATCAGAACTTAAGATCATTTTTTTTTTTTTAAATCAACCCCTGAAAGAGAATATTTAGGTATTTTTGCAATCATCTTCCCGGAAGGCAGTGACGTGCCTAGCAGTAATTTCTTTCTCCTCTTTGATAATAAACATATTTTTTTTCTATCCTTCAGACATATGGTTTAAGTATGTATGAGCTAAAATAATTTTGATAGTTTTTAGGAGACTATGAAAATTAAATCTAGATGTTAATTTTCAAAGTCATGACTTAAGTTCATGTCAATTTCGTTATTTGAAGTAATATATGAACAGGTCAATGAACAAATAAAATAATTTTTGTTTTTATATTGGCTTCCAAAATGATGATAGAAAAAAATTAGGGTATAGCGTCGGAAATAGCTTTAAAAAGTTATCAATTCGTTGTATGAAATATACTGTTGCACTGTGTAATGAATGCACAGATACCAACTGAAAGCTCAACTTATTTTGTTTTATTTGTACATATGTATGCATGTATGTATGTGCTTCTGTAAATTCAAAAACATATATGCGCATACGCTCGATTTGCAGTAAACTGTGGCAGAAATTCTGTAGAGCACTAGTAGATGTGATGCTATTGCTTCATGCAATTCCGCCGCTCGACATCATTGCATGTGTTTGAATTGTTGTAATTCTATGTGTTCTTACACGTGCACATATATGTACACATATGCATATACAATATGTGTGTGTGTGTGTGTGTGTGTGGGTGCAAGTATGCACAAGTGAAGTGTACAAAATGTAGAGAAAATTTCAAGTGTTGCTAGCCACCCAGCGTTCGTAGCTATTGTTTAGTTGCTGCTGTTACTTCTTCTTCTTTTTCTTTTTTCTGCGTTAACGTTGTCGACTTTTCTATGACTTACAAAGGATAAAATTAGGAGCAGCAAAAACAACAATATCGCACGTCACTTTTAATTGCAATTACAACAAAAAAGCTGCATCAGAAGCGAGTATCATAAAGTAGTCAGTTTTGTATTTTTTACGCTTATGAATTTCTCTCAGACTCATTATAATTGCCAGAATATGCTGCACATACATACTAACCTCACACTCACACGTATTTCTAGCAGAAATAGAGCGTTAAAAATTTAAATGAAAAATATAGAAAATTAGAAACGAAGCATACTTCTTGCTGAACGTAAAGAACAATATTATTTACTTGAATGCATTTTAACGTCGTAGGAGGTTGACAGTAAATAGGTTCTTACGTAAGTTAGTTAGCGCATACCTATCAATGCGTTGAAGGGTGTTGAAGGCAGCACCGGTGACGTTAATGACAGAATATAATTTTATTTATTAAAAAATTTTCAGAAATTACATGAAAATACCAAGAAAATCGACGACAACAAATATGCTAAAAATAGCTATTAACTTTTACTCGTTTTGTTTTCTTTCACACTTAATCAAGCTATTAATAAATCGTTGAAAAGAAATTCCGAACACATAATTATTGGAAATCTAATAATAAAATAACTTAGGAATAGTATTAAAAAATAATGTTACCTTTTTTTTGTGGGATAAAATTAAACCCTTCGCAGTCTTGCATTACTGAATTGAAATTTAAAATGTACAATCTGTAAAAGGAATTGAAAAAGTACTTTAAAATTTTCGTTGTGTACTTCCACAAAAGTAAATGGACAAAGGAATAGAAATTCTTTAGTTTTCCAGTACTTCTTCAATTCAATTAAGATTTTAAAATATAATCCAGAAATGGAATTATGCATTTTTCCAATTCCATTACTGAAGTATTGCAAATGTTAATTCCCAACTACAATTTCTAGGAATTGCATTGTAAAAAAATTAATTTTATTGCAAGGAATTAACATTCCTATTTTATTAGAATTAGGAATGTAATTGTAATGGAATTAAAATGGAATTAAATCTACCCTAGCTCTGCTTATTGAAATTCTATAATTATTATTAATTACTATTTTAAAATTCAATTCCATAAAAGTAATTGATTACACAAGGTTATAGAAATGCTTTAGTTTTCCAGTACTTCTTCAATTCTTTTGAGTAATTGCAAATTTTAAATTACAAAGTACAATCTAGTAATGAGTTAGTAAGTTTTTCCAATTCCTTTACTGAGGTATTGCAAATTTTAATTACCAATTACAATTTCTGGGAATTGAATGTGCAAAAAAAGTTTGCTCCATTACAAGGAAATGTAATTGGTAATTAACATTTCCATTTCCGTTACCTTGCATTGAATCTATTCAGCTCTGTTTGTTTGAAATTAAATAAACCAAATGAATTGATTACTATTTCTAAATTCAATTCAATTAAACAAATTACTTTTCAATTACTTTAACAATTCCTTGGAAGAATTGCATATTTTAAATTACAATTTACGAATGGAAACGAACAATTTTCCAATTCCATTACTCAGGTATTGGAAATTTTAATTACCATTTTCAATTCCTAGTAAATCACATTTCAAAAATAATTACTTCCAATGCATGGGACTGTAATTAGTAATTAAAAATTCCAATTCCTCGGAATAAGGAATGTAATTGCAATGGAATTGAATTTTCTCAGCTCTATTTATTGATATTCAAATCAAAATGAATTAATCAGTAATTTGAAATTTAATTACACAAGAGGAGATGAATTCCTCAATTTTCATTTCCTTGGAAGAATTACAATTCAGTAATGAAATTGAACATTTTTCTATTGGAAATGTTAATAACTATTTACAATTCCATTCTAAAAATAATTAGTTCCATTACAAGGAATTGAAATTAATAATTAAAATTTCCAATTCCTCGGAATAGCGAATGCAATTACAATGAAATTGAATTTTTCTAGCTCTTCTCGGCTTAATCTAATCCAATTAAAATCCTCATAGTTTTTCTATAGCTGCTTATGTAAGTCTTCCAAAATATTAAAACCCGTTGTTTCTATTTGAATTAAGTAATTTTCTCATTAATTAACTTCTCCCCTTCACAGATTGTGTACTCGTTTTCTTTTAGTGTTGACCGCCAGGAATATACTTTTTGATTAGGTGCAAAGTTGAAAAACTTTTGCATTTCGATTCATTGAGAGAGTGTCTACATAGTTTCAAATTTCAAACTAAATTAAATTTTTGGAAGTACCAAACGATAAGGAATTTCAATAGCAATTGATTACTAAAATGTAAAACACACTTTGTAATGCTTTGAAATGAGAAAACTTATTTGCTGAATTCAGCAAACCTCAGAACTTTGCAATGGCTTAATTTAATTGCAACAAAACTAACAACAACAAATGCATCAACATCAACAACATTGCTTTCTGATTACATTTTCTTGGAATGCAAATTACTGTGCAATAATCAGCGTCCCTTATTTTAATTTTAACATTAAATTTTCTTTTACCACTTTCTGCTACTATGTAATGTAAATACAATGAGTTGCAACATTTTCGCTATAAATACTACAGGTTGCATGCAACTATTGCATTTTACACCTCTATTCATCTCTGCAGATTTTTGCAAGCATCAGCATTAAAACAATAACAAAAATTTAGAAATTAAATTTTGGTTACAAACTTAAATGAAAACTTTTTCAATTATAAAACAAATCACTTTATACATACATACAAACTTTCATACTCATCTGTAGTTAAAGTCAAGTGAACATCAACAGAAGCAACATCAGCAATGGCACCTTACCTTCATGCTCTTTTGCTACAGCGAAAATTGCTTTTACATTTCATGTTTGTTTACTTCTACATAGGTAGATAAATGAGAAATTAGTTCATGCGGGAATTCTGAATTGTGAAACGCTTAATTAACACTTTTCCAACTGTGACTCAGCTAGTATGCAACTAAGTGTAACTTTAGTTAAGGCGGTGACTGTATTTTATGGGCTTTCCTATATTTACTTCAAGCCTTTTATAAAAATGTTTCCCTTTTGGTATTTGGACTTAATGAAACAGCAGTAGTTGGGACAATAGGAACCAGCAGACATTGCACTAGTAAATTTTGACTCTGGTGTGTGCGTTTAACCAAGTGGGAAGAGTTTTTGAAGCGCTGTAGTAATGTTGTCTTAGAAAGAGACAAATCTGCTTTGATTTGGCTTTTGCAATGACTTCAACATTATTTTTTGTAGCGTGTAAAAAACTAAGTTTTTTCTATAATTTTAACTACAAAGGTGCTGCTGAATAACTTAGATAGAAAAATTTTAAATGCATAACAACGTTTTGAAATAACATTTCCATTAATTTACACACACTCAGTTGCTGTTTATGAGACCTAATATTATCATATCACCCTTTATGTTATTTTTATATGCTTGCATCGTAGTATCAAATTTTCAATTTATTTAATTATAAGTAACTACTACTTATACAAGCTTAGAAAAAGCTATAAAATATTTCATATCAAAATATAAGCTTGATACTTCAGAAATTGAAGGTGTTTAATCCTGTCAGCCATTACCATTACGTTTTCTTATGATTTTAATTTTTCTAGGTAATATGTTTCCTTGGTTATTTCTTCTTCCTCTGTGTCTTCTGCGTTGACGTATTTTTTGCGAACGACAACGTCTTCCCTGTCGCTGCTGTCTGCGTCTTCTCATCATTCTACGTCTTCTGCGAAAAGTAGCTTGCCTACTTTTTATTACAGCGGAACTATTGTTTCTAGAACGCCAATCATTGCTGGATGAATTGATTTTATTACAGAATTTTCAAGCGAAATCCGTTTTATGCAAGTACTTAAATATGAAGGAGGAAAGTGGTGGGCGAGAGGTACAAATGAAAGGCCGAGTTGAGATGATAACGCTTGGGGACATATTAACGATCGCATGGGCGTATGTGGGAATAAAAAAATGTATATATATATATATAGCCGACAAAAATAATTAATAATAAACTTAACGGGGTTCCAAACGAGCATATAGTCTGAATATGGCTTCATTTTGTCCATATACACCAACAGTTTTACATATTAAGGTAGAAAGTAAAGCAAAGTATAGACGGTACAACATGTGTGCGCACTTGGTGTGGCTGCATTTAAGCTTTATTGTCTACAAGCTAATGTACACACGTGTCTCATTGCATAACATGTGCAAAAATGTATGTCGAGCTTCGCTCACTTGTATTCATATTAAATGTGCACACATGCTGTATCGTACTCAGTTGATTCAACTATTTTCGTTGTTTTACTGTCCAATACTTTATGTGTTTTATTATTGTGAATTTTATATCGAATGTAGATTCTGCTAAACAAAATATCTAATTTTTTTATTCACATTAAGTACCTACAGAAAATTTCGCATTTCGTGACTTCCCTTTAAATGAAGGTGCTCCTAAGTAAATGCTTCAACTGCTTATATCGAAAATACGACTCTGACTCCAACTCTACTCTACTCTACTCTACTCTACTCTACTCTACTCTACTCTACTCTACTCTACTCTACTCTACTCTACTCTACTCTACTCTACTCTACTCTACTCTACTCTACTCTACTCTACTCTACTCTACTCTACTCTACTCTACTCTACTCTACTCTACTCTACTCTACTCTACTCTACTCTACTCTACTCTACTCTACTCTACTCTACTCTACTCTACTCTACTCTACTCTACTCTACTCTACTCTACTCTACTCTACTCTACTCTACTCTACTCTACTCTACTCTACTCTACTCTACTCTACTCTACTCTACTCTACTCTACTCTACTCTACTCTACTCTACTCTACTCTACTCTACTCTACTCTACTCTACTCTACTCTACTCTACTCTACTCTACTCTACTCTACTCTACTCTACTCTACTCTACTCTACTCTACTCTACTCTACTCTACTCTACTCTACTCTACTCTACTCTACTCTACTCTACTCTACTCTACTCTACTCTACTCTACTCTACTCTACTCTACTCTACTCGACTCTACTCTACTCTACTCTACTCTACTCTACTCTACTTTACTCCTCTCTACTCTATTGATATTTAAAACATTTCTTTTCCGCTGGGTTCACACTTTAGTTTTCATTGAATTCATACAAACTGAAATCGATTTTGTTTTTTCTACTATTATTAGGACAATGTAAGTTTTAACAAGTTTTAACTTTGTAATTTTAACTGCAGTAACAAATGAAAGTATTTCTAAGAAAATAGTAAAGTAAAAATCTACATATATTACTTTTGATTCTTTCTTCCTTTGTCTTTTCTTTCTACATAATATACATTTTTTTTGCAGTATTTCGAAGAATAGACGTAGCGCAATTTCGCCATGAATTGTTCATATAGGATGGTTCGATTTAAACTTAAACTTTTCATATTTGACTTTCGGTTTATAGAAACTTTAAGTTTTTCATATTCAGATTTAAATTTTTCATATACCTGCAAAGTTTATGTAGTTCCATGAATACTTGTATTTTTTTATTTCATCGTAACCCCTTGTTTCTTGTTTATCGAAACTCTATTTACATTTCAATTATTCTTGTATCCTTATTCTCCTGCCATTGATTCAAACTTAAGTCAATGTGCTGCCAATTGAATTGGCATTTAAACAGTTTTTCTCTCTTTTTTTTCTTGTTTTTGCTTTTTCTTCAATTGAGTGCAACTATATAAGTTGTAAACATCTTCATTGGCTTTACATTTTTGTGGTCTATAAAAAGTTAAGTTTACTCTTGAGCATTTTCTTTTTATATCTTAATAAACATTATTTTTTAAAAAGCTTAAATTTTAAGTATACATTAACTCATCATACGCACCTGGTTCTTTTATGAACTAACAACTTTGAGATCAATTTGTTTTGATAATGGCAAAAAAAAAAAAAATATTATTAGTTTCCCTTTCTTCTCATCTAGATGGGGATTAAAAAACTATTCTTTTTTAGATCGTTTTTAAATTAAATATGTTATAATTTATAAAAAAAAAGACCAAACTAAAACATACTGTCCTCGAATTTTCTCCCTAGTGAAAACCCTTTCCATAGTTTCAAATTTTCTATCACTTATCCACACTCAGCTGCTCGTTATATGTGAAACCCAATAAATAATTTCAAAGCTGTTGAATATCCTAAGTAAAATAAAACTTACTCTTAATTTTTTTTTATATGCTTGCACCGTGGTGTCAAATTTCAAATTTATTTTATAATAATTTTATATTTTTACAAGCTTCCGGAAAGCCATGTAATATTTAATATTTAACCGCTATCTTGCAGTTTGCGTAGTTTAAGGTGTTTAACCCTGTCTGCGGTTGGCACGTCGTCTGTTATTATTTCCGCCACCATTACCATTACGTCTCCTTATGATCCTAACTTTTCTGGGTTGTCTATTTCTTCTTCTTCTACGTTGGCGTCGTTGACGACGTCTTCTCTGTCTCTGCTGTCTGCGTCTTCTCATCATTCTTCTTCTTCTGCGAAGAGCAGCTTGTCTTCTTCTTCTTCTTATTGCAGCAGGACTATTATTGCCTGGACGTCTGGTGGTTCCGCCAGGACGTCTAGTGGTTCCGCCAGGACGTCTAGTGGTTCCGCCAGGACGGTTAGTAGTTCCAGCAGGTGGATTAGTAGTTACAGGATTTGCAACAGTTGTGTCATCATCTGGCAGTGTAGTGTCATCTACTGGCAATGTGGTGTCATCTACTGGCAGTGTCGTGTCATCCACTGGCAGTGTAGTGTCATCTACTGGCAGTGTAGTGTCATCTACTGGAAGTGTTGTATTTGCTGCAACTGTGCTAAACAGTAGTAATGCTGAGAAAATAGCAAGCGGTAGTAAATTGAAAACTTTCATTTTTACTTTCAGTTGTTGGTGAACCTTAACTGTGAATTTTTCTAGAAATTGCTGTCCTTTATATACAAAAAAAAATCTTATACAAACCTTTCATAGTTTGGTTTCTATGTTATATGTACTTTTGTTTTTTATTTACGCATTTGCTTAAAATATTTTTTGGAAATTTTATTGAATTTTATGTCAATATAAAACAGACAAATTAAAACTTGGTGATTGGTTAGACAATTTGTGACGCATATTAATTTACTAGTATACACCTATATATGGTACATGCTTGCAATACATTTATAAGTATGTGCCATATTTATCAAATATATTATTAAAGTGTCCATTAGAGGTAGATTTATGGAAAAATACTGGATGTATGTAGGTCACACGCTAGAAATTTGCATTATCTACATTAGAAATAGTATATTCAAGATCGTATTTAAAAGGGGGTTTTTGAATTTGAACCCTTCTCTCCCTCAAAATTAAAGTTGGAAATTTTTGTTTGCCTTCGATTTAGTTTTATCCTGAATTTGAATAGTAATCATCAGGGAGTGGAAAAAGGCAAAAAAGAAATTTATGAAGTTTTTGAAATTCTAGAAATCTATAACTAAACTTAATAAATATAAATTTAAGCCTTTCACGAAAAAATCTTAACATACATAAAATTCAATAATTTTTGAACGGTTGATCTTAAAGTTTTGATTTTCTTTTATTTAATTGATAATATTTTACAAATTACAGAAAAATATAACTTTTATAGTTCTAACCACTATTTATGAACTCGTGGACCTTTTTTTGGTAAGCCTTCCATTAGAGATTTGATAGTTGTTTCAGACACCTTTTTGGAACAGTTTGCCATTTCCTTTTAAAATTTTTGGGACACCTTTTTTGTGCTCTTTAAGTTTCTTTTCACAAGAGCCCAATATCTCTCCACTGGTCTTAGCTCTGGACAATTTGGAGGTTTGGCCTCTCTTGGTACAAAAACTATGTTATTACTTTGGTACCACTCCAGAGCTTTCTTGCCGCAGTGACATGATGCCAAATCGGGCCAAAAATATGTGGACACATTGTGCTCTCTTATGAAAGGAAGAATTTTTTTTTTTCCAACATTCTTTGATGTATATTTCGGTATTTATAGAGCCCACTGTAACAAATGACTTGCTTCTTTTGCCGCAACTGCATATAGCTTACCATACCAGGAATTTTTTAGGAAATTTTGTCTGCTTTTGGATTCTAAATTGTTCTGACAGCAACATAAATATTTTGACCCGGAAGCTGCGTAAAATCTGGCAGCACATACGTTTCGTCGTCTATTATACAACATGAATATTTTTGTATGAAATTCGATTTTAATTTCCGAGCCCTACTTTTGGCTTCTAAATTTTTTGCAGCATTCCTGTCTGGAACTTTCTGGACTTTGTATGTTTTCAAACCTGCATTGGCTTTAACTTTTCGCACCAAATAGTCAGAGATTTGGGCTAACCGGGCAACTTTTCTACCAGATGTGTTTGGAGATCTTTTCAATATGCTTTGTATTTTCTTGGCTTTCTCAATATCATGTGGTCATTGTTTTCTTCCCGAACCAGGTTTCCTATCGATGGTCAAATTCTCCTGAAACTGTTTAATAATATTGGAAACAGTTTGACGGCAGACCTTCAATTCTTTGGCCAATTTTTTGTAGGACCAATTTGGATTTTTTTTTTTGAAAATTTTTAATAATTTTAAGACGTACTTCTTTTTTTTCACTCATTTTGATCAAACACACAATAAACCTACATGATTGTTATTAAAAATAACAACTGACATATTTTTCAAAGATAACTAGATCAAAGAAATTTTTAAATTTGACACCCAAAAAAAATTATTATGTAAAACGTGTGTTAAGATTTTTTCAATCTTACTCCTTAGCTGCAGAATCTATTAATTTTATATTTTTGAATTCAGCGTTTTTCTTGTATTTTGAATTTCACTGTTTTAAAATGAATTCTTCTAATTTCATCATATGTAACTTAAAAATTAAAATAAAAAAAAAATTATGTGACTATGTTGTTTATTAGAAAATTGTTAAAAAATATTTATAAAACATTCTGTTGCTTTTCCTCTTAGTACACGTATATAACACATGAAAGGAAAATTCAGTTATATGCAATCAAGCGGAGACTTCTATATCGACTCTCTCACTAAAGCACATGCGATAAAACTGCGAGAAGTAGACTCTCTGGTTGATTGTGTGTAGCCGAATAATAACTGCATTACTTCGTTTCTTACTGGTTTGGTTAGAGTGCAAAAAAAGACGATTTTTCACGTAACCGTTGTTATTGAAGCTTTTGCAATCTTCCTCTTTCGAAAGCTTTTTTTCTGTTGACACTCTCTACATTTATCGGCACAAAAATGACGTAGCACTCGTATATAACACATGAAAGGAAAATTCAGCTATGTGGAATCAAGCTCTCTCACTAAAGCACATGAAAGCACAAATAAAACTGCAAGAAGTCGACTCTCTGCATGATTGTATGCAGCCGATCCCCATATGACTTCGTTCGGTAAACACTAACAACAGCATAACTTTGTTTCTTATTAGTTTCGTATGAGTGCAACAACAACGCGAATTCCGTTGCAGAATTTTCGATTTACCTTCGCTAAAGAAATTTCACTTCAAAAATGTTAAAATGCCGCCACAGTTCTTACGATTGTGAAAGGCTTAATGTAAAAACAATTTCTTTAATTGGTTAATATTAACTGGTGTCGAATGAGCGTCAAAGCTTAAGAGTTTTGTTCAGAAACCATACGATTCGCACCTGATTTCTAAAAGCACCGTAATTAGGACACTTGCGTTATAAATTAGTTTTATCCAATTTGAAAAACTGTTTTTCCATTTATTTTTATAGCTAAAGAGCAGTTACAGAATACTGGGATTTCACAAAATTTATGACTATGAAATTAATTTATCCAGTTTTTCGTATTTTCAAGAAAAATTAAAAAAAAAAAATAAAAAAATGTTAAATAAAATATTATTTGCTGATTTTTTGACATTTGTAGTAAGTTATAGTGACTAAAAAATTGTTGAACCTTGCGAACATTTTTGTGCCTCACTGTATATATCTCACTTTAAACTACTCTATTTACAATTTTAGGACAATGGCATTAAATTTCTTTCATTTCATAGACTTATTCAGGCTCATATTGCTATGTACAACAAAAGCAGTAGCAGAAGAGTTTATCAAAATGTCATTCACTTTGTAGTGAATTTTCAGCAATTTTTCTCTTTGGGAATATCCTAAAAATCCTATTCTTTTTAAGGGGGTATTCTACCCGAGTTGGTCCGAAAAATCGATTTTTTTTTTTATTTAATATTTTTGATGTAGACAACGAGTTTTATGAGAAAGAAGAGGGGGAAATGTATGGTCCTGGAATCGCTGATTAACCGTAAGTTACATCATTTGCAGGTATCATGTTTGTAAATCTTTAAACTCGTTTTTCTCGAAACCATTTTTTTCGGGACGGTGGACACGATTCACAAAAAACCACTTGTCCAATTGGCTTGAAATTTTACAAGGCTACTAAGCAAATGTATAGGTATGGCCTTATCTGGGATTATGGCGAAAGCATTTGTTTAACTAATGTTTTTAATGCAAAATATAACAAAAACAGGGCAAAAATTTGTCATTTTTTTTTCAAACGTCTCATTTAAATTTTTTCTTATTCCCTAGATGAGGCGATAGCAGGAAGTCTCACGATTACAAAATGAGTTACGTTTTGTGTTTCAGAATATTTAAACCGGAGATATTATGTCCACCATGGAGCAACTATTTTCGGCAGGCTCAAGTTCGAAGCGTCGAATGAACCATTTTTATGGTTCAAAACCTGTAGAAAACTTGCAAAAAACCTCGAATAAAAACATTGAAAAGCTTTTCATTTACAACGATTTGAAAACATCGCTATTTTGCACCATCTCGGGTAGAATATCCCCTTAATGCATTTTAATTTATTTGCTATTACTATCCTATTCTAAAAAATTCCTTTTATCTAACGAATTTGTCTTTCTCTACTTTCATAGTCAGACTATGACGATAGCAAATATATATTTTTTTTTGTAGATCCAATTTTTTTATGTTGTCCAATTTTTCCAACAAGTGTTTTTGTTTTTTCTACGCATTTCATTCATTGAATAAATAATAGAAACAACAGCAAATAAAAAAAAACAACATCAATTTGCTACAGTTTGTTTTGTTCAGCTTGTCTTTGCAGTTATAGAAAGTGTGAAATTCAAAAAAGTCTTGGTTACATTTGAATAAGCTTTATCTAACGTTTTTGATATTACATAGTTACAGAATTTTTGAAATTTCTGTGTTTTGTAAATTTTTTCTGCTGAATTTTACTCTTTGCAGTTCACAATCTATAGTTTGTAATTGTGTTTATACCCTACACTTATATTAGGTGTAGGTATAAATTGAATACTAATGTCTGGCAGTTTGTTTTCCCCTCGCTGTAATTAAATAAAAGGATTTCAGGTATGTAAATTTTTATACATAAATAAGTGAAATACTCATTAGAGTATCGAATCCTGATTTTTGTGGAAGCATTAAAAAGTTTTATAAACCTTCAAGATTTTAAAATTTCGGATTTAATATAGCCGCGCAATATTTTATAAGTTCTCAGATCTAGCTCGGAAGATTTTACGATCAAAATTCAAAATTAATTTTCTATGAATTAAATATAGACGCACAATTTTTTAGAACTTATCGGGTCTAGCTAAAAATAAATGTATATTCGGGGATCTTTGTGATCACCGAATCCAAATCTGTGTTCAAAAGCACAAAATATGGCGGCGAAATATATAAAAGTCATCGTATCTGACTGAAAACACTTTCTTAGAAGTTCTTGGTATCACTGAATCCGAATCTGTGTGCAAATTATATTTAAATCATCAGAAATTGCTTTCCTCGAAAGTTTTTAGGAACTCTGAATACAAATTAGTGCGCAAAATTAAAAAATTTAAAATGTTGAATTAACTGTGAGCTCGCAATTGTTTAGAATTTATCGGTTCTAGCTGAAAATAGATATTAGGGGTTTTTGGGATCATCGAATCGAATCATCTGTACTGAAAAATACAAGATTCAAAATGACCGAAGTCATCAGATTTGACTGAAAATACTTCCTCAGGAGTTCTTGAGATCACTGAAGTCGAATCTGGGGGATTAAGCAGAAATTGCTTTCCTCGAGGGTTTTTAATATCTCTGAATCCAAAAGTGTGCGCAATATTACAAAATTCAAAATGTCGGCTTAAATATGGTCCCACAATTGTTCCGAATTTATGGGGCTGGCTGAAAATGATTACTACAAGGTTTTTAACAATACTGAATCCAAATCTGTGGCCAAAATTATTAAATTCCAATTGTCGGATTTAATATGGCATTGAAATTTGATTTAAGTCAACGAATGTACATGAAAATGCTTACTCTAGAATTTTAGAAATCAGTGTATTTGAATCTGTGATCAAAATTACAAAATTCAAAATACGAACTTTTTCAGAATTTATCGGGCCTGGGGGCTTTTGGGATCAATAAATAATTGGGATTATTTAAGAGTTTATAGAATGGTGGCAGAAAGATGATATTTAAATCTATTAGTTTTGCAAGAAAACATTTTGAATGTCTAATCTAAACCAATGAAAGCAGCCCTCTAGCGATAGTTCTTAAAAATTCCAATACCAGATGCGTAATAGTAAACTTCCAGTCATAAGTAAAAATATTTAAATGAATGCTGCATATTTTTAGTTCTTTAATTTTTTGTGTGGCACTTGAACTATAAAGTGTTTTCTATTATTGCAAATGAATTAAGTCAAACTGATTGACTATTGCTGCTAGAGTATGAACTCTTCTACCCTCCACTTTCTCCAATCAACTAACCATTCAGCCAGCCTGCTTCAATCTGAAGTGGCAATCGAGTGATATTTTGATTTATTGATGAAATGATTGTGTGAAGAGCACAAGGTCAACTATAAAAAAAAAAAAAAAACCGAACAATTTTTGATGTAGTTTTAATACGATGTTTGTCTGGCAGTTTAGATGGGGGATGATTTCGAAAAATATAAAACATTTACAAATATCAAATTGGGATGGATATAAATTTTAAAAATTTTTTCATTTAAGTTTTGTTAGTGTTACGAAATAATTATTCTGGCAAATTTTATGTGCAAAACATTCTATAAAAATCTATAAAAACTTTAACTTTAAATTGGAAAAATTTTGGACGATTTTTCTATGAAAATTGTTGTGTGTAAAATGTGTAAATCTTTTAAAAACTTCAACTTTAAATTGGAAAATTGTTTTAAATTGCATTTTGAATTTACAGTATATGTTTATTTCAGCAAATAATCTAAATGATTTTTCTTTTGTTCCAGTACCAAAAAAAAAAAAAAAAAACCAATTAAAAAAACAAAAGAAAAAAAAAGTGAATGAAAATTTTTTGTAAAACAGCAAAGAAATTATTCCAAATGAAAAAAAAGTTTACCTATCATAGAAAAATGAGAAAATATTTAACAAAATCAGCAAAAGTTTTAGAATTTGAAAAATGGCACTAAATATATATCAAAAATGTATCAAATTAACATAAACACACACAAGATATGCAAGAAATTTGCTCATACACAAATGAAACGTAAAGTTTTTCATTTACTTATGCATACATATGTATGCATGTGTGTATTTGTGTGTGTGTGAAACTTTAGAAGAACAGCAAAGGAGACGCAAAAAACGCCCATTCTACTTTTGCTTATGTAGAAGACAAAAACAACAAGGCGTAAATAGAACTTGAACAACAGCAACAGCCAATAACAACTAACCAAAAAGCCAACAACATTGTGTGTGTGTGTTAGCAACATTAACACGGCAACGTCAATGCCTAAAAGCAACATATTTCTACAACGGCAACAACAACAACAGCAATTTAACACACACACATACAACACCATAAGCTAAAAGGACTAAAGAACTTCTCCTTCGCTTCATGAAAATAAAAAAAATGTAAATGTTGGCGGCAATGTTGTAAATTAGTTTTATTTTTCGTCACTTGCTTTGGCTTACACATACATAAACGAAAGTTCACATATACATATATGTGTGTGTATATACTATATGTTGATCATCTGACAGGTATGTAAATATTATACGCACTTGTTGCGTACTTATTTTTTTCTCTCTCTCTTTTTTAAGTACATATTTAATGAAATCTAATACCAAAAACGTATATCTTTGAGTGTAAAATATATTTGAGTTTTAGTCTTAAAATTTTCATTGCATAATTTAAGGCTGTTGGTTTTTTATTTCTTTTTTGTTTCTAAAAAGCATTTCACTTTATATTACTCTATATATGTATGATAATAAAGTGTTAACAGAAGACGGGGGAATGTGTATAAAAAGTTTCCTGTTAAATTTATGTCAACATTTTTAATTGACTACTTTATTTTTTCGTTTTTATTATTGTATATTGCATATGCGAAGGCGATATTATTATTTTTATAAGTCTTTTGATATAGTATATCAATATATAAATAGTTTTTTTTTTAAATACAGCTGGGCAGAGAAAACTGTTAAAACAAAGTTTGAAAAATTTATAGAAATATGCCATTCTTGATTAATAGTTGTATACACCATGTCACTGATCACTTTTCCTCTTACTAGTTATGTTGAAAGCTAAAAATAAAAAAATATGAAATATTGAATAAACTTTGAAAATAAAATTATTTAAAAAAATTATACAAAATATTTTTATTAAGTGAAAAGTGCCCTGTATTAACAAAATATTAAACTCTCATTTAATTCATGGACTTTTTAGTAGAATAATATTTGTATCTTAAAATTCAGTGATATTGAAAATTTGATTTTGGTTCCCAAAATCGATTTTGGCTGAAAATCCCTTGAAAATTGAATTTTCTTCATAGAACAATTGTTAAATGAAAATCTGATTTTCAGCCGATTTTCAACGAAAAATTTTTTTTGGCTATAATTTTTCGCTATGCAACTCTGTGTTTCTGAGAGAATTGAGAGAATGCTACTACAATATTCCATCTATTACAATATTTAGTACTTTTTTTTATGTATTTGCCAAACATGATGACATTAGTTATTTGTAAAAAATGTGTGAAAAGTAAATGATCTCAAGAAAATGAAAATAAAAATTGACAAATAAAAAATCAAATGCCGTCTGAACGACTTTTCTGAAAATCGATTTTGGGCAACGAAAATCGATTTTCAACTTCCATGTGAACACACTTATAAGCTATAGAGATCTTAGTGTATTATGTATATGAAAAGTGCCATCTAGCGGCATACTTTTGAACTCACATATAGTTCATAACTTTTCCAATAGTATAAGGTCAAAAAGAATATAAGTTTCAAGGAATTTGGTTAATTTTTTTTATGAGCAGCTCCCTCTAGCAGTAGATTTTTAAACTTGCACGTACTTAGTTTATAACGTTTACAGCAAAATGAAATTACATTGAAAGAGAATTCATATTTTAGTTCAACTGTTGGTATGAAAGGTGCCCTCTAGCGGTAAAATTTGAAACTCATATAGGGTTCAAAGCATTCTAGCAAACTAATATTCACGTCGAAATAAAATTCTTAGAAATCAAACTTGTGAAATATAAGTTTGTTTCAGTGATTTTGTTTTATTATCCGAATAAGAAGCGCCCTCTGGCTGCAGATTTTTAAACTGTCAAAGCAGAATAACATATACATTGAAACAAAATTCGTTTAAGTCGATCGTATTGAATATAAATTTTTGGAATTTAGGTTTATTACACAGTCTTACAAAATTTAGTGAAGTAGAAATACCTGGGAAGTCATACAATTTTTCTTGTAGGTCTTGTCGAGTAAAACAAGAGTCTGTACTTGAAATTTTCCAAATACCCCCAAAAACTTTATTTACCGTTAAAAACCGGTTTTGGGTACCGTTGGGCACTTATAAGCCTGTAACTTGGTTATTTATCAACAGATTTTTACGGGTGTTGAAAAAAGGAAACTTAGACCTTTCGAATAATATATATTTTATTTAAGAAAACTTGAGAAATCTGTATATATTTTTCCAGCAAACACAATTTTTTTTCACTTTTTTTTGCCTTTTCTCAACTTTGGCGTTGTTTGTACACACCATTTTATAAAGGAGCTATACTACTTATGAAATTATTCTAAAAACACGTTTATTAACGAGTAAAACGCTAGTTTGTTTTTAAAAATCGATAAGTAATTGACTGAGTTATGGAAAAAAGTCTCATATAAAAAAGGTTTTACTGTTTTTCAAATTAAAAAGTAGGTAATTTTTTTCCGTAAAGTTAATTTTTTATAAGTTCAATTCAAAGAATGAGGAAATGACAACTATTGTATAGTTACAGTTATTTTTAACTCGAAAGCATGTTTTGCAAAATATTTGAACCATAAACTGAAAATAAGGTTTTCTATTTTCGAATTTTTATATAATAAATATATTCCCTTCATAAAAAATGTATGCCAAACGGTATGGGATAACGCCAAATAATTGTTTTTAAGAATTATTACATTCATATTTCAATTTATTCTCCAGATAATCACCAAAGGTTACTAAAGAGGTCAATCATGTAAATCGAAATTGCTGTACTTTAAACTAATTTTTTTGAAAACATATAGAACAAATGTTGCTCGAAATTACAAATACTACCTTTGGGTTTGGTTTCAATTGAGATCGGACATGTTGCGCATTTAAGGGTTAAAGTGGAATACAATTTTTATATATTGGTTCAGATTTTTTAGAACTCGCTCATAAAAAATTCAAATTTTTGTTAGGTTAGTTCACCTGTTTGAATGAAAAGCACCCTCTAGCGGTAGAATTTTGAGCTCGTAGTGAGCTTTCCAGTAGTAAAATATTTACATTGAAAATAAATTCTTAGAAATCGAGCATGTAGAACCATGCTATACCGATTTGATTTATTGTTTGTATGAGAGGCGCCCTCTAGTGGCATGTTTTACTTATATATGAGAGGCTGAGAGGAAAAGTGGTATAACTTCTACGTTCAGAAAAAAATGGAATAATTTTACTTAAGACCAAAAGCAAAACAAAATATGTTCAGAGCAAAAGTGAAACGAAATATGTTCAGAGCGAAAACGGAATAAAAAACTATGCTGTTTTTGCTCTGAAAGAATTTTTATACCATTTTTGTTCTTACTTTTAAGGCGTTTCATTTCCACTCTAAACCGTATTACTTATGCCATTCTTGCACTGACACACTAAATTATTTCACATTTGCTCTTATACAAATTATAGCCCGCTTTTCCTCTCAGCCTGTCATATGCAAGTATATAATCTTTACAGCCGATTAAAGTTTGTGATATTAAGAAATTTTTGGAAAATAATCGCATATTATTCAAGTTATAGCTGCTTTAAGGTATTCTGTGCCCTCTAGAGTCAGATTTTTTAACTCTTGCCGCAATGAACTGCTAATAATAATTTTTAGGAATCTGTCATAAATATGAATACGAATTATGAAAGATTTATGTTATTTTAATCTATAGAAGTTCCCTTCTAACAAGAAATTTCAAAAACAGAAGTTTATGTGTGAGTAAATGTATCTTTAGTGTTTTTCAATTTATTCTACCCTTAATATTTATAAACTATTTCATACAATTTTCATACATTTAACTCATGATTCGTGTGAAGTAGACACTGATATTATATTCAGTATTTGTGGTGCTATTGTACTTTAGAAAAATAAATTGAAAAATGAAGCCATCATTAAGAATTTCCTAGTGGCTTCAAGGGTCACAATTCCTACCTCTCGGTTTCGAATTATTGTAGTTAACCCATTATTCTTAAATTATGAACTACTTAATTAGCACGAGCCTTCATATTTCAGAATCTTTACTACAGTATTTTCTGATTATATTTATGATAAATATATTCACCTTAAGCACCCAAAAGGGTAGAGATTGTAAGATGTTCTCTTTATCTGGAATTCAGATTTTTAGGCTATTAAGACTCTGTTGGTCGCTGTTCGGATAGCTTTGCTCCATGTACAATACTTAATAATTGTTGAATCTAAGTGATTTTGGGATACCACCGATTGTGATTTCTTTATTCAACCATGTCTTCTTCTTAGTATGTCGTATCACTTATTCTAAAATCTCCAATACACAATTCAATTGTTTTAAAAATATGCGAAAAGCTCTGTCTGGGCCCTCCATGGGCTGTTGTGCCAAAAAAGATGAAGAATTTTTCAAGTTTGAGTTTTGCATTGAAATAAAAAGTCTCGACCTTTTACAAGTAGACTCCTTCTATAAAGTTATTTATTTTTAATATTATTTTGAATTTTTTTATTTTTAAAATGTCTTTTATTTGGGAAAAAGTGTCAGACAAATTAAGACAAAAAGTTAAAGTAATAAAAATAAATTTTGCTTTTAGTTATGGTGGGCGATTCAAAAATCTATGCACATAAATATACCATATATGTATGTATGGGTGTTGAAATCCACTAATGGAAGGCGAGAAAAAAGTTCTCGTTTTTTATAAAGTTTAGTAGATAATTCTCTCATACACATACATTAAAAAGTTATGTATTGTTTTTATATATGTATACTTTTTTTTGTAATATTTTCATATTTGTTTTAATTGCGATTCAAAATTTGTGGTATCAACGTTTCCTGAAAATCTGAAAATCACATAAAGTTTATGTTTTATAATTACAAAACCAGAATGTTTTTATTTATTTATATTTTTTTTTTTTTTTTTTTTGCATTATTACATTTTTACATTAATGCATTATAGGTTCCTATTAAAATATTAAAATTTGAAATTTTAAAACCAAGTTAAACAATCAACTTTTACCGCTCTTATTTAGTACGTTGGCTGTTTTTATTAAAGTTTATGTACCTACTCATTTCATTTTAAGGCGCCATTGGAATTAATGCGTGTATGTACAATGAATACAATGTATACTTTGTTGTTTAAAACATTGCATACTTTGAAGCGCTTTGTCAATATTGAAATTCCAATAAGCAACACTAATTTAAAATTATCCCTGTTTGTTGGGGGTGGTAATAATGTGTTAGCAATAATAGTCGATCGTTTGTCTGTGTGCTGTGTTGTGGTAATATTACACGAGTCTGTCTGCTTTGTGTTCTCCATTCTTTCCACACTTTCAGCTTGTATGTGCGCTTATCAATGCTTGTGTGCATGTATTTTTCAATTATCTCGCGTCCCCTTTATTTTTTCATAGTTTTTCTTTAATTAGCTACAGGGTTTTGTTGCTGCTGTACCTGCAACAGCGTCATCCACATAAAATTTCAAATGCATGCAGATTTTTCTGATTTTCTATTCTCGAGTGACATTGGCAAAAGCTGATAACAGCAGCTTTTGCTGTTCTTTGTTTTTGTAATTGTGGTTTTTGTGCCAATGTGTCATTATCCTTTAGCGTTACGTTAATTATGGTGCATATCATATTAGTTTGTTTGTTGGGTGTTTGGGTGAATACAACAATCATTGATGTGGTAGTTTTAGTTGTACACATTTTACTGTTTACTTATTATTTAAGAGTGACTATATGTTATTTTATAGTTATATCATATATTTATTTTAATTAGGTTTTTTTTTTTAATTATAAAAGTTTTTATTTTGATTCTAATTCAAATGTGGGGTTTTTTATAATAAAAAAGAATAATTCTTTAATGAATTTTGTGTGTGTATCTAATTTTTTTGTAAATCTTTTTTTTACATATTTACATGAACCATAAATTTCTGAGAAAACAATAAACGAATAACAGTTTCAATTGAAACTTTTTTCAGAGAATTTTCCAATGCAATTTTTTTAATTCTTAGAACTGATTTTGATACGGCTTTTCTTTTTCATTTAGTGACATTTCCAATAACATTTCCACGTACCTATAACATTTTTAATTTTCAGAAAAATTAAATTTTTGTTTTTTGATAATTTTGTTGTGACATTTGACACATTTTTTTTTTTTTAAATTTAAAATAAAAATGTGTCATTCTTAATGGTATTAATCTCGATTTTTCACATGCAATGTTCGTTAGCTAAATATAAAATGATGAGTGTGATTGTCGCTATACTGCATGAGTGCATTGAACATTTTAATTATGAGGTTATTTCATTTTTCCCTCTTTCTAAATGCCGCGGTTTGCTGTTATTTTAGTTTTTTCACGTGCTTCATAATTAACAAATACATTAGTTTTTATTAGCTTAAAAAAAGAAGTACCTATTGGGAGTAAGAATGTATAAACTCGTATTTTTTTCGTAATTTGGACATTTCTTGTGAAAAAGTGATTATAAATTTATTCTTTAAAGTATTGTCCATCGTTAGCAACAACCTTTTACCATCTTTCTGGTAGCATACGGATTCCGCGTCGAAAGAACTCCTCATCTTTTGAGGCTATCCACGAATCGACCCATTTTTTGAGTTCTTCGAAAGAACGGAAGTGCTGTTCAGCCAGGCCATGTGTCATCGATCGGAACAAGTGGTAATCAGAAGGAGCAATGTCTGGAGAATACGGCGGGTGGGGTAGTACTTCCCATTTTAGCGTTTCCAAGTATGTTTCTACTTGCCTTGCAACATGCGGCCGAGCATTGTCGTGCTGAAGAATAACTTCGTCGTGCCTATTCTCATATTCTGGCCTCTTATCCTTTAATGCTCGGCTCAAATGCATCAATTGTAGTCGGTAGCGGTCGCCAGTGATCGTTTCATTCGGTTTCAACAGCTCATAATACATAATACCCACCAAATACACAGCATGAGCTTGGATCCATGGATGTTCGGCTTTGCCGTTGATGTTGATGCATGTCCGGGCGGTCCCCATGATTTTTTACGCTTTGGGTTATCGTAACGTATCCACTTTTCATCGCCAGTCACAATACGATGCAGAAAACCCTTTCTTTTCTGTCGTTCAATCAGCAGTTCACATGTGAAAAATCGTCGTTCGACGTCTCTCGGCTTCAATTCGTACGGCACCCAATTTCCTTGCTTTTGAATCATTCCCAATGCTTTTAATCGTTTAGAAATGGTTGATTGATCAACTCCTAAAGATTCTGCAAGTTCTTGTTCTTCAAACTTTTTCAGGCCGCCTGAACGTTCCCTGTCTTCAACATCAAAATCACCACTTTTGAAATGGGCATACCACACCTGACACATTCTAACGTCTATAGCAGAGTTAGGATAAGCTTCAGCGAGTAAACGATGTGCTTCAGTTGAGTTTTTCTTTAAATGGAAGAAGCAAATTAAAACTTCCCGCAAATGTTATTTTGTTGGCACGAAATTCGACATTTTCAGCTATAGTAAAACACTTTTGTAAAATTATGAAAATTATTTGACAGATCAATTCTTATAGTATTTTTGGCGCTCTTCGAGATAGAAAGCTGTCAATGTCAAAAAAAATGTCGCGTATGATAGATATGAAGTTAGTCACAATTACGAGTTTATACATTCATACTCCCAATAATAGGGGGTAACATGGGGGTAAAGAAAATCGCATAAAAGTTGTGCTGAAAGTTACAGAACTGCAATCAGCAGCTATTAAGTCGCGCTTGTTTCTTCTTTCTCAAAATTATTTTGCTGCAAAGTCATCTTATAAGTGCATCATGGATGACGAGAGTTACTTCACCGTTGAAGGAAATGAATGGACGCCAAAATATTAATTCGAGTGTTCTAATAAAGAAACACCTGAGAATGTAAAGCAAATACGCAAAACAAAGTTTCCTGTCAAGGTACTTTTATGTCTGTCCATAAGCGAATGCGGCATAAGTGAACTAGTGTTTATTAAGACTGGTTTAGCTGTCAATTCTCAACTATATGTGCAAAAATGTATTCCAGTTTTGAAAACATTCATTGAAAAATACCACCAAAAGGATCAAATAATTTTTTGGTCTGACTTGGCATCAGCCCATCTGCCAAAGTAACACAGGATTCATTAGATACCATGAACATTGAATGTGCCGAAAGATTTAAACCCTCCAAACGTACCGCAACTCAGACCTATCGAAACTTTTTGAGAGTATTTGAAAAGAAAAGTATATGGGAAAGGCTATCAAGTCAAAAGTTTGGAGTGCTTGATACAAAAAATTAAAAAAGAGCTTAAGGGAATCGATACAAATGGGATTCAAAAAGCGTTGGGACAAGTACCGAAAAATGTGAGGAAGGTCGATCGCTATGGATATAATTTTTTTTTTTTTTGTAAAAAGTGCTGACAAAATTTTCAAAAATATAATTTTTTTTTAACATAAATCCATTTGTCCATATTTCATTCCTCATACGTTTCACTTTGACTACAATAAATCCGATATTTCAGGATCTTACTTTTTGTGAGATTGATAATGATTTTGGGTCTCATCTTTGATATGTATTTAGGTCTGGTTCTTGGCTCGAATTTCAGTGTAATTTTTGGTCCGTGTTCTGGCATGAACATGGGTCTGTGTTTAAGATAAATTTGATTCGATTTATGCTTAGATTTTTGGCCTGAAAATCGATCGGAACTTTTTACTGAATTTAGACAGAGCATTAGTCTGATTTTCGGGTGGAGTTTTAGCCATAATTTGGTCTGAGTTCAGTCTGAATATCAGTTTTTGTTTTAGTCTTGTTATTGGTTTGATTTTTTCTCTGAATTTTGGTTTGAATTTTTTATCTGCTTTGCCTGATTTGTGGTCGAATTTTCAGTCTAATATTTAGTCTTGTGTGAGTTTTAGGCAGAATTTGGATTGTTTTCTGTTTAGATTTTTACTCTGAATTTTGGTCAGAGTTTGTTGTTTAGTCTGAATATCGGCCCGATTTTTATTATGTCTGATTTCCGATTTTAATTTGTTCTGAACTTTTTTCTCCATTTTGATCTGAATTTTGCATCGAGTTTTGGTCTGATTTTTAGTTTGAATATTGGTCCGATGTTTGGTGTAACATTAGGTCTAAATTTGGACTGATTTTTAGGCTAAGTTTTGATAATTAAATGGTCCGATTTTTGATTTGAATTTAATCTGAATATCAGACCGAATTTTAATCTGATTTTTGTATAACCACAAAACAAATCGCATAAAAGTTTTCTGAACTCTCATGTTTGTTGTCATCCTTTTAGACTATTCATATTGCTTCGGAAATTACCTCTAATACCGGTGCTTCCAAACTGAATTGTTTAATTTTAAAATATTGTAGAACATATTTTAGATTCACCGCACTCAAAAAAAGAAGTACATGAAACAGCTGTAAAAATAACATTTTTTGTTTACAATATTCAGCCAACATGAAAAAATATCAAAATTGACATTACGAAATGTAATTTTAACATTACTGAATTGAACGTGAAAAATGTATAAGTGATGAGAAAACAATGTAATTTTGACATTAAAAATGTAAAACAAATACATTTTTTTAATGTAATATTGATATTTAAAATGTCAAAAGGATATGACAAAATGTAACAATAAAGCAAAATTAATGTAAAATTGATATGGCAATAATGTTGAATTAACATGACAACAATATATAACTGATATTGCGAAATGTAAATTTGATATTAACTTAGTGTAAAATTGACAATTTAAAATGGTAAATAAAACACAATAAAGAAATTTTTTTTTATTTTATATATTTTTATTTTAGTAATAATAATTAATAAATACATACAAACGCAAATAATTCCATTCATAAAAACGATTTTTAAATTACGCTACAGGCGGTAGGTGTGGAATCCGCTTCTAAAAATTAAGTTTGGCGTATTTAACCAATAATATCAAAAACGCAGAACCAAATGGCCGCGGAGAAATAAATTCCTATTAATAAAAGAAGTTCATTATTTGCACTTTCTATATTTAATTCACTTCTAATACTTTTTAAACAGTTTTATTTCATATTAATATTTTATTTTTATTTATTTTTTTTATTCTTATTTTTTCACATTTTTATTTTATTGTGCACCACCACAACAGCCACAAGTAGCATGCATCAAACAATAATAACATGAACAAGAATCTAATTGCATTCATTCTCGCTCTCCTTCTGGTTTCTTCTTAATACGGTAGAATTAATATTTATTCAACTTATTTGTTTTTGCCATACTACAGCTCTACATTTTGTACCACAAATTGTGCAGTGCGGTACATTTGAGTTTGAACTCAAGCTCGCTCAAAAGAAAACAAACAAACAAAAACGTGTTTGAACGAACTGCTGTGGCTCAATGTGGTTTGGTTTCTTTTTTGATAAAGTATTAAAAATTCGAACGCCATTTTTTTAATACGATTTGTTTGTATACACACACACCTGTGTATGTGTACAAAGACTTAAAGCAAACAAAAAAAAATTAAAAGTTATTAAAGAAAAAAGATACAGCCAGTGCCAAAGAAATTAATTGAAGCATAAAAGCAAAATGGATGATTATACACACGTTGTTGTTTTAATGTGTATTTGTGTGCTGCTGCTGCCATATTGGCAAAATGGTGGCATCCATTCGTCTTTCGCAACAGAGTTGCATATTTTTACAGCATCGCATAAATAATAATGAAATGTGAATTTTGCAGCATTAAAAGGAAAGTAATACCATAACTTAATTTAAAATTATGCGCTATTTTCTCCGGTTGTATTTCATTTTTCGTGGAATTCCTTTTTTTGTTGATATAAGAAACAAAAAAGCAGGTAAATATTTTTCTGTTAAGTCAAGTAATTTGAGTTCAGTACTTTTAAATTATATAGTGAGTGGGAATATTTAAGAAAAATTATTGATAGCGATCAAAAATATTAGATGCAAAAAACATTTTATAGTGTGAGAATAGGCTAAATAGATACCTTTTCACTGGATAAAGCTGTTTTCATTGCTTTAGACTCAACAACAATAGTTTCTAAATTGATAGATCAATATAGGAAAGAACTTTTTTTCTCAAGTCTTTTATCTAGCTGGATCACATTTTTATCGTAAAGGAACGTGATTTTGTCCTCAAACACATACCTCCCTCTCCCTCCTTCTTTTGGGTTCCGTAATGATTAGAAATCTGTCAAATAAGAACGACTTGGATCGACCATCGGCATTACCTAGGTGCACTACCAAATCCTAGGTTATTCTTTGATGCGGTTCCTTCTACTTTAGGCCTTCGTTTAGTAGTAGCAAAGCCAGGTATGAAAGACAATTAATATTGTAAAAAAAATTTTAGTATGATTGATACAGAATTTGAGTCTTTTGAAACTATATTCCATTAGTAGACTCTTTCTTGCCTCAGTTCGAGAATTACCATCTCGAGTCTTGCTCTCCTATGTCTGTAGCATGCTCCCATGCTATTTTGTTCTTCATCTCTATATTCTATAGTCCTTGGTACTATCCAAACTGCATTACATTTGTTTCATAATGCAATTCTCTGTAAAAAAAAAAAATAGAAGTAATTCTTCCTTTGACCCTCCAGCCAATTTAACAAACTCGCCTTCTTCCTTGGCCACCTAAGCAATAAATACGCATTTAAAAAAATTCCATTGAGAGTAAGAAAAGTTTAGATATCAAATGGTCGTCTTTCAAATTTCCTGGCGATTTTTAGAAGAGTATAAATAATTCTTACTCAAATAACACAAAACAGCATCTCAGAGTTTGTTGATTTGCGCGTTGCTAACTTAATGATATTTTGAAAAATCCTCCGGAGACACATATAGACTGCTATGATACAATTTTTTTGAAGTGAAACTTCTTTAGCCAGGGTAAATCGAAATTTTTTGGAAATCGCGTTGTTGTTGCACTCATACGAAACTAATGCAAGCATATTTGGTTGAGTCATTGTTGTCGTTATGAAATTCAAATTTGACGCTGGCGTATATGCGGCGTTTGCAAGCACATTTGCTTGTGTTGTTGTTGTAGTAGTTGTTGTGCATGATGGCTCCGACTCAACAATACACACATTAACGTTCTCGTTATGAAATTCAGCAGCATTCGACGAACGAATGCATAGATTCACGAATATTGGCGAATTTCCCCGACGATTGGTTTCAATAATTGTCTGAAATTGCTCTGTCAGCGAATCTATTGTCCGCTGGAGCCCATTGACGTCACTGCGCCATTGGCTGATAGCGTTACTGTCTACTGCATCTTGTGATTCCTCAGCGGCAGCACTTCCCATCGACGTTACCTCAACCACGGCACTCGATAGTACTGCAGGATCACACAGTTCCAGACGCAAAATTTCTTTTAGTAATTTATACTTTCCGCGCCCGAGTTCATCCCACATCTGATAATGTCACTGGCCAAGTAAAACAATTATTCAATGTTAATGTTAATTATTTAATTATTAATTAAAGTTAGTTGGAGAACATTACATTCGAATTTGTACCATTTTTTTAAAACAAACTAAAACGAACTAAACTGACTGAATGAATTCACTGACATTTCTCAACTCATAGTCTTGCCATATTGAAATAATAATAACAAAAGATAAAAATAGAATAAAGCAGGGTGACACTAATAAGAAACGAAGTTATACTTTTGTTAGTGTTTAGCCAACGAAGTGATATGGGGATCGGTTACATACAGTCAAGCAGAGAGTCGACTTCTCTCAGTTTTATCTCAGGTTCTTTAGTGAGAGCCGACGTCTCTGCTTTTTTTGCCATATAACTGAAATTTCCTCTCATATACATGTACTACGTCATTTCGTGCGCGGCAAAAAGTATTGAAAAAGTAATATGGGAAATAATTCGTTAAATATGGAAGATAATGCTTCAACTGAAGTAAATTAGTAAGTCGTGTCGTTTATAGAAACTGGAAACAGAATAAGAGATTACTTTCAATAAATGTTTTCTAATAATTTTCAAATAAACAACAAATTTTCACTTCTACCGCGAGTGTCTGCACACACACAATATCTCTTCTTTTTTTTTTTGTGTATGAGTGGCTCAAGCTTACTGTGTGGGCCTGATTAAAATTCTATAATTTTGTCTTCTAAATCAAATTGTGCTAAACTCTCTTTTCGGAGATTTTGGTACAACTTTTTTTTAAAAATATTTGTACAGTGTACATGGCATGGGATAATGTTATACTGCCTTCCCCAAAAATATTGTTAATACAAAATTAAGGGGCACCATGATTTGAAACTGAAAACAAGAAAGATAAGCATGACGATTGTTTTTACTCGGAACATTTTTTTTAAGTTCCTTTCAAGCGTTCAAAAATATTGTAAAATTTTCCGACCAACCCACAAAAAAATCCTCATCGATAGAAAATGTTTGCTGAGTCTCAAGCTAGCTTGAAACTGATTGTAAAAAAGTAAAAGCTTTTAAGAGAACCGCGTTTTCCCAGTCCTTTTTTTTTAACTTGCACTTTCATACATTCTCATACATAATTATTAGCTATGAATATTCATATATAAATTTTAATTACATAATAATTGAATTTTTAAATAATTTTGCTTACTCAAACAAGCAATTTAGTATTTTTTTGTATATCGATAAACTTAATTGAAATTTCAATTTATCATTTCTATGTGACTTGCTGTACACTCTATCTACCCCTACCTCCACCCACCCACCCCCCCATACCAGTCTCAACTAAACTGTTATGAAATATAAAAATTACCATTTTCCGTTGACAATTTTAACGCTTATTTCACGCGCCATATTTTTAATAGTAATTAATCAAAAATTTCACACGAAACCATGAAAATAAATTGCCTACATTTAGGCACAAATTAGAAAGGCATAACTAATCTGCATACAAATGTATATGTAGTTACTTTTGTTGAAAAAAAAACACAAAAAAAAAACTGTGTCAACTAATAAAACACTATACAAATTTTAACATATTTTTTGTGTTTATGTGCGCGTACTTAATGTTTAATTTATTTATATTGTATAAAAACAAAACACAAAAACAAAGCGTAAAATTCCATCAAATTATAATGAATGAATTAATATTCAAAAAAAAACATATTTATACATTTTATTCGTTGTGAAAAAAAAACAGAGCTCATTTTCATGTGACTGAGACTTAATAGAAACAACAACAGCACCAAACACCAAAGCACAAATCGACAACGCACTTTTGTGTTAAATAATTATGAAAGTAAAGAACAACACAAAACTAAAAAAAAATAAAACACATTAAAATGTGTTTAAATTAATTACACGCCAACACTTTTTGGCGTTTGTTTGTTCGTTTCATATTTGAAAACGTTTTGTTTCGTAAACGTGTTGCTTTTGGCATATTAAATTTATGCCAGAAAAATACAATACGGATTGAAATTTTCACGCACACACTCATACATACATACTCCCCAACTGTATAGAGTTGCGTGCAAACTGGAGAGCTGAACCTTTTTTTTTCTCATTCTCTTTGGATCTGCTAGTGATCGTTTATAATTTGTAATTTGAAATACAATAGCGGGAATTAACTCATTGCTACCTACCATTGTTCATGAAAAAGTTTGTCGCTACTTTTTAACTCTACAATAAGTCACAGTTATTTGCAAATCTTGGGGGAGAAAACTTCATATGTTATTATTGTGTGTTAAGTGTTATTTACCCAGTTGCCGAAAAGTTATTGTAAATCTGTTATTTTGAATATTTGATTGCGGCCTGTGCTTCCGACTTTCAATATCAATTGCAGTAATAAAAACCCTGCTAGCAAGTTATAAGTGGTACTCTTACATTATTATCACCTATCTGTCACTATTACTTGCCTGCTAATTTTAATTTCAGTTATAATAAAAGCCGCAAAATTACTGCCACTGTTTAATCAAATTCTTCTAAGGCATGTATACGAAAAAAACTGATCGACATTAGCTTGTTATAAAAATTATAATTTTTAAACAAAAACCGAAATTCACACATCAATTGAAAGGTTATAATAGTAACTTTAAGAAAAATAAAAACTTTATTTATTTGGTTGGTGCATATGCGAAATATCACAAGTTTGACTTAACTCCAGCCATTAAACGTTGCACCTCACTTCGGGACATTTGAGGTGACACAGTAGTCCACTTTTTCTGCAGCTGTTTCTCATTTTTGACCACTTGCTTCGTTTTTAGCAATTTTCTTTTCATTATAGCCCAATATTTTTCTATCGGCCGAAGTTCTGGGCAATTTGAGGGATTGGCATCTTTTGGAACAATTTGTACCCCTTTCTCTTTATACCACGTCATTGCCGTTTTGCCGTAATGGCAAGTTGCTAAATCGAGCCAGAAGAGGACAGGAGCCTTGTGAAAACATACCATTGGCAGTAGACGTTTTTGTCAGCACTCTTCCACGTAAATTTTTTGGTTGATGGTACCAGTAGTGACATAAACTGCACTTTTTATGCCGCATTGGCAAATTGCTTGCCAAACCAAATATTCCTTTGCAAACTTATCCACTTTCTTTAGGTTAAATTTGCGCCTAAAACGTCACCTCTCTTTTTTGAAGTGTAAAATTGTTGACCAAGAAGCTGATTAAAGTCTGCTTTGACATACGTTTCGTCGTCCATGATCATGCAATCAAAATTATGTTCAATTTTGTCGTACAGCTTTCGTGCGCGAGTTTTTACTGTTGCATTTTTTGTTTGTCATTCGGGTTTGGGGCTAGCAGAAATTTATACGTCTTAAGTCCTTTTACTCTGCGTATTTTTTGAACATACTCGGGTGACATATGGACTTTTTTAGGAACATCTCTGATGGAAAGGCTTGGATTTCTTTGAAACAAGTTTTTCACTTTCTTTGCTTTTTCTTCCGAGATGAACCCCTTGTTTCGCCCATTTCCAGTTTTCCTTTCGGTAGTTAAACGTTCACCAAAGATTTTAAGCATTGAAGATACCGTAGATTTTTAAACTTTTGGCCATGTCTTTATGTGACATAAATAAATAAATTTATGCGCGATATAATTGTGCGCAAAAAGCGTACAATTATATCGCGCGTGCTCGATTTCGATGAACTCATTTTGCGTAATGTAAAAAAATCAGAAAAAATAATGATGCAGAAATATAAAATGGAAAATTTTCTACGAATTAATAACAGTAACATTTACTGTAACTGTCATATTTGAATTAATACAACATGTTTACTGCGACCAGTTTTTTTTTTGTATACATACCTTATTTCACTCTACTATCAGTCACTAATAATTGCAATTACTGTGCTGAGTTATATATACTCGGTTATCCAAAAACTACAATAAATTTTGATATTTTTCAGTGTTATTTTAAATATTTTATTGCAGCTTGTAATTTCTTCTTTCAATTTCAATGACAGTTTCGTAACTATTGCTAAGGAGTGCTTCTTTTTCATGCTTTTATCTATGACTCAATAATATTTACCTGAAATTTCTACTTTCAAGTAAAAAACAGCGATAAAATGTTCCTCACATATTTATGGAGGAGTAATACTACTACTTTTTCTATGTGCTGTCTGTCAGTTACCGGTTCAAACCTGCAAATCATGACAATGTATGAAAAACCTTTGCTCTATAAAAATTAAAATGAGTACCTTCTGCACTCGTCAGAAAAGAATAAACTATAAACTACAATAAACTTAATAAAATAAATAATACGATAAATGAAACCAATTTTTGATAGTTCCACTATTGCTTTGATATGCAACTATGTTCCATAACCGTTTTTGATATGGAAATTATTTGTTGCATACTTTTGGGCTTAAAGTAAAATTCATAATGAAACTATTCACACATACTATGAAGCCTCCGACGTTACATTTGATTCACTCTACTATAACTTTTCCTTCAGCCCCGAGTAAAGATGCTATAACATCAAAAATCACTGTTATTTTACATATTTAATAGTAGTCTCTGATTTTTCAAGATTAAAAAGAGTAACATAATTGCTACTAGTATACATTTTTTTTATGTTAATATTTATCTGTCTCTTTGTGTACTGTCTCTGTACATTGCCTTCGGATTTATATTTTCAAATATAATAACTGTTTTCTGTTACCATTGTATGCTTTAACCAAGTGTAACTTTGACATTCTCTCTCTTGCTGAAAACTCACCGTAAATCTTGAAAATATTCTATTATTTTTTCGCTTTGATTCAAATCACTCTTACTTTAAGTATTTTTTTTTCTCCATATAAATTTATTTCTTTATTTATTATTTAATTCAATTCACTACATGCAAGCCCTTGATTTTTGCTTTCAAGATCACAAGCAGCGACAAATTTAAGTGCTGATAACAAGTCAGAACCTGTAATTTTTATTTTCAAGATCAATAGAAGTCACCTGTTCTTAAAGATATCAATGTACTGCCATACTCTTTGTATGCAAAATGTCATTTCCTTATCAAAAAATAAATATCACAGTGACTTTTTGAAATATTCTTTGGTTTTCTTCACTCTGTTACAAACTGCTGCTACTTCAAACAAGTGACGGTAGCTTGCGATTTTTTCCCCTATACGAATTTAAGTGCTACTTTTCCATTCTGGAGTTTTTCACTGATTTGATAACAGAACAGCTTGAACATTTTCTACTCCACAAATCAGTTTACTACCCATAGAAACAATCTGCTACTTCCAATAGCTTCTAGTTTAAGCAATTTTTTTTATTTTAATACTCAGCATTTGCTACTTTCAAGAACAATATTAGTGACCAAATTGCTTTCTGGCAGGGTTTGTCAATTTATTCCGACCAACAACCAACATGTATGAAATTTCCATCGGTAGTCTCTCCACCCCCCTCTAGGATCCGCTTTTGTTGTACAAGAGCTATTGAGCTTAAAGTAAATCGGATAGAAAACTTGCATGCAGCTTCTAAGCGTTAGGTTTTGAAGAAACTGAGAACTGTGATGGAACAAAAAGGTGAATCAGTTAGGTGGAACCCTCGCTTGAGAATCTCATTGTATATAAAAATAAAAAGCACAGTTGCATTTTTCTTCGCTTTGAAATGCTTGCCGCTCACTGAAATACATGCGAAAGTGCAACTATAGAACTCATATCAAATTATAAATTGATTATGTTTAAAATAAAAGACTTGAGCGTGTATAATAATCTCCGAAAAGACTTTTAATGTTTCTGTCTATTACTTCATAAACGATAAAAACCAAAATCCTTACAAACATTTCCAATGCAGGCAAAAAAAAATAAAAGTAAACATAAATAACTTATAGCTGGGGGGGAATAAAAAAAAGTTATCTACAGTGTAATTGAGCATAAAATTACCTGAAATAAACTGATGACTTTGGCAGTACCATTCACCACAGTGTAGTCATCTGTTATGCTGTCACACAGCACACCATCAACGTCATCATCATCATCAAAAACAACAACAACAACAACATTTAAAATCTATACACAAGCACACACTCTAACACATTGAAACAGACTACCACCTTCATGCTAAATGTATCAATTAGCTATAAAGAAAGATAACCGATTGTCTGCCTATGTTGAAATTTTTGTATCTATTTAATGATTCAATAGATTTTGTTGTTTGATATTTATTGGTGTTTTTTTTTTTTTTTTGTGTTTTTTCCCGGTAGAAAATAATTAAGTGCACGCAACAACAAAAGTTACCGAGAATTTATTCTATTTATTATAACGTTTCGTAATTATTGAAGATATTAGTATAAAGCTTGCAAAGCTAGTAGAAGTTTTTATTCAATTCAATTCTTTGAACTCTATTGCAAATTATTGATACTGATAATAAATATAAAAAAAAAAGAAACACTAGAGAAAAACAATAATTTGTTATATCAATGACAATGACAGGGTATAGAAACCGTCAACTACCTAAAGATATCTTGAGAAAAAATCTACGAATAAAATGTTATGCTTAAATTGAAACGATATAATGCCAATAAAAATTCCATTGAAATTTTCCTTACTCTGTCATATCGTCATCTGAGAATTGATTTGGCGTATGTGTGCACGTATTCGTATACCTATACGCCAAATCAATTCTCAGGCGACGATATGTGCTCGTTAGTGTTCATATCTTCTTTAGAATAAGTTAAGACAGTGAGAGAGCAGTGAGCGAAAAATGTTTTTTCTTTTGCTCTTTACATAAGTTTAACCTTTCATTCTTTAAATATTTTATGTTTTTCTTTTTTTCTATTTTTTAAATTATTATTTTTTTTTCTAAATTGTTATTGACTTTCTTTTTAACTTTTTGTTTGTTTTTTTTTTTTTTTTGTCTTTATTTTTCAACCTTTCTATGCATGTTGAAAATAGCAAAAAATAAATAAATAAACAACAAAACAGCATAAAAAAAAGTTATTTTGAAATTAAAGTGTCAATGAAATAGAAACACAATAAACAAACAAACACGCACTCCTACTCTCTCTCTCTCTCTCTCTCTCTCTTTCTCTGTATATATATATCTTCTTCTCTCTGACACTCATAGCAGGCAATACGACACATGCCACAAAACAAAAGTAAATATATAAATATTTAATGAAAAATAAATATATTAGATATTTACTTAAAAGTTTTTCGTTTCGTCTTTTTTTCTGGTTAGTTGGTTGTAGGGCATGTACAGCTATGGTCAAGCTAATAGCAGGAATGGAATGAGATAAAAGTTTCACATACTGAAAATAATATTTTTATTGCTGAATAAATAATAAATAAATTGTATGTTATAGAGAGTCTTTGAAAAAATATTAAAAAATAAAGGACCCCTGGGAGGATCAAAAATATAGTAATGATGGCTATGAAAATAAAGAAAGAATATTATTGTAAGTCAACTTATAGTTTATCAAAGTCACTCTTTTGTGATTATTCCAGCAATATCTTGCAGGAGCCTATAACCAATTAAACCTTCATATCTCACTACAAGAATTTTCTGCCATTCTGTCTTCATTAAAGCTTTCAAGCCTTACGAAAATTATGTGAAAACTATTTGTTTTTTCCATCCGTTCGATTTATGATTTGTGAGAGTCAAAATCTTTTAGAATAAATTTTATTTATGCTATATTTAGAAAGTCACGACTTTAAGGTGTTATTCATATCTAAACTTTGTATAAATTAAATTACTGTTTTCCTTATGTCACGACTATTATTTTGACTGTAACTGTTTGTGTTTCTTCCCTGTTTTTCAAAAATTATAACGCAATAAAATTACGGATATTATAGGGTATAAAAGAAGTATGAGAGCTGCTGCAAAATATACACAAACCTGGTAACCTTCTCCCTCCACTTTTGTTGCCATATTGACATGCTTAGTTCGGTGTATGTGCTTGTGTTTGTATGTGTGTAGGCGGAAATGTGTTAAATTGTTTTACTTTTGAAAGGTTAAACATCAATTATTAAAATATTTTGTTTTTTTTATTAAATTTAATTTTAATAGAAATAATTATGTTTTTTTTTTAGTAATTACATTTGCGCTGAATTCATAGTATCATATACAAGTGTGGGTGAAAAAAAAGTGAAACAATTTTGATATTTGATAACTTTTTAATTTTTTAAAAAAATAAACTACTACAAATGACAACCCTTCATTTCATTAAGTAGTCCTGTAGTTATGTCGAAGCGGATAGAATGAAAAGTTTCGATAATACCTCGTGGTTCATGTAGCCTTTTAGTAAGGTTTTTCTGAGAAAGTCTAGCAAGGTTTTTAATAAATATAATTGTGGCTTGTTATTCTCTTTTCGGCTGGCACATAACCCGACAGTACTTGTCTTTAACATGGTAGTTGAATTTGTATTCTGAGAAAGGAAATTTTTTCATTTGAAATTTTCGTCAGTCTCACAACTCAATTTAAAAGATTATAAACATTATCAGATCTTTGCAAGTTTGGATATATTTGATAGTCAATAAACTAAAAATTGGTTAGCAATACTATTTGGAATTTTTTCCCCACTAGATGGCGCGTTATAAGTAGTTAAATTTACAAAATGAGTATAAAAGATAGTAGCAAGAAAATTGGGACTAAAAGAGTATGTAGGTAAAAAGTAGAATGTTAGCAATAGGACTGGAAAGTTTCATCCTAATATGACTATCGCTTCGATTTTACACTGAATTGAAATACTGTTCAAGAAATTCAAAAATGAAAAAAAAAAAAAAAAAAAAATTGGAGAAATATTTTAATTTTAATAATCGTTATTTTTATTGAAAGGCATATAAAAACGCATAATTTCTTACAATATTATACAAAAATGTTCCGTCACCAGATCACACATTACATGAGGTAACCTTGTCCGTACCCCGAAATCCGTCAATGATCCCAATGAAAGTTATTGGCGGTAAAATTAACAGTTTTCAACTTCAATTGAGCTCGTTCATTTTAAAATCTAAACGTGTCCACACTTATTCACTCTTCCCCTATACTTCAACACGGCTCTATGTCACGAAACCTAGTGACGTCACAGTGCTATTTAAGAACTACACTCCTACTGCACTTTTTTTAACACAAACTTTACCGTTTTAACTTTCTTTCTTTCTAATTATTTCAGTTTTTGTTTTTTGTGCGTTTATCTACTGAAATTTCAACATAAAACAGAAGACAATTTCGTAAATATTTTCAAAAAATGTATTGAAACCAAAACCAATAAATTTTATGCTGACAAATAACGATAACAAAATTCAAACAAAACCAAAAACAAAAAAAAAAACATGAGCCAAATAACAGTAGAAAAAAAAAAACGAAAATAAAACAATAATCTCCAAGGGGTTCAGTTCAACTTGTCAACATACTTCAAACAAGATGTCAATAAACTTCAAAAGTTTTTGTTAAACTTTTGGTCAATATCATATACATTTACCCCTAAATATAGAGAAGAGAGTGTGGATACGAAGTTATGCTTGTGTTAGTGCAACGTGAAACTGACCCTACTAAATTTCATATAAACAAAAAATAAAATCTTAATCAAGTATAAAAATCCAACAGCAGCAGCGTTAACGTTGAACGTTAACTTCAAATTCAGCAACGTCAGCAAGATAAAAGAAAAAGGGGTGCAAAAACCGCGTTAATGTACGGGAAATTATTGTATATTTTCAGGCACTTTATAGCATGCACACACTACTATATTACATAAAAATGTATACGAGTGTGTGTGTGCATGTAAGTTAGTTAGCCAGGGTCAATGTTTGATTTGTTATTGTTTTTTTTATTTCAATAGTGCTGCTTATGTTCTTATTTTTGGGGATTTGTGTAATTTATTGTTTGGAAACAATTGAAAGCAAACATTTCTGTACAATATTTTTTTTGTATTATTTTGTTTAAATCTCTTGTCGGTATGATAACATTAGCGTTACAAGAGTCAGGGTCAAAATACATAAAAGTATAAAAATTGTCACAAGTACAAAGCTCATTCTCATAGAAAAAGTACTGAGAAGATCATCCTGTATGTTTAATGGCCATTGTTGCTTTGCAAGCGCACATACTCACATGCATAAATAAAAAAAACTTTAATGTGTTTACGTTTGTGTATGTGTGTGTGTGTGTGTTAGAGCTGATTGAAATCTCAATTGTGAGTTGTGTAAATGCATTTACGAGCTCGAGCAGAAGCTACCAAAATTTAATAATGACTGAAAAGAGAGCGAGAGAATCATTTGATGCTTTGGGTGTTGGCCATAAGGGTAAACTCAATTTATTTTTATGAGTGCTGTGCTGGTGTGCCTCTCTCTTTTTGTTTATATGTATGCGGGTTTGCACGCTCATCACTTATATTTATGTGTATGTATGTATGTGTTTTGTTTTGACTTAAAGTTAGCATAATGTCTTTTTTTTTTGTTTCTAAATACTATGCATTTGTCTAGACTTTGAGCCATTTAACTTGGAGAATTTTCGTTTTGTGCTTTAGGGGTTTGTTTGGACATTTTTCTTTTTTATGTATAAATAATGTAAAATTTACAATGCATTATGATTAAGTGCGATCTACCTTTGTGCCCGTCTATTTTCTACCACAGAAGATAAATTATAATAGTATAAAAAGTAAAATTTTATTGGTGCGCAACTAAGTTCTCGCTGTTTTTTTTATAAAAATGCAATTTTATTGTCAAGAAATGGTTACAAATGAATCATTCGAAGTATTGTCTATCGCTAGCTACCACTTTTTCCCATCTTTCTGGCAGAACTCGAATACCTTCACGGAAGAAGTGTTCGTCTTTTGAGGCTATCCATGAATCAAGCCATTTTGTGATGTCTTCATGTGAGTGGAACTGCTAAACAGCCAGACCATGTGCCATCGAACGAAACAAGTAGTAATCGGACGGAGCAATATCTGGGGAATACGGCGGGTGGGATAGGACTTGCCATTTGAGTGTTTCCAAATAGGTTTAAACGGGTTTGACAACGTGAGGCCGAGCGTTAACATGCAGCAGAATAACCTTATCATGCCTCTGCTCGTATTGTGGCCGTTTTTCGCTCAATTTTCGGCTCAATCGCATCAGTTGAGTTCGATACCGTTCCCCAGTGATGGTTTCGTTCGATTTCAGCAGTTCGTAATAAATAACACCAAACTGCTCCCACCGTGAATATGGCGTGAATATTTGGTCGAGAAGACGACGTAGAAACATGACCGGGCAGTCCCCAAGATTTTCTTTTCTTTGGATTGCTGTCATGAATCCATTTTTCATCACCCGTAACAATGCGATGAAGAAAACGTTTTCTTTTTTGCCGCTGTTTTCTTCGATTGATAGAAGAAAATCAACACTTACCGCAAATGACAATTTTTTGGCACAAAATCAGACATTTTTACACCACCATTTTTACACAACCAAAAGCGAAAACTCTAATGTGTCAAGGCGGTTTGTTTACTATATATTTAACCTCTGTTCATGACGTTTTGGATATGTCAAAATCGGCCAGCTGTTACTGCTAGAGCCATCTATCGACAAACAGCGCGAACTTAGTTGCACACCAATATTTTAGGGAATTTTTTATTTGTAGGTATATTTTAATGAGTTCGGTTTAAGGATTTGCTGATAAATAGAAGTTTTATCTTTAATGATGTTTTCTCACGATTTTCAGCCTTAAAAATCATAAAAATTAAGAAGACCGTTTAACCTATTAAGGATGGGACGGCCGCAATTACAAAGCTTATTTAAGTGCCTCCGTTAACTATGAAAACGAACTTAAAAAAAATTTGAGCCATATCATTTTTTATGCAAAATTTTATAAACTTTTGAAATCTGCAGTAAAATAAAAAAAAAATTTTAATTCAATAAGTTATGCTCACTTATTTTTCAAAAAAACATGATTTTTCGATTAAAAATTTTTTTTCTTAAATTATTTTCGGAATCAAATCATCAAGAAATACCTCTATTTGATGAAATTCCGGCGTCCATGCATTCTCAACTTCAAAATGTGTCACTTGGTGTTTCAAAATTTAGCGTGTAAATATACAAAATGGCGGCTTGAACGCGAGAAGTTGCTTCAAAACTTTCAGGAATTTTTTACATAAAAAGGGTGAACTTTCGAAAAAAATTTTATGGAACAAAAACTTTTTAAAATTTATCAATGAATGCGTTGTAATTTTTTCAAAATTTTCGAACGACTTTTTTAATTTTTAAAAATTGTGAAATTTTAAAAAATATCAAAACTTTTTCAAAAAATTCTGAAAAAATCATAGCATATTTTATGATTCATTTTAAGAAGTTTTTGTTCTCTACATTTTTTTTTTCTAAATAAAAACCGAAAGTGGAATTGTTAACACTGTTCTACAAATGGAAACTTTTGAAAGCGAGCAGAGACGGGACAAATGCACTTAGGGTAACGGGAGGTCGCTGAGTCCGAATCCGTGGTCAGTTTTGCTCTGCTCACAATTTTTTTTTTTTATTGACATCAAAATTTTTAAAATTGAAAAAACAAAAATATTAAAAATGCAGTTCATATTTTTTTTCATCAAAACATCCATTTTTACAAAAAAAAAAATTTTTCGATTTATTTTATTTTTTAACTTTAAAATTAAAAATTTTTTTTTTCGTAATTTTTTTCATCCTCGTTATCATCGTTCGCTTTTATCTCGTTGTTATATTAACCCAGTAATGCCTAGCGGTGCCATATGGCACCTTGTCGCTGAGCCGTTCCTGAGCCAGGTTAAAAAAAAAAAAAAAATTGTTTTCTTAAGTTACTTTCTTGATCTATCTACTTTGGTTCCCGCTCGTTCTTAATGGGTTAAAGCAATGATGTCCAAGCACGTACTTAAATGCAAAATGAGCTTTAAACTCTTTATTCATATCGTATACGATACGTATGTAAGAATGCGATATAGATGTTCAGTACGTAATTAGAAAAAGAAAATACCAACAACAGCATAACTTATACCGATTTTAGAATGTTTAAAAGCCACTGCGTTTGCAAAACTACGTCTCCCCAACCATGCATTCGTCTTCGCTGAAAAATGCCGTTGCAACGTTCAAAGGCAGAACAGTATAAAAATTTGGCTTTAATTTAATGTGTTCTTGATCAGTTTTAATTCTGTACAAACTATTAGTTTTACTATTAGTGTTTTGAGAATCGCGATGTGTGCAAAAATGGAACCTGTATGAACCTAAAATAAAACATCTTCGGACAAATTATGAATAAAATCTAAAATTTAAAAATAAATGATTCTCTTGTCAAAAACTATGTTCATAGGCACTTTTTTTGTTTTATATTATATATTTATCTACAATGTGTTCAAAAATGAATACGTGAACGTGTCCAAAAAGGAAACAACAATATATAACTTTATTCTTAGGATTTAATTGTTCAAGAACACAAAGTAGATAGATTAAGAAAGTAACTTGAGAAAAAAAATATTTTTGAACCTGGCTCAGGAACGGCAGAGCGACAAGGTGCCATATGGCACCGCTAGGCATTACTGGGTTACGCTAACAACGAGATAAAAGTGATCGATGATAACGAGGATGAAAAAAAATTACGTAAAAATAAATTAATTTAAAAAAAAAAAAAAAAATTTTTTATTTTAAAGTTAAAAAATAAAAAAAATCGAAAAAATATGAACTGCATTTTTAATATTTTGTTTTTTCAGTTTTAAAAATGTTGAAGTCAATAAAAAAAAATTGTGACGTAGCCGAGAAAAACGGACTATGGACTCGGACTCAGCGACCCCTCATTACCCTAGGTACACTTGTCCCGTCTCTGCTCATTTTTGACTGTTGAACAGTGTAATATGTCATAGCACTATTTTTTACTTATTTAAGTTCATAAAAAAACACGATACACGAGCCTATGTTATAAATCTCCTACGATACACGAGCCTATGTTATAAATCTCCTACTACTACTCTTACTATTATGGCACAACAGCCCATGGAGGGCCAAAGCCGAGCTTTTTCGCATCTATTCATGTTGTGTGAGTTATATTTATACACGAATGGAAGTGACCTACAGTTTTATGCCGAGTCCGAACGGCGAAGTGAAAAGCTTTTCATAGGCACTTTTTACTCTTGGAGGTTTGCCATTGCCAGCCAAGAGGTGGTGCCGTGTAGAAAAATTTTAATTTTTTCTATTTTTTGATTTTTGAGCGTGCCGAGATATGAACCCGGGCACCTCTGCGTAGCAGTCCAACACACTAACCACTAGGCTACGGCGACCAGATATCTCCAGATATATGAAATCCTGAATCTTTTTGAAATTAGTTTATTTACATCTTCCACTTAGAAATTTGAAAAAATTTATTTTACCATTTTTTTTGCAAAGAATAACTTTTTGAGAATGTCTCCTAAAATTTTCTAGTTATTTATTTGCACAACTGTTATTGAAATCAGTTAATTAGTGTTGGAATTGTGAATATATTTAGATAGCATATAATTAAAGCTGTTGTCTTTTTTGCACGGAAATTTGCTTTAAATTACGTAGTTCTCCTGATTATCTTTGTCTCATGCAAATATTCCTTTTGTTCCATAAAGTTATTATTAAATTTTACTGACGTTATTAAAATAAGTATGTATTAATTAATAAGTACATATATTTGCAAAATAACTGCCTGTTTTATTTAATTTAAATGTTTTTTTTTTCCGCATAATATTTACTTTAAAAGAAGAGAAGAAAGATAAACATTTGCAAAAAATATGCGAACGTGCGAAATACTAAGACGATTGAATTTTTCAATTTAACCTACTCAAGTTTTGGTATAAAAACGTTAACAATTCGGTTAGATTAATTAGTTTTCGTTTTGCCATTTCAATCGACCAACAAGGAAATCAAAATGAAAAGTCGCATTAATTTATTACCGTTTGCCTTTTTGGCCGCACTAGTGATTTTCGCCATCTCTTCAGCCAATGGACAATCGCCCCCAGCTGCTTCTCCTCCCGCTGCTTCGCCTCCAGCTGCTTCACCTCCAGCCGCTTCTCCACCCGCTGCTTCACCACCAGCTGCTTCTCCTACTGCTGCATCACCAACTGCTGCATCCCCAACTGCTGCAGCTCCAACTGGTACAGCTACTGCTCCAACTGGTAATTATTAGATAAGAATAAATTCCAATATTTGCGCATTTATTTAAATTTTTTCTTTCTGCCTCTCCATTTTTGTTGCATCTCCAGCCACACCTATAGCAACACCGGCTGCTGGTAGTGGAGGCGGTGGTACCATCAAAAGAAGACGTAAACCTGCTGTCATTAGGAGGCGACCTAGTGCAAATGGAGGTGGACGGCGTGGAAGTCAACAAGCGCGTAGAAGACGCCAAAACAGAAGACGGAGAAGACAAAGAAGAAGACAACAAAATAATTCACAATCAACAACCAGAAAAATTAGAATTAGAAGATCGACACGCAGGAATAACAATAGACGCAGACGTAACCAGAGGCGTAGTCAGAGTAGTCGAACAACTAGAAGATCGACTAGGCGCACGGTTAGACGAACTGGATAAAACTTGAAGTTAAAGATTTTTCAACAAAGAGTATTCTGAGTGAAAAAAGTAATAAATTATGTATTATTGAATTATAAGTTATTTATTTAGATTTTTGTTCATAATACAAAAAAGAAGCTACTGAGGTAATTAACGTAGACTGGAGGGCAAAAGTGATCGAATGAAAGAACCAATTTGAGAAATAATAAATAGCCAAAGGAAAAGTCACAGTACAGAAAAGTTTCTACTCATCTCGACGAGCACAAACCAAACGCAATTTTTGAAATCAGGTAATATTTTCAGGTTCCAAAATCGTCTCGAAAATCCCGAAATTTGGACCATAAATTCTGATTTTTTTTTAAATTTTTCAACCGAAGCTTATTTTTTTCAAATTTCATAGCTCTGTTCTGGCTCCTTATAAGTACAAATACTATACTAAAGAAATTTTTAAATCGGATATTTTTTGTTGGTGCAGCAAAATGCTAAAATTTTAGTTGAACCGACCGTAATTTTTTCCTGAATTTCTAAAAATTTCTCTTCATAGAGAATACTATTCTAACTATTCTAGTGAATTTATTGAATATTAGTTGTACGAAACGCACTAACTCTTTGAAGATTGAGAGAAAAGGGAATGCTATGAATGACTAACTCAATAATGATCTACAATCAATCTCTGAATGGGGTCTTACGAACAGAGCTGATTTCAGCGCGCGTAAGACTCATAAACGTGCTTTCCAAACCCCTATTAATCCACTGTTTGTTGTTGCGGAGTCAGTGATTCTTGATGTTTTGGGCACGTTTATCCAATGTGACGTTCGTTGGAATAATCATATTTTTAACTTGCCGAAAGGAGCAGCCAAGTGCCTCGACTTTCTAAAGCGGTGTAACAAATACTTGACCACAACTGATCTCCGCATGATCTACACTACCTATATCCATCCCAAATTGGAGTTTGATTCGCACTTATGAGCAGGAGCTTCACGAATCCAACTAGAGCTCTTGAACCGTAATTAATATGAAGCGAAAAGGCTAGTGGATTTTCAGCTCTATTTTGATCCTTGAAATATCGCAGAAACGTGGCCTGCGCAATTCTTTTCTACCGCTATTTCATGGTAGATACTCCGTAGAAATGCACGATTTTATGCCACCAGCTCGTCGGTTCTTCAAAGCTACACGAACCACAAGTAGAACTAACGCATTTCACGTATACACGGTATTCCAAAGCACCTCGGATTTCTTTTGTCGCGACACGCGATTATGGAACAGATTCCTTGCAAATATTTTTCCTGATTGTTATAACCTTTCCTAATTTAAAACAAAAGTTTACAGATACTTTTATCTCTTTCCTTCTCATCAACACAATGCTCTGCATTTATAGGATCAATATCTCTGTATGTTGACTGTATCACTCGGTACTAGCAACTGATTGCCGTTCTTGTTCCTAGGCTCAATTTAAATTGGCGTCTATTCTACTATCAGAATCTTTGGCCAAACTAATGCTTGATTTATGCTATTGTTGCCTTGTTAGTGCAAGACCAGTGATTGTGACGATGGTAGTCAACTCTTGAAGATTAGCTCCCCGATTTAAAAGGATTTATTCATTACATAAAATAATAAAACAAATAATTAATTTCTTCTAATAATTTAATACATAATTTATTGATTTCCACCAAGCTCACCGCGTTTACGATTGATACATTTTTTATCCGCGATTTCCACGTCTACGTCTATTGCCTCCTCGCCTTCGTGTAGATCTAACAATTCTGATTTTTCTAGTAGTACTTCTTCTTCTTTGCGCCTGTCTTCTACGCCTTTGCTGGCGTCTTCTATTTTGACGTCTCTGGCGTTGTTGTCGTCTATTACGCTGTTGTGCCCCCGAAGATCCTCGACGTTGTCTTCTAATCACATCTGGTTTTGTTTTTCTTATGATACGACCACCTCCGCCGACTCCAGCACCAACTGCTGGTGATGCTGGCAATGCAGTTGGAAGAGTAGATATACCTAATGAACAAGAAATTTTGATGATAAAACTAAAAGAAGTAAATATTTAGGTTTATTTTTATTATTAATTACCAGCGCCTGTGCCGGTAGGTGCAGTAGCCGTACCCGTACCAGTACCGGTGGCCGGAGGAGTAGCTGCCCCGGTAGCAGGAGGACTAGCTGTTCCACCGGTTGGACCAGCTCCTGTACCAGTAGCTGTAGGCGCATCTGTTTGTCCGTTTACTGTGATTGCAAAAATCACTAACGCCAAGAAAAAGGCAGGTGGCAATAAAGTTAGAAAACTTTTCATTTTGGTTTTTGTATATTTGTTTCTTTGTCAAAACTAAAACTGAAATAATTCGATGATTTGTTAATGTTTTTATACAAAAAATAACAAGGATAAATTTTGAATTCAATTGACACAGGCACGTTTTCGCAAAGGTTAAGTGGTTAAGTGTGCGGAGTTTCAATGAACAAGCATTAAGGAGAAAGTTTAAAAATTAAACAATAAATTAAAACAAATAACTAAATATTTTGTTGAAAAAACTCACTATTCAAAATTCATCTAAAAACGGAATAATATATGCGGCTTATGAGCGAGACGGAAGTTCGGCGAAATATTTTGGATTTTATTATCTATTTACATATATATATATAGAAATGTATTTCAAATTTATTAACGTGATTTGTGTAACAGCTGGTTAAACATATAAAACTAACAAATATTTTCTTTCAACTTATTTATGAGAGTGATTCTTTAGTTACTTTCATTGCTAAACACTTGTGTTTATAATAAGCGTATTAAGAAATAGTATTTTTAGTTTATTTTAGTTAAGTTTGAGCTCCTATCCATAACCATTAGTTTTTTGCATTTTAAACTAGGTCAAGATCTAGGCCTTGCCGTATAGCGACTAGATAACTATACAAGAAATAATGGAAAATTGTACCTAAGTAATACTTGAGAGGGGAATAAACTTTCGTATTTTTGTACCAAAAAGTTGCGTTATTTTTGCAAAAACACGGCATCGACCGAGAGTTAGGTGCCCTTTCTTTGTGTAAGCTTTCATTCAAGTGTTAAAAATAACGAATGTCATTGACTCTGATATGTTCGCCGGAATCTGCAGTCTTTTCTTTGTCTAAGCTTCCATTCTACATGTGTTTGAAATAGCAAATGTTATTGACTCTAAGTGCTAGGTTCCAAGGAATCTGTTAAATGCCAGCCAATTTACTACGTCTCCAGCCGTTGCTAAGTACCGGGAACTCTGTCAACATTCTGCTAAGTGCCTTGAAGTCTGATGAGAGTCGCGAACTCTCTTAAGTGTCGCAAACTCTGTTAAGTGTCGCAAACTTTGTTAAGTGTCGCAAACTCTGTTAAATGTCGCAAACTCTGTTAAGTGTCGCAAACTCTGTTAAGTGCTTCGAATCCTGTTAAGAGTCGATAAGTCTATTAAATAGTGAGATCTCTGCTAAGTGCCGATGCCTCTATTAAGTATCGTAGTTCTGTTAAGTACCATGAATTTTGCTTAGCGTTGAAATTTCTGTTAAGTAACGAAAGCTCTGCCAAGTTCCGCGAAATCTGCTAAGTACCCAAAACTTTGCTAAGTATCGAGAGCTATGCATTGTACCAGTAGTTCTGCAAAATGTCCCAGAATTTGTTAACCGAGTACCGGAAGCTCTGCTAAGCACCAAAAACTCTGCTACATCCCGAAGGCTGTAGTATCTGCCACAGACTCTGTTTAAGGCCAAATATCCCAACGGTAAAGAAAGCCCTCCAAAGCGCTTCTTTACGTACATTGGAATGCTTCCTCTTTGTAGGACATCAATTAGCTTTTTGCGTAGCATGCCGCGGGAAGAAAACGTTACGCAGAAATAGGTCTTTTTAGAAGCGTTTTGGTAAACATATTGTTCTCTTTTATGTTCCTTAATTTTTTTTTGTTCCATTTTATATTAGATTTATTAAATTTATTTCATCTCAGCACTTGCACCAAGTGTTTCGAGTTACTAAATGTTCATTTTGATAGATGAACAAGCTTCAGCTCACTTTTGGATTGAATGAAAATCTGTCGAAACCGTGTTGGATAAAATTTTCTAAATGCAATAGGCAATTAGTTACATGGATCCGAAACAGAGGCTGTTTGACCAAAATGTCAAAATTCTACATCCACCAACTCAGCCAGATTTAGTGTGGCAACTACTACCCAACAGAACTAAGTTTTGTGTAAGTCTGAGCCCGATCGATTTTTAAAATGGATTCTCTTGAGGATGAAATTCCTTATATGTATGCCAAGAACTCCGCTATTTGTGGAGAACTCAAAGAAATGTCGAGAACTCTGCTTTGTACAGAAAACTCTGTTGAATGACTAGAACTCAGCTACGTTCCAAGTATCCTGGTAAATTCAAAAAAGCTTGATTATACGTTTGTAACGTAGCATCTCGTATCATTGCCAACTGTCAGTATGTGTAAATGATTACCGATATCGTAGCGCAACGCACAGCTAAAGACTCTGTTGTTTTGTAAAGGGGTCTGCTAAATGCCAAAATTCCTCAAAACTTCCAAAAAATCTGCCATAAAAATGAAATTAACATATTGGGTTTATCTGTGTTTAGAGCTCGTGAATTTTAAGATTCGAACTCTCCATTTTTGGTTAGTTCCCGAATTCATAGTAAAGATCTCGTAAACTTTAGGAGATGATATTGGGTTTGCTTTGTTATTGAATTCAAAAATATCTTGAAATACCTTGATTAATCAAATCATTGGTTACCGGTGGTCCATGAAAGTTGAAGCCTTCGAGGTAGGAAAATTCCTTTTTGGATCAAAAATTGCACCAAGAAATGGAGGTCAGAGAATACGAATCCGGTTTTGGTTTGATTTCCCTAAGGTTCCGAATGAGTTAACTTAATCACAGCTTTTCGAAATCGATCCACAGTTTATATCAGAGGATTTAAAAATAAATGTCGAAAAAAAAAATATAAATAAAAGCGAAATAAGCTTCCCTCGACAGCGTATTGAATACATATCTACTTCATTTAACTTAATAACTAGAAAAAAATCCTTTCGTTTAACAGACATTTGTAATAGTTCGCCCTCACCCCTTGCCTCCTTTCTCAAATAGCTTCTGATTGAAAAATAAATGCGCAGCAACATTTTTGACAATTGATTTTCTCACCAGAATTGCTACCTCAGGCTGTGAATATTATTGAAAAAAAAAAACACGCTTCAAACAAAAAAGAACACAAGCAAAATAGTGAGTGAATAAAGTTATGCGCGTTTGTTTTCTCAAGCGATTTAACGCTTTTCAGAAAACATGATTCCTGTCTATGTTATTTATTCTTCCTACTTTGTTTGTTTTTTTTTTTCCTCTTTATTTTTTTCTATAACCTTTTTTTATTTTTTTGTATTTTTTTTTCTTATTCTCTTTCGACTTGGGTTTTTTTTTTGTTTTGTTATTATTTTCCTATCATTTGTTATTTGATGATATTGAGAAATTTCTATCAACGATATTTAGTGTTGCAAAGCAGTTGGGTAGACGAGCATTTAATTGAATATTCATTTACTAAAATACACAGACAAAGTCATTGATGATGCCTGTTCATAACGCGTTCACTTATGAGATGTAACAATTTGAATTCGATTGTTCGGTTTTACTTTCGTTAGTCGAGAAGTCCCCTACATTCCGTGGTAGTTACATCTTGATGGTTTATTTTACTGACTTACTTGGGTACTCGTTTTTTATACCTTTATCTGACTGGAAAGTAATTACATTCTGTACCTTCTTACATTTTTTATTACAACACTAAACCGACTGCAACTAAGTATCTTTAGTAAGTAGTAATACCAGTAAAATCTTATCATCTACTATATATAAATTCATATAGAAATTTGTTGTTGAAGAAACTAATTTTATTGCTACCTTAGGCGATTTCTTCTTTTATTTTCTTATTTTTTTTTCTGAATGAGTTTAGTTTTTCATTTTATTATTTCAGTGATTGTAATTTCAAGAGTTATTTTCTTTTTCTATATTGTTGTTGGAGGTTTTTTTCCCCATTATTACTTAGTTTTTTTTTTCAAGTCTTTGGCAAATTCGTTTTGCCAAAAAAGTAAAAGGCAACCAAAAAAGAAAAAAAAACTCATAAACGATATGAAGCCAACATGAAAAGTGATTTTTCATTTGTTCAAAGTTTGTGTACACTGAATGAAAAAAAAAGTTGTAAAGAAAAAACCTTGAAAAATGTGAAATTTGAGATATTTTGCTGGAATTCAGCAAGAATTCATGGAATTCATGTGAAAGCGAAAAACATTAAAAGAATCGGGTGGTAAAAGTAACTTGATTTGTGAGCTTAGAAATCTGAATGTGTCTGTTTTATTCTCTAGAAACATTAGGGGTGGGTGAGCTTTAAGTTTTTCATGCCTTCGAAAATATTTTTTAACTCAGGAACAACGATTGAAATGGAATAATTCCCAAACACCTCCCTCTCCCGTGAATTCTTCATGCACACCTGAAAGAAAAATCAATTTCCAATCACTCTCTCATTCCAATTTAACTTTATTTTTCACCTTTTTTTCCTCTGTCTTTTTCTTCGTTTCTTTTCCCTTTCCTCTTTTTCTTTTTTCTTGTCTCTCACTTTGAATAATGAGAGATGTATATCATCAAAACTCAAACCTTAGAAAGCCAAAGATTTTTTTTGAATCTTACTCTTATTCGATGTGAAACCAAAAATTTTGATTTGCCGATTGAAATGAAAGCGTTAAGTAAAGGTCAAAAATATCTAAACTCTTTTAGAAGGAAATATATTCACAGAATATGCGTGGACTCAAAATCAACTACAATCCTCGCTCTCTTCCTTTCTCTCTTTCTTTCTGTACATAATTCAGCCTTGCCAAAATAAGAAGGAGAAAGTAACTTGATTTATTCTTACTTATATTTATGCTCATTATTCTCTCACTCAATGAAAGCAAGCGACTATGATTGGTCAATTGAAAGCATATCATAGAAGATTTTCTCTCTCTGGCTCATGTTTACAATTATTAATTTTACTCACTTGCTCATATGAACAAACATCGATTGCAATTCCCTCTCTGTCTCCGACCAAATTATTTTAACATTGTAATGAAAATTTAAATTTTCTTTTCTGTAGATTTCTTGTTTTTCCTATATCTTTTCTCTAAGTGTAAATATGTAAGAGAGGAAAAAACCAACAGTGTTGAAATTGCCATGAGAGGGAAATTACTTTCCCAAATGGACATTAATTTTGGTCATTACTTTATGAATAATTTTTTTGTTTTTTTTTTGGTTTTTTGTTTATTTTTGAAATATCATTTAAATGGGAGGGAAAGAAAAAAAAAACAGAACTCATAAAACGAAGAGGCTTACACTTGTAATAGATTTGTTTGAAAAAGAATTTCACAATATAGTAAAAGCAAATAGGAAAAAAAAGAACAGAATACAAAAAGCAACCGGAAGAAAAACAGTAAAAACTAATGAAGTGAAAATGGAAAATTGCCTCGTTGGCGTTGTTTGTTTTTTTTTTTTTGTATTATTTCGATGTTCTTGTTTGAGTTTCATAGAAATTAAGATTTCATTTGCAAAATAACTTACAACGTAAATAAATGTGAAAGAGCTTCTGTTTAGGGAATACGTTGTTCTTGAAATCCATGACCTTCTACGGTTTCATCATATCAAAAGCAGCACAAAGCTGATTACCCACAATGTGCACACATAATTACCAACACTTGATGGCCATTGAAGTCAAATACTTGGAATTGTAATTTTGTAATAGGAAAATGTTACTAGATACCACCAGTTTTTCTGCGTACAATCGATCAATGAATTCCATGAATTGAAAGTTTTGTGCTAAAAATAACAACATTATTTGAGTAAACGAATGAATGAGTGAATTGAATAAATGTATTCAATCATTTAGTACATTGCACTTTAAAAATTAAAAGTGAACTTAGGCCGTAGAAATCATTCAGTAAATAATTTTTAGTAATAAACAATTCAATTCGATTGAACTCATTCGGGTATGTTTTCAAGCAGTCAATGGTCGTAGCACTAGCAGCAATGAGCAATGATTGCTGTTGATAGATTTCAAAATATGCGTAATCAATTTTGCGCGCTTTACCTCCTCCCTCCCCACCACACTCTCCAGCAATGACGTCAAAAATTTTAAACATGAGTTATTATAATTTCAAGGCGCAAAAAGTTTTTCTTTGAATAAAAAAGTCCAACAACATAATAGCACAGAAAAAAAATATATATATTTATATTCAAAAAATTTAAAAATAAATGCGAAAAGAAAAAAAAATTTATATCTACAAATAATGCAAATGAAATCAGCTAAAGAATTTTTCGCTTTTCTTTCGTTTTTTCTTCAAAAAGTAAATTGCAAAACTTCTTTAAAGTACAAACAAAAAGAAAAACGAAATTAATAAAGCATATAATCGCAAATGACGTCGTAGTTACTTACATTCATTTGCCAATTTGGTACATTTCAATTTGCCACCTCGAAATGAATGGTCAGGAGGAAAGAATAATACGAGCAATAGGAAGTAGAAGCAAAAAAAAAAAAAAAAAAAATTGTATTAAAAAACTTGTGCGCAATTGAATAAAAAATATTCAAGTAATATACAGTATGTGTTGAATAAATAGTGCCAGTTTAATCTTTAATTGATATTTTTTAAATTTTCCCATTCCACGAATAAACGAAAATATCGAAAGAAAGAATACTCATATCGATATCTCAGTTCCAAAGTGTAACAAGTCAGAAATAAGTCCGTAAGAGATAACTAGAAATTTAAATGGCTAGTGATACTTATATCAATATGTTTTTTAATTATTTATGATAAAATATAGGGTGTAATAACTGAACTACATTGAGTTATCGACCTGTTATTCTTTGGAAATGGATTTGTTACACTTTGGAACTGAGGTATCGATATTAAAAACTAAGTTGAATCTCTGGTTAAATATAAACTTTTATACCTAAAAGTATACTACGTAAATATAACGTATGTATTCTCAATAAAAAAGTCCTGTCTTTATTCTCTATTATAAATAATAATATTTTTATTATTGAAAGTAATAATTGCTGGTTTGCATCTGCGAGTAATTTTAAAGCTATTTCCAATGTCACCCTAGAACTATGCCAAAGGATTGGTTTTTCATTCTTATTGTTATTTTCCCTGTATCCCTAAAAGTATAATAAACACAATTTTTTTTTTTTTTAGAAGCAACGTTTATTGTTTTGTGTTTCTTCATTCAGTTTTAATTTTATATTAAAAAAAATAGTATTTTTTTAATAAAATATAAAACTAAAGAACTAATTATATAGCATTTTATTGAAAAAAAAAGTGTGCGTGGTCCCACAGACCAACATCAGTATTTGCGTAATTTTTGTTTTTTCCTTACTGTACTCAAGTACTTCTTGGCATTCACTTTAAATATATTTTCAAAATGGTCCTAAAAGTATACTAAACCTAATGTAACATTTCTGGTAGGTTAAGTCTCTAAATCTTTCTAATATGTTTTCAACACAATCCTAAAAGTATGCTATACATTTATTACGCTGATCGAATCTACTTTGGCTTTGCGCCTCTTTATTTTTTAATAAACATATTTTAAAAGTCACTATAGTTTCACTGATTTCTAGATGTGGTTCATTTTCTGGATTGATTCTCAATATATTGTCTAAAAGATCCTAGAAATGTTGATGAAATTAACTTTTACGTAGACATATTACTTTTGCCGGTTTGTGCTTTTTTCCATATAACCCTTCTAATTCACAAGAATACCATTGCTGAAATTATTCAATTATTATTTATTCAAAATGTTTTTCTAATGGCATCAAGAGTCTGTTTTGCATCATTGAATTAACTCTTAACATATACAAACATCTTACCTGCTCAGTTGATTTATTTTCAATATATTTTCTGTATAACCCTAAATGTATACTATAAAAAAATTGCATTGATAAGAGTGATTTTTGCATGTTTGTGTTTCACGTTTTTTTCAAACATATATTAAATTTTTGCTTCACAAGAATAACATTTTTGTGAAAACCTTTCCTGAATTTGCCCATTAGAGTCTTTCAAAATATCTTTCTAACGATTTCAACCCAAAAATCCGATTTCCTTCGTAGAGTTCATTCTGAAACATTTTTGATTTTAATCTAATTCATTCTAAAAATATTTTAAATATATAACCCTGAAAATATGCTATACAAAAGTTACATAGATAAAAATTCCTTTTACTGATTTGTGCCATATAATCCATTAAGGAGCAAAGGGCCGTTTGTGCCTCTTGATTTATAATAAACATTTTTAATTTTTCAGTTTCTTAAAAATAACATCAAATATCTTTTTTCTGATTTCCAAACAAAACTCATTCAAAATATATACATATTTGAATTCATTCTAAATCTATTTTGAAATAATAAAATCGATTGAAGTATGCTTTACAAAAATTGCAATTCTTGCTTGCTTGCCCCTCCTGATTTATTCTAATTATACCTACCATAATATTTTCTATAGAAGCCTTCTGTTTTAGCTGATATCCTATGATGCTAGTACTGCTTCCTTTATTTGCTGAAAGATTATTTTACTGAGCTTCAAATCACATTCATTCAAAATATCTTCCTAGTAACCTTTAACTTCTGATGTACATCTTGGAACTCATTCTAAATATTTTTTCAAAATGATCCTGGAAGTATGTTATACAATACAAAAAATTACATATTTTCAATATGACCGTATGCTGATGAAGTAAATATTTTTAGTTTTATACCTTTTCTTTCACTATAAACATATTTTCAATTTCTGATTTCCATCTCTTAATTATTACAAACATATCTTCCATATGATGCCAAAAATATGCTTTACAAAAAACCCTCAGTAAATTTTGCTGATTTGCTTGTTGTAATTATTTTTGCATATGCCTTAAAAGGACACTACAAAAACAATAATATTTGTGTTATTATTTTTTTCGGGGGCTTGTCTCACTGATTCATGCTAAATGTGTTATTTCATGCCCCCATAAGTATGCTTCAAAAACAAGATAATTAAGTTTCGGAATATTTATATTAACATAATTCCAATCAATCCTAAACGTATGTTTTACAAAAAATATTTAAAATAAACTTTGCTGGTTTATGTCTTGTAGTTAATTCTTTCATTTAGCTCCTAAAATTATGCTACAAACTATTTTTCATACTTTTTGCTATAATTTTCTTGCACTATAGCATTTGAACACACTGTACATATAAAAGTAATCGTTATATTGTACTGTGTCTAGTTGCTGTAACAAAGAAACAGAAAAAGTAAAAGCGTTTTTTTTTTCTAGTCAAATTGCACATTTATTATAAATTATTGCCTTAAATGCTAACATATTTCCCCCAGATTGTTGTTGTTGCTGTCTGTTAAAGCAGAAATATTTTCTACTTCCCCCATCAGAATTTATACTCACGTATAAAAATGTGTCGGAAATTGCAATTCTCGTTTACATTTTTCTTCTTTTTTTTTCTACTGATTTTCTTTTGATTGTTTTTTATTTTGTGGTTATTTTTAGCATAAAATTAAAAGAACAAAGAAAGCAAAGAAACACAAATTCACTTTGGTTTAAGTTAAATATATAAATGGCTCAAAAGTTTTGCAATACTTTAGAGAAATAACAAGATTTTTTTCTAGTTTGCATTTTCGCGCTGAATTCAAAAAAAAAAAAAAATTGTTGCGCAAACTATTTTATTAATGAAGATTTTTCTAAAAGTTTCTTTGCATTTCAAAGTTAATAAATTAATTATTTTCCCCGGCATAAAATTGTTCAAAGTTTCATTATGTACCGCCAACACTTTCTGATTGATAAACAGTTTCTTTGAAGCTCACAAATGCAGCTGCATTTTAATTTTCTATTTTCATTCAATTATAAAAGTTCAGACATTTTCCTGTTTAATGCCAAATGTTAACGAAAATATTTCAGAAAGTCTCCCACAGTTTTTATAGTTCATTAAACTTCAATTTCGGCATGTTGTTAGGTACAGATTTTAGTTTAAATTATGTTTTTTATAATTTTCAAAATGTTTTCTTTTTTGTTTCGTTTTCTGTTTTTGTTTTGTGCCTGCAATTTACTTGCTTCTACCATTTGCCTGTCTACTCTTTATTGCCCGGCCCTTGCATATTTCAGTACAGTTGAGTGCAGTTTTAAGTGCTTTGTTTGAAATGTTATTAACGCATGAAATACGAGAGCAGAAGAGAGTGAACTGCAAAAAAGATTGCATACAATTCAGCGTAGCGTTGCATGCATTTCAAAGAATGTAGTATTTTTTGTTTTTTGTTGTTGTTGTTGTTACCTTTTTGCCTTTTCATTAAACTCTATGAGAATGGTTTTTATATGCATGAAAGCATATCAATTTTACTTTTGTTAAAGTTAGCAACAACGTGGTTGAAGTTGAACTGAAGAGGGAAAAGTAGAATTTTAAAGCATACTTTTCAGTGTAATATTTATTATGATTTCTTTAAAATATTTGTGTGTGCGATTACAAAAATTTTATGTTAAACATGAAGAGCGAAGCAACTTAATAAATCTTTTTAAACTTTCACCGCAAAAATAACATAAATATAAGTTATATGAAAAAGTTTAAAGCATATTTTTTGGCGCACATTCATTATGATTTTTCTTTATAATATTTGTTGAGGGAGAAATTTTTTCGGGTGATGAATAGAAAAAGTATACAACTTCATTGGTTTTTTTCATGATTTTTTTTCTTAATATTTTGTACAGAAAAATATTAAAGCCTCACATTTTGCGTAATATCACTAAAATACAAACTAATTAAAATTCAAAAAAACAAATTTTTGATACTTTCCATATGAAAACAGACTATAGTTTTTAATACACAAATGTGCAAAATGAAAGTTTAAAAGAATTAAAGAAAAGTTTAAGCATTAAAGTTGACAAGGAATATAGTTTGGTTGTAAAAATATTTACATTGCTCTCATCTTTTATTCTGAGAGTTTCCTTAATATTGATTTAAAAAGTTAAAGCATACATTTAGGCGCAAATATTAAAAAATCTTGACTTTAGAAAAAGAAAATTTCTAATCAAAGTTAAAAATATTAAAAAAAATTTGTAGCATATTTTAAGGATTATAAATCGACTCAAACACTTCAATATTCATACATTCTTGTTGTAGAAAATATTCTTAAACTGGTTTTTACTTTCATCTTGTTTTCGGGAAATGCTTTAACATTGATCTAAAATTCTTTAGTAAATTTTAAAGCATGTCTTTAGATGCAAAAATAATGCGTTTTATATTCATTTTCATTTATATATAAGTAAATGCTTGTTTTCTGCATACTTTTTCTTCTTTAGCGCGTATAACTATAAAAAGAATAGCATATTTTTGTATGCTTTCGAAAATTCGTTTTCTTTTGCATCACAAAAGTTTCTTTCCTCCACAAAATTAGTTCATTAAATTCAATTTAATTTATTTGAAACTGTTCCCATACTTTCGCTTTACAAATTCCTATAAATGTTTAATAAAAAAATACAAATTTTTTAAAGCATACTTTTATGAGCTTGCTAGAGATATATTTTGTAATTTCTTTCATAATTTTTATTCATAAATGCACATAAATATAAAAGAAAAACTGAAGAAAAAAGTATACTTTTTTGCGCTGGCTGATGAAACAAAGTTTTACTTTTCCCAGATTTTTTTTTTCTTTAATTCTTCACTTTCTCAACGTGTTTCAAATGAAGCGTTATAATTTAATTACAAAAAAATCTGTGGCAATTTTACAACTTCATTAAAACGTAAATGTAAAAAAAAATAATCTAAGAGCAATTAATGTTAGGCAGAAGTGAGGAGAGGCGAGAGGAGTAGAGACTACGTGGGAGCTAAAGTTGCCGACAAATAAGGAACTAAAAAGATGAAGCAGAAAAACACTTACGAAACTTTCTAAATATTTTTAGTTTGCTTCATCGTTTTGTGACGAGAGCTGCTAGTAGCAACATATTAAAAATTCAATAAAACGCTGTCGTGTATTTAACTTGTAGCACTACTTATCGTTATCGTCGTCAAACATCATCATTATAAGAACACAAAAACACACACATCAGCGTCATCATCATCAACATTATTGTGATTATCGTCAGTTATCATCATCAAATATGTATGTATGTATGTATGTAACAACACTTGAAAGGCTCAACAACTTAAGTTGTGCGGCACTAAGAGTTGTGTCCTAGTATAACTGAAGAAGTGAGTGTAATAGTATTGGGAAAACTTTTTGCCACACACAAATCCACTTGCTGCACAATTGCACACACACCCACACACAGACACTCGAACGTGTTTGCCTGCTTTATAAACTGCAACAACATTTACTTTGTGTATCCGTTTGTGTATTTCCGTTTATCGTTTTGTCGTCATCGTCGTCCTTATCGCCCTTGTTGTCGTAGTCCTTGACGTATCTCTTACTGTCTCTTTCTCTCTGTGTGTGTGTGCGGCAATTACTTTTTTTTCTCTGATATCGTTAGTTTCTATTCCTGCTGTTGCTGCCACTTAGAATTTAATGCATTTCCTACATGTGCTGCTTCTCAATGCAATTCTATTTTTGTATTTTTATTTTTCTTAAGGAATGCACAAAGGAAAACTCACACACACGTGGATACATAAAAATATATGTATATTTTATTTTTTATTGATTTTATTGTAGCTATTAAACTTTAAGTGATATTTTTGTATGTTTTTAAGTTTGTCATACGTATTTGTTGAAGTATTCACACTCTGTGCAGTCTCAAATGCAATCGATTCTCATGCCTTAATGCAAGCACATGTATCCACTGGCGGATTCTGATTGGGGGTTCTAATCGCGATTCCCAGAAATGCCCCCTTCTCAGATACGCTAGTGCATGTGTCTATGTATAGAAAATTTAAAAACTTTACTGTTAAAATTTAGGAATATCTACAAAAAATCTGAAGATTTAGATTTCTTCGATAAATTTTCAGTATTTTTATTGCAAAAAAATTTGTATTTGAAGCATGCTCTGTTTTTTCATCTTAAAAGTTTTTATAATAAGTATTTAATATAATTGTAGTATTATATTAATACTTTCTTTTTAAAAGATAAATTTTTGCAAGCATACTTTTAGGTGTAAAAATTTGAAATGAATATTTTTTATTTCAATTTCAAAGCTTTTAGTAAATCTGAAGAATATAATAAATTACATTTTTATTAGCCTTCTATATTTTCTTTTTAAAATATTGAATATTTAAAGCATACCTTTAGGCGTGCACATATTTTTATATATTTTCCATTTCACCTTAAAAGCTTTAAAAAAAATATGTATTGAACTGTAAACATAATTTATCATTTACATTCCCTCTTTAAAATATTACATATTTGAAGCATACTTTCAGGTGTTATCCAATTTTTATAAATACTTTTCATTTCAATTTCAAAGCTTAAGATGTTGTAGGAAAAAGGATATATAAATATCTAATGAATTTTATAAATAATTCATCATGTATACTCCTTTCTTAAAATATTGATATTCAAAGTATAATTTTAGGTGTAAAAATATTTTTATAACTATTTTTCATTTCAGTTTCAAAGCTTTTAACAATCTGTAAACGAAAAAATACATGCATTCATATGCGCATTAATATTTAATATTTCTGAATAACATCCCTAAAAGTATGCATTAAAATTGTTCATACTCTTCAAGTTCTACACTTTTCCTTTCCTTTTAATAAATATTATGAATATATTTTTGTGATTAATAGCGTTGAAAAACAAAATTTCAAGTTCGTCAATATCTATACAGAAACCTACAAATAAAAACATTTTCTATAGCCTAAAAGTATACTCTTTTGTTATAAATGCATTTCAAATGCTTTATATCCATACTTAAAAACTTGCTTCAAACTTAAATGTTATTTCCTTCTGTTTGAATAAACACTCCAAAACACATTTAGTTATTTTTAGCCCCCGTTAGTTCAACACATATTTATTGAGATATCAAAAAATATGCTGTTAATAAAAGAAAATATTTGAAATGCAATGGTTTTTTTTCTAACTTTTTATTTGCTTTTCAATAGATTGCATTATTTTTATATTGATGAAATAAATAAGAAATATTTTCACACATCTATAAATTACATTTATAAGTGTAAATACAAATTCTCTATGCTCAAGAATGTATGCAATACTTTACATTCTATTGAAACTTAATGCATCATACTCATATAAATGAATAAACTTAACTGCTTTTCAATAAAATTCAATTTGTTTATTTTTTATTTTTATTTTGTTTAGAAATATATTTCTAAGAATAAGAAAATAAAAATTTTTAACAATTTTTTATGCACCTAAATGTATGCAAATTTTTTTTAGGCCATTTTTGACTAAATTTTAAATGCTTCTTTTGTGTTTTATTTAAAAACAAGTAACAAGATTGAGCTATAATTGTTGACACATTTTAGAATTCGATTTGCTCTATGTACAAATATTTTTTCTAAATTCCTAAAAATATGCAATATTGTTTTGGAGTGTTTTCTTTTGATAGAAAGAACTAAAAAAAACATAAAAGAAACTTGAGAAAATTTAACAGAATTGTAGTGAAGTTAAAAATTTTTTTGATGAAATCAATAACAAACTGAAACATTTCTTTTTTCCAACTTCAATAAGGTTAGAGCAACCACGAGAAGGATTGACATAATGTACATACAAATAAAGATACACAAAAACGAATTTCTTAAGAAATGTGCAAATAAGTTTTTGTATTCAAACAAAACAGAAATGGGAAAAAGATAAAATGAAAAGAAAAAGTAAAGGGAAAATTCTGGTTGCACAAATTTTCTTTGACAAATGGTAAAAAAAAACAAGTTAAAAATACATATATTCAAAATTTAGTATGTATAAAGAGTTCGAAAAGAAAAGCAAAAGGTTTAGAAAGAAAAACAAATTTAAGAAATCTATGTATATTTTTATAAGAAATTAATGAAGCATTCTAATTTTTAAAAGCAGAAATCTCCTAAAAATCTCTGTTTCATATAAAGAGAATTTTTAAACACTGACTGCTGTCAAGTTTTATATTAAATTTCATGTATGATTGAAAATAAAATCCTTTTACATTGTCAGTTTAAAGTCTGTAAGATTAAAGAGTGGTTTTGTTTACATCAGCATCACATGCATAAATCCATGAACTTATTAAAATTTTACTTAAAAAGCATACGCAGATTTCAGCTTTTTTGTTTTTTAATTTAAATATTTTTTGTTTTTTGTGTTGGTTATGAAAAGCCTCTTTTCCATATACTCGTATGAAGTACTTCATATTGACTGAGCCTCTGTTTGACAACAGCTTAATTGAAATTATAAAAAAAAAATCTCAACCTCTCCATTCCTCTTGTTGATATTGTGTATTAATTTACATAAATTTCATGCACACATTCACACACTTGTATATGTAAAATATTGTAATTGATTAAGTTTTTCAATGAGATGATGAAAGAATCAACAAACCAACAACAAAAACGAGAGACATATAAAAAATAGACCGAAAAAAAAATCAATATTTAAAGGGACTTAAATGCATTGTGCAAATACTTAATAATAAAAATGTTTGTAGATATGCAAGTTATATAAAAAACAAATACACTCTACGAAATAAATGCGTATGTTTATGTAAATACTGCCTAGACTTAATACAACAATAAATCTTGTAAATGTATGGAAGACTTAAGGCTGATTTACACTTAATCTGACCTAGACGTCACGTCGAGCGATACAGCAAAAAAATAGCAACGGCAGGTACTATTCACACTTACTAGTACGGCACGTTTTTCGCCCTCTTGAATTAAGAGCGCTAAAATTTCATATAAAAACAAAAAAAAACGAAAAGAGAGTGCGGCACTCGGTTGGTGAATTCGCTTTTTCTCTTTTAAAAATATGCTTAAAAAAAGTTTAAAGCTAAAAAAATAAATCTAGTAAATCTGTAGAAAAGTTAAGGCTGCTTTACACTTAATGCGATTCCGGCAACACAATAACTGAAATGGTAATAAAACGAAACGAGGCAAGTTTCATTCACGCACTTACCAGCACATCACGACACGGTTGAATCGATTAAATTGACAAGCATGCCAGTTCATCGTTTCAGTCGAATCGTATTGTGCAGGTTACTGCAAGTCTACGAGTTCATGACTTTGCTAAAATATTTCATCGCTCTTTGACGTTGCGGTCGTGTCGTACCGAATTTTATGAATTAATTTATAAAATTTGTTACTGTTTCGGTTAAAAAAGCGCGCTCATTACTTTGTTGTTTTTTTAATATTTTATAGTTCGGTGCTGCTTTGATTGTATTGTTGTTGTTGTTCTAGCAGCATAATTTGTTCGAGCTTGAACTTAGCTGACTTGAATGAACCTTGATGGTCGAGTACATCGAGAAAAAATTAAGAACGAATAATTTAAAAATTTTCGATCGTATCGTGTCGGTTAATGTAAATCAGTTCGTTTATGCTGTTTGTTAAACTATTTTATCGCTCTTTGACGTTGCGGTCGTGTCGTACTGGTTTTTATGTATTAATTTATGATCATTTATCATCTTTGCCATGTCGATCGTGTTGTTGTTGTAACAGGATAACTTGCTCGAACTTGAACTTAGCTTAGTTGAATGAACCTTGAGCAACTTTCGAGTCTTCGTGATAGTTCCCGGGAGATAGCGGAAAGAAAAATTCATATCTTTAAAACGTGCCGTTCCAGTTATTTTATTGCTCGCTGCCATTTCGTTCGATGTGTCGTACTCTTCCGAGTATTTCGAATCTACACATTCATTCTATTGGTTAAATATTTTACCGTTCTTCTCCATTTCACGTCGGTAAGTTCGTTCCAATCCCGTTTATGCCTTTCACTTAAACATTTTATAGCTCGTTGACATTTGGATGATGTCGTGACGGTTAGTGTCAATACACTTGTTAATGCCTTTAAACGTTATTCCGTTTTTTTTTAATGTTTCAGTCATGGCATTCGTTGTAAAAATATTTTATCGTTTGCTGAATCCAAAAACCATTTGCTGCGAATTAAATATAGTTGGTTTTTTTTTTAAGTGTAACTAATATTGATGGAGAAAGTTATTTCTGAATTAAATTAATTTGGAATTCTGGTTTTAATCTATTCAATGTTAAATAAAAATATATAAAATATTCAAAAGTTGGGTCGGAAGGTAGGGGAAGGTAGCTGTCTACTCTCGGGCCTTGGCGACTTTATAAGCATAAATTTTTATTTACCAAGATCCAATTTTTTTTTAATTGCACATGTACTTAATTTAAACTACTAATTTGTTTCTTAGAACCATAAACAGAATCCCATTCATGCTTTGCATACACTTTTATAAAAATATATGCCTGAACTTTATGCTAAACTTTAAGTCCATTGTCGCTCATATTCTACCATTCGATATCAACGAAATATTGCTTGCTTAAAACACCAACTATTAAATCGATTGATTTATTTTACTAAATTTTTTCTCTACATATATGTCTAGTATTTAATCGATTAACATGATTAATTAACACAATTAAAACGATTGTCCATTGACAGGAATCATATGCCCGAAGAAAGCAAGCAGGCAGGCAGGCATTTTGAGAAGAAACAAGTGGTGTTAATAGTACAAAAATTTGTATACATAGTTAATAACTTTAAGCCTTTTTCTTAATTTTTCCTATATTTCCTTTTTTTGCTTTTGTTGTTCATGTCAAATTAATTGCGGCAAATTAGTGATTAATTATATTAGCAAAGTGCTTATTGAGTGCTGAAATTATAGGCTACTGCTATGTATTCCAAACTATAACTTTTGTAATGTGACGGACAATAATCCATTAAACGGAGCAAAGAGAGAAAAGAAAACGATAGAGGCAGTAAAGACAAAATGTAAGGAAAGAAAGGAAAAATTGTCAGCAGGGAAAGAGAAACGAGTCAGTTGGGGATATGAACTGATTACAGTGAAATCGATTATTAGCCGTAAGAGACCTATTCAATTTAAGTAAATTTTGTTTTTATTTCTTGAAATGATGAATGTCAGTTTGAGTTTATTAACTCGGTGAATAGAATTAAAAAAGAGGGGGAGTTGAAGGTTTTGTTTTTGGTTGACATTAGCACAATAAAAAAAAAAAGAAAAAGTGAATAGAAAATATAAAATTTAAAACTTTAATGATTTAGATGATTTTTGAAAAACAAAAATCGCGTTAGTTTTATTTTTTGAAAAAAAAAAATAAATAATTAAAATCACCACATCGGTTTTTGCTTGTGAGCGAAAAATCAAAATTACTACATAAGTTTTATTTGGGGAGTAAAACTAAAACTTCTTTTGATTGCTGTGAAATAAAACTCATCGCAAAAGCTTAACTTTGTGACTGAAAAATAAAAGTCATCACATAAATTTTATATGGTGACCGAAAATTAAAAATGACCTCAAAATATAGAAATATAAAATAAAGCTCACCACACACATTTTATTTATTGAATGTAAACTAAAACTCACTACATCAGTTTTACTTTGTGAGCGCAAAATAAAAAAAGCCATCGCATATATTTTATTTGCTGAACTACAAATATAATTCACCGCACAAATTTTATTTTGTAAGCAAAAAGCAAAAGTTTCAAAATCATTTAGTGAGCAAAAAAATAAAACTCACCTCTTAATTTGCTGAAATTCACCGCATAAGTTTTATTTGGTGAGCGAAGAATAAAACTCACCACATACATGTAAATTTTACTTTGCAACCGAAGAATAAACTCAACACTTTTATTTGGTGAGCGAAAAATAAAACTCACCGCATAATTTTTTTTTGGTGAGCGAAAAATAAAACTCACTTCTTAAGTTTTATTTGGTGAGCAAAAACTAAAACTCACCGCATAAGTTTTATTGGGTGAGTGAAGAATAAAACTAACCCCATACATTTAAATTTTACTTTGCAACCAAAGAATAAAACTCATCACTTAAATTTTATTTGGTGTGCAAAAACTAAAACTCACCGCATTAGTTTTATTTGGTGAGTGAAAAATACAACTCACTCTTAAATTTTATTTTGTGAGCAAAAAATAAAACTCATCGCATAAGTTTTATTTGATGAGCGAAGAATAAAACTCACCACATACATACAACCGAAGCATAAAACTCATTACTTAAATTTTATTTGGTGAGCAAAAACTAAAACTCACCGCATAAGCTTTATTTGGTGAGCGAAAAATAAAACTCATCGAATTAGTTTTATTTGGTGAGCGAAGAATAAAACTCACCACATAAGTTTTATTCGGTGAGCGAAAAATAAAACTCATCACTTAAGTTTTATTTGGTGAGCAAAAAAAAACTTACCTCTTAAGTTTTATTTTGTGAGCAAACAATAAAACTTATCACATAAGTTTTATTTGGTGAAACTTATCACATAAGTTTTATTTGGTGAAACTTATCACATAAGTTTTATTTGGTGAGCGAAAAATAAAACTTACCTCATAAATCTTATTTGGTGAGCGAAAAAAAAACTCCCCACATAAGTTTTATTTGCTGAGCGAAAAATAAAATATACATTTAAAATTTACTTTGCGACCGAAGAATAAAACCCATCACATAAGTTTTATTTGGTGAGCTAAAGATAAAACTTACTACTTAAGTATTATTGCGAGTGAAACTAAAACTTACATAAGTTTTTTTTTGAACAAAGAATTAAAACTCACTTCAACAGTTATACTTTGTGAGCTAAAAAAAAAAATCAATACACAAATTTTACTTTCTAAGCGAAAAGAAAATTTTTTATTTATGAATAAGTTGTTTTTTGGTGAGTAAAAAATAAAACTCAAAGTATCAGTTTCACTTAGTGAGCGAAAAATAAAACTCACTACCCAAGTTTTATTTGCTAAACGGAAAAAGAAAACTCAATACTATTTATAATTGTTACTGGAAACGATACTGTGCTGTTTACCCTTAGCACAAAGGTTTTCCAACCAAAGCCTCATTTACAGCATTTATATTCCTCACAGAGCATAAGCACCCAAAGCGGCCGCAAAGAGAACTGGATCTGTCTACATTTAACAGTTCTTCAGAGACAAAATGTTGCTCTCTTTTAGTTGAAAAATAATATGATGGTGTCAGCTTCTATTTACTTTTTGTCGTTTGTTTATAAGTTATAGTTAATAAATTTTAAATTAAATTCAGCTGAGATTTACAATCTACTCATATGCATATAAAGTTTTCTTTTCCAAAATTCTGTTATATTTACTTACTTTTTGTTTTTATTGTGTGTTTTGTTTTTGTTAATACTCAAGAAAACTTTTCGCAAAAGTAGAAACAAAAAACAAAAATAAAAAATTATAATTATACAAAACTAAAATCAAAAAAAAAAAAAACAAAAAAGAAAAAAAAAATGAAGAAAATGCACATAATCAACAGACAACACCAAAACAATAGTAAACAAGCATGCATATATACATATATACATATTTATGTACAGTAGCAGTTCCTAGGGGGAGTGAGGTTGGGAATGAAACCCCTTTGCCCCCATACATTTTCCTCGTTTGGCATAAATAACAAAAAAGTTCCAAAAAACGAAAAAATGAAATCCCCTCTTCAGTAATATCTGGTTCCGCTAGTGTTTATGTATATCCTTGAAAGATAATGTCAATTTCAAAATCTCAAGCGTAAATAAAAATATTCAGCATCAGTTTTTTCTATCTTTAACACAAACTTGTTCATCTCACACTAAACTACTTTTTCAATTTAAATATTATTTACTCAGTAAGATGCACATTCCCAGCGGTATTGGATTAAAATACAAAAAAGAAAAACAAAGCTAAGTAAGAAAACTTTTTCATACATGCTTTCAGGCGTTCAAGCAAATACACATATAGTAAAATAAGTAAAAATGCACAACTTGTGAAAATATTCACTGTTGATGTTGTTGTTGTTGTTGTTGCTACTTTAATATAAGAACACAAACATGACATGATATTTATTGTCAGCAAAGTGTGAAGAAAAATGAAAGCAAAAAAGTTTTCTCAAAAAGAAAATAAAACTGTTTGCTGCTGATGCTGCTTCAATTTATAGTGTAACAAAGTATACTCCTAAATGTATGCAATGTAAATTGTATTTAAATGAATTTCTTTAGCTGTTGTACTGAAACTTATGTGAGTCCCTTTTTGATACTGCTTCGTCAGCTTTTTCTTTCTCTTTATATGTATTTTATAAGGTTTGAATAAACTTTAAGGATCTTTTGCTTAACATAGACAGACGACACATGTGAACAAGAAGGAAATTCATATGTATGTATGTATGTATGTATGTGTGAAAGTGCTTGAGCAGGGTCTATGTGTATGTGTGGGTGTGTGTTTACGTAAATGTCACTAACACTTTTGGTGTTAATTGAGTTAAAATGTCGTTGCTGCTGTGTTGTATTATTATTAAATATTAATTTTCACTTCATTGACTGTCATAAAAACGAAGGAAGCTGTCCTTGTCTTTGCTGTACTTAGTGCTCTTGTAATTACTGCTTGCTGTTGTCGCCAACACTTTGGTAGGAATTCTTTCAAAGAAGCTTGTAAATATTTGCACTTTGTAAGTAGTTGTCAATAATTCAATAAATAAAAAAAAAAAGATCTTTTTTTTTCTCTTAATAAAACTTTAAGTGGATGTAAAAGTTTGCGCAAATAGCTCAAAATGTCAATTTTGTACTTAACAATATTTAAGTGAAAAAAAAAAAAAATTGAGAAAACGAAATTGCAATTGCAATTGAAGTTTAAATTGCCAATGGTGGCAAAACAAAAAAAAGACATTGCACAAGCTTGAAGTAGCATATGTTTAAAAAGAAAAGAAGAAGAAGCTTATAAAAACACAACACACAGGAAGCTGCAGCAAATATAAACTACTACTTTGAAAAGCATTCAACAATGTTGTCGTCGAATGTCAACAACGTTTGCATGCACATACGTAGAGTAGCAAATATTTTCTCTGACATTATTGCGCAAATATATGCAAAATGGAAAAAATGCACAAAAAATACAAATAAACAAATCGCTGTTGAGTGTGTGTTTGCGCTTTGCTTGAAAAAAAAAAAGAAAAAAAATATTTAAATGGCTTTTTCGCAGGAAATGTAAATAGCTTAAAAAATCTGGCTGAAATTTTTTAGTTTTTTCTAAATGAAGAAGGAATTCACATATTTGCATAATATTTTGAGCTTTCGAAAAACTGAAATGACATGTGCATAAATGCAAATGTCATTTCCGTTTCGAAAGAAAAATATTTGGATTGTACCATAAATGGTCATCTATGTAATATAGAGCAGCGTAAGCTAACAAGTAGTACTAGGGAACAAGAGCATAAGCCGCATTTCCATTTCCAGATAATGTTCGATAATTGGTTATGATAGAATTTTTAGAGAAGACCTCCAACAGATGTGAGCAAAAAATTTCTAAAAATGTTTGTTTTTTTCTTTCGCTCTCTCTCTCTATCTCTTGCTAGACAGATATGAGGGTTGGAAATGAAAAGCATTGGATTTTCATAAACCTCAACCCATATGATCTTTGCAGGGCCGGAGCCAGGATTTGAAAAACTGTTCAATAGATTTTATTTTGACTTTTTTTTCATCCACTGGCAATTAATATAAAAAATAGAAAAAAAGTTGTCACATTTTTTGGGGGGGGGGGGGGGGGTGGGGGTGGGTCAGAACCCCCAAAACCTCCCCCCTAAATACGGCCTTGGGTCTTTGTACTCTCTCTAACTCTCTCTTTTTCTTGTCTCACTTGAAGTAATCTCTTTTTTATGGAATGTTATTCAATAGCAAATACAAAAACCAAAGTGCGTAAGTGGGTGAAATTAGCATTCGTTTTGAAGAATTTGTTTTTTTTTATTGGTTTTAGAAAAAAAAAAATATACAAAAGGCCCTGGAACCTCAAAGTTTTGTAGTCTAGCTTACTGCCTCTAATCCCCTATGGTAAGTTGATACAGTAATGCCGACGCACACGGCTTATTTACACAGAAAAAAGAACATTCATGTCATTTTATATGTGTGGGCTGCTTTCACTGCTATAAACAGATAGAGAGCTACAAACTGCATTTCTCCAAAAAAAAAATATAACTGAACACAATATGATAAACTTTTTTTTGTTAACCCTAAAAGTATGCAATCATGCTGAAAAATGGCTAAAAGTGTAAAAAGTCAAAAGTTACATTCAATAATAACACTTTTATTCCAAAATTAAAGGATGCCAATAAAAATTTATTAACTTTCTGTAAAGGCCAATATTAATATAACTATATAAAATAAATTTCTCCATTCTCCCATTATAGCTTGCCAAATATGACGAAAATTGTAATTTTAAGCTTAGTTAATGGCGAAACCTAAATAGGCTGATTAAAACTGACTTTAGATTTAAGTTTAGCGACCTAAAATTTTATAATCACGCGAAATTTTACTAAATTCAGAATACTCCTTTTAATTTTGGCCCCTTTGTTGTATGGGACCAAATGACTTTGTAGCGGTTCAACGACAAATTTCCTCGACAGTAAATGCTTTCGTGTAATCAACGACTTGATTTGCAATAACGTTGGCAGTAGCAAACTGACTCCAACTAAATTTTTCAATTAATATTTTTAAAAAATATAAAAAATAGATGTACAATTTTTTATATTCTAATAAACTAAGATTTGAATAATATTGAAGAAAGTGCGATATCATGTTACCATGTCTATTCAATAGCTTTCAGCAAAATGCATAGGTTTCAAGTTTAACCCTCTAGTTCCCAAATTTTGGATTGACCCAAAAAAAATTGGAATTGGTTAAAGCAAAAAAAACAAAAAAAAAAAAAAAAATTGATATGTGTGATTTTATGAGGTCAGAAAGGTTGAATACCTAAAATTATTTATTCTTGAATGAGATTTTTATCAATTTGTTTTAAGAAATTAAATATTTTATATAAAAAATTCGAATGACGGGAATTGGAAGTAGTTTCTTTTAATCTTAACTCAAATCTAATCAAAATTATTAATTTTCTTATTTTCACAAATTTTTTATCATCTGTGATACGTATCCCAACTCATAGAAAGCTTGGGAAATTTACTAAACGATATGATATTTGGTATAGGCCGTCTAGAGACGGGCTTAGGAACTAGAGGGTTAACAGTTCTAACCGTGTCGCTCTCGTGCTCAATGCGTTTAAACTATGTGATTAGATTTTGAATACGGCGGGCAGCCAAACAAAGAAAGTCCAATGCATTTGTTTAAATTAAAAATGGGAATATATGTACATATCATCGTTCATATGTTTTATTAAATCTCACTAGCGCCATCTTTAGTGGAAATATAAAGCCGCTAAATTTGTTTTGAAGAGTTGATTGAAATCATATTTCCAGAATATATTTTCTTAAGCGGGAGGATGGATCATAGCTATTCATAATGGCTTTTAGTAAAGTGGGCGTGGCACCTCCCAAACAATCCTAATAGTATTTTGAGTATATCTCAAGAACCATTTATAGCACAGTACAGAAATTTGGTACAATAACGAGAATTGACAATGCCATGCTTCAACAAAAATATGGGTGGGATTGACAAAGGGGGTGTGGCACCTTCCATATAACCTAAATTTCCATTATGAGATACATATCATAGGAGCCATTTATGGTACGATATTAAAATTTAGATTCTTTCAGTTTGTTAAATTAGTGGGACCATGCTCCTTTTTCATTTTCTACTACTATTTTCTATTAATTTTAGCTTTCTTTTTTTCTACAATTTTTTCTTATTTTCTACTACTTTTTCAAACAATATTTTCTACTACTATTTTACTACTTTTTTAATACATTTTTTCTACAACTTTTTTTTTTATTTTGTACCGCTACTTTCTACTATTTCTACTACCATTTTCTATTAGCCTTCTTTTTTGCCACAATTTTTCATTATTTTCTTCTACTTTTTCAACAAATATTTTCTACTACTATTTTACTACTTTTTCTACTACTTTTTTAATAAATTTTTTTAAAATTTTTTTTTTATTTTGTACCACTACTTTCTACTATTTTTTATTACTATTTTTTACTACATTTTACAATTTTTTCTACTACTATTTTTTATTATTAGGTCTATCACTCTTTCTACTCCATTTTTGCTATTTTTGTTTAACTATTTTTCTACTACTTTTTTGCTACTTTTTTACAACAATTTTTAATAGTATTTTCTATTTTTTTTCCAATTTTTTTTTCTGCTACTATTTTCTTCTACTTTTTTAATGCTATTTTCTACTACTTTTTCTATTCCTTTTTCTACTACTTTATGAAATATCTTAAGACCCTGCTTTGCTATCTTAAAATCCGTTAGGTGGCGCTGTTACAAATGCTATATTTATAATAAATATCAAATTGGTTCAAATTTTTAAATAATTTTTGGGCTAGATATAATTTTAAGAATGGTCTTCGATATGAATATAGAGCCTCCTGAAATATTTTTTCTATAATTCAGCTGATTCAAATTTTACTAAAAAATTCTGTTATTTCTTTCTAACTGTTGAACTGATGACCCCGTTAGCATCAACTGAGTAAACAGTAGATTATGTTAGCTGTTACTGCTTATGAAGGAATATTTGCAGTAAAAACATTAGGTCGATCATACACTGTTCATCCAAAACATCGTGAGTGCTTTTATTTACGATTAATATTTATAAATGTGAGTGGACCGCCGTTATATGAATATTTAAGAACAGTTAATGGTCAATTATGCACCACAAATCAAGACGATTGCCGAGAACTGCAATTGCTTGAAGATGACAACCATTGGGATACAACACTGGCTGATGCGGCACTTAGTTCTTCTCTACATCTTTTTCATTTATAATGATTCTCTGTTTTCAATCTACAGTCCTGCAAGTTAAATTCTTTTAAAAATATCAAATTTCATGCCTTATTTTTAAATCAAGGATTCTTTTTCTAAATTCAATGCACGAACTTTAAACTTGAATTGTCATTAACAATTCTCAATTTTAAACATCAAGAACTTCAATCTTCTTCATTCCCTAAAAAATAAAATTCACCGAAAAGGCATAAAACACTATAATATTTTTGCCTCTTTTAGTAGAATAAAGCAGAGTATAAACTATACAACATATACGATAAAACATGTTGTTGGATGCAAGTTGTACTGTGCATGGATACAACATGAGTGAAAGCTTTTACTGAGGTTCGCTTCATACCAAACGTGCACATATGTTCCACCATTTTCGTCATTTCATTCCCTATCATGAAGTGATTTCATTATTTCGGTGTATACCATCGATTCTTTACTTTTACACCTACTTAACGCACGTAAAATAGCATCACTTACAAAAAACAAAAGATGGAGGTAATATTAATAAAGTAAATGTCATGACAACGTACCACAATGCGCATATATATATATTGCTTCAAGCTGTATACTTGACAAAAACCACATACCATATATACATATGTAAAGCGCAACAATGCCAATGTTGCACTAAAATAAAAATTTTAAAATATGGCTACATTAAAAGTAAAACAGAAAATATATAACAAAAACAAAAAAAAAAAAAAAATGTATGTAAATGTGGCATTGCGAAAAATATATATGCTGCAACAGCATAAAAACAGATTTTAAGAAAAAAACTTAAGGAAAAGGATATAAGAAAAACTATACAGCATTGAATACGAATACAATGAAAACTGAAAAAATAGTAAAATATATATATATATGTATATATATGAATAAAAGAAAGGAAGCACAAAAACTTAGCAACACAGCAGTAAAAAGCCACAGGTTGTTACCAAAATGCATTAATAGCAACAATAGAAACAACAATAGATTTTAGATACACAAGGATAAAAAGAAGCAAAAAGAAAGGGGAAAAAAACGCATAATATGACGACAAGTTATTGCAGCTTTAGCGCACACACAACACCGAAGTAGAAAAAGCGTGAGTGTGCGTTATTCTTTTTATTTAATACCAACAGTCAAGAGGAGTTGGAAACAAAACATTGCATATAAAAGTTGCCAGTATTTTTGTATATTTTTTTTCAGCTATTTCCCGCATCATTGCGGAAACGCAACAATATCAGAAAGTATAAAGCACACGGAGAAGCTTTAATGACGGAAATAGATATTCTTTGTGAAATTGGGAAAGAAGCGCGCGTTCGCTCGCTTGTTCATATATCAGCTTAAGGATATCAACAATATGGTAGTACCTACCCTAACATAAACGTATGTATGTATGGATGTGTGTTGGCAAGCAGACATATAAAAAAAAACAATGGCAAGCTGGCAGTCAGACAGGCAGACAGACAACCATTGCCGCTATGGTGTAAAACGCATTTATATACATATATACATACAATTTATATCCACATACGTCTTGTTGTTATTTATTTGTATGTGTGGGTGTAAATATCTGTGTATTTTTGTGCGCTCGTATGAGTGTGTGTAACACAAAGCGTCTCAAATTTAATTGTGTGGGTTTAAACACATTTGTCAAAAGGGATTTGTGATGTGTGGTTGAGAAAAAAAAAGAGAAAGAATTTTATGGATTTTATTGTTACCGGAAACGTATTAAACACACACACACATTCATTCACTTCACATACATATACTTACATATCGTCGCCTGAATATTGATTTGCCGTATAGGCATAGGATTACTTATACACATACGCCAAATCAATTTTCTGGCGACTATATGTATGTATACTTACGAGTGAGGGTATATATGTATATGAAATTATGTTGTTATCTTCGCTTATAGCTTTTTCAGCTATTTGTATGAAAACATTGTTTAAAAAAAATTTCTATTTATTATAATTGAAGAGTATTTGAAAGTGTCATTTTGCTAAATCAGTTCTTTGAATGTTTATATAAGACCTACAAAAAAAAAAGGTCTACGACAGAATCAACCTCTATGGGAGCAGTTTCATAACAAAAAGCGCGTCTTTTTTCGAAACAAAATGATTGAGTTAATGTTTCATTGAGCAATGCGTCGAACGTAGAAATAAGTTAGATCCTGTTTTGTTGGAATGTCGATTGAGATCATAAACTAATTATAATTTTTACCAGCTGCTTTTTATCTAATATAATGACCAATACTGGTGGGAGTTAGAGGGTTAAAATACTCCAAGGAAATTGTTTTTGGAAAATTTTTATATAGGTTACCCAAGACAAGTACGACGTTAAATAAAATTATGAAAATATGATTTTTCTTATTATTTCATTCGATTTTTGCCCAAAAAATCAAAATTTCAAACCACTGTAAGAAAAAATTGTGACGTAGAGGAGCAAAAAGGGATTGGGGCTTTTGTTACGGAGGTCAAATACTATTGTTTGCGATTGGTTTGGTTTTGTCCTGAGATATTGACACTGTTTTTCACCCTTTTAAGTTAAAAAAATTAAAAATAATTTCCATTTTTCAGATTCCCTTAAGCCAGTAATGCCTAGCGGTGCCATATGGAACCCTATCGCTGAGCTGTTCCCAAACCAGATTCAAAAACAATTTTTTTCATATTTCACAGTTTTTTTTCTTGATCTATCTACTTTGGTTTCCGCTCGTCTTTAATGGGTTAAGAAAGCAATGCACTACAATGTGAGAAAGTAGCTTAGCAATTTTTCTTCAATTACTACCAAAACAAAAGAACAATAATAAAAATATAATGTGTACTCAAGTGCTCAAACACTATATGCACTTAAATATATAGGTAAAAAAATTTTTTAAATTATTTTTTTTTCTATTAAAAAAAAAAATTAATAGATTTTTAGTTTAATTTTATTTAATCTCACAAAAATGTTTTCAAGGACGAACAGAGAAATCATTTCCGAGAAATTTGACAAAGCTATTAACACAAAATAACAATACAATATAATCAAAACTTCACGCACATACACTAACATATGTTTGTATTTTATACACATACATATGTGTATGAGTGTGTGTGGATGACATGAACCAAAAAAACAGGGAATTTTCAGGATTGTATTACCAAAGGGCGCTATTAGTGAAATTGAATGAAATGAACCAAAAATACAAAGGCATAAAACAACAACAACAAAACGTATAATAATAACTGACGATGGTTGGTGGTTAGCACACACACTTATACACTTTACCAATATTACCAATTGGGATTAGCGGAAATTTGCAACGAGACAAAAAATACAACAACAAGGAAACCAAAACCAACAAAAAAAAAAAACACACACATAACATAAATGACAACGCACTTACACAAACATACATAATAATAATAATATGCTCGTGAGCACACCACAGGGATTGAGACACACATACACATACATATGTGCTTCCACAAATTTTCGACTTTTCAGTTTAATACACCGAGTTATGTGTAAATGATGGCAAGCAGGTAGTAGGTAGGGAGCGTGCAGCAGTACATGTATATAAAAAAAATCATAAGCAACATTTATTTTTAAAGACATTTTGTTAGTCGTTTTTGTTGTTGTTGTTGTTGTTGTTGTTGTTTGGCATTAAAAACTTTTACGTTATGTTCAATTTGCTGTTAAATTTTATGTTTGCAAAAAAAAAAAAAAAATGGAAGCAGTTTGGTAAATTAACATTTTGTTGTTGTTATTAAATGTTGTAAATATATAAGCGAAGCTTCATTTGAGCATAAAACTTCTAAATAATTTAAGCTTGACATAGAAACGTGAAAAAGAGAGCGAGAGAGAAAGAGAAAAAAATCATTGTTATATATATACTCTCAACTATTAAATTTATTAGATTAGGTAAATATTTTTTGAGTGAGCCGAAGGACATGAGTTGTACTCTCAACTCTATTTTGTAACGCGAGATAAGGTTTGAAAAAATCAGCTGGTTAAAATAATATTTGATTTAAATTTAGACACAATTAAATTGAGTTGGTGAAACAAAATATTTCTGAAGCAATCTGAGGCTAGTCCATTACCGTATACAACATTCCAGTTGGGGGAAGGAAGAGAATTAGATTAAGACACTCAATTCTCATTTAAAAATAATTAAAAGTAATAATCTAAAAGGGGAAAGGAATAAACTAAATCTTTGAATACAACTTTTATTACTCATTATTACAGATCTATATTTTATCTGAAACTTATAGTGAAGCTTATTTCTTTGTTGCTTACTGCTAATGTGAAAAAGAATCTATTAAGGGGGATTAATCGACCGTGGGTCACACATACAGAGAGTGTGGCACAATACAATACAGCGGCTGTGTTCAGATGGCTTTTTTTTCGTTTGCAGTTTCTAATCATCGAAAATTGTCATTTTCAGTGTCATGATTAACTGCCACGCTAGTCTAGTAGAACCGTGCTGGACTCTTGTCTTTAAGGTCCCGGATTCGATTCCCGACTAGGAAATGGTTTCTTATCTATCTTTCTTCCTTTTTTCATAATCAACACAATGATTTGCAGTAACAAGATTATCCCCTGTGTGATGATGGAGCATTAAAAAAAATTAAAATGAGTCCCTTCTGCACTCGTCAATGTTTTAAGCATTGTTGTTTACTTCATTATAAAATCAAAATTTTTTTTATGTTCCACTATTCCATTGATATGTGACTATATTCCATAACCGTTTTTGATACAGAAATTATGTGTTGCATACTTTTAGGCTTAAAGTAAAATATTTAATGAAACACACACATAAATTCATAGATACAATGAAACCCCACACGACACCGACGTGACATTTGATTTTAATTTCTATCAATCCACTTCACTATAAATTTTCCTACTGCCTCGAAAAAAGATGTCAAAAACTGTGTCGTAAAGAATGTAATTTAAAGTAAATTAAACTCAGTGAAATAGATTATGCACTCAATTTAAGAGAGAAAAAAATCTTATAAAAGAAAGAAAAAGAGAGTACGGCACTGTGGTGAATCTACCTTTATGAATAGCTGATTGGCAATTTCCTAATGATTATTCTTAAGTTAAAAGGGCTCGGCATTACTTTATTGCCTTCTTGCGATATAAATGTAATATTAGAGTGGCTCTTAAAACTGAAATTGAGAACTAAATTGAACGCACCCCTAGAAAGATGGCAATGGCCAAAAAACGAATACCCCGAAGTTTCACAAAAATCGGATAAGATTTGAAGTTCATAAAATGGGTTTTCAGTACAAAATATTATTTTTGTTTTTATTATACTGTACGGCAGTCGGCTAGGGAATTGATGAAACAAAGTTTTTCTGAAAGCTTGGGTTGTATAACGAATTTCTCGATTTTCCCAGGTTGGCGATTTTAAGCGATTGTTTTCATTTTGAAGTTGCTGCTTTAGTCTATGGTCGCATTGGAGTAGTATTATTTAATGCAAATATTTTTACCATCAAAAGGTCTTTCTGGGGGTTTTTGGGTACGAAAAATCTGAATCTCCAATTTATTTTTACCAACAGCGGCCGCTAGGTTGTGCTTTGGTGCAATAACCATGAAAAATTCTATATTTTTAGAATTTTAAAGTCTTTTCACCTTTTTATAATGTTCTTAAATTCATGAACTGTGATCATAATGGCTGTGCCATTTATTAAGCAGGAGGAGAGGTTTATTTAAATCACTCCTCCGTTCTCCTCTGGTCCGATAGTGCTTAATCGCCTTTTCGTTATATCTTTCTATTTTATAATGAAATTCCAAAATTTGCAGTTAAAGATTTTGTATTTAAAATTTTATCAAAAATATGGAAAACTTTAAAGCATTTTAAATTTATACTAAATACATATATAAAATAAATTTTCTCTTTTATGGTCACATATAAATAGCATTTAATTTACTTAGACTTTATATGTAGTGTATATGTTGCAATGTCATTTCATATGACCAAACAAATTTTTCCTTACTTTAGTAACGAATTTGTCAGCATGCCAAAAAATTTTATGTCCCCAAAAAAGAAAATTGCAGCAAGTCTAAAGTTGTTCTATTTTTTTACATTACCTAAATTGGTTGCTATAAACTCATGTTCACACACACAAACACATATACTACGACGTACTCAATACATAGTCATATAAATATTGCTTCTTGTCAAATTTATGTTGTAACGTAAATGTGGGTAATTCGGATCGATTTTGTTTTGCCAATAACTTTTCTTTGGTATTTTTTAAGATTACGTCCTTTTTTCGAAACGAATGAGAATTATTTCTCCTTTCTAATGGTATACAACACTTTGAGTTTTAGTCAAAAATTTTGCATTTTAAAATCAAAAAAATATTTTTTTTTATTAAAATATTAATTAAAATTAGTAGCGTTTCCTAGAGTTACACCAATTTTGAAACTAACTAGTAATTTTTAGTCAAATTCAATATGAAACATATTTTTAAAAACTAGTTTGTGTTAAATGATTAATATTTTTTCTATTCCAGACTACATTTAAATTTTTATTATGTCAATATACTTATAAATTTTAATTCAGAAATTACTTAGAATGATTCAAAAAAATGATTTTTTTATATATTTCGTTGTGCATCAGCTCATGGGCATGGCCACAGACTACCGGATCCAGAGATTTACTTTAAGGGGGTTAACATTTGTGCATACCTTTTAAATTTTTTTTTATTTGTGGTGATCAAATATATGAAATTCTTAACAGTAAAGAAGGGGGAAGTTAGGGAGGCGTTGGGGAGGCGGAGAAGTTGAGGAGGGGGCAGGTTAGGGTGGAGTTGGAGGAAGGTTAGGGGGGAATCGGGGTCAAGGTCAAGGGTATTTAACCCCAAATCCTTTCCCCTTTCCTACCCCCCTTAGATACGCTATTGATTCTACGTAAGATTGCACAATCCCATACTTTTGTTTTTAATATATTCGCATCTATCGCCCAGCCACAGCCTCTACCCCTAATTTTGATACGTCCATGAGTAGGCCCATAATTGAGAATTAGTTCGGTGTGGAATAAGTAAGTCTCCACACAAAATTTTATTAATTTAGCTCGGTATGATATTCGAAGATATTGAATTTTTGCGAAAATGCCACGCCCACTTTGATAAAAGGTCGAATTTTATAGCCCACAACTTGACATACACACAAATGCAACTCTACACCGAATTTCACTAAGATCGGACAAACGGTATATGATTGCATGAGGAAAATACATGGATTTAGACAATAATTTGTATGTATGTGTGTGTATGTATTTACGCATAGATACATACATTTTTTTTTTAAATATATATTTTCCCTAAACATCAAATTTATCTTTTGCATCTAAATGAACCTCAAATTAAATACAATTTGCTTTAAATTTTGCTGATCCGAATTACATACATCATCGATCCGAATTACATGCAATCCATTTTTTTCGAAATGATGTCACTTAAGTTAAGTTATTAAAAAAAGTTATGTTTTCTTTTTTTTTTTTTTGGTAGTTAACAACTTTGAAAGAGGAAGTAATATGCTTTAATTTTGTGTTAAAACATTTTTTTTCATAAATCTGTAATCCTTATTTTTAGCACTCAAAGTTTCCCTTGCAAAAATCGATCCGAATTACCCTCACTTGCGTTATGCGCTTATTTTGTGTCCAATTCAAATATACATATACTGAAAGAAATTAGCTACTAAATTTAGCTTACAATGTTTTGCAGAGAGAGAGAGAAAGAACACAAATACATTCGGTTCATGTTGTTATAGTTGAATCCAAAGAAACTTTAGTATTCAATCGATGTAATAATGGTCCTTGAGACTGAGTGCTGTGGTTTAGTCCAGCTCATCCTCAAATCTAATAAAACGTTTGTCACTGATGTCAAACCTTGTACTTTGTCAGTCTCTAGTCACACTCTAGCCTGGAGATTTACTGCGCATGCTTTAAAATATTGTATATAGGCCCCTTTCTATACGTGACTACGTGAGTCTTAAATGGATTTCTATTATATTTCTGTTAGACTTAGAATATGCTAAAATAATTCCTCGATTTATTCAGTCTTAACTCTAAAGAGATGCACATCACTTCTTACCTTATGTGTAAAATTTACTTGTTCTCGAAAAAGAGTATTTGAAATAATTTTTCTGTATCTGAAGTCTCAATTGATTTTACTTATTCTAAATTCTTTGCAATCCTTTTGAACTCACCTGGTGTTTACAATAATCCAGATTTGTTAAAGTAAAACCTTCTCTTTTATGTTACACATCAATTTGCCCTTAATTATATTTGGTTGATTTTAAATTTGCTTTATTATTTAAAGCACCTCTTGTCAAAAATATGTGAACTATGGGTCTGATGATATTTTTGATGCTCTCATATTAATGCAATCATATTCTTCAATCAAAAGTTTATGTATGCAAGTGTACGTGTGTTGTTCAATTCCCAATTGTGTCAAGTATGCCGCCACCATCAGTTTTACATATGGTATGCATGCATATAAGGAGTGAGATCGAAAAAATCTTAACATATATAAAATTCAATAATTCTTAAACGGTTGATCTTAGAGTTTTGATTTTTTTGATTTTTTTATTTAATTGATAATATTTTACAAATTACAGAAAAATGTAACTTTTATAGCTCTAACCGCTATTTATGAACTCGTGGACCTTTTTTGGTAAGCCTTCCATTAGAGATTTGATAGTTGTTTCAGACACCTTTTTGGAACAGTTTGCCCATCTTCGATATTTTGGGACACCTTTGTGCTCTTTAAGTTTCTTTTCACAAGAGCCCAATATCTCTCTACTGGTCTTAGCTCCGGACAATTTGAAGGATTGGCCTCTCTTGGTACAAAAACTATGTTATTACTTTGGTACCACTCCAGAGCTTTCTTGCCGTAGTGACATGATGCTAAATCGGGCCAAAAATATGTGGACACATTGTGCTCTCTTATGAAAGGAAGAAATATTTTTTTCAAACATTCTTTGAAGTATATTTTGGTATTTGTAGAGCCCACTGTAACAAATGACTTGCTTCTTTTGTCTCAACCAGGAATTTCTTATGAAATTTTATCTGCTTTTGGATTCTTAATTGTTTTTCGACATTTCCTCGAGCATCAGCAACATAAAAATTTTGACCCGGAAGCTGCGTAAAATCTGCCAGTACATACGTTTCGTCGTCCATTATACAACATGAATGCCAAATTTTTGTATGAAATTTCGATTTTAATTTCCGAGCCCTATTTTTGGTGTCTAAATTTTTTGCAGCATTCCTGTCTGGAACTTTTCGGACTTTGTATGTTTTCAAACCTGCATTGGTTTTATCTTTTCGCACCAAATAGTCAGAGATTTGGGCTAACTGGGCAGCTTTTCTACCAGATGTGTTTCGAGATCTTTTCAATATGCTTTCTATTTTCTTGGCTTTCCCAATATCAATTGGTCATTGTTTGGTCAAATTCTCCTGAAACTGTTTAATGACATTGGAAACAGTTTGACGGCAGACCTTCAATTCTTTGGCCAATTTTTTGTAGGACCAATTTTGATTTTTTTGAAAATTTTGAATAATTTTAAGACGTACTTCTTTTTCTTCACTAATTTTGATGAAACTCACAATAAATCAACATGTTTGTCATTAAAAATAACAACTGACATATTTTTCAAAGATAACTAGATCAAAGAAATTTTTTAAATTTACAGCCAAAACAAAAAAATTATTAGGTAAAACGTGTGTTAAAATTTTTTAAAAGATAACTAGATCAAAGAAATTTTTTAAATTTACACCCAAAAAAAAAATATATTAGGTAAAACGTGTGTTAAAATTTTTTCAATCTCACTCCTTATGTATGAGTGTACAATATGTGTGCAAACAAATAAAAATCATTTTCGGCTTAAAAATTATTGTTTTTCAGAAAAAATTTTTGATTTTCCATTCATTGTTTCAAGCATAAAGCTTGAAAGCACAATAACATGATGTTGAGCAGTTGAAGTACTAATGTCTCCCTCTCCCTCTCTCGCTTTGTATTTTTTTCTCTTTGCTATTCTCTCCGCCTATTATTAAGTATAGGAGCAAATTGTAATCCCATTATTGGCACATTGCAGTGCAATGAAATTGTCAATATTATATGTATATTGACTTTGTTGATTTCAATTGCTAGCTACTGTTGAAATGCTAATGTTGTTGGGATTTTTCGTGTTGTTGTTGCTGTCTGCATTGGTAAAATTTGTTTAACTTGACAAAATGTGAAATAAATTTGTATTATTTTTTTCTGGCACATACACAAAATAAGTGTGTTCGTGTGTATTTTCTCTTCCTCACTCTCTTATTGGCATAATAAAGTATTGTTTAAACAAACATACACACACACATACATGCATTCATCAGAAATATTCTTGTACGTATATTTATAGAGAATAAAACAACTGAAATGAATAAAAATTGTTGCAATTGACTACTGTTTGATTTTATGCTTGTTTGTTTCTGTTCGATTGCTTGCTTGTTTTTGTTTTTTTTTTTCTGTATTTCCTTCGTATTTTTGTACTCAATCGAACCAATTTTTCCAAATACAAATATACATGCATAAATGTATACACACATACATAGATATATTTGTATATGTAGGTATTCTATATCATTCAATTGACTTCAAGCGAATCAATTTACTTGAGCAATTTACAAATTGACATAATGCAATAAAATTTTCATAAATTGTATATTAAAAGTCAATGTTGACCCCAATTTCTTTTTTGCTTTTAATTTCTTTTTATTTTTTGTTGTTGTTGTTATGTTTTCTCATACAAAAATCAATGGAATTTTTATTCATTATTTATTTTTGAATTTTTTTTTCTAAATTTAAACTTATGTTTGTACATTAGAGTGCCCCTTATTTTTCTAAGTTGTTGTTTTTTTTTTTTTTTTTTTTTTGAATGCAAGTTCTAATTTCGTTTATTCTAATATAAAACAATTGCAGAATAAGTTTTATGTCATTTGGAGTTCATTAACCTATGCCGAGTTGCAAAGCCATTGACCTATTTCGATGTAATTCAGAATAGGATAAACTTATTTTGAGAGTGTTTTTTGTTAGTAAAAACAAACCCACACCCAGAAAAATACTTACCTCGTTTGAACAAAAACGGCTATCAAATTGAGGAAAAATGGGAATGATTTGGCCCCATAGAAACGGTTTCCTCATTTAGATATACAAAATTTCTTTGAATTGAGGAAATATTTTTTCTTTATTTTAGAGAAAATTTTCTTTGAAAGAAGGAAGTTTTCTATAAATTAAAAAAAAATGTCTTCAATTTGTAAAAATTGCGTTTTTCAAATGAATAATATTTTATTTCAATATGAGAAATTGTATATAATTTAGGTAAAATTTTTCTCAGTTTGAGGAATAAGCAATACCTTTTTAGAAAAAAAATCCTAAATTTATGGAATATTTTCTATATTTTAATTAAAAGGCATAGAAATCATATTTTTTTTTACTGGTATTCATTTATTATTTCATTTTTAATAAGTATTAAGGTTTACATTCATACGTATTTTTACAAGCACTACAGGCGTCGTCGCCTTTAAATGATCAAAAGATCCTTATGGTCATCGAAGAATTATAAAGTGAAGTTTATTGAAATTTATTTCTTTCGAATATATTTTGTTTTTTTTCACGATATATATAAATTTTTTTCATAAATTATATCAACAGCCACAAACACAACCGCTTCGCTTGAAATAGAGACGCCGACTAAAACATTCAAAATAAAAGCAAAGCGTACGCGATTGTCTGCTAAGGCCAAAAGAGTAAAGCTAGTTTTTTGTGTATACCAAAATTTTGTATGGAGAAAATTTTTTGATATATTCGTCTCTTTCTTACATTTTCTATGCAACTACATTTTTAAAAATGAAGAAATAACTTACTTCAAATTGAACACCATGGTTGCATGAAAGGAGCATATTTTTCTTCATTTTGGGGAAAATTTACATAAACGAGAGAAATTTTCGTGGATTCAAATTGAGGAAACTTTTTCTTTGTTTTAGAGATGGGTATTTTTCTGGGTGCATGCATTAAAAAAAAGTAACTACCAAAAATAAAGCGCACTTTTTTTAAGCATAGGTTATAAATTTGTTTTTTCTAGTATAAAAAAATTACAAAATAAATTTTAGTTCATTTATTCCATTCATAGTTCCTGTATTTTATCTGGTAGCAACTAAAATTACAAAAAATATTTTTAAAAATTTTGCACTTTTACCTTTCAAAATCTATATTTACAAAGATACTCCAATGCTTTCATTATACTTTCATTATTAGAAGAAAAAAAAAATAACCTAGCAAAATAAAGAACGCTCTAATGTACATAGCTAGAATTAAATAAGTAAATATTGTATTTATTCAAAATAAAGATGCCTGCCTTACATATTATATTTTCATGGAAAATCTTTAATTTTTCTTTTTTTGTCACATTTCCTAGAAATTGTTGACATTTAAGTTGGTCAAAAAGATATTTTTTTTTTAGGATTTTAATTGCTTGCTTCCAAGAATAAGTAATTCAATATTTTTATTGTATAAGATTTATGCAGTTTTTTGTATTTAAAATTTGTAAATGTTTGACATTCAAAAGTTATACAAAGAGCAGGTTGTAGTAGGTAGCAAATCAATACAATCTACACTCACAAAAAAATCATATGGAATCAATATGAAAATCTTATTTTTTCTATAGGATTTGCTCAATGGTATTTTCCCATAATTTTTAATAGTTTTTAGAGTATAATTTTTGATGTTATATAGCCATATTATAGTGTATCCTATTGATTTCATTCTAATATAATTGACTTTCGAATTTCTTTTTTCTTTTCTTTTTCTTTTTTTTCTAATATAATTCACTTTCGAATTATACACTCTTTCTTGCTTAATTAACTCTTTAGGGTTAAGCAGGTTAAAAACTGTCCCATCTTTTGCTTGACTTTTTATGCATGGTGGGATATATTTTAACCCACTTCGAAAATTTTAAATAACTTATAGTCATACAGTTTAATATTTTATTTTTAAAATTCTGTGCTACTTGGGTTTTTTTTTTTAAAATCGTGTGCCTCAAAGAGTTAAAAAAACAGCTGGAAACATTGTAAGAGTAAAAGAAACAAAATTCATTGAAAGTAAGTTTGCTTATGTGACTCAGTTGCTAAGCGCGTTGTTCGATAATCACGTTCTGGGCTTTCAGCTATGGGCTTGAGCCTAGAGAAACTGTGCAAAACAACAACTCCAATTGAGATTAGAGAATAGATTTAAAAAATCATAATAGTGGCCCTCATGAACATTGCGTATATCAGCTGTTTTCATTTTCCATACAAAAAAAGTTTTGCGAAATACTCACAAACTTATGAGCCAATTCCAGTGTGCAAATCTCGTATATAGTTGAGCATTGGCAGCATTAAAAAAAAATCGTATATAGTTAATTTTTAATTTTCAATAGAAATAAAAGCTTTAGAAAATATAAAGAGGAAGAGTGCAAACGCTTCAACAACAACGGCCACGTGAAAAATCGCATTTTTGTTGCACTCTAACAAAACCAGTATGAAATGAAGTTATGCAGTTGTTAATCGGCTACATACAATCAAGCAGAGAGTCGACTTCTCGCAGTTTTATCGCATGTGCTTTAGTGAGAGAGTCGATATAGAAGTTTCCGCTTGATTGCATATAATTGAATTTTCCTTTCATGTGTTATATACGTGTACTAAGTCGTGCTTGCGCCGATAAGTGTAGAGAGTATCAACAGAGGAAAAGCAACAACAAAATAGAGAACAAAGGACTGCAAAAACTTAAGCAGAATGTTTTATAAATCTTTTCTAACAATTTTCTAATAAACAACATAGTTGCACTTCTACTGTGACTGCTAGCAGACATATAATATTTGTTTTTCTAATAGATGCAAGTGAGATAAATATATATTTAGTAGTAGCGTAAATGATGTGTGTAAGAAAGGGATACAAAAGAGAGTGCTGCTCATGTTCATAATCGTGTCCTCATTTAACCAGTTTAACTGGGTATCTATATATTTCTCTCTCTCACTTTCTCAATTTATCTCTCTGTTACTTTATCATTGAGATTTTTGTCAAAGTTACTCTCACAATACTTATTCTCATTGTTCTGTTCTCGTCGGCTATTTTTGGTTCACTTTATAATCAAATAGAGATCGAATGCTTGTCGCCCAGTTGACGCTTTTTTATTTAATGCACCATACACATTGACGACGGCAGCTACACGACTACATCTGTCAAATTATAAAAACAACATGTTCTTATGGAGACAATTATTTTGGCCATGACACGACCACATGACCACCTACCACAATTGTGGCTGTAGCCGATTTTAAATCTATTTCTAATTTGACAAACGACAGAGAAAGAAGAGAGTTAGCTTTTGTTGTTTCGGCTGTGTTTGCTTCAGCTGGTGCCGCTTCCATTGTGTTTAGTAGCTGACTACAAGGCGACAGTTGTAGCCGGCAGAATTTCGTAGTCGTGTGTTCGTGTCGCTGCTGTCGTCAATGTTTATGGACCATTCTAGATAACTTGACCTCTCTTTCTCTCTCACTTTTTTAACTCAATAGCCCTACGTCTCCCCGTCTCATATTCATGTTTCTCAATAGTTATTGACTAATCTTGTCATGTAACTGACAACAAATTAAATTGCATATCCAAAATCTAATTATAATTTAATTTAGCTTTACTAATTGAAAAAACGATATCAAGATATCGATTTAAAAAAAAAGGAAAAAATGAAAAGATTATTATAAAATTCTAGGAAATTTTTCTTTTTCGCAGAATTATTTTAATTAAAGTTATAATTTTTTTCCATATTTTTGCATATAGCAAATTCACATTGAGAGAATTGCATCTGGCAACCTCGACTACTGTCGGTATTTATTCAAGTGTTAAACTATAAAGTTGCATTTTCTTCCTTGTCTAGTAATATATTCTACCTATTTACTGACATATTTAATTCTATTTTTATCTTTTCTACTTTTCATAATAATAATAAAATTATTTAAGTATTACAACAAAAAGAACTTTTAATAATAACAACAGTAAAACAACAAAAAGTGCAATTAAATTGTTATCTGTTTGTGGTTTATAAACAACAACAACAACAGTAAGAGCAAAAAATAAAAACAATTTTCCAATTTTAGAACTAACAACTAAGCGCTAGTGGCAGATAAAGTTGCTTATATCCTTACCCACTTTTCCCCTGCTGTTATGGCTGTTGCTGTGGAAGTTTGTTGCTGCTGCTCTGCCTTTGGCTATCAAAAAAAAAAAAAAAAAAAATGTGCATAAGCCATGCATATAATATATGCAGTACAATATTAAATATTTTATATTACAAAGTTTAGAAAAGCAAACTCGCGAGCGGCGTTTGAAGCCGGCAGCAGTTTCAGTTTTTGCTTTAACCACTTGCTGCTGCTTTTACGATTGTTGATTTTAAAGCTTGTTGACACCCCGAACGGGTGGGAGTCAGTCTGAATTATGTATGTGATGCTGCCAAACACACACACACACAATTCGCCGCTAGCTATAGCACAAAAGTGGTATAAAAGAGTGGTTTGCTTTTCTTTTTTTGAAGCTGCTAATGGGGGGGCGTAGGTGCGCGCATTTAAGCAAAATATGACAACAGATTTTTTTTTTTTTTTTTTTTTTGTTTGTTATAAAAAACTTGTATAGCCTTTTATTTTTGCAGCCGGTTTCTTTCCAAGTGCTTTCGTCGTTTTTGCCACCTTTTTGCTCTTCATTCACTGTCTGTTGTTAACAACAAAGTAACTGCCAAAGAAAAGAAAAAAACATTTGAACTAAAGTGAAGTGAATAGAAGGTTGCTGCATATAAAAAAAAAAATACATATAAAACATTTTTGTTTTGCTTATTAATTTATGTAGAAAGTTTTGTGTAGCATAACATAAAGTTAAAGGTACGTGAGTTTTCAAGGTTCTTTTTCTTATTTTTTTGAATTTGTATCTTATCACAAGAATACACACTTGAAGATAAAATGAAAAATTGCATAAGATAAGTATACACATACGAATTATGTTTAAACCTTTTCTGAAATTCTGTTTATATTTTAATTATTTAAAATTTTTAAAGCGTAACTTTTTCACTAACTTAAACTCAACTCGTTCTTTACATTCTTGTATGTTACAACCAGCAGAAAACGTCTTAAGTTTTTGTTGTTGTAGCGTTCAGAAATTTAATTAAAAGGAAAATCTGTTGTCAAAATTATGTACACACAGCTGCTTAGTCTGTTGTCATGTGTGAGGGAACCCAGTAGGAATCGCGATTGTGCATATGTTATTGAAATGATGATTGAAAAAAAAAAATGAATTTATTTTAAAAACTAGAAACTATAAAGAGCAGTCTAATGCAATTTAGGGTTAAAACGGTAATTCAGTGACAGTCATAGAAAGTTATTTTTAACTTCTTATGGGGATACAGGGAAAAACATTCAGAGCAAAAACAGCTGTCAATAGCAATCAAAGGTATTGGGAGTATGAATGTATAAACTCGTATTTTTTTTCGTAATTTTGACATTTATTGTGAAAAAGTGATTGTAAATTTATTCTTTAAAGTATTATCCATCGTTAGCCACAACCTTTTCCCATCTTTCCGGTAGCATACGGATTCCGCGTCGAAAGAATTCCTCATCTTTTGAGGCTATCCACGAATCGACCCATTTTTTGAGTTCTTCGAAAGAACGGAAGTGCTGTTCAGCCAGGCCATGTGTCATCGATCGGAACAAGTGGTAATCAGAAAGAGCAATGTCTGGAGAATACGGAGGGTGGAGTAGCTCCTCCCATTTCAGCGTTTCCAAGTATGTTTTTACTTGCCTTGCAACATGCGGCCGAGCATTGTCGTGCTGAAGAATAACTTCGTCGTGTCTATTCTCATATTCTGTCCTCTTATCCTTTAATGCCCGGCTCAAACGCATCAATTGTAGTCGATAGCGGTCGCCAGTGATCGTTTCACTCGGTTTCAACAGCTCATAATACACGACACCTTTCATATCCCACCAAATACACAGCATGAGCTTGGATCCATGGATGTTCGGCTTTGCCGTTGATGTTGATGCATGTCCGGGCGGTCCCCATGATTTTTTACGCTTTGGGTTATCGTAACGTATCCACTTTTCATCGCCAGTCACGTTCAATCAGCAGTTCACATGTGAAAAATCGTCGTTCGACGTCTCTCGGCTTCAATTCGTACGGCACCCAATTTCCTTGCTTTTGAATCATTCCCAATGCTTTTAATAGTTTAGAAATGGTTGATTGATCAACTCCTAAAGATTCTGCAAGTTCTTGTTGCGTTTGACATGAATTCTTCGAGTAGTGCCTTCAATTCTTCATCTTCGAACTTTTTCGGGCCGCCTGAACGTTCCCTGTCTTCAACATCAAAATCACCACTTTTGAAACGGGCATACCACACCTGACACATTCTATCGTCTATAGCACAGTCAGGATAAGCTTCAGTGAGTAAACGATGTGCTTCAGTTGCGTTTTGTTTTAAATGGAAGAAGCAAATTAAAACTTCCCGCAAATGTTGTTTTGTTGGCACGAAATTCGACATTTTCAGCTATAGTAAAACACTTTTGTAAAATTATGAAAATTATTTGACAGATAAATTCTTATAGTATTTTTGGCGTTCTTCGAGATAGAATAGCTGTCAATGTCAAAAAAGTGGCGCGTATGATAGATATGAAGTTAGTCACAATTACGAGTTTATGCATTCATACTCCCAATAATAAAAGGCAGACAGAGGAAAAACGCAATCATCAGAGACTAGAAGGGATAAGCACAGGTAGTCAAAGAAAGTCTAGAGGCAACAAAGACCGCTTGGAAGCAGTCAAAAGCTCACCCAAATGCAGAAAGAGGCAGCCGGAGGCATTTAAAAGTAGTAAGAAGTAATTACAAACTGCAACAACCAAGCAGAGGTAGTCAAAATATATTAAGAGGCAAAAAAAAACAAAGGCAGTGAAAAACAATAAAAGGAAGTTATTATTAGTATTATTATTGTTGGAGTAGCACACTGCGACCTTTAAGATCTATTGTGCCCCTTCATGGACTTATAGTATTTCCATAAGTCCAACCTCCAATAGAAATTTTAGTATGGATCCAACTTCTATGGAGTTGAGATTATCATCTGGTATTTGGTAGCATAAGTGCAGGGCACTGTCCTAAGATGTGCTTCGCAGATTCCCTATCTTCTCTGCAAAACCTACATGATTCATTAGATGTAATTCCCAGTTTTGTTAGGTAATCGTTGAATCGTTGAATTCCTGTAATGATTCTAAGACTATTCTTTGACAAATTCATACATTCCTTAAAGCGTTTTAGGTTATAGGCTCATTGTAGTGCTTTCGAATGCTCTAGTAATGATCTGTGTTCCCCGTATAATAAATAAAAGGAAGTTAGAAACAAACTTAAATTGAGATAGTCCGAGCAAGTTCGGATCCAACATATAGAGCAATCGATTGCAATAAAAGGAATTCGGGGGGCGGGGGGGGGGGGGGGGTGAGGGAGAAGCGACAGTTGGGATCAAATAAAATAATTCTAAGGTGAATAAAAGGCAATTTTCGAAGTAAATAAATATAAATAAGTTCAATCAAAGATTAAAAGCGAGATACCGAAGTAATGAAAGGAAATATAGAAGCAGACAAGAACACATAGAAGAAGTCCGAGTTAGAGGTTACAAGTGGCAGATAGATTAAGTTTGAAGGAAACAAAAAGTATTTAGAAATAATCAAAAGCAAAAAACAAAATAGTCACAAGCAGTTCGAGGCAGCTAGAAGCAATTAAACAAACAGTCGAAAGAAAAAATAGATAGATTCAATCAAACAGGGAATCAGACAAGCACAGGCAGTTAGAACAGATACAGAAGCAACAAAGCAGTGAAAGGCAACAAGGACAGCTAGAAACAAACAAAAAAAAGATTTTTAGAAGCAGTTAAAGGCATTCAAGGTCAATAAAAGGCAATAAAAAATTGAAATAAATAATCAAAAAGACTTAAAAAAGAAATCAGAGGAGAGAAAAGGTAAACTAAAAGAGTTAGGGGCTGTCAGAAGAACCCTAGAATAATAACAGGCAATTGAAAGAAATAAAAGTTAGACGAAGCTAGAGTAGAGATTGCAAGTTGAGGATTTCACAGAGAGGAAAAAGAATTCAGAAGCAGTTAAGGGCAATAAAAAGCGTTCCAAAGTAGTTCGAAGCATTCAAAAGCAACCAAACAACATTACAGACAACAAAAAGTAATAAACAACAATCACAGGTTGTAGAGAGTAAACAGAGACAGTCCGGGTCGAAGGCCTGATTATATGATTCACAGTACTTGAGATCAATCTATCAGTACGATTTATTTAAGTTCGAATACATATCTACAAAATATTCGAAAACTAGTTGAAAACGGTTTGATGTTACTATGGCACGATGTGAGTCCAAAAGAGGAAGGAGTACATTAAGAGATAACTTTGGCACATCTCTCCACCTCTATTTTTTCTGATAAAAAAAAACTGATATTAATATATAAGAGCACTAGCTGCCAAGGCTTGTTGATAAAAATTAATTTATAACATTATTTAATAAGAAATAAAATAAAAACTTCAAAAGCATTTCTCCAACCAATTAACATAATATTACCTACTGGGATAATTTAGCTTACTAATTTAACCATTTGAAAATTCTAAATTTCTCTCTCATAATGCCAATCCTAAAAGTATGCAATGACAAAGTCAATGTTGAAGCTGAAAATGAATGCATACGCTCTCGCGCACACATGAAAACATGAAGAGTTGAAGAACAACAACAAAAAAAAAAATCAGAGATGAAAAATATGTCATATAAATTATTTACGCTTTATTAAAAATCATACGCATACTATAACAAAGTTTATACACACATATGTGCACATGCACACGCATCCATGGTGTACAGCAGGGGCTGCCAGTATCTATGAAGATTCCCCTACCTTGTCGAATACAAAAAGCAAAACAAAAAAATAAAAAAACACACACCCACCTGTGTGGCTTCATACATACACATATGCAGAAGAGTGTCGTGTTTCCTTTGTTTTTTTTCCGGCGGAAGTTGAGTTGAACGCACACAACTTTTGAACTCGTTATGCCATTTCAAGCATAAAAATAACGTAGCGTGCACATACACATACATAAATTTATGTTGGCACATTCATATGTATGCAACAGCAGAAGTAGAGCAGCTTCTATAACACTAACAAAAAAAAAATGAAAGAGGTATTTTAAAAACTCATTAAGCGCAAAAAAAAAAAAAAAAAAAATGGCTGTAAGCCAAGCTAAGAATTTTTTTTTTTTTTTTTTTGAATTTTCTGTTGTTTTTAGCAAAAATGTGGGTGAAATAACAAAAACGTGAGAAAGCAAGCAACAGGAAGCAATTTTTTGCACGAGTTGTGCGAGTTAATAATTTCTAAAGTTTCTGCTACTTTTTATTTTGCTTCCTATGCGCTTCTTCTTCCTTTACTTTTTTCGATATATTTTTTTTTTTTTTTTTTTTTGCGCTTCCTCTTTTATTTAGGTGCTTTTAATTAAAAGAGTAAAAAAAAGACAATTATTTATAATTTTTTTTTTAATTTTTTACGCGTGTGGAAATTGAAAAGAAATTGAAAATTTAAATATAAAAAACCGTTTTGTTTGTTTTTGAAACAATGAGCTAAATTAAATTATGAAAAAAATGTAGAGTCTGTGAAGTTGATATAATTCCTATGGCTGATGAAATTTGGGTTAAAAAAAGTTGTAAAAAGTGAAGGATGGAATAGCAAGTTAAAATCAACATCCGAAATATTAATTCAAAAAAGGCACAAATTGAAAATTGAATAAATCTATGAAGCTGTGATGTAAATACAACGAGTGCAGTTTAGATTTAACATAAAGGCGATGAGGGGAAGAATAAAAATGGAAATCGAAATCAACATTTGGAAAGTAAATTTAGTCTGAAATATGTTTTTTTAAAAGATATTACAAAATGAAAATTAGAACTTAAATAAATTTAGAACAATTTAGTGCAAAAATTTGGGTTTAAACGCATATATGGCTAGGGCTTGGAGAAAGGGGGTTGACCATATGTAATAACTAGCTCCCATTATTTGATAAAATACTTTGGAATGAATGTTGAGAGAACTTCATCCAGTCTCCCTACAGAATTTGTGTGCCTCAGGATTGTCCTTTTCCCTCTTCTGTAGCCATCAAGGTGAATGTTAGTGAATGTTTTATAACTTTTTTTTGCGGTTTTTTGCTACGTTTTCGTGTCGCAAAAAAAAATAAAAAATTGGGAAATTGTACAGCAAAAAGATATATATGAAGCTTTGTTTATTGACTTTGAATCTTTCATTTGGGATGTTAACAGTTGATTGCAACTTCGTAGTAATTGTAGTAATATGGTAAAACTTTGTATGAAAAATTATAAAATTAGAGAGGATTTACAACGAATAAAAGATATCAAACCTGATAACTCGAAACTGTCCATTGTCACTCCAAAATAGCAAAGAGAGTATGCTTCAAAGAAACGAATCACTCAATTTACTCTATTTGGTTTTAATTTGAATCTTTCACTTCCGCTCTTTGCAATAATAAAAAACTTACAAGCATGAAATACAACTCGTTTTTTAAACAATTAATTTTCTGACCTTTGGATTAGGTATGGTTACTTTACTCGGTTACTAGATTGCAAATATTTCGCTGACTTAATTTTGAAAGGAAAAAATATAAAACATTCCTAAATATTTAACTTAATTTTATAAATTTTGTTCAGAATTTCTGTTCTCAATAATAATATAATTTGATAACATTAATGAAATTTCTTTGAAAAAAAATTAAAATTTAATATTGATTTAAATATTTTTTATTTTTTTTTTTTTAACCTCATTGCAAAAATATCAAAAGTTAAATACAATTCCCCAATGTTCTGGTCGTCGTTGTGCTATCACATTAAATGCTTAATCAATGCAATTAATTATTCTCAATTAATTCACTCACATATGAGAAATAATAAAACAAAAAAAACCCATCAATTTGCACACAGAATCACTCTCCAACACATAAACACTCATTCTCATTTGCACTTCGCATTAATATTTTAATTAATAACTTTATTTTAACCTCACACGCATACACATAAATACATTTCAACGCCGTGAAAGAGTGCGTTGGTGGCTTAAAGTCTTTCCAAATAAAATGACAGTTGTGCATATGGTTTTTAAAAGCAAACTTTGTTATTTTGTCGCATCATCAACTTTTTTGTCACATGTATTTCTGCTTATAGATATACCATATATTTTTACCACATTTGGATTTAACCACAAAACCAAATCAAATACAGTTAAAATATATATCAAAAGCGAAAATAATCTTAATGCAAATACACAGACTCACTAACTTATTATTTATTAAATTAAATTATTGCATGAAATTTTGCAAGTGTGTATGACCACATCAAATGCCATCAAACCAAAACCAACCAAACAAATTTTAATGCATATTTGTGGAATATTTTATTGATAGTACATACTCTTTTCCACTTAGCACTTTTTTTATGCCTACATGTTTAATTATTTAATAAATTACTTATAGAGATCCCAGTGTAGAAAAGAGTCAACATTGGGTGCAAATATTTCTTGTAGAGCGGGGATAGCAATACCCTCTCTAACTAACTGTTGAGGATGCTTGGTTCAATGGGAGAGACGGTCCAGAGTTTAGTGAAAAGTAGATATCATTGATGCAATTCGGTTATTTTACTCTCTCTCTTTGTTACTTTAACCAATCCATTTAATGCAATTCTCTTTGAGCGAATGTCATTAATGCAATACAGTAATATTGCCGGTGTGGCCAACTTTTATTTTTCAAAATCCGCTAAAATGAAGAAAAAAACGCGTATTTTCCTTTAAAAAGCGCTACATTTTTTTCCTTATAAAAGTGTTAAACACAATTCGAAAATTTCAATAATTCGTGACAAACTGCTAATTCCTTGAAAAAATCGCTTTAATTCGCATAAATTCTACACATTTTGGTCCCCTTGGCAATTCGTCTTTTTTTTTAAATGCAAGGTCTGCTTATAAATCGAAATTGGTTGCTGACAACCTCTTATAATTCGTAATGCAAAGCAGAATTAAATGGAACTATGATTCGAAAAAAATCAATGTTCTCTTTTTTTATGGAATTTGTTGTTTTTCGTTAATTCGTATTTTTCTTACTTAAACCTAGGATTGTATGTCCCAATAATGTTCGGAAAACTAAAGTTAAATGGGAGATACGGTTTAAATTTTATTTGATTTTTTTTTAAATACGGATACTGGCTGTCAATGAGTGGATTGTATATATGGAGTGTCATCGCCGTAAATTGGCTTTGCTATAATTCCTGGTTACAAAGGTTATAGCAAACCTTATGCCCCATTGGAAAACTTAAGCATAGCTGCAAGGATTAAGAGTCCTGGACATATTATTTTAAATTTATTTTAATATTTGCATAAAATATTGAAGAAACTCTACCAGATTTTGAGGAAAAACTCGGGGTGAAAGGGTTAAATCGAGGTCTCGTTAAATCGAAAAACTCTGTAATCCGTAAAAAATTGCAAGCCCCTTGCGATTACAAATTTTTTATACACTTTGATCACAATATATTGAGTAATAGTTTATAACAATCACATATCGATGTCCAAGCCTACATTCTCTTTATTACTATCAGCTTCTTCTAGCCAAAACACACTTTCTAGTCTGAATTCAGATGCATTATAAACACTAGCGCTTTTTATTTACATCACCAGGTATTTTGTAGTTTTCACAAAATGAATTTTCGTGTTTTAATTAATTTTTTATATGAAGTAACGAATTTTTTGAATTAAGTGGCTTACGGTTACGAATTTTGGTTTTAAATAAGTTCATTGCTCATTGTTTCGACAAAAAATGCTGCTAGGATTATTAGCCCAGTCTGTAGAGTAAAAAATGCACCAAAAGTTCATAAAAATTCTAACTTTCTAACTTTTACAGGATTTTCAGAAGTAATGTCTTGAACTAAAAGATAATCCATTTATAACATATAGTGAAACCAGTTATTTTTATTAGGCCTGCAAATAGTAAAAGTAGTAAAAACCAACAGACAACTATACTATATTGTTATTTTTGTATACAAAAAATTATCCGTTGTCAATGAAAATAGCAGAGGATGTTGAAGTTTATATCCTCTTCAACCCTTTTTGATTTTTCTTCCTAGCTCGTTTGGTTTTCGAGTAATTCAATTTTTCCTATAGGCTCCGCACTCAAATAAATTCAAATAAATAAAAATGAGCGCGCATCCACAGTACATCCAAACTATTAAATTTATTTCTTAAATATTGAATATCTCGAAAACTATGACATAAACAAAAAAATTACTTGAAACCTTTTTTTTTAGGAAATCACTCAAGCTTTTTTTTTTGTGGTAAGTAATTTTTTGAAATCTCTAACGGTTAACCAGTTAGTAGTAGAAAAAAGCTTTTTCACCAAAGGGGGATTTTTTGGGGGGTCGGTTTGCAACCCCAGGACTGATTTTTGTGGTTTTTCCATCTATCATACCCCCACTAACAATTAATGAAGAAAAATCTCAGTTCAGAATTTTTATGATGTAAATCTTTATAATGACTGGACTATATTCAGGAAATGGATTATTTAGCTGAGCATTTAGTGTCTTTTAAATTGAAAAGACGCGTTAAAAAACCCGTTGACCGCTAAATCACTTTTTTGTCGCGTTTTAATTTTCAAAAAGCACTAAATTTAGCAGGAAAAGCGCTGAGTTGGCCACTCTCTCTCTCTCTCTCTCTTTATATAGTAAACAAATTAAAATATAACCATGACTGTGTATTTGTTGTTTTGTTATTCAAACATCAGTGTGATTCAGGGATGCCAACTCATTATTTCTTTCTCCCCGATAGCTCTCGAGAAATTCCCCGATTTTCGATCGAATTCCCCGCATTTATATAATTTCATATTATAACAGCGCTAAACGCACTTTCCATATAAACATTTTACAAAAATGAAAAATTACCTAAAGTTGACCTCAATGAGTGCTATATTAAGGCGACCCTGAACTTTCTCGGTCCAAAACTTAAAAAATGTTTACAGGACTGGTAGATTAATAGAAATGTACTTTCTGACTCCGGAATTCTTTTTGCACAGGGGAGATTTCACTTCAAGGGAACCCACTCTCAAAATCGATCCGGCTCAACCTTGCACAAAGTTTAATCCTATTGAGTAGAAGTTGTCACATCAAATTTGAACGTGAGGTGTTACTAGACGTTCATTTTGATAGATAAATAAGCCTCAGCCCACTTTTGGATATCAAAATTTTCAAAGGAGAAGACATGGGCTCTTTTTTGGCTCAAATAGAAAATGACAAAACCTTGTTGTGAGAAAAATGGATTCAAAGTTTTGACGTTCGGTTTTTAACATATAAAATATATTTCATCTACTTTATGATGGCTGACCGTAATTTGTAAGCTTACAGATTAGTCAGCAAGGATTAAAAGCTATTAATCAGGAAGTGCTGGACTAAGACATAGCTTTCTGAACGGTCGAAAGGGAAGTCGACTATTTTGGCCTGACTGACACTCGGCTCTATAATCGTCTATATTTACGAAAGACGCGGATCTCTCTGAAATTTTCACGAAATACTTTCGAAATATAATACTTTCAAATAGCACTCTTTTTTAAAAATCGATTTCTCCAAACCAATAAATCTAACTTAAGATAAGACTAAGATTTTAAAACCCAAAAAATGAAATTGGTATTGCGTAAGTTAAACGTTTCAGATTACATACAATTCGACAAAAAATATTCTACAGACTTGTATGACTAAAAGCTGAACGACTTCGAATTCCCCGCAAAAAAAAAAAAACAACTCATTCTCCGATTCCCCGCACCCAGTAAAATTCCCCGCAAATTGGGGAACTCCCCGCAAGTTGGCATCGCTGGTGTGATTGTTTCGTGAATAAAAGAGAAACGAAAAATGAGACAGACCGCAAATATAATAGAGTACATTAATTTTGTTATTGTTGTTTTTTGGCATCTGTTGAAACTTGCTAATGCCAGCGTGGCCGTTGATAAATTTCAAAAAGTTGCAAAAAAAAGTGTCACTGAGAGTAAAAAAGTCTCATCCCTTGGTTTTTAAATAAAAGGAACATTTATTTCAATTCACAGCAGTTTGCATATACAAAGTAAAAAATAATTAGTTATCGTAAGTACATAAATACATTAAGATGCCTCGAGAAAATAAGTTGTTGTACATCTTCTAATGATGATTCCCGAAATATTTCAGGATTTAAAAAAATGTGTATGCAGAACGCTAGCATTTTTCAGTATCTATCATTTGAGAACTTTTAATTGGCCATTTCTGTTAGTCAGTAGGCGTTTTTCTTTATTAACTCTAAGCAGAGCACGAGTTGTCAAAAAACGTAATCGTGTTTCTTTTTAGCTCTGAACACTTAGAGCAAACGCAATTGTGTTCCTTTTTGTGATCAGAGCGCGCTCAGAACATGCTCTATGTGCTCAGAAGAAATTGACTGAGCAAACAGAGCATGAAAATTTGAAACAATACACAAATATTTGAAATAGCGGACAAGGGCTTAGAATAATTAATTTATTCATTTTGTACAAAAAAAATCAAAACGATGGAAAAAAACTTTGTTGAAAATAAACTTAGTTACAAATAGTTGTTAACTGACAGTTCGTGCTCTATGCGTTTTAAAATTAAATCAGATTGTCAGAGCGTGTTCGGAACGTGGTCTGATCAGAGCGTGCTCGGTGTGCTCGTACTCTACTCTACTCTACTCTACTGGGTTAAAATAGAAAAACCCCTATTGTGGCAAATTTGAAAATAGAAGCAAGTTTGTAAAAAATCTCGTAACAGTCTTGCAACTAAAAAGTATGTATGTAATTAGTGTTGCGAACTTTCACGTTAAAGACAATGAATTTTTCGTATAATTTCATATGAATATCACATTTTTTGCAAAAAAGTCTCAAAATTTGCAAGGATTCTTAAAACAGTCTCAAATATCGGGTCTCCAAACAATCAAAAAGGTTGCGAATTGCAACTTTAGTGTTATAACGGCCACGCTGACTGGTACCATAAAAAACCTTGATTTGTAATCAAGTATTTTATTCTCTTGTCACTCTCTTTCTTTCTCTGAGAGAACATATGATATGATCCAATATAAAAATATCTACATCGCACTAAATTTATTTAAAAATTGAGTTAGTTTTTTAGTTGAAATCATCTGCAACTCAATCTCTTTCTCTCTCTCTCTCTGAGAAATATATTCTGGAGAGCACATTGTTTTGGCTGTAGTTTAAATTTCTTTTGCACTATGCAATCGGAAATCTCATGTGGCTTAGGTCAATTTGGCGTCACTGATCGGATTGTTGTATATACTTGAGATTTTTGAAGTCATTAACCCCTAAATGAGAAAAAGTAAAGAAAAAGAGTTTAATTTTTAATGAAATATATGACAAGCTGAGAGGAAAAGCGGGCTAAAATTTACATAAGAGCACAAGTGAAATAACTTAGCATGTCAGTGCAAGAATGGCATAAGTAATACGGTTTAGAGTGGAAATGAAACGCCTTAAAAGTAAGAACAAAAATGGTATAACAATTCTTTCAGAGCAAGAACAGCATAGTTTTTTATTCCGTTTTCGCTCTGAACATATTTCGTTTCACTTTTGCTCTGAACATATTTCGTTTTGATTTTGCTCTTAAGTAAAATTATTCCACTTTTTTCTGAACGTAGAAATTATACCACTTTTCCTCTCAACCTCTCATATGTGAAATATACAGAGAAAATACATAAAAAAAATTCAGGCTCCCCATAATAGCGTTGCTGGGACAGTTCTGTTGCTGGGGTACATATTCTATTTTTTGTAAGTAATATTTTAACCGCAGAACTTTTGTCACCTTTCTTAACTAAGTATTCTATAGTAATGCTAAAAAAAAACATTTAAATAAAACTTCAAATGCGGAGAAATGGGGCCAATGGGGTTGGTGGTATAAACTTAAAGAATTTTCATAATTTCATAAGAAATAATTTTTACTCAGTTATCAAACATGTAATATTTCAAATTAATGTGATTTAAGAAAGATTTTGTTGCACGGATATATACAAGTTTATTTAACTCAAAAGTTTTGGAAGAGCTGAAGTGTGAACTTTGTCTCCCTAGAGTTTTAGAAACCAGTTCTAATTCAGTCAAGCAACGACGAATGCCTTATAGATTAGTATAATTCAAATCGTTGTATATATTCCAGCAATCAAAATCTATACTGGGTTAACCCAATAAACACATATACATAAAAGTTTAGTTATGTATGCTTGATTTGTTGGAATGCCAATCAATGTATGATTATTTGCTTGGGTTAAACGCAATGCGTGTGTAAGCTAAATTCATATCTATGCATGCTATTTTCCTCCTTTTTCACTGACTACATACTTGAATAATTAATTCCTACAAAATTATTAGTTGTACATTTCGTTACTTCGATTCAGCAGCTATTCATTTTGTGTGTGTGTGTGTGTGTGTGTGCGAGAATTTGTTTGCTGACGTAAAAGTATTTATAAATAAATTATAACGTAAATTTCATTAATTTTAAGGCCAATCCAAGTTGTATTTATTACAATTGAGTGTTGACAGCTATGAAAACAAACTCGAAAATTATTATTAACATAAACATTTTTAATATTGTTAAGTAATTTTATGTACATTAAAGCTTTGATGAAATGGTTGGCAAAGAATCCAATACCAAAACAGTGTAAGCGTGAAAATTGCTTAGAACCATTCACCCACAGCGCGTAATGTAATTTCTTGCACTTGTGCATGTGGTGGCGTTGAAAGCGCATACATTACAGCATTGGCAATATCATTAGCTTGTAGTATAACATCACCCAATTCAGCTTTAGTTTCTTCAGGGACAATTTCAGTGGAAACCCAGCCAGGACTAATATTCTGAAAAGGAAGAAAATTAATTTCTATAAGTAGAAATCGTGAGTGCTTTTTCTTTTTTAACTTACCGTAGTTTTAATTTTCATTTTCATTGTAATCATTTCCTGTCGACATATTTCATTTACCGCATTCAATGCAAATTTCGTTGGTGTATAAATATTTAAGCTAGGATCGACATTTCCAGGATTGTAGCCCGCCAAACCTGCTGTACTATTTATGAAAATTAAATGCCCGGCATAATTTCGCTTACGCATACTAGCGAATGCATTTTGCATACAATAAATAGCGCCCATTAAATTCGTATTCACTACATCTTTAATATCTTTCATTGGCATTTCAACGAGATTGCCATCTCGCAATATGCCTGCATTATTCACTAGAATATCAGTACCTCCCAGATTCTTTTCAATCCATTCGAATGCGCTACGCACTTGTGTTTCCTGCGAAACATCACATTGTTGAAAATGAAAACGTTTCTGCTGTTCGACGGGTAATGATTGTTTTAGTTCTTCCAAGCGTCCTGTGCGGCGTGCTAGTCCTACAACTTGCACTCCAGCTGCGACAATTAATTTAGCACAAGCTGCACCAATGCCTGAACTAGCGCCGGTTACGACAGCAACGCGATTATTCCAACGTTCCATGTTGTGTATTTGAGATGTGGGGGGGAGGAGGGGGAGAATTAGTATAACTTAAGTAAAGACTTAATAGCGATTTTCTTTATATTTGCACCTCTCTGCGATGAGAGTTGGCTTTATACTAACGATTCTGTGTGTATTTATATTCTGGCCGGCATCGTTGAGAAAGTAGCGCTGTGTTTTGTTTTGTTTCGCTTTCGTTTTTTATTTGATTTGATTTGTTTTGTGATGCAAACACACGAATGCGCTGATAAGATAAGCGTATAGTGTAGCAAAGTTTGTTGTCAGGCTAGGCTGCCCATTATGTGAGTTCAATGAGTTTTATCAATTACAAACAAATTTGTAAACAATCTTGCAGTTAATTCATAATACGAGTCTATCAGTACTTTAATATTTACACTATGTGTAGGAGTTTAAGAGTTAGTTCCAAAGTTGACTTTAAAATCAGAAAATTTTCATATTTCTATCTGTTAAAAATCATTATTTGTTATAGACTAAGAGGAATCTAAAGGAAAATTTATGAAAAATGAGAGGATATGACGCCAAAGAAGACAACTTGTGAATACGCTTAATGAAAAGAGCAATCAATTTGAGCCAGATATCTAGCTTCTTGTGTAGTTTTATTCTGCGAGCTGGCATGAAAATGATTTAAAATTTTCCAGCTGATTTACACTTTAAAGATGATTGATGAAACGATCTTAGTGCCCGAAAAATTTGTTGGGAACAGAAATGTTTTATTCCCCAACTTCTCTCATTCCTCTTCACCTTCGAGTCCATCAGTGAGTAATTATATTGAAACTAGCGCAAGTTTTCAAACAAAAACTACACTAATATACTACTTTATCTTTTTTTCTGAATGTAATCACTTTTTAAAAAATATGCACAAAGTGTAATGGAAAACTATGCCACTTGAAACGGAATTAGTTACATTTATCAAAAGTGTTATAAAATTGGTTTATTGCTCTCAAAAAGAATCATACGAGCCCACCTTAAAAATGATAAGGCAAACACTATTTCATTTCATTACATAATACAGTAACCAAGGCAAATCCATACCGAAATAATAAAGAGAAAAAACAAACAAATGTGAGTGCCAAATTGCATATTTCATATATTTTAGTGAATGGAAACATTTCACAGTACAAAAAATGCAACTATACTCTTTAGTTTCACATATAAATAGTTTCAAAGTAAAGTAAAGAAAGCTTTCATCGGACTGGCTCTTGGGCTCTTCCTTCATTTTTGGGCAAACCATAATAATGGCTCGCTCCCACAGATATTTTTCTCTGAGAAAATAAGCTGCATAGTCTCAGTTTGGTCATGCTCGTACTGGAAAATATATTATTGAAGACTTACTTACTTTTCTCATCATCAAAATCAAATTGCTTTCACCAACTGATACTTTTTTGACTGTTCTCCTTTGGTCTGCTTTTACACACACCGATTTGCGACCAATTTTTCTCACCGATTTTCTGTTTGATGGCCAGAGAGGATAGACGATAGTAAGAGAGTCAAAATCGGCTGTACCAACGATTTTTGACTTTTGCCTTTTACAAGATTTGCATCTCTATTCCACGAATAACAAAGAAGCAATAGAAATTCAATCGACGGCTATTGACTATGGAACAAAAAACAAAACAAAAGAGAATAGAATAGAATAGAATAGAATAGAATAGAATAGAATAGAAAAAATCGATGTGAAAAATCGTCCAAAAATCGGTGTGTAAAAGCAGACTTGTTAGCTTCAGCTGCTTAGTACATAGCTTCCAAGCACTTCTCATTTACAGAATATGGCTGGAAAAACATTTAGAGAATAAGATGATGAGAGTAACTGTGTAACCTGTGCTCTTTACTGGCTCATCATTCTAAATCAGTGTCGGGAAAACCAATACACAAACATGCATGTTTGAAATTCAATTCTGTAAAGTAACTGAGCTTTCATCTCAACATCCTCACTTAATAATAGATTCTTGTTGAAAGTAACGAGAAAAAGAGCAACGAGAGAAAAACATGAGAGCAAACTAAATCGGTCTCCTCATCTTTTTCATATCATTCCTTACCTATCTACTTAACGATGACTAAGTTGAAGTCTCTTTTCCTTCTAGCTTGATTGATGGCTTAGTTGGAGAAAGACGGAAAAGATGAAGAATACAAAGAGCAACTGATTCTGTAGTTTTATTCTTTTCATCTCACTGTTTATCACTTGTGATACGAGTACTTTAACAATTTATGTATGCTGTAGCTGATGTCAAAACAAAAGCAATAAAATTATTTACTGCTCATAAAAAATCATGCGAGCTGCCTACGATAAGGCCAACGAATATGTATTGAATTACCACATATGACGTGGTCAGCTCTCACTGATAATTTCAATTTAACATGCGACCGTCTTGCAATATTTATAACTAGCTGCGATAATATATATAAGCCCGCTGGTTTTAAACTTATCAGTTTATTGACACCTGTTTTCCTATGCCAGCAAGCAAATTAAAATTCATTAGCCATAGCCGGTCATTAAATATTTTCAAAACAAAAACACATTTTCCACAAGCAAAAGTACAGAATTTTTCATTAAAAATTAACATGCTGGCGATTTTTCACACACACATTCGCCAAAACAGCTGTGGCATAAATGGACATGGCTGCTGCTGCTGCTGCTACAATGTTAGCGAATTCAATTATTTATAAAGTCGTTTGACAATTTTCTTCGTTTTATTGCTAACAACGGCAAACAAACAGCGCGAACGAGCGCATGAAAAACCAATAATTTCAACAAGGAATATGTGAAGAGCGAAACAACAACAATTACCAGCAAAAGTAGGACGGGGGATAATGATGTATAAAATACGTGAGTACATGAACAGACGAATTCTTCAAAATGCTGCTCCTGTATTTTCTCTTTCTTTGCTTTCTTTGCCACTGCCGCACATGCTCTCTTTTCACATCACTAAAGCATAATTAAAAGAGGGAAGGGTATTGCGTGGGGATTGGGTGAAAATTTGGTAGAATGTCAACATTATCCACCACCAACATGCATGACTTGAAAATTAGTTTCTGTGTGGGTAAGCATTCGTGTGTGTGTGTGTGTGCGTTTGTGTTTATGTTTTTCAAATAACAAGAATTTAAATTCTCTTCTTTTTGGGGTTTGTTTCTCATTGTGTTGTTGCTGCTGTTGTTGTTTTGATTGCAAATTTAATGCTTGAGTACGTGCGCCATTTGCATATTAACAAACCACAACAACAAAATCTATGGAATTAAAAAGGAAGAGCATAACATTCTTGTGAAATTAAAAACTAAAAATTTAATGCATCATTGAATTTTACATTAGCGTAGAAATAAAATCTGAAATGTAGAGATTTTAATGTATATACATACGTATGTATTTATGTATATTACGAAACGCATGTAAAATAATAACAAAAAATATACATACAAATAAATAAATTAAGAAAAAAATAATAACTAAAAAAAAAAAAAAGTTTACTAAGGGGACACCCGGGTTTGAACCGGGGACCTCTCGATCTGCAGTCGAATGCTCTACCACTGAGCTATATCCCCACTTCAAATTCACGTTGCAAAGTGTACATTTGTATTTTCTCAATTGCTTTTAGTTACATTCGCCTTTTTATTGTGTCGATATACACAAAAGGGGAAAATTCAATGCATATGTTTTGCTTGTTTGACAGACAAAGCAGAAAATGATTTTTGATTTGTGAGTTTTGTTTATAAAACAAGAAAATTGGGAATTTGTATAGAAATATTTGTGTTTCTTTGCCGTGAAATAAAATTTTTTTTAAGTTTTCTATCAGTTTTGCTTGAATAACAATGAAAATTCATAAGATATCTTTAAAGGCGCATAAAATAGTAATGTACAGATGTTTGGGTTGATTCTATTGTTGTTGTTGTTTAGTTAAGAACTTCTTTATCTACATGAGCAGTGTGCGTGAAGAAGAGTAATATTTAAAAAGCTTCGAGGGTCATTGTCTTTGTCCTCAGCGAAGTTTCAGCACTCAACTTGGCTTGTTATTATATACCATATTTTAAAAGCATACTGCTTTTTTGCGAATTTTTTATGCTTCTAAACTTTGACTTTGAATGTTATAAATGGTGAGACTCATTTACTAGGATAACTCAGACTTGTTTTTAAGGATAAACCACTGCCTGAAACAGTACCGACATTCATTAACAAGATTTATGTTAAATTTATTTAATTTTGAATTTGTTAATTTGTTGCTGGTGCACGATTGTCAACCATATTTTGTTTTCAGACATAAGTTTTCATCAATCAAGTACTATTTTTATATTTTACGAATGCTACTATTTTACTACTATACAATACGCAATACACCTTATCTGTTCTCTTTGTTTCCTCTCCACAATACCATTTAACCAAAAAAACAAAAGGAGGTGAAAGAAATCATCGTGTACTCTTAATGCACAACATTTTCTTTCTTACAAAGTGCAAATGTACTTGAATGATATGAAAAGAAAGGGATTAAGAGAAGATGAAAGTCAAAGAGCAAGTTTGTGATCTTTGATATTGTTCCCCCGATAGTGTTTTTTGCACGAATTAGGGAGACATCTAAGATATTTATTAAAAAAAAAACTATTCCAGCCTGCGCTTTCTGCAATTAGATAATTTCAGTTAACATTTCAACGTCTTAACTACAATCTAGGTCGTAGTATCGAACTTTCGGGTCATCTCAACTGTATCCAATAACATTTCAACAAAATGAGTCTTTTGGGAACCAGACTGACTAACTGCAGATTGTAATTGTAAGAACCGTAAATAGTGATGTACATTTCATTTATATGTCCCGCTTTGATAAGTGATAACTAGATGGCGGCTCCCTCCCATAAGGAAATGCTTGCTCTAGCGCGTAGTTTATTTGCAAAAAAAAATTCTTTCTTTCTGTTCAGTCGAGTTAAAAAAACCATTACGGGGAACGCGTTTCAGCAGCCGAGAGGAAGTAATGGAAAAATCGCAGGAAGCACTGATGGACATACCGAAAACCGAATATGAAAAATGTTTCGAGGATTGGATCAAGCGCTGGCATAAGTGTGTTGCAGTCGACGGGGATTACTTTGAAGGGGACAATATAGATTTAACTGGAACTTTTTGATCAAGGTGGTATATATCTATATATAAAAAGGAGAACAACTGATGTTCTGTTTTAGTTAAGCCCCTATGGAGATGAAAACAGTTCCCAGTTTCAAATGATTTTATACTTATTTTGTCGACCTCCAATCTGTTCTTTGCTATCAGAATTCACCTAAGTGGTGCCCAAGTTCGAAAATAAACGCCAACTTACACACTTAAAAAAAAAAAAGCAATAAACTACTGTGAGAAATAACCCGTATCAGCAATTCTGTAGTCCTTCCGTCTTTCCTTTCTCTCTCTCTCCCCGTATGAAGTCACGAATTAAGCAATAAGTTGGAGTGTCGAAATGAAATATTGGCTAAGTTTCATTTGGTTAATGAATTTTTCATATATATATAAAAGAATTCATAAATTTTGAATGCATTCTAAAATATAAATTTACATCAGTGTAATTTTTCAAGCCCCACCACCACCCTCCATATTAGTGAAAAATTCAGTTGAAAATAATTATTTATAAGAAAAAAACAGCGAGTAATTATTGTATTGGATACATACTTATACACATATTTCTACTATATCACCCGCCTACAATCTCTTTGTCATTGATCATGACAGCAACATCATTTGCATACAGAGAGTGGCACATATTGAAATAAGCTTTTAACGATAGTGGCTTTAACTGGGGATATAGCTCAGTGGTAGAGCATTCGACTGCAGATCGAGAGGTCCCCGGTTCAAACCCGGGTGTCCCCTTAGTAACTTTTTCCAATTATTTACATTTTTCACCTAATTTATTTATTCAAATGTTTTTTTTTATTTCTAATAACATTTGTTTATAAATATTTGTGCTTATACAAAGAAGAAGATTTGTATTATTTAAATGATCTTATATAATTTTATATCAATCCAGGTTTTAAAATTATGTAAACAATATTATAGCAATAAATATTGAAAGGTGCACACTTTGTTGTTGAACTTGGTTATTAATAGTCGGAAAAAATCAGTTTTCATTGATGGAAGCTTTAGTTAATGGAGTTTCATTTGACTTGTCAATTAGTTTAATAAATATATCAAAAGTATCAGCTCTGTATAAGATTTTCATTCAATGCATTCGAATTTTTCTATAATTGATACCAGAATATTTGTTTATTTATTATGTCTTGGCAATTTTCCTTGGTGAAACTCTACGAGTTTCAATACATTTTTCTTAAAATTTTGTCTCAAAATTACTTTTTATGAGTTTCAGTTAATTATTCTTCGTTCAGGTTATGCTTGGTTTTCACTATGTCATATTTGCCATCTAAGAGAGAAAAAGAGAGACTTCCCCATATGAAATTTGCCAACATGCTGGCAAATTGTGAAAACCAGGCATTAGAAAATAGAATAAATTTTTTGTAGAGAAATGCATATAAAACATTTATTTTATAAAAACCCACAATGAAATTTAAAAAAAATCAAACAATCCAAATTAAAAAAATAATTATCAAGGGGACACCCGGGTTTGAACCGGGGACCTCTCGATCTGCAGTCGAATGCTCTACCACTGAGCTATATCCCCATGTGTCTGCTGCGCAGCTAAATACTCATTTCAATATAATCAGTATATTTGAAACGAAGAAAGAAAATATTTTTCTTTGCTTCAGTGCGAACAAATGAACGATCGTTGTTGTCGTCGTAGTCGTCATTACAACAACAACTTAATTATGATGCAAAAGCAAACGAATGAATACACAGAAAACACAAAAGCAGCGAAAACTAAAAATAGCAAAAGCAACAACAATCACACTGTTGTGCTTCCTATATGGGGTGACGTCAAAAGCGCATATTTGTATTGAATTTGCACTGTGAACTGCCTTATCGACAATAATTTATATATGAATATGTACGTGTTTTTCTTTCTTTCTTATTTCAGTTTTGTGATTTATAATTTCAATTAAATTGCTTTATGGACATAAATTTATTTGCTTAGATTTAATAATAAATTTCATTTTATTATCACCCCAAAAGTCAATTTGGGTCAAACGTTTAGTTTGATATGTCAATATTTTCCTTGGAATTTATTTTTTCTCTCCTTTTTTTTTCAAATCAAACTAGCCCTACTAATATTTTATTCTCTTCTCATACTCAAATTGCATTCAATTTTTTTTTATATATTGCAATTTGTCAGGGCAAAAACAAAAATGGAAAATAAAATGAAAGTCATAAATTTTACAGTAAATCTGTTTGCACATGCACCACGTACACCTGAGGCCGGTCACTCACTCACTGTCGTCGGCTGTTGGTATGTTGAATGTCGTCGTCTACTGCTATTAATGCTAAATGTTTTTTTCTCTCAGCGCCCTTTATGCTTTTGCTCTCACTGTTTTTCTTTCCTTTTTCGTCGTCCTGAACTTTTCTAGCGTAATAAGAATCGGGTGTTGTTCCTATTGACATAATTCACCTGTTGTCGCTCTTTTTCTCTCCTTTTCTGTCGAACATTAATGGTTAATGGGAATTACCTTTCACATATGGTAATATACAAATGAGTGTCTGTGTGCATATGTGTGTGTGTGAGTTTACGTTCACATTTATGTCCCTTTTATTTTTACTTCTATTTATTTACGACATTGCATAAAATTGATTGCGCATAATTTTCTTATGTCGTGAAAATGTTTTATGTTCTTCATAAAAACAAAAATGCAAATTCTAACATTTAAATTTTTTTTTCTAATTTGGGGTAAATAGTTAGTAAATAAAAGTAAATGCATATGCAGTTGTGGAGGTAAAATTTTTAACTTATAGCGTTCTCTTTTCTTGAAAAAATGTTGCAGATAGAGAGAAACGGAAGCTGCCCTGGTTAACTCTCAACTGCCTCTCGTTTCAATCAGGTTGATAAATTCTTTTGCTCTGTATATTGAGAGAATGTAAGAGTTGAACGAATCAGATGAAAACTCTCTTTTGGGAAATTTATTCAATATGAAACTCAAAAGCATGGTTGCATTTTTTTTACTTCTTTTCTGTTCTTGGTTTAGGGACTTACATCAATGCAGTATATATCATGGAATATTCTTTTTCTGCATATCGATGGTCATACGTTGACCCCTCGTATGTATTTTTTTTTACCACTTTTGGAAGAGACGACAAACAAGCAATAAATCTATATAAAGACTATGTAAAATTGGTTTTTAAATCATTTTAAATAAGAAAAAAATATCTTTGGAATTATTTTTTTTTATTTTAAACTTATTTTTATATATTGTGTATAGAAATTTAATGCGTTATTGTCTTGTATTGCAAAAGTGGTGAAAATTACTTACGAAGGTCAACGTATGACCATCGATATACATATAACAAATTTTTCTTACGAAAATAAGTAGTAGGTAGAAAGTACTAAATCTGTATGTTTGTTCTATAGTCGAAAAGATAAACTGTAGATTTGCAGTAACAAAAAGTTATTACAAAGGGGACACCCGGGTTTGAACCGGGGACCTCTCGATCTGCAGTCGAATGCTCTACCACTGAGCTATATCCCCACACTTATGTAATGTATTCTTTATAAAGAAAATAAAATAATATTTATAAAAATAACTCTTTCATTCTTTCACAAAAATTCTTTATCAAAACATATTCAGAACAAATGATGACAAGTGCATCTGATAAGCTACATACATTTCTTTTTTTGATAAGATATTCTTTTGCGGCAGGTGATTTCAATTATGAAAATAAGTTTAAAATGTGAATACGGATACGGACGGACAGATTATTACTATGATGTTGTGAGTATAGAATGAAAGGGAAAGAAACAGAAGAATTCAAATGAATTTTTGTTCGTGTTACTGCAACAATTGAGTTCGGTGAGGACGAAGATCAAGAACCAGACCGGACAGGGTGCATCCAAAAGTATATTGGGTTGACAGTAGTGAAGCTTATGGTTTGCTGCATAGACACATACCTGCCCTTTACTCCACCCCTCTGTTTCAATTATAGAAATTGTTGGATTTTAAACTTTAGACCTTAGCCAACCTCCTCTTTGGGTTTTTCAAACTAAGAGCTACCAAACTCATTGCTTTACAATCTATCTAGCATATCAGCGTTACATTTTCTGATCTACTGAAGTAGTAACTAGGCCATTGTAGAAACGCACAGCGATCACTAATAGATTTCAGTGCGTGTGTGCATATTTAAATGCAATAATTTTGAGTTTAAGATTTTCAAGATAAGATTTTAAATGTAATTATATTACATTTTTTTTTTTTTTTTTGTATTTTTATTCTCTTATCAATTATCACGCAAAATGAGAACAATACAAACACGCATACAATTTTTAATTATATACAAACTACATACTATATTTAGTTTCATGATTACGTGCAACCTCAATTATTTTATTTTTTATTTTTTTTTTATTCTCAAATATCTTTTACACGTTTCAGTGTAACCTAATCAAGCAAATGCCATGCTACATAACCTGCAAGTAAAATAAAATAAAAAAAAAAAAATGTTTTGCTTTCGTGGCATATTTTCGTGTTAAACCGCATTTTATTTTTGTTCGTATACAAACTAAAAAATGCATAAGATGAAGTAAAAATTCATAGTAAATTGTTAACTATAAATGAAAAGAGAGAGATTGAGAGATAGTATAGTGCAAAGCGCCGCACTGTATGCTTTTATTATTATTTTTTTCTTGTTGTTGTTTGTCTTATCATCACGGAGATGTTGTAAGATAAATCTTCTTGAACCACTGCATAGCTTAATAGGTAGAATTGGTATTTGTGAGGTTTTGTGTTTTTGTTTAAACCGCGCAAAATTGCATGCGTTTATTGTTTTCCTTTCCCTGTTTTTCTTTCCTTCATTAAATTAATTAAGTGAGTTTTTTTTTTAATTACTACGAAAAATAAATATAATGTAAAAGGAAAATGTAAAAATATTTTAGCCGGAATTATAAGATAAGCGAATATTTTTTATAATATTTTTATAACATTTCTGCGTGTTAAACTGAAATATAAGAGAAGATTTTCTTATATAAATAACAGAAAAACAAAAAGTGAGTACGTTCCATGGAATTTCTTCAACCTTCACAAAATCTTATTAATTGAAGTCTTTATTGTCTAATCATTGCATATAATCTGATAACGAATTTTAAGGGGGTATTCTACCCGAGATGGTGTGAAATATCGATGTTTACAAATCGTTGTAAATAAAAGCTTTTCAATATTTTTATTCGAGTTTTTTTGCAAGATTTTCTACAGGTTTTGAACAATAATTTTCGATTTTAATTTTCATTCGACGCCTCGAACTTGAGCCTGCCGAAAATAGTTGCTCCATGGTGGACATGATATCTCCGGTTTAAATATTCTGAAACACAAAATGTAACCCATTTTGTAAGCGTGGGACTTCCTGCTATCGCCTCATCTAGGGAATAAGAAAAAAAAATGTTCTTCAATTTAATCAGACGCTCCTCAGAAACGTTTTTGTTCAGCGTAGAAGTAATAATAATTCTCCACAAACGGGCGATAAACGTTTTTTTTCTTTGCGTGTAGGGCTGTATTTTTTAATCAAACCAACTGACGAGGTATTTCGAAGAAAATAAGACTCAAAGAAAGTAAGTCTTCAAAGAAAGTAAGTAATCCAAAGAAAGAAAGTCTCAAGCCGGCTAAAAGCTACGGGTGAGCGAGGTGAATAGCAGAGTCCTTGCGTGGTGAGTGTGGAGGAAAACTTCAAGCGGCATAAAAATTTGTATCCATAGCTAGCATTAATTTTCAAATTCGTTGAAGGCCATCCTTTCTTTTTTTTTTTCTTATAGCAAACATTTGAAATTTAAAATTTCGAATTTGAAAGTTAATGTCTTTTTGTCTTTTACTCCCTTAGAGCAAGCATTTAAAATTTGGAACTTGAAATTAATGTTAACTATGGATACAAAATTTTATCGTGCTTGAAAATTCTCTCTCTAGTAATGAGGCTTAAATGAGATGACAAATAATAAAATGAAAAATTAATCGGAACTTTATTTAAAAAATTAGAAGATGATGCCTTCGGACAATCACCAACGAGAGCTGGGAAAAAATGTAAACAACTACCTTCAACTGCATTCAGTCCGCAAATGAAAAAATGCGAGGTTTATCGAAAGAATTCAATGAGATCTGTAGAATTGAATTCGTAGGGCAACAGAAAGCAAGGAAGGCCTAGGTGTAGCTGGAAAAGAACGTTTAGAAAGGAAATTCAATCTACTGGGGAAATCTTTCAAGAAAGTTAAGTGAAGGATCGTAACCGATGGAAGCGTTTCACAAGAGAGGAAAAATAAAGGATCTAACTGAAATATGCAAGAATGAATTAACAAACTTCTTAAACCGATCGGTATGGATATAATCATCTTGTAAGGTAAAAATAAACAGCTACAACCCATTGGGATCAGAACGGTGTGCAAGCGCTAATTGGGTTCATAGCTCAAATCACCATTTAAACCAACACGGGCTAGATTTGAGCTTTTCAATCAATCAGTTTAACAATTCATTCGAAGTTTTGTGGTGTCACAACGGCTCATTCTGTGCTGATTGGAAATGCCAAACCAATCATACCAACCTTAAACAGTCAAAGACCTTTATTATGTACCTCGTTCGATCTTCGATTGTAGTCGAGTGCCCTGGTCGAACGAATTTGAATTTGGTATTATGACGTGCTTTCGACAGAGAATAGCGCTATTGTGAATTTCGCTCATTTTGGCTTGTTCACGATAGTATATTTCTATCAGCTGATCGTAATTTTGAAAAATAAATACGAATTGTTTAAAAATGAAGTGGAAAAAATAAGAGCAAAATAGTTATGACTACATCCAAATTATGGTTTAACGATTCATCAAAAGGGGTCGAAAGCTGAATGGAACTAGTCAGAAGTAAAAAACGATTAAGTGCAGCCTTTCGAAGAAGCTTTGGCATCTATAAAATTTGTGTACAGATTTCTAAAGAACTTTCGACTGACCAAGGAGGCGTTTGTGGACTTGATGACCACTACAGGTGAACTGCCAAAGCAATGCACATGAGTAAGATCAATTCCAAACATATTAAACAGTTCTGCGATTTTTACTCAGAGATCACACCAACTAAGCATTGGGAATGAGAATACTTTTGGACAGCCCACGGTGTCTGTGATGTTATCAGAAACTTTAGATGTCCTGGAAGTTTGTATTTGCCGAAGATGGATAAAATTCAATTATACAGAACTGCCGAACTGCAACAAGCAAAAGTATATTTTGTTAATAAAAGCAGAATGCCGTGAATTATTAGCTGGTCCTAAACCATTTAGTTCCAACTAGAATTCTACTCATTTCTTCGTCGCCAGATTTCTGGCCAAAATACTCTTTGCAATCAGAGGATTTGCTTCCATCAATGACACAAGTTTCTCTAACTGCAGCTTGTTCCTCACCGCTTTAGACCTGCATAAAATTTACAGAAATCGTTTAAAATTAGTTTTCAGTTCTCAAAAAGCGAAAAAAATGGCGAAATACTTAAATTTTTAACAATTATTACCATGTATGCACCGAATCGAAAGCAAAATTGTGTTAGACAGAAAATTCGATACGCAACGAAAATTTCGACAGGGTTGCACTGCTCATAATAACAATTTTACATTCGATCTTCGAAAGCACCTCATAACAAGGGCCAAAGGCAATTTTTTCTGGCCAGGTAAAAATGTTCGTAGGCCTTATATAAACAGAATCGAACTGACTCTCTTTAATCTTTAAAGGTTATTGATAAAAAATTTAAATTCATATGAAAATATTTTCGAAGCAATGCAACCACATAAATGGAATGTAGCTACCACACAGACAAAAGCTGCATAAAATGCAGTAAGAAAATATTATTATAGCACACATACACACACACACAGTGTAAAAATATAATGGGAAAGAAAATATATTTTATTGTTTATTTTTTATAGGACAGTGAAGCTTTTAACATTTTCTTTTTCAATGCAAAAACTATGCATCGTTGTTTTAAGAAATTTTATCGGGTCAGTGAATGACTGTAGGCAATCGTTTAAAATGATTTCAAATTATAAAACAACATTTTCTTGAGAAAAGTAATAGAAATATTAGAAGTAATGAAAAGAGGACAAAGAAGTTAGGGCATAGATAAATATTAAATATTATTTTTAATAAATGTCAATGCGTTCATCAATATTAAATTATATGAAAAATAATTTCGACAGTTGTGGAAATGTAGGGGGGAATTGGAATCTGCATACAGCTCTGGTCATTGAATTAACACTGATGGATGAAAAAGGTTTCATATTACGCATGCGTATAACATCGATTTTGTTACAAAAGAGTAAGTTTTTGGCGGATCTACTTTCATTTTGAAGATTTTTATCCTGATGGAAAATCCTTTTGAGGGGCAAACACCACTCAGTATTTAATAATATGATTGCAAGTCATGACATCCAAGAATGGGATTAATAATGGTTGTAAGAAGTAATATCCGTAAAGGTAATCTTTGCATTAAGCCAGCAGTCTTAGATTCTGATCATGGTCATGGGTTGTGTGAGCCTTTTATTTTTCGTAATTTTTTTTAAAGCACACATTTTTTTTTTTGTTACAAGTATAAAAGACTTCAAGCTGTTATTCATAACTAAACATTATATAAATATACCATTAAAAATATTGTATTTGTAATATGAAACATTTTTATCCGTCACTGCTAATTCATTGAACGGAGCTACATAAAGCCTGCTGCGCTTGACAAAATCTTATACAGCACTCTTTTGAGATTCTTCATTTATAAGAAACGACTAAAAAAAAGCACGGTTGCAATTTTCCATACATTAATATGTTTTCTCTTCACTGAAATATACCACCATCAAAAAGTTCCCGGAATAACCACCATGTGGCGTTCCCATCGTTCCGATTTGAGTTTTGTTTTTTTTTTTTGTTAAGTTGGTACATCTGTTGTTGATATTACATCTAAATCTTAGCGTCATAGTTTGACGTTTGCAAAAGTTACGTAGCCAATCTCTGTGTGTGTTGACGATTTTTTACAATTTTAGAAATGAATTTAAATTTGCAACAACGAACTTGTATTAAATTTTGCGTAAAAACGGATTTAATGGTGCGCGAACGTTGGAAATGTTGGAAAAGTGTTTCGGCAACGATTCTCTAAAGAAAACGGTCGTTTACCAGTGGCTCGAGCGATTCAAAAGTGGTCGTGAGTCAATCGAAGATGATGAACGCAGTGGCAGACCACCGATATTGAAAACTGACGAAAACGTTGATAAAGTAAAAGAAATTTTGGTCAATAACCGCAAATTAACCAACAGAGAGATAGCGGAGAACTTGAACATTGCCTATGGATCCGTCCAAGACATTTTGGTTAATGATTTGGGTTTGCTTCGTGTAGCAGTAAAGTTGGTGCCAAAAGACCTCAATTTCATGCAAAAAAGAGACCGTGTTGACGTCGCAAAACACATGATTTGCGAGGCTGAAGTCGATCCCACATTCATCAAAAGGATCATTACTGGAGACGAGACGTGGGTTTATGAGTACGACACGCAATCCAGACATCAGGCAAGTGAATGGCGTTCACCAAATGAGCCGAGACCAAAAAAACGTTTCAGCTAAAATCTAAAAAATGTTTTGAGGATTGGATCAAGTGCTGGCATAAGTCTGTTGCAGTCGATGGGGACTACTTTGAAGGGGACAATAGAGATTTAGATGAATAAATTTGTATTTTTGATTTTCTGAATAAATTCCGGGAACTTTTTGATCAAGGTGGTATGAGGATATGCAACTTTGGGGTTTATATTGGTTCGTTTTTGTAAAAATTGTTGCACTTTTTCATTCATCCATACATCTATTGTTTTGTTTGGAATTTCCACTTATTTTTATTTTTTTTTTATTTTGTTTGCTTCATTTGGAGTAAAAATATTTTCTTTTCATAAATGTACCTACCTGTAATTATTTTATAATTCTGCACAAAAAAAAAAAACCAATTAAATTTTATGCCAACTTCAGGATATTGCTTAATATTTTTAACTCGCAAATGAATAAAAATTGAATTGATAAAAAAATTTATGTACAGACAGGTGTCTACGTACATATTTATATAATGTACATATGTATGGATTTTTGTTTTAAAAAAAAAAAATATTATATTCATGTTTTTATGCATGTCGAGTGGCACGTTCAGGGTAATATATTTTTGCTTTGTGTTAACCCTCGAGCAAAGCCGCCGCTTTGAAATAAAACCAAAAAAATAAATAAATAAAAGTGAAAAAAATGTTATAATAAAAATGAAATAAAACAGTCTTTTTCTCTTCCCCCTTGACTGTGGGGTTTTCCTACGTTGTGCATTCTCTTTTCTAACAAATCTCATTTGAAACTGACATTCACAGGACATACTCATGTGTATGCAAAATGTTTAGCATTTATATATTACTCCGCTGCGTCGTCTTTTCCCCACATCACTCCCTCTTCTTGTATTTGCTTAGCGTAGTTATATTGCGCAACACATATTCCCCAAAGGTAACATAAAATATTGTTTGTACTAGTACTACATTTAACCTGGTTCTAATACTACTATGCGTGTGTATATATAGGGGAGAGTGGAGCGAATATAGTAACGCAAGACATTTATGGTTCTAGTGAACGAATGCCATTGTTGGAAAGCCTGTTTATTTGGCTACAATTATGCCACATACCATTTTAGAGTAGTTTGTTATTATGTTCAGCTTTGACCGGAAAGCGGCGCAATTTTTTAAACTATTTGTCCGCCTAGTACCGTGGTAAAGATAAAAATAGTTTCAATGCTGGGAATGAAAAAAAAGTCTGGAAAGTTTGCGTTTTTATTTACCAGTGAAACGCATTTTACAAAAAAATGGCAGAATATCTGTCTTAATTCTCTAGCAATCATTATTTTGAAGGAAAAGCTTGCAGTAAAACTTCCGATTTATTTTCTTAATTTAAATAGATTAAAACAGGGAAAACAAATTTGCCCCATTCTTCCCTATTTACATATATACATCAATTCTATTTCTACTATAGAGACTGTGAATGTATGTATGTATTTGTGTATGCGTGAGAGAGAAAGCGGAAGTAGGTTGCATGTGTATTTGGTACAGGTATGTAAAAGATTGCGGCATATTATTAAATCATAAAATTTGCATGAAATTTACATGTAAATATACAGTAAAGTTTTAATTTTCTAGCAGTTAAAGGTGAAACTTTTTTTTGAATAATTATTAAGAAATATTTACAAGCTACCATATGTGAAGTTGTTTGAAGCAAATTTTTTTTTTTTTTTTTTTTGAGAACGCAAAATTTTCTAGAAAATTTTTTTTCTCTTTTGTAACTGGTTGAAATTCGTTTTAGTGTTTTTATTAATCCAGTATTAAGCAGAGATGTAAGTAGGGTTGCCAGATGCAAATCGGACTTCATCTGGACATTGAAATAAAATTTCGGAATTTTTCAGCTTTCATCTGGACATTGAAAAAAGATTTTCCACACAATAAAAAACAATAAATCTAAAAAAATTATATGTTTATGTACATATCGCTCATTTACTAAAAGACTGTCACAAGTCAAAAATCACGATTTCTGAGTTAAAGATGCAGAATTATTCATTATGTCACGCTTCATAATGTGTAAAAATTTCATATTAATATCTTGTATACTTTGCGTGTGAGAATTATTGGATTTCTTCTTTTTTCTGCAAAGTGGGAGTCAATTGAAAACTTTAAACGCGTTTTCTGCAAAATCGCGTTTTTTGAGTTATGACAGTCTTTTACTAAATGAGCGATATATACTTATATACATATATATGTATGTATGTCTCGAGTCCCATACTCAAAAAAATAGGTTTTGTTGTACACCTCTGAAAATAAACCTCGGTCTATTTTATGATGATTCTCTAAATATTTCAGCTCTCGCGGTTACCGTTCGTGAGCTGGACTATGTTGAAAAATCTCTTACTACATTTTTCAAATTTCCTTTTTTCTGTTATTAATTGAACAGCTAATAACACAGTGCAACAAAACTTCTTTGTGTTATGCGCGAGATTTTCCAACGGCTTTATAGTATCTGTTAAAATAAACAAATTTTTTAATAGCCCCTGAAGACTCCATTATTCCGACTTCATGTCCATATTGTAGAAGAAACAGATGTGCTGGGGAAAAACTAAGTACGCAGTCGTGATTTGCGACTAAATTACTATAAAACCGTTGGAAAATCTCGCGAAAAAATGTTTGTTGCACTGTGTAATCTGTGTAGCACACTATTTAAACTTAAAATTACGGATCCGGTGCATAAATATTTTCAGCGCCTGAGACTTCTGGTATATTTTTAAATTGTTTAATGTGTTTGCACAAATTTATAAGTAAAAAGGATAAATTTCTGAAAGTCGGGACTCTGGATACGGGACTAAAAACCACGAATCAAAACCTTTGGGCAACCCTAACTGTAAGCAATTTTTGTCTTCTATATTCAAAGATTCAGTTGCTGCTATCGCTCAACTAACAACCTAATAGTATGCTCTCACTGCAGCTACATATTACGTATTTATTAACAGCTGATTTGCGTTCTCACTTGAGCGTTTAAGAAACCCTGAGTTTAATTTTATGCTTATAAATATTTATTTACTTATGTAAATATTTCAAATGCGCCTTCCAATATGAAAATCAATTTGTTTGTAGTGAAATTATATTTTACAATAATTTAGATATATATGAAAGCTCAAAAAAATGTGGAAAAAAATTTTCACAAATTTTTTCTGAAAAAATTTCGAAAGTAAAAAATTAGTTCATTAAATTTTTTGGCTCAGTGCACGCATCGTAGTGCTCAACATTGTCACTCTATTCTACCTATTCTATACACCGATGTTGCCTCAGGCATTGCATGAGTAATACTCATGTTAACGAAAATTAGTTATATGATATATATATATATATATGTTATAGTTGAAGCATATGGAGCACAATGATAAAGACATTGAAATGATGCATCGAATTATATTAAATGAGCATGTGTGCGCTCATATGTACATTAAAGTGCATCTAGCCCCATACAAAAAAAAAAAAAAAAAGATGAAGGTTTTGTTGTACCCCGCTAAAAATGAACCTCGGTTTATTTTACAATATTTCCTAAAATTTTTCGGCCCGTGAACTCGATAGTTTTGAAAAAAAAAACTAACCTCTAAAATCGAATTTTATATGGAAACATTTTTCTGTAATTATACTAGAACCTTAAAAATACATTTTTGCATAAAATTTAATTTATATTTTTTAAAATTTCGGAATTATTGTATTTTAATTTTCATTGAAATCGTTTGAAAAATATTACAAAAATTGTAATAAAAAAAAATTCATTACCTCCAGTCTGAGATTTAATAAAAATTTTATTTTTAAGTAGGTATTTAAAATAACTAGGTTTTGCCAACGGTTTCGGAAAATAGGTTTAAAAAGATAATTTACGTGTCTCGATGTTTTTCCAGGAGAACATATTTTTTCATACAAAACACTACTTATTATATAGTATTCCTATTATGGCTTAGTTATGGGTCATACAAATAAATGCAGATTTGAGCCTAAAAGCGGGGGATTTCGTTTTCAGTGCCTGAGGACGGAATGTACATAAAAATATAAGGAATATTTCATTGTGAGTAACCGAAACACCACTCCCCCTTTGCCTTTCGAACCCCCAATTTCCCCAAAATGATGAAACTGTATGACGTTTATCATATTTTTCAACCTATTTGTCGAAACCGTTGGCAAAAGTAGTCTACAAAAAACGATTTTTACAGGGTTTTTTTTTTTTCAAAACAATTCAGCACACGAACGGTAATTGCTAGACCTAAAATATTTTGTGAACCATCAATAAAATAAACCAAAGGTTTAATTTAAGAGCGGTACAACAACAACTTGTTTTCGTGATGCACTTTAATGCACATACATAATTTAGAGTTTCGACGACTAAAATGGAAATACAAATATTAAGTTAGTTATGCATGCGAAATTGTGGGTGCATAACTATCAGATGCATGCATTCAATTACGTTTGTAAATAATTTTAATTGGAAAAAGTAATATCTACAACTAAATTAGAAAAGGAATATAGAAATATTATGATTACAAATATCATGTTCATACAGACTAAGTAAAGGAGATGGATAATTAAATTTTTATATTGTAGATAGATACTTAGGGATGATGCTTTTGTTCCTACAAATTTCGTTGAACTTTCTTAATTTCATTATTTTTTATTTCTCTGATGTCTAGGATAAATATATTTATTATGATAAACTAAATACCTACTTCTAAAAATTTATGGTACTGTGTTATTACAATTCCCTAAAGCATTCTGTCAGTGTCAGGCTTATGTCGCTCATGTGTTTCATATCTAAAATGTTGTTAAAATCTACTAAACTTTTTTTTAGTTATTTTTTGTATTCTTATTGCTTTTTTAGTTTCAAGCTATAGTAGATGAGTTGGAAAAAATGTCGAGTTTTTTCAATTCATTCATAAATTTTGTGCGTTGTAAAAATAAATGAAAGACACAAAACAAAATAAAAAAAAATTAACTACAAATCAACTACTAAAATCTGACACACGCAAAACTTTATTCATAATAATTATATTTGTTAAAAAAACATATTTTTTTTTTTTTATAAAACTTTAATGTGTTTTTGCCTTTGTTTTCCTGTTGACAACATTTTATGCTCATATGTTGTTTACATGGCTTTGTAGTTGGAATTGGGGCTTTTGTTTGATTAATGCTTTTATAAAAATAAACAAAAAGTATAAGTTAAATATGTTATTAAGTTATGGTATGTATGTAAGTATTGAAATCCTATTTCAGTGACATGAAAAAGCTCTAGGGAAATTTTTTGTAATTAAAACTTATTAGGAAATTGTTGTTTTTTTACAATTTTTTTTTAATTATTGTAGCTTTATTGGCTTTTACAATATAATTTAAAATTTGTTTACCATATATTCAAAAAACGAAAATAGATTTACAAAATTTGTAATCAAAGATTGAAAATCACAAATAAACAGTCACTGCTCATTACTACTTTTTGTAATTGTTCTACTTAACAATCACAAAGTTTTGTTGTAGTGATGGTATATTGAAATCATCAAAATGACGTCTGATTGAACATTTTAATTATTAAACAGCTAAACACAACCCAATATGTACAAATTTGAAGGTAGGCCGGAGGTTAGACCTTCCAAAGCACTCATGCAATTTCTTTAAGAATTTTATTTATTTTTGTAAAAAAATTAATATATAAAACTTACTACAAGTTGAGTTCATTATTCAAGTTTAGTTCGGTTAAATATTGAAATGAAATTAATCTTTACTTATGTATCTACTAAAAATAGTAAAATTTTCTGTATGAACTAAAAATTAACGACAATTTAAGTTAAATAAATCAATCAGCAATCTGACAGTGATTTACTACTGAATATTGTGGTAATTTCTCGGTGATGAAATTAAGCAAATTTTAAGAATTTCCTCTATAAATAACTGAAAAATCTATAAAATTTTCAATAAAGTAATAAATATCATGGTAGTTTCTATTTATTTAAGGTTTCGGGTAATTACAGTACATTGTCTCATTTTAGAAGAAATGCCGAAAGACTGGGTGCTCCATATAAGAAACCCTCAGGAGTCTGTGGCAACGACTTCTGGTTCTAATTCACCGATGTAAATTGTCTTCGATATTCTAAAAAGTTCGACTGATACTCAGATTAGACAACATCTACTTAGCTTCTTGAAAAGCGCTACTATTTGTTCAATTTAATTAAAAACTGTTTTGTTCGACGTATTCCAGAGGATTCATCCGCCAACCCGGATGATTTGCGAAACAGGCCGAATTACTCTGCTTAACCAAATACGTGAATGTTTATAGATCTTATATTGAGGGCTTCAAACTGGAGAGTCATATTCTAAAATTAGTCTTACCAAAGACTTTAACGGTTTTTTCATTACTTGATATGTACTGTTTTTTTTTATTTTTTACTACTGAATCTATATCTTTAAAATCTATAATTTTTCTACACCTGAATATAATTATAAAAAATAAATACAACCTGAATTGTTTTTTTTTTTTTTTTTTTTAATTTATTGTTTTAAAAACTTTTAATTTCAACGTACGAAAAAAATTGCAAATTTCCCAATTTCGCACACCAACTCACTCAAAAAAAAAAAAATATCTATCAGTTTGATGTTCACTTCAATCACAGGAAGGAAAAAATAAACTTGCCTTGCAACTTCAGAAAGTGAGATTAGCCAAAAAACAGGTGCATAACTTCGCTTCGTATTGATTTCGTATGAGTGCAACAAAAATGCCATTTTTCACGTGTTCGTTGTTGTTGAAGCTTTTGCACTTATCCACTTTCTATTTTCTGAAGCTTTTTTCTGTTGATACTCTCTAAACTTATCGGCACAAACACGACGTATTACACGCAGAGCTGGGTAATTCAATTACATTACATTCCCAATTCCAATTACAAGGAATTGTAATTGGTACTTAAATGTTTTTAATTCCTTGGTAATGGAATTCATAAAACTTTCAATTCCATTACAAGGAATTGTAATCGGTAATTAAAATTTTTAAATTCCTAGGTAATGGAATTGGAAAAATGTTCGATTCCATTACAGGGAATTTTATTTTGTAATTAAAAATATATCAATTCCTTAAAGGAATTGAAAAGAAAAGAATTTATTATTTAAGTGTAATCAATTACTTTCTTGAAATTATATTCCTATTCCTCGAAAGTAATTGATTCCATTTTACAATGTTTTCCGAATTTTTTTTAGTGTTTTGGAATTGAATCAATTACTTTCGAGAAAACATTCCAACTAAATTGGAATTTAATTCTAAGTAAGTAATATTGAAATCATCAAAATTACGTCTGATTGAACATTTTAATTATTAATCAACTCAACCCAACCCATTACTTAGGAATTTAAACATTTTAATTACCGATTACAATTCCTTGTAATGGAATCGAGGAATCATTCCAACTAGATTGGAATTTAATTCGAAGTAAGCAATTGATTACACTTAAATATTAAATTCCTTTCTATTCAATTACATTTTCAATTCCTTTAAGGAATTGATATATTTTAATTACAAAATACAATTCCTTGTAATGGAATCGAAAATTTTTCCAATTCCATTTCCTAGGAATTTTAATTACCGATTACAATTCCTTGTAATGGAATTGAAAGCTTTAACAATTCCATTACTAAGGAATTGAAAACATTAAAGTACCAATTACAATTCCTTGTAATTGGAATGGAGATGGAATTTAATTCCTAAAGGAATCATTACTACCCAACTCTGATTACACGTATATAAAATATGAAGGGAAGGCAGCTATATGGAATTAAGCTCTCTCACTAAAGCACAAGTGATAAAACTGTGAGAAGTCGCCTCTCTGCATGATTGTATCTAGCCGACCCCCATATAACCTCGTTTGCTAAACAATAACAACAGTAGAACTTTGTTTCTTATTAGTTTCGTATTTAGTGCAACAACAATGCGATTTCCGTTGCAAACTTATCGATTTATCCTCGCTAAAGAAGTTTCACTTCAAAAAAATTTAATTGGTTTAAAAAAAAATTTTTTGTTGGCTCCACCCCGGTCAAAAATGTTTTTTTTTTTTTAATCTATTTAAATAACAACAGTTCCATTATTTACTTACGTAGTGTGAGTGGTTCGATTCTAATACAAAAAATTCGGTTTTTGCATTATTCTGGGGAATATGTACCTCGTAGGTCATTCCGATGTTCTAGATCCCCTCATAATTTTTAACAAGGAACAATTCTTCTAAAGACATTATAATAGTTTTCCCAACGGTTTTTGTCTTATCGGTTATTTATCGAAACGGGGGGACTTAAACGCCCAGTTTCTAAAGGATGGGTACGAGATGGAGGAAAAGTGCATACAAAAAAATTATTTATCTTTTTATGTTTAACAACTTTGCTTCAGGCATCAAACTCGTATCCGTTGAAATAAAGAAATTTCTTAATAGCCCCTGAAGATCTCATTTTTCCGAATTCAAATCCATATGGTGGGAGAACTAGATGTAATTGAGAAAAACTGAGTGCGCAACCGTGATCAGCGACTTAAATTACTATAAAGCCGTTGGAAAATCTCGCGCATAAGAAAAAAGTTCAAAATTTGTTGCACTGTGTTTTTAAATAATACATGTTGAGTATCTGAGCCTCACCTCTCTTAGATTTAAAATTGTTCACTTGGGTAAAAAAAAACCAAAGTAAGTGCCATTCATAATTGACTAATGACAAATTGTAGTTACTTCTTTATGCATAAAATTATATAAATTTGCTTGTCAAATAGTAAAACTATCAGCTTACCGTCATGGCTTATTATGAACACCGCGAAATTTTAACATCTATCTATCTTCCTCTCCCCCGTTCCTACCTTAGTTTAAAATTGCCCTCCTGGATTTAATTTAAACGATTTTTCGTCTTCGTTACTGTACTCAGTTTTGAGAACTTGCAATTAGGTAAGTTAGGTTACTTCTACTTTTTCTATCCTAGAAAAAATTCTGCTGACGCCTTAGTTCCTTACTAAAAAAAGTAATTAATTTCTCATTTCTACTACATTTTTAATATTCAATGCAATTCAAACCATTTTTTACTAGTTATTTATAAAAAATAAATATTACAATTTCCAAATAAAGCTCAATTAAATAATTTGCCTGTTATTGATGAAATCATAATCATATCAACCATTTCAAAAACCTTTCAAAAATACCCAAAATTTAATTGATAAAAAAAAACTGACAGATAATAATTATAATTTTGTACAAAATATTTAAAAAAACATTAAACAATGTCATCATTAACTGAACATTTTTTCAATTATATTCAATAACACCAGAATAGAATGTTATAAATCATTTTTAAAACTAACTCTGTTTCGTAGACAGATAGATTTGTGAACAATTTCTAATACTTCTAACAAAATGTCATTAGTCTATCGATTTTTGAGAATTTTCATAAGTGCAGCACTCATCAAATATTCTTTTCAGGTAATAATTAATTAATATCCTTTATCTATTCCCCCCTCCTAATATTCTCATCTACTCCCAAGGCTTGCTATAATTTGAAAATGTTTGGATTTCGTACGACAGAAACTCCTAATTATCTTTTTACTATGAAATTGCATGACAATCAAACGTTATCATCAGTTTCACGTGTCCTTGAAGAAGTGCAAATACCAATGTGGAATTTAATGCTGGTTCAACATAATGCACCGCGTAAAAACACTAAATCGGATCCACCGAAAATTCTTTACAATGCAACGTATAAAGTTTGTGAATTTTGGCGCTATGTAAAACGTATACGTGTTTTCAATAATGTCGCTCAATTGCTTCTCACCAAAGATAGTGGCAATATGAGCTTGAAATGCCCACTGGAGGTGGGTACATATGTTATGCAGAATATACACGTACCTTCAGATACGGGCATATTGAAATTTATGTATTGGCCCAATACAATTTATACACTTTTTGGCACGGTCTATTCACAAACTTCCGATAAAGTGTACGAAAAGAAATGTAGCTATGAGATAAATGCAACAGTGTTGAAATCTTGTTGAAAGAAGAAGTAGAGTAGTGAATGAGGTTTAATATGTTTGAAATTAAAATGGAAAAGAAAAATTTGAATGAAACTAATAAAGCACAAAAGGTAGTTTTCTTTTTCGGGGGCTTCCATTGAGAGTAAAATTCATTCAATATGAAGAGTTGATATTTACAACCATGCATATATAGAAAGAGTATCTCACGCCATGTCTCAACAATTGACCAATCACAGTCTTTGATTTACAGTGAAAGAGAGTAAAAAATTGCATTCGTCTCAGTAGAAATAAGAGCTACACATTTATGCTGAAATTTTTATTACTTATCTCAATTTTTCAAATTTTTAGCTGAATAAAAATTTATCAAATGCTTTTAACGAACATGGGGCCATTAGCGGATCTTAGGGGCTTGGGGATAAAGTTGGTTGTATAAAAGCAGACGATAGTCCCTTGCTCCGATTTTTACAGTACATTTTTTCCCCCAAGAAACACATTATCATCTGTGATCATTTTGCCTAACTAACTAAAAACGAGATACGTAAAATGGCGGCAAATTTTTTTTATTTAAAATGAAAAAGCTGAAATTATATGATTTTATTGTGGTTCTAGGAGTATTTCTGATTTTGCTCAGGGGCTCATCCCCTTCTCTGGGTTTTGATTTCTGAACAGCGGGTTACATTAATATGAAGTGAAATACTTCGTTTTATGTGCATAAATTTGTAAAAGTTCAGTTTTGTACTTTAAATAGTTTGTGGCAGAGCTGTAAAAGAATGCATTCAATTTAATTGCAATGCCTTGAAGTCACAGTTAATAACCGGCAATTCATGACTGCAGTTATTGAATAACATATTTGACTTTAGAATAAAAAATGCAATTAAAAGTCTTTTTTGGAGTCCCCGATTGGTTATTCATTTTGAAAAATATTTTTTAGAGTCAAGGGAATGCAATTTTTTTTTGAAATCAGGGGAATGTAAATCTTGTGACTCCAAAATCATGACTGATTTGAAGTCATTTGGAGTCACTTGAAGGCACTTGGAGTCACTTGAAGTCACTTGGAGTCACTTGACGTCACTTGGAGTCACTTGAAGGCACTTGGAGTCACTTGAAGTCACTTGGAGTCACTTGACGTCACTTGGAGTCACTTGAAGTTACTTGAAGTCACTTGGAGTCACTTGACGTCACTTGGAGTCACTTGGAGTCACTTGAAGTCACATTCAGTCACTTGAAGTCACATCCAGTCATTTGGAATTTGAAGTCAATTGGAGTCACTTGAAGTCTTTCGGAGTCAATTGGGATCTTGAAGTCAATTGGAGTCACTTGAAATCATTTGGAATCAATTGGGGATTTGAAGTTAGTTGGAGTCAATTGAAGTCACTTGAAATCCATAGAGAACTATTATATGACCTTTCCTCAAAAATATAAACAACAAATCAAACAATCATTAAGTTCTGGGTTCTGGAAAGCGGGTCATATTAATACAGCTAAAGTGTTTTCTTCCATTGTATTTAACTTCTTATTTTAATAGAAATTAAAAAGTCTATACAGTTTTTTTAAAGCGATTTTAAAATAACTAAAATGGAAAATTGTTTAAAATATAATTTTACTTCTGAAGCTTGAAGGCATTAACGGATTTAAGAGTTAAACTCGGGCGGAGGGGAGAGGGAAATAGAATTGCTTGAAATATATATGGCTAAAAAGATGTTTCAAAGGTTTTTGAGAATTTTTTTAAACTAACCCATTTTGAACATCTGTAAAATTTTTCGTAAAGCATCTTTGAAAATTTGTCAAAAATACATTTAAAAACTAATTCCAAAAGTAATGACTGTTTAATATTTTTACATGCGCTAACATTAAAACTACATTTCATAATTCATGATTTGGCTAAAACTGCTAGGTAAGATATTGTATTGTATTAGAGGTTTCTGTCGCTGTACCGCGACTTATAAGATCTATTGTACGTTCCTATTTTCTATCTAGTCTAATCTGCCTAGAGTACCTCATTCAGTCCAGTCGCCCTCAAGAATTTGAGTATTGCGCCCGGAGCTATAGATGCTAGCTCTGTACTGGGCATTTGGTACATACCCAGACATTTTTTCTTTTGTGGATTAAAGCACCACACTTAGCTAAAATATATTCTGATGAATTTTCCTCATTACTAGGTAAGAGTAACCAAACATACCTGAAGAAAACTATGAAAATTAGTTAAAAATAGGGAATGCATTTGAAATGCTAGATTTATCTAGATCAAATTACAAACTTTAAGTAAAAATTACAACTAAACAGTTTTCCATACACTGAAAAAAAAATTCCTAAATCTTAGGAAATCTTCCTAATTCTAAGGAAAAAATGGGAATGAAATTGCACCAAAGTTACGTGATCTTTTTTTTGACGACCTCGATAGCCTAGTGGATAGTGTACTAGACTTTCATCTGGGAGGCTCGGGTTCGATTCCCGTCTTCGTCTGGTGGTTAATTTTCATTACTTTCTTATATTCACTAACAATATGAAGTGTATGAGAATTATAAGATAGTGTACAAGTACACACATTGGTTGGTAATGGCAAAACCACCAAGCCGATAAAAAATTGCCACACCGCCGTTCGGAATCGGCGTTAAACTGTAGGTCCAACTATGTGGTATCACAATGGGCCGTTCAGGCCTAAGTGTGTCTCTCGACAGCCACTCCAACCTAGCCTAACCCTACGTGATCTTTGAATGTAGGAAATTTACTTACTTATTATTAGTAAATTGTGCAACCTTAAGCTAAGGAAATTTTCTTTGCCTTAAGTACAGGATTTCCTATACGTTATGAAAAAAAAATACTTGTTGTAAATAAAATCAAAATAAGGAAACAATTTCCTACATATTAGGAAACGTGACCTGAAGTGTAGGAATTTGTCTTAAAATTAAAGAAATTTTTACTTATATTTAACAGTTACAAATTGAGGAAAAATTTTTACTTCGTATAAGGAAGCGAAGTCATTACTTTAAAGATATTTTTCATAGAGTATAGGAAAAAATACTTCAGCTTAGGAAAAAAATGTAAGGAACTCATTTCCTTAGATTTAGTACAGTCTTTTTTTTTCAGTGTACAGCCGACAAAACTTTAACCTTTTGGCCCAATTCTCCTGAGTCCACCACGAACCGAAAATTTTATTTATTTGCACTATTCTGGATAGCAACCTCCTGAGGACCCCACTCCCAGAAAGTGTTATTTGTTTGCGCGCTGAGAAGTATTCTTATATTAAATTAAACGTGTAACTAGAAAACGCAAGAAAAACTAATGTTTTCGCTAAAACTTTTAAACCTTTTTTTTATATTCTTGAGCATGGGCTAAAAAAATACAATATGAAAAATACAGAAGCTGAAACTGAAAAGTTGTTGACAATTTGCGTATACAATTTCTATATAAAATAAAATAAAAAAAAATTAATTTAAAACTACGTATGTGCAACAACATTGTCACAACAAAGTAAAACAAAAAAACTTGTAGTTTTTATTTTACCGAAAGGTAAAATTCAGCAGGACAAATTTGTGAAATTGTATAAAAAAAAAGTTATGTATTTTTATTTTGATATAAAAACTTTAGGTTTTTGCACAAATTGAATTTAGTACAATAAAAAACAAGAGCGAAATAGTTGAAATGAAAATAAATTAAACTTTTGTTTAGGAGTAGTTTGAAAATGATAAACACGACTAAGGTTTTTATATTACGTAGAAAGCAAAATTATATAAATTGAGGATATACTAAATTCCTATTTATTCACGTACAAACATTTATTTGTTTATTTATTTATTTGTCTAGCAATTTCATTAATTTGAAAATTGCAAGCAGGGAATGTTCTTCTTTTTTTTTTGCATAATGTCAATGACATTTTTGTTAGATATTTATATCTATTTACTCTAAAAAGAAAATTTGCTTTTAAATTATTTATCATCATCGTCATCATCGCCATGATTCTGCTGAAATCCTCACAATTGTTGTCAGCCATTCCATTGAAAAAAATAAATAAATAAAAATAAATAGAAAATATTATCAATGTCCCATGGCGTTTATAAAAATGTATGTATCTTTATATGAATACATCAATCAGTTGTGTAAATGGAAAATAATGCATTTTAATCTAAAAAAATATAAACAAAACATGTTTTACAAATTTTTCACGTAGGTGAATGAAGCAGAAAAAGTAAAAAGAACAAAAAAAAAAAATAAATAAATTAATAAAAAAACATGTTTCATATTTGTTTCAGGTTGTTTGTTTTTCATACATGTGTACACCCCCCAGTGTATGGTACGAGTATGTATATAGATGTCTGTTTGTCAGACTGATGTGTGTGTGTGATGTGTGTGTGTGTGATGTGTGTCTACTTGTTTGAAGTCTCGACTAGAGCTACCGGTGTCTCACCACAACTTGTGTTTGGTTAAAAAAAAAAAAACACTCAAAGTATTTTATATTGTTATCATAATTTTCAACAAAGGCGCTGACTTAGCTTCTAAAAGCGTGCCACTCAGTTTAGCTACAAGTGCAAAACTTTTTTACCTGCATACACTTAGTTTTAGATATAAAATAAATAAAAGTGAAATGAAACGAAATATTGTAGAGAGATACATACACATGTATGCACTAGCAGATCCAGAGATTTTCTAAGAGGGTGGTTTTCATTATTTTCATCCCGATCAAATTGTATGAAATTTTCATCCATCGAAAAGGGGATGGGGTTTACCCTCAGAGCTTCCTTCCTTGGATCCACTAGTGTATGTATATTTTAACTTAAGTGACAAATTGCTATACCATCAATATATGTATGTACATATTGAAAAATGTTTGATATGATAGAAAGAAAAACTCTCATGATGGAACGAAAAATTCACATTGATGATATATGAAAAATAAAAAAAAAAACTCACGCTGATGCTTTCAAAACTCTCGCTGTTGTAGACTCTCGTGCAAGTATATGAGTCAGAATTATTGATTGCTTTTAGTTTTATAATGTATGGGGAATCCAGTGTTTGATAAACAGCTACTTTTTCATCCTTAACAGAATCAGTAGCAGCAACTTCTATTTCATCATCTTCTTCATCTTTTTTTGTGTTTTTTATTTTTTTTCAAATGAACGTAAAACATTTTTATCTTTTACTCTTATGTTTACTATTATAATAAAATAAGAAAGCTTAAAAAACAAGACACAAAAATATAAAAAACTGTGATAAACAGGAAGCAGTATTAGTTAACATAAATCTTTTATAATTTATGAGCGGATTTAATTCGGATTATACTATTTTTTAATAGTCTGTTTTTGTTTCAGTATATTTTTTGTATGTGCATGAAGGTTTGACCTAAATTTTTCAAGATTTTTTACTGATAAAAAGAAAAGAAATATTTAATTCAGTAAGCTTTTATTTATCAATTGATCAATAAAAGAATAGGAAGGACAAAAAAAAATATACATATATATATATATATATATTAATACTTGAGAAAGTCATCTGAGGTCAGCTTAGCACTCTGGTTAAATTTGCCTTTGAGAGTTTTTTTTATAAACTAAAATGATTTATTTACATATTTACTAAAATTTGTAGGAATTTTAGAATGAAATGTGAATATGCACGCTAGTTTTTTTAAGATTTATTTGTTCATTCAGGATATATTAGGATATTTCCGGGAGAGATGGAACCCCTTTTTTTAAATCATCACAAATTTAAAGCGAATTGCAAAAATAGTTAATGTAATGTCCTAGACTTAAGTTCGAACTGTTATGATATTTTAATCATATTTTTCCGAATTATTTTAAGAAAAAAGCTGACGATTCGGGAGAGATGGAATCTTGCGGGTGAGATGCAACGTATTTCGTTTTCCATAAAATGAGAAAAATTTGCTCCGAATTGATATCGTCGCCTGAGAATTGATTTGGCGTATGTGTGTACAAGTTCATATACCTATACGCCAAATCAATTCTCAGGCGACGATATGTAATAACTATGCACTTAAAGTTAAAAAATATGCAACTGAAACTGCAAAAAATGCACTAAAAACATTTGAACTAGCAATTTAAAAAAAAAAAAAATATTCTGTTTTTAATTGCATATTTTCGGTAAAAAAAAATGTATGTAATTTAACAAACAAAAGACTAAAACAATTCATTTTAAAATATAAAATAAATTTATAAAAAGCAGCAAAAATATAAAATTAATAAAAAGTTTAACTCAAATCGCAGTTAAGTAAATATGTACATGAAAATGAGATCAATCTTTATTAATTGTTTTTTTTATTTGAAGTTTTCTATAAAGAAAATTATCGCTCTACATCAACAGTCGGACGATAGGAGCATATTTGAAGGCACAAAATTCATTTATAGAACAGTTGTTGATAGAACAATTTTCTTCATTAAATTCAAAATTTACATATCTTCGTGGGATATCTGTGGCCTCATCTATGGAAACCCTTAATAAATGGTTTTTAAGGCGAACTTGATTCCTTTTAATAAACGAATATATATTTGGTCGATACAAGTTTTGCGCAGTGACATTTCATGAGGAATGATTTCATTAATATATGTATGTTCTCAAAAAACTTCTTAAAGATATCCTCTCAGCGGCAACAAGGAGCGTCGCTGCAAAAGTCCTTTGCTGTTAAATGCGTGATCAGCAGACAAATGTTGGCGTTTTAAACGCTTTTGTTTCTGCAAATGTTGTATAGCCGAATGTACCCTACGTGTCTATTAGATTTTCACCGCTACAACATTTATGAAAATCAAAAAAATCGGCGCCGGATACCTGGGAACGTCCCCTTGTTGGTCAAAATTAATGTTACAGTTATCTAAAGTAATCATAATGCTGATTTCACATTATAGTATAGTGGGTAGGCTGCTATTTCCTTTTAGTAACCGTTAACCGTTATATATATGACTTTTATATCTTTGGTGACCCCTAGTGAAATTTTCTGGCTAATATTTTTGTGGAATATTTTAATCCTTAAATGTCTATTTTGAAAGGGCTTTTCCGGTTTTCATCAAAAAAGGGGTCAAATTGTCCCAAAAAAAGAGGAACTAAAGGGTTAAAATGTTCTACGGAAATGACCATTGTAAAATTCAACCATACAACTTTGCCAATAAGATTTTCTTTAGATATCAATTTATAACGCTTTTTGCACTTAGTATTCAGCTCCCTTTGACCAAAATTAGAAAACTTTGACCCACTGTAAAAAAAAAAACTGAGACTTGCTGGACTATAAGTTTGTTTTACAAAAATGGTCTATAAAACATACCCTTTCAGGATTATAGGGTGGGTATTCTGTTGCAAAAATGCTGTTGGACTATGTTCTTTTCTGATTTCCATCTAAAGACTTAGAGAAGGAAACTATTTTCTAAACTCAGAACTGATCTTTTTTGTTATTACGTTTCTGAAAAAGCTCTATTCTCTATTCTATTTCAGGTCAAAATTATATATATTTTTTTTTCATTTCATTTCATGAATTAGTATTTTATTTTATTTTTGAACTATTTAATTATTTCAGTCTACATTTAAAATCGAAACGATCAGGTTCATCTTAGAATTTAGGTTTAAGTAATTGGATTACCTGATCCAGATATTTTAGTTCAAAACTCAGAATTGAGTAAGGAAATTTGAATTATTATTGTATGTATTTTTGTTCTGAAGTCGAAACTATTTCTTTATTTTAGCTCAGAATTCAGTTCGAATGGAAATATATATGTGATTTGGTATTTATTTCAGTTTTGGGTTCAGTTTTAAGTAATGAATTTCAAACTTGCTGTACTTAAAATTATACAATTGTTCAAAATTGGTTAAATAAATTTCCTTTTTTATAGATTTTATTTTTGTTAATCCTCGAGAAGCGACCAGCTACTTAAGTACAAAGTGCTAGTACTAAAATGTTTATATAACCATTAGCTCGTTATAAGAGAATCTTCATTTCCAAGGAGTAGTAGGCAGAGAAAACCATAAAATCACATGACCGCACATAACTGAGTTTTGTCTCTAACACATAAAAAAAAGAAGAAAAACAAAAGCATAAAGAACAACCTTAAGTCATTTAATGAGGCTCATTATGTTAAAGCTTAAATAAGGCTACTTGGGCATAATTGTATGTTTGGATCTAAGTGCGAATGTTGGCTGTTAAATAAACAACATTCAAGGGTTGGTGACACCTCAAAGTATAACTCAAACACACACACACAATGAAAATGATACACAAATAGGAATTTAACTTAAATGAGCATAGTTAATTGCACAGCAGCTAAAACATCAGCTAACAGAAGATGCAAGAACCTCAAGTAAACCACAAAAACAAACAAGAAACACCAAGAACAATCCACCAGAATTTAATAAAAGCGTCACCATTATTTTATTGTTGTTTTAGCTGTTGTTGGTGTTTGGTTGTTTGCTTGTTTGTTAGCTTATCTTTAATAACATTTAGAAAAAATAATAGGAAAAGCACCCAGAGCAAAGAGCAGCAGCAAAGTAGCGCCACCCGGCAAACGAATTGCCAATGTATTACCTAAAAGCAACAACAACACAAACAAATAAATAAACAGGTGCCCCAGACAAATGAGTATAATTTGAAAATTAGCATAAAATAAGTGCGATGAGGATTGAGCACTAAAGGAGCACATCGACCATGTCTACATGCATAAGTGCAAACATTTTTATCTTCTTTTTTGGTTTTTTTTTGTTTTTTTTTTGGGTTACTTGAACTTAAAATGTTTAGCGAAAAGAACACAAACTGAAATTATAAAAATGGGTACTCATAATTTTTCGTCACTTATAATTACTTAAGTTGTGACTTTGTAAGTGAGAAAGTCACACATATAATAGATTATAAGTGAAAAATATGTCTAGCTTTTGTTCGTTATTGCTGAAAACGAAATCTTTGGAATATATGGAATAATTAATTTTTTGAGTTATAAAGCTAAGAGGGAGCACTCAAATGTAATAAAAACAGAAACAAAAAATTAAAAGTAAGCACTTATCTAATATCACAGAGTAACATATTATTTATACACAAAGCATCGATCACATAAATTGAAACAAGTGATGCAGAGTAGCAAAACCCTAGCTCGTAGGCGTCACACATTCGGGGCGTATGAGCGATATTAATGTACATTCAGTTTTAAGCCTATAAATCGTAAACAATTGCTAGTTTGTCTTTACGGTTTTCAGCAAAATGTTAATAATAAAATAATACACAACTCTGTGTATCAGATTATCTTCGAATTTTCTAAAAATTCAAATTTGTATCAGTTTTTAGCTGTAAGTTCATATAGAAATTACTACTTGCCCTGTATTTTTTTCTAATGATTTTCTGGTCACTGCAATCAAAAAGAAGGGCAAAAAACAAACACGTTCTGCTTACTAAAAGATCAAAAATTTGGAAAATAAATTCAATGCTGCATTTCTGAGATTTTGATCGTTGCTGTACGAAAAGAAAAGCTGATGAAGTAGAGGTCTGTTGGACAATAAACGAAATACTCCTAAAGCAACTATATGGCATTGCTTAGACAATTGGTTTTGAATAAATGTGTCAACAACTTCAAGTCCCAATTGACCTCAAGTGACTTCAAGTGACTCCAATTGACTTCAAATGATTTCAAGTGACTCCAATTGACTGCAAATCGTAATTGACTCTAAGTGACTCCAATTGAATTCAAAACTCCAATTGACTCCAAAAGACTTTAAATGACTCCAATTGACTTCAAATTCCAATTGACTACAAGTGACTTTAAGTGACTCCAAGGGTATTCAAGTGGCTCCAAGTGACTTCAAGTGACTCCAAGTGACTTCAAAGCAGTCTTAATTTTGGAGTCATTAGATTTAAATTCCCATGATTTCAAAAAGAGATTGCATTCCCTTGACTTCCAAAAAGATTTTTCTAAATGAATAACCAGTCAGCGGCTCCAAAAAAGACTTCTAACTGCATTTTTTATTATGGAATCAAAAATGTCATTCAATAACTTCAATCATGAATTGTTGGTTATTAATTGTGACTTCAAGGCATTGCAATTAAATTGAATGCATTCTTTTACAGCTCTGCTCTGTAAATAATTTTTAGGATGTGTTTGGTCACAATGACGAATTCAGGGACTGAGACTCAAAAATTTACTCTAATTTACCCCCAGATGAACAATAGACCGGGTATTCTCTAAAAGAAAATTTTTAGACTTTTTTGAGTGTAAAATGAAAAATAGACAGAAGAAGAAATTCAACAATGCCCCGAAAATGTGCTAAAAGAAAGTGGAAGCTGTGTTGAACAGCTCTTAGAGTAATAGGAATGACAACCAGAGCTGGGTACATTACAATCCCGATTCCAGGGAATTTGCAATTGATACTTTTGGTTTTCAATTTATTAGTAATGGAATTAATAATTGTTTCAATTCCATTACAAGGAATTATAATTGGAAATTGAAAATTTTAAGATCCCCGGGTAAAGGAATTAAAAATTTATTGATCCTATTACAAGGAATTTATTGTATTTTTTTATTAAAAACATTTCAAGTATTTATAAGAATATTATAAAACACAATTCCCTGTAATGGAAGCAATAAATTTTTCAACTTAATTACCCGGAAATTTTAAAAATTTTAATGGACGACTATAATTCCTTCTTTTTTTTAAAGTTCCAATTCATTTACTAAGGAATTCAAAAAAAATAATACAATTAGAATTCCTTGGAATCAATCCAGCATTTACTCTGTTAATACCCTGTACTGCAAGAATTGAATTTTTTTTTAATATTTCCAATTCCATTACTAAGGAATAAAAAAAAAATAGTAATAATACCAATTACAATTCCTCGGAATTCGAATAGAGGTGGAATTTTAATTCCCAAAGGAATAATTACAACCCAACTCTGGTCACATCTCGGTCGTTATGACCGGAGCTAAACAAAAGTAGAGCAGAGAATCTTCTGACCTCTATATATCATATATATAGCTACTCCAAATATTGTAATTAACGATTACTACAGAATCTGCGGTAATGTAAATGAAATTGAATCAGCATTTACTCTGTGAATACCCTGCACTGCAAGAATGACGTCTCCACTCACATATCCGGGGTAATAATACTAAATTTGTTGAATTTTATAAAGATTACTTGATAAATTCAGTTTAAAGTGAATTAAAGTTCGTGGTAGTGTTCCCAAAACAAAAACACAAACCAAAAGTACTCACAATAAATTTTAATTGGTGTCCGAATGGAAATCATCAATCAGACCAAACACCCTTTTAAACTCAACCCTAACCTAAAGTAGACAAATGACTGAGTTCTATTGGACTCTAAACAGAAAGTCTTGGTTACTCTCAGTTATCTTGGACAATGAACTAGAAACTAGAATCTCTTTTTCTCTAGTAGAAAATTCTTATTAATTACTTACTTGCATTCGAAATGAAATTATTATGCATAATTAAAATTGTCAATTATTTCCTACAAACATTGGAATGGCAAATAATAATTAGAAGAATTAAAAAAAAAAACTGAAATTTTGCCTAGTGCAATTAATTTTCTGCCAAAATAACAAATTTCCAATTCAACGCAAGTCAAGTAACAGAAATCACAAACAGCTACGAGTATCAAAACAAGGCAGTATAATTTACAAATTGCTATTAATTCTTGAGTAGACGAGCCGACGACAAATCTAGCTAACAGTAACAGCAAAACCTTATCTTAACAAACTATCAACTACAACAACAGCAACTAGACTTAATTGAATGCCATGTCAAATTAGAAGGAAGTTAAAAGGAGGCAAAATTGAGCTACTGCTGCATCCATTGCATACTCGTCGTATTCTTTTATAAAGTAAGTAAATTTACTTGCACGAAAAATTCTAGGTTCGTAGTTATCAAGTTAAAAGGGAAAATGTAATATAGCTAGAGTAGGAAAAATACACAAACGGAAAACAATTATTTCGAGGCAACAACAACAACAATGTTACGGGTGCATGCGAGTTGATAACTAACTAGTACATAGAAGCAAAAGCAACTAAGCCAGCGTAAGTAAGCAAAGTAAAGACCAAGCAGAATGCTAGCTAGCTGCATGGTTTTTATATGAAGTAAAAGGGAGTAAGTAAGCAAGTAAGTAGTGAGTGAGTGGTTTAATTTAAATATTAGATTGCAGCAGGTTAAAGGCATTAAATTGCATTTAGGTTATCGATTTAAACTATTCGAAAGAAGAATGAACCAACCATGACCGGGTTCAGGTTGATACACTCACTCTATACATACGTACATGCATACAGGGTAGGCCATTGAAAGTGGAAGCATCTGGCAACCTTATAATTTTTAACAACACTATCAGATCGACTAATAATGAAGGGAATTCGTACCATGGAACAGTGCACTCCGAAAGAACGCGCTGAAACTAACTTCTCAATTTTCCCGTAGAGAAGTTATTTTGATGTTTTGAAGCCGATTGTTCATGAAAATGGTATGAAGCACTTCTGCTTTCAACAGGACGGCGCACCACCTCACACAGCTTGTGCCACAAACGACTTTTTGAAGCCATTGTTCCTAGTCGGTTATATCAAAAGTAGTGATTTTGACTTGCCTCCGCGCTCGCCAGATTTTACACCGCCAGACTTTTTCCTCTGAGGCTACTTGAAATCAAAGGTTTATATCTACAAGCCAACGACCTCCTAGATGAACTTTAGGCCAAGATCCGAATCGGCCGAATCATTGGCCAAAACGATGGGAAATACCGAAGAAAGAGCACATTTGGCCGTCAAAGCCAAAGGTGGCCATTTCCGCGATATCTTTTTCTGGAATAAATCTTTTTGAACTTACATTAATGATTATCCAACTAAACAACAAAAAAATTGTTTTCTTTAATATTTTTTTTTTTCAGCAACAAATGCTTGCACTTTAAATGGCCTACCCTGTACAATGTCGGTCTGCTGTAGCTATTTATTTTCATAGTTTCATACTGAAGTCAATCGCTTCATATTTTAATACATTTTACTAAATTTGTAATAGTATCATTGAAAGGTTTTACAAAAATACATAGTTATATACATAAATTGTTATTGCTAATGCATTAAGCGTAAGTGTGCAGAGGGAATATGCATTTAACCTAATTAGTACTAATGCATGGAAATTTTGTTTTAATTTTTTTTATTGCAAATGTAGAATGGTGAATTACAAATTATTAATAAATACATACATATTATTAATCAATTTGCTTAGAAGGGGTTGAAAATAACTAGGTACGAACGTCATCTAGTAGAAAAATTTCATAGATAGGTTTGTGTATAAACTAAGTGCTGAATTTTGATGTGTAAACATGTTAGCTCACGGTATGGGCAAAATTCAAAATTTGCGTAAAGTAAGAAATTTGCAGCGTGGCACACTTTTGTTTTTCAAAATCCGCTAAAATTAAGAATAAAACGCGTATTTTCTTAAAAAAAAGCGTTTAATTTTTTTCCTTATAAAACTGCGAGAAAACTCAATACATTTAATACAGGCACACATCTGATACTTCTAGTCAATGAAAATTTCTTCGATTTTTCGAAGATATTTTTAATTGAAAAATAAACGCTGAGCGCTAAATCACTTTTTTACGCGTTTTAATTTTCAAAAAGCACTAAAATCAGCGGGAAAAGCGATGAGTTGGCCACACTGGAAACTTGTGTTTGCTGTAGTGTCCGACCGAATATTCGGTTTCGGTTACGGTTTCGGTCGAATGGTCGAATATTTGGCCGAAACCGAAACTTTATAAATTTTACTGTAAATTGCATTTCAGTGCGCAAGGGGCTGTGAAATTATTTTTAGCCTATAACATAAAGTTATTCAATTTTGAATATTAAAATAAAAATGTGAATTTCATTTGTACCTATACCACAAAATGTATTTTTTTAGTGCCTTTAATATGTATTTTCCTTATTGTTAAAATAATATTTTTGTTCTTTTATATATACATATATAAGTATGTATATTAGGGCGTACCAATTTGTATGGATGAATTTTTTTTCGGAGTACCGACAGAAGAGTTCCATATTCTATGACAAAAAAATGGAGCTTACCCCCGTAAAATTCGTAGAAGTTAAAGTAATATTAAAAGTACCTATCGATTTTTCTTCAAACAACTAAGTACAGTAGGCAGTACTGAAACTTCTTCGAATTTTACGGGGGGTAGGATCCATTTTTTTGCCATACTTTCTTCGGCAAAGTTGATCAAAATCGAATACAGAATTTTTCTTTCAACGTACTTAAAAAAAAAAAAAAAAAAAATTGGTACGCCCGAATGTACTTGGATTTTTTTTTTTGGTTTTAATTAAAAAAAAAAAAAATTAAAATGATTTGAATTTTGTTTTTAACATATCTGTGGTCACAAGCAATAACAACACAACTCGAGTTTTGTCGAATTCGAGTTATTATCATAATTTGAATCTTCATTTCCGTTTTCATATTGTGTCAGAATTTTATGATTATAGGTTCAGTGGTTTACGAGATATTAGGGTGAAAAAATAACACAACCTGATTACTCTTAGCACTTGAACCTTTGAAGTGCTCTCCTGTAAAATACAAAAAACACAATTATGCTGTTATGCCTTGTGACCACAGATATATACATATATATTAAAAAGTTTCGGTTTCGGTTTTGGCCGAATATTAGAAAAATGGCCGAAATTCGGTTTCGGCCGAAAAAGTCGGTTTCGGTCGGACACTAGTTTGCTGTAATGAGAGTTGATGTGCGTGCCCTTCTCGCTCAAACAGTTGCGTGGCAGGAAAGAGCTACTAGAAAACATAGAGCACATGAGATGACACTCAGAGAGCCGACATCGACGTCCCAGCTTTTATTGTATGTAGCCGATCATCATACGATCATATGAACCCGATCTTGAAGATGGGTTTCTTTGTGTTTTGTTTGCTGACGACCGCGATAGTCTAGTGGGTAGTGCACTAGATTTTCATCCTGAAGTTTCGGCTTCAATTCCCGTCTTGGTCTGGTGATTAATTTTCATAACCTTCTTATATTCACTATCGATATCAAGTGTATGAGAATTATAGGAAAGTGTACGAGTACACATCTTGGTGGGTAATGGTAAATCCACAAAGCTGTTAAAAAATTGCCGCACCTCACAGTGGTTGAACTTCATACAAAAAGAGGACAAAAATGGAAGGAGTCGTCGTAGAGTCATAAATTTTAGTATAGGAGTTGCTTATGTCAATACATCGTCAGAGTGAAAAATTTAAATAATATGCCCACTGCCACGCCCACCTCTTATGCAACCAAAGTTGGATAAAAATAGAACAAGGAGTTCCTTAAGTCAATACAATGCCAGGGTGCAAAAATAAAAAAATCCGCCCATGACCACGCCCACCTCCCATACAACATGAATGTAAAAAATAAATATTCTACTTTTTATCAGTGAGAATCATCCCTTTTTTTCAAATTTATTCCCCCAGCACCTTCCCCTCCCATCCCCCTCCTCCAAAAAGCAAAAATCAATTTTTTTTTCTAAAGCTCATCTATGATAATGCTTACAATTAAAAAAAATATTAATAAATTTGGCTTGCTATTAATAATTTTGAAGTGATTAGCTTTCAATTATAGCTTAGATTGCTCTCTCTTACCAAGCGTTCTAACATTGATCGACTTTATAGGGTCCCACATAAGAAACTTAAACAGATACCACCCTAATATTTTTAAAACATGACATTCAGATATTTATTAGTAAAAAATTAAAAAAATAAAGATTGGAGCTAATGAAAAAAAATTATTTTTGTTCACTTTTTAGCCTCTGTGCATAGCTATGTGGTATCACAATGGGCCGTTCAGGCCTAAGTGTGTCTCTAGACAGCCACTCTAACCTAATCTAAGGTTATGTTCAAAGTCTCTTTGCTGCAAACAACTACATGGCAGAAAAGTTCAGAACACGGGTAAATTAAAAGACAGGCAAAAAGAGAGCACTTCAGGTTATCTTCGTTAGCCAGCGACTTATGTGCCGACTTCATTGTTTCACATTTGAATTTTTCTGAAGTATTTGGAACCTATGAATTTCTTGGCTGCTATCCTATTGCAAAGAATTATCCACTTGTATGGCTAGAAATTTAAAATAAATTTGGTTTGTTTCTCTTTATCATTTAATCGTTTCTCTCACTTTCTGCCTCTGAGAATATCTCATATTTTGATTTGACATTCACGGAAACACACAATTTTTGTTTAGGCTCTCAGCTTTCCATAGAAATTCGCGCAAATAAAGGTAATCTTCTTGAAATTAGCAATGGCTGAAGTTTTCTATTTTCGACTTAATACAAGCTTATGGTTTTTTATATATCCTGAGCCTGAGTGAAATTTTTTCTAATACATACTCCAATGATTAATAATTTTTTCAACCAAAGAAATGGGAATTTTTAGGGTAACTTCTGTTGACTTTACAAAAATGGTGCAACAGAAGTTGGGGCTGTGGACTTGTACAACAATTTACTATGAAAATTGGCATTCAAATGTTAATTTTTATGGTAAAATATTTAAAAGAAAAAATCATGTTTTTTATAGTCATCTTTGATTTTTAAATTTAAAAATACAGAAAAATTTTAAAATCAAGAAAATCAATGTCAACTACAGATAAAAAAGTTTTGCATAAATATTTGGCCTTGCCCTGCTCATAACTAGTTTCAAGTTCTTGGATCTATTAATTACCACATGGATAGGTGATGATCGCCCTGGCGTATTATTCTGGATTACTGCGTAGGGTCCCTGGGTTCGATGCTCAACACAAATTTATGTATTTTCTATTACCTCTTGGCTCTCTCTCTCTCTTTCTTTTATTGATATATAAACCTAGCTCCCATAACATGAAAGGATGCGAAAAGCTCGTTTAAGGACCTTCATGAGCGGTTGATCCATAAAAGAGAAGAAAGGAAAAGCAAGCAGTCCCCAACGTAGTATAAATAAGTATCTAAAGGGTTAAGGAGACTTAAGAAAACAGCCAGGCTAAGAAATTTTCTTTGGTATTTTTAGGATTATATGAGAAATGTGTAGTTGCCATTAAAAGTAACCTTGAAATATGTGTATGCATTTGTACATAAATACTTTTAAGTATATAGTACATAATTTTTTACATAACTATATTTGTTTCTTACATAAATAAGAAACAACAAATGTAAAACAACAATAGCAACAACAAAACATGATCATTAAAAAATTATAACAACATTTTTATGACAAATATTTTTCATTTAATTTCCCCATGGTATATTTCTGTTTGCTACTATTAACCCTTTTTACTCAACCCAAAACTTTTGTTCCTGTGTCTCTCTATCTCTTTTAAATAAATTTACATACACACGCTTATACTCACACATACATACTCAACAACAACAGCAGTTTCCGTCTCTTGAGATAAGCATCATAATGAATGCTAAACCAGTGTTGCTGTACATACATACATACATACATACATACATACATACACACATAGTATAATAGTTAAATAGTAGTGGTAGTTAGTAGCAACTTTAATACTATTTTCTTGCCATTAGTTAAAATAAGCTTAACATAAAATCTACAACTACGACAACAACTACTAGTACAATCACACTAATGAAACTACATTAATATATATATGTGTGTGTGTGTGTGTGTGTGTGTTCGTGGGTAACAGCATGTAACTCATGTTAAAAATAAAATGCAAAAAAACAACAGCTATAACAAGAATAAAACAACTAAATAGCTAGCAACAAAAGGACATTAGCCAAATTATTATGACAATAAAAAAGCATAAAAAGCCATGATAATAACATGAGAAATATGTATGTATGTATGTATGTATGTTTTCTATGTAGGTAAGTAGTAGAGATGTTGGTGAAAAGTCAGTCAGTCATCCACTCAGTTTTTAGAAACTCAACCAACCGGTGGGTAGAGTTCGTTGTTTTGTACATTCGAAGCAGAATGAATGGGTTCTCATTTCTCTGTATTTTGTATGTAGGTATAATAATTTGAGCTGTTTGGATTGTATGCTTATGTATGTGAGTGTGTATACCATAACCTTTTTTGTGAGAATGCCCGCAATTTTGCATATTTTTATTGTTCTCCCCTTTTTTTATTTTATTTTATTACTCTACTAAAATACAAGGTAAATTTGGCTTCAGACACACGCGCATACAAATTGTTGTGTTAATTACTACACATTTTTTTTTTTTGTTTTATTTTTTTTTTTTTTTGTACGCTTTTTTTTTTTGGTGTTGAAAGCTTTTTAATGTAATTTTCTTGCACTCATTTAGTGGTAATTTATATAATTTATTGAAACGTTCTTTGAAATGTGAGTAATAATGATACGGGCATATTTATTTTTAGCAGAAAATATTCTCATGTGTATGTTAAAAATACATAAAAAAAAAACTTCTATACTCGTGTCTAAATTAAAGTATATATGTTTTATTTTTACGCTTCCACAATCTCATATCTATTGAAGTTATCTTTAACCGATTAACTAACTTGCGTATACTAATTTGCAATGCTACCTTGACATAGATCAGTTTTGTCTTAGGTATTTGTGCTTACCAAAAAAAAAAAGAAAGTGAAATAAAACAAAAAAAAAAAAAACAAAAAAAAACAGAAAAACTGATGTGGAGAAAAATTTATTTCCAGATAAAAATTCGGATCAGAACAACTCCACCTAAAGAATTTCCCCTAAAAGATTAAGTTTGGCAAAGAAATAGAAAAAAAAACTTATTTTCTTTTTGCGAAAATTCTGATGAAATCTCTCTGCAGAGTTTTTGTTCTTTTAGAAAGTTTTTTGATTCAGATGCAACGATCGCATTAGATTCCTTGGTATAGCTCGAATTCGAATATAAATAGGCGAATTAACATTCCCATTGATTGAAACCGGTTCTGGTTGGTAACTGTTTTCCAAATAGCGATCGTTTGTCATTTTGAAAATAGTTAGTTGGAAAATTAAAAGTAGATTTCGGAGACGCTGTGAATTTTTGTCACTTGAAATTATACCAACGATTATGGATTTATGAATATTTACAGATAAATATACGGGTCGATCAGAAAAATTGTTTTTTTTTTTGTATGAAAATACAAAGATAAATGGTTTAGAGTTAAAAAAAGCTTAGTTAAATAATCATTTTGTAAAGCAACTGAATTCTAGTAGGTTTAACCAAAGGGCACAATATATGAAGTCACAGACGATTCTGGGTTTGAGGAGGCTAATAATACTAGTGGTGAGATATGCTTATCTAAACGTTTTAGGTTCCTTAAAAAAAAGATTTTGTGGGGGAGGGGGTAAGAAAAACAAAAATAATCTATCTCTTTCTTTTTTTTCTCAAAATACCACCTTGATCAAAAAGTTCCCGGAATAACCACCGTGTGGCGCTCCCATCGTTCCGATTTGAGTTCTGTTTTTTTTTGTTAAGTTGTTGATATCCCCTCTAAATTTTAGCGACATAGCTTGACATTTGAAAAAGTTACGTAGCCAAGAGTACATCTATCTCTGTGTGTGTTGTCGATTTTTTACAATTTTATTAAATTGTATTGTATTAAATTTTGCGTAAAAAACAGATTTAACGGTGCGCGAATGTTGGAAATGTTGGAAAAGTGTTTCGGCAACGATTCTTTAAAGAAAACGGTCGTTTACCAGTGGCACAAAAGCGGTTCAAAAGCGGTCGTGAGTCAATCGAAGATGATGAACGCAGTGGCAGACCATCGAAATCGAAAACCGACTAAAACATTGATAAAGTAAAAAAAATTTTGGTCAATAACCGCAAATTAACCATCAGAGAGATAGCGGAGGACTTGAACATTGCCTATGGATCCGTCCAAGACATTTTGGTTAATGATTTGGGTTTCCTTCGTGTAGCAGTAAAGTTGGTGCCAAAAGACCTCAATTTCATGCAAAAAAGAGACCCTGTTGACGTCGCAAAAGACATGATTTGCGAGGCTGAAGCCGATCCCACATTCATCAAAAGGATCATTGCTGGAGACGAGACGTGGGTTTATGAGTACGACACGCAATCCCGACATCAGGCAAGTGAATGGCGTTCACCAAATGAGCCGAGACCAAAAAAAACCACGTCGTTTTTTGTCAAAAAAGAAGGCAATTCTCATGGTTTTCATGGATTACAACAGTGTAGTGCATTATGAATTTTTGCCAGAAGGCCAGACAGTAAACAAAGAGTATTATTTGAACGTTATGAGACGTTTGCGTGAAGCAATTCGAAGAAAGAAAGAGACCAGAATTGTGGACAGAAAACTCGTGGATTTTGCACCATGATAACACACCGTCGCACAGTGCCATCATTATTCGTAATTTTTTGACAAAAAAATGCAACAAATACCATCCAACAGCCATCGAATTCACCAGATTTGGCTCCCTGTGACTTCTTTCTGTTCAATCGAGTTAAAAAACCATCACGGGGAACGCGTTTCAGCAGCCGAAAGGAAGTAATTGAAAAATCGCAGGAAGCACTGATGGACATACCGAAAACCGAATATAAAAAATGTTTCGAGGATTGGATCAAGCGCTGGCATAATTGTGTTGCAGTCGATGGGGATTACTTTGAAGGGGACAATATACATAGATTTAGATAAATAAACTTGTATTTTTAGTTTTCTGAATAAATTCCGGGAACTTTTTGATCAAGGTGTAATTCTAAATCGTTTTTTTTTTTTTTAGTTTTTCTTCTGTTTTCGTTCCAGTCAGAGCGGAACGATTTGGAACTGCTCTTTTTTCATTTCTCTCCGCATCCCTATTCCAAAATTGTAATTATTCTGACCAGTAACTATTTTGTTTTCTAAACTGAGTCCTAATGTCTTGTAATTTTTTGTGGTCAAGACTGTTGAAAAATATTTTAAAATTTTATTTTTACAAAAATTGATTAAATTCATTCGATGTATCATAGTAATTCCACATATTTTGTTCAAATACATAGAGAAACCTAAAATTTGTTTGAAAATTTCTTCAGCGGAGGTTAGTACATCACACCATTCCCTTCCCCTTCCTGACTAGGCCACTAGTGTAGACTTTTTCACTCATTCTGCATATTTTATTTGCTTTTCCGTTTCTATTTTCTACGCTATGCCCTGAGATGAGATCCAAAACTTTTTTTTTCTTGGGTAGTTCATTTAATGTACATTCGGTTCATCTCTCTCTCTCTCTCTCTCTCTCTGCTCATTTAAATGTATCTATTCTGAAATTTAGTTATCGAATACAACAACCAAATAGCAAATTTTCCTATAAACATTTGAAGATTTTAAGGATAAGCAACTTTAAACGAGCAGAAAGTGATGAAACGAACACACAAGTAAACACTTAAAAAATTGTTTGTCCTGAAAGCAAAAATGTGTCCCATATTTTGGTTGCATTCTTTCATAGTGGGCCTAGATAGACAAAATATCTTTTTTATATTATTTATTCATTCATTAGTCTAATGAAATTGGCTTACAGACTAGTATAGGTTAAATTTAATCATTATTTAAAATATTTAGTTCTTTTGCCCAGGACAGGCACTGATTAGTACATGAGTGTTCAAATACTTACGAACACTGATTTAAGAATCGATTAGTAGATATTTAATCACGACTATTTAAAGCACAAAATCACAAGCTGTCATCAAGTATTGAAAGTATCAGTGAATTGTAAGAAACACAAAGTAGCAACCTGTATATTTTTAATCACTGCGATTTTTGCATAGTCAAAAAAGAATTAAGTTAAGCTTGGGTATTAATAAACCTTTTTAATTAATTTTTTATTGCATTTCACTTAGCTTAATATACATAATTTATATTATATTAAATTGCTACATATATATAGATTACATGCATACATATATTATACATATATGATAATCCAATACATTTTCAATAATAATGCCACCAACAATTTAATTTAGTTGGTTTAACTGAGGTTAAACACAAAGTAGGTACAAAGTAAATACGAGAATGCATAGACAAATGAATGGACAAATAAAATACACACATAGCCACAAGCAAACTAACACTAAATGTGAAACCACAAATTAGCTTTAACTTCAACTAGCTTACAAGCAAATAGCAACTACAACAAAGTTATTACAATAACAGCAAAGTAACTATTACTATGTATAACTACTGTGGCTTTTTAAAGTGATAACCGCTACTATGTAACTGCGTCTGCAAATTCTATTACTAAATGCTTACCCTTTAACTATGAAAGCACTTCTGTGATTGTATGTGTGTGTGTGTATTTAAGAACTTCTATATATATTCTAGAGGAATATACCTATATATATTTTACTGACTGAAAGTCTTATCAATTTTCCTAATTAACTACCTCGGTTGCATTTCACTTTAACCGCTTTAATAAATTTATAATTAACGTGCTTTTACCAATATTTTCTACTATTTCATAATTTCATATATATTTACATAAGTACATACTTGTGTGTGTGTGTGTGTGTGTTTACTTCTGTAGAACTTTCTTTTCAAGTATATTAGGAAAATTTATTGCTTTTGCATTCGTCTGAAAGCTATTGAGTGTAAAATTTTCTTTGTAATTGTTTAGCAAGGGTGACGTTAAAAACGCAGGCATATAATTTGTTGTTAGTATGGAAAGAAAAATTCATTTTTACATGATTTTATTTTTGAAAAAATGTATAAAAATTCAAAGTAATTAAAGAAAATATTTAGAAGAAAATTCCAATACTGAGTGTTTTATAGAAGTGCTTAAAAATGTTTGAAAATAAATCTTAATAAAACCTTCAATAATTGTTATTTTTGAGGAGTATTTGAAAAGTCCCCGAATGATTTTTAGTCTCGAAAGAGTCAAATTTCCGTGCAATTTTAAGCAAATATTCAATAATGGATATTTTTGAGCGAAAATTTTATTCACCATAATTTTAAAGAGACTTGCAAAAATCTAAGTATTTGAAGATTATTTGCAAAAATCTCAAAAAAAAATTTATTTCTATAAAATTTTAAATAAGTTTCGAAATAATTTTATTTTCTGTGAAATTTCAAAAGAGTTAGTTTTTTTGTTTTTTTTAAATAATATTCACAGAATTCAAAAAAATATTGCGAAAAGTTTACAGAGTCATATTTTTCATGTGTAAATTTAAAATATTCTTTATTTTTTAAAGATATTCGAAAAAGTCTCGAAATAATTTTATTCGTTCAGAACTTAAAGAATTTTTTAAAAATATTCAAATAACCTTAAAAAATGTTTTCCCCAAAAACTCTCTCTTGGGAATTAATCAAATATTCGCAAAAGTCTCAAAAGATTCTTATTCTTGAGAAATTTTAAGAAAGCCCACAACAATCTTTGTTTTAAGGATTCTTCGCAAAAGTCTCAAAAGAGACTAATTTCTATAAAATTTTAAGAAGGTTTTCAAAAATAGTTATTTTTGAGAAATATTCGAAAAAGTCTCAAGAGAACTTTATGTCTGTGAAATTTTAAAAAAGTTTTAATAACCGTTATTTTTGAGAATTATTCGAAAAATTTTTAAAAAATATTTTTTATATACTATTATTGGAGACTATGAAACTGAAATCTAGTGGTTCGTATTCCATAGCTTGACTTTACTTCACCCATACTTGGCATGGCTGCCCTTTATACATTGTTGCGACTTAGTCACTTTGACAAAAAAATGACGTTTCATTAAGCCCGTTAACAAACCTTGAAATATTTTTTTCAGTAAAATTTTAAGAACATTTTCAGTAACCATTTTTGGGTTTTTTTTTTTTGTAAAACATTCGAAAAGCCTTAAAGCATTTTGTTTAAAAACTTCTTAAGTAATCGTTATTCTTCTAAATTATTTGTGTGAAACTTTACTTAATCCTTCGGTGATAGTTATATTGGTGGATTGTTCGAAAAAGTCTTGAAAAATTAGTTTTTCTTTAAAATTTAGCAAAGAACATATTTGAAAAACTGAAAAAAAATGAATGCCTGTGAAATTTTAAGAAATTTTCCATAATATTCAATAAAGAAGCTACAGAAAAATAAAAATGCGATCGTTCTCTCTTCTGTGTATAGGACTCTTGGTATTGAAAACAATGTTACGGCAAAACCAAAGAATATTTTATATAACAATAAAACTAATGGTGGCGTTGATTCGAAATTCTATTGAGCTTGTTGTTGGAAAGCCCATAACTTTGAGTAATTCTAAGTCACAACCAATTTGTAAGTCTTTATAAATGTAACAAAGAAAAACTGGAAAATCCTGCAATTTTTATTCAAATAGAGTTTGTGACGAACATTCAAGCAGCAATCCCGTGTGCAACACTTGCGCCCAAACTTTAATATATTTGAATTATACAATATTTTCATGTTTTTCTTCGATATAAACATTATCAGCCTTTTAAGGACTAGGTTTTAGTTTTTGGTATTTTTGTTAAGAAATTATTATAAAATAACACTGTGCAACAATTTTAGGGTCATGGAATCTAACGGAAAAGCGACCAACACAGGTCGGTAGTACTGGTCCAGAGTAACAAAACTCTAAGGGGGTTTTAAAAAGTTAGCTCGCTTTTAAATGTTATAGCCCTTCAAAGTTGAGCTGTTTTAGTGTATTTTTCAATTCTATTTTCTGTTTATAATAAAAACCAAAATTTGAAAACCCAAACATTTTTAAATTCTATACATTTTTGTTAATAGTATTATTGCTTATTTTTTGCAAAAGTCATGTAATGGATAGTTAAAAACTTCTTAATATGGAAAACTCTATAATGTTTAAATTGTTTTTGTTCTTGAAGAAAGTAGTAAAAAATTAGCACGTCATTTTTAAAAAATAAGCTGCAAGAGGCAAACTTTGTATGCCCATATCTTTTAAAAGCGAGCTAACTTTGCAAAACCCTTTTAGGAGTTTGTTACTCTAGATCAGTACTATTGACCTGCGTTGGCCGATTCTCCGTTAGAAAAATATGTTGCACATTGTAATCAAGGAAATTATAATTTTGAACTACAAATAAAGTCTTTAAAGATGTCACGAAGACTCAGCCACATAAGTAAAACCCATATTTCAAGAAATAACACAGTTTAAAAACCATTTAGGTACCCGGGTACCTTAGCAGCCCGTTGAGGGTTAAAGAAAGTCTTCAGTAATCGTTGCTGAGACATATTTGAAAAAATTTCGAAAGAATTTTGTTTCTCTGACTCTGCAATAGAAGTTATTTTTGACATATATTCGAAATAATCTCAAAAGAAATTTGTTTTTATAAAATAAATTTTATTTTTAAAATATCTTAAAAAGTGTTTCTGCAATCGCGGTTTCTGAAAAATATTTCTAAAAGTTTTGAACTAATTTTTCTTCAGAAGACAATTATTTTTATAGAAGTTTTAAAAAAGAGGAAATACTTTTTTTTATTTTAGGAAAATGTTAAAAGTATCTCAAAAGACTTTGTTCCTAAGGATAATTTATAAAATTTACTTTTAATCAGTTTCTTTGCGCATTTCAATCAGTTTCTTAACATTCAATTATGCGCATTTTCACTACACCTTAATATACAAATATTTCATTCAAATTTTCCGCTCTGCAAATTAGTTATATTTGCTAGAAAATTTTCGTCAAAATTTTGTGTGTACATAATTAATTACAAGCATCAGTTTCCGTTTCCGGTTTTGTTAATACTTTGTTGTATTGATATTGTTTTTGTTTTGCAACGCTTATCATTTTAGCTTTTGTTGTTGATTTTCGTTTTTTTTTTTTTGGTTTTTTATTTTTGTTGCCATGGCTGACGTTATTTGCCATTTTGACTTTTGTAAATATTGATTTAAATTGTTGTCAAAAACTTTTGCTATTTGTTTAGAAATTTATACAAATATTTATATATTTTGTTTACCACAACGACAATGACAATTGTTTATTTGCTGTTTAAAAAGGATAAACGAATAGTATGTATTTGTGTGTGTAAATTTGATTCGTCACATTATTATTTGCTTTGTTTGTGGTTATTTATTTACATAAATGAATATACTATATTTATGTAAAAATTATTGTATTAGTCCAATGGGACGCAAGTGCTTCATTGGAGTATTATAATAAGAGCGTTTTGTGAAAAGGTATCTGGTAGAATGACCGTATCGTACTTTTTTCTCTAGAAATCTCAGACATACTTTGAAAAGCGATTTAAAAATTCATAGGTGCTTTTCATCAGAACGTACTTTACACTTCACCCCTATTGCACTCTATAAATAAATCACTGATTCTTTTGTAAACACTTCAAATGGTTTTCAAAGTTTCCATAGAAATTTGAAATGTATTTGAGCATAGATTTCTGCTAATTTGGGTCTGGTAGCTATGTAGTTGGTATTAAATCATTATTGCCCTTGAAGCTAGAATAAATATGATTTTTCGCTAAAGGTGCTCATCAGCATTGTGTTAGTTAATCGCTCATTCAAGGAAATTTTCAATTTATCTGTGTACCTTTTAAATAATGACGCACAACTTTTTCGTATTCCTCTTGAATAATCATAAATGTCGCAATAGTCACAAAAAAGTTTTTTTTCCCTACCGAAATGCAAAAGTTATTATTTTAAAAATTTTTTTCTTTCGGTTTATAATTTTGCAGATGCTTGACATTTATAAGAATCTGCTGAACATTGAAAAATATTTTGGTTGTCAATTATGCTAATTGCGAAATTTCGTGAATATTTTCAACTTTTTTTTTTTTTTTTTTGTTATTAGCTATAACCACTTAACTTGAATATTTTTAACGTAAATAACTTTTTCAATTTTAATAATTCATTTTATTCAAATATAAATTGTATAGGTGCTTAGGTACTTGCATATGTAGTAATCATATTGTTATTGTATGGAATAAAAAAAAAAAAGCGCTTGTGCGTTGAAACATTCACGCCCTTTTTTTGCTATGAAGTGTTCGCTAGGTTTCGACTACCTACTTGTATTATATATTTTGTTACAGTATTCTTTTTTGACACTTGAAAACGCCCTCTTAAAGTAGGTACTTATACCTACCTTCCCTTTGTACCTATTTATCTTAAAAAAAAAATACTGCATAATAAGCATTTAAGAGGTGTATCTATCATTCTTTTTTCCCGTACATACTTTTAAAATTCTCCGTCTTTTGTAAGCTGAAATGTAACTACACTAAGAAAAATTATAGGCTAGTTGAAATTGCAACTTTCTGCTGGATTTTCAAACTCTATGGGAACCATCTGTGTTATAACATCCTACTGTCTTAAGGAACTTTTAACAACAACGGCCATGCTCTCGTTTAGCATATGCCTACAACAGTATCAGGTGGCAATTTTATTTTGAAACACCGAAGATACCAACCTTCCGCACTAAATGTAATAAAAATGTCAGCCTTGAGAGTAACCATTACTATTCCTAACAACCATCGAACTAGATGATTTTTCGGATTTAGAAAAGATTCAGATGAACATAAAATTAAAATTCAGCCTGAGTTTGTTATTACTCTTTTATCAGAAAATTTTCGGATAAAATGTATCCGGCTGAGAAATATTATCTGAACTTAACGTTTAATTTTTATTAGGAAAAAACTGTTACTTTCAATCTTAAATGAAAAAAAAAATTTCGGATGAAAGTTCTGCCAGAGAAAATTTTTACAAGAAAAATCTCTTCGGTTTAAAAAAATGTATCTGGCTGAAAAAAAAAATTCTCCGAACTTAAAAAAATAATTTAAAAAAAAAACTGCTACTATCAAGCTTAAATGAAAAAAAAAAACTTCGGATAAAACGGATAAAATTTATCTGGTTGGAAAAAATTATTCAAACGTTAAAATAAAAACTTTTGAAAGCAAAAAACTATTTTTCTCGAAATTTCAATGAAAAGAAAACTTCGGATAAAACGGATAAAATTTATCCGGGTACTAAATATTTATCAGAACTTTAAAAAAAATGTTTTTTATTAGAACAAAATTATTTTCTATTTAATGTGAATTAGAAATACTTAGTGCATACATATTTAATGTAATGGTGCTGATTTTCCATTGCATTTACAGACTTTTTCTTTTATTTTTTCTGTTTTTTTTTTTTTTCTTAAAAATTCTTGAGAAATAAATTTCATTGTTTTTAAATATTCAATCAGTAAAATAAGAACTAGAAAAGCCCATATAATGTATTACAAAGTTGACAACCAATGACAACTTTTATTGGTAAGAGTAAATGATTTGTATATGTATACTCTGAAATCAAGCTATCTAAATATTTCTAACCACAAGTTCGTGCGAGTCGATTACGTCTAGCCTTCAGCTCTCTCTATTTCTCTCGTTTCTTCATAATATTAGACACAATTAAATTTGCCAACAGATAACTTACGATAACTAGAATTATGGATATTTAAAGATTTCAAATTAATTCAGAAATTTATAAACTTTGAAATCAATCATAGACTAGTGCTTTTATTCAAAACACAATGGAGACTTTATATGAAATATCTATGAAATTGTAAATGGCTTGGATGTAACTTTGATCTTCAAGGATGTAACTTAAATTATTTGATAGTGGATCCGTTCTATGATTTTTTTTTACTACTGCCAATAGTTTTTTTCGCTACTGGTCTACAGCCAAAGCAATAAATTACTGAAAATAACAAGCAGACATAGAGGCTTTCTTTCGATCACAAAAAACGTTTGGAAGTACAAAAACTAATATAAATTATCAAAAACTATATTCAGCTTGTCAAGGCGGGGTTTTTTAAAGTCATTGTATAGTCTAAAATGACATCAAAAACAAAGAAATTAATTGGTCTAATAAGAACATTTCTTCTTCAACCAAAAACGTTCCAATTTTCTTCGTGAACTTATTGTATAAATTGTAGATTAACTATAAATCAGAGCAATGCAAAACTGCTTTCTGCAATTTAATTTAATCTTTATTAGAGAAACGTTTCAGTAACTAACAGTAAAAAAGAAAAATAAGTAAAATAGGACAGAATTAAATACTATAAACTATTCCAAAATGAACTTGAATTTCTTGAATATCTTTAAAAAATATATGAAAAATACATTTGAAACACTTGTTTATAGTTCATTTCAATTGAGTTGTTACAACGCAAACTGGGAAAATCTTACTCTCACTTAATGAGATTGGTCAATTTAATGCTTCGCTTTCTCTCATTGCTGAAGAGTTCCATTTTCAACTTTTCAAAGTCGTCCGTCAGGTTGTTGGTTTGATTTAAATTATGAATTGAAAAATTTAAACATAACTTGCTTTGTTTCCATTTTTTACATTTTATTTATTTTTTGCAGCGTACCTTTCAATTATGCAAGGAAACAAAGTGTACGCCAAAAAAAAAAAAAAAAGTAAAAGCTCTGCAATTTTTTATTTCTGTATTTCTTCTTTTTGTTGTAAACATACATACATACATATTTTGTGTAAAATGATGATGTTGATTTATAATAAAACATTAAGTTGCGTTTTGTGCGTGTTTTAACTTTATTAACATAAGTATTATACATTTATGTTAAAAAAAAAAAAACAACTGCAGACAAGATACCAAAAAAAAAAGGAGAAGAAACAACAACAACAACAACAAAAACACAACAACAGCAGTGTTCTACATTTATGCCCTTTATAAAGTGGAAATATACTCGTATATGAAATGTATTCCCATATGGTATGCTCTGAATGTTACTGCGGGAAATAAGATTGAATTATTTATATGCGTAATGATGTGGATTATTTGATATATGCAATGATTTATAAATATAGAAAAAACGAAACAAGGAAAGATATTAAATTTTTACATTTTAATAAGTACAATACTTGGATATACTTACTTACTAGGGGTCTCCTGGGTGTGTCTATTAAATATATGTGTGTATAGGTAGACAGAGTGTTGATTGCTGCACAAACGACCGAAGTTACATACTACTCGTATATGCTTCTAATGACATTAATTTTGAAAGGAAATACTCATTTGCTTGAAAATAGATTTTCCTGTGAATTTCCAGCTGCCATTGTAGTTTATGTTTAATCCTTAAAAATCTCATTAATGCTGATTAACTTAATTTTTTTTTTACACATTTAATTTTTCCATTAAAATTAATTATTCATGTGTATTCAAAAGTTTTCGGTTTTCGAATGAAAAAGCAATTAATTATTTTAATATTTGTGCATTATTATACTCGTATATAAGTATGTATGTACGTACATAATGGGGATGTCAATACCGGAATCTTCGGGGGTTTTTTTTATAAAATTAGGCTCGAAAATCCCGGGACTTAAAAGAAAATTCGTAGTCTATCCTTAAGCCTATTACTATACACGTTCTTGAGTGAAATTATTTTCTTCAATGTAGAGAGAGATTTCAGATAGAGGATGCAGTTCGAAAGATTATAAAAAAATCAAATTTTTTCCTTTACATCAGTCCGGAAACGTTTTTTATATTTGATAAAACTCTTAATCTAGATACGCCTGTAAGCCTTCCAGAAAGATTTTAAACATTGTTCGTTAAATTTCGTTTTTATTCGTTTTATTGCAACGGTGCACAACATAGGCTATACATTTTTTAAGTACAGTTACTTATCATTGTGGGGTGCTGTGACCTGGGGGTGGAAGAGAATTCTTTAAAAATGTTATTTATGATTTATTTGATGTCTGCTTAAGCAATCTTACACCATAGACTTACAAAAATCACAAAAAAATAATTCTGGATTATCTGGATTAATCCCGGGAATAAAAAAATTGTATGCCAAAAAGTGCTTCCATAGACATCTCTAGTTCATACGTTTATACTCACCACGAATAAAAGGGGGAGGGGGGTAGGAGGTTTTAGAGATATCCTCTTCTCCCTTAGCGATGAAAAACTCATAATCTCTCATAAATCATAGGCCCGATAGTGTATGTACTGCATGTGCCACTGTGTGCAGCTCTACACCTACATTTATATGTGTGCTGCACACCTTCATATCTCATTCGTGCATTCAACACATTCTCATTATATTCTTTGTTGCCAAAGAATAACCAATGAAAAAAAAAGCCGTCAATTATTTAATGCAATTCGCAACTTTATAAAATTAATTTTTAAGTATTTTAAGCAACGCGTGCTATCAACGCCACAGCAGCAACCATCAACCAGCAACAACAACAACCAGAAGCTAACTATTTATTGGTATTTTTCGATCCTTGTGGCCAAATAATCAACCCCAAATCACCCATTACTCATCTACTTACTACCCATTACCGTATTTCATTTCAACATCGCTCCTGTGAGTAACTACCCAGTGGACCACGAAGTGAATGTTGAGCGAAAGTTCGCCTAAACTATCGCAAACGAGCTCAGAAACGAGCGTTTTGCGGGCAAAAATAGAGCGTCACAAGAACGCTCGCTTAATGTCCGCAAACGTGCCCGCAAACGATAGTTTTGCGAGCATAAATACGAGCGTCGCAAAACACTCATATAGATTTGTACTTGTACCCTTTCTTATAATTCTGATACACTTCAAATTTATATTGAATATAAGAGGGTTATGAAAATTAGCCACTACACAAAGACGGGAATGTATGCTAAGTACATAAACGCACTTTATGTTTATGTACTTTATGCTTTTTTAATTATAGGTACAATTTAAAATCCACCATTTTTTAATTTTTTATTTTTATTATTTATTTTTTTATTTTATAATACAGAGTAGTATGATAATATTGTAGTTATAGATAAAAATATTTGGAAATCTAGTAGACCACAAAATTATTAATTTTCACAAAAGGCTCGTTACCGTTATCATAAATGACTCGTAAAAAATATCTCTAAATACTCGAAAATTATATCAGAAACGATTCGTAAAAACACTAGCAAAAGGGTCTCGCTATCATCATATAGATTTCATCTTTCGCGAGTGTCGTAAACGAGACTTTTGTTGCCACAAACTGAGCGACATATGATTCGTTTTCGTATCGTCTTAGGATCCATTAGCGATAGTTTTGTCCGCAAAACTATCGCCAAAGTCTCGTAAACGCTATCATTTACGAAGATTTAGTCCACTGGGTATGTGCTATATATATATATACGTAAACATGTGTGCGGCTTATGAAAGCGTATTACTTTAATGCTATTAAAGTTAAACCATTTTCAATGATATTTCATTTCATTTTTAGATGAAATTTTGCTATGGTCTTTTCATTGTTATATTGTTGTTGTTAATTGAATAGTCTTAAAAGCTATTAGAACTTTCTAACGAAAAATTTCAGTTTTGTGCTGATTTTCTGTTGCTATTTTATTTTTTAATCCAATGGTATGAGCAAAACAAACACGTTCATATCTGCAAATATAGGTACTTATAAATATCGTTTGGAAACAAGTGCATGTGTCTGATTTGATAAACATATTAATACAAGTACTTTATTCTTACAATTTGACTTAAATTTGAACTAAATTTCATTGTCATATCTCAATTTCGTTTGATGGCACAGTGCAACCAAAAATGAGGTTCTCGAATTTCACCAAGTTTTTAGAGTAATTCGAGGGCATTCATAACGAATCTGAAGTTAGTTTTTCTGTATTAAATCTAGAATTCCAGCAATCTCTTTTTGAAGTCGGAAAATTGGAGTTTTCCAAGACTGAAGAAAAAAAATATTTATCTTAATAGATATGAGTTTTACGTTTTAAATACAATAAGATGAAAAATGTTTGCAATGACATCCTTTCTCTATCCTTGAATCCTCCAGCCTATAGGAAAAAAACTATCATAGTGTCTTCGAAGAAAATATTCCTTTTTAAAAATTATGGTAGGTCTTTGAATATCAGAGTTACCTCCGAGGCACACATTCTCCACAATAATGCAAAAAACCGAATTTATACCGCTATCCTTCATACCGCATTCTTTGATCTTCAAGTATAGGCTAGTCTTCCTCTTCTTCGGGTTCTTTGGGAATTCCAGTTGCTAGACCGTTTCCGATCCAGCTCCATTTTCTTCTTCGAATCTCAAGAAGTACTGATTTTTGTTGAGTTGATGAATAGTCAGAATATTTTTAAAAGTTGGTGTTGGATTTAGTAGTTAGCTAGTAGTTAGATCGAAATATAATTACAATTATACACTTGCGAATCCAGAGATTGCGAAAATTGGATTGTAACTATAATATAATTTTAACTTTTATGACATGAAATGAAGAAGGCAATATGAGTATATGAAGCTGAGCCCCTCTTTACCCCTATCCTAAATGCTGCGCACACTCATTTCTCCATCTATCGAATTTAACTTAAACCATATTAAGTAGAGACACACACATAAGTATTAGCAAACAAAAGGAAGAGTGAAAGAGAGGTGAGTATCTGAATCTCATACTCGACAGTGGCATTCCACATACATTTAGCTTGTTATCCTTTAATAATTTCATGTATTTAAAGCATACTTTTGTACAGCACACTAATATGCTTATGTACTCACACATAAAAGTATTTTTACATTCACATACATATGTGTACCTAGCTAACATTTTCGATCTCGGGAGATCCTGACCAGCTCCTGCCGGTGATGTCGCTGTCTAATCGCAGAAGCTACATCCTTCGAGAGAGACTATATCATTTTGTTGAATCGCAGGGAAATATTTCCGGGGAAGCCCGAAGAAGATTCTCCCATGAATCTACAAGGAGTATTATTAGAAGATTTAAAAGCGAGTCATAAAACCCTCGCCGTGAAGATTATATTTGTTTACTGCCTTATTAAAATCTATGTCCAAAAGTATGCTATGGATAGCTGAGAATTGGAATTTTTTATATAAAATATTTAATTACTTAAAACAAATTGATAAAAAGCTCATTTAACAACAAATAATTTTAGGCGTTCAAACTTTCCCACTTCATAAAACCAAGCCCATTAGTTTTTTTTTTTTTTTTTTTTTGTTTTTAAATCAGTTTATGATTTTTACGCCAATATTAATCAATTCTGATTTTTTTTATCAATCAAAAATTTGGGAACTAGAGGATTAAGCTCTTGTAGTAAACATATCTAGAGGATTCCCAAAACTATTAATATCATGAAAATTGATACACAATTGCTAACAAATTTTGTTCACGTTTTAGAGCTTTCAGACTATTGTTCACGTTTTATAATAGTCAATGGAGAAAAAATGTGTCACGTTAGTGGATGTTCATATTGTCGAACGTTGACTGTAATAAAGGAAAGCAAATGCAAAATCTCTCTCCAAACAACCCCAAATTCCGAAGTCTATAAATTTTTTCTAACAATCAAATGGAAAAATCTCGCGCTGTTTCAATAATCTTCATAATGCTAGCTGGGTAAACTTTAATGTAAAGCGGACTTGTGGGATCTAAATATATGTGTGTAAGTATATGTGTGTGTATATGTATGTGTGCTTTTTGGTAGCTGTTGCTCCTGGTGTCGATGATGTAAAATAATAAGCTTAACGTAGGCAACAGAAACATGTTGTTTTTGAGTTGTTGGTATTGTTATTATTGTTGATATTGTTATTGTTGTTGGCATTGTTAATTTTACTGTTGTTGTTGTTGTTGTTGTTGTATTTGTCCAATAGTATCTTACGAATATTTAACTTATTTTCTTTTCGCTCCCTTCTCTTATATTTTGCCACATTTTACTCCTTCATAAATACACATATAGAGTTCAGAAACCTTAAATTATTACGCAGAAGAATGTGTGTAAATGTTGTAATTTTTCATGGAAAAGTATTTTAAGAAAACTAAAATACTGAAATTCAAAATTTTTAAATATTTTTCATTCAATAAATTTATGCAATTTTTGGTTTTTTAAATGGTAGTAGGTACTTAAAAACCGCAAATAATAGTTTTTAAAAGAAAAAAACACTTCTTGGTGTCCCAACAAAATCATAAAAGTTTTATGACAAAATTTGTTCACTTTAAATTTCAATAAAGTTATAAGGTTTTCCAGTTGCTATCGCTTCTTTTACGTCTGTTTATGCGCTTCTGTTATTTTTGTTTTGTTTTTATTCTATGTATTTTATATATTTTTCGTTTTAGTCAATGAACCATAAAAAAGTTTGCGCTCTTCTGTTAAAGAAAGAAAAAACTTTTGCCATCAATAAAACGAAAATACTTTGCTAAAAAATCTTGTAAGCCAAAAAAACCAAAAAAAAAAAAAAGAAGAAAACTGAAATGAAAGTAGTAACTTTTATTTAATCCCATTTTGACTTTAGGTCACGCGCTCAAACCAACGTATACAACTGAAAACGAAATAAATTTAAGAGCATTTATACTATCACACAAATTCAAACACAAACACATACATACATACATACATTTGTCTTTATAGAAAGAGCGCATTTTTATAAAAAAAAAAGGATCTTTTTTTCTTATCTAAGTATTGTAAAGAAGCCTTTGATATGTTTTGATGATGTAAAAAAATAGCAATCAATGGAATGGAGAATTCAAACTATTACACAATTTTCGCATTTCATCATTATTTTCAAAATTTTATTTTTTCATAAATTTTATTTCAAGCAATTAAACATTCAATAATTGCCTGTGAGCCAGCTAATAAATATAGCGTAGAAGTTTTAAATAAATTGGTATTTGGAAAACTACACTACACTACTTTTAAATCAATTATGAGCATTTATATTAGCAAATGCAAAAAGCTTATGAGCTTCTCATACTTTTACACTTTTTACTCATTACTACTTCGACCAATCATAAACGTTGGTTTCTATTTAATGAGAGTAAAATACATCACTGCTTTGACCAATCGTAATCATGAGAGTAATATCCTCTCAATATGAACAGTAAAAGTTTTTTTTTATTTCTGTTTATTCTTGTTGAATTTGATTCCATTTTCTTTCAGAGTATTACTCAATTCTTTTTTACCCACTGCAAGCTACTTCGTTTGCCTTTTTTTTTTACAAACTACAACTTAGTATGGCCTACCTACTACGTAATATCAAAAATGTGCTGTATATTTATTCGCGCGCATTCTAAGAAAAAATAAAAGAAACAAAACTTTACCAATCACTAACGTAATCAATAAGTTAAGCATATTAACTTTATTTTCTTACTTTTCCTATATTCTTTTCTTATATTTTTTTTTTTTTTAGCTGGAGAAAAAAGTTTCTGAGCAATATGTTTTAAATAAAGTAGTTTTTATCACTTATTCACTTTTTTTTTTGTTTTTGTTTTTTTTTTTTTGCTGATGAGTCGTTAAATTTTTTTTATTACAGTTTTTGCATAACGTAATAAAGCAATAAAAATTTGAACGTTAAATCTGTTTGAATATTTTTCTATGTTACTTTGTGTCATTTTGTTGTTACTGCAAGAGAATTTTAAGTTTAAATTTTTCATCATTTTACATTGAAAAAAATGAATTAATATTGCGTTTTCTGAGAGAATTTCACACGCACTGAAAAGCAACGATAGTGATTGGTGAATTGAAAGCATTGGTTTAGATATTTTCTCTCTGAGCATGATCAATAAACTAGAAATGGAAAATACTGTAATAGTTTTGAGCTGCATTCACTCATTTTAGTTACTGCTTATGAATAGAGTTTTTTGATTACTGACTTTGTTAATATTTGAGACTTATAGTCAATGCTTGTTCATTCATTTGAAACAAGCAATTTTGATTTCAATGGGAAAAATTCACATCCAAGTTTTCATAATATAATTGACACTACGGCCATGACTTCAAATTTTATCAAGTTTACTATCTTGATTTAAAATTTTTAACAAATCTGGTAGCCAATTGGAGATTCATCTATACGAGTAGAAGTTTTTTAATGGCTCTATGTTTAGAAGCAAAAACCACACAGCTTTTTTAAGCCAATTTTTGTTTAATTTACTTTGCGATTCTGGAAATGAAATGGACATAAAAAACAATGGATGCGTGCAAGGCACTCAAGATATTTGATGTGTAAATAGTTAAACCAACTGGATGCCATATACATAAGCTCACATATGTATAGCCATTTATAGGGATTTGATCTATAATCTATATGCTTAGGTAAATAATTCAAATTAAAAGAATTCTTTTATAAGCTTAAAAATTTATTAGATATCATTATCTTTTATATATTCACTATAAATACAAATGGTCTTGCATCATTGCAAATGCAAATATTTGTTCCAAATCGCTTATATTTGTTGTTGTGATAGCAGAAATATTTTGCATTTGCATCAAATCGTGATATGTTGTAGTTGCATTATTTTTCTTTTACTCAATGCATCGGGCTCGATATGCTCGCATATACGCAGCTGCAATTACATCTTTTTTCTGCGCTTTAAGTTTTTCTTCCTGTCGGTTTGAAATTTTATTAGATGTGAAAATTTTACATAACGTCGCCTGAGAATTGATTTGGCGTTTTGGTATAAGAATTTGTACACACATACGCTAAATCAATTGTCAGCAGACGATAAGTGCTTTCCGCATTTAACCTTAGAAAGGCAACTGGGGTGACCAGTCACCCCACTACTTTTTAAAAGCACCGCAAAGAGATTTGCCATAACTGCATTTAGCCCTGGAAGAGCATGCATATTTTTTATACGTAAAGGTCATGCTTCGTCGAAACGACGACGGCATTATTTATCATATAGAAAAACAACAGTGGACATTTTTTCTTAATAACATTTATTCATAAATTAAATGTTTACCAACATTTAGAAAGAAAAATTGTAAAATGTAAACATGTGTCGTCGATTCGACGAAGCATGTCCTTCCAGGGTTAATAAAAATAAGAAACAAAGTATTTTTATTGAAGTAAATAATTGATTTTATAATAAATAAGTTTGATTTTGTCTATTCAATATTTTTGCTATTTACATAGATAGAAAAGTGTTGCCTTTCTAAGGTTAATGTACAAATTATTATCATATTTTATTTATACATTTATTGAAACCTAGATTCCTTGTTACTTAACATTTTGTATAGTTTTTATATTTTAAAAAATATTTAATTTTAATGCAATCTAACTAACCGAATGCAAAACCTATCAAACGCCTGTATTTGCTACGGCGACTTCTCTGTTTGTATGGTATAGTCGATCTCCACACGTTTGACACCAACAAATAATTCTGCCACGAATAAATGTACACACACATTTTGTTTTCGTATGTACATATATGTGTGAGTAAATTGATCGAAACATCAACAAACAAACTCCGCTCGTATTTTAATTTATCTCTCTCTTCTTCTCTTCTCTTCTCTTCTCTTCTCTCTACTCTTTGTTGTTTAGAATAGCACAGTCATGTCGCGCAATAGTGTGAGCGAGACGGGAGCTGGACATTACAGTTATCTTACATCTTACGTTAAAGTTATTCTTACATTTTACACATTTGTAATTTTGCCCATACCGTGAGCTAAAATGTTTACACATCAAAAGGTTAGCAATTCTGAAGAATTATCTTTAGAGACTTCAATGAGCTTAACTGTCTTCCATTGACTTCAAAATACTTGAGCTAAATGATTTAAAATCAGTCAATGAACTGTTACAATTGAAAGTGTAAAAGAAGATTGTGTTTTATGAGTTAAATTAATTCAATTATTGACTTTAAATGACATCAACTGAATGATTTAAAATCAATCAATGAATTACTAAAATCAAGAGTGTAGAGAAAAGATAGCGATCTATGCTTTCAACGAACTCAATTAACTTCTCCGAACTCAATTGACTTCAACTGTATGATTTTAAATCAATCAATGAATTATTAAAATCGAAATTGTAAAGAAAATATTGCGATTTATGAGTTCTAGCAATTCGATTGACTTCAGTCAATTCAATTGACTTTAAAATACTTCAGTTTAATGATTTCAAATCAATTAATGAATTAATAAAATGAAGAGTGCTAAGCAAAGACTGCGATTTATGGTTTTAATTGACTGAAAACTATTTTAGTTGAAAGACTTCAAGTCAATCAATAACATAATAAAGTTGAGCCTGGAAATAAAAGACTGCGATTTATGACTTCAAAATTTTTAATTGACTTCAATAAACTTAAATAACTTCAAAGTAATTTAACTTTAATCAAACTGCAGTGGAAAGACTGCGGCTTGTGATTTCAATGTAATCAAAATATTTCAACAGTATGACTTCAAGTTAATCAATGAATTATTGAAATCGATACTACAAAGAGAACTGACTTCAATGAGTTTAATTGATTTAAAAATACTTAAACTGAATGACTTCAAGTCAATCAATTAATTATTGAAATCAAAATTGTTATCGTCTTTAAATTATTATTAAATTACTTAATTCGCAAAAAGAATGAAATAATTCAATCGTTTTTAAAAGAACTGATTTATTCATTATTCTGCATTATTGTATTCTGTTGAAGCTGTGTTGAAAATTTAAAATTTGTAATTGAATTTCTGAATCCTGCATTGTAGATTGAAACGAACGATAGCTCCATTAAGATCGCTGCGATCTTTCAGATTGAGAATGCTCCTTTTCTTGGATGAAGCTCTAACTTGGATACAGATTTACATCTCTAATTAGGAGTTTTACTAACTATATACTTTCACCCTTTTCCTGTACCTTTGCAACACCTTTGGATAATTTCATTAAAAGCAAAAAAAAAAAACAAAAAAAACTAACTCCAACTAATTGCAAACAAATTTTATAAACTACTTGCATACATTCAAATAGTCAAATACACTCAAACGTGCATGTCAGTTGTGAGCTATGAGTGAGTGGCCACGCCTAATGAACCAATTACATTTCAATAGCATGATTTTAGTATTTTCATTTCATGCTTTCGCATTTGATTTTGCTCCTCAAGAAATTACTTACTTGCATTTATTAAGTTTTCTACAGAAAGAGATAGAGATGGAGAGGGTTTGGACTCAAGTCACGTGATTCAATATAACAAAATTTATTACTTAAAGTAATAAGAGTCCAAAACAGAGTAGAGTGGAGTAGAGTACAACAAAAAAATCGAGCAAATCGATTAAGAATGAGGCAGAAATAAAATAAATTTTTGTTATATATTACTATGAGTTTGTGTTCAATAAGAATGTACAAGTGAGAAATAAGTAATTTGTATATATGTATGTGTGAGTGTATGTGTGTATATGAGCACAAGTGGCCACTTAATTTTCATTATTAATGCGTATGCGAGTGAGCTACATTTACATACATATAATAAAAATATAAAGGTTTGAGTTAGTAGAGTAAAGAGATTGATAGCCATACACACGCACACACACACAAACATCCATACATACAAATGTTTATAAAGATATACGTAGAAAAAATGTAACATATTTAAAGGCGTTTACGTGTTTGGTTTCTAGAAACTAAAACGTCATTGTCAGTTATTGTTCTTGCAAGGAGGCGTAGTAGATTGATTGTTTTGATAAATCATGGAGGTGGTTTTTAATTGCAATAAGTAAAAATATTAGAAAATAGCATGTTTTTTAACTATGTATGTATTTCTACCTAGAAAGGAAAAACTTAAGGCATAATAAAAGTAATTAAAATTAAATTGAAATTTAAAATATTTTGTAAAATATAATATTTTATGTACTTTCGATTGTTATCTACGTTGAATAATTTATGTTTTATTTTTATATTTGTATGCATGTAAACGTAAACAATTACAAAGCAATTATTGACAGTTTTGTAATTGCAGCGCAGGGATTTAAAACAGATATGTACATATGACTACCCTACAAGAAAAAGAGCCGGTATTTGAACCTGTCACTTGACTGATTTTTTAATTTAAAAACTAATCTCAAGTCTCAGTCTTTCATATGAAACGAACTAGTAACTTAAACACGGGGTTGTCATTGAAAGGGGTAAATTAACACCGTATACGTAAAATTACTTTTGAGCCGGTCAAATGTCTAATTTTTATTAGTTATGTATCGTTGACTAATGACTAAAAGTTTTAGTTGTAACTATGACTTAAATAATGATTATGATTTGATTTGCTTTCGATACGCAATACCAGGAAATGGTTTGTAGGTTTTGACACTTGGGTGAGAAATGCGAAGTCATAGTGTTATTTTCGTAATCGTAAATGTTTCCTATAGCGAAATTTACGAATTATGCATTTATAGCAAATAGATAAATATTAAAATCGAGGCATCACTTCTGGACATTCTACTTAATGAGTTGTAACTTAGCTCGTGAAGTCCTAATGATGCATATATGCACAAAAAAGAAGTATATTTTAATGCAGATAAAAAAAAATACAAGGACACGTAATCGCTACCATAAAGTGATTGAAGATTTTTCGTTTTTCAACGGGTTCACTCTTGGACTTAATTAGTCATGACTAGGACCAGGAATTCCATGCAAATGCATGTTTTTACAAAACATCTCAAAAATGAAATGGTCAAGTTATCTTTACGAATCATGAAATTTCCTTTAAAGTGGCATTCACTCGTTAATGCATATTTTTGCATTTTTTACAATAAATGTACGTTTGTACCTATTTTTTTTTTGATTTACATATTTTTAATTTTTTAAAAATTTTGATAACTTTTTAGCGTATGCGTTATATTTTGGCTCTCTTATAATTTTTTCCCAATTTCATTTGAACCGCTCTGTTAAACTGTTAGTAGATTCTTGTATTTATACAACATTAACTGCGTTTTATTCGCCACTTGCTTCTAGTTATGTACAGCAGGTCACAAAACTGATTGCACAAAGAACATTCTTGTGACACGAAAAATAGCCAAAAAATGGCGTCAAATTAAAAACTAATAGCGTAGTTCAGTTTCTACTTATCCAGATGAACACAAATAGAAACAAATTTTTGAAATCAGATAATATCTTCAGTTTTCCAAAGGGTCTTGAAAGCTCTGAAATTAATTTATTAGTATTTATATATACAAACATGACGCAAAAAATATTTTCTAAATCAGATAATGTTTATTGGCTAAGCAAGATGTTTTGACCATAATTTTTACTTTTCATAAAATTTTTGCTGTATTTTTTGTTGTTTTTAATTGCATATTTTTGGACTTTAAGTGCATGTTATAAGCGCATATTTTCGATTTGTAAGTGCATGAAATTCACTGCCCTAGTCATGACATTTTTAAAGCGGCGAGCAAGATGACAAGTCTGTCCTGTTTCAAAAAAATTTGCTGTGAAATTTCACGAATAAAAATATCTTTGAACCAGTTCGGTGACCGGTTTCCTTTGAACCAGTCACTCTGCGGCAATTTTCCTGCAGTACTGCTCGTATATTTATATAAATAAATACCCACATAGTCGTATACCACATTTGCATATCATGGCTTAAGCTGCTATGTTGCATGCAAAAAAAGCATCGATGCATTTTCATCATCGCTTTATATAAGGTGTAGTAAATTTACAAGAGAGGCATGGCATTGTGGCTACCACCATTCCTTGTATATTTACATATACAATTTTTTGGTATGGACGTCCATACCTACAGCTATGGCCAAAATGCAGGTTTTTTATTTTATCTCTCATATATTGAAGATTTTTCGTTTTTTACTTCATACACGTACATGTTCAAGAGTAAGTAGTAGCACAGATCGAAAGCGGCGATAGTTGGTATTCATGTTCGTCTGATGTTCAAGAATGTTCCCTGGGAAAGTTAAATTTGATCAGTTGTACCACGGTTATATATCCTGAATTCCCTAACGACGAAATTCTCAATTTTTCTTAAATTAGGGTTAAACTTGATATTGGTGTATTTCCTTTTATCTTGAGAAGTTTTTGATTGGGGATTTTCCGCAAATGATCATATATTCCAGAAAATCCAGATATTTTGAAAGGGGAAGACAAGGGTTTAAGTTTTTCGTTGCCTTAAAAATTCCATTAATATAGTAACCGATGAATTATCGGGAAACAACAAGTTCCAAAAATCCCTTCATTGGATACGTTAGTGTCCTTGTACTTGAACGTATATTTCACTTACATGATTGGTAAAATGTAACATTATAGTGATAAGTGAAAGGGAAAGCGGAATAAAAGATTGGAATGAGTGGAAAAGAGGAGAAAAGGGGAGTTCAATTTGTGGGTTTCAGACTTATCGTTAGTCTATTTCAAAATATTAAAATAAAACTACATACCTATGTAAATTTTTTGGTTACATTTATTGTGTTTTTCAATTTCAACTTGGAATGAGAACAATTAACAATTAAAAAAAAAAAATCGCACTTAATCGCTATAACTAAATGCGACGGCGGCGACCACCACTTTTTCTATTTGTGAACTTCACTCTTACTTTTGTTCCTTTTTTGTCGTCATTTGTTCCTTTATTGCAACTAAGACATTTTTTACCGTCTTGTGTTTTTCCTGTGATTTTCTTGCTGCCTGCTCTTCCTTTGCTACCACCACGTCTTCTTCTACATAATTTACTTGTTCTTTTCCTTTTACCACAACCATTGCAAGCAGGACGACAGTTTACAATAATGGTTTTCGTGGGTGTTACGAAAGTTTTTGAACAACCATTACCACTACCACAAGATCCTTGACCAGAACCTATTTTACTACAACCTCCTTTAACACAACCTCTTTTTCCAGAACATCTTCTACCATTACAAGCAGAACGACAGTTTACAATAAAAGTTCTCGTGGATGTTACGACAGTTTTTGGAGTTGTTCCTGTTACTAAATCAGTTACTGGAGTTGCTGTTGATGTTTCACCAGCTACTGGACTTGGTGCTGGCGTTTCATCCGTTCCTGGAGCTGCTGTTGATGATTCATCAGTTACTGGAGTTGGTGTTGGTTTTTCAGTTGGTACAGTGATCGTCGTTGTTTCAATACTTTGACCTGCGGTGTTACGTATTTGCAGGACCAACGCCAAAATAGCAATCGTTAAAACATTGAACAGTTTCATTGTATTCTTCTTTTCTTAGCTTCTCTTCAGTGGTTGATTGAATGTAATTTTTTAATTCATTTCGGTTGCTTTTTATAGGGGCAAATTTATTTCTTTCTTCGCAAATAATGCAAAGTTTGATATTTTCAATTGTTTTCACAGATGTTTCTACGTGTTCATATTTGTACAGAATTTGCATTTACCTAAGTTAATAATTTTGGGTTTATATATTTTCAATAAATTATTATACAAATATCAAACAGTTAAAACAAACATTTCACGTTACCTGCGTTTGAACGCTGAAATTTAAATAGATTTTTGCTATATTGTTATTGCAAAATTGGCCGTAATAAGTATTGAAGGTAAACAATTATTGAATAGCATATTCAAGTGGAGAAGATATTAAAAATTTTGAGCCATTACAAAACCTTCTATTCGATCATTTTCTAAATGCATTTATTAGTGTTCTTATAGTTTAAGATCCGGTTGCCAGGTTTCTGTCCCCATTGCGTAAGTTCCCAAACTATTATATTGTAAATTAAAAGTATTGTACTGTTATTAAGCTTGATTCTCACAATTGGTCAGGGAACTGCAGAGCTTTGATAGCTTTTATTCATGATTTTTATGAGGGGAATACCTCTAGAGTATGTATGCAATGCTTTAAACTGGGACACGAAGAATCAAAAAAATCATTTTGCAGTTTCCAAACCATTGAAACGATTTACATAATCTTTTTTTAGCCAAAGAATGAATTGTTTTTCGTAAAAACAACATTACAAATTGGGGAAAGAATTAACCAAACTTGTATTTTCTACTATGTCCTGGGCCATTGTCGTATAGTAGAACGTTCCAAAATTTCAAACCGATCTGTTAATTTTTTTTTTAATTATCGTGCACGCCAGTGGGAAAAAGTTTGTTTTGAGAAAAACGGGTTCAAAGTTTTAACTTTGGCTTTTAACATATAAAATATACTTAGGTTCGTCATTATAATCGGCTATATCTTCGAAAGTAAGTACTTGGGGTTCCTCTTTGAAATTTTAACAATATACTTTTGAAATATAATAAACCGAGAAATGGAAGGCCCGCTTACACAATGTATTAACTATCTTCGAGATTAAAAACATTGCGTTAAAGCCAAATAGAGGTTATTTTACACAAAGAATGCAATATCTCAAAACATCGGTTTTCAACATATGTAAGCTACTCGACTTTATTGGCATAGGTAAAAATGCAAAAATTTATGTGTATGCTCGTCTATGCTACCTAAACCGTTGCAGAAATGTGCATAAATATGCCAACAATGATGCAATGGTTTGTCTCTGGGCAGTTTATAGATATGGTTCGAGTTCTTATTTAGAAAGGGGCGTGGCACTTCCCATACAAACCATATGCTTTTTTTTGGGTTTAGGAACCACTTACAGTACAGTATTGTAATTTCGAAAATGTGAGTGGTGGGATTGGAAGAGAGGTGTGGCACCTCCCATATACATAACCTGAATATTCATAACGGGATATCTCAGGAATCATTTGTGATACTGTATTAAGATTTAATATGGAAGCATTATCTGCCAATGGTTTTCTGTGAAAAATATATTGGTAAACTTGAATTTGTTGGAACCTTCCATAGAAAAGAAAAACATGAAACGATATATCAGTGTCAGTATTAACTAAGAAGAAAGTTGAAACTATTGGACAAATGGAAGTAGAACTACTCATGCAAACTATATGAGTATGATAATACCTCGATATCTTCTGAGATTGTGGAAGGGGGGGACGGAAGGGATTAACTTTATCGTTGTTTTAGAAATTGCTTTAATTTAGTGACAGATGGTACATTTATTGGAAGGAAGAGGAGCGATTCGAGGGAAAGAAGCTCCTCACTTGAATGAAATAGTGTCCATGTATATTACTTGACTGGGCGAAATGTGGGACGATAAGCAAAAACATAAAGAAAAATCAAAATAGAGTAGTTAGTTTAAACTAAGTAAATGGGGTTTAAAACGGCAATGAAATATTGGAATGAGGAGAAAGAGGAGAAAGAGAGAGTTTACTTTGTAAGTTTCGGACTTAACAATAGCCTATTTCAAAATTATCAAATAAAACTGCATATATGTGTACATTTTTGGATTACATTTATTGTGATACAAGTGTTTTTCAATTTCAACTTGAAATGAGAACAATTAGCAATTAAAAAAAAAAACAACAAAATCCCACTTAATCGCTTTAACTAAATGAGACGGCGGCGACCACCACTTTTTCTATTTGTGATCTTCACTCTTAGTTTTGTACCTTTTCTGACGCCATTGTTATTTATTTTATTGGCCGATTTTCCAGAGTTGTTGCCTTTTCTTTTTCCTTTTTGCCCGGCAAGACATTTTGTTTTCCGGTTTTGCGTTTGTTTTTTGCCGTCAGCTTTTCCGTTTCTTCCACCACGTCTTCTTCTGCGTTTCTTAATTATTATTTTCGTTTAACCACAACATTTTTTGCCACAACATTTTTTGCCACAACCTTTTTTGCCACAACCTTTTTCACAACAACCTCCTTTACCAGAACCTCCTTTGACACAATATTTTTTAGCAGTGCAACCACGACGACATTTTACAATAAAGGTTTGGGCTGGTAAAGTTGTTTTTGTTGCACGAATTGCTGAATTTGTTGTTGTTTCATCAGCTTCTGACGTTGGTTCATCATCTGCAAGAGTTGTTGCTTCATCATCTGCTAGAGTTGTTGCTTCATCATCTGCTAGCGTTGTTGCTTCATCATCTGCTAAAGTGGTTGCTTCATCATTTTCTAGAGTTGGTTCAGTGACTACTGTAGTCTGTCCTGCGGTGTTGCGTACCTGCAGGAGCAATGCCAAAATAGCAATCGTTAAAACATTGAACAGTTTCAATGTACTCTTCTTTTGTTAGCTTCTCTCCAGTGGTTGATTGAATGTAATTTTTTAATCCATTTCATTTGCAAATAATGCAAAGAAAGAAATTTTCAATTGTTTTCTCAGATATTTCTCAGTGTACATATTTGTCTTAACAACAAAATTTTCTTTAACATAATTTAATAATTTTTCAAAAAATTATTATACAAATACGAAACAGTTAAAACAAACATTTCACGTTACCTACGTTTGAACGCTGAAATGTAAATAGATTTTTGGTATATTGTTATTGCAAAATTGGCAGTAATAAAAATTCCAAGCAAAAGTTTATTGAATAGAAGATACTTTAAGTTTTGATTCATGATTGACCTTCGACTTGATCATTTTCTATGAAAATGGGTCAAGCTTATAATTTCAGAAAAAGAGCATGAAAATAATTATTGAATCTTTTTTTTATTTTTGATGTCCTAAACAAATCTAAATGAATTTCTATGAACTAAAATCCCAAGATCTGCCACCATCGCGTAAGTTCGCAAAAAGTCATAAATTAAATGTATTGCATTCGAAATCTCATGGAAAGTTAATGGTGCCACACCCACGTTGTCGCGTCACCTTGGTACCAGCGCGTGAAAGTGTGCTGCTTGTTGATAATCTATCCCCATTGAGTATGAAAGTACTGGAATGAAGTAAAAGCTCTTGATCTCCACAACACGAATATCAAATGGTGCCATTCCTAATCCAGTCGCAATCGCTCAGCACCAATGATTTTGTGAGCACTATTCTCGCACTAGGGGCGAGTTTCCGCAGTAGCCCAAAAAGCCATCAAAACCATCAAGGCCGAACTTTTCTAGTCAGAAAAACTATTTATTGGATACATTCACTGGTTTAAGTCCATTCAATTATTGGGGAATCTCCAATATTTAGTCAAATCTGCCGAGAAACTTATTGGTGTGGTTTTAAGAGTGGAGCTTTCTGCATCTGCTCCATCACAATGTCACAATGTACGGATTCCGTATTATCGCCTGCCAAATCGTAGAATCGGACAAAGAAATGTTGTTTTCTCTATTTATTCTTCCGAATTTCACTTACACTCAGTGTACATTACGTTTTATATTAAGCGAAAAAACAAATACTTCGTGGCGCCCCAAGAGAATTGCCAACTGAGCAGAAAAAATTATTTTTTCTTGATATTTAGATATTTAAATAGATTAGGTACGTAAATAACTTTACCAAAAATTCGGCCATATAATTTTTGATTTTATGCCGCCAAATTGGGTTTCTGGATCATAGTGCAGTGGTTGAAAAATCGACCAGTGATTTTCAAAATTTCTGTAGGGTAGCGGGAAATAGATATAACTTAGCAACCCAGCAAATTTACTATTTTGTATCTGTGTAACGTTAAATTATTTTTGGTGCCTTGCGAATAACATGATGAAAAATTCCTTTAAATAGCTCAAATCTATTAAAATTATTTCAAAAAATTTTTTTTATGTAATTTTTTCAAAAAATTATATGATTATATTACATTCTCATTAATTTAAAATAATTTCAAATCGAAAATAGAAAATCACCGGTGCCCCGGTTGTCACATTTTTCGACTTGCACAGTGCAATTAATACATTTTTGTAATGAATGCAAGTATTTACATAATATTTAAAACTTTCTTTACTATATTATTTTTGGAAAGGGCCCAGTGCCAGCGGGGGCCAAAAGGAAATGGGTAATGAAAGATTGAAAGAGTAAAAAGGGCGAGTTGAGTTTCCCAATTTTGGACTTAACGTTAGTCTATTTCCAAATTATCAATTAAAACTACATATCTAGGTACATTTTTTGGTTACATTTATTGTATTGCAGGTGCTTTTCAATTTCAACTTGAAATGAGAGCAATTGACAGTTAAAAAAAAAAAAATCGCACTTAATCGCTGTACTTAAATGCGACGGCGGCGACCACCACTTACTTTTCTTACTCTCTTCACTGATACTTTTCTTGCTGTCTTCACTCTTGCTTTTCTACCAATTTTTCCGCCATTGTTCCTTACTTTATTGGCCGATTTTCCAGCTTTTCCTTTTCCTTTTCCTTTTCCTTTTCCTTTTCCTTTTCCTTTTCCTTTTCCTTTTCCTTTTCCTTTTCCTTTTCCTCTTCCCTTTTTGCCGCTAACTGATTTTATTTTAAGAGTTTGTATTCCTCGTTTGCCGCTTGCTCTTTTTTTTTTGTTGCCTGCTTTTCCGTTTCCTCCACGACGTACTCTTCTACGTGTTATTATTATTTTAGGTTTCTTAATTGTTCTTCGCGTTTTACCACAGCCTTTTTTACCACAACCTTTTTTACCACAACCTTTTTTACCACAACCTTTTTTACCACAACCTTTTTTACCACAACCTTTTTTACAACAGCCTTTTTTACCACAACCTTTTTTACCACAACATTTTTTACCACAACCAGGACGACAGTTTACAATAACGATTTTCGGTGGTGTTACACCAGCTGGTGAAGGTGTTGATGTTACTCCAGCTGCTGGATTTGTTGTTGTTGTGTCAGGTGCTGGAGTTGGTACATCTGTTACTGGAGCAACAGAAGTGGGCGGCCCTCCTACAGTGGTGGCTATAGTGGTCGCTTCAGTGGTATCCTCTGGTTCAGGGGTTGGTGCTACGGTACCAGTGGTACTCCCTGGATCAGGAGTCGGTGCTACGGTACCAGTGGTACTCCCTGGATCAGAAGTCGGTGTTACGATGGTCGTTATAGTGGTGCCCCCTGCTAGAGTGGTCGGCGGTGCTAGAGTGGTATCCCCTGCTAGCGTGGTCGGCGGTGCTAGAGTGGTACCCCCTGCTAGCGTGGTACCCCCTGCTAGTGTGGTACCCCCTGCTAGCGTGGTACCCCCTGCTAGCGTGGTATCCCCTGCTAGCGTGGTCGGCGGTGCTAGCGTGGTCGGCGGTGCTAGAGTGGTACCCCCTGCTAGCGTGGTATCCCCTGCTAGCGTGGTCGGCGGTGCTAAAGTGGTACCCCCTGCTAGCGTGGTATCCCCTGCTAGCGTGGTCGGCGGTGCTAGCGTGGTCGGCGGTGCTACCGTGGTCGGCGGTGCTACCGTGGTCGCCGGTGCTACCGTGGTCGGCGGTGCTACCGTGGTCGGCGGTGCTACCGTGGTCGGCGGTGCTACCGTCTGTCCTGCGGTGTTACGTATTTGCAGGACCAACGCCAAAATAGGAATCGTTAAAACATTGAACAGTTTCATTGTATTCTTCTTTTCTTAGCTTCTCTTCAGTGGTTGATTGAATGTAATTTTTTAATTCATTTCAGTTGCTTTTTATAGGCGCAAATTCATTTCTTTCTTCGCAAATAATGCAAAGTTTGATATTTTCAATTGTTTTCACAGATGTTTCTACGTGTTCATATTTACATTTATCCAAGTTAATAATTTTGGATTTACATATTTCCAATAAATTATTATACAAATACAAAACAGTTAAAACAAATATTTCGCGCTACCTACGTTTGAATACTGAAATGTAAATAGAGTTTTGCTATATTGTTGTTGTAAAATTGGCAGTAATAAATATTAAAAACAAATGATTATTGGATAGAAGATACTTTAATATTTGATCCATGATCGACCTTCGATTCGATTATTTTTCATAGAAAAAGGTAACGATATTTCTTTATTACAATTTAAATGATCTTATGGTCGAAGATCCGCCTGCGAGATTTCTGTCCTTATCGCACAAGTTCCCAAACTGTTATAAATAAAAGTATTGTATTCGAAAACAATGGGAAGTCAATGGTTTAATTAATATTGTTGGTTTAAATTTGAATAATCATAGTTAATAATAAATTTGATAAAACGAATTACAGTAAATTAAAGTAGGTGAATAAAAACAGCTAAAATTAACCTGGCACCATTTTACTATTAAACATAAGGAAGTGTTCTTAAGCTTGATTCGCACTATTGGCCAGAAAACTGCAGAGCCTTGACATTTGTTATTCATTATTTTTATGAGGGGAATACAGGCAAGAGACGGAAAAAGTTTATCGAAATTTTACCAAACTTTGTTAATTACCTAATCACTGCATCAATTTAGGTAATTTATTCATCAATCAACAGAGAAATATTCGCAATATTAAAACATGTTGAATAGTAAACGAGATATAGTAGCGGACAATTAAGAAATTTTTCAGCAGAAAAATCCAAAGAAAACTCAAATGTTGATTATAAATCACTCATATGGCTCCGATTGGGGTCTTCAAAATGAATTCTAGTAAACTGAAGTAACAGAGTGTACCAAATGGTATGCATGGTTACCATTTTGCATAGCATCGGCTCCCGAAGTTTATCAAGCACTAATGTGACATTTTTTAAAAATTTGGAAAAATACAGAATTATGAATGGGCGATATATTAATGCATGCAGTGTTGCGGGAGCTGCATAAAACAATCGCAAAAACCTGGGTAAAGAGTTAAACAAGAAAAGGACGAAATTTTTAGCTTTAGAAGAAATACTCGCAGATCCTGAGAAAACCACAGCCATTAATATAATCCGAAGGCCTGAAAATCGAGATCAACTACAACGAGAATTGGGAATGGCTACATACTTTAGTTTTTAAATTCAAACCGAGTCTAACGGAAAGTACCATGCCACTTCGAAATTTACTAAAAAAAATAATGGTGGATGGTGTTGGTCTCCCGAGCAAGAAAATGAGTAGATTGTAAATTTAAAAACTGCATTTTCATCCATCCCGCTTTAACTTTACTATGACCCTAGTTTTGATGCCGAACAAAATGAGCAGCCCGTTGTCTATGCATCCAAAGCCTCAACCACCGGTCAACAGAAATATGCGAAGATATATTGTAGAAACAGATCAGAATCCATCAGAGACATTTTTTAAGAGACCACACCTCTTCTACCTTACCTTACTCTGCACAGGTCATATATAAAATAGGTGAAGGAATCAAGTTAGAAGGTACTTGATTACCAAAACATCTAAAGACACAGAATTACAACTAGTTAAACAGCAGATTCT